>JAWNKZ010000041.1:307500-1635000 GCA_035041615.1 Drosophila anomalipes
GAAGAAAAAAAAAAAAACATTTTTCTTAAATTGCAATTAGCAAATACAATTTTTGGTAGACAGATAAAACAAAAACCTTCCCTCCTCCCCCCAAACAGGCAGGCATATTATTAAATAAACTAATTATAAAAATTATAATTAATTGTATGAAAACAGCAAAAACATAAAGCGAACATTATAAATATACATAATAAATTACCAATTACAATTCCAAAATTAATTACCTTTTTTGGCTACAAACTTTTATCCCAGGCGTCTAGAATTTTTTGGCTGCTGCTGCTAAATAAATTTCTTTTAAAATGTTGCGTTAAAAGCAAAAAAAAATTGAACAAGAAATTTACGTTTGACATTTTTGGCCTTAAAACAAATAAAACAAAAACAAAAACAAAACAAAAAAAATCGATAAAGAAAACAACAAAAAGTAAATAAAAGTAAATACTTTATATATATACACCACATATTTAGTGAAAATGTAGTTATAATTTATACAGAGAAAGGGAGCAGCTTTCAAATGGCAAACTTTATGCGATAATCCGGCAGAAAGATAAATTAATAATAACAAAGAAAACAAAAATATTGTTAACAGAAAAATCAATGAGTAACAAGAAAGCTGATGCTGAAAATGCAAATAGCAAATAGACAAGAACAACAACAACAAAGGCAAAGTTAAGCAAAAAGTTAATTTGAGTAAAGGAAAAAACAAAAAGTATCTATATATAATATATATACAAAAAATAAATATATATATTGTTAAATTTTTATGCTAAGTTTTTAGTGCAAAGAAATGGTTAAATTTTTAATAAACAAAAAAGAAAAAAAAAACAACACGAGTAAATCTAAATTTAAATTTAGCATATAATGGCATATTATTATGTTACAATATTTACAATATAAAAAAAAAGAAGAAGAAAAACATGAAAAAAAAAAACAAAAGAAAACAAAACAAACGAAACTCCCCTATAAGCATGTGAAAATAAAATGAGAAACACTAAAATTATATACACTGAACAAAACAACAACGTATATTCATAGATCTATGAAAGCAGCTGATTAAATTCATTCATTATGAAATATGATCAAGTATAGCCGTAGTACGACTGTTGCACATTGCATACACACACACACACATCACATACTCCACACACACTCACACACACTCACACACACACTCAGACACGTGTAAGGTGGCGCCCTAGAAGTGCCACTGACAGTTATAAATGTTGAAGGGGATATGCGACTTTAGTTATAATACGATACGCAAAGCAATACATACACATAAAGACTAAAGTACAGTGAGCACTGCCTACAGTGGCTGTTCGCCAGCAAATGACTGTCCCACAATCACCTTAAGCAGCGCGCACTGTGCTTTTTGTAAATTTCATGGCATATATTATGCTGTTAGCGAACAACTTGTCAACACATTATTTTCCACATCAGATATCCTTGCATTTCTACACACAAAACACACAACACACACAACACACACAACACACACACACACACAGACAGACACAACACACAGCTCAATGTGTTTTCTGCACAACGCGGCGTATGCGCAACAATATTTTTTTGTGTTTGTTTGTTTGTTTGTCTGTTTTTTGCAGCAGTTTTTTGCAGTCTATTTTTGGTATTTGTATTTCACCTGCATGTTATACATATTTTGTAGCAGTTTTTATTTCGCGTTGTGTGTTTCTTTTCGGGGTTTTTAATGATTTTTTAAATGCTTTTTAGGCGCGTACATCAAAAAAAAAAAAAAAAGAAAGAAAATACAAAAACACAGGTACATAAAGCACATAAATACAATTTAATATTTATTGCGCAGTTGTAAACAATTTTTCGTTTTGTGCTTTCTTATATAATAAAACAGCTAGCTGATTGGCAGCAGCCAGCAACTGCGAAAACTCGAACCACTTTCATACCCCTTTTTGTGTCCATTTTATGGGTGCGGGGTGTGAAGCAGCCTGAAACCAAAAACTCAAAATGAAACACAGCAAAATGAGCTAAAAGAAGAAAGAAAAATAAACAACAACAAAAAAAAACAACAACAACAACAACAAGCAAAAAAACATAAGAGTATAAACAATATAAGGAGAAAAAGATAAAGAAAGAATAACAATATATTATATATATTTAAGTATATATATATATACATAACGTATAAATCGTTTTTTATATGCTTACATAATTTAGTTTAACTAGATGAATTCGTTTTTTATATATTTGTAAATTGTTTTCTAGGTAAATCGAATTATATATATATATATATATATATATACATATATATACTGTGTCCCTATACAAAATGCATATACATATATCGTATATATATATATATATATATATAGACTGTATATGTTGTGTATGCAAGCAAAACACAACCAACACCAACAAACAAACAAACATATATATATATATATATATATATATACATATATTATGTCATATTGCATTATTATGATTATTATTATGATTATTACGATTATTATTATGATTAAAAACCAATCACAACACAACAACAACAACCACAACAACAACAACAACAAAAAGTTGAACACAACTTTTGAGAATGATAAAACGCAAGCAACTAAAGAGAAAATCGAAAACGAAAACAAAACAAAACAAAGAAAAAAAAAACACTAAATAATTCAATTCATTCTTAACAATAAAGTGTAATCTGAATTATACAAAAAAAAAAAAAAAAAAAAAAACAAAATGCAAAAAACGAAACAAAAAAATCGAAGAAGAAGAGTGATTTAAGTATGTCTCTCTCCTCCCTCTCATTTTGTGTGTTGCCTTAATCAGTTTAAGTTATGCAATTTTCCAGTTGGCTGCAAGCGCTGTGTATATTATAGTGGGTGGGTGGGGGTGTTGCGGCTCGGAAATTCGCTCTTTATTCGCTTCTTTTTTTATTTTTTTTTTCATTATTTAATAATGTCATTCAGATTATCGGCCACCTACCAATGAAACCGGCATTGTTTAATGTCCGCTCGCATTAAATATGTGCATGTGCTCCCACATTTATGGATCGTTGCTTCGATTGACCAATTCATTGACTGCCTGGCATCCAGGAAGTGAAATGCCACAGAGTAAATGAAATGCCACGACAAAAATGCCACTCATTGTTGAACCCTGAAAACTCACAACAAACCGGCTCAGTTGCACACAACAAAGTTGCAACGCAATCAAAAGTTTATTGTTTCAATAAGTGCTTAAAAAAAATTATAATAATTAATAAATAATTAATTTTTTTATTATGTGTATTATATAATGCAATTTGCATACAAATTACATAACTTTAAAATGGATATGCATTTTATCTTTATCTTTTACAGCTTTAAATTCTTGTTAGTGCATTAAATGCCTATTGGAATAATGTATACTGATAATTAGCGGAATTGTGTGCTATAATTTTTAGAAACCAATAAACAATAAACAATAGGCAGCACAAGTAAGTAAACCGTTAAATATATTCTAGTTTTATTGCCAAATTTTGTACTAAAGCGACGCAGATATTTTTTTGGCAAACCCGAAATGAAAACACCGGCAAAATCGCAAAATCGAACTATAAATATGACTTGGATGTTTCTTATCCGATCTTGGTGATAATTTACCAGTATATTATATACCAATATTATATAATAACTATGTGTAAAAAAATAATAATTACAAGCCATTTATTGATATCAGAAATCGATATGTATCGAAGACAGTTATCGATAAAATTAAATAAACTTGATCTGCACGGAGTAAACGGCAAAAATTTTTCAAAATTTAAAGTCTCGAGCTCACATAGTATCTGAGACGGACCGTTCCTGATCAAGAATATATATACCTTATGTGGTCAGAGATCCTACCTTCTGTCTGCTAAATACTTTGGCACAAACCCATTAAACCCCTTTTTACACATCTTTAATGGATTCGGGGAACAAAAAAGCTGAGCATTTAGTAATTTAAAATGTTTTTATTAAATTTCCAGCTACACGGATTGATGCAACTGTAAAGTAAATATTAACAAATACATAGCTATATATACATAGCTATATATACATAGCTATATATACATCTTTAGTCTTTGCCAAATACTGCTTATATAAACTAATCATTAAATTAATATATTTATGCTTAGTTGACCAACAATTTGTGGTTTTTTGTACGCCTCCCAAAACAGGTGAAAGTCAAGTTGATCGGTTGAGTTGAGACTTAAAGGCAAACATGTGTATACAACAACTGCTGGCGGCTGACTTCATCAGAATGACCTTGCAACACTACACAAATGGATATACGCAGAAAAACCACAACAACGGAGACTGGCCATAAATCTAAGTGGCATTGAGTTCATTTGTGGCCAGAGTGTGTGCGTCTGTGTGTGAGAGTGTGAGTGTGTGTGTGAGAGTGTGAGTGTGTGAGTGTATCTATGTGTGTGTGTATGTCTGTGTGTGTGTATGCCTGTGTGTGTGTCTGTGTGTGTGTGTGTCTGTATGTGTGCGTCTGTGTGTGAGTGTGAGTGTGTGTGTGTGTGTGAGTATGTGATTTTATATTGGTGTTTATTTCAGACAACGCAAGTGGAGCAGCAAACAGAAAAAAGTTTAGTTTCGGTTTAGGCCAAGTTGGAATTCGCAGGTGTCAATGTTGTCAGAGACAGAGGGGTTTGGCGGCGGGGAGGTGGGTGGTCGATATGTGTATAAGATTTTCTGCTATATGCAGCACGTTTTATGGCCAAGAGAGCTTTGGATTTATGGCCATCAAGGCAAGTGCGCAGCACTCTAGTGTTGTGGCAATAGCAAAAGTTTGCTGAACTTGCCAAATGTCTTGCCACTTGCCGCTTGCCACTTGCCACTTGCCACTTGGCTCAGCAAAAACCAGTTTTGGCCAGTGGCCTTGCCACCGCATGTGGCCAGGACATAAATGTGTCTTTAACACATTCATAAATTACATTGCTTCTATTGTAAAACATGTTATTTGGCTCTCTTCAATATGTAAATGTATGTAAATATGTAAATATGATATATAAAATTTGCGACATCTTTTACTGTGCGGCAGCTGTTGCAACTTTAACGCGCTTCCGTCAATTGAATTTACGAGCCAAACTGGAAAAATGTGTCACTCACAGAAAACGACAGCAACAAAAATACAACGACAACAATAGCAACAACAGCAGCAACAGCAACAGCAGCAACCAAAATGACTTTGTTCGGACAACAGCAAAAACTTCGACGGCAACTATTGAATGTTGCATGCAACTCCCGACCGACATAGTTAAGTGAAAATTTATTGGTAAAGGAAATGAAGACAGCAGGCTGATGTATTGGTTTCCGGGCCTCACAATTCGATAATCCTTTTGCGCAACGCTCATTGCACACGCTCATTGTGTATGTGACGGCCCGAGGGGAGTTCAAGAAGTTTATCACTTGTGAATGAGAAAAAGGTTTTGAATTATTAACTTCATTTATATGTTTCTCTTGCAACTACTTATTTATTTTGTATTTTTTTGTGTGGAAGCACAACTTTTTCTCAATTATTATCAATATAAGTAAATTTAGCATTAAGTTTGTTAGTGTTTTAAGTAATCTAAAGTTAGTTTGTCGCTTGGAAAGATGACTGATTGTCTAAAGCAGCTTCAAAATGTATTTCATAAATGCTCAGACAACAACAGAGATTTATTTTTTACACACAAATGATATTTATTATATATATTATATATTGAAAGAGTCACTAAAATGCAGCACAGGAAATACCTAGTTTTCCAACAGTAAGTATAAATATGTTATAAGTAAAATATATTTGAATTTGAAGCAATTTTGGTTTAATTGGATTAGGTTAGACGGCTCTTGTCTAATAAAGCCAACTCACTTAGTTCGGACCAACGGTATTGGAAGGATGGCAACCGGACGCGTTAATAAATTTCGTAATTTTGGATGGTACGAGATTAATTAGTTGAGTTGAGTTCTACCACTAAGCAGACATTATATATTTATTCACTCATACAAATCCAAAGTAAAATGAAAACAAATAATTTTAATATTTACAATAAAGCCATTTCTGTTCGTGCTTAAAAGTGTTGTACAATTTTTATAATTTATCCTTCTATTTCTTTTTTGTGTATGATTATTGCTTTTTTGGTTCATTTCTTTCTTTTAGCATTTCTAATCAGAGCTTCCCGTTGTGGTGTAATTTTTCATTTATTGTTTATTTATCACAACGATAAACAAGTTCCACGCACAAATTTGGGATTAATACGTGTGTGTTCTTTATTGTATTGTTAATATCATATCTGAAAGCAAAAATTAATATATTTTGTACGAACAAATCTTGGTGTATTATAAATATTATAAGCTGTTACACTTTTCAAGTGACAACCTTATCTTTTTCTCTCTTCTCTCAATTTCTAACTTTTCAAAAGTTTGACTTTCTAAATTACTACTTTTTCCGGGTTTTCCTAATCCTTGCAATGAATGTTGGACCATTTTAAATTTGTGTAACTCTAGATTTCATAAATTATATTTTTATATTTTAATTTTAAATATTACAATTTATTGTTATTTCTAAACCATTTAAATGGATACTTTAATTTTAATTATATTTATTGTTACAACTTTTATTTGTCATTTTTATAATTCTTTTTGACATTTAGTCTTATGTAAAAAATATAATAAGTAAAAGTTTATTATTTAATATCTCCTAGTATTAAAGAAATAAATTAGAAGTGCCAGTTTCAGCCAGTTTGAAACTTTTCTCGAGAAAAACATGTATAAAATATGATCAATATATTTCCATATATAAATATCGAAACGCATAGCATTTCAGCTGTAACTGTAGCAACTCTCACAAATTTGGTAAGTCAAAAGCAATTAAACAGTTCGATGGAGTTTGCACAATGTAGAAAGCGACTCTCGCTTGGAGGCGAAAGGTTTACTTTCGATGTTATTTGTGCGATATTTCTTTGTGGCGCCGCTTGGCCAACAGGTTAGCCAAATGTGGCCTTAACGAATGGGCCAATTGGCTTGGCCAAATGATTGAGTGAGCGAGTCCCTTGGCCTTGCGCCAGTTTTTATTGCACAAATATTGACAAACAGATTGATTGAAAGGCTTTCAGCGAAGTTGTTGCTTACGTTGTTCGTTTTGGTTGTTGTTGCTTTTTTTGTTTTTTTTTCGTTTGTTGTTTGCTTGTTTGTTGTTTATTTGTTTGTTGGTGTTGCTGTTGCTGTTGCTGTCGTTGTCACATTCACTTAATTTGCTGCTAATGACCTGGCCAATAAACGATTTTGGTGCAATGCCTTGCTCAATTAACAATATGAATTTTTATTTTGACACTTGGCGACATATTAATTATGTATACGCCTCCCAACCGGACACAATACCAGACCAGTATCCTTACCCATACCCATTCCAGGCAGCCTGCAACCGGTCGTAATATATTTTGGGATTTGGATTAAACTTGACTATGATGTGGTATGATGATATAATAATCAGATTTAACCCCCTAAGCCCAAGAGCGATTTCAGATCTCGGCTTAAAACCTCCGATTCGCTGGCCTTTTCAATTCGTCTAATTGGGAATAAAAAACAAAGTGGATTTATTAAGTTTGCACACTCATTTCTAGCCAACAAGTTAAGAAATAATTATTTTTGCAAAAATATCATGTCAAAAAAAGGTTTTTAAAAATATATTTATATATTTAGATAAATCTAAAAATAAATAATACTTAAATACTAAATAAATAATACCAAAATAAGATTTCTTGCAAACTTTTGTGGGTCTTGAAAAATAACCGTTGATGGAATAATTTAGATCCAAAGCATATTTTTATATAAATTTGAATATTGATAAAGAGTTGGCCGATTTCTCGGATTTGTTGAAAGACATGGAAGAAAATGATGTTTAAGAGAAGATTTTACTATCAACGACTGAGATCGTGATTTTTTTTACTTCCTGTGAATGTCTCTTGTCATTTGCCATCTGCAACATCTCCGTCGAGTGCTGAGCAGGATTTTATTCAACCATTGCATATTTTTGGCAGTTTTTATTATGCGTCAATTTGGGAAACAAACAAAAAAACATATTAAAAACTCAAATTGTATATGGAAAGTGAACATATGCTTTTCTCAGAAAATCAATTTCCTTTAAAAAAAACAAAGCAAAAAGAAATTACACAATTTATTAAGAGTTTTAGTAAACTATTTTGTATATATAATAATTTATAAAAATGCATAGTGACTATTTGATTTTTTTTATAATCATTGTATACAAAAAAATGTGTTCATTTATTAGGCATTCTATTCCAAAGACGCCGATCTAAGTGAGAATTGTAAGTAAAAGTAGTAGTACAAAATCCGATCTACGCAAGGAGTTATCTTTTTTAAAAATAGCCCTATCTCTTAACTGAAATCCATAGCAAAAATTGTGCAACAGTGGGTTAATTGCATATAATAAAAAAACTAAAACTCAGTTTACTGAGATTGCAGGCCAATTGTGTTGGCCATAAAAATGCTTAACAAAATCTATATATGTATATAATTAAACGAAAAGTATTTATGTGCATGCATATAGTTTTTTTTAGACATATATGGTCGTATAGTAGCTATATATCTTTTAATAGTTACATCATTGGCATAGAAAAGTGAAAAACCCGTTGTTCGTTTTTTGTTTTTGCTTGAATTTCTCGAGCTGCTAATTTGTGCGGAAAACTTATCGGTTTCCAGCCAATTAACAAATAGACTTGCTGACCAACTGCAAGTTTCGTTTGGGCCATTCATATTATTGTTAATATTGTTATGCAATGGAGTGGTCGAAAAAATGAGTCTAAAACAATTTTTGCGGCTTACACATTTCATTCAATTTAATAGTCCTCCAGCTGATACTTGAGCTTGATACCAATTTAACAGATTTTGGTTTATTTGAAACGTTTAAAATTGAGTATCAACGACGTGTGCGATTTTTGATAGTTAAAAAGAGATAGAGATATTTATGGTATCTACAAATCTATCTCTCTGTTTAGAGCACTCTTACATTCATTAAAAATGTGGAAAGAGCCAATCTAAGTGATTATGCAGAGCTATTGCTTTGAATGTAGGTTTTCGTATAATATGTGAAGTGAGCATTTTAGAAAGAAGGAAGCATTACAATAAAATATTCACTTTGGATAACATTTACACATAATAATAATACACATAATAATAATATACCCTCCCATTTTGGAAATAACTTCATGACAAACACGGGCAATTGCACTGATTTATGTAGACACCTGGTTGATCAAAACAGGCATAGAAATTAATTTATGAATTTCTGTATTTATAAATAAGTGTTTCATGTTTAGAATATACAATTTTAATTGCTGTTGAATTTGTGTACAACCACAAGTACCGAAATACCAGCGAAACACATTTTTAAAGCATATTTTTTTTTTTTTAATGATTCTCGATTATTGACACTAATCGATATCCGATAGCAGAAGAACCCCCAATTTTGGAAGGCTGCACCAATTGAGTTTTATCCATCTTGTTATAAATGTACCTCGTTTAATTTGAATAGTTCCTTCAAATCGAATAAGAAACACTTATTTCTCAGTTTTAGTTTGTTGATTTGGGAGTAAAAACATGATTTTGACAGCTCAGTTCAATTGAAACTTGTAATTTCTACTGTATAATTAAACTTTTATTATTATTATAGTGTTATATAATTGATGATGATGAATTTTTATTTTTATTTATTATCATTATCAATTTGTTTCTCTAACTACAAAGATTAGGCAAACTATGTTGTAAAGTTAAAGTTTTGAACTTGGCTTTTAACTCAGAGTCAGCTTAATTCCATATAATCGGCACAGTTGAGTTGAGTTGAGTTGTGGGTTTCATTGCCATTCACAGCTTTCTCTTTGTATTACATCGATAAGTTCGATTTGTTAAATCAATTGTTTGCAATGAAAAAAGTTTAATGATTGAATGCCATTTTGAGCCCGTCTCATTAGGCCTTCAGCATCGGCTCGTTAACACTTCCTGAATGAGATGGATCACCTATTAAATAAAGTGCGCCGCTGGCCAGAATGGCAACGCCAATCAAGCCAATTGGAATTGCAAATTTCGTGACGTTGTCGGTGGCGCCGCAGCGTTGCACATTTAAATTGCCACAGTCAAAAACTGTCAATTCGAGTGGCTGTGGCGGAGGGGGTTATTTAAAGTGCCAACATATTTTGCAACTCAATGTGTGATGACTTCGTCAAGTGGCAAGCGGTTAAATCAAATGTTTTGTTCAGTTTGCTGTTCGAGTTTTATTTGCAGTATCGTTTTCAGTTTCGGCTGTTGGCCAAAAAACCGAAGCTGAAAACGGTTACGGTTACGGTTACAGTTTCGGTTTGGGGGGGCTTTGAGAGCAACCAGGAAGCGGCCACAGGCCTCATATTCCTTGTGCCAAGTTGAACCTGCTTCCAATTGCTGAAGCCGTTTGTTGTTGTTGTTTTTTGTTTGCTGTCAGTTGTCTGCCACCGTTGCGGCTCACCGTGAAAAGCCAGCAGACATAATCGCCTGCGTTTAACTGAGGCACAAGCTTCAATTACGCTTTTGACTTTGGCTCTGCCATTTGCCGACATACCTATCCTCCGTATTCCGCCAATGCCTGTGGCTGTCTGCCGCTAACCCAACCCCCAATGCCCCCGCACCACCCACCCACCACAGTGGTGGTTGGCACAGGTTTGGCGGCTTTTCACAATGTGGCTGGGGCATGTATTCGAGGCGGCTCCCATCGCTCTCTGTGCGCCTCTCATTCAGCATTGTGTGAGCGTTTTTGGTGAGTGTCTCACTAATGTGATTGCCGTTGTGCGTTTACATTTGTTGCCGCTATTTGTTGTCGTATTGTTGTTATTATTGCTGTTTTGTTGTTGCTGTTTTGTTGTTGCTTTTACTGTTGTTATATGAGCTGTATTTTCACTATCAGTTTAAAGCGCTACATGGTAAATACTGCGGCTTATTGGCAACCAACTCGCTGATACCAAATTTCAACTTTAAAATAAGTCTACGAATCACAATAATCCATTTTGATATTTTAAATTGCAAGTTTCCTGTATTTCAGACATTTAACTTTAAGATTTGTTGCAATCATTTTTTCATTATTATACTTAATATTGAACATGTTTGGGTTTAATTTGATTTTTTTGATTAATTCGTTAAAATATTTGCAAATTTTGAATCATTGAAGTATTAAAGAACACTGAGAACTCTAAGGAATCTCAAAGCTAAAACTAATGCGTTGCAGTTTATAGATTATCAATCCATTAAGTTTGGCAGCTTGAAGCGGCTTAAAGAGTCGTTTTGGGGCGCAGCTGTTTTGGTGTTTATGCCACGCTTTGCAGCATTTGCCGCAAAGCTTGTCTCGGCGCTTGTTGGCGCTCGCTCTGCAACAAAAAAAAATCAAATACAAATAAAACCACCAAACTATGCTCCTCCACTACAGCTACAGCCATCCCCTCCCCAACACTCACTCCAACCGGTCAACTTATGCAGCCGGTGTGTGTTGATTATGTTTTTATTTTACTTACTTCCAACTTGGCAACTTCATCATCTCATTACTTTTGTTGTTGTTATTACTGTTGTGGTTATTGTTATTGTTGTTATTATTGTTGTTGTTGTTGTTGCTGCTGTCACTGTTACTCTCTACCCGTCTCGCTTACTCTCACTTGAACTGCCTCTCGCTTTGTTGCACTCTCTTTTGCCTCTTAGTTTACAACATTTCGAGTTGTGGCACGTTTCACTGTGGCACCAATTTTTTCCTCTTTTTTTTTTTTTCTTTGATTTTCTGATATTTAAGCGCCAAGCAACGCCAGTTCCCATTGCAATTTCATTTCAACTTTAGACGCTGCTGGACCGCTGCAAAAATCGACGCGTTGCATTATTAATGCCAAACTTAATCGAGCATCAAAACAAAGGCAAATAAACACAAAATTCAAGAGCAAAAAAACTCGAATTAAAGTTTCGCAAGCCACGTGTCAAAATGTATTTACCCCATGGAGTAAGTGTTAATTAAAATTAAACAAGTAAAAAACAACAATAAAAGTGCAATAGCAAAAAGGTTACAAAATTATATTGTAATATATATAAAAAAAACTGTACAAAAAATAAAAAACGAAACACTGACATCCTGTTGTTTGCTCAAGGCAATTAAAAACAATTTTTCCCCCGGCGCCTGCCTTGCCATTATTTGCCAAGCTGCGAAGTTCGTGCCACGCATTGGACCCACAAATTATGCAAAAATATTAAACAAACATTTATGTAAAAATTAAATGTATAAGCCACTCCAAAAACCCGCTTAGAAAGTACACTCAATACACGCACAGCTGAATATAAAAATAAAAACCACAAATCGCAACCAAAAAAAAAAATAATTAACGATTAAAATTCGCTTTTGGCCAACAAATTCATTGTCTTCAATCGCGCGTGTAATTAATTAAATTTGTGTGCACCCAGATCGAATAAAAAATAAATAAAATAAACGCAATATTTTGCAATTTAACTAGTACATTTTCAATTGAGTTAAGAGCCCTCTCTCAATTGTGCAAATACCATGTAATTGGACACTGGATCAAGTGTGAATCAATAAAATATCTAAAAAAAAAAAAACAATCAATATTGATTCAATTTTTCTTTAATTAAAATTGCATTAATTTTGAAATTCATTCACTGAATTGAGCTCGAGCTCACCTTATGCATATTTAACATTAGCCACAACTTAAGCAAAAGAAAAAAAAAATAAGAAGCTTAACTTTCAATTTCATTTCAAACGCGGGGAAATGGATCGTTTTGTTTTTACTGTCTACTTCACTCGGTAAATGCAAAGCTTAAAATCTATATGTCTGCCATATTTGGAGGGCATTCATCCCTGTTCTCTATGGCGACTTTGCTAATACACCCATTGTACATGCAGCGGCGCTTCTGGTCTCTGAGTTGATTGGAAAATAAGAGCTCTCAAATATTTTAATTACTAGCATGGATAACGCTTGGCTGGTGTATCAAAAAAAAAATTCTTGAGACAGCAGTTGGCTTGTCTATTCTAGCCACATGGCCAGGGGCAGAACAGCATGTTATTTAATAGGGAACGGAAATTGAAAAATGAGGCAAAACATTTAAAAGCAATTTTCCAATTTTCAATTTCAATTTCATTTTGCTGTGTGCTCCACAACAAACTGCTAATTGAATACGCCTCGGTACAAATCTAACAATAATATCGCAGCTGAAATGAATTGAGAACTAGACCAAAATCGATAACAATGGAAATGTTCTAAGGCCAGCTCCCTTGCGAGTAATTTAAGAAAGTTCCCACTGTAATTACACTTGGATTTGGCCTTTAAGCTACTGCTACTGCCACGCCCCCCAACGCAAGCTGACAGGGCCAGATGCAATCAAAATCAGATTTGCTGTTGCCTAATATAGACATAAACATCAAAATGGCAACCGGCATTATGCTAATTATATTATTTTGTTTATAGACGCTAAAGTTATATTATTTTTTTTTTTTATCACGTTTAGCCGAGACTAAAAGATGCAAAGAAATAAATCTGTTATGTTTTTACCCTCTAGTCGGAAAATAATGATATAGGGTAGCATCAGGTTAATGAGAAATATGTACAGTTATACATATATATAAAACATATCTTTTCTTTCGATCTTCAGCGAATCTGTAGAAAATCTTATTAAATGTGTTTCCCAGATTTTTGCTGTGCTGCTCGTTTATCTTAGTATGAAGTCTTTAAAAGGCAGAACTTATTATTTATTTATAATATATTTTTAATTATAAATTGATCTCAAAACGTTTTGGAACAAAAGTATATTGAATTTGAATGAATATTGCATAAATGAAAATTAAATTCAAATTTAAAATTCATACTTATAACAATAAAAGCTGGAAAAGAGACATATTAAAGATATGCCTTTATTTTTTACATATTTTATAATTTATAAAAGCATCAATTTAAAGATAGATAGTTTCATATATAAAGCATACATAAAAAGTCTCAATGCTATTGATAAACTTGTACTACTTATAAAGTTTC
Organism: Drosophila anomalipes; assembly: GCA_035041615.1. NCBI lineage: Eukaryota > Metazoa > Arthropoda > Insecta > Diptera > Drosophilidae > Drosophila > Drosophila anomalipes. Next base: position 321,539 of record JAWNKZ010000041.1, read on the forward strand.
TGGGTAGCAGTAGCAGTTTATAAACTTAAGTTGCTGGGTAAGAGGCAACTGGCAAGTGGCAACTGGCAAGTGGCAACTGGCAACTCTGAGTCGACTTCTTCTATGTTTTTCTCGTACGCTTTTTGACTCGTCTTTTTTCTTCTTTTTCTTTTGCAGGCATTAAGTTTGCTGTTTATCACTTGCATGATGTTTGCCCTGACGAGCGGCCATCCATCAAACGAGAAGCTTAAGTAGGTGTAACGGCCACGCCTTTAACAACATGTCCACACACACACACACACACACACACACACACACAAGCGCACACACACACACCAAACTCATAACCATAACCCCTGGCCCATATCCTACCCAATTTCATTCACATCCGCATTCACATTCGCATTCACATTCGCATTCACATTCGCATTCACATTCGCTTTCGCATTTGCAGGATTCGGATTCATGTGCCGGTGAAGCATCACACGCATGTGCACACGAAGACGGTGATAAAGAAGGTGCCGCTGCCCATTCCGGTGCCGGTCAAAGAGCACAAGGAGCACAAGGAACCGAAGAAGCATCATCGCAGCAGCCACAATCATCATTATCGCGAACAGGACGAACTCGATGATGATTTCGAGGGTTACGAATATCCTGTCAAATCCAGACGACGCACGCGGCATCCTTTTGTCTAATAATGACAGTGGGCGTGACAGCAATCTGGGCGTGTCACAGACACTCAAACACACACACACACACACAAATCAAGCAAATATAAACCAAAATAATGATCGTATGAATGACAGATTCACAAAAAACTGGGTGTGATTTGTCAATGTTTAAACACTAAGCGAAACTTTTCTGTGCAATACGCAATGAGCTATAAGCAAATAAACAAAATACGTAATTTAAGCATAATTTAACAACGCCTTTGTCGCTTTCTCAATCTCAATCTCAACACTCCACTCGTCTCCACTCCACTCACGTTGTCTTTAAAGGCAAATCAGAATGTGGTCTTTTTTGCATTGTCAGCTTTAATTACGACATTCCTCAAACGTTGGCAATCCGGCATGATTGGATTTTAAAATGAATGAAAACATTGACATACATAATAAACTGAATGATCATTGTCTGGGCATATTTTGGATTATTGGCGGAAAACTGATGCACAGAAGGAAGTGTCAATTTTGTAATATTGTCGAATGTGCTTTAAAACAATTTTTGAATATCTTTTACAGGATCGAATTGTGGCATTAAAACTATTTAATGAGACCAGCTATTATATAGAAAAAAAATCGACTTAAAATAAAAATCGCCCTAAATGAACATCGCTTTGAAGACTAGACACAAATAGTTTATAAATATACAAATAAAATTTCTCAATTTTATAAAGATTTTCTTTTTATTTTACAGAATATTTCTAAAAAACAGAAATGCAAACCATTATTTTTAAAATTATATATACAAAGATAAAATCATATATATAGAAAATTTGTATATGTGAACTTTTATTATACTAATGTTTAATAATAATTTAAGTAACACTAAATGTAATTTTTTATTTTTTTTTTACATTTAAAAAACATCCTTTTCAAATTTTAAAAATGTTGCCTGGAATTAAAAATGGAAGACCTGTGATTTTGAGAAAGATAACCTTCTGTTTTTGAAATATACTTTCTGAATAATAAGTTACGCTTGACGAATTTAAAAAAATAGTACGATTTTTTTGAGTATAAATAAAAATTATTAAACGAAATGGTTGCGAAAACGGAGGCAAGTATTGGGTAATAATTTCACTTTGTTGCAATTGTCCTCAAACTCATTTTTGGAGTTTTACTTATTATAGAAAGTTCAGCCGACTGACAACAAAACACTGAGCCTTGCTGGCTTCTAGTAAGTTATAATAAAAAGCAGCTGAGACAATTTGGCGACCACAAAAAGCGAAAGTCAGCCATTAAAGCGAAAACTAAGCTGCCCCTTATTGCAAGTAAAGAGACTTGTTGATTATGCCGCATGCCAGAAATTTGAAAATTGCAAATCTTGCGAATATTTGCGAAGGCTACAAAATTGAAATTAACTTGCAGCAGTTTGGGAATAAGCAAAAGTGTACTCATAAATAAATAAATAACTAAACACGAATAAGACGAAGATGAAGATTACGAAGAAGAAGAAGAAGATGAAGCAGTGGCAGAAGCAGTGGCAGAAGCAGAAGAAAATCAGAAGCAAATCCAGTCGAAGAAATACCGACTAAGACAATCTCAAAATAATGATGTGCGCTTCTGGCCCTTTCAACGAGTGCGGCTTAACACAGTCGCTGAGACAGCGGCAACAGCATCTCTACAGCTTATGGCCATATAAAATATGCATGCCTCAGGTACTGCCGCATACCCATAACATAACATATCAACAAAACAACAACAACAACAACAACAACGACAACAACAGCAACAACATTCAAATCAACAACAAGCACTTGGGGCTGGGCGCAACGGATGGGGTGCTCTGTCAGCACGTGCTGCCCGTCTAGTAAACAGAAATGTTAACAAAAAGACAGCAACAACAATTACAACAATAACAACAACAACAAAAACAACACCAATAACAAAATGTAAACAAGTTGGCAACGCACATTGCCACAGCTCAAGGCACAACTGATGCGGCAGCTGTTCAGCTGAGGGCGCACAGCTCATTCGGGCAGCAGCAACAGCAGCAGCAGCAGCAGCAGCAGCAGCGGCGGCAGACACTTGAGTGGTAGCCCTTAGACTGGCAGCGCCACTCGATAAAATCACACTCAAGCCGTGCCACTCAATTTGAGTTGGCCTGGCCACCTGATCAAATCTGCCTGCCACAACCCAATCGCATTATTCCTTGTGTGCCGCATAATTAGTATGACGTCAGATAAGCACATCACTTTACTTGGAGGGAGACGGCATCTACAAATGGAAGAGCTCTAAACTTCAATAACAGCTTGCCCCAAATATAGCTCTAATATAAAGTAATTATATACCGACTTGAGTAGGCTATAAATATATTAGTCTAATCCCCGGTATTGGAGCATAAATTTATGCTTTTAATAAAGGTAATTTGGCATTTGCAAGGTTATATTTCTAAAAAATCAGGGTCTGTCATTTTTCTAGTAATATTTGTTCAACATATAGGAAAAGATTGCTAAATTCCAGCGTGTAATTTATATAGATCCACAAATTACTTACATTATATTTTTTGTTATTAATATTATACCACATTAGTATTATAAGATTCCAAATATTTTCGATAATTTATAATTTCATATACTTTACTATAATTTGCAAAACTTACAGTTTTATGGTGATTTTAAATGTCGACCCTTTTTCGGGAGGCTAAGCTTTAAAATAGCTATTGGGGAATCACATTTTCATTACTTGTTTCTAGCTTTTAAAAAGAGTTGCTACTTTTTGTACCATTTTTAGAAATATATTTCTTAATAATTGGAAAGACTTCTAAGAAAATAGAAGAAACAAAATTAATTTTTGCACCATTGTTATAAATATATTTCTTAATAATTGGAAAGATATCTAAGAAAATAGAAGAGTCAAAAATAATTTTTGCACGATTGCTAGAAACATATTTCTTAGAAGTAACAAAAATAATTTTAAATTTAAAAACATAGTATTTTATTGTTAATTTTTTTAACTAGGCGCCGTTTTCCTAATTTTTTTTTTTAATTATGTCTTCTATTTTTTTTGCCAGCGTTTTTGATAACTGCCAGCGTTTTTTTATTCTAACTATTGTGTTTTGCAAATGAATATGGGAACTGTTGCGATAGTTTTAAGTTAATAATTTGGCATATTTAATTTATTCACTATAGTGAACTTGCTGTAAATTGGTTTAAAAACACAGCTTCGCAAGTAACATTTCTGTGCAATGAAGTTTTCTAATTTTTGAGACCCTTTGAGTTCACTATACAGAAGATAAACTAGATTGTATCGAAGATGCTGCTATCGGTCACACACACTGGCATATCTTTTGTGATTACCTTCATTCATTTTTTTTGTGACCCTACGTTTTACTGACCCTATTTCCTCAAGTAGCTGAGATTGCCAACATCATTTAGACATGCGCAAAGAAATATATTGTCGGCTTATAACTCTTCACTTTCTCCTTCGGCTTTATTCATTTCCAATTTATACTCGAAAAATTTAAATCGTTGCATACTGTTAGGCGTTTCCTATTTGTATCATTTATGTTGTGATTGGAGTTTAATTTCAATTTAAATAAATGGGAATTTTTTTTAAATATTTCTTATTTTAAATTTGCTAATTTCAATTTTTAGTTTAATTTTAAATGAGATATTCATGTGAACAAAAATGTGCATAACATCTATGTAACTCTCCCAGTTTGTCTAGTATTTGTCTGCCTGTGCAATCTGGCATCGAGGTGTCAAAGTCATATATTTACTTGTCGCTTGTTGTTGGTTGTTGCTGTTGTATTTGCGGCTGTTGTTTAATTTGGCGCGTTTATTTGATTAGGAACGCCTAAGCGAAGTACGTGACTGGGTTAATTTGCACCACACACTCACACCCATTCACACACTCACACTCACACCCATTCACACACTCACAAATAGGGAAAAATACCACTCACAGTTGAGTGTGTAGTTTTGTAAGAGAGTAGTCAAATAAATCGCTGGCATGTCCTAAGTACATTTACTTCAACACAGAAATGTGCATAGCACGCATAACAATGAAATGGAAAAAACAACAGGGGGTGGAGGGGCATTAACTACTGACGACTTCCTATTGTTGGCTTATAAGTATGCCGGATATTCAAATACAAAGTTATGTATTTGTAGCACTTAATACAATAGCATATTAGCTAAGAGCTGATCTTGGTTGTGCTCAAAGACTAAGTTGCACGCTTCAACACTTCCAAGAATATAGGTTCAGCTATTAAGCTGCCTTTGAGCATAAATATTTCATTTAAATTCAATTATTTAAGTTTAATTAAAATTAGAAGTTAGGCAATTTCAATAATTTATCGAATAACATTTGCGTGGTTAGAAAATGACCATTTAATAATTATAAATTGCAGAAGGAATCAATTGAATATTTCTCAGCATTAAATTAGTCTTTAAATTGAATTAAAATGTTTAAAAATTAAACACTTAAATATGTATTTTTTGTTGTTTTTTCTCTAGATTGGAATTAAGTGGGAATCCCTTGAATACTTTCCACTTTTAGTTTTAATTTATGCTTTAAATCGTATGGTTAAATTTACTACAAATTCTTACAGGATATTAAATAAAAATTAATACATTTCCACAAGTACTGGTTGTTGTTTTATACTCTAGATAAGATTTGAGAAGGAATATTTCTCACTTTTATATTATATTTTAATGGAAATTAAATAAATGAATAAATTAATAAGCGCACATAATTAATTTTTGATTTTATCTCTAGAATATCGCAAAACGTGATTGCCATGAATGTTTACTTTTTGTGAAATTTTCGAAAGCTTATGTTGGGATAATCTGGATTTGTTGGTATTTGAATTGCAATTTGCATTATAACAAGGGCATGCAAATTTGTTGGTCAAAACTTTGTGCCGTAAATCGGTAAACCTGCTTTGAGCCTTGACAAACAGACAAATACGAGTAGACCCCATTATAAACAAAACATTTTCTGCTTCGGCTGGACAAAATGCCAATTTATGTCTGCTGCTGCCAGCATGAATATATATACTTATATATATATATATATCTGTATGTCAATATGTGTTCTTCTTAGACCACTATGATCCCACTCCTTGTGTTTGCTTTGGTGTCTGCAGTTTTGAAATATAAACAGAATAGTAGTCAAACACGATTTTGCTGACTCTGATGCAAATATTTATGTAGGTACATAAAAATAAGGGAAATACCAACAAAAGAAATGCACAAAATGTGCCTCAATAAACAGAGAGATTCTTAAATATTTAATATATAGTATATTGGTGTTTATAGAGAGAAACCTGAACCCTCAAACAAATGAATTATGACTGTTTTTACTACATTCATATTTTTATGGGCTAGTGGCCAGGGATTCTGGATCTGGTTGCTTGGAGCCAAAGAATCAATAAGCGGGTTGGCACTCATTTTTGGCCGGGGTTTTCTTCTTTTTTTTTGTTTTTTTTTTATTATTTGCCATTTTGGTTTTATGGTCGCCCGCTGCTGCCACGCCCCATTGGAGGATTTTTATAGCTGAGTGGGCGTAGAGCCGTGGCAACTGGCAACACTTCTCGCTTAGCCCGTAATGCATTGTGTCTAATACCCAATTAATTTGGGATTTGCAGTTAATGAGTCCCGTAAGCGAGTTGGCAGCCCCGTTCCCACAAATGTGTGCGTGTGGGCAGTTAGAAAGCGGACTTAATTAGCGCCAGCCAAAGGCAACCGACACTGACATATAGCCATAAAGATACCACCAAATAGACCATATATTCCACACGCAGCCACAACTGCAGTTGCACAGCTGACTCTACGAACAACTAAAATATAAAAAAAAAACTACATTTTCAATTTAAATTCCACATTTGTAGCACGTAGAACTCAATTAAATTTGGATTTAAATGCACGGTAAATCAAATTTTGTAAACGAATTTCAATTTCGTTTCAAATTGATAGCATATCCTGTGTTTTTTTTTTTAAAACATGGTCGGATATAAAATATGTATGTTAACACATCTTAGGAATTTAAAAATAAAAAAAGATTTCATAATAATGGCGATATTTTGGTGCATCATTTTATACACTCAACTCAATATAAATCAATAATAGAGTTGACTTAGCCATGTCCATCTGTCTGTTTGTCTGTCTGTCTGTCAGAGACTGTCTGTAAGAGCTACACACAAATGTTCAATATAAGTTGGATCAAGTTTATTATATTGACTGGATTTTCTCGATTTTGGATAACAAGAAATGCCAAATTTTGATGGAATTGTTTTCCAATTGATTCAAAGTATATCTTGAAACACTCAAGTTATAGCTAGTTATATTAATCATGATGATTCAGGTTGGCGTATATATTTAAATATAAATTATTAAATTAAATATATATATGTGTGTACTCTGCAGCAGATCGATTTTGCAACCCGTATTTTAATAGATTCAATGTATATAGCATCTGGGCTTAGGGTATTCCCTAGTCGAAGTCTCTTGACTAGGTCATTCTTATCTGCTTTGATTTGATGTTATTTATTACAAAAATACACTTTTATTATAATGGTATAATTTACAGATATTAATCGAATAGTGCATATTATATTTATAATAATTCAGAATTTCAGATTCAGTTTTAGCCCTAATCGTAGTCGATTACTTAACATATTTCTTAAGTTTTTTTTATTTCTTTATCTTAAAAAGAGTTCTCAACAGTTATTAAGACAAAAATCATACAAATAAAATAGAACAAGTAGGAATGCTGTATATCTGATAATACATATTCAACTATCTTATCCGATCTTTATAAAATTTGTCTTTGCTATCGATATGTATCGATATTCGAGAAACGTAGGCAAACTTGATCTGCGCGTGGTTTACGAGAATATATATACCAAATTTGAAGTCTGTAGAAGTGTAGTAGTGTCAGAAGTGTAGTCTCTGAGATCCGCGCATTAACCAGTTTTCCATGGATTCAGGGTATATGTAGATTCGTATTGGGCCAACGAAATTGCATTTGAAACTCCCTTCGGATTGGTGTTGCATTTAGTATTTGTGGTTTTAAATACCAGCTTGGAGTTAAGTTAGAAGTTGCGTAAATTTAGTTCCCATAACAATTTATAACAATTTATAACAAATTATAACTACAACACACGCAATAATCATTAACGGCTAATGTTTTGCGAGTACTGTGAATTGTTAGCGTTGATTTATATCGAGTATAAATTGCGGTAGTTTTCGTGATTTGTTGAATTTAACATAATAATTAGCATAATGATTAATGGACTACAAATAACTAAATGCAAATTGTGAGTAGCGCTCTGTCTTTCTTAAATCGAATATTAATACATTAATATAAAAATGGGTAAAATATGTAAAATGGAATAATGGTTTTGTGCAAAAGTATTTAACACACAGAGGGAAATATCTTTGGCCCCATAAGTTATATATATTCTTGACCAGCACTAAAACCCGGTTCAATAAAGTCATGTTCGTCTGTCCTTCTGTGTGGGAGCGCAGAGTCTTCAAAATTTATGAATTTTATTTATTCGTTGAGGGTATTTATAATATAAAAGTGCAATTTTAAAGGCAGAGTCAAATTCCAATTCATCAACTTTATCTAGATCGAATAAGAAACACCCATACATATAAATGTATACATAAATATGTATATATATGTATGAGAGCACTTCCACGCCTGAAATTTTGGATTAACAGTATAAAAATATATTTAACAGCTGAGTTCAGGGTATATCATAGTCACTCACTCGATGACAGATTTCTTAATTGTTTTTTCTTTAATCTGTAATATTTCATGGCATGGTTGATTCTTTTTGATATGTGACTCCCATTTCCTGAAATTGAATCTCATATTATATTGCTCCCATTAATATCGGCGGATGATTGACGAAGTTCTCCATATCAGTTGTGATACTTTGTTACAAAAATAAGTGAAATTCTGGCATTTATATAAATATTGCGTGCAATTAAATTACCCTGTGAAATATAAATATTTAAGTGAGAACTCTTTCAAATATATACATATATTGGTAATTTACAGCTATGATTAATATTTGAGTATTTTTTGAGAATTTACCAAATATTATTCCGTAGGGGAAACAATTTATTTTAGCTATTAAAACATATTTAAATTGACATTTGACTGAGAGGGATTATTTCGAGTTGCGTAGGTCCTTGTGAAGTACTCTCTCCGATCATGGAAGATCAGTTGACTTATTCTATATGCATATAAAGTGCCTTGATTATGTTCGTTTACCGATGCATTTGCTACTGCCAAAATGGGAACACAGATTCATTTGGGCAACTGTCTTATTTCAGTTAACCAGCTTTAAAAAGCATGACACATTCTGAACGAATGTCGGGCTGGGAAAACATTATATTTTTGTGGCATTACACACAGCCTGGGAATCACTGCACTTTAGACATAATTTCTTATAGCAAATCGATATTTATTAATATATATTTATACTCATAAGTCCTCATCTTAGTTGCTTGAAAATGTGTGGCGATTTAGGTGGCGGGTTTAGCGTGGCCTGCAAATTTTCTTACTAATCTTGCATGGAATTTCCTGGTAATCCTAGTAATCTAAAGTAATCTAATTTTCAAGTTAAATAACTCAACTTTTCAAACTGCAAACAAACTTTTGTGACTCCATCTCAAAAATTGCCATTTAAAGTCATTTTCGATTTTTATGGGCGGAAAGTAGCCCGGAAATTTGTTGAAATTGTGGGAGATATGCGAATTTATCGATTTGCACTTCCGGATTTATCGATTTGGATGTGGAAGTGGGCGTTGACTTAATTTTATTTTTATCGACACAATCGAGGCCAATTTTTAATATATTTTTTTACCTTTAAATGGAGTTAAAATTCGGCAACTGTACCTCAAACCCCTCTGTGGAGTAGGGATTGTGGGACGGGCGGATGAGGGCATGGCCTAGAGGGACGGTGCCAACAAAATACTAGCCGATTTTATCGTTTAGCGATTAATGACTATATCGATTTAACACTACCTGAAGCGGGCACTGTTCTAATAATCTAGCTCCACGAACTGACAGACAGACGGACAGGCAGCATATATGTACAACCAATATACTCTTTTACCTTTGGAAGCAGTGTATAAGAATTTGGTAATAAGTTATACATTTTTCAGCATATCCAAATAAACTCAGCTTATTGTGTGGCAAATGGAAAAATCCATATATTTTTCCAGGAAAATTGATAGAAATTGGGAAATGCGAACTAAAAGCTAAAAGCGCAGTGATTATGTGCATTGATTTGATTGTTTGGCAAAGTTCAAAGTTGGAATTTTGTGTACACAATTTCATTTACTTTGGGCAACCATTCAGTGCGGAGCTATCAAGATAAACCCTTTTATTTCTCTGCTTTCCCGGCCTAAAAAGCCCCCTTTATTTATATGATTTCCCATCAAATGAAATCCACATACAACAACAACAACAACAAGAACAACAGCAAGAAGAAGCACGAGCACGTGCAAATAATATCCATCAGTCGTATGGCCGCAGATTTGTGTGGAGCACCGCGCCCCAACCGAATAACAGAAAAACAACATTTGTGCAAATTTCGGTTCCATTCATTGAATCAGCGGATGGCAAATAGAAGTGGCGGCAATCAGTCCCAAGGCAACAAAAAAAAAAAAAGACACCAAGAAAAAAAAACTAAGATAATAATGTGTGAGTATCTCTTACAACTAACTAACGGTCATGTAAATACATAAGCGTGGGTGGGTGTGTATGTGTATATGTGTGTGTTAGGCAACGCATGCCGTGAACTGTTGCGCGAAGCAAGCGCCGTTAATGAACTTAAGCTCAGACATAGAGAATACCCCAAAACTACACACACATAGATAGCAAAGGCGCGGCATACACACACACACACACACACACACACTCACACGCACGCACATGCACTCTCGCACAGAGAAGAGGCAGTGACCTACCAACCTACTCAAGCTATTTGACATGCCATGCACGAAAACTGAAACCAAGGCAAACAAAAAAAAAAAAGAACGCACGGCGTTTCAAACACTCACACACACAAACACACACACACACACACAGCACACATACACACACACTTCAAAACGGCAACAGTTTGCGCGAGCGCCAAACAACAAGAACAAGTGAGAGTCATACCAAATGGTTTGAGCACAAATTCACAACGAACCGCAACATGTTGGCAACACACAAAATTAATGACGTCTGCGAGTCAGCATGTGGCCAGAGCCGCACGGCTTGTGCCCAACCAACAAAAAAAAGAGACTCCACTCACACCAGCGCAACAGCGCACACGTTGAGTGCGACGGTGTTTGAGCGCAAACGTCAAGTATTGGCGGCATCTTTTGTAGCAAATTTTTCGCACAAGTATCGCAGACGACGCTGTTCTGTTCACACGTTCGGCAAACGCTGCTGCCGCTATCGTTGCCGCTGCTGTTTGTCGTCAGTTACAGTTATTTACTACGCATTCGTATTCGGCGTGTGTGATAAAAAAAAAGAAAGAAAAGTATTTTCAACTTGAATCTGTTGGCACGCGCCTAAAACCAACAACAAATTGAGTAATAATTGCGAATGCAAATGCAAATTCGGGTTTCATTGTCCGATGTGTGTTTATTTGGCTATGTGTGTGAGTGCGAAAAGAATCGCTGATTAAAAGCTTAAATTGGCTTTAGCAAAAGCGTACAATCAACAACAACAACAACCACCAAAAAAACAAACAACTCAAGCATCAGAAACAACACCAATTACAACAACAACAACAATCACAACAACAAAAGAAAATAAATAACCGGCGCAAAGACGCTTTAACAACAAATAAGAAATAAAAAATAAAAACACACACAAAAATCCAAGAAAATAAATAATAATTAAGCTGATATTGCAAGCAGCTCAGCAGAAAGGTGCGACAATTTCAATTTTGTTTATCCCCACATTGTTTAACATAAGCTTTTATTTAAATTAAATTGCCTTTATTACAAATTCTCCGTTAATCGAACTGCAAACACTGCACAAATATATTTAGTAATTTGTATATTGTAAAATTGTATTGCAAATTATTTGCGTGAACAAGATTTCGAAATTAAATGCTTCTCTCATTGGTGGCGGAAATTATCGTCTGATTTTCTACATTGGATATACTTATATATATATATACAAATATATATATATATAATATATATATACACATATATTTCACTGCCCTGCCCCAGACATCTGTAGACATTTGTGGCACTGGCAAACATGAATTGAGTCCCAAGAATATTTCAATTCTCTGATTTTTCAATCCGTGAACTTTTTCTTTGATTGCTATCATTAATTTAAAAACCAGCAGCAAAACAATAAAAAGCTTCTGCCAAATTTGTATATTCAAATTTCATTCGAGCATCGTAAATAATATTTTATTTGAAAGTGAAAATGGAAAACATATTTGATTTCAATTGAATGCATATCTATGCTGTCATCGATTGACTTTTTAATGGCTTCATTAAATTTACCAGTTGCATATTTAAATTCTTAGAATAGATGAAAATTGAATATAGCACTAAATAATTGAATTGAATAAACACAACGTGACATTTCGATGGGAAAAATAAAACAATTACTGGGTTGAAAATGAGATACTCTAAAATAAATGTATATTTTACCAAGAAATTGATGGATAAACCGAAAGAATAAAAAACACATGAATTGTCTCAACTTCATTTATATAATTAAGGGAATTGCCAAAATGCAAATGTTTTTGTGTGCTGTAGTGTATTCCATAGGTGAGCAATAAAAAAAAACACAGATTCTTATCTATAGCTGTGTATAACAGCTGTATTTGCCCACATACAGATATACATATATATATATATATATATTCATATACATATATACATTTTATTTAAATCTATTTCACTTGCTGGGCGGCTCATTGAAGGCGACTGCAGCATGGCTAAAAAACGTGTGCTTATCCAGCAACAACAATAATAATATTGAGTAAATAGCGAATGAAAGATGTATAACAGAAACGAAATCATTTGAAAAGAGCCTCACTAAGTTTTCACAACTTGCTGCCAAGCACACAAACACACACACACACACACACACACACACACACACGCACACGCATACATATATAAATAGCAAAGACAAAGCACGCCAGACACAAATGGACAAGTTCACTAATTTAACCGAAAAATGCTTTAGCGCCAGCTGATTGACCGTCAAAAAGCGTGTGCGGAAAATACACAGCGTACACAGAGTGCGGGCGACGCTTTTGCAATTTCCAGTTCCATTTCCAACTGTGCTACGTGCTGGGCTCTCAAGCCGAAACATGCCACCCCAAACCAACCCCACCAAACCCACAAAAAACACTCCCTAGAACACCCACAGTGCATATCACTCAGCACCGGCTGCTGACAAACCAATTTACTGTGAACACTACAACTACGTCAAAAATATATATATATTATATATATATAGATATGTATGTGCGCTGCATGCATTAGCCACAGTGCGATTTGTGCCGTGACAATCCGAGTTTCGAAAACATCCGACCCTCAAGTGAATCTGAGAAACTGAAGTTTTTGTGTTCTACTTCACAAAGCAAATCAAATCGTTTGTATTAAGCACTATTTTAAAAGCTGAAATGACCTCGATCATGAATCCGCTCGATTCAAACGATCACGTGATAAATGTAAATGTAAATATTATATATATACATATATATATATATCCGATAAAATTTTCAAAAGTATTTAAAATGTTTATGCATTTCAATTTGATAAAAATTTTGTTTATTTTATGAGACAGAGAAATTGTACACATTTTTCCAATTTTCGAGTGTTTTTTGGTGCGAATAGAAATTACCGTTCTATTATGACACACAGAAAGAGTGTACAAATTATAATAATATTTATATTTGCGTAAAATTATTCGTTATATCACATTTTTGGCAACGAGTCCGACCACAACTGCATGACACAGAAGATTGCAAGGACCAAAGAATGCAACATTTTTCCTAATTTCAACATATATATATATATATATTTTTTTATATATATATTTATAAAAAAAGTGGGGACTTAAGGATATTTAAAATGAAAGGTGTTTTCAGGATTTTCACGCTATTAGCAACGAGTTTGACTAAAACTATATAATATATATAAGATTACAAGACTCTATTTTATATAACATTTTAGACATCATTTTTCTTTTAAGTGAAAAATATACAAGAATTTCATACTTTATCAAATTTTTAAAATACAACTATATTTATTTGATTTTTAATGAAATTGAATAAAGAACAAACAGATGTAAACAGAGCGATAAACGGGAAAATTGTATTTTAAATGTAAACTAAACTAAATTTATAATTACAACTAGGACTCAGAATTGGTATAGTTGTAGGTGCAGACTAATTGTCTGTTTCTAAGAATTTACATTCACACATATTTACATTTAAAGAAGAAGAATTAACCAAAAGCCAATTAAGATTTTCTAGACGCTTCTCGGGGTGGGATTCAATTAGCCCCAACTACTACTTGATAGAAACAAACATGCAAATTTTGTAGACTTGAACTCTTAGCTGTTTTAAAGAGCATCAGTAGTAACTATGGCAAAAACAACAACACCAGCAGCAGCAACAACAACAACAACAACAACAATGCCAACAAACAAAACCAAAATTTAAAGCCACCTGATAAAGAGGCATACTCGAAAGATAAGCGACAAATTTGGTACGTGCCTGAAATTCTATAGCTCCAACGTGTTCTAGAGATGACAAGTGGGAGATTAAAACAGTTTTTACAACAGTCTCCAAATGGATGAGGGCGGGGCAAGGGCAGGCAGTCAGATATAGTTGAGAACAACGTGTGCACAACATTGGCATTTCTAAATCAATTACAACAAACAAAAAACAAAAAAAAAAAACAGTTTTTGTTTTGTTTTATTTTGTGTTAGAATTGAAATTGAAATTGGAAATTGGGAATATGTTAAACACCTTGCAATGGTTCCAGCTGTTTGCTGATGGCCACTTTGTCCGTCGGAACTGTTAGATTGAGTTTTTATTTTTGTTCATCTTGTTGTTCCTGTGGCTTCTGTTTTATTCCGTTTGGCTGAGTGGCAAACAGTTGCAAATGCCGCAAACATCGTCTCCATAAATTACTCACAGCAGGCGTTTCTCGTCTACAGGATGTACAGTAATCCCTCCCCATCGCAAACATAGAAACGACAATTGTCACTTGTCATTACTAAATGAAATGCACTCAGAGTGCTTATAGATTTTGTTGACCTGGCAACTAGAATATCAGCTTTCGCATAAGCTCCGAAATTTCTCAGCGCAAACTTTGCAAAACATTTTCAATTATCCTACAACTAGTTGGGGTAAATTCGCTCGCAGCTAAGTTGAAGCTTATCTTTCGTATACTCCACACAGAGTTTATTAAATGATAGCTTTACTTTGAAATGTGCTTAGCTTTGTTCAAGTTTCGACTGGAAGCCGAATTTTGTCTGGTTTTCGATGAGCAAACAGCTAAAAAGTTGCTTAACCTTGACTCAAGTTCAGTTTCATAATACATAATTAGAATTATTTACATTTCGTTTCGATTTTAAAGCTTTCAATAAGCCACTTAATTGAATAAATAACACATTATTTACATTTCATTTCTATTTTTAAGCTTCCAATAAGCCACTTAACTGAATATTGTCCAATAAACCAGAAGGAACGATTTTCTTAGGCACATCGAAGATTAAATACCCTTATAGATCGGACTTAATGTGCTGACATCTAAATTGTAAACTACAAATAATAATAATAATAATAAATAAACATAATAGGTTAAAAATGCAGGGAGCTCTGCGCATATAAGACTAAGAAATTCGGGCAGACAGTCAGACGGACATGGCTATATTGAGTTGGTTCATGATGCTGATCAAAAATAATAATACTCTAAAAAAGGGTATCAAAAATTATTTAGTTCTTAATTGGTTATCGGTTCAAAAGTGGCCCGACATCACATAAAAAACAAACTTGAAACTAATTTGCATTTGAATTCACAATAATTATTTGCAAAACGTATTCAATCGGTCTAATTGATATCAAAGGCTATTCGGCTTCAAAACTCAATAAATTAAATCACACAAAAGTAATTAAATTTAAATGAACAACAAGAAAGACGACATCTTAAATCGTATTGACAGTAAGCCAGCTAATTAAATAAAAAAAAGTTTGACGTCGAGGCTTTTGAATATATTCTATATATACAATAAAACGCATTTATTTCCAATTGATATAAAGAACTGAGATGATTTATTGCGCAACCATTGTTTCTCCAGCTGCAGTTCAATTAAATTATCTCCATAAGACAATCATTTCTAATTGAGAGCAAAATGCTGAGGGTTGTCCATGCAAGCAGTGGGAATATGCAAGGCAATTGATTTATGTGTGGAATGCTATCATAACTATTAAATTTGTCTTATACAACCAACCCCAGTATTAATTGATAGATCGAGCATTCTTCTGAAGGTTTTATTTCTGCCTAGGGGATGCTTATAGATACACATAAGCATTTAAATATAATTATATTCAAATAATTGCATTTTACTCCCAGATTTATTATATGCTCTATTTTATATTTATTTTCAATGTAATTTACTTATTCACTTTTAATAATAAATAATTTGTAGCTTTAAATTTCAATTTTTTGGAAATTTTCAACATGTTCTTCGCTGGCTGCAGCTGAAAATTCAAATTTTTAGTCTACATTAAATAAATAAAAAATAATTAAAGTACGCAAATCGTTTTAGTATACCATAAAAACAGTTATATAAACAAGTGCATTGTTGTGCTCTGAAACTAAATACAGAAAAAAACAGTTAAAGGCATAAAAGCATTTATTTAATTTCAGTATTTTATTTACACGACTCTAAATTTTACAGAGTAACTCTAAAGAATAGTTTGAACTTGTTACAAGTTAATCAGACTCGTAGTTTTCTAACTTAACTTAAAATTAGCTCCCATTTTCCATAGATTTAAATATTTCGAACAATTTAAAAGGCATCAAATCAATGAGCCAAAGAAAAATGAATTTAAAGGTGTAGCAAAAAATATAAAAAATAAATAATATATACATAAATTATTAAACCACGAGCATTTTAAGCAGCATAAACCAAAAACCAAATTTCGACTCTTGGAATAAAATCACACACACACACACAACACACACACAACACACACACATTTTCGCACAAATTGAGTGTGAAATTTTACGCGCCATTTAGCAGAAGGCCGCCTCAAGCCATATGTTTGATGGCGTATTTTTCAAGTGAAATATGCCCTAATGTTAAAAAAATAAAGAACGCTGCAGTCGCACTTAGCCGACTCTGTAATACTCTGACCCCAGACAAGAACACCTAAAAATATGTGAAAAGAACATTCTTTTGCAGAAAAACGTTACTAGCAATTTATCTTCTAAGTAAGCTTAAAAGTAGCCAAATATATAGATTTGATCTTTGAGATATATCGATGCTGTAAGGACTTACCAGTTGCGTAGTAGTCGTCTTACTATAATCTTAACATTTTTTTCAATGCTCATATGAAAAATGATATATTTTAAGTTTAAAGTTATTTGTTTCAAACGAACAAATGGGCGAATGGACATTTCTCCAAATCAAAATACTCTTTTATTTTCCGTATAATATACACATATTATAAAAAGGACGAAAAAATTATGAATAATGCAGAATTCAGAGGTTTGTGATTGGCTAATATATACATAATATAAAAATGAGAAAATGATGAAGTTGAGCGACTAGAGGATACCCAATAATAAGATTAAATAGAATATAGAAGTAAATTTTTTTTTTCATTTGAATGCAATCACAAAGATTGTTTTCAACTCTGTCCTCTTTCATTTTATTTAATGTTCTTTGGGTATCTACAGCTACAAAAAACCAACAGCCGGCATTATAATTCTTAGAGCCAAAATAGATTCCATCGATTTACTTGTATACTTGTATATTTGTATACTTGCTTTACTATTAAATATTTCAATGTATTCTTGAATTAAACAAAACATAAAGAAATATCGAGAGTTGCAGAGTTCAAATATTATATTTGTATACCCACTTTACTTCTAAATATTTGCAAAACAATTTGCGTATCAATTGGAATTGGAAAATTGAATTTACTCAGACGCAAAAACAGTCTGAAGCCAAAAGAAACTTATATCAAACAGCGAATTGACTTTGCTGAATATTATTTTTTAAACAATTGAATGTAATTGGCTCAATATTCAAAATATTTTAACTCCTATTTCTGCTATTTGAAATGAGTTACAGGGTAAGATGAGGAATTGCGGGCACAGCAGACAAATCATTTAATGGCGCTGTCAATTATACAAAAATATACTTATGAGTAAGTACATAACTAAGCAGGCAACATGGAACGAAACTGGCACAGAAGTAAAATAGACTTGCCGCCTTTTGTGTGCGGCGACTTATAAGCAATGCAGCACACACACACACACACACACACACACATACACACAGATACACATTTGGGACCTAGGCAGACCCTCACATATGACGGCATTATAATGACGATTCCTTTCTTTTTTTTACCCCATTTCATTTGTGGCCTTTTTTTTTTGTATTGTGTAAGACGCTTAACCAACTGGCGACTTGGAGCGGTGCTAAGCCTCTGGCGCTTATTTTAGCAAAGTGGAGGAAAGAGCAGAGCTAAAAGAGAGTCCTTTTAATTGTTGTTGTTGTCGCCGTTGGTAACAGGATGTGTGCCATGCACCCAAGTGTACAAAATGGCGTCTGTGCCAAAGTATTACACGAAGCAACTTGAAATTTTGCGAAATTGTAAAGCTGGGACACAATATAACACAGGCACACAGACACACACATATATATATATATGAACATACATGTATGTAAATGCAGCATATGGTACAATGTGTAAATAAGCGCGTTAGTCTTTAAAAATCGCTGATATCGTTTCCATCATCTTCTTCTTATTTTCCTGCTGCTGCTGCTGCTGCTGCTGCTGCTGCTGCTGCTGCTGCTCCTACTTGCACCTACTTGATTTTCTGTTGCTCTCGGCTCTTGCTGTATTTAACCACCGCCTACACTTGCTTGAGCTTATTGCCACAACTTTCTGCCAGCTTTTCGTAAATGAAGAGCACACAGATACACACACACACACACACACACACACAGACTCACATAGCAACACACACCCACCAACAAATGTAGATGAAGGCAAAACCCAACACAACACTTTATATTTGTTTACTTTTTTAATACCACTCGCAAAAATACCCTAACGAATAAGTTGCAGAGGGGTATAAGCACTTGCCATATAATTAATTAGTTGTCCGTAATGAATTGTTATAAGCAATACATAAATATAAACAAATAAATAAGAAAATATTCAATTAATTTTATTTTATGAATTACTACATTATTTTTACATTTACTTGAGTTAGTAAAGTATTTATTAGTATAATTTTTATGAGAATTAAATTAATTTGAATTTTAATTAAATTTAATTAAACTTGAAAAAAATTGGATTGAAAAATTGATTTGCAACTATTGATTGAAAACCACTTTTTTTTTTAGTAATTAAAAGAAAGCTCAATTACAGCTGTAAAGCAAATCATGAAATAAAAAAATTGATTTTTATAAATCGGAATTGGATTCAGACAGTAAACGCATATGTTATGTGTATGTTATTCACCAGAAAAGGTTAATAAAAGGTTAATTTATTTATTTATGATAGCTTGCTGGCTATATGCTCAATAAAATACAACAGATTTATTTGCGATTTTATTAAGCATTTTATTTATTGCTCTCACGCTAGACATATTTAATTCGTAGTACCTGCGTTTTTTACTAGTGATAATTTAAAACAGAGAACAATAACAAAAACTTAAACAAATGAGATATAAGAAAAACAAATCACATCAGACCCAAGTGTTGGCATCTTATTGTTGACGTGTCTAGATTGGTTTGGCTTTTATTTTGCGTCTTGCCATTTGCATGTGTGGTATATACCAAGTCAAGCCGCCAGACACAAGCAGAGCAGACACACACGAAATGGGCGGGCGGGCGGTCGGTTGGGCGGACGTATGTTTATTTGTTATTGTTACCTTACCTCAAACACATTTTTATGATAGTCAATGACAGCAGCAGCCGTCGTCGCAGCGACTGAAACAACTGAGCGCCAAATTGAACGTCAATGTATGTAAAGTTTTCTGTTGACAGCAAAAGCAAAGGCAAAAAAAAAAAAAAAAAAGCTGAAAGAATAAAAACACACACACACACACGCACACACAGACAAGTTTTACAAATGAGGCCAACTAAATGGTTGGTGCACATGCGGCGTATGCGTAATAAATCCAATGACAATGACGTCACAACGGCTATGCTGCCACTCAAGCAAATAACACTTTGGTATTTAAGCAATTTTCATGACTGTCTGTGTATGCAGACGTGTGTGTGTGTGTGTGTGTGTGTGTGTGTGTGTGGGCATGTTTGTGTCTGTCTGCCTGTCTATCTATCTATCTATCTATCAGTGTGTAAGTTAATTTGTCTGAAGTTATTAGTTTGACTCAACTGAGAAGGCAACCTCAATGTAAGTTTCAAGCACAAAACTTTTTGAAGACGCTTCCCTGTCAAAGTCTCTTCATTTCCTGTGGCTTTTGCGGCCAAACCCCTTTTCAGCATGAAATGTTGGCCTGTAAGTTGGCAGTGGCCTTTCTTTACATATATATGCCCATATACTATCATAATTACACTTTAAAAAAAATATTACATAAAACTTCAATTGAAACAAGATATTAAAGAGCAGCTTTTGTTTTAAATATAACACGCATTTAGAGAACGGAGTAATTACGACTAATGATTGTTGATGATGTTAATAATTTGTTTTATCAAAGTCTAAGCAAGGATAATGATATTTACTATGACAGTTATATTAAATAGTCGCCTGATTCAGTCCGACATATGTCCTTACTGCCTGCAGCAAAACCAAAAAAATATTACGAAAATCATAAACTAAAAAACTTTGTATTTCAGTTAATTAATGTAAAAAAAATATTGAGCTCTCTATAAATATATACATGTATCTAACAAAAAGACAATTATTTTGTGTTCTTTAAAAACTCTTCTCATAAATCATATAGTGGCCTATTGCAAAAATCATCAGTAATTTTAGACACAACAAGGATATGCCTTAAAACGGGCACTCTCTAAACCAGAAACCTTTTTTATTTGAAGTTAAATTATGTGAAAAAATGTCTATAAATAATATGTATCTATTCGTTGTTTAAGACCAATATTTTATGATGCTTAAAGACTGTTGCCATAAATTGAGTACACAAAGTTTTCCAAGTGTAGCTTCCAAAGTTTGAACTTATTGTTTTGTGCTACCTTCAGCTGCCCCTTTCGTCCTGTTGATGCCGCCACACAAAAGCAACTGCTGCCGCTATGGGGCCATCGTTAAGTTTCGTTTTTCAATATCATTTTTCAGCGCTTTTAACGTTGCATGAAAATTGAAAATTATGCGCGCCTGCCTTTTATTTTTAATTTACGTGCAAAATGTTGAATGCCATTAAGCCAATACAGTATGCATGTGTGTGTGTGTGTGTGTGCTTGAGGTTGTGTGTGTGTGTTCATTGTAGATTTCTGCTTGTGTGTGTGTGTGTGTTTTTGGCATGTTTGGAAAAATTGGCGCACATTTGTGATACGTTCCTCTTGATAAGCGCGTACACACAATTTATGTTGTATTTAATCAGATTGACGCCAGCTTTGGCAAGCGACCACCCACCTCACAAAAAATATCTACAAAAATTCTGTGAACTACAATTTACGTGCTGGCAATTTGTATAATTGATTAAATATGCGTGCCAAAAGAACCAGGCACGAAAATCGCGCACAATTTGCAACTAAGCCCCAGTAAACAAGCAAAATAAAATCTCCAACTAAACCACCAAAAAGGTGGGCAAAAAAACCAAAAAAAAAAACCCAAAAATATATAATTGATATTCTAACCCAGTCCTTAATAGTTGTATATACAAATATCTGAATATCCTTTGGCGTTGGCAATATTATTATTAAATTAGTGCGCATAATTATGATGTTCTCGCACACACACACACTCACACACACGCACACACACATGAGTGTGTTTGCGGAGGTATTCAGAGCTATCGAGAGGCCCCGGCGATAAGGCACGCCTGGAATTGGGTCGCAGTCAACAGCGCTCCCCCTGGGCTCCCTGGAACCTCGACCTTTTATTGGCCTGTAGCATGAAAAGGCGCTGACTGCTCCACTTTATTCTTTTTATTACTCTTCTTATTTTTTCTTCTTCTTTTTTCTACTATTGACTTTACGAGCCCAAGCAAAAATATGAATTACACGAAAAATTATTTGGCGCCGCTGTAGGTCGTGGCCAGCGAGACAGAGAGAGAAAGAGAGAGTGAGAGAAAGAGAGAGAGAGAGTGAGAATGAGCAGGAAGAGGCAGTTGTACAGAAAGTTGACATGTACATGGGGTAACACTCAATAACAGTTGACACATGGCATTTGATTGCGTTTCTCCATTAGGGAAAAACCCCTTCGGGTATGTATTACTTAACCATCATTCAAGCATACGTTAACGGCTACAAAAATGACTTGCAATATTCCCAAGCGTATCAAGGTCAACACATTGAATGCCTTTCTATTGCCAATAAGCCGACTAGCTTCCTATGTGGGCAATCGCGCCACTTCTTTGTTCCGCCTATTGAATCTCAGCTGGTTTGTCGTGTCTTACACATGTTTCTATATCTACTGTCAATAACGGAAAAATTTCGAATATTTACTTCAAAATACGGCTAATGCCATTCAGCAGCTGATTCAATTCAGAATGAAAAGAAAAATAAATAATGGATACGTTTTTGAAATCTATTTTATGTATATATTTAACTGCAAAACCAGTTAGAAATAAAGACAAAATTGTGTCATGGTCAAATAGCAATGACAATTGCCTTGATCTATGCCACAAAGGCCATATTCATTGATACCACATGTTAACCTTTCTGAAAACTATAAGAGTAAATTCAGAATTCTATTTAAAAATCAAATTTTCAATTGTAATGCAAGAATGATGGCTTGATGATAGTTTGAAGACAGATTAAAGATAGTTTGAAGATAGGTTGACGATAGGTTGACCCCCTCTGTGTACTATGTCCATTTGATAAAAGCCACAACCATCAAAAGCAGAAATTCACAAAAAAAAAAAACTTTACAAGGCCTTCTGCCAGTTACAGGCGTTTGGACAGTTCGAGGATACCACGCATAACAATTTCTAATGGGAGCAGGGTATACCGATTTTTGTTCAACAATTATTTGGAATTTAGTAAACTCGCAATCTTAAAAAAATTAATTAATTTCATGTAACAATTTAACAATTGATTCGATTTAAATTATTTATTTACAAGGTGCGTGAAAGATAAACATCAAAAATTAATAAATAAACAACATAAGATTTTTTTACATCCTCACTTTAAAAAAGTAATTTTATGCAAAATAGTTTCAGTTTTTACAAATTTGTGTGTGTATGGAAAATAAAGGAAGATCGCAATTTGTTTGAATCCAATTTGTTAGTGAATGCGAAATATGATAAATGTGATGCCAGCAATCGAGCATGTCCATTATATTAATAAATAACAATCAGATAAATAGTATATTTAATACAATAAATCAGGTTAAATCGATGCGTGAATAGTCGCACTTAGTAGTAAGAGGATGGTCGACCTTTAAGCTAGAAGGCTTTCAATATGCATTTGAAACCTCCTAACTTATTTATAAATACTTTAAGAAATATTAGAAACTCGATGCTCCAATTTGCCACAACGGAAATGTTTTTAATTTTCAATGGATAAAAGTGAGCTTCGAAGGTTGTTTCAGTTTTATGAAAGGAAGGTGGCATTTTTAAGCACCAAAAGTTATTAATCCAATTTGATAATTGCATTCTAGAATACAGTACCTTTATTAACAAATTGTGCTGTGAGCTAGTTCTTAAACCAAATAAACAAAGTTTCACAAAATTAAAACTCACATGGCCAAGCGAGAGTAAAGAATGCTTTTCGTTTTTTTAATGAAATTGAAAAAGTACCCACAGCTCCTCTATTATTTGTCGAAATGTGTAACACTTTTTAGTAATTACACTTTACATTTGAAGTTGCAACTATAATTGAAACTGCAACACAAATTGTAAGCTGAACAAAACTGAAACTACAATCAAAATTGTTGCTTTATCATAACACATTCGCAACATGCCCAATTTGCCTAAAAAAAAAAAAATTCCCTGAATACCAACCACACAGACACACAGCTATATAACTTTTGTTGTGCCTCCGACCATAAAATCGGGGAGAACCTAAAAAAAGAAAGAAAAACTGAAAATATATAAAAAACCACCAAATGAAGAATTACACAAAATAACTTTCGCTATATTTTTATAGCTGTGTGGCGAAGGGATGGAGGCAAAGTGGAATGGGAATTGGATGACGTGTTGCTGATTCTCTAACATATAATCCACTGCAAATTGCAGTCGACGCCTCATGCACCAATATATCACAATATGCCCCAGCACGCTGACCTCGCAGGGGGTGGCATGTGGTGGCACACCAATATTCTCCATCACCCCGCACATCTCTCTCTCTCTGCACATCCCACTAACTATCTCTTCCGTGCCCGCTGTCCAAGCGTCCAAGCGCTGACCTGGTACATATTTTAGCATAAAACATTTGCATAAAACTTTCACGGCTTATAGCGCTCGAATGCAATGTAAAAGTTTCATTGTGCGCATTGGCCATATACTTTGTGTACTCAGTGTATCAGGCCGCACCTCAACTCCGCTCCACACGCCCTCCTCCCTTGCTTACTTTCAATTTTTATAAATTTAATCCATAGCAAACAACAGCAACAAGGGCTGCTTGCGTATGGCTGGCTGTTTCAAGAGCTTGGTCGACTAGGAGATGGTCTCTTTATTAGATTTATAAATGAAATATGCCAAAAATATTGCTTGATGAGTATCCATTTCACAATTTTCTTAAGCAAAAACTCAACAACTAAATTTACCAACAAAACCTTAAAATAATTGAAAACTGACGAAAAGGCCAAACTATTTGTCTATGAAAATGTTATTTTTATCACATTTAAATATATGAAATATGTCAACATATTGCTTAATGGGTATTCCATAAAAAAAAAAAACAAATATCAGCAAGAAATCTTTCAAAAAGTTGGCAACTCGAACAAAAAGCTGAAATATTCATATATTCAAATTTTATTATTTATATATATCATTCAATCGTTGTTGTAATGATTATAAAAAAGAAGAAGAAATATTTCATATCAAGTTTAATATTTCACACTTACTTCCCTATGCATTTCTAAGTGTAATAAATAAATTATATAATTATACAATCAGACTTGTGAACTTTATATATCGAAACATAATTTGTTTTTTATTTAAAGGTGCATTCGATCGGATGTGAACTCGATTTGCCCTAATGTAAGAGAATTTAAATTACATAAAATACTTTTAGACGTATATACGAGTTGCATGAATGATCTTCGTAGATTTCAAAATTGCATTATGGTATCGAAAAATATTAAATAGTTGTCGTTGATGACTGTCACCATCAACAGATTTTCTCATTTTTAATGTGTATGTCTTGCATTTTTATATGATTTAAACAAATTATTTAATGATTGATAAATTTAAGAAAATGTCTCTTTTTATAAATCTCGAAATTTTAGAAATATATAATTATCGCTTCAATAAACAAAATGATGGAAAACAATTTTAGCTTAAATTGAGGCGGAAGAGAGACTGCTTAATGGTTTTCAGATAAGAAGCAAATTATTTCATTAGAGTCTATCATTTTATCACACAAGCTTAGGTTTAGAACACACCGCATCAACACGTCCTTGATTCCAAAGAGTATTTTAAATAACAAATTTCCTTACACCAAATGAAATAAAAAACATGTTTTAATTTTATTTCACTTGGTGTGGGTTGTAGTAAAACAAAAACTCTCCACAAAGTAAAAAAAAATGAAGAAAAAACAATGAAAACTAAATTTAAATTACTTTAAATCGTAATTATATTTGTTAATTTCTTAATTTTAATTAAATTAATAACTATTAGCTATTTTGTTGGCTAGAATATTACATTTTAAATGCTGTCTGTAAAAAATTTCGCAAAAAAGAGTATTTGTACTTAGTTCTTATGAAATAAAAACATAAATAAAAATAAATGAATAAAAGAAAAATAAAATAAATTTTCAAGTGAGTGTTATAACTTCACTGTCAATCCGAAAAATAGACCCTCTGGATGAAATAGTACTGGGTATGCAAACTACCATTGGTAGTACAACTTAGCAAGCTCCCCAGAGGAGCCTTTGCAATTTGCTGGCAGCACACGCACACACACACACACACACACACACACACATATATACACACACACACACACACACACACATACACACACACAAACAAACACACATCTACACCCATTCTGTACCGTAACCATCATAACTTGGCTACTCACCTGAGCTTCGCTCTTCTCACTTTTTTTTTTTTTTAGATATTTCTTGCGAGTGCTCAAAGTATTTTTTTCCTCTTTTTTTCTGCTCATTTTGCTTTTGTCAGCGAGCTGTGTGTGGCAGGTTGGCTTGTCTTGGTTCGGCTTGCAACATTTCGTTAGGTTCAAACGAGCATTTTGGCCCGCTAGCAAAAAGCTGTTCATAAATTGCATGTTGGCATTTCTACGAAAGCGTGTTTACGTATGTGTGGATGTGTGTGTGTGTGTGTGTGTGTGTGTGTGTGAGTGTGCGTGTGTTGGTTTTTTTTTTTTTTTTTATATGTACCGGCATGTACTCTATTTTGTTTTTTAATAGACCCTCTTCGCATTTAAACTGTTATGCTTGGCCCGGCCCGGCGCAAAAGACCTTTCCGCATTTATCGCTTAAGCCAAATCAGTGTCAAGCTCTGCCACATACCTACACATTCATATATACATACATATGTACGTCCTTCCCACTCTTCCCAACCATTTCCAGTACTTTCAATGCTAGAATCGATAGTCGGGAACTAAAATGAAATTTACGTTTTGTAGGCAGTGGCTGCAGTTTAAAGTTGACCCAGGCATAAACTAGCCTTTGGCCGTGTTGCATGTAGCCCGTAAGCTACTGCCAATTTGGCGCAGAGCCAAAAACAAAAAAAAAAGAAGGGAAACCATAAATTTCACTGTACTCCACTTAGACATAAACCACCCACATTTTAATTAGCAAGCAATTAGAGACAAAATGACCGACGAGCGTAATTAAAAATTTGTTTACTTTGCATATTACTAAATTAGAGAACCTTCGCTTCCACACACATAAAAAACTAAATTAAATTTAACATTTCGATGAGTTTAGTTTATGCTTTTATGAGTCTACGCCTTCTCCCAAAGTGGGTGTAACAGTTGGCCAGCTTTTTTATTATGGCCAAAGTGTTAAGCGATTTCATCGAACTGGTAATCGATGCGAAATATGATGTATGCGATGCCAGCGATAGAGGCTGTCCATTATATAAATAAATAACAATCAGATAAACAGTATAATGAAACGTATCGTAGCATTTATTACAATACAAATAGTCAATAAAATGGCGTGAGAAGTTGCTAAATGCTAAGGATTTCATCGATTATTCAAGCCAGTTCTTCTTATCTGAACGTTATTAACTTGTGTAGCAATAAACAGAAATATAGCATATGTGACGATAAATTATCAAGTTTAATCGATTGGTGTATATTGTCATGTAGTAGTCAGATAGTAAGAGTTGAAGGTCTTAGGATACCTTGGAAATTCTCTTAATATTTTTTAGAAAAGCTTTAAGAAATATTAGAAGTGAGTTGTACAAAAATAGCGCCATGTTGTAATTGTAATTGTCTGTAATTGTTTGCGAAACCGGAAATGCTTTCATTTGAGAAGCGATGCTATTATAAATATATAAATAGAAATAGCAATTTTCAATCGAAAAAATAGACATGCACTTGAAATTGTTTTCAATCAGCTCTGTTTGATTTTAGAACAACAATAACATTTATTGCACACAACAACCTTAAGGCTCAATGATATCAGCCACATCTATTAACTGCATGCAGTATATGAAAACGTTTTGCCTTAAGTATTTTAAGATATAATATTATTCTTACCTTATTATTATTACATTCTAATTGTGTTTTATATATTTTTGGGTGCGTTTTAAATATTTTTTGAGTTCGTTTATAATTTTTTCTATTTATGCTAAACATGCACACGTTGCATATGCTCTTAAATCTCCTTTTCATACCTCGTTTTCAGACATCATTTCATATATTTAGGTCTATTTGTATGTAAAACCAAATAAATCATCAACTTCGCCAAACCACTTACCAAAAATGATAAAAGGCTACCGTTTAAATGCACAATTGCAATTGACCACTTAATTATCATTAATTTGACTTATATGTGTCAATCAAAAACAAGCAGACCAGCAAATTAAATAGATAAACAAAATGAGCGAAACAATGTATAATTTTATTTGAGTTTCATTCTAATAAATATTTAGCAAAATGCATCCTCAATTAATTAAAACTAACACAGAAATCAAATATAATGGCTATAAGAGAATATGTGTATGTGTGTGTGTGTGTGTGTGTGTGAGGGCAGCAGCTGAAATATATTCGCGCAGGCAATTAAAAATTTGCACTTTGGCTGCGCCACCAAATGACGCATGTATATTTGTATGTGTGTGTGTGTCTGTAAACCCATTGTTGCTACTATTATTGCTGTTGTTATTTGGTTGCAAGCACAATACAAGGTAGTGCATACATATATAGAAAGACACATTCGAGTGTTTTTTTTAGTCTATTTTAACCACACCAGCGCCAGTTAGTTATTAGTTGCGGTTGTGTCAAGTGTCAACGTCAAGGCTCGAGTGCATTGTTAGCGCCATTTGTGCCACCTAACGATCAATGGAGAGCTGCAAACGTTGAGAATGGGGAGTGTGTGACGCAGAGTCGTTTGTTAGTGCCTACTGTACATTGCCCAAATGAAAGAAGTGAAAAAACTGCACTCAATATGCATACGAAAATAGTTCAAAGGAAATTCACTTAGCACTCACTGTGCAACCCGCTTTGCCTCTGCTCACCTCTGGCGGGCACCGCTGGTGGAAACATTTTTGTCTTGCTTTCATTAATTTACATATTTAGTAAGTCATTGAAAATGCGGCTTTCTTGTTTTTCGTAACATTTCCTGCTGCCTCCAGCCTGCTCGGCGGTTTTTGTTATTTTTAGTCAACCTGCCGCAATTGCAGCACTCGTTAAAATTCATTGTGGGAAATCCCAAGTGCATACGGATATCTACACTTGGCTGCAAATTCAGCAAGCTACAACTAAATATACAAAACGTCAAGAAACGCTAAATCAAGTTAAAGGGCAGATGCCGGTTCAGCTTATCTGAGAAATATTTAAATGCATCCAAGTTTAGTTACTTTAGTCTAAAACTTGACTATAATATATGCCGTGCTATGTTCTTCGGCATCAAGGAGTATCTCCTCGTATACAATTTTCACTTTGGCAGCCTAGAGTATAAACAAACTTAAAATGGGACGAACTCTGCAAATAGACTAAGTGCAATTTAATTAATGACATTTAAAAAAATAAAAAAATAGCACATCCCTTATCCTTCCTCACTTTTAATGTTATTTAATTTAATTAATGTAATTTCTAACTTTATTTTTATTTATTGAAAACATTTTTAAAAATTGTCTACTTTTTCTTTTAAATAAATAACTACTTGGTCATTCTGTTAGTGAGTGAGATATTTTTTTAACGTTTAAATTTACATGACTAACTCGATGGTGCAATCATCATCAGGCTAATTGATTTAATTTAAATTCTAACTAAATAAATTTATTTAATAAACTAAAGCTAGTGGCACTGCGAAAGGAAAATATCAATAAATAACTAAATAAATATTTTAAAATGCTGGTGCTACTCTCCAACGAAGGTAGAAAGTATATTCGATTTTTGCAATGGAATTTTAAACGACGCTTCACTCATTTCTTTACTAGTTCATATATGACCTATGAGA
Source organism: Drosophila anomalipes (assembly GCA_035041615.1). Classification (NCBI taxonomy): domain Eukaryota; kingdom Metazoa; phylum Arthropoda; class Insecta; order Diptera; family Drosophilidae; genus Drosophila; species Drosophila anomalipes. The sequence goes on from JAWNKZ010000041.1 coordinate 351,391, forward strand.
ATTTGCAAACCAATTGCGAAAATATAAAACTCGATTAATCAATGTCATATCATAATCATAATCATAATGTGATTGGCCAAATTACCCCTTGATTTTCAGAAAAAAACAGCTGTTTCGAATTTTTTTTCATGCGAAAGGACGGATAAAGCAATTAATTTAAATGCAAACAGGCTATAATCACTATTCTGCAAACAAGCCAATAAATAAGACACACATTTAAAAATGAATAATGATGTAGTTTCAGCATTAATTCATTTAAAAATATACAAAAAATAAATTAAATTAATGGAATAATAATTACATTTTAAAATAAGCGCTTACCTTTCTTGAAATATGGACTATTTATGACATTGATATTGTCATTATTTTTATAATTACTCAATATAGATATTTAAGAATGTGAAATGAATGAATGAAATAGTGGAAACAGTCAGCAAGAAATGCAATCAGACTTCGATTAAGCTCTTCAGCTGCCACACCTCTACCAGGGCATGCAAAAATTATTAAAGCGTTGCATTCGATTGGTTTAGATGCGTTTCGCATCCGTTTAGAGCACAGTCAGTGCACCGTGTGAAGCTTATGCAAATGAGCTCAAGTCAGTGGATTATGCTAATGTGATAACCACAACTGCTGTTGCCAGAAATTGTGCAATGTTTGGATGCCAATCAGACGCTAGACCAGCAGTTGCAATAGCAACAACCATTTCCAATAGCGGTTGATGTTCTTAAACATATCTCAGCTAATTGAATTTGAATTAACATTTAACATTTGGAGCACAGATCAGATAAAATTAAGCGTTTAAGCGCTGCTTAAGCAGCTCCATCAAATTATCTCGCACCTGACAAAAAAATGCATTCTCAAGTCCATTTTCAGTAGTCATAGTTAATGAATATAATATATTACGCAAAAGAATAAATTGCTGCATCTTTTTCACTTTGCGGAGCACAATAAAAGGTTATTCGCGAAAATATTTTATCAGCGCAATAAAAATGTAGAAAAACAGAAACCATTAAAAACTCTTTTGATGTGTTTGCTATCATAACATCATTTTTATTTACATTTGAAATTTTATGTATGTATTTGTGTTTTTTTTTTCTTTTATTAGGTGTTACACATTATGTAGGGGCTTGCAGTTTGTTTACAAATATGCACTTAAACTGAGAAACAAATAAGTATTGAAATGCTGCCAACTCTTGTTGACACTAGGAATAATCGCAGTTTGGTCAGCCAACTTGAACAGAGAATCGGCGGTACACATAAATTTGCCTATAAATTGTAATTGCTCGCTGAAATCGCAACAAATTTCTTTCTGGAAAAAATTGCGAGGGATAAAAAAGAATACATTGTCTTGATAAGTTTGTGTGAGATTTATGGGACAGGCGTGAAATTGGAAACAACTTGATTTATCAGCTGCTGGAAATATACTCAATACCGAAATAGTTTTTATTATTATTCAACAAATATATATTTGTTTATTCTATTTACATAGCTTGTATATAAATCATGTATATAAATATATTCCAGATAGTTCAAATCTTAAATTAAATAATGTTGAAAACAATCTGCCAAAAAACGATTACAACCGAATTCAATTCTTAAAGTTGATAATCATTGTTAAATTAAATTACAATTTCACCATGCTCATTAAAATGTCATAAAATGTTTAATGAACTGGTCGTAAAAGGAAAAGCCAAATAAAACGACAGAGAAGCCAGTTTAATATTCAGACTGAATTGTTAATTACATGCAATAATTGCATTTTAAAGTACCTTTTCCAAAGAACCACAGCTCAAGGTGCCTGTTATCGATAGCTTTTCCGGGCATGCAAATGCATTAAGGACTTTGGCAGGGAAAACAGCTTAGGGGACTGAAAACAGTAAGCCGAATTCAGCAGCTGTTTTGCATAGAAAACCTACTACTAGGTAAGAAAAGTATATAAAATAACCCGCATAATGTTGACTTTAATCGGCTTAAGTTTAGTTTCGGCAAGTTGTGGTAAAGCAATGATTACAACTAACTGGGCTGTTTAAAAATTGATAGAGCCACAAGCAAAGTTTGTCAACCGAGCTGATGGAGTTGGTTCTCGCTGCTTGCGTGAGACAGGTAGAAATCACAAATACTCAAATCACATCTCAGCACACACATTTAAGTGTGCATAATCAAATTTCACAAATGAATTCGTGCAATCAAATCCTCTCATCTGCACGACCAAACATAACATATGGCTTCGTAACAAGCTCCAATGATACAAGCTTAAAACAATATATAAGCATTACTTTAGCAATCCTAAAGAATGAGATACTAGCTTTATAAATGCTACAAAGATACAACGTTATTCAAGCATTACTTTAGCTAACCCAAATTCGTTTCTGACGGCAAAACAGACCTGAAATCTTAAAACTACCAATTGAAATTAATGTTCTGCACTAAGCAAACAATCGTCCTGGAATTTTAAAAACCTATAAAATCGCCACGATTTTTTATAAATACTTTATTGTTTGTATAAATACTTTTTAAATACACAAAAAAAAAGTTCTTATAAAAGCTTCTTTATATTTTTCAAAAATATATTTCCAATAAGTGTATAAAAAATACAATTGCAAAATACCACATTTTTATAAGTAATGAAATTTGCTGTCGATTTTAAGTTATTTCAAATTAAAATTTGTGAATTTGTAAACTATCTTAAATGTTTCTCTATATAAAATCTTAAAATACTAAGCTTTAATAATAGTAACAAAAAGATAATGTTTAAATTCTGTGTACCCATATAAAAACAACCTGGATTTTTAAAAATCAATTTCTAAATTAAGGATCCTGGAAATTAGAAATCTTTTTTGTAAATTGTAGAGAACTCATTGGGAATAGACAGACGTTGAGCTTATAATATATATATAATATAATTTCTTCACAATAAGAAGAGCTCCCATTGGCTTCACAAATTTGTCGACTTTCGAAATTTCTTGGACAAAGTTTTCTGAGTGTGCTCTGAAATTACCTGTTGGCTTACAGTGAGAAGATAGGAAGTTTTTCAAAGTTGCAATGTAACCTGACATCAATTCCAGCTCCAACAATCAGCGTCAATTTGAATCGACATCTTCCAGTAACAAACTAACCAGTTGAGTCAATTGACAGCCCGATATTTTAATGTAGTTTGTGCCACATTCAGCAAATGTCATTGAACAATGACTTCAATCACATACATATAAGAGCAGAGATTCCGTCAATGTGTGTGTGCGAGTGTGTGTGTATATACCTATTATCGGACTCGGAAACAACAGGCACTGGCTGGCTACGAGTCATTTGCTACGGTAGTGCAGTCGAGTGTGCCACCAGTTAATTTTGAAATCTGTCAAAAGGCATTCAACAAATTAAACTCAATTGCCACATTGGCCCGAATACTGGCTGCTACACTGCCTCATTGCCTCACTGGCTCGCTGGCAGGCAAATAAACATGGCACTTGGCAGGCACCGGATTACATTTCACATTTCATTTGAGTCAGACTCAGTGTACATGGAGCACATGGGGCAACAAGCCGAGACGGGCGACACGGCCCTCCAGACTCATCATTAAATTGGTCATCATAAAAGCCACAACGCAGTCAGCCAAGTTGGCACTAACTCAGGAGCTCTGGCATTGCGGTTCGGTTCGGTTCAGTTCGGTTGCCCAGCAGATTCCCAGCAGTTTACTCCAGGGCGGAGTAAACTACTGCAACGCCTATAAAATTTTCAAGTGCAGTCTTTTAGGCTCAGCGTGCGCCAAATGCGAAATTGGACATGAAAATGAAAGGCATCAAAAGAAGTGGCAGCCACTGCTGCAAGTGGCCCCTGGTAGCAGCTGCCACATTTTAGGCACCAAAACCACTGCTACAGTCGAGCCGCAAAGCACGTAAACCACAAACATACCCACACAACAACAAATATACACACATACACTGGTTACATGAAATAAAACGGTAGAAGGCCCCAAGTAATCTGGCTATAACGAAGTTCTTATGCTCTAGAGATTGCTTCAGTTTTAATTTTTGTGCAATTTGTTTTGCTTGAATTCATAATTTATATATTATCTAGATAGATTGTGCGCGTCGAAAATTATGTATTTATTAAAAATGCGAGTCAAGTGTTACTTTGGAATAAACATTTTATATTTTTGCTTAACTGCTTTTACAAATTGACTATTTTATTGGCATCAAATGCATACATTTTGATTCAAATTATACTTTAACTTGTTATTTTTTATTTTATTAATTTATTGTTCATTAATAATTATCTTTTGTTTTCTAAATATCTACATCATTATTGCTTTTAAAACATTTTTCCGGTTTTCATGAATAATTAAATATTTTGTTTCATTATTACCCCAGCCAAATAATTGTATGTGCATAAATTATTTTACTCATTTGTCTCTCACCAAAAAAAGCAGAAAATGTGTTTCCTTTTCTTGATTAATTTGTAGCAGAACGAGAAATTTATTGAGGCCTGCATAATTTTTTATATTTATATTTTTGATTAAAACTCTGCTTCAAATTATTATTTAATTCAATTCAAATGTTAATTAAATTGTTCATTTTTAATTTTAATTAATTTAATCTGCAGTGTTAAATTTTAATTGAGTGGGTATTGCATGTTATCCACAATAAATAAATAAATAAAGTTATTCCGATTATGTTGAGAAAAAATCGATTTAATTGCTTTCTCTGTGCAATTTCAGCAATTTTGTAATTGTTTAAGCTTATCACGAACTCACGTTATGTTGTAATGAAAAAACCAAATGTCCGCTTAAGTGCGAAGTGCATTTCCGTAAATGGGCCGTAGTCGCAGCCCTCCAAGTAATGCGGCTGCCCAAGTGTCAAAGCTTCATTGGTGTTGCAACAAGCAACCACAACTATAGCATATTTTTTGGGCGTTCGCCCCGTGTGTGTGTGTGTGTGTCTGTGTGTGTGTGTGTGTATTTATGTCCTTTTGCTCAGGCTTGTATTTGTGTGGCCCAGTAAGAGCAGAACTGGAAATTGTTTCGTTTTCGTTTCGAAATGAAAGAAAATGCTGCTTAATGTGCTTTTTATTATTTACATCCGCGGGCTGAGAACAGCCCCCTCCAAACCAACTAGAGCCCACAAACCAGAAGCTCATCAACTGATTTTTTTTTATTATTTTGTTTTTTCTTGTTTTGTGGCACAGTTCCGGTTACGAGGCTTTCATTTCTATGCAAATTTTTAATGCCCCAAGCAGAATGGTTTTATTGTATTTAGTGGAAATTATTCACGCCAACTAACTTTACCCAAACAGACTTTGACTAGATGATATATATATATATATATATAAATGGGAGATATTACAAATATTTGCTTGATTTTGCTATTTCTGTGATTGCTTGCTTTTGATGAGCATCAGTTTAATGACTTCTTTCAGCAGTAATCTGTAATGCTGCCTGCCATCAAAGCGTTATTCATCGAATCAACAATATTGCATATATACACACTGCAGGTGTATCTATATTAGATACCAAGGGTAATTGCCATTACTTCCATGCTTCGAATAGCACCTGGCCAATTAATTTGCCAATCAGTCGCAATGTCGAACGGGGCAAATAATTTACAATTGCAGTCGCAATATGCATGCATGTCTATATATCTATATATATATGTCTATATGCATATACATATTCGCAATATGTAAGCCCAGACTGCTAGCCAGCTATAAATCAATAATATCGATTATATTTTATTCCGTTTTCTGTATGGTTTCAAGTACAAATGGAATCAGAGAGCAACAAGCTGAAATATAATATCAAAACGAGAAATATATATAAATCAATGTCAATGGGTCAACAATGCGGCATTTTCAGCAAATGCTTAATTTTTGGGGTTGATCAAACTTGCAATTGCAACGGCTTGTTGCCAGAGCTTAGCAACAGCTGTTGCATGTGGCCCCACCACAAGTTGCAAGTGGTATATGGGAAAACTTATTGTGCATAGTAGAAGAGCAATGCAACTTGGGGAAATTTTGTGCATAACTTTAGCCTTTTGTTTGCGAAAAAATTGATTTTCTGAAACATCTTTTGACACATTGGCGCCTTCTAAGTTTCGACTTCGTTTGACTTCAAAGAATTTTGCATAAACGAAAGATTCTTAGTTTTTTATTGTTGAACAAGCTCACAAACTATTATTTTTTGCATTATTTATTACAAATATACTGAATAAGTCTAAATACTTGTAAAAGCTTTTGGCTGTCCATGAAATAATAATAAACTTTATCACTTACTAAGAAGTTAACAAATTTCTTATGTGATTATTAATAATACTTAATTTATTACCAAATTGATTATTGATTGCAAAGAATATTTACATTAAATATTAAGCTTACATTTGATTATTTATTTTTTTAATTAATGTTTTTTATAATTTTACCAGGGAGACTGTTAATTTTATTCTCACTCAGGTTATAGCTTAAATTAGAGATTCAATAGTTCTTATAGGTATATATATTTTTTTAATTGTAAATGGTTTGTAATATTTGCAATTTGGTTTCTTCGAAAGCGTAAATTACTGAGAAGTTGAGTTTAACACTAAATAAAAAAGTATTGTAATGTGAAAGGAATTTTTTGTCAACACATATAATAATATAATAATAACACAACAACCTTTTTCTAATTGAAATTTGATCATTCATTTTTAATTTTTGTATCATTTAATATTATATAAATTATTTATTTTTATTTTATTTATAATTTTCAAGATATTATATTCGTGAATGATTAAAGTCTGGCCTGGTCGCAATCTGATAAGTTTTATTTGTTTATCTCTTGAGATGTAATTGCTTACTTCAATCGTAAAAAAATATATTCTTATTGGAAAAATTTAAAATAGTAACAGCAAATGAAAAACGTGCTCAATTTAAACAAACGTCAATCATCTTTGTACTTTTTTTCTGATCGAAAGTATACATTTTTTCTTTCCTTTTTTTTGTACACAAATAGATTTTTAAAATTAAAATAAATTTGGCATTTTTGTATACAAATAGATTTTTCACTTCGCCTCACTTTTGGCTAGTCAAGTTCCGTATTTGTCGGCTGTCAAACATTTATCTTTATAAAACTTGAAATTTAGTCGCAGAAACCATTTTAAGTATTTAACATATAAATTAAACTCAAGTTATTTTAGTTGCCTTTCAGAGTAGGGTATGTGTGGTGTATATATTATAATGTGTGTGTGTGTGTGTGTGTGAGTGTGAGTGTGTGTGTGTGTGTGTGTGTGTGTGTGTGTGTGTGTGTGAGTGTGTGTTAACGACAATGCAGCTTTGTTTGCCAAAGTTATTGGGAATGCGTCAGAGACCAGAAATGAAGTCAGCTTGTATTTTATAAAATGCCTTTACGTTGTAAAATGCACACACACACACACCCACACACACACACACACACACACACACACACACACACACACACACCGCAATAACCACACAAACAGGCAATACACACGCACACACACGCACACACACACACACGTGCAACCAGCTTCCATTAAGAATATTGCAAAATAACCGCAAGAAGTGAGTGTTTCGGGGGTGGTTGCTTGTATGTGCAGCGGTTGCACATTAATTTATGCATATCAAATGTTCTTGCAGCGCACTTTTACTTTATAACGTTCCACATCGGTTGGCAGACAGAGACAGCACATGCGAATGGGTGGCAAATATAGACAGATAGAGCACGGGGCAAGGGGCACGGGCGACAAAAGCGGCGCGCAAGTGCCAGTGAAGTGAGTTAATTATTCAAAAGTTGCTCATACGCAACGTTGCGCTTATACACCCACACACACACACACACACACACACACACACACTAACACAGCGACCTGTACAATTAAGTTGAATGCCACAAGAGTTGGCATATCTTGTCGTCCTCTATGAAAGTACTTGAGTAGCGGCTCAAAGCGTAGTGTGGCTAAGAAGACGTGGAAGCACCTAATTGTCACCGTGCCACATGTTGCACACCTCCAAGTCAATATTCGATATGCGTCAAGCGCCGCTTAATCGTCACCCTCAACGTCCGCATATCATAAATACCCAACGCTTTAATCTGATTGACAACCCTGCACTTAGATGGCTGCATATTTGCGATTGATAACAAGTTGGCACTCACAACTGTCTTTACGTATTAATTAATTACCACTTCCGTGCCCTCAAATGTGACACAAAACAATGGCAATTACAACTGACAATTGCTTGCACCGTGCAAACAAGCAACTGAACGACGACTCGCAAATGTGCCCCATGAAAAGAGAAATGCTCGGCAATTAGGCGGGTGGAACAGGTTAAATGGGACAAAGGAAAAGTAACAGTTGCTTGCTCGATTGGCACCCTTAATAATATTTATTTTGTAAAGAAAAAAGCAACAATAATTTATTTCTACCACAAAACGACCTTTAACAACAAAGCAAATTATTTTTAAAAATATTTTATGATATTCTTCAAGCCATTTGAAGATTTTGGCAGCTTGAATCAATATATGGAAGCAGGGAGCGAGGGAGACTAACTGGCTGAGTGAATCAGAGAGAGAGAGAGAGAGTAATGTGCTCTGTTTAGAAAGAGAGAATAAGTATTTAGCATCTATATACACTCAAAAAAAACAGACAAGTGAAATTTCGAAAATCTCCAAAATCACCTTATTATTCACAAACTATACTTCTGAAGATTATTTCATTTCTTAATTTCAGGTTAAGTTTTTATGACATTTAGAAAAAAGCCATTTAGTTTTCTGCGTTGTTTTTGTATGTGTAGAATTCTTACATTATTTTTGCATGTGACTTATATTATTATTAAGCATAGTAGTATTTTAAGATTTCACATAGACAATTATAACAAATTTCATGTGAATTTAATGAAATGTTTATTAATGAAAGAGTTTTTCTGCATTTTTACCTTTCATACCCTTGTTAAAACTATATTTCTTAATAATAGAAAAAATATCTCATAGATATAAAAAAAAACGTTTCTATTTTTAATAAATTTGTTTGTAGTATGTTAAGAATCTCTTTCTAAAAACCACAAAAACTTTTCAACAATTTTGAAAAATGTATGTCTATTTTTTTCTGAGTGTACTTTTCTAAATCAACTGTGTGCTTTATTTGGATAAAAATCTCTAATTGCCATGTGCAATTTATCAACATTTTCTAATAAATTGCATAAATGAATATTCCTCACAATGCCCCCAAAATTGTGCTATGAAATTGTAAAGTTTTAATCGCATTACACTGTCCTACCATAATAAAGTTATCACAAACCCCAACACACCCATGTCCCCCACTCCACACACACCCTGCCCCAGGAAGACATCGCCGTTAGTCATTAATTAGTTGACGCATGGCTTACAATGGCAGAAAATGTCAGTTCAGCTTTTAATTAGAGTTAATTCACATGTAATGGACGACATGGACTTACATACATATAAGCAAAGATCGGACAAAGATATAGCCAACTTAGTTAAGTTCATGTCGTCAGTTGAGAACTTAAAGTTTTTCAGCAAATATTTTCGATTGCCGGAGCAATGCGAAATTCTTAAGCACAAAAATGTCTGTGCTAAAAGTTTTCAACTAAAGGAAAACAAGAAATGAAATGAAAAGAATTCATTTCCATTTTAAGCAATTTAGATAAATTTTTAAGCAGCTTAAACGAATATCCCGTCGTGGCAAAAATAATGTAGCCAATTTATTAGCCTGGCTTAAGCACCGAGTTAACTGAACCAAGTGCATGCCAAAGCTAAATGCAATTACAGTTATGTGTTGGACAAACAATAAATACACATTTTGATGTACACACATATATATTATAAATGTGCATAAATATCTAACTTACATATGCGTATATTTATAGCTAAGTTGCTTTTACTTATACGCCCCGTTGTGCTCGGGCGCAGCTGACAACGTAACTCAATTTAATGATAATTATAATTATGCCTGTCGCTGTTTTATTTCCGTTTTATGTGTCGGATACACATCACATGTGTGTGTGTGTGTGTGTGCGTGTGTGTGTGTGTGTCTCCGTATGTGTGTTTAACACATTTTGATATTGCCACCTTCACGTTGCGCATCGGGTGTTAAATGTGGATTAAGTTCAGCACAACAAAATGCGAATGGCATTAGCTGAAAATGTTGAAGGCTTAAGCAATAGATAAATCTGATGTGGCTTAAGCTCTTGAGAGCCTCTTTCAATACCCTCGTATCTCACATGATTAGAAACAATGCGGTTGAAATTTAAGCAGTCTAAGTACAAGAAATATATCTCATTGGAATACTTGACTTTCTCTGAGCTCAACTTGAGAACTAGATTGAGCTGTGAAATTCACAGACCAAATTAACTCCTTTAAACTAAAATCGGTCATGCAATTTATTTACATTTATAAAATATTATGATTGCCTTAAACGCCTTCGAATTAAATTAAGGCTAACAAGCTCGACTAACCGCCTGCAATTACACACTCTACGCTCAGGAAAACAAATCGCCCTGAAATTTAGAAAATCGAAAGACTTTTGGAGCTAAACTCATTTTATTATCAGCTCATTATCAATTTATTTATCAGAAGTATAAAGTAGTTGTGCCTTTCTAAAAGTCCGGATTTTCCTTTTATGACTTCAAGGGTCGATTTATCCAAAATAATTTAAAGAAATATTTCTAGCTTTTCTGCTATTTGTAAGTTTAGATTAGTTTTTTAGATATCAAATGGGCAAACATTTTAAATAGCTTATCAAATTTATATAGCTCAACTTTCTAACTCTCATAAAAGATTTTTTCTAAACAGAAGAGTTTCCATTTCTACCTTTTATACTATTGATAAAAATATGTTTCCTATTAATAAAATATATATCTGAAAAGTAGTCATTATGATTTTTACCCTTTTTATATATATTCTAACTATTTGAAAACACCTGAAAGATAATTGCAGGAGATTCATGACTTAAATTATCTGGATCAAATTTACATAAAGTGTATATAGCAAATATGCTAGTATATACATAAAGCACATTTTGTTAAATTCTAAGAAAAACTATTTCGATATTTATTGTTTTTCTATCAAAGCTGCATTTCTACTTTTAGAAATATATTTTCAAAAATTAAGAAACATTTTTGTGAAAAATAAAGGAAAAATAAATTTTTGAATACATGAAAATGTTTCTAGTATTCAGGGAGATTTCAATTTTAGAGAGAGATTTTTTCCTGAGTGTAAGCAGATGTATTTTGTGTTTTGACTTGCCTAATTGACACTTTAAGTCAGTGTTATTGCCACTCGGAACGCACACGTAACTTGGCCAACAATTGAGACATGCTGGGCAGTCACCTTAATCGCAGCCACTAATGCAATTATTTTTTACCATTTGTGTGTCTCCTTAAAGAGTCGAAAGCAACATCTATATAATCTGTCTGTAAACACAGAGCGCCCCCTGCGTTATTATCCATTCCGTGCCTCAATTCACTTGCTGTTTGTATTTCACTTTGGCAGCTGTTCAAACAAATTACAATGAATATGCAATTGTTTTGCGCCACCCAATGACAACACCCAACGAAACATTTGATTGATGAAGAGCAACACAAGAAGAACCACAACAACAACAAAAAAAAAAGAAAAAAATAACCGATCTGAGATCTTAACAATTTGAATAAACAAATTGGCCGACGGCAGCAACTGGCGCTAAAAATATGCAAATTATACAAAAGTTCTGGAGAACGGTTTCAAGTTCAGCGCAAGGCGCTTAACGCGAAATGGGTAGACAAGAAAATAGGCGCACTTAAAGTGATTCATTGGAGCGGCATTGATAACTTTGTGGCACGCCATCGTCGGGCATAGTGCGCTAATCAGCGTGCCACCAAATGGAAAATGCGAACCATTAAACGCCCCATCGAGCAATGACAATGCGAGAAAAGAATCCACATTTATTCATATTCGCATTGTAGGCGTCCTAATTGATGCGCAGTGAAAAACAAAATGTAATAACTATTTAGCATGTTTAGTGTCGGGGTTATTTGTTATTTGCGGTATCTCTAGCTTGATGCATAATCTCAATTTATTTCTAACTGCACAATTATTCAGCGGCATTCAACTGAATAAAAATCAATTTTTGTTCACAATTAATCTGCGGATTCTTTGCAAAGTTCTTCATTCCACTGCCCAGATAAGAAAATTAAAATCGTTATAATTTTTCTTTGTTGTTTTTAATACCAAAAGAAATATATATATTTAAAGCCTATAAAACAAGTTATGCTCTAATTTGTATATCACGTATTGGAATCCATATCTTAACACTTTAAAAAGGCATTCGAAATTAAAGCAAATACTCAGCTTTAAATTAAATTCACTTTCCAGTCTCAAAATTTAAAAAATTGCACAATTGTTTTGTGGATTCTTTGTTATATTGCCCAGTTTATTCGTTATTGGAATGTTGAAATAAGTTAATCAAAATCTTAATCTTTATTTATTGTTATTTTGAATACCAAAGTTCATCTAGAATTTAAAAGTACATAAAGCAAGTATTACCATAATTTATATGTTACAAATTGAAACCGAATTGGAAACTGCAAGTTTCGCAATATTTCACTTTCCACTCCCAACAATTTAAAAGCTCTTTATTTTTTTAGGAATACGCAATTTGTTACTGGGTCTTATCAAGTCTAATCTAAACTGTTCTTACCCAAATTGAACGCAAACAATCAAACTTATATCAAGATATGTACTACTTAGTCGTCTCCTGTGTGTGCGTATATAATTTTTGGCAAGCAGATTTACAAACCAAACACAAAGTTGTATCTGAAGCTGGAATGCATCGTCAAGAATATGGAATATGGAATATGAATGAGAAATAGCTCGTTTTAGCCTGCCAGTTATTTTAGTTTGATTAAAACATGGCTCACAAAAGCAAACAGAAGTGTGAATGCCAACAATTGATATGCCTTTACATCGATCTACCTATCCATTCGCTTCTACTTGCCCCATCCACACGAGTCCCTTTTTGTCGCAACTAGGCCAAGAAGCGCCTGGCACACGTGTAACTGCAATCTGCATCTGACAAATGATTTCATTTCCAATCTGCAAGTGTGAAATTCGGGGTATTCAGGACAACGAACATGAACAGTACCCTGTGCCCAAAAAAAATTCGTCGTGGTATGATGGATCACTGCAAATACTCTTGAGGCACACTCAGAATAAATAAATTGCTCTATAACATTGAATATTAGTCTTTTACAATATACAACGTATACAAACATTTTAGATAGTTTACAAATTCATATCAATTAAAAATCCACAATTTTACGACGATCTAAAATAGCAAAATCATACATTTTTTTGTGTATTAAGAAATTAAATCTAGTTTTCTAAATTTTTGGCCCATTTTGCTCTGAGTGATTGCCATTAAAATACAAATGTTTTTTTATACAATTCATAGTTTGTGTGGGGCACCATCTAAAGTAACTAATTGTAATCGAATTGCTCTAATTATTTTGAAATAATTGCTTAATCCCTGAATAATATTTTCACTTTGTATTTTTTACATATGTATTGGGATATTTTTAGACAGGGTGTGAGCTAGTTCAGCATACTCAAACAGCGATATATTACATTTTACATGCATAAAGGAAGAATACAAAAGTATGGAATAAGACACGACTGCTGCTTGTATGCCAACTGTCAACGTATTCCTTTTGCCAACGTTTTGTCCTAGATTTCATTATTGCCAGCAAATTAATTGCGCCCGTAGAGTACTTCAACCGACCATAGTTGCACTGATATATATATATATATATATATATATACGTTTATTGTGTGTAAGGTATTTAATGAGTTTACTCGAGCTGGCTATGCATAATTCAGTTAGCAAGTCGGCTTGACCGGCGTAGTTGTTACTTTATGTCCTGGCCAACTGAAAGAGAACCGCACTAATTGCATATAATGAGCTAAAATGGCACTGGCAAAAGCAAAATGGCAAACTGCAACTGCTTGAGCAAGTGCAATTGAAACGGAGGCCTCTGCGGGCGTCTGTCTGCCTACGTAATAATTGAACAGCACATGACTCAGATACAGGGAGCACTTTGAGCTCAATCAATCCGATTATTAGCTACAGTAAATACTATATTTATTACTTTCCTCTATAATCATTCATTCACATTATCGTGAACTTTTCGAACACCTACTTATTTCGGGCAAACACGATTAGAGCTATCAGTGGAGCAATCGAGTGATTCATCGGCCTTTAAGTATTTAGCCAGTAAATACTTTATTTAAACTTGATATAAACGTAGCATTACAAAACGTATCTAGTCAGATAACTGACATTATCTGCATAAACATAGCCACGTCAAAGCATTATCTGGCACACCACTTGTTAAAAGATACAATGACACCAGCTGAAAGTTGAACCAATTTGACGAGCATTTTCTTATGTACAATTCAGATAGATGTGGAAATGTATCAAATTTTTCCAATATTTACTTTTTCGTTTTCAAATTTGATGCAATTTAAAGAAATTAAAATTTATTCAAAAGCAGGCAACGATATATTTCTTGGTGTTGATTGCCTCTTCAAACATGCATTAACATTTTCATGTTGTTATTTACAATTCTATCACCTATAAAATTATTCTTAGCATGAAAATATGCATGTCTCAAAATTCAAAGTTGATAAACCAAAATATAGTAAACAAAAAGCAATCGCTTGCATAATGCATCATTGATACTATCGATAAATAGATAATACTTACTGATACTGATTACATTATATCGACTCTCTATACTAGAAGGTATTACGAAACTTTTCCAGCAGCAAACATTTTAGTTTATGTGCTCAGTCTCTAAATGATTTTCTTTTAAATCTAAGAAACACGTACTGCTTTAAAGTAGATCAGGCAAAAATCTAATATCGCGTTTAAATTTTCCAATCATGGAGGTGGAATTTTTTAAGAAGTCAAATGAATTTGCACAAATTTCTTAAGAATTGCGCCTGGGGTGAATTTTCTAAAATCGATTTAACGATTTAACGAATGTATTTATTTCGTGTGTAAACAATTGAAAGAAACAAAATTTGCTGAGCCGGGCGGATCACATTTTCAATGCTGAAAAATTAATTTAATGGCGACAGTTTCCACAATTATGACGAGGAAATAAAATGAAAAATCCAATGGCAGCCTTAAGTTGAACTCGATATACTAGCTTGGCCTGTTTAATAACTAAAAATTGAAGTAAAACTAAAGCGGTTGCTTTATGTTTTCTTAAGAACCACCTAAGGCTACTGTTTCAATTCGATCAACTACATTAAGCATAGTGCAAGTTCCAAGCATGAAGTGCATCAATAAAATGGAAAAAATAATAATAAAAACAATAGCAATAAACCCAACAGCCGGCAACTGCGGCTATGTGAGGGTAGAAAAGTGTGCAACCACTAAACACCGTCCACAAATTGATACCGATCCAGCGATAATGACACCCAACAGCTAACCGCTGAACCAGTCCCCCTCGAGGGAGTTATCATCTTGTCGGGCTTTGCCAGCGCTGACCGAAAAGTGCAAATGTCGCATATTAAATTAACGTTGACGGTCCCAACAACAACAGAATTATCTGATGCGTATAAAAAGGCGGTAACAAGGGCAAAAAAAAAAAAAAACAAACAAACAAGTCCCAAAGCGATGGACTAGAAAATTCCCTGTAGGCGTATCTAGCATGTCGTGCCTCACATCATTCCTTAGATAACGAATAAAAGTTATAAGTGGAAAATTGGGATTTAAAAATTGATTTAATCTTCATATGTATATATTTGCGAAACCGTAATCATTGACAAATTTCATTATATATATTTAAATTTTAATCAAAACATTAATTTTTAATTTTAAGTCATTTAATATGGTGTTTAGTTAATATTACATTTTTGTTTTTCTTTCGTAAAATCTCATTTTAATAAATTGTGTACTGCTTTTAGTGCTTAACAAATACATTTGTGTATGTGTAAAATGTCGATAACTCTGGTATTCTCATCGTTCGTATGAAAGAACAGTTAACTCAGCAATTAATGTGCATCATCAAATGGACTATGGGTCAATCAATATCGGTTTATCATATCCGTAAGGGCATTTGAAATGCGCAGGGTAATCGGAAAAAGTGTCATTAAAATTGAAAGCGTTTTATCTGTTCGTAAATGTAAATGTTCTGGCGACTAATGAGAGCTGTCAACGCCAGCCGCACCATCATCAACTGGACAACTAGTCCATCAATCAGTCAGTCAGCCATAACGTACAGTTATTGTCATTTATGCAATTTGTCAATTTGCCAATTTAATATAGGAAAAAAAAAAAAAAACATATTGTGATTTCTTGTTAATACATTTATTGGCCACAAATCGATGAGCATAAAATCAATAGTTATTACCTGGCTAGTGGGCAAATAGGTTAGCAGCGACATAAAACTTGTGTTTATGCGGTATATTAATATCGGTTTAAATGACACCGAAACGGCTTGATAGCTGTGCAAATAACATTACCCATACGCAGCGTAGCGTTCAGGTTCACTTGCTCAGCTGCGTCGAGACAAAGCCAAATAAACAAGAAGACAACATCAGCAGCTCGAGCTCGTCAAACTCAGATATATTTATTTACGTATGAACGTATGCTGCAGACTATAAAAAAAAAAAAGGCATTGTAATAATTCAAAATGTGAAGAACAAAAAAAAAACACTGTCTAGACTCTTTTGCAGCGACAAAGCGAAAATGTTTGAGACATGAAAATTGCTTTTCATACACATAGATGACTGCATTGTTTACGTAGTGCCATTTTATTAAAGTCACTAAAGACCGCCGGCTACGAAAAGTCTAAATTTCCATTTTACAAAATAGCATTTATAGAACTTTACGACCAACAACAGCAACAACAACAGCAACAACAGCAACAACAACAACAACAAGAACAAAAACTAGACAGCATCTTGGACGCTTATATTGACGTAATTGATTTGAACAAATTTTTCGACGGATTTACTTGTGCTTTGTTGTTCTGATATATAAGAACAAATACAAATACATATATATATTTATATATATATACATAATACAACGATGCATATACATTTGTAAACACAAATTGGCCATAAAATTGCGTTCGCTAAATTAAATCGAAATATTTTCGGTTAACAAAAATTCTAATTACAAAATGTTTCCAGAGCACATTAAAAAGAAAAACCGAGCCCTAAATAATAAACGCCAACTAAATCGTTCTCCATAAAATCAAATCAACAAAATATCAATAACAAAACATCAATAATGATATATGAGTTATAATCAAATCGCTTTGAGTCAGCATGTTGGCAACGTGGCTAAAATGGAATTTCTATTGACAAACGGATTATTTGTCGTTCTCTATCCGCCTCTCAAAACAAACGCCGGTCAAACCATAACAAAATCGCATTTAAGTATAATTCTCAAAGTGTTGCGACTTTCACGGATAATTATAGACTGTATATATATATGTATATGTCTACAAATATGCATGGGCTTAGATGTATATAGGTAACAACTACATATAAGAATGTGTGACGCCTTCAAATGTCCGAGAGATGAGCGATTCGGGTCGTCGGACAGCAGCTACAACAACAACAAACAACAGCATACAACAAAGATATAATTGATGAGAACAGTGAGCCCAAATTGTTTTCAAAATTCTGTTGTCGTTTCTAACATATGAATGGGCACTTTTTCAAGTTTTAAGGGACACATAATTGTGAATATGAGATAAAAGATTCTTTTCAAAAGAATATTTGCAAAATAAATTTATAAAAAACAACTGTTGTCTGCAAATGTTTAAATTTTGCAAACATTTAAGGCTAAGACATAACTCAGAAACCGCTACAAAAGTTTTCGTGAAGCGCTGGCAAAACTTTTGCTAAGAAATTTGTTGACGCCTAACCCCAAGCTGCCTTAAGGCTGAAAAAGAAACATAACGCATACAGCTGGAAATAATTAAAAAAAAAACAACAAAAAAAACTGAAATATGCACCTGTATAATAATCATAAAAAATAAATACCAAAGCTATTCATATTCAATTTGTTGTCATAAATAAAGAAATAAGCCCGCACGCCACACACACAAACCATATACATATTTCCTTGATAGAAATGACATCTGCTACGATTTGCCATTTCCTACCTATTGATCCAACAACCAACGCTCGTAAAGAGCACAAGCACAAGCACTGCTCGCACATTCATTTGAGAATTCCTTGGAACAGACGAGACGCGCATTGACAGGAATAATCAAATCTACACACGTCTGTGCGTGTGAATGGATTGGAACCCTAGTCAGTCAGGGCAGTTGACCGAGCGGGAGAACACATGATGACACTCAAATTTATACAAATATTTCTTTGTTTTCTATGCTGAAAAATGCTGTTCAATATTCGCAGCAAATTGGCTTTTGGGTCATAAAAACTCATACAGGCGTCAAACGTTCTGCTCCATGCAAATCAAAATTCTAACGTTCCCTATGACATCGACTTCCAAGCCATTGTCAATTGTCAACAGTGCTGCCATCTGTTTTCAGTGCGCTGTTGTTGTTTTTCTTTCTTCTGTTGTTGTTGTTGCTGTGGTGCATATGTAAAAGCTACCAGCTACCAGATAGAGTGAGAACAGAAAGCTCTCAAATACAATGCACTGCAAATACAATCAGCTGAGCGTCAGAGCTTTCAATATGCTGCGCAGTTTCGTACGAGCGCAAATGCAAACAAACATATGCTTGTGTTTTTGTACGTGTGTCCGCCACAACAAAGCACAGCTGAGTGAGAGAGCTTTGTAAATTAATGTGCTCACAACGCGTGCTCTAATGCTCCGCTCTCGCTCTCACGCGCCGCCGTTCTCTCTGTCTTTCTGTCTCTCTGCCTGTTTCAATAACCCCTCGCTCGCACCCCCTTCCACTGTTAAAACTCGCTCGCTTATTGCGCACCTTTCAAGCTGTCAACATAGTGAACCCCACTGAGTTGTTACGACAACATTACGAATCTGACATCATTTTCGCAGCAAGGCAATGGAAATTTTAAAATGCTTTTATATTTGCAATCATCCCTCAGCTTACAATTTAATGCTGCCTATCATAATAAAAATATGCTACGCACATTTGGGGGAAGTTGCTTGTAGCGTGTATTTACTGTGGCATGACCGTTGACTTTATAACTGGTTTTCCAGACAAATTGAAACGGTGGCGCATCTGGCAACGCACAGGCCGCCCAATTTTGGTAGATTTAGGGCCGCTGTCAAGTGTATAAAGTATTTGCAAGGTCATTGCAAATGTGTTTTTACAAAGATCTATAATTTTTCAGTTCTATTTTTGCGTGCCCCTAACCCAAAAAAAAGCAAAAGCAGCCCACCAATATTTGTATTTGCAATATAGCTATATAGCCGAAACTGATTTCGTAATTGAGCGTGTGTGTATTTATTTACGTCGCAAGGTCGCTGTCAAGCATTTACATTCGCACTGGGCCCGTTGAAGAGGGCCCAACTGTGGGGCCTCAGCACAACGACAAAAACTTAACAACCTATGCGATATGTGTACTAAAAATCATTTCCATTTACTCAACTTGGCGGTCTCAAATTATTTTGTGATAAGTTCTTATCTGACTGGAGCTGCAGGGGCGGCGACGCGGTAAATTGCAAAAGTGCTAGATGAGAATCTACATCAGAAGCGCCCGAAAAGTGTAACGTGAGCAAAAAGCTTACCGCAAATCCGCCCCTGTGCGCATGACGGCGACCTACACAGAAAAAAAAAGCACACAAACTGGCAAAACGGGCCAGAAGAATACATACAACACGGAGGCGAGTTCGTTCTTGTGTTGTGGTTTAGTTGAGCGTTTGGTGGCGTTGCGAACGGACAGAGAGACATCATCGAAATCACCACAACCACCAGCTGGAGCTGGAGCAGTAGCGACAACAATTGGAAAAGCTTGACAATAACAAAAACAGAGAGTTACTCAGCATTGGCCTGGCTTTTTGTCGTAGTAAACACCATTGGATTATTAACACACACACACTCGAAAGAGAGTCGGAGAGAGGAGGGAGAGAGGGGCTGTAGTTGGACTGGCAAGTGGCCCCCACAACACACACAGACACACACGCATTTGTTGTGTGTTTCTTTGTTTCGGCAACAACAATTTTGTGTTAAATTAGTGCGCAATTACAACAAAAAAGCAGCAACAACAGCATAGAAAACAAAAGCAACGTGCGCAGCAATTTGTTTAAATTGACGAATGCAATAAAAACTGCGCAAAACTAAATAATAAGCGCAAAAAGTTGCATCACGCAACAACAACAAGAAAGACAGCAACAACAAATGCAAACAACAACAAAACGAAATTTAAGTTCTACAAAAATCAATAAGCAGCAAGAACAGCTGCGAAGGAGCTGAGACGGGCTGCGACTGACAAAATTAGCAAGAACAGCAAGCGTAAGAAGAAGAAGAAGAACAGGCATAGACGGAAGCTGTAACAAGAAAAAGAACAAGCACAACGACACACAGCAGAGATCGAAAGCTTCTCAAAGCGCGCTTTCAAACGGAATAAAAAGTGAAACGTGTAAAAATTTACATAATTGCATTTGCAGACACTGGCCGTATTTAAATAAAGATGCCCTCTTTGCTGGAGGCGCTGGAGCGCAAATATTTCGCCGAATGCGAATTCGAGAATGCCAATCAGCCGGAGCTGCACAAGCGCTCCGATCTGCCCAATGACTTTACGGTAACCAAATGCGGCGGTCGCATGGAATTCTCCATATTCATACCACGGCTCTCCCCGCTGACCAGTGTGCCCGCCCTGCTCGTGCTCAATGACTGCGACATCGATTGTGCCGGCGATTTCGACAGCATCCGGGAGAAGTGTCAGCGTGTTCGTGAGCTGGATCTGGCGCAGAACAAGCTGCAGGACTGGCAGGAGGTGTTCAACATACTGAAGCATATGCCGCACATTGAGTTCTTAAATTTGAGTAAAAATCAACTGATGAGCGCTCCGCCCAGTTCGCTGCTGGCGGCGCCAACTGTCAACCTGAAGAGTCTGGTGCTCAATGGCACGTATCTGGACTGGATGTGTGTGGATGCATTGTTGCAGAATCTGCCAGTGTTGCAGGAGCTGCACTTGAGCCTGAACAACTACAGGGCTGTGCTGCTCGACGCTGCACAGGAGTCACTGGAGGAGAAGTCCCAAAGCTGCCAATGTGTGCCACAAGCACACAATAAAAATGAAAACCCGCAAACGGAAACGGAAGTGAAAGTGGAAGTGGAGACGGAAGCGGACACTTGCTGTAACCTGTGCCAGGCTAAACGCAAACTGACTCAATCACATGCGGCATTGAAGACGCTCCACTTCACCGGCAATCCCATCGAGCACTGGCAGGAAATTTGTCGCCTGGGCCGGCTCTTCCCCAGCCTGGAAGCGCTCGTGCTCGCCGAATGCCCCATCAAATCGCTGCAGGCCGACGCCGAACTGGACTCGGCCAGCGCCAGTGAGTGCCACAAATACTTTCCCTGCCTCAAGCTGCTCAATTTGAGCTGTGCCCAGCTCAACAGCTGGGCGGACATCGATGAGCTGGCCAAATACGATCAGCTGCAGAATCTGCGCGTCAAGCATTGGCCGCTGTGGGAAACGCTAGAGTGCACGGAGCACGAGCGCCGCCAGCTGCTCATCGCGCGTCTGCCCAATGTGTCCATGTTGAATGGCGGCGGCAAGATCAGTGTCGATGAGCGTGTGGATGCCGAACGTGCCTTTGTCCGTCACTATATGAAGAAGCCGGAATCGGAGCGACCAGCTCGCTATGCGGAACTGTTAGAGGTGCACGGTCAACTCGATCCACTGGTCAAGGTCAATCTGAAGCCGGAGAAGCGTGTCAAGGTTCTGTTTACGTACAACGAAATCAGCGAGAGTCGTTTTGTGGACATCTATTTAAGTGTGAGCGATCTGAAGCTCAAACTGGAGAAACTCATCAATCTGGCGCCAAACAAAATGCGACTCTACTATCTGGATCAGGACTACAAGGAGCATGGGCCCGAGGAGATGCGCTATCCGAACAAGCAGCTCTACAGCTATAATATTCAATCGGGCGATGAGATCATCATTGATGCCAAGAAGTGAACAATTGAACCGTGCAACTGCAACTATTGGCGGGGTGCTAACAGCAACAAAAACAAACTTGTGATCTTGTATCATGCTAGCTAACGGATACAACGGATACCATAATATATACACACACACACACACACACACATATATATATATATAATACTATATAATACATAAATCGATGAATATTCATATATGTATTTTTATTATTATTTTCCACCTTTCCACCACCAACAATTACTGTATATACATTTAAATGGCCAAAACGTGCACACACACACACACACACTCACACTCACACACACAACTTTGCATATATATATCTTAATTATCGTCTAACCTTAGCCAGCTGCAGACTAAACAAAAAGCATTACATTAAAATTTAAAACAAATCATTTTGCCTCAATTATTATGACTAACTTTTGACGAATTAAACAAAACAGTTTTCGCACTTTGGCTGCAAACAAAAAAAGTTGTTCAAAAAAGCTGTCGCTCTATATTTGGTTGAGTTCTCACCGATAAGATATAATATCTATGAGTTTTTTTTTTTTTGTTTGTGTATGTCACAATATACTTTATATGACACTCTTGAATTCTCATCGTGCTGAGGTGGCAGGTGGCAGGTTGCGGGGTTTCTGTCAACGAGTTGCTTACGGGCTTTCAATTATGGACAGAGACGTTCAACTTGATCTATTGCCAATAATACGTAAGCCAAAAAATTTACGACATTTTCTGTGAGGAGTGAAGAGTTCTGTGTACAATAAATATATTATTAATATTCTTATTATTATTAGTTTATAATAAGCTGAAACTTGTTTCACATATCCCACACACAATTAGCATCGTTATAAGAATGATGGTCTCTGGTGGGAGGCATTATGCATGGTTGGCGTCTATTTAGCACTTTTTATTTCCGCAATTTCTGTACGGTATTTCGTATACAAACTATAAACATCTATTATCTTATGGACAACAAAGCGAAACTGCTAAATTACGACAATATAATTCATTTTAAATGTTTAAATTACCAGACAATGAAAATTCTATTTATAAATTTTAACACTGCATTGGAATTGAACCATCTCAGTTGGCTTACATTTTATATTTTGAAAACTTACCCGATAATAACAAAATAAAGCCAAGCTTTATCTCAAATTCATTATACTCAAATGATTTTCCAATTTTTTACGTTTCTAACTTAATAAATAATATCCGATTCAAATTGCAAGAGAACTAAAACTGAGTTGGAAAGCTAAAAACAATCGTATAAAGTAACTTTAAGATCAATTCAATATTCAAGTATTCAAATCAAAAGAATAAAGACCATGAAAACTTATATCGAATAAAAGATACAAATAATATTTCTTAAAGATGTATTTTTCTGCATTCTTTTTTCCCCCAACTGACCTGCCCAAGGGGCAGATTACGAATTCCATGTGACATATAAGCTTGTTCCCATAAATCTGGGTCATGTGGTGAGTGTGCCCAAGACCTAAGGCTGACATTTTAAAGAAAAACGAGCTTATTAAAATTTTTAGTCGACAAAATTGAGCACGTCAATGTAACTGTATTTTATCTGTATCAGCCAAAACGTTTCCATGCTAAACGTAATTTTCCAATTAAAAAGGCACCCCCAAAAATCGAATCGCACCCATATTTGCATTATTTATCTGCCAAAAAGGGGGCATCGTAATGTTAATGACGTACATCAGCCATGTGGCACGTTGTCGACAAAAAAACAACAAAAAAAAAAACATCGTCTAGAGATCGTGACTAAACTAAGGAGCTGACTGAGCGCCCACTCGATGTGACACGCTCTCGCAAATCAGAAAAAAAAAATAAAAAAATATAAAGAAAACAGAATGTGCGAAAAGAAAAAAACAAATGTCGAAAATGAAGTCGTCGCAAAAATTTTATGAGGGCTTCCCAGGTGCAATTAAATAAAGTAAAATAAAATACAAAATAAAATCAAATCAAATAAAGGTCTACGTAGGTGACCATAAAAATGCAAGGTGTGTAGAAAAAACACACGGCTTATAATTAACAAAATATACACATAGAGGTTTTTTTTTTTTTTGGAAAGTCTATGGCTGAAAAGGTTTTAACACTCGGGCCGCTTAACAGACGATCGAGTTGTGAACTGAACGCCAAACGCGACACACGTCGCCAAAATACCGATTAGCCAATTTGAGGGTTCATTTTTTTGCGATTATATTTGCGATAGTGCAGTGAAGTGAAGGGAGATCTTAGTGGGGGATAATGCATACAGCATGGATCCCGAAAACGATGTTTATGCTTTCTATGATATAAGAGGTTACAAGGGGTACGAGTAGAGTACATTCTCTCAACTTGATCTCAGCTTTGTGTTTAATGTTTGTTAACGAATGTTTGTGTTTGTGCTGTGTGTGTTCATTTACAGGAAATGTAGACCGGCGGGACCAAGCCAATCGCAACGTTTTCGGCAACCGCGAATGTCACTCCTAGGGAAGCCGCTGAACTATAATCGCGGCACGCATCGCCGCGATGCGCGCTACCGGCGGATGCAAAGTCGCCTGTACAATTTTCTGGAGCGACCGCGGGGCCTGCATGCAATATTCTATCATGTGATGGTGTGAGTATAATAAAAAAAAGCAAAAAAAAAAAACAAAAAAACAATACTTTATCTAACAATTCAAATAGCACGCTTGTTAAACTTGTTTGCCAAAATTATCTCTAGCCACTTGTTAAGTTGTAAGACATTGATTAAATTCGAGAGCAGTAATACAAGAGTAATAATACGATCCATGCGATCTTCAGGCGGTTTTTTCTCTTACACGTTTATAAAAATGAAACACAGTTTACAGTTGACAAAATGAGTAAACTATTTCATTAAAAATACACAGCTAAAATACATAGTTATAATCACATTTTCCATTCGATCTTCTGCATAGCCTCAAGTTTTTCTTCCATGCATTTGACATTTTTAAAAACTTTATAAATGCAAAATTTACAATTAATAAAATGAGTTGAAAGATTTACAAAGTTATATCATAACGAATATACAGTAATTATAGTTCGTTTCGAGATATAATCACATTTACCAAACGATCTTCGGCATAAAAATGCCTTTTTCTTTTGAAACCTAATTAAAAATAAAATTCTAAAAAGCAATATTTTGTTACTAAATTTTCTCATTAAAGCATTGTATTTAAGCTTAAATTATATGTTGGCTACTAGTCTAACTATATACTCTGAAATAAACTCTATAACATATTGGAAATAACTTTTATGTTATTAATTGGAAAATAAAGCTATCAAAAAGCTGATAGCGCAAACAGTATATATATATATTTATTTAAATATAAAATTGAATCTAGAATTGCTTTGTTGAAGAAAGAAAAACATACAAAAATAATTTTTTAGTAAATAAAAATAAATTAAATAACTATTTTTTTTTTCATTTAATACGTATTTTTGTAATTTTTTTTCAGATTTCTGATGGTGTTCACATGTCTCGCTTTGAGCGTGTTTTCCACCATCAAGGAATACGAGGAGGATGCTGTATATATATTGTTTCGCATGGAAATCATAGTTGTCATCTGGTTTACCATGGAGTTTGGGGCGCGACTGTGGTCATCAGGATGTCGCTCCCGATACCAAGGCACACTTGGGCGACTTAAGTTTATAAAGCAACCATTTTGTATTATAGGTGAGACAAGGCTTCCAGGTACAAACGCATATACGATGCACTACATTATTAATTGGCCTGTCTCTGCAGATATTATCACCATTTTAGCCTCAATTGTAGTATTAGGCATGGGCACCTCTGGCCAGGTGTTTGCGACGAGCGCATTGCGTGGTTTAAGATTCTTTCAGATACTGCGCATGGTGCGCATGGATCGACGTGGGGGAACCTGGAAACTGCTCGGTTCGGTTGTATACGCACATAGACAGGTTGGCAATTTGATTGAGAGCAGTTGGAGTGCAATTAGCTTTGAACTGACATTTGCCCATCTCTTTTAGGAGCTCATCACAACCATGTACATTGGATTTTTAGGTCTCATCTTTGCATCATTCCTAGTTTATATGTGGGAGAAGGACGTCAACGACAAGTTCAGCAATTTCGCCCAGGCGCTGTGGTGGGGCGTGGTAGGTTACCAACCAGAAAACAGAAACAAAAAAAAAAAAAAGAAGAAGAAAAATATACCGCTAAAAGCCAACCGTGTTTCATCTCAATTATTTAACTTTGACCCAGATAACACTGTGCACCGTTGGCTATGGAGATATGGTGCCCATAACGTGGCAGGGAAAATTGATTGCCTCCTGCTGTGCTCTGTTGGGCATTTCCTTTTTTGCGCTACCTGCGGTAAGTTTCCTCGTTTATTTATGCAACATCTGCAATTCGGTATTCATCTCTGGCTCAATTTGCAGGGCATTTTGGGCAGCGGCTTTGCGTTGAAGGTGCAGCAGCAGCAGCGCCAGAAGCACATGATACGGCGTCGCCAGCCGGCGGCGACGCTCATTCAGGCCGTCTGGCGCTGCTATGCGGCCGATGAGCATTCCGTTTCGATAGCCACCTGGAAGATACATCAGGTGGCGCTGCCGAGTCCGCCCGCATCGTAAGTAGCCAACTACTGTGTCTCCTTGGGGCAACATTGATTGCCTCGCACGCATACAAAATACATTCCGGGAATTTGCAGCGCAAAATGAGTTACCAAGTGTCCTAACACTAGATAAATAAATTGCAATTATGGGGATGAAATGAAATAACTCTCAGTTCAACTTAATACGCTCCCACAACATAAATTCAAATATCTAACATATTTTTACCTTGGAAAATATTTCACAAATAGTTTTGATAATTTAAATTCTGATTTATTATATATTCTTTTTTATTATTTATTCAACTAAATTTAGTTTACTGCTGTTCATTTATTAATTTCATAATTATTAATATCGTAAAACTTTAAATATTTGTTACTTTAAAAGTTTTCTTACCACAATTTTATTTTCTTAAAATCTTTAAAAAGAAAAAAATTGTAGTATTATGTGATATTTGTGATTTTTCCATAGCTGATAATTATGAAATTTTTTTTTGAATTGTTGGGACTTATTCAGTTAGTTAATTGGGAGTGATTTCATGCAGTCCAATTGTACAGATACACCCACAACCACACTCTCACATTCAACACAAAACACAAGAACACAATCAACTGTTTCATAGAGTGTGTCACAGACGAGTATCCTTTGTGAGTTCCTGCGAAAGGAGTTCACAAACTACAACGAGTAACTCGACCAGCGATTAGTCTGTACAATACACATCCAACCAACGCCAATGCCCAACGCATGAGTAGTTTGTACATACAAATGTATGTGTGTGTACAACCAATACCAAAACTGTATATGAAAAATATTTGCTCACATAAGCCACAACAACAAAAAAAAAAAAACAAAACCAGAACAACCAACAAAAAAATATATCCTCTTCGTCTCTTGATTAACAATTTCAGTTTCAGCGTACCTAATTTGTTGAACATTTTTTACGTACCTCTATCATTTTCTTTCATAATATTTTTTATATAAACTTTTCAGTTCTGAAAACTGGGAGCGATTATTAAAAAACATAACCGAATATAGGTAAAAGTGATAAAAAGCAAAACTACTCACAACAAATATTACAATAAAAAAAAAAAAAAATCAAGCAAAATGATTTCAAATGCTATTCATGTTTTGTTTTCATAGGGTATTTGCTTAGCAAGCACCAAGCCATAAAACATCAAATGCATCAAATGCTCCTAAGTACATATATATCAAAAGAAACCCCTACACACACACACCTATCGAGTTTGTAATTCGCAGCTTCTCTATATAACGCACCCTATCTGACTATCTCTGTCTACATACTTCTATCTTTCTCACTGTCCTATATCCGTAATCTTTATATCGAACCCACTACTCTGTTGGCTATTTTCGAAAATATTAGATAATTATTGACAAAAAAAAAAGCGTTAAAAACAACAAAAATTGTAAAACCTATGCTAAATTCTGTTTTGCAATTGTTTAATTTATATTCTCAACAATGATATAAGTAAATTAATCAATGTGATACAAATTGATTCTCATTGTGCTGCTGCTGTGTGATAAAAAATAAAAATAAAAACAAAACCAAAACAAAAAAAAAAAAACAAAACAAACAAACACACACACACACGTAAATGCATAAAATGTGTACTTTAATTAACATGTGAGTTCAATCAACCAATTTAAATGATTTTTTATCCCAATTTTTTCTCTTACTCACTCACTCTCTCTCTCTGTTTTTATCTTCTTTTTTTCCAATATTTACAACATTTATTCGCACATAAAAATATACACTAATTTGGCACAAATATTTGTACACCATCTTTGAAGCAATTGCACATTTATTATCCATGCTACTTTGACTGTATTTAAGTGTATTTTAACTCGCAATGACATCAGCTGAAATTACGATCCATAAACGCCTTAACAGGCTCAATACGCTGCTGTATTTGTGTTTCCGATTTACAGCTTTAAAGAACATCTGGCAGTTTGAACTTATTTGACATTTTAATTAACATCTTTTTATTTATATTCAGGAAGAGATAATTCCATTAAGAGAATTCGAACTTTTTTTTTTGAGTGATTAAATTCTGACTCCTTTTTGCTATTAGCAAATGATTAAGGATGATTAGATTAAGGATACTTTAAAGTTATGAAACAAGATGAGAACTCAAAAATTAATCTTTAGTTTCAATCATCTTTAAAAAAAACATACAAGTTATTTACAAGCTTTCAAAATAATTTTAAAACTCAACCGGAAATCATTTTTGTGCACTATGCTCTTATCGCGGCTACTATATGGAAAATATTGTTAATTTTATGGAATTTCACAGCAAAATTACAAAATTAAAGTCGCGAATGAGTTGGAAAATGTGTAGAATCGCTTTCAGCTGGTGTAATTGATGCTTGCCACGCACCTGTCTACAAGTGAATGGTCCCTTAAAGAACACACAACTTCAGCTCTGCACCAAATGCACACTCTCACAAGCACACACACACACACACACGCACACACACCAGCACACACACACGCACACACACACACGCACCCACACACCCACAATCCAGCTTACACACTGATATACACACACACACACAAATACACCATTTGCAACTATCTTCGAGCTCTATGTACTACGCTCAACTGTATTCCGTTTACTGAAATCCCCCACTCTCTACTCTATTCAACTCTACTCTGGTTTTTTTGGAATCTTTACTAATTTTACATATATAATTGTGCACATATTGTATTCCATAGACGGGCCTCGTCCAGTTTTAAGCATAACACATCCTTTGTGGCCCGCCTGCCGACGATTAGGCGACACAAGAGCCAGACCATCCAGACGCCCGGACCCGATGGTTCCACAATGTCCAAGCCGCCGGGCTCATCGCGTGCCTCGACGCGTTATTCGCGCACCATTCGAGATATCAACACATCTGTGGAGAACTTGGGTAAGTTCCTTAACAAATAGCTTTCAAGCCATTCATTGGCATTCGGTGATGGTGATGTTTATGATGATGATGATGATGATGATGATGATGATGGTGATGATGATGATGGTTGAGTTCTGTTTCAAGATTGCCTTAGCAGTTGTTATAAAGTTCCAATAAAGTTCCACTTATTACAAATTCTGTTTGCACACAAAAACACACACATTTAACCACATGCACCATCACTTACGAAAAACAAAAAAAAAAAAATGCTGAAATAATAACATACAACAAATAACAAGTTATCGTTTTCTATTTGTCTTGGTCCCTTGCATGTTCTACTCGTACCCACAATCTGTGCAAATCTCATTCAATGTCAACTTGGCTCACATCAATGAGCATCAACTCACAACAAAATTTGCTTTGCTATTTGCGCTGCGCATTTTCATCGGAAAAACAGTTTAAGCAAATGATATTCAAAGGCTATTTACTGCAGGCATTTTCATTTTGAATAGCTTTTAGGGACAGATTTCTATGCTTTGCCAACAATTTCATAATGTTTAGCAACACATAAAAGGCATGAATTTAAATTTCTTAGCTTTTCTTATCATTCCACCTAATATTATATAAATTTTCTACATCTTTTACATATGTTCTTCAAATATTGCATTTATATTGATTTTAATATTAATTAATACCTGATTGCCTTTATATAGTTCATATACAACATTTTAAGACATCATCCAGCTGTACATATGTATTATGCAATGCATTTGAATATCGCCTGATATCACTTTAGTAGTCAAGCATCTGGCTTAAGTTCAACGCAAAATAATAAATTTCACTTTATGAGAAAATATTTCAATTAATTTGCCAATAATAAAACAATAAAACCGTTGGCATGGGAAACTAATTGAAGCCCCGCAGCTTTATTAGAAGATTGAAAGAAACAAATTGCAAATTTAACAGGGAAGCGACAAGTAAATTGTGAAAATGTAGCTAAACAGTAATTTAATAAAATATCGTTAGATATACTTAAAATAACGCAGATGTCTAGACGAACGTAGAATATATAATTAAATACCTTCACAAGAAAAGCTTTAATATCAGAGAGAAGTAGGTAAACGCGAAGTGAAACTAAATTATTCTTGAAGAGGAAAAGAGCCAGGATGCCATACTGTATATATAAGAAAATAATAGGTACTCAAATGCATAATAATAAATAATTGTTAAAGAGGAAAAAAAGAAAGCATGGCGTCTACTGTCACCCGAACTGCATGCCACATTCATGTACCATAAATTCATCAAATTCTTTATTCATATAATACCTTTTCCTAATACTATATCTAGAAACTTTTTCTTTTGTATTTTTCCTGAATATTTATTTCACTACGCACTTATTCTATAATTCCAAAATTATTAAGCGTTTGCATAAGCAGCAAATTAAAAATAAATTTTATAGCTGAATTAACTTAAAAAAAATTAAAAAGTTAACATGACCAATTTATAACTCTTGGTGTGTGTAGATTTGAAATTCTTTGTAAGCGTTATGTGTGACCAATATAGACTACCGTGTCTCTGCATTGATTGATTAATTGACTCATTGGCACACATGCAAAATTATTAAAAACAAACAAACAAAAAAAAAAAATGAAAACACAAAAAACAACTTTAACATCTGGTTTGAAATTTTCAGAGGTAGTACAAAATGGCAAATCCATGAATCCAAGTTTTAGCGAAGATTCAGTTGCTGAAACAACTTGCTTAAAAAATATTAAAAATTCAGACGGTAAGTCTACAAGGTCCCGCCCAGGTTCCATATACCAATAAACCTTATAATCAAAAAAAAAAAAAAAACAAAAAATAATAATTGAGATTCTTATAAATTATATTACCGTATTTTGAGTGTTGTGGTTGTGTCAATGTTGTGGTTGCATTTTTAATTAAATTGAATTGATGTTGTTCATAATTGGTTCTTGCAAAGAAAAACAAAAAAAAAAAAAGAAACGAAAAAGTAAAAAGTAAATAAAACCAAAAACCTGCTAAGGATGATGATGTATGGTTGCCTTAAGGGATTATCAAGCCGAGACTAATGCGCTTTCTCACCAAAAAAAAAAAATAAAACACAAAACACACAAATGCACATACAGCAAGTCCAACGCCGTCCCCCAACAAACTGGCCAATAGCATTCATAGCGCCAGTTTGGGTACACTGGGCCAGACCCAGAGGCCAGAAGCTGCTGCTGCTGTTGCTGATGCCGCAAAGCCCAAGGTCGAGGCTAGTTCCAATACGCTGACCATACCCGTTGTGCTCTGCGGCTTTTTGCAAGGTGATTTTTTTGGGTCAACATTTTCGCTGCGCAATCCTCGCATTACGCCCGCAAAGGACTTGGAGGCGGGTCATGTGGAGCAGCATGAGCCGGAGGCCGAGTCGAATGCCAATCTCAATCCCAGTCCCAGTCCAGGCCGTGGACGCACGGGTCGCTTCTTTGCGGCTGCCTCACATTTTCTGGAGACGGGCACATTGCAGGGCAACAGTGGCGCCTTCTATGTGGCAAGTGCGTACAACTTGCAACTTGCAACTGGCAACTTGCAACTGGCAACTTGCAGCTAGAGTTGAATAAGCCTACCCAGCCCCTGCTCTGAGAAAGTGTTTATCCTTGTGCTAGGTTTGGTTTAGCATGCGCTCTCTAGACTGTCGTAGAGTTAGAGTTAGTTAAGTTTGCATTTTGGTAGATCTGTAGACACTGTACTGTAACTTCGTATCATATAGGGAGTTATGCCTGTAAAGGACTCCGAACGACTAATACTAACTAACTAACTAACTAACTACTCACCTACGCTACATGGCCACACACACAACGCTTGCTTACTCAATGCTTTCTCAATGCTTTTCCCCCACTATCCCCACTATTCCCACTATCCAGCTAACAATAACTAAATACCCAATTATATTGTTTGATGATTTGATAAATATATATATATTTTTTATATATGTAACTAACCTAATATCTGTATACTTATTGTACGATCTATATATTACTACTACCTTATATGCATATATCTACAAATGTATGTACGTGTGTGTATAACGCTACTTGTATGTGTTAATTGTGTGTTGTTGGATTGACTTGATTAATGTACAAAACAAATTGCCGCTAAACCACGCGCGAAGCAAGCAACCAAAACCTAACGCACAAGTCAATCTCTCTGATTCACAAATTGCCCGCAGATGAGGATGAGGAGCCGCGTTGCACGCAGCTGACAAATCGGCATAAGATCGCCATACGCTTCATACGCAAGGTATGGCATACAAATCCAGTTCAATATCAAATATATAACTCTACCACTCTATACCTGATGGTTGCAGCTCAAGTATTTCGTGGCACGTCGCAAGTTTAAGGAGGCATTGAAGCCGTACGATGTCAAGGACGTCATGGAACAGTATGCGGCTGGTTAGCTTAAATCATACTCTTCAAATTATTATCGAAAAATGTTGCATCTCAATCTGTTCATTTACAGGTCACGTGGACTTGCTGGGGCGCGTCAAAATGCTGCACTTGCGGTAAGCACTAATATTGGTTGCATGAAGTGCAGTTCGCATAGATCTATAATATATATAGACAGGTAGAGCCGTCCTTGTCGCCTTGGCGTAAAAGGCCATAATATTAGCCTTAAAGGCAATCGTAGATTTTTCTAAAATTTAGATCAAATATTTTAAAATTCTAGTCAATTTTTTTCGCAATATTATTTCTGAATTGTAAGAAGAGTTTTTCTAAAAATAAGGGTTTTTGCATTTTTATTTGGATTTTATTTCATAATAATAGAAAATAGTTCCCAGAAGTAGAAAGTATTTAAATTTTTAATAAATTGTTTTCGTATATTTATAAATTATCTCTAAGATCAACTAATTTTTTATCGTGATCTTTTTCTGTGTAGTGTAGTTACTTTGATAACTTTGTCAGCTTTAAGAAATAACTTAGATGTAGAGCAAGGTAAACTCTTAGTTATAAATAAACATCCATGAGGTATATCCGTCTGGATAATTATGTTTATAAGGGAAACTTACCTCTATGAAATGAACCTTAACAAAATTAAAGATCGTAGCAACAAAAATTCACTCAGCAGAAATATGAATAAAAAAGAAGTCAAAAGACAATATGAATAATAATACCATTTGTGATCTGTTCTTTTCCATCCACAGTCTAGATCAAATACTGGGCAAACAGGGCTCCAAGGCAAAGGATGTCTATGCATCAAAGATCAGCTTAGCCTCGCGTGTGGTTAAAGTCGAGCGACAAGTGAGATTCGAGTAAATTACCAGTGTATTAGTTCCATCTACATTTCGTACGATTACAGGTCGTGGATATTGAGGAGAAACTTGATATCCTGATCAAGGCCTATATGGAGGATCGTGATAGATTCTTAGCGCTTCCGTTGCCCGCAAATCCGAAACCCAAAATACATTCCATTAGCCCTAGTCACAGTCATAATCTCCATCACACACAACATCAAAACATGATCGATGTGTGGAAGCGAACGGCAACACTTAGCGTACATCCCGAGCTAGTGACGACCCCAACTGAAGCAGCAGAAGCTGCCTCCACGGATCGTCTGGACAGCAACGAGACGGCGCTAACCTCGACGCAGACGCTCACAACAACAACAGATGCGATTGGCACACAAACAACCATGCCGCATACGCAGCATACAGCGACCAATACAAAGGTATGCAAATGTTAACAAACAGCTCATAAGAATCAGATTATATATAATATATGTAATATATGTAATATAGTCTTCCGTGCTTAACTCATATCAGCTAACGCCTGAGAAGCAACAGCACAATGATGTATTTATGACTGATTTAGAGAATAGAACTAAGAAACGAGTTACTTTAAGGTAAGTTATAATCAAAATAAACAACATGTTCTTAATAAATGCCCTTGCAGACAAAATTAGAATATATTAGTCGTATATATTGATGATTCTTATCTATCTTAAATACTTTCAAAGGACTGTTTCAATAATCGTTGTATGTAATTGAAGTTCACTGGAAATAAGTTGTAATAATCTTTCCAATATTTTTGCAATTACTCAATTCTTTTTCTTATCAAAATAAATTAAAAACATATTTCAATCCTTCCGACACCACTACATATTAACTCCTGCAGCTGAAGCAGGCATCTATCTATCTATATTCATAACAATAATCTATTTTATATATAGATTTTTTTAGTAATTTACAGAAGTCATTTTATAGGGCTCTGAATTGATAATAGTGTTATTTTTTGTCAGCTCTGTACACTCAGAATAAAATCGGCCTTAATTTTAGAAAATCACCCTAAAATCAAGCTCGCCTTGACAACTAGAAGATTATTCTTGTTTCTAGAAATAATTTCAAAATATATAAAAAACAAATTTCTTAAAATTAGAAAGGTTTTTTCTATTTTCAGAAATATTTTCTATTATTAAGAAATATATTTCTAGAGAGGGTATAAAAGGTAGGAATGCAAAACACTTTTTTTTTTAATGTATTCTTTCTAAAAAATCGGGAAAAATATATAAAACTGGCTATCTCCGCTATATTAAAGATTAGTTTCGCAAACGAAGGGTAAGTTTTTTTGCAAATTAAATTATTTGAACTTATAAACTATCTAAAATGTTTTATATAAAATAACATAAATAACAAAAAAAAACTAATGTACAAATTCTTAATTATAAGGTGAGCTGCCAAAATATGGCGATTGTATAAAATTCAGGTCGATTTTTTTTCTGAGGTTATATGTACATATTTATTTTGTTTGTAATAAGCCTCTGCAAGCGTACAAAATCCACACATGAATATATATATATATATAACATAACTCATATGTAGATATATTTTTATTGTACAGCTTGCATAGATCCACATCGGAGCCATATAGCAAACACGAGCAACGCATCAATATGCCAGATGAGGGCGCACAATCCTTGGATTCAAGTGCCAAGCCAACGCCGCCAGATAGTTCAAGTAAGCCAGGCCGTGCCTGAACTTCGAACAAAAATCCCGCACCACACCAAAGAATCATTTTTTTATTTAACCAAATAAAGAACATCTCACTTGAAATATCCAAATTGAAAACTTTTCATTTCTCAAACTCAACGCAGATTCAGGTCACTCATTCAAAACATTTGTGGAGTTCTAATCCGGAATTGTCAATAAATGATATTTACTATTTTATATATGTTTATGTATATGTATTGCGTACAGTTATACTAATTGATGAGTATGAGGATTTCGAGGAGGAGGATCTGAACTGTGAGGGTGAAATGGACCATTTCCCGACTTGGGAAATCGACAGCGACATTGGCGCCGATGTGGATGTCGATGCGGATGGTGACTGTGATGAGTCCACTGAGGACACGGCGCTATTACATTGCACCACGCGCACCGCCATTGTTATAACACCAATTAGCCCAGTGAGTACAGAATCAGAACCTAATCTCAATCAACATGATAGTTAAAACTGATTTTATTTATAGGTGAGCTCCGCACACAATCTTCAAAGTTTAAATGACCAAACTACAACGCTTAATAAATCAAATTTGCTTCCGCCAGATTCTGGCTAGTTAAATGCAATTGAAATTAGTCGATATGTAATATCTCTATACTTAAAATAATTCTAAGATGAGAAGAGCTGCTCGACCAGCAGTTACTCTGTACCAAGTTCTAGAGTATCATAAATCAAATCAAATCACTACATTCACAATCGAACATTTTTTATTTTATTTGTTCAATAGAAATTTTAATGACCAAACTGCAAAACGCTTAATAAATCAAATTTGCTGCCGATAATATTATACGTATAGGACTCACAGATACCCTGTAAATTAAGTTTTAACCGCAACGTAGCTTTAACACATCTTCAATTGAAAAACAAATAATCCTTTTTTTTTTTGTAAAATTTCGAAGCTGAGCTGTGTAGGGCATAGAAGTGTCTGCTAAACAAATTTAATAACGTTATAATTACTGAGATTCAAGTGTTCAAAGCGACGATCGGATAGCGACTTATCATTAGACCCAGAACTAATTCCTGAAACAAATTATGATAAGTGAATATATATATGAATATATGTGAAAGTCGAATGATAGATGAATGATGTGCAAATGAAGAACCAATGTTAAATGAGCTCATGAATGACAAGTGCGAATGATATGAATGTAGAGACAAATAGTGAAAGTGATTGAAAGTCAGTTGAAATACGGCAAGAAATTTAGTTATATTATATTATAATACATACATACATTATGTATGTCTATCTACTGACATATTTTGTGTTCAAAATAATGAGTAGCAACTACTTAAATCAGTTGAAATCAAATGATTAATAACAGCTTTAGCGAATACAAATAAAAGCAACAATCAAATAATGCAATCGTTCTTAGTTCTTAGTTCTTAGTTCAACGCGATTTACTTTGCTTTCTATTCTTTTTTTTTGTTGTCGGCGCTTTTGATATCCTGAAACTTCCTAAACGTTTCCGAGCCTGTCATGCTCTCGTTGTCATTGGCTTTGTTTTCTTTTTTGGTGGCTGCTTTGCTACCGCTTTGGTCTCTTCAAACTCTTCGAAGATTTCCGAATCAGTCAGACTCTCGTTGTCGTCCTCGGCATCAGCTGCATCGCCAATGAATTCAATCTCAGTGTTCGCATTGATGCGAATTAAACGTTTCTTCGATGTGGACGGACCTTCGCTTGCCGAATCCACCATAGCCGGCTCCGGCTCCTCCTCCTCCTCCTCCTCATCTTCGTTTTCCTCCGATTTGGCTGGGTCATCGGTCAGAAAGAGACTGCTGTTATGCGCCTTTCGCACATGCACGTTGAGGCGTGCCGTCGAGCCAAATGATTTGCCACAACCGCCATCGAAGAAGTCACGACATGTGTATTTCGAGCCATGCACACGTAGAATATGATTCGATAGTCCCTGGCGGCGTCCAAAGCGCTTCTCACAGAACTTGCACTTGAAGGCAAAACGCTTGTAGTGCTGACCCAGCACATGAACCGACAGCGATTTCTTGTTCCTCGTGGTGAAGTTGCACTGTTCGCATTTAAACGATTGGGAATGCAGCTGTGGATAAATAGATAAGGATTAATCAATCATTTCATTGCTGAGATTCTTAGAGCATATCGCTCCGAGAGTCTAAATGGGTAAGTAATGAGCTGATAATCGGAAATTCAAGCAAAATTTGCTGTCTTCACAGCAGAATATCAGAATATCGTCTTAGCAATTTCTTATGCATTATTAGATTTGAAACCCGAATAACTAATATTGGCTAAATTATTCTGTCAAATTATATATATTATATAGAATATATATGAGTTGACTCACCCGCTGATGCGCCTCCATTTCGCTTTTGTGATAGAAACCTTTTTGGCATTCACTGCACGAGTAACGCTTATTGTTTGAGTGCACCACCTTTATGTGGGTGTCGAAGTTGCGACGATTCTTCACCACCTTCAAGCACATCGGACACTCTATGCGCTCATGCCAATAGGCGTGATGCTTCTTCAGCGCCTGCTCATCCTTATACGAAGCTTTGCAGAGCGAGCAGACCACATTATCTGCAAAGAGTGGTGCTCTAAAGCGGATTCTAATATTTAATCCATTTATGCTAGCAACTCACTGTTGTTGTGGCTGCGCGCCACGTGAACCGAGAGCGACATTTTGGAGCGGCACACTTTCTGACAGAATTGACAGATCCATTCATTATCCTTAGTCTTGGGCTCCTGCTTCTCGACGGCATCGTGCGTGCGCCGCTTGTGTGTGTATAGCGAGTTCCAATTAATATAGGCCTCATTGCAATTCTGCAGGCAGGATTCAAAATTAGTAATGATTGCGAAATACATATCTATATCTTCTATATCTTCACCTCATAATCGCACATGTAGTAGAGACAAATTTCTAGCCGGCGATGCGAAAAATCTGTGCGCAATTGTTGATAGTTGCGCAAATGGTGACGATAGAGCTTCATATCGGTAAACTTCTTGCCGCAAGGATGACACCAGAAGTGGCCATCCTTGTGCACGCCCGATTCGCGATGGGCGCTTAAATCACTCTTCTGCTTAAAGTAGGCGGAGCAAAATTCACAAACATAAGCATCACGCATCAGTTCCACTACCACATCCATGCCAAAGCAACTCGAATCCTCTTCCGCCACATGAGCCTGCAACAATAAATACGTTTAATTCGCTATACATTGTTACTGTTAGTTAGTTAGTTGCTCGGCTTACCAGCATCCTGTCATTATTTTCACTGAGCAGACCACAATTGTTGCACACATGCACCTCGCGTTCAATAATCAGATGCGTTTTCATGTGCAGGTTGTATGTGGCCTCCGTGGCAAACTCGCGGCCGCACATTTCGCAGCTGATGACGCTGCCATGTGCGGTGCGCTGCAAGAGCAACAAATTTTATATAACAGATATAACAGATGTATATATAAAGATCAATCTTAAGAAAGTTAGACCCAAAGATGTGCATATATCGATTAGCACTAACCAGGTGTCCATTGAGACGACCACGTGACTCAAAATTGGCGCTGCATTCGATGCAGCTGTAGGTGGTGCTGCTGACATTCGAGTGTGATTTGTTGTGCTCCAAAAAGACGGCAGGATCCCGAAAATTGCGATCACAGCTGTGAGTGCAAAAGGAGAAGTGAATTACATTTGAGGGGGGGAGGGGAGATAAGCTAAATAATCGCAACACACTCACAGGTCACAGAAGAGCGTGCCCTCTGGCTCGTGAGCGTAGTGCAAATGGTGGAACAGCTCATCGATGTTGGTATCCGCGTAGCTGCACACAAAACAGGCGCGCGGCCTGTGACGCTCCAAATGAAATTGATTGTGAAAATTAAAGCTGCATAACGAAATCAAAATTAGAATTAGCTGCTATAGAAACTTTAGAGTTGCTAGCAAAAACTTGCCGCTTCCAGGAGGGGAACTCCAAGCCGCACATCTCACAATACAGGCGTATGCCGCGTCGCTTTTTGATGACATGCGCGCAGGAGTGTTTGTTGTACTGCAATATGTTTGAGAACGTCATGTTGCATTCGGGACAACTGCCATAAAT
The DNA here is from genome assembly GCA_035041615.1 of Drosophila anomalipes. Classification (NCBI taxonomy): domain Eukaryota; kingdom Metazoa; phylum Arthropoda; class Insecta; order Diptera; family Drosophilidae; genus Drosophila; species Drosophila anomalipes. The sequence continues at coordinate 391,107 of JAWNKZ010000041.1, forward strand.
GGGTATACTAGATGAATAGATGATGAATTAATTATTTGCCTTTAATCTCAAGAGTTCGGTGTAGCTTACTCGGCTACCGGCGCATGCAGCACAACCAGGTGCATGGCCAAAGATTTGGCCCCCTGCAGCTCGGTCGCGCAGTCAGCAATCGGACACTTGTAAATATCGTCCGGCTCCTTGTGACGCTTCAGCATGTGACCGAATAAACTTTCATATTTGCTGCACTTCAGCGAGCAGTGGCGGCACACAGTGTCCCAGTCAAAGATCAAAGTCTCAAAACAGGTCTTCACCACGGTTCCCAAATACTCGTACAGATCGCCGATATTATCAGCTGCATGGGATTCAATTCGATTGGGTTCATTAAATTGGTGTGTGAAATACTTTTGTTGGGAATACATACATTCCTTGATCAGCACAAAATTAAAGGGTTCCACTTTGAATGCTTCATCCTCGCTTTGGCTCTCATTTTGTGACTGCGATCGGGCGCGTTTCATTTTTCGCTCCACTTTGAAATGGCGAACGCTCAATTCCGAGGAGCTATCTGTAAGGATTCGAGCAACCATTAAATATATTAAGTACATATGCATATATGCAATAAGTAACCTTCACGCTCAACGAGAAACTCCAGCTCATCATTATTGTCCTGGTCCTCGAGCACCGCTTGCTCCTCTTCCACCGCCTCCTCCAGCTGCCGTTGCTCTTCAGCTGATTGTTTCTCCAGCTGACGGACCGTGGCAGCTGCTTCTACCAATTTTTCATCCGCTGGCGACTCCTCATCCTCTAGAATGTCACGTATGAGTGCGCTAATCTGCTCCTGATCGCCTGGTCCTTGTGCAGCTTCTCTGGACCGGCTCCGTTTGACGTCTGCTTTGTTATTAAGTGTTCCCCTTCGCCTGACTGTTTTCTTCATATTTATGGGCAATCTTTTTGGCGGAGCGTTCCTGGCTCTGGTGATGCGTATGCCGACGGCTTCTGGCGCTCCTTTTGTAATATCATTAGGAGCATCAGCAGCCGTAGCAATCGCAGCAGCAGCCGCCGTTGGCTTCTCTTGCTTTGTGGCTGCATTCGCTGAGGTGTTTGATGAACCTTGGGCATTTTTCTCGGCTGCTGCCTGCTTTTTCGCGGGACTCTCATCCTTTTTGGGAGCAGAAGACTTTGTATCATTACTGGGCTTTTTATTTGCACGATTTGCGGCATCTTGCTCCCTTTGCAGTTCGTCGATGTCAAAGAATCGAATCAGCGTATTAACGCACTCCTCGCAGAGCAGTTGCTTCTGTTTTTGGCCGGCGGGCTCAACTTTTACCTCGAAATACCTGTCGAGCAGTTTGGCCAGCTCTATTTCGATGCCCACTTCGTCGAATATCTCATGATATTTTTGTTTCGAATTGTACACTCTGCAATGCAGGCAGCTAGGCAAATTTTCGTCAGTTTTTACATTTTCCGACATTTTAACTTCTTACACGTAGCACCAGCTGAACGATATGACATGGTCAATCATGGCAAGCCCAAGCAATACCTATCGCGAAAGTACTCGATACTATCGTTTGCCAAAAGAATAACACGGTGTTATTTAGTGCTTTTTTTATTGCAAACAATCAAGAAACTACTGAAAATAACAACAGTGCTAGAAACTATCTAAACTATCGTTTATCGATCATCGATAGGCGTTGCAGTCAGTGCGTGTTGGGCGTGCTGAAGCCAAGTACATATGTTGCCTATTGGCGCCAAATTTAACTGTTGACCCGCTTGAGCAGCGCAAAATAGCTGTAGGAGCAGTTCACAATCTGTAAAATAAAATGAGTCCTTATGAATATGAATCGATAATAGTTACACGCTCATCATACAGATGCAAAGGTTAGGGAATTAAAGCTCTGTGTGTGGTCTAAGGTGTGCACCTCCAGCGGCTTACTTAGGCGCAACATCATTAAGAGACACATTTTGCGATTGGTCCTGTTCCAGGTGGTCCACTCCGAGCTGTACAGTGCATGGGAGAGTAGTGCGCTTTGACCGCTCATCTCGTCAGCTGCATAGCATATTATGAAGATTTGCATGAGCATGACAAACTGATACGAGCCCAACATAATCATGAATGCCGTTTCGCTCGTCCGAATGGAAATTGCATAGAAATTCGAGACGAGCACCAGCACCGAGCAGAGCATCTGCACCGAACCAGGTACTCTGATAAGATTAACTACCACCTCCTTCAGCTTCACAATGTTCCCATAATACACGCAGCAATCACGCAACTCCATTGCAACGCCCACGTTATCCGGCGGGGTCTCAGCGGCGCCCAAGCTCTGCAGACGAGCGGACAACATGGCCAGCTGCGTCTCCAGGAAGAAGAGCAGTGAGCCGCACACCGAATCGAAGGAGATGTTTAGCCAGCAGGTTGGCATCAGCGACAGCACCTGATACAAATAGAGGCCATAGTAGCAACTGTGTCTGGCCAGATTGCACGGCTCGTACATGGACAGAGGCAGGGCGCTGCTGTCCACAAACCACTGTGTGACTAGTATTAAAGAAGCTGCCAGCAACGAAGTAAAGGCATAGATATTTCGCCACTTGACCGAACGAGCAGCGCCACGCATATAAATCTGGTATTCCCTGGAAGATATCGGCTGAAAGGCAGTGGAATGCATCAGCGTTAGAATTCTGGCATGGTTGGCAGATTTCAGCTTAATGCTTAGCAGCTTGGTCATGCAGGACAGCTCGGTGGCGAACATGAAGAACACCTGAAGTATAACACTTATATGATCAATATTGGCCAGCACGCGTATTGTGAAGAACAACAGCAATATGGACACAATCGCAAAGATGAGTCCAAAGCGCAGTGCGTGCCACACACGTTGCTGCCTTGTGGCATAATCCTGCAGGCTCCACACGCCCAACAACTTGAGATACCACACTTGATACTTGTAAAAACTCTCCGTGAGCTCCTCATAAGTCGATTGACTCATGATTATATTCCTACTAACAAACCTGAACTGCTCTGTCAATAACACAATTCAGGTGCTTTTATAGAGGAGCCCAGTCCAAGGACATGGCATATGGCATATAATTAGCTATAATGAGCCGCTCATTGTGGAATATTTAACTAATATCTACAGTGCACAAAATGCAGTCAACTCACCGAAGTGAATAGCGCCAAGTCAAAACCATGGCTGGCATCTAGGGTCCTGATCCGTATGGGCATATCCAGACGTTGCATTAGCATCAGCAGCAGCCGTCGATTGCTGCGCTGCCAGTTTACCCAGTTGGACTTATACAGATCATGGGACAGTCTCAAGCTGCGCTGTGTGACCTCTCTATTATGGTTTTTAGCTATGTAGATATTCGGCTTATATAGTCCTTTTCTTTGTAGACAGACTTACCCCGGAAAGTAACATAATATAAAGACCTGCGTGGTCATGCAGATTTGGTAGATGAAGAATTTTAGGAATATCAACTTCTCATCTGATAGCTGTAAGTAATTAAGAAATAAATCAAATTCTATCGTATAATTGAAAGATTTAAATTAGTCCCAAATATTAAAGTTATATTTTTAGTTCTTAATTCCTTTGCAAATAATTAAAATCAAAAAATGTAATATCATGAAATAAGGTATATTTTAAGTATGCATCTTCAAATCCAATTTATTATTTCTGAACTCACCAGTGACATGGCATAAAAGCCAGATGTAAGAACCAGCACGGAGAACATTATTTGCATTGACATAGGCAGATAGACCACAGCCTCGATATCCGCAGCCAGTTCTACAATCTTCATATGCAAACGGATGCAGTTCTTCAGCTGATGCTCCACTCCTTCCACACTTTCCTCGTCATCGTTGCAATTGTGTCCGATACGTTGCAGTCGCAATGCCAAAATATCCAGTTGGCATCTCACGAAAATGAACAGGGAGCAGCATAGCGAATCGAAGGATATATTGAAGAAGCAGGCCATGGCTATGGCAACACATTGATAGAAGTACATAAACCAGTAGCCAAAGGAGCCGTGAGCACCGTCAAAGGGATCATATGTCGGCACAGGCAGCTCAGTATTATCGATTATATATTGGGTTATCTGCACAGTAATTAAAGACATCAGAGATATAGCCCCATACCGGTTGCGTACACTCCGACTCAGCTCACGGGCAACCACAAAGATGCGCTGCTCCTCAGCACTCTCGGAACAAAAATGCGCATCTTGAAGATTAGCAATGATTTGAAGAAAACTAACATCGTTGAACTTGACGTGTACGACCTGTACACAGAAAAAATGTATAAATTGTATTAATTTGTGAATCCCAATGAAGATTTGAACCTTCCTTCACAGTGTATGCAATGCATGTGGCCAGCAGAAAGAAAGCCTTCATTATTTCATTCAAATCGCCTATGTTGAGCACAATGTAAAGGGAGAGTATCAAATCGAACAATAATATCCAGAAGCAAAGCGTAAGCCAGAATCTTATCTTATGCAGCACACGTCTCCAGCCCACTCCAAGCGGCCATACGGAGTACAAGTAAAGGATACGATCCTGTCCTTTGTAGAATAGCTCCACGGACCAATCAAGGCTCTGCTGCATTGCGTTGGAAACTTCGGCTAAAACTAATTTGGTCTTCAAATTATCCAAGCCTTTTAAGGCTGCTCTTTGCGATTTGCGTAAGCGATTAAAAACTCGTTAGGTATTTTAATTGTTGAAAGTTATTAGATGACAATAAATGGGAAAAGGCATTGAAAAAAAGTAGCTAACAAAATGACAAGAATTTATTTTTAAAAAGTGGCAAAAGAAATATGAATTTTTACTTATTAAATATTATTTAAAATTGAAAACACAAATAAAATCCAAAATATAAGATTTGCATAACATTAATATTATGTAGGAATGTATACGAAAGTGTCAATTATAAACTAGGTCCACAATTTTGGGCAGTGCTTGCAACTTAAGCTAATCGCTTGCTGTTGTATAATAATCCCAGGACCCTTAGGTAAATTTACTGAATTATTGAATACTCATTTATGAAAGGGGACAAACAAGTTAAGACTAAAATTGCTTTGCGAAAATGCAATATTTATTTATTTACATGAACATAACAGTTTGTCTTGGCTTGTTATTATATTTATTCACATTAATAAATAAATTAATTAATTGAGGTGTTTTTATGATGACGCTTTATAAATCAAATGTTTTTCTTTCATTTAAATATAATATTCTCTTTTTTAAATAAGCAAATTGACGCAAAATATATAAATAAAATCAATATATTCTCATTCTGGCTAAATTAAATTAAATTGTTTAAGAAAATTAACAAGATTTGGTTGATAGTCGGTGAAAGTTTATTATATCTTTGTAAAGTTGGGAATGTTCTTCTCAAAACTGATGTTAAAAGAAAATATAGGATATAGAGAAAAGCAAGTGAGAATTGCAATTTTCCCATTCAAAAGATGTTATATGTTGCTGGAATCCCAACAATAATAAATTGTAAACACTTTTTAGCTTTTTTATTCATAATTTGAATTTCATAGCTTAAGCTGCACTCACTGCAAAAATAATTAATAAATGTATATATTCATGATTGCTATACTGCCAGATAATTTTTATATTTTTAAATATTTGTATATATACATATTTTTAATTCTTTTTTTCTATTTTCAATGCCTGTCAAAGCTTAACTCACATATATCTGGCCGGATAACCCTAAGCTCATAGATTATAAAAACTCAAAAATTTTAAAATATTTAAATAATTTACAAAAATAGACTTCTGTCTCCCAAGTTTTGCACATTTTGTGTCAATTAGCTTATTGAAATAAACAGATTATTATTTTAAAATTTTATTTGCAATTTAGTAAATCAACATCAGAATTTTTAACTCTTATCTTAAGTAAACTAATGGTATTAGTAACAATAAAAAAAAGCCAGAACAAACTGTTATGTTCATGTAAATAAATAAATATTACATTTTCGCAAAGCAATTTTAGTCTTAAATTGTTTGTCCCCTTTCATAAATGAGTATTCAATAATTCAGTAAATTTACCTAAGGGTCCTGGGATTATTATACAACAGCAAGCGATTAGCTTAAGTTGCAAGCACTGCCCAAAATTGTGGACCTAGTTTATAATTGACACTTTCGTATACATTCCTACATAATATTAATGTTATGCAAATCTTATATTTTGGATTTTATTTGTGTTTTCAATTTTAAATAATATTTAATAAGTAAAAATTCATATTTCTTTTGCCACTTTTTAAAAATAAATTCTTGTCATTTTGTTAGCTACTTTTTTTCAATGCCTTTTCCCATTTATTGTCATCTAATAACTTTCAACAATTAAAATACCTAACGAGTTTTTAATCGCTTACGCAAATCGCAAAGAGCAGCCTTAAAAGGCTTGGATAATTTGAAGACCAAATTAGTTTTAGCCGAAGTTTCCAACGCAATGCAGCAGAGCCTTGATTGGTCCGTGGAGCTATTCTACAAAGGACAGGATCGTATCCTTTACTTGTACTCCGTATGGCCGCTTGGAGTGGGCTGGAGACGTGTGCTGCATAAGATAAGATTCTGGCTTACGCTTTGCTTCTGGATATTATTGTTCGATTTGATACTCTCCCTTTACATTGTGCTCAACATAGGCGATTTGAATGAAATAATGAAGGCTTTCTTTCTGCTGGCCACATGCATTGCATACACTGTGAAGGAAGGTTCAAATCTTCATTGGGATTCACAAATTAATACAATTTATACATTTTTTCTGTGTACAGGTCGTACACGTCAAGTTCAACGATGTTAGTTTTCTTCAAATCATTGCTAATCTTCAAGATGCGCATTTTTGTTCCGAGAGTGCTGAGGAGCAGCGCATCTTTGTGGTTGCCCGTGAGCTGAGTCGGAGTGTACGCAACCGGTATGGGGCTATATCTCTGATGTCTTTAATTACTGTGCAGATAACCCAATATATAATCGATAATACTGAGCTGCCTGTGCCGACATATGATCCCTTTGACGGTGCTCACGGCTCCTTTGGCTACTGGTTTATGTACTTCTATCAATGTGTTGCCATAGCCATGGCCTGCTTCTTCAATATATCCTTCGATTCGCTATGCTGCTCCCTGTTCATTTTCGTGAGATGCCAACTGGATATTTTGGCATTGCGGCTGCAACGTATCGGACACAATTGCAACGATGACGAGGAAAGTGTGGAAGGAGTGGAGCATCAGCTGAAGAACTGCATCCGTTTGCATATGAAGATTGTAGAACTGGCTGCGGATATCGAGGCTGTGGTCTATCTGCCTATGTCAATGCAAATAATGTTCTCCGTGCTGGTTCTTACATCTGGCTTTTATGCCATGTCACTGGTGAGTTCAGAAATAATAAATTGGATTTGAAGATGCATACTTAAAATATACCTTATTTCATGATATTACATTTTTTGATTTTAATTATTTGCAAAGGAATTAAGAACTAAAAATATAACTTTAATATTTGGGACTAATTTAAATCTTTCAATTATACGATAGAATTTGATTTATTTCTTAATTACTTACAGCTATCAGATGAGAAGTTGATATTCCTAAAATTCTTCATCTACCAAATCTGCATGACCACGCAGGTCTTTATATTATGTTACTTTCCGGGGTAAGTCTGTCTACAAAGAAAAGGACTATATAAGCCGAATATCTACATAGCTAAAAACCATAATAGAGAGGTCACACAGCGCAGCTTGAGACTGTCCCATGATCTGTATAAGTCCAACTGGGTAAACTGGCAGCGCAGCAATCGACGGCTGCTGCTGATGCTAATGCAACGTCTGGATATGCCCATACGGATCAGGACCCTAGATGCCAGCCATGGGTTTGACTTGGCGCTATTCACTTCGGTGAGTTGACTGCATTTTGTGCACTGTAGATATTAGTTAAATATTCCACAATGAGCGGCTCATTATAGCTAATTATATGCCATATGCCATGTCCTTAGACTGGGCTCCTCTATAAAAGCACCTGAATTGTGTTATTGACAGAGCAGTTCAGTTTTGTTAGTAGGAATATAATCATGAGTCAATCGACTTATGAGGAGCTCACGGAGAGTTTTTACAAGTATCAAGTGTGGTATCTCAAGTTGTTGGGCGTGTGGAGCCTGCAGGATTATGCCACAAGGCAGCAACGTGTGTGGCACGCACTGCGCTTTGGACTCATCTTTGCGATTGTGTCCATATTGCTGTTGTTCTTCGCAATACGCGTGCTGGCCAATATTGATCAGATAAGCGTTATACTTCATGTGTTCTTCATGTTCGCCGCTGGAGGTGCACACCTTAGACCACACACAGAGCTTTAATTCCCTAACCTTTGCATCTGTATGATGAGCGTGTAACTATTATCGATTCATATTCATAAGGACTCATTTTACTTTACAGATTGTGAACTGCTCCTACAGCTATTTTGCGCTGCTCAAGCGGGTCAACAGTTAAATTTGGCGCCAATAAACAACATATGTACTTGGCTTCAGCACGCCCAACATGCACTGACTGCAACGCCTATCGATGATCGATAAACGATAGTTTAGATACTTTCTAGCAACGTTGTTATTTTCAGTAGTTTCTTGATTGAGCACTAATTAATACCGTGATACTCATTTGGCCAATGATTATACATATTATTTTGACAATAGCATTTATCGGGTAGTTCCCCTAATAAACAATTTGTTTGAAAACATCCAAAATTGAATATTTATTAAATTAGATATTAAAATTTGTGATGTTTAATACATTTTTAGTATATTTTAAACATGAAATTATTATTATATTTATTAATAACACTCTTTGTGATGGGTAAATATAGAATATGCAGATTTACAAATAAAAATAGTAAGGGACTTACAGGGTTACGGGGCGAATGTCAGCTAACTCGGCACATAGTGGAAAACACAAATCGCATATTTATCTATCGCGATGATAGCGGTTCTTATCAGCTGCTGCGCACAGAGCTCGTGCCCAGCGGGCTGAAGCTGTCCATGTTCTGCGATGTCAATGATGTGCTGGAGACACAGTGCCAGGACAATGGCCAGTTTACAATGGCGCTGCCCATGACCTGCGGATCGCCAATGCAGCCGAAGGTTACCCAAAGTAAGGACGTAGCATGCCCCAAAACGTTGTATATTGTGGGCTATGTAATTGGAGGTCAGCAGCTGGAGCTCTATCGCTCCTGCTATGATGCGAATAATGGGCGTGTGTTGTACAGTCAAAGCGATGTCTACTTCAAGACCTTCTGTAAGGCATTAGCTTTATAAATTCTAGTCCTGCAAACCTAAACTAAAAATTCTTAAATAGTTTTCAGGCCGCCTTTTGTGCAATTCACGACGGATGAGATAGTCACCCCCTCAGAGGCAGCTGCTTATTTCAAGCATAATATTTATTCAGCATTTGAAAGAACTTTCGGCGATGCCCAAAAGTATTTGTCATCGTCGAACGACCTGGTTATCAATCGTGGACATCTTGTGGCCTCCGCTGACTTTCTATTTGTCGACCAGATGTCCAGCACATTTCGTTATCTCAATATAGTACCGCAGTTCAAAAGGATCAACGATCAAAACTGGGAGAAAGTTGAGCGCTGGCTCCGCAGTCAGGTGCCAGCCAACAGCCCGTTTCGGATTAAAACTGGTGGCATTGGTGTGCTCGCACTACGAGATGTTAAAGGAGACTATTGTGATATCTACTTGTCTGAGTCGAAGCTACCAGTACCCATGTGGATCTATAAGGTTGTTCGAGACCACAACGGCAATGGCCTCTATGTATTTCTCTCCTTTAACAGCATATTTGAGAGGAACAGGCCTCAGGCTCCCGATCTGTGCCAGCCCATTGCATGTCCATTTGGCCTGTCCGACAATGCTGACGCGGGCTTCATATACTGCTGTGATCCCAAGCACTTTCCATACTGACATTATTTAACTTATTATTTTACTATAACATTAATTTAGCATAGCCAACTGCTGCATGCTAAGATATCATTTTTTATATACATATTTCGAAATAACTTCTAAAAACAAGAACAACTTTATTTTCGTGGCAATGTGCTAAATTTCCAGGTAAATTTGTCTTTTTGTATTGTTTACAATTAATTGACTGCTTTTGCTCGAGTTGGAATAGTTGGAGTAGACCTCAGCAACCCTCAACAAATGGATGTGTGGTGGATCTCCGATCCCATTAAGTATATATATACTCTATTTGATCAGCACCAAAAGTTGATGGATCATCATATAAACTCCAAATATATTTCTGCTCAATAATCAGCAATGTTATTTCGCCTCATTTGTTTGACTAGTTACAGATTAGGGAGTACATAATATGGGATTCATTTTACCTTAATGCAGACTACATAAATGAAACACTTGTGGGGTTTTTTTTTGACAGTCCACTCTTGGAAAACACTTTATTGCTTCTATCACATCTTATGGATAAGCTTTGTAAAAACAATAGAAGTTGTTTGGTTGTTAGTTGAACTCTCTCATATGTTGTTCAATGTGGTACTGCACTTAAACTGCGCTAGTTATCAATAGCTAAATATATACATATATATCTTTTCTTTTTTTGTTTTTTTTTCATTTTTTACTTTTGTTCTACTTCGTATATCTTTACAATATTTATGTTTTATGTATTAAATAAAGACCTAAACTTAAAATGCGTTGGGCAAAAATATAAAACATTTAGCCTAAGAATAATAAATGAAAACGAAAATGTAAATGGAAATAAATGAATAAAATATAGAACCAAAAAAATGGAATTCAAAAATCGAATATGTTGCACTAAATATTTAGTAATGGGGCGATTTGTCGGTTTTAAATTTTGCTACTTGTTCAAGATCGCTTCGCGAAATCTCAGTCAAATTAAAACTTGTTTACAAATAAAAAAAGGTATATGTGTGTGTGTGTGTGTGTGTATAACTGTAATACGTGTGTGTTTTTCGATAAATTTGTTGGTTGTTATAAATGCTCAAAATTATACTCTTTCTTTGGAATTTCCTTGTAGCTTTAATAGCATAGCAATGAACAAAGGCAATTCTACAACAAACAAGTTAGATAACTAAAATTACTTAATTGTTATCCTGCTTATTGATAAATTTCAAGACAACTTTGCCGCCCTGCACATCCAGGGAATAGAGACTGCCATCTTTGATCTCATTGTTGAGCACCTCGTCGGTGACGCTGACAAGAATGCCCGAGGGACCCGAAATATACACGCAACTCTTGTTAACCTCATTGAATATGTTCGAGCCACTGCCGGAGTATTTTGACTGCATGCCCCAATTGTTGTAGAGCGCCGCAGCAGCAGCAGCCGCAGCTGCAACACCGCCATTCTCCAAGGCGCCACCAGATCCGCCCTTCGCCATGAACTCGTAAAAGCCCGGCAACTTGTACAGCTTCTGCTGCAACTCCTTGGCCGTGTTGGATAGCAAGTAGATCGCATTGTAGCTGTAGCCATCCATGCTCGCATAGAGAGTCAGACGTGGGGCAATCGTTCTGTCAGCAAAATAGAAATTTAATTTAATTATTGAGTACGTATTCCATTTTATTTAAATGAAAGAGTTTTTGAACGCCGAAGTTATCCTATCTTCTACAGCGCTCCATTAATCGAAGTTTATGAGATTTTTCAACTTAAACTTTGCAGTTTCTAAGCTTTTGTTAATTGTTTGTTAAGCTTTCCATTTTGAAAATGGATTTTTAATCGGTTCTGTATTATATTACATATATTAATAATGCCAACTAGTTTATAAATATTTTTTAAATGAATATAAATCTGTTGTTATTATAAACTTGAATTTAAATCACATCGCTATTACGCATAGTTTGTTTCTTTGAATAATTAAAGTTAGCTCGTCGTTTGAAATTATATTTTCTGTTAAGCTTCAAGTTTAATTTAAGTTGCTTGTGGAACTTGTCAAATGGTTTTTGAACTTACTTGGCGCGTAAAATATTGAACATACGTATGCCATCGGCAAGTCCACAGATTTGTATAAGATCCTCCTTGGACATGCTTAATGAGGAAATAGAATGCAAGAGAGGGTGGTATAAGCATTTGCTGGAAATGAAAACCCTGTTGCAAGCTTATGCTCACCGCAAAATGTCCGCGCCCGAGAAATGAGTAAAGGTGGCTAAGTAGGCCGTCAGACGATGATTGGTCAGCCATTGTGTCACTTGTGCCGGTGTTGAGTCCGGCATTATGTTCTGGTTCTAAAATAAAGATAGATTACAGATATTTATACAAGTGCTAATGTGTGTGTGTGTGTGTAGCATGCTTACATAGTCTTCCATGTCTGCTGGCACATGTGGCGGCGATACCATATTTGTGGCATCCATTAGTTTCAATGTTGGCGAATTGGTTGATGTCACTGAATTGATCGCAATGGGACTGCTGCTGGCCGCTGGTGATGCGCTGCTCGCAAATGGAAGCATTCCATCGTATTTTGGTACATGCACCGGCGAATTCGGCCACAGTTTCATACTGTAAGAAGAAAAAGAAGACGAAGGAAGCAAAAATGAGTATTAGTAAATGAAATGAATTGCAGAAATGCCATTTACAAATTCGATGTGCTCTCGTGTGTTTATAACATTTGTGATCCTTTAGATACAAGCGCATGTTCACGAATGCTGAACGAGCCAGCAAATCAAAAATCAAACCCAAAAGATACACAAACTTTAGCTACAGATACACACATCAAGACATCCAGTTTTTGTGGCTGCTTCTCTCTCTTCCTCTCTCGGTTGGTAGATTTTGGCATTGGCTTTAAGGCTGGTTTTTTAATGCATAACCCATCTGGCATTGCCATACATAAATAAATACATATACATTTATATAAATTAACTTGCGACAAGCTGTGTTGTATTTGATTATACCTTATATAAAGCTTTATGTTTAACTTGTGCAGATGATAGACACGAAATTAAACCGTTGGCTAATTCAATTATCAGTGGAATTCTATACATAACTGAGGTTTTTAGATTTCGTATATGATTTATTATTATTATTATGTTAACTCCCCCTCAAACCTAGTTGTAAATTAAAGTTTAGCATAAAAAATGAACATGATAAAAAGCGATCAAATATGTTATACTCTGTTGTGGTCATCGCTTTTATTCTAATAATATTCTAATAAAAAATAACTAATTTAAATTAAAATTTCTTATAATATAAGGTAACAAATTGTATGCTTGGTCATATCTAATAATACGTAAATAAATAAATAAAAAGCGTCCCTTTAGAACCCTTACATATATCATATATTAACCCAAATAAACCCCTCTAAGTCTTAACAAAGGGTATTGCAACCGGTTAAAATCGCAACATTTCAAAACTACAACTAAAAAATGTATATGATCTCATCATCAAATCGAGACTTCTATTTAAAACCGAAAGAGAAAAACAAGATAAAACAAGATGCTCATAAAAAAAGTTATATTTGCAAAAGATCTTGCGGATCAAATGCGACTGAGGTGGATACCATAATAAAGGCAAAAACTGGTCTCAAATTCTTATCTATCAATCTTCCATAGATTAAAATATTTGTATTTCCAAAAGAAAACCAAAAATTAAATAAAACTGAATAGCTAAATTGATTTGAATTCCCCATTTAAAAAAAAATTCCATATAAATAAAATGAAAGCTCATCTATCAAAGTAAACAGATATCTGTAGATATATGGAAATTTTAAAAATGTATTTAACATGTTTATGTGTGAGCGCGTGTGTGTGTGTGTGTGTGTGTGGGTATGTGTGACTGATTTACTCACATACGTAAATTTATTGCACTTTAAGCTGGCCGTGTTATGCAAATAAAGTTAGCTTAACAGCTTAACGACTAGTCTAGCTTATTGTGGCATGGTACTTAGCATTTATCTGTTAAACTGTTTTTTATAACTCAGAGCACTTTTTAAGTCCCACGAATAAATCAAAAGCTAAATCGTGTGTCTACAACGTCTACAGTCACATAAGCAACAACTTTGCATATATCAAAAACGTGACAATACAAAAATGGGGAACAGAATCTATCAGCAAATAGAAATGCTAAAGCATTTAAGAGAGCAAAGATTAAAGGAAAGAATCTTCTATCTCTCGCACTCAACACAAACTGCCATATAACATATTTAAAATTCATGTTTTACATATTCCACATTTTTGTGTAGTTCTCTTTTATCAGAAAGGATGACACATTTGCTTATAGATATTTCGGTGCAACAACTTTTATATCGACTGTTCGTATGGGAACTAAAAGATTTAGTGATTTATATGTGTGAAGCATAATAATACTCATAATAATAATAATAATATCTTGATTGTGTTCAAGTTTCATCAAGATAGCTTAAGGACTGAGGGAGTTCTGCTTATATACACATACGGATAGATGTTCTGATGCTGATCAAGAATATAAGCGTATCCTTCAACTGCACTACAAACTTATAATATATAATAACAGAGGGCAATATATATTTAGATCTTTTCCCTCACTATGATAATCTTGACAGCAGGAACAGAAAGAAAATTCCGTACTGCATTTAGTAATCTTTAAAAGACTCTCGCAGAAGAATACTATAAAAAATATACTCACTACTCGGGACTGTAGCAGCCTGTTGTGGTGGTTGGCGTTATCAGGTCCAATGATATATCATTCATGATGGTGCATTCGTAGCTGGGCTGGAATTTATCCTGCTCAGATGTTGGCCGCTTCTGTATTTTTTCCCGATCCTGCTTGTGCTTGCGATCGGCGCCTTTTAGCTTGAAGACCTGCAAAGGCATTTCAATTAGTCAACATCTGTTGTTTTATTCAGAAATATACTCAAAATCGGCTTGAAATTTAGCAAATCGCCCTTAAATCAATATCGCTTTAGCCCCAAGAAAGTTTTCCATGTTTTCGGTAATAATTTCTAAATATACGAAAATGTTTCTTCAATTTAAATTCTAGCTCTAAATCAAAAAAAGTTTTGGAATTTGCTATCTAGAGCTTAGATTATACGAATATAAAAACCATTATAATGCTTGAATATGTGAATTGTTGAAATACTAATCTCTTTAGAATAAATTAAATATATAAGAATAAATTGCTTAAATAAAAATAAATCTTATGAATAATGAAAAATCAAGAGAAACATATTTTCTTTAAGAAATATATTTTCTTTACAATTAGTAAAGAAAAAAGTAGAAATATTTTCTAAATTTCAGTTTGAATTTTTTGCTGAGAGTACTTGTTACTTTTTCAGGGGCAATGCTCACCTTAATCTGACAAGCAGCTGCATGCACCGCCTGTTTGCCATTGAGTGCGGCACGACTGTCCGATGTGCCACCTAATGTGTTGTTGTTGTTGTTGATTGTTGTTGTATTGCCACTGTTGTTATTGACACTGGCACCGCTGCCGCCGCTGCTGCTGCTGCTGTTACTGTTACTGTTGCTGCTATTTGCTGGTGAGTTTTCAATATAGGTTTCAATTTGTAGACGAAACGGGACACCCTTTTCACCACCGTGCTTCTTGGGGGTGAACTCTGTTGAAATGCAATTGACCTTGACGTAGACGCCGACCTCCTTGAACGGATCCCAAAAGATCTCCACCGTGTTCAATGCACTCGAACTCAACGGCTGCGACACGTGGCACAAACCATACGATAATGGCACATCCACCTCAATGATGCGATCACCAGGACGCGATGCTTGCCATTGTTGCATCTGTTCGCGTTCCATGAACTGCAATCGACGCTCATGGAAACAGATTTTGATAACGCTCTACAAAACATAGAAGGAAGCACATAACACAATTGTCAACTTTCAGTTTGCCAACAAACAATCATTATTAATATTATTATTTTATTACTCTTATCCGAGTTTGCAACATGCGGCAACATGGCGCATGCGCATGCGCATGCCTCAAGTTGTTTTGCGTATAAATTAAGTTTAATTGGGGCATATTAAAATCAATTAACGTGCCTCGCACATATCTTTAATATTTCAGCAGCAAACACATATCTGCCCTCAGCCGCGGTTGACGTCGACGCCGACCGCGCTGCCCAACAACAATCATATATATATTCTCAACGAGTACACAGCCTATAGCCTTAATAGAAACAACCATAACAATAACTCTGTCAATTTAAACTCAATTTTTTTCAGTTTTCTTATTTCTTTTTTTTTTTTGCGCAAATTACTTTGAACTCAACGCATGAGTTAAGCAAAAAACGGAGCGACAAGAAGTGTGTTGGATTCTGATTTACGACAACGTTTTACTCACCTTCAAAATCTTATCGCGATAGAATGATAAATCACCAATTTTCTTCAATTTGATCTCATAGCTTTGACCCTGATTCAGATACGTCAAAGTCTCCTCATTGTTCTTTGTCGCAATTGAGGTGGCCGCTGCCAAAATGTACTGAAATCTGCAAAGATATCAATCAAATATTTAATGATCTAGATTAAAAAAAAAAAGATTTGCTATATACAATGGAAATGAGTAATATTTAATCTCATTTCAATTTCATTTCCTACAGTTATAGATGAAAATAATGAAATCAATTTAAAATATTCCAAGACAAAAACTGAAACTGAAAGATTGTTATTAACTTCCCTAAATCATTAATAAGAAATCTATGGAAAAAATATTTGAAATCGATACTCTCGAATAAAGCTCAACACATACAAAACATACTTCACAAAAAGCTGGATACGCCCATTTTATACACATTTTACCTTATCATTTATAAATATAAGAATTTAATCTGTCCGACAATTGACATTACGTCAAATATATTTTTAAAGCTTGGTAGCTAGATATATTTTTAGAAAGCTGATGGAATCAATATAATGTGGAATAGGTCTCAAAACGTTATACTCTGAATCTTTTTATCTCTTTATATGTTCAGAGAGAGTTTAACTTGACTGGCGAACGATGATAAACAACTTTTTCACAGCGAAATTAATTAGCTAAACATAATTAAGTACTCTGAATTAAATTCTACCAGCAAAAGACAGATATTTTGCTCTCAACTGCTTAGGCTGATATATCAGATAACATCCTTAAAGAATACTCCATGTCTCCTCTCAATATGCACGGTACACGGAGATTTCTTACTTGTGATCCTCGGCATGTGATGCACCACTGGATGAGCTTGGCTCAATTTTGGCCGCTTCGACAACGCTCACCTGCTGCTGCTGCAGCTCAGAGCGTGCTTCAATGATAAATTTATGCAATTATATGGAATGTAATGTAACTAAATTTTTATGCTTTACTTACGCGCCTGGGCATAAGCCTCGTTGCCAGATGCAGCAATGGTTTTGTCAGTTGCAGCTGCATTTCTATTGGTGGCACTGTCTTTCAGTTCAAATTCTGTTGAGGCGGGCGAGCTTTGTGGTGAGCCACAGCCGCATATAATAGCCGAGTTCAACTCATGCTTGCCACCGCTTTCGCTGCCACTGTTGCCAGCAGCTGTTACTGTTCCTGCTCCAGCGCCAACCACTTCCTGGGATTGGGCCGGGCGCTGGGGTGACTGATTGGCATCGCCCAATGGCGACTTGTCGATCTTGCCAATATTGTGCACAGCTCCCGCAGAACTGCTGTCCAAGGGTAGCTTCGTAGTCGGTTTCAGCTGCTCCGTTTGCGGCTCCTGTTTCAATGCCGTTAAGCTCGGCGAGAAGGCCAAGAAGTTTTCACTGCGAAAATAGTTTTAGCATTAGCACCTGACAGCCTTTCTATCTTTATTCGACATCCTCACTCACTTGTTCAAATATGAGTTGCTACTAAAATCGGCGTTCAGATCGAAGCCAATATCGTCGCTCCAGCTGCTGCGACCTGTAAGTAAATAATAAATCCCAAAGAAAGTGAGAGAAAATATAAAAATTTGTGTTTATTGATTCAATTTAACAAGTGTGGCTAAACACTTATCTCGCTAATTATTACGTATAAATTGTGATTGAATCGGGAACAAATGTTTGTATTTTTCTGTATGACGTCAATTGATTTTATATATCAATTTTCGACAACAGAGCTCGTGAAGCACCTGTTAGTGTTGTGCTTTTAAATAGACATAAAAATATAAATGTTCGCACAGCAACGTAAAATATAAATTAGTCATTTGAAATAAATTGGTTAGCTTAGCTCCAAAAAAAAAAAACAATATGTTACAAGCTAATCTAAAAAACGTTTGATGAATTACTTACTAAGTTATTGGTTAAAAAAAAACTGCCCTGAACTTTGGCATTATACAAAACTTCGCGTATATTAAAAAACTCCTTTTCCACCCTACCCATATGATCTCCCTTCATAATTAAATTAAATTAAATTGCTTCTTTTTTTCATTTTAAAGGTATGTTTAAATATTCTCTTTTAATTTTATGTCATTTAATTTTATGTCATTTAATTTGTAATTTTTATTTCACTTATAATATTTTTTTCATTTGTTGACGGTTTTTAACTAGAATAAAAAAAAACAAAAAACAAATGTATCTTGGGCTTATCATTGCGCCCCATTATTTAGTTCGACCTTTGCACATTCCCTCCCCTTTCATCTTTTTTGTTTTTAAAGTAAATTTGAAGTATGAACTTCGTTTAATTTAAATTTAAATTTTATTTATTTTTTATTTCCTTAAATATAATTCATTACTTTAATTTTAAGTTTTTATTTAACTATAACACTTCATATAAAAAAAATGAATTTAATATACAAATACAATTGTAAATACTTGACTCTCTAGTTTCATTTGGTTTTAAGTTGCTCATCAATTTATTAGCGAACCTAATGATAAAAAATAATAATTAATTATTCGTTGTAGTTACGAGTGGGCTTTTTGCATATATATATTGTCTATATCAATGAACCTAATGACTTGCGGGAGAGATACCTGAATCTGTTTTAGTTATGGAACCTATAAAGTTCATTTCAATTTTAACCTAGTCGAAAATGCTGACTGCGAACATATTTGATTATCCACACTACTGCTTATGAGGGAAATTGTTGAGCTCTAATTGTTTAAATATACAATTTCGCGAGCAAAGCGGCTTCGGCTTCGAATAATAGAAATGAAGGCTGGGCGAGGCACTTTAGAATGCGAAATAAATGAACAACATCCATTAAACGGCTAAAATCATTACATAAACTGAATGTGAATACTATAAATGTGTAAATAATCAAAGTGGTATCTGACACAATAGCATTAATCATTATTTGCTTTAAGTTAAAGATAATTAAAATAATTGCTAAAAATGTTTTCCAAAAATCTCATTAAATACTGTGCGAAAGTTTTCCACAATTTCTCGTGATTTAGCAGGAACGGAATTGTTTTAATTGTCGGTTCTACCAAACATCAACCATTTTGTGGCCTTATCTTGGCTCGGTTGACGTGTGCATTTCAAATTTCTTGATAAGCCATCATGAGTACTGCGATAGGGCACCTTTACTCTGTGTTAGCTGCGCATTTTTGTTTTTGTAAAGAGTTAAAATTATATGGCTCGATATCTCTCTATATCTGTATATGTTTTGTGGTGGCAGTGGTAGCTAATGTTGGATCTGTAATTAGGCCAATGGCAATTGTTGGTCGATGTGATTTACATGACTTTGACCACCTGTGATCATTTCGACAGTATGTTTATAGAAATACAGTGTATTGTTCAGTGTGCATTATAATAAATAAAATTCAACTTTTACTTTGAATAACTTAAATTTGGCTTGTTTTATTCTTACAATGTTCTGTCAATTAACACCAATTCATTCCCATAAGTTAATTACCGACTTACAGACTCTTTGAGTGATCTTTTAAACAATTTATCCGCTCTTTTAGGCAAGATGTTTTTTTGTGCTTATCTTTTTCCCACTTTCCTTCGAGCTCGTTCAGCATATTTTGGTATCAAGAAAAAAGAGCCGAAAGAAGATTCAAAGTGATCAGTTTAAATACCCACTAATTAGATATAGCGCAAGAAATCATTTGCTAATGCCAGATTTCCGAAACATGTGTTTCCGGTACTGGAGACATCAAATTTAATAGGTAGATTACTGGTCACCTTCTTCCAAGATAAAGAAAACCACATCCAGTTTATATATTATCTTATGGTAAAAATTTTGTCGAATAGTTTTGATTATTTGTATTAGAGCAGTTTAAGTTTTCATAATCTTAGCAAAATATTTTCGGCAAAGCATTTTAAATAACCACCTAGTAAAATTCTTAGTATTGTGATTAGAGTTTGATTATATAAGTGCTAAGTCACGATATGGGCAACAAACAACAACAATCATTTTTATGATCATCACAGACACACACGAATATTGGATATTGATTAATTAGCAAATGGCTTTTTGTTTTTAAAAATAATTAACACATTTGCCACAGCATCGAGGTTGGTACAGCTCCATGTCATATTCAAAAATAATAAGCCCAAATCTTAAGACCACATAGGGTTGTAGACCATTTTATTCTGATGCCATCCATTCGTATAGCCTCCCGCTAATTAAGATTAAGATCAGCGTTAAAATCGCACATTTCGCTGACGCAAATGCTCAAAACAAGTTTCCAATTGTTGTTCACTTTTAGGCCACAGAATTTGAGTAGACGCTACAAAATGTCTGACTGCCCTTAGACTTAACTCATTAATATTTTTGAATGCCGCATTTCTAGTGGGATTTCCCTCAACATCAAATTAAGTAGTGGCACTTAAACGTAAACAAATAAAATATTTATGTATCATAATATTGAACAAAATAATATCAAATTATCACTCAAATCAAACCGAATCTGACCGAAACTATGAGTCATCAAATTGGATTTAAATATTTTGCAGACAGGAAATTATTAACTACAGTCAGACCAATATATATTCCTAACCTGTTGTCTTACAAGTATTTTATTAACTGATTAAATTTAATTTTTCTCGTGGTTTTCTTTGATTTCGCTTAATTAGTTAAGCATCACATTTTCATCCATTTTTAATGGATACAGAGTATAAAATAATAGACCTCAAACTGTGGCTTGATCTGCCGGTTAAAATGATAAGGATACACCTGATTTAATTGGGATAAATTAGATAGTACTAACACCAATAACTTAATGAAAAGAAGATGGCATAAGGGAAAAAGATGGTCCTACTAAATACTACAATTCATATTCGACATTTTTTTCTATTAATATATTGAGAATCTGAGAAGTGTACTAATAATTATTGAGCAAAAAAAGTGCCTTAATATAAAATTGATCTTAATTATAAAATTAAGCATTTATGTTTACAAACTGTAAGACAAATTCTATAAAAAGAACATTTGAAAGAGGTAGGAAGAATTCTCCGATCCTTGCTATAATTGTTGGACGACATTTATTTAGTTTTTATTTTTCATTTTAAAGTTTTAATTTAATTATTCACTTTGAATGATATGTCATTTCACTTGTAACTTTAATTTTAAATAAAAATGTTGAATTCTTAATACGATTTTTAAATATGGTCTCTTCTTAGTCGACAACAAATAAATAAAAAATATTAATCATAAATTTTTAGATTATATATGCATTTTAAATGTATTATAAAAATGCAAATAAAACTTGTTCAAAACCTAAACAAGTTTTTGTGTTAGCTTTTTTATTTTAATATATTTAAATGATATGCTTTCTTACCTGAATGCTTTTCGCGTTTGTGTTTATCTTTCTCGAGATGTGCTAGCTTATTGGGTATGTCGCCCGATTGTGTTGTCGGCGAATTTTCACTTTGGCCAATATCCAATGAGTCCCAATCCATTCGTCTTTTGCGTGAACCACTCTCTGCGTAAATTGTCCGTACGTCGATAATATGCGGTCCTGGTGAATCCTTGGACTGTGCGTCTGCAGTAGTACGAACCGAAACGAATCGAAATTAATCGAATCGAAAACGTATCGATTAGCCATTAACGAAAGCGATATCGATTGCTTTAGATGGGTGGATGAGTGGATGGATTCGATGATACGTACGTTTATATTGTGGGGGCAGTGATGAGTTACATTATCGAAATGGAATTATCAATAATATTCTTCCTTACCTGTCCAAGATTCCTCAGAGGTCGGTGGTGAGTCAACAAAGTTAATCACTTGCTCATAATCTGACCCAATATGCTGATGATGATAGCCGCTCATGAAATGGCGATTTTGGACCTACGCAAAGCAATGGAAACGAGGAAATCATTCAAAGCAATTCGAAGCAACTAAGAGCAACTATAAGAACCCTGTCTCGAGGAAACTTTTCAAGTACTCGACCTACGATTTACTTTCCGAAAACTGAACGATTTTGAAATCGTGAAGCATGATGTTGTTCCACCAGAGCCGCCCGCCAAACGATGTATTGCCTCAGCAGAGCGCACATTATCACTCAATTCTACCTAAAATGCTATAGGGGTCCTAAACCTTGCTGATAATAATACAGACTTGTGACAATTGCTGTGTGTGTGTGTGTTGAAATGTGTGTTTGTGTACATTGTACATCATCTTTCACGCGTCCAGTTGTTATTTTTTTGTATGAGCGTAAGAAAAATCTCTATAATCGATTCATTGCAATATTGTATAAGTACACTCAGAAAAAAAACAACACCCTGAAAACTACAAAGTCTTTTGAAATAATTTCTAAATAGTCGACAAACAATTTCGTAAAATTAGAATAGTTTTTCGTTATTTTTTTTAAATATTTTTTATTATATAGCAATGCAAAACCCACATTTGTAGTTAAAATTCTTTCTTAAATTCATAAACAAATATTTATAAACTATCTTAAATGTTTTTAATGTGAAATCTTAAATTGCACATATTTAACAATGATAAAAGCAACATTATCTAATTTAAGAATAGTGTTTACACCCTGGAATCTATAAATCCTTTTTCTAAATTTTAGAAAGGTTTTTAAAAATACTAATAGTTGATTTTAGCGCAAAATTTCAGGAACACGTTTATTTTCTGAGTGTATATTTTTGTATTTGTACGAGTGGTTGAGATTTGATTTGCTACGTCTGTAGGCTGTGGACTTCATTTCATTTTATTGCGTTCTCAAAAGATAAGAGAGAACATTGTAAACAAATGCCACAAGTGGCAGGCAACCTGTCGAATCTGTTGGCAACCAAAGAAAGTCGACAGATTGAAGCTATTCGTGAAAGCATCCGCTTCTCTATATGGTATACAAGCCAGGGGCAATCTAATGTCTGACAAGTCGATTCAGTTACACAACAATTTGTTTACCTGTCAGTGGCAGTCTATTTATTATTTGAAACCAATTGTATACTAAGTTGAAGCGCTTACATGCATATTAATTTTATTTATTTGATTTTGATTTATAGTCGACAAATTTTAAAAAAGGCTTTAAAAAATATAAATTGTAGACTATGTATAAAATAAAAGTTTTAAAATATTTGAAAATTAAAGTGTGCTTTTAATAGACTGGCATTTTTTATGCTGTTGGCAAATAAACATCAACTACTTTAATATATGTAATTATACTAATCTTTCTATTTATACAAGTGTTGGTAAACACACAAATAATTCTGTTTTTATTTTACTATTAATTTTTGCAAATATAACAGCTGGCATTTTTAAAGTAATTTTTTTTCTTATCAAAGTTGTACAACTTGAAAATGTTATGAGCTTACCTGATTTAAATGTTCACCGTTGTTGTTATTTTGGTTGTTATTATTGTTGATGCTACTGTTATCGTTATTGTTATTATTATTGTTATTGTTATTCTGGTACTGATTATGGTTTCGACTCGAATTATTATTGAATTCCATTTGGTCGAAATCGTTGAAAATGCTCAAATCAAATTTCGTTGATATGTGTGATATTTGATAATGTTGTTGTTGTTGTTGTTGATGTTGTTGTTGTTGATGTTGTTGTTGTGATGGCAAATAAAGTTGCTGCTGCTGTTGTTGTTGATGTTGCTGATGTTGATTTTCTTGTTGATGTTGTTGTAATGAATATTGTGGATCAAATATGCTTTTTAAATCCAAAAGGCCGCAACTTTGCGATAAAAACGAAAGCGCCATTCGGTATGAAAACAAATTACTGTTCAAATTCCACGTCCTCTTTTTTGTTACAAAATATTATTATATTATTTGATTTTATTTATTTGTCTATTGATGTAATGTTCATAATAACTGTAATATACGCACTTCCTAACGAGACACGCTGTTTTCCAGGGTATCATCCACGATATTTCGCTTGCACTTTTGTCAAGTTTTTCCTTTTTGGCCCCTTATAAATTATATTTATGTATGGATTTTGTTGTTGGATTTGTTGTAACAACAAATAATATTTTTTTGTGTGTACTCGAAGTAGAATGAAGTTATTTTTTGCTTTTGCTATATTTAAAGTATATTTTTATGTTATGTCAACATTTTGTGGATTTTTTATGACAACAAGGAAATATATTACACTTTTTTTGTGAATATTTTTTTTTTTTTCTCTTAGCACAGCACTTGGATATTGGATAACAACTAACAACCAAATAATATATATAGTATTTTATTTAGCTTTCACAATTTTCGCAACTATAATTATGTATGGTTTTTCTTTTGAATTTATAAACAAAATTTTGTTGTGCTTTCTTCAGGCGGGGGACAACGCGATCTTTGATCAATTAAAAGAGTACAAAAAACGAATTATACAGCTTCTTGATACCGGTGGTCTCACGCTGGCGATGGCTTCGAAGTAGGGTATTTTCAATTTTTAACAGCATCTTGTTTCGCAAATACATATAGCTCGATTGTGACTGATATTCATTGGACATGCGTTGCAGCCGGATTACAGATTTCTCCATTTATCGCAAAGTTTCGCTTTACTCTCGGGCAATGATGCAAAATTGAACCGCACTTATTTTCCGCCTGTTGCTCCGTTTTTTCTTCTTCTCCTCCTTTCCTCTTTTGGGCGTGATTTGCTGGTTGCGTTTTTTTTTTGGCGTCAGACTAATCCGTACATTCTTGCGATCTGCAGAGGGGAGTGATTCTTTCACACGAGTTGCAAGTATTGGGTTCCTTTCTTTTTTAGCAAAGGTGAACTTTGATTATGTTTATGGGGCACACTGTCTGATTTTTGACATTCTTATGGGGCGGGGGGAACCAGATGGTTTGGCACTTGTGCGACTTTGTTTATATTTTCACTTCTTTTGTTTTATAGTTATTTTGTCGGTTTGGTTGGTTTTTTTTAGTGGGCACTGTCAGATGGCGAACATTATTGCTGTTAATTGGGCAAGTAGTTCGCAGAGTTCTTGAAATATAAAAATTTGACAATGCAATATTCCATTTGGTTTACACTTTTGTTTATTACGCTTTCTGTCACTTCTTTTTATATTGGTAATATTTTTTATTTTTTTGTTAACAGCAGAGAGGCACAACTATTCCAGACGCGCTTCGGTTTTACTCTGTTTTCTGTACAAATCGCTACGGAGCTTTGGCACTAATATTTTTACCCACTGCTTAAACTTTAATCGCTGCTCACATAGACGAGAGAGAGAGACACAGAGAGAGTAGCACAGTTGTCGATGTATGCGTGTTATTTATAGAAGCCGTTGCTGTGTGCGTGTGTGTGTTGTCTGCGTGTGCAGCAAACTGATAAAGTTTTTAAAGCCTTATTCACGCTTGTGTGTCGTTTATTTCTCTGTGAGTTTTAGTTATATTTGTTATATATGAATGTGTGAATTGTTATATGCTTTTTTATTAGAGCCTTTCTCTGTAGCAGTTCAGTTTTTTTTTTAATTTCGAAACGGGCTTTTGAGCTAAAACGCCAATTATTCAAATTAACAATCGAAATGAGTTTATCGTTTGATTTCCTTGCTTTGCCGATCGCCGAATGTATATATATATTTTTTTAATATTTGCGATTTATTTTTGTTGTTGATTATATTGCTTGCTGCCAATTAGTATCCTTTATTTTATTTAATTTTTTTTGCGATAATTTACACGCTATAGGAGCACTTTTAGACCGGCGAAGCGAGGCTTCGAAAAGCCCAAAGAGACGAGCATTTTTCGTGTGGCCAGAATTTTGGTCGAGCGCCAACCAACACGGACACGAGGCTAAAATATCAATGAGTTGTACGAATATTCGCCGTTAGCGGGAAACTACAGTTTACAGTTTCAATTTTTCTGTTTCCGAATTCAGCGCACCAAAAACCGAGCGAGCCGACAACGACAACGACGACAACGAGACGATCACAAAACGAAAAAAAAAACACACAACTTGTGACCACGACGGACACGGGACGATGAGA
Source organism: Drosophila anomalipes (assembly GCA_035041615.1). Classification (NCBI taxonomy): domain Eukaryota; kingdom Metazoa; phylum Arthropoda; class Insecta; order Diptera; family Drosophilidae; genus Drosophila; species Drosophila anomalipes. The sequence goes on from JAWNKZ010000041.1 coordinate 417,299, forward strand.
GAGATTGCGATTGCTGCTGCTGCTGCTGCTGCTGCGGCTGCGACTGCGGCTGTGGTGACTGCTGCTGCTGCTGAGCTGATGCTGATTGTAGTCGATAAAAGCTGATGACTGCTGCGACGCTGTTCGCTGCTGCTCTAATTGACAATCGTTGTTGTTGTTGTTATCTAAATAGTAAAAGGGCTTTGCTGGAATTGTTTTTGTTTTTGTTCCGTCTGCTGCTCAGCTGTTTTGCACGTTTTCTTATCTGCTGTTATTCTGATTACGACTGCAGCGACGTCGCATTGTCTCTTTTGTTTTTGCCTTCTTTCCTTTTATCAAAACGCTTTACCAACACTACTAGCGTCGTCTCGCTCGCACACACGTGTTGCGCGCTTGGCTTTAGCTGACCCTTTGCTGCTGCGTTTCACTGCGAATGCTGCCGACGAGCGACACAATAACAAATTAATTATTTCAAATAAAGCGTATTTGTTTTGCTCGGTTTTTATGCTGCACTTGCAATTGAATTCAATTCAAACTTGTTACATGTATATCTAATCTACGTATGTATATATGTGTGTGTGTTAATTTCTGTTTGTGAGCTGTTCACTCAAAAGCTTTCAATGGCTGCTGTTTTTACTGTTGTTATTGTTGTTGTTGCTGTTCGCACTTTTGCTGCGCGCGTCGATGACGTATTTTGGCACGCACTCTTAATGAACGGCAAAAAAAAAAAACAAAGAGCAAAACTCTGTTTTTAGCCGCTTTGGGTTTTTTTTCTGTTTTATTTGATAAACAAATATTGCCGACGTGTTATTGCTGCTGATTGTCGTTATCGATTGACCGCTTTGTTGGATTGTTATTGATGTTAAAACTGACACAAAAAACTTATGTTTTAACCGATGGAAGGAAACGTACTGATTTTGGTGAGCGAACAACACACGTTAATATAAATTTTAGCTCATGCTCTGCGCTTAACCAGCTGACTGACGTCTGACGCTCTCTTTCGCTCTCGTTTGCCGCAGAAGTAAGAGAACGGGACAGGCACACAAAGAAATGATGATAATGCCATACGTATGCCAGCTGGAAAATACAGTTGACAACAAAAACAAAGCACTGGAAAGTGGAAGCTGTTCTTCGTCTCCACACACAACACAAAATATCAACAAATAAGCGCAACAGTTAAACAGCTGTTGCGTTTAAGAGCAACAACTAACTAACTAAGAGCATCGGCTGCGCTGCACCTGCCATTGGATCAACGGTTTTACTCTTAGCAATCATATAAGTATGTCATTCCATCAGCATTTAAGGGCCAATCATCTTTGGATCAGACATTCAAATGATGCGCAAATGCTTCTGATTGGTCCAAAATATGACTTCGTTTAAATGTGTCTTTAAGTGACTTAAATTCGGATCTTCGTTAATTAATTCGAATTAATTTTTGACATTTATCAATTGTTTAACTTTAAATAATTGTTGACCTCGTTCATAAGTTGTGTTAATTAAAAGTTGAACTGATAATTGGGAAAAGTCACCGAAATTGCCGCTTAATCAATAAAAAAAAATGACAATAAGACAAACCAAATTGGTTTTCTTAAGTCTGATGTTAACTTTTTAATGCTTTCTCGTTGTGCATTTCTTCAATTGATGGCAATGACAACGGGCGAATTGAATATTTTTCAATTGTTTTTAAATTGCCATCAATAGCAAGGTTCCAAGTGAAATTAATTAATTTTGCACAATGAAAGTCAAAGACGCAATTCGTTGTAATAAAATTGTATATTTTCATACATGGTACATTCATTCAAATAGATATTGATCAGACATGCTTCAACAACGGGGGTAAGAAATGGTTGCCGACTTTGGTCTTAATTAATATATCATGGATATGAATTTTTAGTGGCTTCAATTAGCGACTAACGAAAATATCATTTCCTAATTTAAAATTAATTAACACAATGCTGCTCATTTTATTTACGCTCTCATAGTAATTCACCAAATCTAATGTGTCAATTAAATAAATAAATATTTTAAAAGACGTCTGTAAAGTTTTACACGTTAAGAGGGCTCGCACAATATGAATGAAAATTAATTATCTATTCCAAATTAATTTGATAATTTAATTAAGTTTATTCAACAACATGATTTAGTTAAAAAAATCTACCTCAAGTTACGCATCAATATCCAAATTAGCACATTTAGCAATATCGAAATGCTTAACATCCTTTGTCTCATTTTGCATATAAATACCCCCAGAAATCTTAAAAATACTCTTTATTTTTATAATTTATATTTATATTCAATTTGTAATTTAATTTAATTTATTTTTTACTTATTGTATTTTTGTTATCGACTTTGATTTGCACTAAATAAATAAGTAAATAAGATAAATTTGGAATAAATTCAGTTTGGGACTTTGCATATATTTGAATAGGGCGCGCAAGCTGTCAGTTGTGCGCTAGCGCGTTTTACAGCACTACAGAATCGTTTGCAATAGCGATAGATGGCAAATATCGATAACACTCACAACACAAATTGTCGCAGAGCAAACAACAACGCGTTGAATAAAAAACGCTGAAATTATAATGGAATTATCGCCACATAATCAAATCGAGGACAGAAAACCGACACTAACCGCCGACGGTCTGGTGCAAACATCAAATTCACCCTTCGAGCCAACGGCAGCAGCAGCAACAACAGTAACAAACACACAAACAGCAACAACAACAGTCTCGCAGGAAACACAAACATCGAACGGCATCGGAATCGGCATCGGCGGCCCTCTAACAGTTGACCAGCTGGACATCGAAATTCTGCCGATCATTTACGATATTGTGCGCTGGTAAGTGTTGCTCAGTGCCATTATTGTTGACAGCAGGTGTGTGTGAGTGTGTAGCAGTGAGTGCAATAAACTGCCAAACAAAATAAAATAAATACTATGTGTTGACAAGAGAGGAAAATTAATGAAATTGCTCAGATGTGCTTATATAAGAAACAATGCTTATTTTCTTTTCATTGTTTCGGCTTGCAGCGTAGAAAAAGATCCGCTCGAGAACACAGTTAAGCTGCGTGAATCACAGGACTGCAATCACAAGGTGAGTTGCATAAATAAAGTCGAATTATTGTTGGATTGTTGCCACATTTAATTGCAACTTTTCATGCAGATCTTTGAGCTGCAGAAACGCTTTGAATCGGCGCGCGAGCAAATTAAACAGTTGCCGGGCATCGATTACAACAAGGAGGAGCAACTGCAGCGCTTGGAACTGTTGCGCAGCCAGCTGAAGCTCAAACAGCAACTGATACGCAAATATAAGGATACGGAATTTTAGGACCTATAAGAAAAGATGGTGCTGCGACTCCTGATGCGTTATTTGGCTAACAATGAGCAGCTCATCCAGCGCATGGCCGACAGCTATCCGATGCGACGCGCCGCCCAATTGGTCGTCTCCGTCATGTATCGCACCAAGGGCATGGCCAGGGAGCGGGGTCTCCACGAGATGACCCCCGAGAGATTCAAGTGGGTCCACAATTAATTGCCCACATTTCAATTGAGACGTGATTCGGTTTCTCTGTTTCTTGCAGATCCTTCATGAACATGTTCAAGACCAATGTCAGGCAGGAGCTGGAGGGCCTTAAAAAGGAGCTGAAGAATACAAAAAAATAAACTAAATAAAATTAATTAATTACATGTAGCTAAGACTTTAGGAACATAAACCAAATTTAACGAGCAATGCTGAAATGATGAACTCAATTTTGTTGTATTTTGAAATCCACAAAAAATTCACTGCTTTAAAGTTAACATTTTCTATAATATTAATTTGCTTAGTAGCAAAGCAGACAAAAAGGCTGTCGAGTAAATATTTACCAGTTTTTAACATTCCACGTTTTAGTTTTTTAAGTTACATTTTGTTGGTCAAGTTTTGATTGCTGACTTGGCTGAAAGTCGAGTTTTTGATTAAGTTAACTTTAACTGCCACTGTTTGCAAATATCTAGAAAAGCTGCAAATTGATTAATTTAACTTTATGCCACAAATTGGGAATGTGGCTGTAATTATTACAACTACAAAATGAGATTTTAACGACTTTTAACAAAGTTTAATTAATTTCTGTTGAAAACAGAAAAAACTTTTAATGCTCCAGATCGGAACAGATTCTAAGTATTTAAAAATGGTATGTTATGGCAGGGCAGAGCTGGTTACAGGGTATCACACTGTGTCCCATTCAGATCATGTTGCACAGACTTGTAATTTGCACTATTCTTCAGCTGATTTCATTAGACTAGCTTGCATTACTACTATAATATCGAACTGACTTACTTTAAATGGGTTTACGCTTGCGACTTTAATGCTTAAAAATATATATTTATTTTCCTTCATTAAAATACTCACAATTGCAAACTTTGAATTATGATTTAAGGATGGAAATTATTATTGCTTAAATAATGTTAAATTTGCCAAGCAGGTGGAACACTTCGAATCCTGGAAACAGTTGTACCTAAAACGAGTTGGTCTGATTGAAATCGTTCTTCTTGTAAAAAGTGAATTTATTTTATTTTCTTAAATTAAATATATAAAAGAATAGTATTTTTAAGCTTTAAATCAATATTGATAAAGAAAAAGGGATCGGAGGTCAGTTAATTTCTGTCGAATGTATTGGAACGGGAATTTAAAAAAAATATATTTTAAAGATTTGCTGTAGAATCAATATACGCTTGCAGATAAACTTTTCATAAAGGAACTCATCTTTTATTTGATTGTTCCAGCTAAGTGATATGGAAGTCCGATGTCAATGATTTTATATACGAACTAGAGAATTTTTGTTAAGATATCTCATAAAACAAAGAAGTATTCCGTAAACGAACTCATTCATATCTAGATATATTCATATATAGATATTATAAAAAGATATTTCTAATATTATTTCCCATTTTATGCCTCTTAGATGTGGCAAGTAACAATTTTCGAATTAATGCCACATAAAATGTCGATTTGCCCCAGAGTGCACTGTAGTTCGACGAGCTCTAAATTGAGGGTTTTAAATTAAACTATTTAATGCCAAAAAGTTTTAATGTACAATTTTTAGTTTTTCAAACTGTAAATTTATTATGCAAATTTAAATACGTTTCAACGTCAAGAGTAACACACAGCATGCAACACACACCATGTGTGCAAAATAAAAAGAATATCCAATTAAAATCATGTTCCTTAAAGTTCTACGAAATGATCAGAAAATTAAACAGAGTCAATTTCAATTTGGTTGACTTTAACACTAAACATGGACGAAATTAAAAAACATATTTATTTTTCATTCATTTGCAAATTTCGCACAGCATACAAAGTGACCAACGTCGCTCATCGCGTGTGTTCACTGTAGCAAACAGCAGCTGCTTGATTCACATTCTTAGCACAACCGTTTCGCCAAATACTTGGGAGGAGCTTGAGCCTAACAACTAACAGATGTTTTTTGTTTTTTGTTTTTTTTTGAATACACACAAAATGCATTTTGGAACAGATTGTGATTTAAAATACAAGTATAAATTTCTAGTTTTGTGGTGGCTCCACCATCGGCGTGGCATCCACGTGGGCGCTGCTGCTGTTGCCGTTGAGGGGCATCGCTGCTGGTTGCACCCGATTGTTGCGTTTCCGCTTGCCACCCCGTCGGCTGCCCTCGCGTCGCTCGCCATTCTGAGGCTTCTGATCCTCGCCAGCCGCATCCTTGCTACTGCCGCCGGCCGCTTGCGCTGATGCTGACGACGATCCCTGGCCGTGGTGACGCTGCTGATTGTTGCTGCTGTTGCTGCCGCCGCCGTTGTTACCGTTGTGGGCACGCGACTGCATCTTGGCCGGCTTGGGTCGATATGGTGAGGCGGCTGCATGTGGCATCGGCTGCAAGATGTTGCCCACCGCCTTGGTGCGTCCCTCGCGAAAGACCAGACGCTGTCCGGCGCGTATATACTCCGGCTGTTTGATGAACCGGAATTTGACGCGCGCCTTGTCGCCGGTGCGCAAACAGTCGCAGGACATGCGCACAATCGACGCCGTTTGCCTGATGCTGCCGCAGTGCACCATCGCCTGGTAGCGGGCCGAGATCGTTGTCGGATGATGCAGCACCAGGATTTCGCCCTCGAATTCCCAGCAGGCCTGCGGCTTCAGTTCCGGTGATACCATCACCATGCCCTTGCGCAAATATGTCCGCTTGATTTTCTTCAGCGCAAAACTGGCCGTTTGGCCGCAACGCACCCGCTCCACATTCATCCGCTTGCGATGGATGCTCTTGATGGTGATGGGCACAAAGTTGCCCACGGCATTCGGGCCCAGCATGAGGACATCGTTCAGCTTGATGGTGCCCTGCAGACAGGTGCCGGAGACAACGGTGCCGACGCCCGGCACCGAATACACATCATCGATTTGGAATTCCGCTGGCAGATTCTCGGAGCCGGCCATGCGAGTGCTCAACAGATTGAGGAACATCTTGAGCAGCTCCAGATTGTCGCCATTCACATTCGACACCTGGAATATGGGACAGAGGCGCTCGCTGACAAAATTCGTGGCGCTGAGCACCACATCGTCCTGGCTGCGCACCACCACCGGCACCTTGCGGCAGCCCTGCGATTTGAGCATCTTGAAGAGCAGCTTCATATTATCCTGCAGCACATTCGGCGGACACATGTCGATCTTGGTGACGACCACAAAGACAGGCACGGCCAGTGCCAAGGCCAGGCCAAGATGCTCTTTCGTCATGCCAATAATGCCAGCATTCGCGCCAATCTACAAGAATACAGACACATAATATATATTTAGAAGGGATTAAGGCAGTTGAATGTTGTCGGATTCACTCGCCATCAGCATGCCAAAGTCGGGGGCATGCCCCGTCATGCCGAACACGGTTGTCTTCAGGTAGCGCTCGTGCCCCGCCAGATCTATGAAGGTGATGACCTTGGCGGACTTCTCGCATATCTTCACCCAGTCGAGGTGGCCGTGATCCGGTTTATTGACCACATTGCCAACGCCATCGAAGCCGAGTATGTCGTTGCCCACGGAACTGGTGCGACCGCTTTCGATTTCGTGCTTGTGCCGAAAGAGGCGCTGTCTGGCATGGCCACGCCCATTGTCCAGTTCGCCGTGTGTCAGCACGCCCAGCAGCGTCGATTTGCCAGCATCCACATTACCAACGACCGCAACGCTGCCAGAGAGAACGATAGAGAAGAGTTAGTTATTGCTGCAGTGCATCCACAGCCACATCCAGATCCATCCAATTGTCGCCACTCACCGTATCTCCATGAAGTCCGTGGTGTCTATATGCTTGCGTATTAGAAACTGTGCCGTCTTGCCCTTCTCGACGGGTCGCTCGCGCAGATTGACCAGGTCCGCATCCATGTCAGCAGCCAGCTGGCGCAGTGTCTGCACAGATGCCTCAAACTCCTCCGCATTCAGGCCGCTATCTCTGCCATCTGTCATAAGACATCAAACATCAAATCAATTCTATAACTCAATTCCCACTTTTATGTGCAACAAATTTTACAACTAAAGACACAAAAATCCATGTTTAGTTTAATTAAAATTAATATAAACTATTAAAAACTATATATTTAAATCGACATGTTAGTTTCAAAAATGTTAAAACTACGAGAATTGCAAGGAAAAGTATTAAAACAAATCAAAAATAAAGAAACCCTGATTCTTCCTCTCCACTTGGCCCATGAAATGATGAAGAATCTATGCAATTCTTATTTGTTTTATACTTGGAAATGCAGCAATTCGAAACAGTCTTTGAATTTACTATAGCAAGAGCAATAACTTTAACTTTAACATTAAATATAAATATTTCTGCCAATCAATTTCAAATGCACAATTCAAATAATTAAATAAAAATGTCTATGTCCAAATTCTAGCAAACCTTCAACGCATATTTAATTGAATTGATATATCATCTTCAATAATTTAAAGATTCCTACGAGTTAAAAATTTAATAATTTTAAAACATTTTATCTCGATTCAAATTTCAGCTAGTTGCAATACTGAGACGATCACTGTACTCATCGTATAATTATGCAAGATGATTTCAGGAGCCATGTTGAGGATTGGGATAGTTCAACAATTTAATGGAGTTGGAAATAAGTTTGATGAGTGCGAAACGGATTGCAGATGATTTGTTCTGTTTTACCTGTCTCACATTATTTGGCGGGAATTCCAATTTTTTATAATCGTTTTTTTAAGCAAATTTACCCAATATTTTATATACAGTTGCGAACAAAATAATAGCACCACTCACACAAGAAATGTTGTCAAATGTGTCTTTTTTAAGGGGATTACAAAATCATATATTAAAAATTGACATTTGAAAAAAGTTGAATATTTAATGGATTGTTTTCCGATTCGTAAGGAAAATTCGCAACTGTATAATTATACATTTGCATATATATATATATATATATAGATATACAATATAGAAATATGTATATATATAATTGAAGCATTACGGATCGCTTACCTTCACCCACTCCGATTTCGTAGATTGTCTCGCCGCAGCTGTCCGCGATGCGATCGAGGAGGCGTCGCTTGAGCAGCTGCCGCTGATCGTCTGTGGGCTGGACAAGGACATCCTTGCCACGGATGCTGGAGTAGTCGACGGTCAGCTGCTGATGCTGCTGCATCTGCTGCGTGGGCAGGCCGTCGACTGTGAAAATGTTGCTGCGTGCGCTCTTAATGCCCACGCCCACATTGTTGGGCGTTGCGCTCTGTATGTTGTTCATATTTGCGGTAGTCTATCTTAAGTTGGCCAATATTTATATCCTTGGAATCATTGCCTTTCTGTGTGTGTATATGTCTGACTGAACGTGCAGAGTGTTTCTACGGGAGCGAACGAGAAAGAGAGAGTGAATATTAATAAATATTAGGCTAGAGCATATTTAACAGGTAAAACCTAACCTATCCCACGCCCATTTGTCTTAGCTGAGCTTTGATCGACGTCCGCTTAATTCTCATTTCGCTCACGAACTAAGATGATCAACGCGGGAGACGCCGCTTTTATAGCAACTGCTGATGAAATACGATTCATTGACTGATGAAATGCGTGCAAAATATTACACACTTCCAGTGAAGAGAAACAAAGATAGAGAGAGACAGGGGAACTTCCAGTCATTTTTCCAATTGCATTTGTACACGAAATAACCGTTACTCCTGTCGCCGCAGCAAGAACAGGCAATTGGCAACAGCTGATATGAAATTAAGATGGTTGCCCACCAGGTGGGAATTTCTGTGTGCCTTGTGCAAAGTACCGCAATTTGGCATAGACAAAATTCAATTTTGTTTTGTTTTCTTCTTTGCTGTTTTTATGTAAGCCATTTTTGTTGACGTACACAAAAAGCTCAAAAAAAAAAACGTTTGTTGTTTTTGTTGCCCTTTGTTTGTTGGCTTTCAAAACAAAATTCTGAAGCAATGTATTTTTAGCGCCCACACGCACACAAAATGCACACATGTACTATGAGTGTGTGTGTGTGTGTGTGTTTTGCATATTTTGACATATCCAAAACACAACAAATTTCAGTCAAAGCGTTTTAATATTGTTATTCTTTTGCAAATTGGCGAATAATTGAATAATAAACCGAAAATCAGTTGGGTGATTGTTGAATTTAATTGCCCTTTTGCCCATTTAATTTGGGTGCAATTTCAATTGCAATTAAAAGTGAAAGGGTTGTTTTGATATTGAAATTGACTCCTGTTGCAGCAGCAGCCATTGGCCGCCGAATTTTTGTGTTATGCGGCTACTTACAGTGTTAGCGACGTATGGTTTTTATTGCTGTTTGTGTGTTTGCACTATGCACATTGAATTTTTATGAGCTGCATTTACTAATATTACATACAAATGTACATAATTAGTAAATGCCTCCGAAATGTTTCTGACTTTTTGCAAGCCACGTAAAATGACGTGGTGTTGCCAGCGTGTCAAACTGCATAGTGGCAACGTTGCGCGGCAATTATCGATAGCAATTCGGCCCATTGTTATCGAAGTGCGCGGCACATTTCAATTTGGTCGAAAAGGGGAAGTGGAAATAGTTAAGCAGCCAACGAAAAACCGCAAAATTGTTATAACAAAAATAATGTAAGCATTTTTCTCTGATTATACTTAAGACTTTTTTTCAGCATTTATCGCGTTTTTTTTTTAGGCCTTGTACAATTTGATAAGCGAACTAACCGCAATAAATGCTACTAGAAACTTCGCAGCAGAATATTTTAACTTTTTTTGGAACATGACTCATTGTAAATATGTACAATTTATGAACAAGTAAAGAAATATTACGCACACATGTGTAAAATTATTTGTATGTGGAAAGTTCTCATCTTTGAGTTTCGCTCGTTTTATTATAATTACGTACATGTCTCCCTGATAACTTGTAGTCATTGTTACACGCCTTCATTTGAATTAGAGTGCAAAACGACGCAGTTGCTTAATAAATTAATTTCACTGGCTTTAAGACAAAGTTGTTAAAACTTCCAAACAGCTGCTCGCGGCTTAATGCCAAAATTTCAATGTCAGCAAGTTTATTTTCTATCTCTGTCCCTGCCTCGTGCTTCTGCTTTTCTCCTCACCTTGTTTCTCTTTCTTGCGCTCTTCACTCCAAAAGGCGTTGCTATGCATAACACTCACATGCATAAGCCTTTACACGGAGATGTATGCGTGCGTGCGACTGTGTGTGGTTGTGCGTGTGCCGGCATAAAATGAGTTATGCAAGCTACAAATAAATGCTTACAACAAATTAATGAATGCATGAATGAGTTGGTTGTATTTTTTACAGTTCTTTTTAATGTGTATGATAGTCTAAAAAAATAGTTTACAAATTATAAAAATGTTTTTAACAATTTTGGTACAATTTCGTTTTGTAATTGTAATTTCCATCCAAAGAGTCTTGCTTCCAACGGTTTGTTTCCCAATTTTACAAATCAAAGGTTATTTTCCAGATCGGGTGAGAAATGAGTCGGTTTTTAGTTGGCGTCGGGTTTGTGAAACGGTTATCAAATAAAACTCTTAGCAAGGCTTCTGCTTTCTTCTTACATATTGTGTTCCTATGTATTCCATGTGTGGGCTGAGGGAGGAGGAGGAGTGGGAGGAAAGAACAGTAATGCTTATGCTAAAAATATATATTCAACACGCTCTCTCATCACAAATGGTTGCTGCTGCTCCCGCGCACACAACTGGCAATGACTTATTCTGGAGTGTTTGTCTTTCTCGCATCACTTTGAATATACATATATACGTGTGTGCATGCACTCATCATATACAATATTGGAAACGTAAAAACTGTAAAACTATGTATGTATGTGTGGATGTAAATGTTTGCTTGTTTTTTTTTTTGTGGGAGGCAAAAAACAAGAGAATGCGCTGAACGTGTGTGTGTGTGTGTCTGTGAATGTAGTGGAAACGTGCTTTACCGCTTGAAAATACATAATATATATATATTTGTTGTACATAATATCGCTTAAGCGCGCTTCCAGCTATAAACTAGTATTTTTGTTGTTTTAAGTTTTGAAAATACCCTTAATATATTAATATAGTTATTATATATTTTATGTTTGTTTTCTGTGTTGTTTCTTAGAGCTCACTTGGATGCCTTTATTTTTTGTATTTTTTTGTTATTAGTATGTGTGTGACATGACCCCCAACTTGAAAGAAGAAGAAGTACTTGTATGTTTTCGTCCACTTCCTTCTCCCTACTCCTATTCGTTCGTTTTGTTTGTGTGTATGTGTGTGCTGTTAAAATGGATGTGTGTGTTTTGGTTGTAGTTGTGGGTTTAGGCAGATGCCGCAACTTCACCAGATTTCTTGGCCTGCTCAGCACTGGCACCGGCAATGGCGACCTCCTCAAAATTCTCGACCAGATCGGGGACATCATCGTCGCCAGCATCCGCAGCAGCAGCGGCAGCAGCAGCTGCGCCGCCAACGCCAGCAGCTGCAGCGCCACCAGCAGCGCTGCTCTTGTTGGCAATTTCGGATGCGATTTTCTTCAGCTGGTTAATGTCCTGGGGGCCCAATTGCGTCAAAATCCCGGGCAGCATCTCGGAGATCGTCTTGCTCTCGCCATGGCCGGTGATGGCGAACGTGTTCGTTGGCAGCGATGCCTGCGCCTTGGGATTGTTGAAGTGGATGACGGTGCCGTCGTTCTTGATGATGTTCACTTCCTCGATGCCGGGTATGGTGTTCACCGACAGTTTCTTCAGCGACGACTGCAACTTCTTGTCATCGGTTGCGGGGGTGGAGTGGACAATCTTCTTCTTGCGGCGTGGGGTGCCCTTGCCGCCAATGCGCACCTGCGCCTGCAACTTCTTCAGCTTCTCTGGATTCATCTGCAAGTTGAGAGAGACGCACACACGCGTTCGCAATGTACAAATTAATATGTTGTTCTGTGTGCTGGGATTCGATTTTGGAATTACTTTGATATTACTATTTAATTTAGCACAGATTTCAGCCCGAAAAAAAAACACGTGCGCCCAGTTGTAGTCAAATGTCAAAAAGAAATCGCCATGATAAAAATGGCAAAGCAGTATGTATAACTGTTCGTAGTACTGTTAACAAACACTAAACTTTGTGTTTTCTATCGATACATTGCACAAAATGCACTAAAAAATGCCATCGGCTTGGTGTTCTGCATCCCAGAGTATATCAATATTAATTTCAATAACTAACAATAATTATTTTCAACATTTTCCTGTTGTTTTTTCGATATAAAATGCCGCACAATATACCGATAGACTATCGATATCGCACAGCTGTTATTGTGGGCACTAAACACAGTACAGCTAGTCAGTGCTGTGTTACGCCCGCTGAACGCTTGCCATTTAAGGAGGAGCAGCTCTGCCAACTGGCGAGGCGTCAAGATTAGCGCAATCTCAATCCCAATAATAGATAAGATAACGCGTATTATAAAGTTTGATTAAACCAACGTAACTCGTTTAACGTTTAAACGCAATAACCGTGCTCCAACTATTGCCAACTGACACGTGTCGATGCATTAACCAGAGGATACCAAAGAGAGACACAACTGCAACAAGTGGAATTTTATTAATAATTAATTACTTAAATATCGTTTGTGATTGCAATAGAAGCCAATTAACGTGAGTCGGCCATAATTTCTACACTCGCCTCTCTTAACGTTTTTTTTTTTTTTTATATTGCATGTTTTCCACCAGGCACTGGATAATTTCGAAGTTTTCGACGAGTTCGCAATGGATTTCTGGGGTATTTTCATGTTCTGCCTTCTGACGTTTCTCGTTATGAGCTGCTGCGGATATTGCTGCACGAGCAAGCGACGCGGAACGGTACTTTCAAGTGAGTGCTGATAATCGTATCAAAAGCTCTCCTCTCTTCCCATGACTCATTTGGCCAGTGATGATGGCATATTTGTGGGTCTGAAGGGGGAGGGTGGGGAGGGGAGGATGTGGTTTTACTGATATGATTTATACTGAATTCGTGTTTCTCTTCAATAACTTCATGACTAACAATTAATTGTGCATATTGTGTGACAGGGCTTAAGTTTGAGTATCATTTTCTTGTCAATTCATTTTTATTTACGATATGACTTAATCTCATTATTGTGTCTACACGGAGTATTTGTTATTGTTGATTTTGCTTTTTCCGAAATTGTTAGACACGCTCTTTCGTAAACATTGTTGTACGAGAATCGATATATGTCTTATATACAATATACATACGCAGTGCTTGGGCGTTTACGGTTGGTTGGCGAAATGAGTTTCAGCGGAGTTCTCTCCACATGTCATCGAAACCTTTTCATTAATTATTTGATTATAATATATGAAATCAAAAATATTCATTTTCTCTTCTGATATGCATATATATATAGGCAAATGACTAACAATTATCTAATTATTGTGTGTTATCTTATCTAATGGTTTTATTCTACTGTCATATAGTCGCCTGACCTCCGTAGTAAATTTTATTGTATCACGTTCAAATGCTCTATAACGTTTCTGATATTTGAGATCAGTGATTGCATAATTATGGTTCGTTTTGGTTTTGAAATAAATTGAATATTATTTGCGTAAAAATATCCCAAATTTTATTAACCTACATAAATGCTGTCTGCAAATTTATGTTCTTTATGGGTACTTATCTGTTGATCTTGCACTGTACAGAGAAGAATATGAAGAAGAATTTGTGCAATTAGGTTAGAAAAAGAACACTACGGTAATAAGTAGTTTTATACTTTTCTTATTTAAAAAAACATCTATTTCTGATTTATAAAAACATTTCGCTACCTTACTTTGTAGAACAATTCTGTATATTTTATTTATTTAATAAATATTATATATTCAAATTTCTCAATTCTCCTAATATTATTTAAATTTTATTTTTTTTAAATATATTTTTAAAATTGTTTACGTCAGGGAATATTGTTCAATACATGTGAAACTTTCGAACAAGGGTTCTCCTTCTGAATTTGGAATTTCAGAAAGAAATGATACTGTGGTATCAAATATACATTATCAAAATAATAGTTTTATACTTTTCATACTTGGGATACTTTTCATAATTGAATTCAACATATTTCACTGACTTGCATTTTCGTCATGCCCCAAACATTGTAGAGCAATTATGTACTTTATTTTTATGTATATAAATTGTGCTTTTGTAGATAACTCAATTTTCTTTTTTAACTTGATAAATAAGTAAAACCTTTAAATCAAGGCATGGGTAGAATGTCGTTCAGTACAAGTGCAACTTTCGAACACCTCAAAAGACCACGGTCGTTGTAAACTCCAACATGGTCTACATTTACTGCGACGTTTGGATACCAATTGTTGTGGTGGTCTGTGTTTTAACAATAATAGCAATTTTGCAAATTATTAAAATGCGTAAAATGCGGGCGCAGAACGCAACACTTGTCACTACCGGTAAGCGAAGCTCTATCTAAAATTGGTATACATTCAAAGTCGTTTACCCTGATAGTTAATAGTTTAGTGATAATGTTTTTAGGAATTGAGTGAAATCTTATCTCGAGTGCCACAAATAATTTTTGTCAGTTGCGTTACTATTTAGATTATTATGCGTAATCGCTGACATTTACGAATAAGTTGTTACTTCGAATTAAGATTTATTAATGTTTGACATTATTTCATAGATTGCTTGACTTTGACGTCAGTCCGCGTTTGAGATCGCTATAATGCCACTTGTTAATAAATTGATTGGAATTATTTTAAATATAAAATTCAAGTGAACTTACCTTACTTATTATTAAAATGGTGTGTTATAATTAGATTTGTGCTGGAATAATTTTGGAGATATTGCTGTATTTTGTTCACTGTTGCACATGGCTATAGTGAACTTATATGCAATGATTTCAAATAGCTTTTTCGATCTAGTTTTCATGTATCTTCAATTAATCATAACAAGTTTCCATAGAGTTAAGTTAAGTAAAAATTGAAGAAAATTATACAAAATTCCTTATTTTATATTAAGTGAAATTGCCATTTCATAAATTCTGCATAATAAATTTTCTCAATAGATATTTAGAACGACTGTGTTATATTTTTATCTGGTAGCGCAGTTTTGAAACCTTAAACTTTGAGTAAATATATGAATAGATAATATTCCATGACAAATATTATATTACGTAGCTATGTAAATGATTATTTATTTACTTGAGCCTATAACTTATCAGCCGCCCCTCGTAAGATGTCATAGCGGTCTAAATTTAAAGCAAACTCCGGAGCTCTAATTATTTGTAATGCTTTGCGTTGTGATTTGGCGATTTTCTAAATTTCAGTTCAATTCTGATCTGTATATTTAAACCTTAAACATATATTAAAAATTCAGTTTTTGTTTTATTCTCAATCCTGAGAATCCATAAGAGCTGATTACGATTAACTTGATTATATTAAACTATCAAGTTTATTTTATTGTTCATTATGCACAATTGTCTAAAAATATAACTAACTGTAATTAAATACGCTTTAAGTTTTTTATTACCATCTTGATAGGCCTCCGTGGCAATTTCTTTGATTGATTTTACTGCTGTCGTCACGGTAGGTGTAATTTAATAATTATGTTCTTATGTTAATCATAGTTGACGTCAGCAGACGTTGTTGTATTTGGGATAATCTACATAAACAATGCTTATCGGTGGCGATACGAGATGGTCATTGGTTTAACCCGAAACCATTCGGGTAGGCTGAGCAAGTGTTAAAAAAGAAGTGCTTTGTATACTATACTTATTATAATCGATCAGGTAATTGGCTGTTGTAAATTTAGAGTCCACTTTAGTATTTTATAGTCAACTGCGTGTTGCGTTAATCAATTCCTTAAAAGCCTTGACGTCACAAACATCTAGTTGGCTTTGTCATATCTTATCTGATAAATGCCAAGTTAGCCAACCGAATGCTTTAAAGGGTACGCAATACACACCCATCGGATTTATTTACTCATCACCTTTAAAGAAATGCACAACGCGTAGTCTGAAAGTGAAATATAACTAAAAAACAAATGCAAATCAATCGAATTTATTGTCTTTAATAAATATATATACCTATATCATATTTACAATGGCACACGAGCCCACCGACAAGGATCTGGAAATCTCCACAATTGTTCTGATCTGCTTGTTTTTCGTCGCCTTTACGGCCATGTTGACGGTCATCGTACGCAGCCTCATCAAAAAGCATAAAAAGCAATCGTCCTACTCCATCGACAATTGTTAGTTAGTTAACTTACCTTCATTTATAATGTTAAGAAACAATTAGCTATAAATTCATTTTGTGTTTGTGCAATGCAAATAATTATTTTTAAAACTAATTAAAAATATGGAATAATTTATTAAAATTGTTGTGTTTATTGAAATGTGGGAACGCTCGAAATATTTAAATATACGCGATTATAGAAAATTATTAGAGAATGTTTTATTTATAAACTAAAAGAAAATACATTGAGAACGTGTTAAAGAGTTAAACAACAAGGCATTCGTAAACAGTGAATTTTTGTTACAAAGAAAAACAAAACAATGAAATGCAGATAAAGAAAACAAAATGAATTTCAACTGGAATATTACATTTATTTTGATTGTAAAATCTCTTATGCATATATTATATTTCTCCTTGAGAGCATTTCAACTGACGCTTATCAATTTTACAGACATTTTCATAGTTGAATTACTCGAATGCAAATATAAATGCGCACAAAAAATGTTATTATTATAAACTGTTGATAAACTTTATTTAAATAAATACATTTAAAGCCATAAATAAAATATCATAAAAAATGACTTCAGTAGCAAATTCAAGCACTGCTTACTGCAAATAAACTTTAATGAACACAATTATTTTGGTTATGTCCAAACATTTTGATATTCAAAATTGATTCTTAATAAATCACTTAATTATTTCTCATATGTAAATTTTACATATTGAATATGAAAATATAAATATAACATAGAAAACAGTGAGAACATTTTTCTTTTTAATATTGTTTATAGTTTTTCATATTATATCCCAAGATCATGAAAAGTGGTTAAGTCATTTCAAAGGACTGTCAAGTGTTCAAAATTTGAAAGAACTTTAAAGAACTGAATAGCAAAGATCTTATTGTGCCATTAACTTAATTTAAAATTTGTTTTTTGTGAAGTTTACCAGTGAAGTTTTTATTTTTTCGTTTCTTTTATATGAAAGTTGCAGATATATTTCTAGAAAATTGAGTTGCATTGTAAATTATACATTTGCAATATTTTTTCTGGCTTACCAATCAATTTTATATTCTAATTTTTTTGTTTCGAATATTTTAAAGTTAACCTGGGAAATTTCATATATATATTTAGTCAATTTAGTTGAATTTTAAATTATTCAACTGTTTGCCAATAGTAGTATTTTATAGAGTTTAGCTTTGAATTTTTTTTAAAGTTTTCTTTAAGAATTGCACGTAAAGATCTGTGATATGTACTTGGATAGTAAAATGTACAATTATAAGCAATTTGCAGTATATATTTTTTTGTTAAATTTTCCATTAAACTTAGGTTTTTTTTTTTTATTTTAGCTTTAGACATTACTTATTAATTTATAGAATATTTGGTTGGATTGTGATTTACACAACTGTTAACCATGTGCAGTGATACGGAGCTGATATCAGTCTGAAGCGCACTGATTATCTCATTATTTATAACTATAGATTTGGTGATAATTATGTTTATAACTAGTCTCAGATTGTTATCATTTGTGCAAAAAAAGCTTTCCATTCAATCTGAGCAAATAATGCGAGAACGTAACTGATTCAAGTTGAGAGTAAAATTGCACCGTAATTTTACTTCTGTCTGACGCTGACAAGCACTTCAAATGACAGTTAAATCAGTTACCAATGGGTAACACACACACACACACACATAGACACAATCTATAAATATGTTTACGTTCCCCTTTGCGGCTGAAAAGCGTTGTACAGTTAGTAGGGGGTCCTTGTGCCCTTTATCCCCTTTGCTGGATGACACAAGCAACTGTTTTTGATTTTCGCATTTATTTTCTATTTGTTTCTTCCATTGATTCTTATCAGCAACTGTTTTTCCTTCGATTGCCTCTCTTCTTATTCTTGGGCACTTGGCTTAGCCCAGTGCCAAATCGCATTGCAGTTGTTGGTTGTAAATCATTTGCATTTGTGATTTGGTTGTGAGCTGAACGGATATAGGTATGCATATATAGACATATGAATACAGTACGAATTCGACAAGTGCAGCTAAATGGATTATCTGGCATTTCTGCCACTGGCCGTCCTAATACTCATAGTCGGCATAACACTCGCATTTATTCATTTCATTCGCTGTTGTTTCGTTGCCAAAATGTATGTGCAACTCTTTCGACAAGCCGGTGAGTAATGTGGCATTTACTATCTGAATCAGTGTCCTTCTGATGAGTGCATTTTATACATATATATTAAAGAGAAATGCGGTCATTTTTTATATTTGCTGTGACTGAACACAAACCAAACAGTGCAAAAATCTAGATAAATTTACTTTTTCAGACCATATGCAGTCTGCAATAATTTTTAAACAATCCACACTTTAACTATAAAAAATAAACAATCCACACTTTAACTATAAAAAATAATTTAAAGAGCCCAATTTTTTTGGGCTTTCGGAAAATTATTTTATACTTGTGCCCCTTTAAAATCAAAAAAGGAAAAAATCTTTTGGCGCCTTATTATTAATTATTATTATTAATATTTCTAAAACCAGGGTCTTCCAATTCTTAATTTAAATGTAGATTTTTCTACATTTTAGAGAACAACTTTTAAAGTCCAGGTTCTTGTTATTTGCATTATTATTAAACATTACTATTTTATGATATATACATTTAAGAGAGTTTATTAATTTATATAATTTAATTCTGATCGTGACGAATTTTCTTTTTTTTGAGTAGCATACTTTTTGAAAAGTGTACTTGTTATTTTGTTTTCAATAAACTATAATTTAGAAATATATTAAAAAGATAGAGAGAGTAGTTCATTATACTATTAACATTTATTTACGTTGTTAATTTCTGCCCAATTTGGATTGCCTTTGCCAATGATTCACGGCTACTGTTATCAGTATGATAAGGTCTCGTTTCTCAGGAATCACAAATTTATTTTCAATGCGCAATCTGTGTTTATATTTGTAATTCCGTGAAAATACAATCAAATTGTAAATCCAAATTGTTAACAGTTCCGCATATTCGATGAATATTTTTGCATATAAATAATTCATCGTCCAGAAAACCAGGTTTTGTCTCAGTTGCAGTTCTCAGTTTGTGTTAGTCGAACGCATTACCGAGGCACATGCAGAATTTGTTATGTTTAGTTTATACTATATATTAGAACTATAACTGTAACTATAACGAAAGCTACACTTATCTAAATGCAAATGATGCAAATGATCAGGAACACAATGATCAATTTTCACTCTCAGCTTGTGTGGCCTGTGTTTTTGTTTTTATAGTGGCTTGAATAACTTGTGTCTGGTGTATTTAACGCTGTATAAGTTGTAATTGACATCGAGCAGCTACTACATAATTGAAATTACTTGACTTTTTAGTTTTGACTGAGTTCTGAATTGCAAAGGTTAAACTCAAAACATTCACATGATCTCATAATGACAAACGTGTGATTGGCATTTGAAAAACCGGCTTGAAAATGCGTTTGCAGGTTTCTCCGCACTGGCTATGATCTTGTCACCAAAAATTGGTTGCACAAAACTCAAATCGGATATCCGAAAATGTAAATACATTCTTCAAATAGTTCTTACACATATTTACCGCAGATGAGTAATATATAATATTATATAATATAATATAAGACTTGTTGGAAAGACTTGTTTTTTACAAATGATTCTTACAAATTTTCCCATTAATGCTGTTGCACATCGCTGCTAGGGTATTTCCAATTTTATAGCATCACTTCGAGCAATCTATAAGCGGGGTTGCCAATCAAATATCGTCTCAGTTGCAGTCGTCGCCTTGTTTGCGTTGAACGCGTTTAGCTTTTTTGTTTATTACTATAATGCCAAATTTAAATAAGGTGCCGTTGCACATTGGCGATGAAATCGTGTACGTCAACGATTTTGAAAGAGGCCTCTTTCATCGTGATGATCATCATATTCATAAATACCCATTCGCTACGGGCGATAAAGTTTTTATGTCTTTTGTTATTGTCGTATTTGTTTTGATAACTGTCTGCTGTTGTCTAAATTTCTGTGTTTGGTGCTTTAAGCGTCGTCGACAACAAACACAACATGCTGAATTTTGTAATAGTAAATATCAAAGATTTTATTTTTATATATTTTTAAAAATAAGAAATGACATTATTATGTTTTTAGCGTGCTCAATTTATAATTTGTGTAAAGAATGAGTAATTACCAATGATTAAACAAGTGTTTGTGTGCTGTGTAAAGCTACAGCTAAAGCTGTAGTTATTTATTCAATGACCTGAACGCAACAAGCTGAAATTGTGAGTTTTACAGATGATTTATATTTTGTATATATATAATCAATAAGTTGTGTTTTTATATGCTCCGATGCCGAATGTACAAAAGTATATTGAACCCCAAAACCAATCTGCCTAAATACCTGGTTTTAGCAATGGATAAAGGCGTGTAACTTAGACAATTTAAAAGCTAGAAAAGTGAAAAATATGTTCGGGCCACGCCCACTGGCGACCCCAAAAAACGGTTGATTACGAGGAATTTCCGTAAAATATTGATTAAAAATTATTTGGTCAGAACCCACTGTTATCTTTGCCACCTATTATTAGCTGGTATTATATTATTATCACTGCAACGATTACACTGTTTGTTTTGTGGCTATCAGATCCATTTACGCGATATCAACAAATTCGATATTGGTAACACAATGTTACAAATATCTGCACAAGATAGCTCAGCTGCACCATGTTATCAGCCCGATACGGATGACTGGCTACCAAAAATTTGATGGTTACTGTATAGTCGACGAACTGGCTAAAAAACAATAAACTGAGAAACCAGGGACAGCAGAACGCCTCCTTCCTGATAAGGAATATGCATGCCTTGGTAATCTGCAAGCTGATCAATGATAAATGAGCATAATGTATACATTTTAAATACAGGAAGCCAAACCAGGCCGGAAGTAAACACAGAGCACTGTAAACAACTCAGCAATCTTAACTGACCACTGATTAGATCGCATTGCTTGATTCCCAGTCTTCTACAATCATTTCTGCAGAAGCTAATAAAGGACATAAGAAGAAAAATCTTCAGAACATTAAGTAGCACAACGGATCAATTCTGAATTATTGGCCAAAAACTGGCCAAACTAAATCAATTTTTATCACAGAAATGTTAAAACTTATTGGTAAAATGGAAAATACTTGGAAACAGCTGTTGATGCTGAAGAAGAGAAGATTTTGTTCTGCGAGTCTCAAGATTTTTGTCTTATTTATCGGGATTGTTTGCAATGATCGCGATTATCGGAATGTGTTGGGAATGTTTGGATTTTTCGATATTGGAAATTGTCTAGTTTCTGGTATACATATAAAAGACCACAGCACAAATGAACCAACAATCTATTTTATCAATTTCACCATTGAACATATAAATATTTTGTTGTTTCTCTTGAGCCCAGGCTGGTAAAATTTCATAGGAAGAGAAAAATGACGCAAATTAATCAAATGACTGAGCAATAACTCAATAAAGGTATTAAATGTCTAAGTACCACTTGTCATACTTGCATATATTTTGGTCGATTGGGGGTACATTTTTGGAGTTCAACTAAAACTTTCAAGATGAATGCATCTATTTTTGAAATCGAATACTGGTCATATATGACAGAGCGAATGCATCTCGATTGGAAATGTGTTGTTACCGAAATGTTTGCATTGGTCATTCTTAGTGCTTTTGTCATTGCGTATGCCCAGCTTATAGACAGAGATTTTAACGAACCTCAAATGACGAAAAAGCAAATGAAATTGAGTTCAGTGAAGGTGATGTCATTATAATTATGGCTGGAAAAATGTTGATATTTTTTTAAAAACCAAATTGTCACCTCAAGCAATGCTTTACAAAGTGGATATGTAAGCAGTATTATAAGTTAAATTGAAATTGAAATTTTATTTGTCGCTAATCGCGAGAACCACTTCAGTATATTAAACGTTCTTCTAATAATAATTATTTTCACAAGGTTAATAGGACTCATCAGTTTGTATAGCACGCATTAGAGCAAAAGTGAATTAATTCTGTGGATTATCCAACTATATAGTTGGATTCAGTTCAGTTAACTGGGAACTGCCTTAGCATGCATAACTATACAATACAAACTGAGCTTACTCAGTCTCCTTTAACTTCCCATTTATTTGTGTTTATATCAATTTTCAAGGTGGTCTTCAAGATAATCAGCTATGTCCTCGTATTCGCTTTGGTTACCTATTTAGTGCACTATAAGCGTCGCCAGCGTCGTGTTAACTCATTGACCGATCTGAGTAAGTCATAGGACAATTATCTCTGTTCTTTGAGTAACATTTTAATGTAATAGAAAAAAAATATACTGATAAAATTTACTTCTAACGACATTAAAAGAAAATATCGATCAACAATAAACAAAATAATCGAAAATTAAATTTAAAATATATTAATTAAATCGTAATCTCTTAAAAATCACATCAATGAAATGAACATACATATATTAAATAAAAAAAATTCAATTTAATATTCCATCAATACAGTTAAAAGCTAAAAAGCCCAAAAGTTTCAAGAATATTTAACGCTTTGGGACAAATAACATGCTCCCATTGAAAGCGTTGTGAATATTTTTCAAAACTAGAATTAAGTACAAAATTTGAGCTGTGTAGTTATCTTTATGATTGTTGAGATTGTCCATATATTAATTGCTCTAGAAATGGGCCATTCATTGAATGACTTGCGCATTTTGCTATCGCTAGGCCAAGTTATGCATTTTGTTAGTCGTTTCCCGCTTGTTGCGCAGTGCGTATTGCTATTTGGATTTCTAAAATAAGCCATGGATAATAACGGACTTGCCTGGATACTGTTTTTCACATTTGCCATATTTTGTTTAACGTCTTGGGCGGCATTCTTGACGAGAGGACGCAAACGTCGATCGGAGCTCATAGCGGGCCCAGGTCTGTCAACGTGTTTTTTCTTTTTATAACTAATATCGACAAATACGACAAATGTTTGATAACAACACATTAAATATATGTCTTTTGAAAATCTAACCCACTATTTTTATTCTATACCATATTGCTTATCATTTAAACTGATAACTTTGTCAATGTATAAAAATGTTCACACAAATTTGTTACCCGCACTTGAAGACTTCATTCATTCGTTCAATGCGTGCTCACTTTAGACATGAACGTTTCGATATTGTCTTTAATTAGTTTTACCATTCTCTATCTCTTTAATCGATCTATCTTGGGTTTTAAATTCGCCAAGAAGCTAAATTATTGCAATAATAGAGTTCTACTTCAAGAATATGGTAAACACTTTGCAGGTTATTTCACATCTTTAACTGCTTGTCTGTGTTATCAGTTTTTTGATCAATTTATTTTGACGTCAGATTTAACAGTTAGTTCTCTTTTGGGCTAATTAGACTGTCTTTCTTTCTTGCCAGCTCGAAATATTGCTTTTGGCTTTAGACCTTATTTCCTCGGGTGCTGTAATAACTTCATGTATTATTTTCATAGCACCCTTTTAAGGAAACAATAAATAGAACGACGGGCACTTAGTTATTAATCACTAATAACAAGCCAGAAGAAAGCACTTTAAATATCAGCAGCAAAGTATTTTGAATTTTGAGTGTTCAACTTATTTAGAGTGGTTGTTTGATAACTGTTTATTCTATTACCAGCTTTGTTAGTGGCCTAATTAACGAGAAAAACACTTGACAGACAAATCAAATAATCAATCGCTGAGGTGAAAGTGTTCGACTCTGAGATACTCAGTAAACTGTTTAAAAAATATATATTTCCATTCTCTGCGCTTAACTGAATTTATTGATCAATATTTTGTATTTCTTTTACAAATTTGTATAAATGGAAAAATTCTGTGCTTTGCAAATTAGACCAAAAGGTACACTTAGAAAATGGAAACGGAAACATTTTGGGCTTTTCTAAATTACATTGTGCTGTCAGCTAACTGATATTGATGATATCCTTATCAACTGGAAACTGCTTACAACAGGGTACAACAAAAATAGACGTTTTCGTTAATCAAACTATAAAGAAGTGTGTACGAGTATTTTGAGTGAGTTGAACAGTTTGTTAACTGCAGTTTTCATTGTCAACTCAAAGACTGGGTTTGGCATACGAATAATGTCAGGTGGAATTGTGATTGGTTTATGTTTGGCATTTATAGTGTATGTGATTGTCACAGTTGTGTTATATATGAAACGGGATGTACAGGCGTCCTCAAATGTGGGCCATGTAATACGTGGAGGTTAATTAATACTAAATCTAAATTAAAATCAACCATCGATGCTTGTAATTAATTTAATTTTGATTCATTTTTATTTGCAGCGCCAGTTGTGGTTACATCGGCCACACATACAGCGCCTGGCGGTTATCCCGTTACACAGATACCAGCCACAACCTATCAGACTAACACCTATGGAACCCCATATCCAGCACAGACCACGGGGTAAATACTAGATACCACACACATAATGTAAATACAAGCCACTTATGTATATATATATATATATTTCCCCTTAGTAACGTGACCGTGCAGCCGATGCCCATGCCCATGCCTGGAGTACCAATGCCTGGGTAAGTTACAACAGCACTTTATACATATACATATTCAGCAGGTGCACTTACTATTTATGTCTAATTGCAGCATGCAGCCGAATGTGGTAGCATATCCGCCCATGCCCATGCCGCAGCCAGGAGCTGGAGCTGCGAACATGAATCCCCCCACATATGACATGGTCATGGCCAATTCGGGGCCGAGCGTTATGCCCGGTGGCTACGAGAAGCAAATGCCCTACAATCCCAACTATGCCCATCAATAGAAAATCGTGTGGCAATTGCTAGGACAATTGTCTTGTGCGCATTTTCGTGCTGTTTACGGAAATTTTAGAAAACTACCTTCGACCGTACGCTTCAGAGTCGTTTAATAACGTTAGCTATAATTTGTACACTTATTATACTATTTGCTTGCGGTATTATGGGGCATCCGACAAGTACCAAAGTGAAGAGCCATCTTTTTATATTCATTGTATTCAAAACACCATAAATCTTTTATAGTCGTTCACGCATAATTGTGATGTATATAAATTAAGTTTGATCTATTTTTAATTTATTTATCATAAGAAAAAAAAGTAATAAAATTGTGAAATGCACATAACTATGTAAAGTTTTATGCATATTTCTGTGTATTTTCATAACTCTACTCTACACCAGGTAATAGTGTATTTATTTAGTCATGTTGTTGACAGACAATTAATAGCTTTACTTTTGATGTATTTAAATGGCCTATACCAGCTTGTTTTTGTTAAAGCGATGCATTTACCAAATCGAAACGAATTGATTATAAATCTATTAGTTACGACTTATTCAAACCAATAAATTATATAAATAAGTCATCAGTTCTTAGGTACAAATTTTGTATTAATTGTTGCCACTTTATAAGGGGTTGATTTGTGAAATGAGCTACAATTTGCTGCTGCAACTTGCGCCGCTGATGTTGCAGAAGCTTAATTTGACTGCTGCTATGCCGTTGCCGTTGATATATCTGCCACAAAATGAAAGTATTAGCCACGATATTGCTGACGTTTTTCTGCCCACTTGGCTTAAGAATATTTTGATCTAATGACGCCAAAGGTCGACGGGTGACTTAACCAATGGATTGTAAGAAAACCGAGTTATTATTTTAATTAAGAAGTAAATTCTTATAAATTCTCCTATTTATAATCAAGATATCATCCAGACCAAGGTCACCAGATATACGCGTTCACACATTTGGCATAAGTCAACATAATCGGACCATAATACTACCTAGCTGGCATAGGAACAATCGGCCGAAAGATGAGTGTGAAGTTGAGGGAGCGACTTATATGCCACACACTCTGATACAATTTAACTACACGGAAGAAATATTTTCAGGTGAAGTGACAGAAGAAATATGGAGGTTTGAAACTAATCAAAAAAAATATATAAAAAGCCATTTATTTACCAGAATTCAATTATTTGGGAATCGCGAATGAAGTTTTTAAATTTGAAGAAACTGATTTACAGGTTCAAAAATATTACTGAAGTCAGTGTAAATAACATGATATTGAATTTTATTTTGCAAATCCTGAATATCAAAAGAATTGAATATGAATATAAAAAGATATACAAAGATGTTGTAGTTGAGAAGTTATGAATATCGCAAAAAATGTAGTAATCGCGAACAATGAAGAAATACCTCTAAGTTCTGAATATTAGATTTGTTTTCATTTTCTGGAGAGGACAAAAATCACCAAAAAAAAATGTTGATATTCGAGAAATGGGGGCAGTTATCGATAAAATTAAATAAATTAATCTGCGGAAAGACATACGACGTTGCCAGATCGACTAAGAATATATATATGTACTTACAAGGGTCAGAGATGCTTCCTTCTGCCTGTTAAATACTTTTGCCAAAAACCACATTACACATTACATTATTACACATTTTTTATGGCTTCGGGGAATTAATATTATTTTAGTTTTTACGTTTTTAATTTAAGTTTTTCAAAGTCTATGATTTTAATCAGATTTCAGTTTAGTTTGATTTGATCATAAATTGTTGTAAATTGAAATATATTTGGTTGCGACTCGTACTGCAACAACTGTCAACAGTTTGTGTTCGTTTTGTTGGCACCTAGAGCCACCCTCCTGTGCAGGTGGTGCTAAGTCATGCCACTCAAAGTCAGCGGTGCAAAGTTTGCCGGCAGTTCAGCATCGCGTTTGGCGTTGACAACTTCAGCAAACAATTTTTTTTATCGTCCTCTCGCCACACTTTCTACAGTTTTATGCGTTTTTTTATGTCGCACCCAATCTCGGAGATGAAAAAAGAGGTTGGAGCAAAAAATGCAAACGCAGCTTGAAACGTCCGACAACCGCAAATGATTCCCAACCAAATGGGCAAGCATTACTGTAAAAATCACAAAAATAATTTATTAATGAATGAAAAATGCTCTGCAATTATTAAATCATTTTTCAAATTAATGAATCACACTTTTTTTATAATAAAATAAATCAATTTTTTGCGTTTAATATTTCATTTGTTTTTATTAAAAACAATTTGCAACAATTGTCTAAAGCTTGTCAACTATTAACATTTAAATATTTATTATTCATATTTATTCTGTGCGGACAATGGCTAACATATTTGTTTCTGGTTAGCAATTATTGTGAATAATTAATGTATCTATTAAAATTCTCAAGCGGTGTTTCAGCACTTTTTAAATTTGATTATATGCTAAAGGCAACTGCATATTTCGATTCGATTTCCCAGTTAAGTATATTTCCGAAATGCCACAGGGACAACCTAAATTCAAAATTTCGCTTATTTATTAAACAGAGCAAATATTTTGTTCCATTGGCAACTGAAAATAAACGCCTAAAATATACATGAAGAAAAAATATAAAACTGAGTCCGTCCAGTCGGGCATAACTGACTGTGAAATACTTTTATGTCATTGGAGGAAAAATAATTTTCTAAATCAAATATATGTGTCAGCAGGTGATAATTATTCCGATTTCAATTCCAATTTGACACACAGGTTTCAGATGATTTTTTTTCTTTTTTAAAGAATTTGATGTTTTTGGTTTAAAAAATTAAATTAAATTTCTCTAATTACATTTTATGTAAAATTATATGCGCAATTAAAGATTAATAGCCCTTTTATTTAGAAAAAAAGAAGAAGTTACCAATTGCCTCTCGATTTGTATATAAAAAAAAACGGAAATGTAAAATGTAATTGCGAATTAAGAGTTGCTTCAAGTCAGTAATCTATATTTAACCGCTCTGATTCCATTATTATTTTGACGTAATAAATAATAAAATGGTTTACCGGTATATCTGCCGATGAAACAGGGCAATAAGCATAACTGGCTTGTATTAAAAGTGAACTCGTAACTGAGAATGAAATAGAAAATTGATGTTTTCATTTTCGAAAATGCAAAAATATAAATCGAAATGCAAAATATACGGAAATATGGATTTAGATGGAATGTGCAAAATCTATAAGCAATATGCATTATATGCAAATATGATTATAAGAATAGTGACAATAATACAAATTACATAAACAAAATTGCTCATTCATATTTGAGGCATCAACCATAAATACGTTTGAGTACGGTAAAAACTGTATAAGTCGTGTTGAGTAAGTTCTGAAACAGTTCCAACGTAATCGGTCGAATGTTGCCCAAGAGTATCTGAAAGTAATTGGAAAATAATGAAATCAACGAAATATTTGATAATCAATTCGTGATCAATCACCGAGGCTGGCCGCTGTGCACGTAATATTATAAATAACAAATTTTTGCGTACTCCAATTTCGCAGGTGAACCATTCCGTGTCGTATGCCGCGACAGCAATCGACAGGTTCTGCAAATGTAAGTTGAACTATTATTCAGTTAAATCCTAAGGATCCAGAAGCAATGCTCACCTGCTCCCTGAGCTCATTGGCAAACCAATAGAGTGCCAAGATTTGTGTGAGTATCATGTTGATATACGCACCAACAATGACAACATGCGCCGTTGAGTCCACCTATAGAGAAATCACATGAGATAACCCGTTCACCAACGGCCATTGAGAACCCGTTGAGCAACACTTACAAACATGAGCATAAAGAGCAGCGCACAGAGCAGCGCTCCAAAGGCCAAAAACTCGACGAGAAATATGTAAGTAGTTAGATTATTGATGTTCTGTATATAACTGAATGAAGTTCGATTAGTAGTAGTAGTAGCACACCAAAAAAAGGCAAAAAAAAAATAATAAAATTGCACCGATTCTTTAGCTTACTCAATGATCCGCTGATGATAGATAATGCATTCGTTTATTTCCTTGGAGAGCTGCGTCTTTGTTAGCAGCCTGCCGTTCAGGGAACGCAATCGATGCTGCAGCGCCTTGCACATCACAATGCCAAACATGATGAAGGCCACACACAGACTGGTATACGGAATGTACATGCAGCAGCCCATCGGAGTGATGAGCATGTGAAAGCAGAACCACACTTGATAGTAGGGCGTCGCATACTCATTTATTCCCGGGAGTTTGCTGCCAAATGGCAAGACTGCAACAGCCCCAAAGAAATTGCATTTACAAAATCATTTTACACTACTAAAAACTGAAAACTAAAAAGGTATTTTTTTTTATTTTTAATATTTTCTAAATGAACGAAATGAAATTCTTAAAATTAGAAAGGTGTTTCGTATTAATAAACCCACATTTATATATAAAAATCTTAATGAAATTCAGTAATTAGTAAAGATATTTGCTACCTCGTAATTTCAATTGCAAATCGATTTATTTCGAAGTGTAGCTAATACAAATTCAAACAAAATCGCTCTGAAATTTAGAAAATCGCCCTGAAAACTAAAAATCTTTTTTAGGTCTTTCCATATAATTTCGAACTATTCAAAAAAATTGTTCTTGAAATCAGAAAGACTTTCTTTTCTATTTTCAGAAATATATATCTTTATATTGGAAAATATTTCTACAAAGTATAGTTAACCAACCCCTATTTTTATGAAAAATCATTTCTATCTAAGATAAATATTTATTTAAAATAAGAAATAAGTTCGTTTAAGGTTTGTACGTTAAAATATATACAATTTACTTAAGAAATATATATAAATATAAATAAAACAAACAAATTGTTTCAAATTTAAAAACTTAAATAACTTTTTAAAGCCAAATTTTTGATTTCTTGATTTGGAAAATAATATTTTGAGCTGCGAACTAAAAGCGATAAACTCCGTTCTTTGTATTGTTAAAGGTATATTTCGAAATATTGAAAAGCCAACTTTGTGAGTCAGAGCTTACCTCGCTCACTGGAGCTGAGTGGATACAGACAGAAGCCAATGCAGGAGAGGAGGCCAAAGAACAGATTGCCGCGTGCCATAATCTGCCCCCGTCGATTTACCCTTGACAACAGCTGTGATATATAGGGATCATGCAGTCGCTTCAGCTCATAATAGTAACATCTGAGATCGTTTATCAGCTGCACATAGCTCGGCTGATCGTACAATAGCAAACATGCACGCAGCAATGTATTTATCCAGAGCACCAGCATATATGAGTTGCGTATGATGCCATTGAGGCCCTCGTTGGTGGTGAATAGGTAAAACAGCTGGGTGAGGACGTGGATCGTGCTCATCGTGAAGCAAATGTATCGCTTCACATTTTTATCGTAGAGCAGCGCCCAGAAGCGCAATATCTTAACGTTCATATAAATTAATTGTATATCCTCGAGCATATTTCAAAGCACCGCCAAATACTCAACTATTTGCCTAATAGCACAGACAGTGCACTTTTATAGGGCCTTCTGTAATTGATATTATAATATTTGCTTGACTCATTTTGCACCTTGCAACGGCTCCCAAGCAGAATTTCTTATGCAGTAATTCCCATTTAATACTCTGCACCATTAAAACAATGGGTGTCAAGAGTTTAACGGTTTTGTGCAAGTGTATGGGCAGGCGGAAGGAAGCAGCTTTCTCCCCATAATCGATATAGCCATGTCCGTCAAGAGAGAGAGAGAGAGAGAGAGAGAGAGAGAATGAGAGAGATTTCAATTTAAAATAAAAGTTCTCGAATACCCTTTGCAGATCAATTTTATTTTATATCAGCACTTATCGATAACTGCCAGCGTTGTGGGAATATCGATAGCAATACAAATTTTGTATGAAAGCTGGAACAACATATATATCAGCTGGTATCAGGGTATATCGTAACCGAGCATTCTTATATATCTTTTTTTTCCAATTGCCAAAATTGCCGCACATGATTTGGCATTATTTTTGATTACCTATGGGAGCAGTGAAAGCTGTGCAATTCTTGATTCAATTTATTTGCATTGCGCTTTATCGATTACCTAAACTGAATGGACAGCTACATCGAGGAATTTACATATGTATTCATATATATATATATGAGAGCATTTAGCAACTTATTTGTATTTATTACAGCCTCAACTAAACCAATTTATGTATACGGTATTTCAATTTAGCTTTTTTTATTTATTTTATTTTCATTATTTATCAGTTTTTTCATCGCATTTAATTTTGATTCTATTCAAATGCGATTATCAGACTAGCGTTTTTAGTTTTTGATTATGAATGGTTATTTTGTTGCATTGATAATTGTAAGCGTAATGTGCTAATGTAATTATCGACTATAAATTAACGTTTGTTTATTTACAGCTTAATCAGTTGATTAGTGCAGTATTATTGAATATCTTCCATAATGTTATCTAGCTTTTGACACAATAATTGCAACAATATGGACTAAATATTTGCAAATTACATTCTTAATTATATTTCGCGGCACTCTATCAATATGTTTATATTTTTCTAAAAGATAAAAAATGGCATTAGTAATTAGATTAGATATTTCAGATATACCGAAATCACCATCAATTAGAACATGTATATTCAGTTTAGTTTAATTGCAGTTTTAGTTTTAGTCGTACCTTTGATTACTTCAGTTCATCATGGCTCTAATTGTTTTAACAGTTTTGCTACTTGTTATTGTGCTGCTCTACAAATTTTCTATAGCTCCATATAAGATATTTAAGGAGCGCGGAATTGTGCACGAGCCACCAAGACCATTTATTGGAAATCTTAAAATTGGCGTTTTGCTGGGACGAACTCCTTTGCTGAAAGCGTTAATCGATGAATATTTTGTGTTTAGGCATTACAAAATCCATGGGTTCTACAATATGAGGGAGCCGTTCTTTGTGCTGCACGATGTCGAGCTGATTAAGCGGGTGGGCATACAGCATTTCGATAATTTCACCAATCATCGCTCTCTGAACACCATCGACTTCATCGACTCAATTTTCTCGAAAGGCCTTACAGCCCTCAAGGACGATAAATGGAGGAAAATGCGCAACACTCTGACACCATGCTTCACGGGCAGCAAACTTAAGGCCATGTTCGAGCTGATTAATGAGTGCAGCGTGGAGGGTGTTCGTTATATTGAGTGTCAGCTGCGGGTTGCGAAAATAAACGAAATCGAACTGGAAATGAAGGATTATTTTGGTCGATTTGCCAACGATGTGATTGCATCGTCTGCCTTTGGCCTGAAGGTTAATTCATTTGCGCATAAAAATAATCAGTTCTATACACTTGGCCAGTCGGTACTGCGTTTTTCTGGACTGGCTATGTTCAAAGTCTTTCTATATGGCATAATACCTAACGTTATGAAGGTACATATTTTTCTATATACATATATATAATTCGTCCTGCTATATTTAGAAATTCGCTTTACAATCCAAATCGCCATGAAATGTTTTCTTCTTTTTAGAAATATTTTTTAAATACTTTAGAAAATGTATAAAATAAGAAAGTTTCTATTTTTTTTCTAAATTTCCAGGCGATTCTTTTTTTTTTTTGAGTGTGCAGATTTATGGCTATATTAACTTTTAACTTATTTACAGTGCTTACGCGTCAAAGTGTTTGACTCCAAAAAAACCAACTACTTTATTAATTTGGTATTTGATGCCATGAAATATCGCACGGAACACAAAATAATTCGACCCGATATGATACACTTGCTGATGGAGGCGAAGCGTCAGTTTCAGCAGCATCGTCAGAATGAGATTCCACCGAAATCGAAATCGGGGGAAGAACACGCTGAGTTTAACGATGAGGATTTATTGGCGCAGTGTTTGTTGTTCTTCATGGTGGGATTTGATGTAATCTCGACTTGCTTATGTTTTCTCACCTACGAGCTCTGCAGGGATCAAGAGGTGCAATCAAAGTTGTATGACGAAATTTCGTCTGTGGAGCAAGAGCTGCAGGGTAAGCCCCTCAACTATAATATGTTGGCCAAAATGAAATACATGGATTCGGTCATATCGGAGTCATTGCGCCTGTGGCCGCCAGTTTTTACCCTGGATCGTGAATGTGGCAAGGATATTGATATGTTTGATGAGAACAACGAACTGATTGTGATGTTCAAAAAGGGTGACATTATCAATATTCCCATTATTGCATTACATCGTGATCCGCATTATTTTAAGGATCCCGAACTTTTTAGGCCAGAACGCTTCTCAGATGAAAACAAAGGGAATATAAAACCGTTTACATATTTGCCGTTTGGTCTAGGACCACGTGGTTGTATTGGTAAGCAAATTTGTCAGCAAAAACTGAAGCATTTGATTAATTATTATCAATTACCAGGCAACAGAATGGCACTGATGGAGGTAAAATCTATTATCTACCATTTAGTAAGCAGATTCAAAATAGTACCAGCAAAGAAAACGGTTAAGAATATGATGCAAAACTTAAACGGTTTTCATATGCAGCCCAAAGAGAAGTTTTGGATCAAGTTTGTGACCAGAGAAGGTGCTGAGTGGCATAAGTTTAAGTAATGCCTGTAATTATAATATTCCATATGGCAATAAAGTGCATTATCTATGAAAAAAAATCGATAAGATTACCGTCGAGTGTCGATAAACTCAAGTACGAGAGTTCAATTAGAGTTACATATACACATAATATGAATTCAAATCAGTTTGACTTGTTAATGATTGTCAATGTCTGTATATAATATCAAAGACTATTTAGTAAATGAAAAAATTAAAGCTAAAATTAAAAATTTCCCTAAAAAATAGAAAATTATTTTGGTTTTTAGAAATAATTTTAAAATATAAAAAAAAAATATTATAATAGGGCTATTTTTCAGAAATATATTTCTAAATAATTGACAATAAATATATAAAGTAGAAATGCTAACCCATTTTTGGAGCAAAAAACCTATTCTAAAATTAACAATATAGTAATTAAGTTTGATCTCTCTACTGTTATGTGGGGGTTTAATTCTTGTCTGAGGCCCCAGTGAGAAGTCACTCAAATATCGTGTTTTTTCAAGCTAAATTATATGAATATATAACCTGTTTGTATGTGTGAAATCTTAACTTGTTTAATGAGAATAAAAGAAATAGACTTTAGAAAAGAAAGACACAAGTTTCCGTTTTAGAAATGTACTATTTGCAATATACAGTTGCAAATTTCAACTGTTCGCTCGATATTATATCATTCTTTACAATATGATATGATATCTATATTATATATAACAATAAAGCATTCACGAAATACACAGATAACACATTGTGGAAACAATAATTTCCAGTACAGTTCATTTTGTGTGTCCGCCCACATCTTTATGGCCTAGCTTAAGGTAATATAATGTTGTTATTCACTGCTAGAGTACGAATTATTGATTTACCGCCGAAAAATCTTAAATTTCATTCTCTTTCTTTTTTTTTTAGCAGAAACAAAATAGTATTATGTCAAATGAAATATATTGTGAAATGCAAATACAGATAACTAGAGAGCGAACCGGCAATCAATCACTGGCAGGCATTTTAAGAGTACGCTGATCTCTTGAAACTACAATTGAACCGGTTGGAATATTTATTTTGGCAGCGTTTAATTTTATTTCAAGGTTACTTCAAAGAGAGTTCTAACGAAAGAGCGACTGTTAGTGCAGGTTAGGTATTAACGCAGGGAGAGCGAGAGAGAGAGGGAGAAAGAGGGAGGAATAACAAACAAATACACATAGAGAGGAATATTATATATAGCTGTGTTATTGTTATTGCGGCAGTTCAGTAATAATCGAGCGCTTGACCGCGCTGGTAAGCAACACTGTATTTGGGGATATATGCATAGAGCGCATATATATTATACAATCTGGAATCGTTCTTAGAATAAACGAAATGTTATTGATTGTGGTAGCACTTGTGGTCATATTGTTGGGACTACTCTACAAATGGTCGACATCCACGTATCACACATTTGAGGAGCGTGGTGTGCCCCACGAGAAGCCAACACCCCTGCTGGGAAATGTGCGCATTGGTGAATTGATGGGTTCTGTTTCCCATTTACGTAGGCAGCTTGAGCAGCATGTACAATTTCCGAAAGCTAAAGTTTATGGAATGTTTTTCCTACGCGATCCCGTTTTTGTTGTGCGTGATCTGGAGCTAATCAGCAGTATTGGCCTTAAGGAATTTGATCATTTTATGAATCACCATGCATCCGATAAGTTTGAGACGATCTTTTCGAAGAGTCTGGTGCAGCTGAAGAATCGGGAGTGGAAAGAGATGCGCCATATTTTAACGCCCACCTTCACTGGTAGCAAAATGCGATCCATGTACGAGCTGATCAACGCCTGTTGTGAAGTGAGCGTGGAATACATTGAAAAGCAGCTGAAACAGGAAGGTGGCAATTCAATTGATCTGGAAATGAAGGATTACTGTACGCGCTTTACAAACGATGTGATTGCGTCAGCCGCCTTTGGCATCAAAATCAACTCGTTCGAAGAGAAAAACAACAGATTCTATAAAATTGGTCAGGTTATGACAAATATTAATTTCAAGGCGATTGTAAAGAGCCTCCTTTTTACATTTCTACCATGGTTAATGAAGGTACGGTTTTCCCATACAAACTTAAACAAAAAAAAAAATCGTTTTTCTTTAAATTATCTTTATTTTTTTCTTTAGATGCTACGCATCAGCTTGTTGGACGAAAATGACATTGACTACTTTAGGACCTTGGTCTCTGATGCGGTTAAATATCGTGTGGAGCATAAGATTATACGACCTGATATGATCCAATTGCTTATGGAGGCCCAACGCAAGGCAAATGAGGCGGAGTCCGGCAAGTTCACGGATGATGATTTCTTGGCGCAGTGTCTGCTCTTCTTCTTTGCAGGCTTTGATACGGTCTCCACCTGCC
Organism: Drosophila anomalipes; assembly: GCA_035041615.1. Lineage (NCBI taxonomy): Eukaryota > Metazoa > Arthropoda > Insecta > Diptera > Drosophilidae > Drosophila > Drosophila anomalipes. The sequence continues at coordinate 453,723 of JAWNKZ010000041.1, forward strand.
TATGCTTTCTCACCTATGAATTATGCATGAATCCGGAGGTGCAAGCGCAGCTGTATGAAGAGATATTATCGACAGAAGAGCAACTAAATGGAAAACCTTTGGATTATGATACTCTAAAGCAGATGAAGTATCTGAATATGGTTGTATCTGAATCATTGCGCAAATGGCCGCCCGTAACAAGAACGGATCGTGGCTGTAATGCAGATATCGATTTGCGTGATGAGAATGATGAAATTGTGCTCTCCCTAAAAAAGAACGATCAAATATTTATACCCATTTTAGCTTTACATTATGATCCAGAGCATTTTGCAGAGCCGGAAAAGTTTATACCGGAACGCTTTTCAGACGAAAACAAACGTGATATAAAACCTATATCTTACTTGCCTTTTGGCATTGGACAACGTAATTGCATTGGTAACTATGGCAAATAATGTATTTTGAAACGGTTTCTAATCAAAACTAACTAAACTTTACAGGCAACCGAATGGCTCTGATGGAGGTTAAGTCTTTAGTCTATCATCTGCTAACCAAGTTCCAACTGACGCCGGCTGAGAAAACTTCAAAGGATATGATGGGCGACATATTGGGCTTTCAGATGGTGCCCAAGAACAAGTTTTGGATCAAATATGTGCCGCGGCAAACGGATGTGAAAAGCTCATAAGTGCTGTTTGCATTGCTAGCTTTTTGGGCAGCTTTTCTTACATTTAATAATAATACTAATTGTTTTCGCAACGTTGTAATAATAATAACACAAATTATGTTCACAACTTTATAATGTTTATTAATATATTAATTAGGTTTAGCATTTGTGCAAACGACAACAAAAACGTAAACAATATCGATGAGCGAGAGCGATACGACTAACTTTGACAACAGCTGACGGCAGATCAGAAAGAGCTTTTTAGAGAGCGAGAGAGCGCGCGAGAGAGAGAGGGAGCTTTTATTGCAATGGATGTGGCTAATAATGCTCTATGCTTAAGAGCGTACCTAAGAGCAGTAAATTCTATATATTTGTGGAATTTTTTTAATTCTTTACATTTTACGTTTGTTTTTAGTATTTACTTATTGTCTTTATCAACGTTCTCTTTCATTTGCTTGAAAATTCATAATAATTCCCCCTTCAATTTGAAATGAAAATTCGACAAAATCGAAATAAGTACAATTTAATTTAATACTTAAGTTGATTGGTTAAATTATAATTAATGTTGTATGTTATACATACATACTTAGATATTAAGTAGACACTTTAACTATTCTCAATATCATAAGTGCTGCAGATAACGTAATTAACATTCCAAGTAAAAGTTTCTTTGGCAACACATATCCGATGCACTTTGAGCGAATTAATCAACTGGTTTTCTAATTAAAACTTTTTCTATCTGCTCCTCAAAGTGAATTCGCATACAGAGCTCAATGCAATTCATTAATCAAGTTAAAGTCAAAGGACTTGGCTCTGGAGCATCATTGTTTATACCCTAAACTCAAAAGATATATTTAAAAAAACGTATAATGCAGATTTGCAAATGAAGGGGAAGTGAATGAATGAACAGTTTTGAAAATGTTTTTTTATGTAACAAACAAAAAGAAGCGTCTACGATCAGATAATGTTATATTCATATTCAGTATTAAGAACCGAATCGTTATAGTCTAATCGAAATAAAAATAATATAAATACATAATAAAATAATATAATTGATCACCGATTCTATAAAATCGAATAAAAAAAATTATCAATCGAGAGCTTGATGTACCAAATTTAATATGAATTCTCTCGTATAAATAGCTCTCGAATAGCCCGAATTTTCGTACATTTATCTAAGGGAGATAAATAATTATAATTAAGCTTTTTAATTTTTATTTATTTATTTAGCTAACTACGAATGCATTTAAGAGCTGGGCCCAGGATATCTTATTGTCTCCGCTACGAAACGAACGACAAAGTTTTGATTCGCAATTAATTACAAGTAATCGGAAAAATCTGTGCGTTTTCATTTATACAAAATTAATTGGGAGTGTCATCCACAGAGATAACGGAAATGGTAATCCTTGCAACTATATCCAACAGCAAATTAAGGCTTAAATTGAGTTCAGCAATTATGTACTATATATGTGGACTGAAAATGCTAGTCTGTTTGAGTTTCATTCGTTCTGTCAAAAATAATTGCGATAAAACTATGAAATTGCAAGCAAATGATTCCAATAAATCTGGTTAGAATCGAGAGAGAGACTATTAAATAATAAAAACAATCGTAAAATATTGATTTTTAATTTAAATGAAATAACTTCAATATAAAATAGATAACTCAAATATAGTTAGCATACATTTGAAATAAATGCTTATATTTAAAAGTTCAACAAGTTAAATGGACAGGAGATTAATTTTGAAAGCATATTTTTTTGGGACCGATAATTTGTTATTTTGCTTTTCCATCCATATCAGTTATTAAAACTCTTAATTCGTTTTTCAATTAGGGTAAGACAAAGTCTAAGCTTAGGCGCAACAAATTGTTAGCAATATTTTGTTGTGTCCAAATTCGAAATGGCCCCAACATTTGCAGCTGACTGAGAAGGCAGTTTAATTTGCTAAAGAAATTGTGGACAAAAACTTTTTGACATTTCGTTATTTATGTGCTTTGGGATATTTAGGAAAAAAAGTTTTTGTCCAACTAAGCAGTTAATGCGATATTGATTTATTCGCTAGTCGGCAGCAATAAAAGCAGCAGCAGCAGCAGCAGCTGCCCAAGATATTCGTGATAAATATTATGCAGCTGGCATATTATATAAGTAAATACACATATACATATATTATTTAAAGAACTGAACCCAAAAAACTTTGCTATGATTTCAAGTGAAAAAAAAAGGAAAAAGAATCTGGCTACAGCTTTGGTCAAAGTTTCAAATACATGACTTCGACTTTCTATGTTGGATAAAAAATGAGTAGGGAAGTTGTGGTTGAGAGTGCTAATTAAGAGATACTCGTAATTCGCCATTAAACACGGCGAATTTTCCATAATGAATCCGTCAAGGCCTCCACAACTCAACTAGATTGAGAATTTGTGGTGCGAACTAATAAAGACAGTTTCTAACGTTTATTCAATCTTTGGGAGACTGTCCAAGAGTTCTTTGACATCGGTTTCTCTGGTGACGTAGTATTAATACTGTAACATTTGTAACATAACATGCAACCGTGTGCTTAGCTATGATATCGATATCTATCGATATCATTGCGATCAGCAGCGCAAAGAGGAAGAGCTCAATCGTTGTGGATAAAGTAAACTGAGTATGCGTGTTTGCAAAAGAGATATAATTTAGTTTTGACTGCTACACAATCGAATACTATTCCATTAGCATTATTTTGATCGGCTCATTTGTGATACAATTAAAGACCTTAATTTTTATTTATAAAGTTATAGCTATTTCATTCATTTCAATTTTTACTTGTGTTCAAGTAAAATGCTCATCATTTTTGAACTATATTATCTATATTTATTTTTTCTAACTATTATATTTTTACACCAGCTGTATGTATATGTATTTCTGTAATATACACATTTAACGTAACTCTAAGAATTATTTTTTTTAAAAGCCTTTATAGTTACATTTTAAACTTTCGCAATTTTAATTCAAAATTATATATTTTCCACAATTTTAAATCCAAACTTGGAAGATAGATTACTAGGAACATCCATCAAAGATCGGTATTTCATGTTTACACCCACCCGGTACCGGTTATCGGATGGTGGTATTACTTGTTGGTATCAGAGTATTTCACAGTCGGTTACAAACGACTGCAACGATCTTTCTTGATTTTTTTACAAGTCAAGAAATTCATATCAATGGAAAATGTATGCTGGAATGAGAATAGAACCAGAGAGAAGAGAGCAGAAAGAAACGCGATGTGGACACCGTTATTAAACGATGAGTAGAAATTGAAAGCGCAAAGAGAGAATGGTGAAGAGTTCCGCGAGTATTCCTGAATTATTTACTACCAGTGTAATATTTGGGACCGACATGTATATGACTATTAAATCTGTTTTTATACCCTGACAAGGAGTATATTGGTTTTGTGAAAATTATAATATACATATATACTCGTACATATCTGCGAGTATATACATGTATATCATATTAATAATAACAATAATACAAAGCACACACGTTTCACCTTAAAGTGCAAAATTAATAAAATCATACAAATTTGGTTGCCGGTAATCAGATTATAGCATTTTTCGAGTTAAAAGTAGTCTACTTACGATTTATATTTTCCAGGATCATTAGTAATGTTATAGGACCCTAATAACTATATTTAATATGAGACCAATACTTATCCGTATACTCTACTCTTGACCAGTGCTTTTTTTGGGGGATTTTTTGGATTGATTATTATTATTTCTTCTTAGAGAGTAGAGTCACAATGTTTCTGTTTGGGATAACGCATGTTTTAGTGATAGCTCTAAACATAAAGTGTTTTTATTTTATTTTCATTTTTATTTTTTAAATCATTTATAGCGCAAGTTATATTAAAAACACGTTGAAAGACATAAGTGTAAGTATAATTATGGGTGTTTATATATGTATGTTATTTCAGTTAACAATATTGTGCTACTTCAAAGCATAAGTCTTAAGTACTTAATGTCAAAATGTATCTATTATATTTGTGAATAAAGTATAAGACAATCATTTCGAGGGTTACTTTCTTATAGAAATTTATAATAATTCTTAGATTGAGTAGAAAATCACTTCATAGTTAAGAGACAAAGGGAACGACAAATCTATATGATTAAACTATTGACGGATATTGAAGAATTTTGGTTGTGATTCTTTCTTTAGAAGAAATCTGTATTTAAAAGTTCCCAAGTCTCTAGAGAAGCCCTACAAGACCTAAAATTTCTGTAATTGTAACGAAGCCCGATTCATTACAAAACTTTCCACTTTATGTCTAAATTATTTTCAATTTATTTGGGTTACCTTAAAGGTTAAAGTTTCTTCAAAAAAATCGTGTAACGCTTTGGGATAAATTAATGGATGAAGATACATAAATTTTGGAGTAAGGCAATACCAACAGTTTGCTTTATATGGGCAGCCGTTGGATTATCTGCTAGACAGGGTATAGAAAACTGTAAGCGATTAAGTTGTGTGTTTTGCGTAGATACTTTGGGGGCAAGTTTGCATGAGCTGCCAGGCAGCTGAAGCTAAAGATCTCAAATATCAAAGTGCGACAGACGAAAAAGTTGAAGTTTCTATCAAAAGGCAACAAAGTTTGCGCTGAAAAACTTGGACTGCCAAGTCGTGCGACAAAAGGCGCGAAAAAAAAAACATGAAAACCTTTTTTAATTTTGTTTGTCTTTCTTGAATTTACTGTGATTTCGTCCAAAAAGGCAAAAAGTTGTTAATTATTTTCGCAGGACGTTTTCATCGTTGGCGAAAACAATGGCGCAAAGCTGTGCCAGCGACACTAAAGCATTTTTTTCCAAATTCTTTTTCACTTAAGTGAGTCAAAACTAAACGTTAAGCATCAATGGTCATATTTTGGCCAAACTGCATTTGTTAAACTGCAAGGAGGCATTAGAGCTTGGCAAACTGTTCAAACTTGTAATTTGTAACTGCTGCGCAGGGAACAGCAGCGACTGTTTTTTCAAATACTCTGATATCGAAGGCATAAGAGTATATTAGATTTGTGCCATGTTCGTCATGCTGTCTGACAATGCGTATGAACTCAACTTTTTTCTGACATCTACGTGTCTCGGCCACTATGGCGCTAGAAAATCGATAATCGCAAATCGAGCCGTTAAACAGGCCAAAAGCGTATATTTTCCGCAATTGAAGAAATAAAATAAATACCAAAATTGACAGGTAGAATGCTAGTCAGCTTCTTAAAAACATTTCTGTTCTTTTCCACCTGTTATTAGCTGTTATTATATTGGTATCAGAGTATTTCTATGTCGGTTATGGCCGACTGCAATCATCTCACTTCTTTGGACCTGTTTATTGCCAGCCATTTGGTACTGACCAGAGCTAAAGCCAAGTCCTCCGGCTAGTTGGCAGTCGAGCTGACCGCCATTTGACCCATTTGCTTAATTATTCATTGCTCAGCATTATGAGCATAAATAAAATAATATAATACTTTTGTGCACACACGCACACACACACACACATATGTGCATGTGTATATGTATTATCCCTGTTAGCTGCAAGATAATGCCTTGTAGCGCATAATAAAATCTTCTGCCTCCACCCGTTTGCCGTGTGTGTCTGTGTGTGTGTGTGTGTGTGTGTGTGTGTGTGTGTGTGTGTGTGTGTGTGTGTGTGTGTGTGTGTGTGTGTGCTGCGTACTGCGCTTCATATTTATTGTTTCCCCATTTTTTATGGCTGTGGCAAGAGAACTACTTGCCTTTCATGCGTATAGCCACAAGATATAACTGCTTACGAGTCCATTACATTTTAGCAGTTTACAAAATTCGCCGGCATCAAAATGCATTTGCACTGCAAACTCAACGGGCAGTCCAACTTATTTCTAGCTTTGGCCAATGCATTTTTAAAAAGTATTACTAGGCATAATAAATGTAATTGAAAACGGAAGCCGGAAGCACTAAATAAAATCATAAAGAGATAAATATGACTAAGAATATGTAATGTTGACACAGATTCTTAAAACCGCCTATTTGGGCAAATCACTTTATTATTATGAAGATATTTATCTAAAACGGAAGGTTTTCTTTCATTAAAGCTAAGGTTTTCCTTTTCCCAATTCGAGAATACATTTTCATAAAAATATTGTACTTTTATTATTATTATTTTATTATTTATTTATTATATTTTATAATAATAGTATTTTAGATTTCACATGTATAAACATTTTAGATTCTTTATGAATCAATTTAATTCAATTTGATGAAATTTACGATTTCGAAGGGATTTTTTGTATAGAAATAGGAGTTTGCTTAAAACGAAAGAAAAAAAGAATGCATAATAATATTTCCATGTATTAAGTTTGGTCTGATTGGGTTTCTTCTGGGTTTCCTTAATCATTGCAATAAGTAATTAATATACCCAAATTAATTTTAACCTTTAGCTTAATAGATTTTTGTTTTAATTTTAATTCAATTAATCGCTTTTAGTCTTATATCATTTAAATTTAACTTTAAATTAAATGAAAGTAAATCCGATTTTGGATCACATTAAATAAATAATAGTTATGAGTTTTCCAAACAAAGCCTAACATATTTTTCCCCAATTGCTGATCGAAGTTGGCAGAAGGCCAGTTTGGACTTTACTTGGGTACCAAATGGAAGTAGTAAATCTGTTTATATTTAAACTTAAGTCACGCTTAAAGAGTGCACTCTCTATTCAGAGATTTTATGAACTTTAATGAACTTTAGGTATTTCGTGTGTTTATAATCTTAGAAAATGCAAAAATTAAATTCATGAGTTACCACCTTGGGATAGAGTCATTGGGTGACATATTCGCATAACTCTATCTAAATTCCTTTAGACAATGGGCAACCGCAATAGCAGCTGTGCCAAAGGCTCACAAAGTTTTGTGAATCTCCAACAGTTCGCATACAACTTAAGTTGCCTGCTTTGTGTGTAAGCTGTGTGTGTGTGTGTGTAAGCTGTTTGTGTGTGTGTGTGTGTGTGTGAGTCTGTGGTTGGATATTCATACATGCATATGTATCGCACATATGTGTGTGCTTTGACGACAGCCTTTACACCGAAATACTCAATTAAATAAAGTTCTACTTGAAGTTGCACAACATTTATGAACGTGCGTGTCGCAAATGCTGGCGACCAGTTGCCCTTCTTGCAGTTGCCATACATCTCCTTTACCCTAACAACTTTTAATACTATCACCACACATGACCACAACCAGCAAAAGTTTTGCGTGTGTGTGTGTGTGTCTGTGTGGGGATATATAAACCGCAGAAACAAGTGCTTATATAAGTACAATATGTGAACTGCACATTTCGATTGTCAAGTGCAAATAATATAAAATGGAATTTTCCGTTTCCGCTTCCGAATGGCGTGAAGCGCGTGGGTTCACACTTAAAACTGTTAAGTAATCTTGACAAGTGATTGTACTAGGAATAAGAATTGCTTTTTTTTTTTTTTGGATTTTTCCTTTATCGATAAAAATCAATTCTTTTGGTGATAATAAAATGTACAATAAGTTGTACTCAGCTGCAACTAAAAAAAACATTGACCAAAAGAGCAATTTGAGTCATTCACTTGACAGTAAATAAATATAAACTTTTCAAAACAATATAAAATAATTGAAAATAAATTGAAACAACAAATATAAATCCTTTGTGCTTATAACATACACATGCAAATCAAAAATTGATATTTTCGCACATTTTCTATAACTGAACCACAAATTAAATATGAAATATTTCGTATTTATTAGCACTTGCATTTAATAAGCCCACAAGTGCACAAGCATTGTAATTTTGTGTGTTGCAAAACACTGAAATGATTTATTCAATCCCAATGATTTATTCAAGGCACTGCAATTAATACTGTTTACTTAATAGCCCAAAACGGGCGCGCCTCATGTGTGCATTCCTATATATATTGTGTTAATATGCAAAGTGCTGCCTTGAAGCGTATTTGATATGCCAGCCAATTGTCGGTTTTTGAGGTTTGGCTTGTTCTACCCTTATATGAAAGTAGTTAGTCAAATTGACGATAAATGACCTAATGGGACAACAAATTTAAATACTATGCAACTAATTGATAACTGTCGGCTCAACTGTTAATTCTCAAATGGCGGCTTCATTCTGATGTGGTTTAAGAGAACTGTGCCTGGCAAAAAGCATACTTTGCCCTCTCTTAGCTTTGATGCCTATGCTCTTGGCTACTCTCTTTGATGGCAGAAAGAGAGCAACTTTAACACATTGTATGTGAAGCTGAACGCATAAACTGTCTTATATATTTGAATATCATTTTTTGAGATGCACCGTTAATAACAAAAGTAATTCTTTTGCAGTAGACAAATCGGATAGAAGACCTTATTTTCAATTTATACTACTTTATTGAAATAAGTAAAATATTGTTAATATTATTTCTGCACACTTGCAGAGTTTTTTAATTTAGCCAACAATTATTTGAAGCTTCGATGATGATAAATTATTCATATTATGCTGGCTTATTTATATAATCAAAGGATTTCTCTTTGAACAGATATCAATAGTCGAAAATTTAATTGTGTCACAAGACACAATGAAACAGTCCACTTTAATACCGTCATTAAGATTAAAGTCATATAAATTATATGTATATTTGTGAACATATTTAATATGTAAGCATCCCGGAAACAAATTCTGATTTTTTATCTCGTTTTTATTGTAATTATTAGGGGGCCATAAATAGCGACTGACTTAACCTGGCCTTTGACTTTTTATGACAGTCGAAAGTGCCCACTTAGGGAATCAAAAGCATAAAAAATAATGTTAATTTCAATATTTGTCGTATTAAATGAGCATAAAAGTCAAAAGCTGCGCATGTGTGTAATATATTTATGTGAAATAACGGAATTTGTTCATTTGAGCCGCCTGCTACCGTTTTCTTTTCACTTTTCCTCTTGGTATACGCTTGCAGAGGATACATTAGCGCGGGCGTAGAATTTGTAAATTGAGTCGAGCCAACTTCGGTCTCACAAACTACTTATATGCTCCCGATCAGTAACAAGAGTCCAGCCAATATTGCTTTGACAGTTTGTCTGTCTGTTTTAGTTAATGCTCCTGGAGTCACCCGATCCATTATGAAAACTAGTAGAAATCAAGATGGGACTACACTCAGAAAAAGTTTATCAATATATTTTTGGATCCACGGTAGCTGACCTTATTATTGAAACTGAATCTTGTGTCTTCCTTTTAAATTTCATAATACTTTTTTTTTTCACTAAAAATAAGTGTTGGATTTATTCTATTTAGAAATATTTTCTAATGTTAGGAAAATAGAAAAATTTAAATAATAAATTTATTTATTTATTATTTTTATTTATTATTTTAATTTATTATTATTGGTTTATTTAAATAAATTAATATTTAATGAAAAATAAATAATAAAAATATGTAATATTTCTAGGGTATTATGTAAAGAATTCTTTTTTGTATTTTTAGAAATTATTAAAAATAAATCAGAAAATGTTTCTAGTTTTCAGGGCTGTTTTCCATTTGGGACGTTTTTCCAAGTATTTCCGATATGAATATACTTTCGTTTTTTTTTTAGTATTTATATATTTATTAATATTAACTATAATAAAAATAATACTAGCAACTACAGCTGCTCTTTTCAAAAATAATAACTAAATTTGTATGTGATCCGATGGACGGGTAAGCGTATACAAATTTCGGGGTGTTGAAGATGACAGTTGTCTCCCAATTTTTTTATTCGTTTATCGCAAGTGCGTAAAATTTAAATAAAACGTGTCTTTATGTTATGAACAGATTGTCGAGCAGCTGCTGCCGGCTGTCGGAGTGACGTGGCTTTAAAGCGGCCCTCAATCAGTCACTCAGTCAGTCAGTCTGTCAGTTTTCGCAGCTTTGGTCGCGTCGGGAGTCACGCACTCAAAAAAGAAAAACACACACACGCACGCACACACATGCACATATGACTGGTAGTATTTTACGCAGGATGCCGACAGATGGTAGCACACACACACACACACACACACACGAAGGCAGACTCAAATGCGTACGGGAAATGTGACAGGATGTCATTTTGCAACGCATCCGAAACATAAACACGTCGCCCTCTGCTTTTGTGTCTGTGAAAATTGTGCGGCTAAAAGGCGCCAAATGTTTGTATTTTCGCGTCTGTGTGAATGTGTGTGTGTGTGTGTGTGTGTGTGTGTGTGTGTGGGGCAGAGAGCGAAACTATGAAAATGTGCATGGGATTTTTACTCGTGTCCCCATAGTAGCCGGGTCATGTTTATTTTAAATACACGTAATGTTCACATTATAACGCTGAAGCGTTTTAAATACGTGCGAAACTTGTTGAGCTCCATACGAATATTGTGACAAGTGTCTCATAAATTTGTAGCTAAGCTTATTTGAGTTAAGAACATATATATATATAATTATTTTTGTTTGATTAGCATTTTTTCACGTTGAGGTGTAAAATCACTGAAGGTGTAAAAATATTTTAAATTTTACAACGCTTTTAACTGGCTTTGAGTAATTTCTTTTGTGTGTGGAATAAATGAGAGAGTAAATTTTAATTATAGTTAATGTACATTTGTAATCAAATTTCTTAAGTCACCTGCCTATGCTTATTATGCAATTCAATTAACAAGCAAATGTTTGACTATTATTATATAAATATAAATATTAAGTATTTCTCAAGTGTTAAACTCATCCTACTCCATAGGTACAATTTTTTGCTTACTTACTTTTTGTATTTTCTTTGACCTTTTTTAGCCCTTTCTTTGACCCTGTCTTCTCCCCGATTTACTTTCCTTGTTACACAGCAACTAGCGTTAAACATGTTTCCCCAATCCTTGAAATATATATGTATTTCGGACCAATTACATTTTAACATCCGCGGATTTTCTATGTCCATTATTTTTATTTAATTTATTTTAACTCAATTCTTCCCTTTTAATTTCACATAATTTAATTGCTTATTTCAATAATAATTTAAAATTTTATTTAAATTTTTATTATATATTTTTTTTTAAGTTTGGCCTTAGACTACATTAAATAAATAAAATTAAATATAAAATTAACTAACTATTCGAAAACAATTAGACTGCAATCAAAATTTGAACGTTTTTATATTATTATATTGAAGGTATGAGAGAATGTTCGCAGAGCTTAATACTTGAAGCTTAGATTATACTCGTCAGCGACCGTGTCAAAGAAAGTCTTAAATTTTCACCAAATTTGGTTAGTATATTTGAAGAGATGTCCTCCAAAGCGTCCTTCAAGCGGAGACAAAGGCATGTTTTATTTTTGTTTTATTTCATTATCATTTTTTTTCCGCTTCCATACTTAAACTAATTTTAATTGTTTTAATTTTTTCTTTTAGTGAGCCTTAGCACAATTAAAATGGAATCTGAAATCGGTACACAAAATACATATTATTATTATTTCAAGTTATACGCAACATACAGGTAATCTACATGTATCTCAACAAATACTTAGTTTTATGGTGTTTGCCAATTAGTTTTTTAAATACACAAGCACGCGAAATGGAAATTTGGTATGAACTTTATTCGTGTGCAAATGCAAATGCAGTTGGAATTCTATATAATTAGAGAAGAAATGAAATGCCAACTAATGACAGGGGTAAGAAATCATACCGAAGGCTGCGTGTGCTCATGTGTGGGTGATTGTGTGTGTGTGTGTGTGCTCCAGTTGGTAAATACAAAAGTACAAATTGCACAAATAATGAAACAGTTGGTAAGCTCTGGCTGATGTTGCAGCATGTGCTGATGTTGCATGTAGCATGCAGCATGTGGCTGTTTTGCCAGTATAACCCTCCACACTCTGAAATCAACATGTGCGCTTGGCGGGCCTGTGTGTGTACATCAGCGACTGTGATTGTGCTATTTAACAGCCCCTGCGGCGCATTCAGTATGTCATTTGGCTTATTGATTTGTGCATGCACCTTAGGAGAGAATCTCAATACGCTTTTAGGTATTAATGTTATTGTGACAACCGTATTGTGATCATTGAATTAAATTAATGTTATTAAATTTTGTCTAATAATATTATTTAGTTTTGTTTAATATATATCTTCAACTTTAATGGTATTAGTTTAAGCAGAATTAACTTAATATCTATCTACCTTCAAGATTTGTCTTGTGTAATAATATTATATTTGTATATAAGATAAGCCAGGGGAAGAGCATACTTAGATTACTCACCTGAACGAGCGAGGAGGATTCCTCAAAGCACATCATAGCAGACTGTGTCGCCTTAGCCAGAAGAAGATGCAACATCTCTGGCAACACACAATAATATTAACAATAGTTATAAAAATAATATTAATAATTTATATATAGTTAAAATACTAATTAGTTTTTATTAAAATTATCTACTAAAATAAATATCCGTGCCCAATGTTCTTTCAGTCGACAAATCAGTAAGAAAGAGTTCAAAAACACGAAAGACATTTATCAATATGTGAAGCTTAAGTTGGAAATAATCGAAAGATAACGAAAGTTGGGCAATGGAATCATAACCAAAATTGTATACAATATCGGATGGAAATTATAACCTGTGATGTATATTGATAAATGTGTGCAAAATCTTGCAAGTCGCAAGCCGAATTTCCTAAGGCCCCTCCAATTATGTTCAATTATGCACTTAAGAAAAGCTTACACAAATGGCTAGACATATTTGTAATACCCCTTTTAGCATACACTTACCAGTGCTATTGAAAAGTGGCTAGCGCAAAACTTGTGGCTCTTCAGGGAGAAAACTAGTAAAAAGCATTCACGTTGCATGGCAACCAAATTAAATAAGCGCATCAAGTGAAATGTCTTCGGAAAGTTTTTATGCAATTTGTTAGCAGCAAGAGCAGACGCCAAGTTTTTTGGCTAAGTGATTCGCTTTGTGTAGACCTATTTAATTACTATAGGCCAAATGCGAAATGTGCGGCACACAATTCAAAAGTGAGCGAGGCAGAAATATGATAATTTCCAGACTTATTTATGAGCACTTTATGGCCACATCGCAGACCTATTAACAATGTGCAGTCAAATTTAATTTTTATCTCCACCAATGAGCAGTAGCAAGTAGAAGAAAGAATATAAAGAGATGAAGTGACAGAGAGAGAGAGAGAGAGAGAGAGAGAGAGAGAGAGAGAGAGGGAAAACATATAAAATGTGAAAATTTATGTGACAGTATTTGAAATTTATTTGCTGCAACGTTTGCATGGCGACGATTTGTGTCTGGTGTTGTTGTTGCTGTAGCTGTTGCTGCTGCTGCTGTTGCAACAAAATACTGTTTCACTGACCCATTTTGTTAAGGGGGCTAGAATGCAGAATACGGCAGACGGCAGACGGCATACGGAATACGGAACAATACTCATACGTCCCGTGGTGCGGCAATGGACATGCATGCAAAGTTTTTCCTAGGCGAGGCGTTCAAACAAAAAGCAGGCAGTAAATGCGCAGACGATTAGAGCACCATTTGTTTCGATGTGTGTGTCTGTGTGTGTGTGTGTGTGTGTGTGTGTGTGTCTCTGTCTGTATACAAGCAGATACATTCACACGTATATATAGCTGTGGCTGGCTGCTGTTATTTACTGTTATTTGTTTAGCTGGGTTCCTGTTTATTTTTCGGCTTATTTGTTGCCATTGTTGGCTGTCATTGTTATTACTGTTGCCTGGTCCAGTTTATGCTGCACTTGCGCCAACGTCACAAAATGAAATATTTAAGTGCGCATTAGCCCTCCCCCCGCCCCCTCCCTTTCGACCAATTTACCATTCACTCCATCCACAACCAAACGCCGTACATAGAATAGCTATCGCCATGGGAGCTCAGAGTAATTGCAAAAATTACCACAAGCACTGAAAGAGGTTGGATTCCAAATGAACGAATGAGAACTGCAATGATTTCTGTATCGACTGGAGTGGAAAGGGACAGAAAAGATACACAGAGAGAGGGAGAGAGAGGGAGAGAGAGAGAGGGAATGGTCTGTCCTATATGAGAGAGGAGACCATAGCATATGCTGATTTCAATTGATTCTTGCTTTGCGGCTTGTGTGTGCTTCGTTTGCTTCGTTAATGTTGCAATGTCTGTCTATGGTTTTGACTCTGGTCAGGTACCGCACGCATATACGAGCATGTTGCATTGTTGAGGGCGAGGTCGGGCCACATACGCACTGGCTCACAAAGGCATATTTTAAATGCCGCAATTCATTTGACCATAAACCGAAAGACAACAGTACCAACGACAAATGAAGGCAACTTGCGGGAGTTCTTTACTTTTAAAAGCTATTCAAACTTTTGATTTACCACATTTAGATTGATTTGACATTTAGCTTTGTTATTTTAACCGAGTTACATATTTCATAAATTGAATTTTAAACTTTAGAAACAGTAAATTCCTTCTTTAAAAGTTTACATGGAAGTTGTAAAAAATTGAAACATTTCCATTTAAATACCCTGTATATATACATTCTTTAATAAACCATAAACTTCTTACCATAAACTTCTTAAACATTTTTCAAGATTTATATAAAAAGATATATATAAAATCGAAACGTGTCAAGCTATCCAGTGGCCAGGATTTTTAATCATATAGCGGATGGAGGGGCGACTTGTATCAAAAAAAATATTGTGATAGACTAATGAGTTTTGAAGCGTTTGCAGGTGGAATGTGTACCCTGATAAGGTCCTAGGTACGATACGCATAATTGTAGATAGCTTATGATTATTTTCAATAAGTCTGATGAACCATTTAGGCAGCAGCTTGTATTTTACCTTTAACAAAGTGAATACAAAACAATATTCTGTACTTTATGAACCTTTCTTGCTTAACTCAATTAATATGGAAATCATACAATTGTTTAAATAATATATATGTTATAATATCTTACTACTATCACAGGGAATTTGTTAGCCTAAAAGACCCGAGTGCAACAAGATTATCAATTTAAATACATTTTCTACTTTATTACAAGTTATATGCTGGTAACCCTCTTTGTTCAAGCACTTGAAATTACTTTCTGTTTCACTGATTGTGAAAATTCATTTTCCAAATGGCTAGAAACATAGTAAAAATAGTTATTAAATTGCTGCCAAGTACTGTGAGTGCACTTCAAACTATATTCAAGCATTGTATTTTGTTTTTATTTATTTCTGAGTAATTTTAACTTTGTTCAAATGTACTATTTCTATTTAGAGGCAACTTTTTGGATTTTTTTCATAGCCTTGCTTAGCTGTTAGGGTCAGCAATTAGAGGAAAAACGCTGGTCGAGTGCTTTGTAAAGCAATGGGCTCGTGAAAAGCCGGCTTGAATTCAATTAGTTCATTATTAATTGCATTAATTTGAAAATATTAAACTCAATTTTAATTAACACTAATAAACACACACGTTGCCAACAACAAACAAAGGAATTTGCCTAGCGCATAATTTGCGATGCAAATTAAAATAGTTTGAGCGAAAATTCCATAGGGCATAGTTAGCAAAGAACTCATGTTCTGCTTGTAGGCAAGGCATTTAAAAAATAACAGAAAAGTGGTAAAATCATTAGTAAAAGTAGTTTGGCAATTTGTATATTCAGAGTTTGAGAATATAAGATATTTTCCATAAAATTTAAAGCCGTAAGATATTTGTAAAGTTAAATTTAGTCACCTTGAAGGCAATCAGATTTTGTTTCTATACATTTATTTATTTTTTCTATATTTTTAAAGTGGATTAAAAACTGTAAATACATTTAAAAAAATGTTAATATTTAAAATCGGTAATTATTTGTAAAGTTTAATTTAGTGAATCTTGAATAATATTTAACATCTTTTTCCTATAAATTTATTTTAATTATTTGATGTGGATTAAAGACTGTGAACAATTTCTTAAAAATTGTAGAAAATACAATTTTTAAACTTTAGCTTAAAGTGCGACTTATTGCTTTCAGTCAGATACTAAGCAGCTAAGCCTGCATTCTATTGGGAAAATTGTTATTATTATTATTTGGTTTATCTTGTTATATTCTATAGAAAACAGCAACAATTTTTTTGTAGGAAAGGTCACATTTGGTCAGCTATAAGCTGTAACTTTTTTATATTTTTCTACTCAAGTTGTAAGAGCTTTGAGTTGTGCCCATTGAAATGAAAATTTTTGTTTAATTGAAGTATGAAATGTGCTCAGTTGAGTGCACAAATCTAACGACGGTTTTGGGGGATTTTATATTTCCTCTTTTTCTCTTTTTATTATTACTTTTTTTTTTTATTTATATATATTTAGTTTATTTTTTTTTTGGCTCTTGTGTAGCGACACGTGAAAAATGTGAACAATGAGAAATGTTTGGCATCAAGTTGAGTCTTGATTTAATGTACAGTACAGTGAGCACAGCTGTAATTGGGAAAACCAACGAAATATGAACTATAAATAACAAAAATTGATAAATATGAGGGCAAAAAAAGCAAGTCAGAGAGTAGTGCAATTATAAGTAACTGTATGTTGTTAGCAGTAAGCTTAAGTAATTTATTTTTGCTCAGCTATGATTGAAATGCCAGCTGCAGGCAGTTTACTCTATGGGTGTCTGTGTGTGTGTGTGTACTTGCGTGTGTGTGTGCAGTGAGAACAAAAACATAGCATACATGTGAGGGCAGCACATTATAAACTGCATTGTTGTGCGTTTGCTGCTATTGCTGCTATTGCTGCTTGCTCTTGTTGCTGCTTTGATAGACTGTTGACTGTTAACTGTTTGTATCGGATTGCATTGCCATCGAGTATAAAAATCAATTTGCAGCTATCAAAACGTTGCAGTCTCGTGCTGTGTGCCTTTTGCTATTGCGACAATTGATCGATTTGTTGGTATTTGCCAAGCAATCGAATTTTGTCAGCCAAGCTGAAGTAGTTGTTTCAGCTATACATAGCAATAATAGAAGCGCTCCACTAAGCTGACAGTGAAGTTAATAAGGCTCGCCAAGTAGCACAACTAAAGCTGCATAAATAACTTCGGCACATGCGACGTATGCGTGATTTTTTGTTGTTGCTTTTTTGGTCTAAATGAGCTGTCACATTCATTTTTGGGAGCGAGCAGATAGTGGGGCCATAAAGTTTAAAGACAAATGTGCTGATTATAGCGATAGCACTTGATTAACGTGGCCGGGTTTGTTATGCAAATGAGCAGCAAAGTACTTGGATGAATGTGTGAGGGGCAAATGGAGAGGGTAGAGAGTGGTACGACAAGGCGTCGCTCACTTGACAGCGCTAATGAAGGCAAAAGACAGCGGCCGCTGTCAGCGAAGAAACCGCTAACACAATCACGAAAGCAAATAAGCAAACAGTTAGTCAGACAGGCTCCAAAAGCCAGCAGGCCCCAGAAGTCAGGCAGTGACAAAGACGGGCAGACAGAAAGACAGACAGGCAGACAGACATTTTGGTTTTTGTTGGACATGTTTGAGTATTGTTAGAGCTACTGCTTAGCGTTACTTTTGGCTTAATTAAAACGCTTTGGGCTGTCAATTGGCTGATTTAGGCCTTTGCGGCTGACACTAGCTGAAGCGCTGTTTTTAAGCCGCTTTAATTAGCCATATAACTCGCTTCACACGGCCTGCTTTGCCCTGCCCTAACCCGCCCTGCTCTGCCATCGTCCATACAAATTACTATACAAATTTGCGTTGCATACTTCCTGGCGTCGGCATTCAGCATTCGCCATTCGCCATTGTAAAATTTGCCAGCATTCATAAGCTCCAGACGAGCAGACAGACAGACAGACAGACAGACAGACAGACAGGCAGACACAGTGACAGACAACAACTGACAGTCAGACAATTGCTGCTGCTTTTGAACCGGCCTTTTTTATATTTGGCTTTGTACGGCTGCCGCTTTTGCCGCATACAACAACAGCATAAAGTATCATTAATAAAAAAATAATGCCACGAGAAGAATAGCGCATGGCAAACGCACACACACACACACACATATACACACACACACATACATACACACACACACACACAAGCCGACACACATAAATACAAAACGAACTGCTGTGCCGCAGTGACAACAACGACAACAACAACAACGACAACAACAACAACACGAGATCGTCTCTAATTGAATTTCTTATGGTCCATTAACTGTCAGTCCAGAAATCCGCAGAGTCAGTGGGTGGATGTGGGGTTGGTTTTGGTGGTTCAAGGTATGATACTTATGTAACACCAACTGAATGAGTAAGCAACAAAAATGTAAACGTGACAGTTTTTAACAATATTTAAGATGTCAGCATGATATATCGTTTAATTTATGTATTCTATATGTATTTTTGGTTGGGCGCAACACAGCAAATGCTGTCCTTCGAGAGAGATAAATTTAATAAAAACGTTTTGTGCGTATTTTTCAGATAAATACCTAAGTGATATTTTGTGTTTTGAGCACTTTTTGGCATATTATAATTAGCTTAAGGATGAGTTTCTTCCGGTTTTGACATTTGCATGCAAATCAAGTGGAGAAAAATTCAATTTATCAACTGTAATCAATTAAATAATGTTTGGTGCTGCTATCAGAACTTTAACATTATAGGAATCTTAAGTGATGTAATCTTAGGATATTATTTACGACAAGCTTTCAGCACGCATTACCGCTAAAAAACTTTAGAGTCAATACACGTTCTGCTTACTTAGAGCAAGTGGCCCTGCTTAATACAAATTTGTCTTCATGGCTGGTTTGGCAATATTATTACTTGTTTTAAAATAAAATTAGGTAATATGCTATTTTGTATTATGAAAAGAAAAATAAAACAAACAAAACATAAAACAAATTTAAATAAATTTTATATCATGTAAATTTCAAAATCTTCTGGAAGTGTCTTTGGTCGAAATAAGTTTCGTGTTTTTATATATTGTTTTGGTGACCTCTTTTTATGTAAATTTCAAATATCTATTTTGGTCAACTTCATGACAAGTTTGTTATTATTTTTTATATAGTTCAATATATTTCAAAAAAGATTACAGTCTGCTGTTAATTCGGATTTTTCCTAATTAAAGTTTAAATATCCTATTTTGTATTTCTCAACAAAATTAAATTTACTTTAAATTTAAATTTGTGTTTGCCATTGCTCAATACTTTGCTTTTGTTTTCTTAAAATTTAAATCAATCATATTCTGTATTAGTTAAAAGAAAAAAAAAAAAGCAGAATTTAATTAAGACTTAAGCAAAAGCTATTTTGAATTGTAAATGCATGGTAAATAAATGCAATTTATTATTATTTAACTTTGCAGCAAGTTTCCTTGCTCAATACAAGTTTAGTTTAATGTCTACATTCGTTTATATAAAATTTAAATAAATAATATTTTGAATACTAAAGAAAACATTTAATAAAAGCAAAATTGTATAATCTAATCTTAAGAATTTAAAGTAAATATCTTTTCTGAATAGAAGTTTTGCTTCGTATTATGCGATTGCAGTCACATAATATTATGCTTTTGTATATATGAAATTTAAATAAATGTTATTTTTCATTATTTTCAATTTGCAGCAAGCGTCTTTGGCATTTTGGCTATAGGCGAGATAAAATAATTTTCCACTTCAACTATTCACAATATCGGGCAGCAGCAGCAGTAGTAGTAAATAAAATAAAGGCAAAATGCCACGACAGCAGCAGGTAATGCAGGTAATGCAGGCAATGCAGGTAACTGAATGCCGCCTGAGTACGCCTTTCTCATCCGGTTGCTGCTGACTTATTTATGCAAATGTTTGTAGCATTCGCCTCAGCGATGCTTTAAGGTGTTTTTTTTTTTTTATTTTATTATTTTCCTTACAATTTCTTTTTAAATATTTTTCAAATATTTTACGCAAGGCTGAAGTTGAATGCGCAAGGTTCAGCGATTTGCTCAGACATTTATTCAATAATTTTATTTCCAATTTAAGGTGGACTGAAATTGCAATCAACTTTTTGGGATGTATTGGATTCCATTCCGACTTGCCGCAGTCATTTGGTCACTGATTTATCATGCGTACAAATTGGTTGCACCGTGCATCAATAATGAGCCATTAGTGGCAATTACGACTTACCAATTAGCCACCGTTCTAACCTACCAATTGGCAACACCATAAGCCTTTAGCCATTGCCATTGCCAGCAGTTGCCTGGCAACGCGGATTCAATTGTTGTGCTGCCGAACGCTGCGTATGCGTAATGTGATTTGACTGTGAGCCTCCCACTGGGTACTCCGTGTTGTGCATTTGTGTGAGTGCGTGTCAATGTGCGTAGGTAAATTGGCGTTCAATTTTAGGTTTTTTTTTGGGTAGCTGCAATTTCATTTAGTTAGTTCATGGCTAAGTACTTGTGTTTAACTACAGCGCTCGACGCGAATCTTTTATGCCACTAGTTGCGTTCCTCTGCTCACTCCTTCCCCCTTTCCATCATCCCCAGCAGTATGCTAGACACGTACAACTTTTATATTCCTTTCGTTGCTGCTGCCTGCGGGGTCCAGTGTCAATGGCAAGTGCTGAGCTCTGGCACCCTGGAGCATAGTTAATAATAATTGCTTGCTTGGCATTGAAAACGAACCTTCATCAATTTGGGATTACGACTAAAGACTGCAACCCGCTATTTTTTGATCTTGGGAGGAGGGTTTATTAAAATTGTCACGTCTTTTTTTGTGATGCAGCAAAATAGTATACTTAGCTGTTTAGCTAGTTTT
Organism: Drosophila anomalipes; assembly: GCA_035041615.1. Classification (NCBI taxonomy): domain Eukaryota; kingdom Metazoa; phylum Arthropoda; class Insecta; order Diptera; family Drosophilidae; genus Drosophila; species Drosophila anomalipes. The sequence goes on from JAWNKZ010000041.1 coordinate 475,049, forward strand.
TTCTAAGCAACATAAAAAAAATTGTTCAACAAATGGCGAAAAGTTTTTTGCACAAATGAGTTGTTTGCTCACGTGACGCTCCAGTGGCTGTCTAATTAGCTTAGCTTGAGAAGAGCACTTTGAGCTATTCGTGGTATTTGGCCTTTGGACTTCCGCTTTAATAAATAATTATTTCAGTTTGGCAGCGGCTTTTGATGTTGCTTTTGGCCAAATACTTGGCAACCGAAAGAGCATAATAATAAGCATAACCATTAGTTCCAAAAATTGCTTGCCTCACCAAATCGCCAAGTTGTGTTTGCATTTGAGTTTACTGCTCTTGATTAGTAGCGCTGACCTAGAACAGATCTCAGATTAAATTTGATATCGTAAACTATTTGTTTAGATACTTCAAATGGTTACTTTAATAATGTATTACAAAAAACATTTAAATTATATGAATAGACTTTTCAATTCAAAGGCGAATTTATTGCGAATTTGTAGCGAAATAGTTTTTCAATAGCTTTGCATTGAGAATGGAATTAATCAGGCATGGCTTTCATTGGAGGCATGCGTACTTAATTAATTTCAATTAGCGTCATGCACACACACACACACACACACAGAGAACATAGTGAGTTCATTGATGGCTTTTCATAAAGCGGAGTTCTTTTAATAAGCGCCAACTAATTTTGTTTTTCTACTTTTAGCATTATGTGTTGGATATGCACACAACTTTGATGAAGCACAAATTGATTGCGCTGCTCGCACGTGTCTGTCAGTAACTGAAGCGCTGTCTCTTTTTCTATAACGCTCTCTCTCTCTCTCTCTCTCTGTCTATCTCTATATATCTTTCTATTTCTCACTGGGTGGCTGTGTGCTTCTAGCTTTTTGGAAAAGGCTTTGATATTAAAATTCCTTTGCTGAAAACAATTTAAAATATTCCATAGCATACTCTGTGGTGGCTCCTGCAGGCTGCTGCTGCTATTGCATGCTATTTGCATGTAAGCTCATAAGTAGACGTTCTTGTTGTTGCTGATATTGTTGTTGTTATTGTTGTTGTTATTGTTGTTGTTGCTGTTATTGTTGTTGCCATCTTTTTGCCTTTGCGATTCTCTAGAGTGCTGTCTGCGTATTTTTATGTGCAAACAAATAACTCAACCCGCATACGAATACGTATTTGTATCGGGTTGCAGATACGGATATGTTACCATTACATATGATTCTATGTGTTGCTGATTCCTTCTGCTGCCACAATCTCTATCCTCGCCTATCTTGGCAAGTGTAAAAATCTCGCTTTGACTTTGATTGACAGCATTGGGGATTCTCGGTCGTGTACCGAGAACATCGTCTAAAAGTTGTAGCCGCAAAATAAGAGCTTGCATCGCATTGCCGATGCTTGAATACCCTAACTGAAACACTTTTTTTTCAGCTCAACTGTACGATCTATAAATCAATCAATTTCAATTTTATGCTACAAACATCTAATGTGAATACAAACTTTAATATTTAAAATTAGTAAGATTGTTCTGGTCAAGAGAGATCGACTAGCAGATACTCCGAACCCAAGTCATACCTATCATGAGTCGCACATGTCCTATTCAAATCAACACACTGACACGCATATATATATAAATATATATTGTGTGTATATATGTGTGTGTACATGTATGCAGATTTGTATGTATGCTGCTTTGTAATTTGATAAATATGCACTTTTTTTAAATGGCAATAAATATGGAGCTATCACCTTAATAGTATAGTTCGCTGGTAAGAATATATGTCTTGTGAATATCATTTTAACAATCCTGAGGATTCGGAAGATGGCAGGGGCCATGGTTGTACTTTATTACTAAGACCCACTGTGCTCGAATTCAGTAAGCCAATAACAATCCTGGAGTCAAGATAACTATTTTGCTTTTTAATAGTTTTTAACGAAAGTTGGTCCACAAAAATTAGCTTCAGCGTCCCACGCCTCAACGATACTCAGAAAAACATCGCACTAAAATGAAAATCTCCCTGATAGAAAAGTTTTTAAAGTTTTAAGCGAGAATGTCTAAATTAACAAATAAAAAAAGATTGTTTAGATGTATTTCATTTTTCAGAAATAGTTTCTGTTGTTAAGATATCTATTTCTAACAAAACAATGGTATTAAAAGTAGAAATGTCGAACATAAACACTCTGAAATTAAATTATCTATCCCAGGACATAAATATGATTAAATTCAATTACATTCAAATATATCTTGTTTATACATGTTGACATATCGAAATTAATTGGCAGCAAAATTCAGATGTTTAAATTTCATTTAACCTGGATTTCAGTTTCGTCTAGCATGCCACATAATTAATGTTAATATATTTATGAACTCGCCACACTCACAAGTTCACATTGCAATTGTTGTAGCCTGCTCTGTTGTTTAGCCTGCTGTTTCATAATCATATGCAAATTCTAATTACAATATCTGTGTGTTGCGTGAAAATTGGAAATACACCTGAATTGTTTATTTTATGCAAATGCAAATCATGCTCGATTGATACAAGTGGAAATTTGGAAGCTTGTCTATGTTCGCAGCCAGTTGATTGTAATGTCTATTGTTCCATATTTCATGAATGCGAAAACAGTGGTTTGGGTGCCGTCAAACAACAACAATTCAATTCGATGAATAAGCGAATTTTCAAACACAAAATGCACCGGCAGCAAGCCCCTTTCACATCACATGATGTAAAAACAATTTAACAAGCTATATTTGTCAAATGTTTTTGAATTTAACTTAGTAAAACATACCATTTACACATGCAATTAAATATTGTGAACAATGCCATATAATAAATATAAGACAGATATTTAAAGCTAGCTTTTTTGTATAGCATTCTTCTTCCCATCGTCATTTAATGCAATTTTAATTATTCGTGCGTTGCGTGAAATTGAATTTTTTACTACTTCTGTGGCTCCTTCTCCAGAGGGCAACTAAACAGTTGTGTGTGGTTGCTTTTGCTTATTTAACATGAAGTCCAAGTCATTGGAGGTCTTCTCATGCCCATGTCCAGGCGGACTAGGTCTGCAATATTATTATTTATTATACAAGCTGCCAGACTGCTCTGCTGTTGGCACGATAGACTCAATGGATTGCCTTGCAAACTAAACTCAGAATTTAAATTGTGTCAATTGTGCTTATTTTGATTGAGTTTATGACACTGGCAATGTGGTTCACCTTACAGTGCAGCTCTGTAATATCCGACTGAATGGACAGATAACCGCATTTGTCAGTTGCAGTCGGGCATAATTTATGCACTTGTTCACAATTATGTTAATTGGATTTGAATCAGTGCAACAAATGTATCCATTTATGTCATTAATCTTTAAAAGTCAGTACAAACATTTAATTTTTAAACCTGTGTCAATTTAATTTATATATTTTTCATTTTTTTTGTATACACCAAAAATAACTAAAAAGGATGTAATGGTTTTTCCGACACTACAAAGTATATATATTCCAGATCAGGGTCAACAGCTAGGTCGATGTGGCCATGTCCGTAAAATAATAAAAAAAGCACGTATAATAATATTTGCTTTGTTTTAAATGAGTTTTTTATTCGTACTCTAATTGTATAATTATTACAGTAAAACACTCCGGCTGCAATAAGTGTATGTACATGTACTCAGTGCTTTTTAAGTATATGTCCACATTATATTCTCATTTGCATTTATTTGCGCCACTTTAAGCATCAGTTGTGTTCCGATTAAGACACTTATGCGAGTCAACAACAACAACAACAATAAGAGCAACACTGCTCTGGCGACTTGGGCCATGCGGCAAGCGCACGACTCTCGGCGAAACAACAAACAATTGTTGATGCCATCAAAAGTTACTCAAAAGTTCGCAAGTTGGTCAAGCATTCTGCAAATAGCTTGCCTCGGCCAGTCACCGAGGCGATTTGAAGTATCCATCCACCCATCCTTGGCCCATCATCAGTTGCCAATGTTCTTTTTTTTTTCTTTGTTTCTTTTTTTTTTTTTTTACGCAGGCCAAGTGCTTTATTACTTATTCAAGTTCTCATTCAAAAGTTTTCATTAACTGTGCTGCGGATAGCTTGGCTGCCTGGCTGCCTGGCTGCCTGGCTGGCCCGGATATCCCGGGTTGACTGTCCCTGCTCCAGGTACAAGTGCTAATTGTTGAAGAGAAAATAGCAAATTTAATAAGTTTTTAGCAGTAACTCGAGCTACCATACACAGCCACTGGGCGGTGAGTTATTCAAAAGATTTTTATTTTTTATTTTGATGTGCCTTTAAGTGCATAAAAGTGCAAAGTGACGGGGCAGTGGGCTATCTATGCAATTTGAATGCATTATGCCAACAGCCTCAAGTACCTGGTTAGCTGCGAATAGAACATAAAAGATTTTTGAATTTTAAATGTTTCAATTCTTTGCTTTACATAATGTCCATTTATAATTTTAAGCATCAGCTGGTGTTCGCTTTGCTTGTATATGTTTTAAATTAAATTCAGCAATAAGAAGTTGGAGTGAAATATATTTACAGTTTGTATAAATTTAAGAGCATTCATAATTAATGCAAATAATTAATTATGAGGCTGCACGTTTGCAATTTCATTAATTGCTCGTTTATTAATGTCAACGAAAAAAAAAAAACAACAACAACAGGAACAACAAATGAAAAGCGCATAATTAATGCCAGGAAATGTGCATAAATTCAAAATGTGCTCCGCAACCCAAAAGCAAATAATCTACGGGCGTTGTGGGGAGGATAAAGCTGCTTGGTAAAGAGGTCAGGTGAGTGAGTGTCACCGGGAGTCATAAATACTGGCTGCCATATGTGCATAAAGGATTATACTTATAAGCGCGTTGCTTTATTAATTTGAATGCTGCATATTTTAAGGCGCGCAACATGCATAAATCAAGCGAAAACACACAAAAGTGCGTAATTTAAACATTAAAATTAACGATAAACTCCATGCGGCTATATTACCTAAGTTGTCGAGCAATTCAGGCCAGCAGGTGCTGCCAAAATAAATACCATGGAAATATAATATTTTATGTCTCACACACCAAAGCCAATAAGTAACCGAAAGACAGACACAATAACAGTCAGAAAAGGCATATACAAAAGAAAAAAAAAGAAGCAAAACGAAACTTTTAAAAATAAAATCCAGTCCAAATGTTCATACATATGTCAGCGTGTGTAGCTATGCAAATCGAGAGTGTATATAACACATTTTATTGTACACAATTTAAAGGTAAACAAATTGGGTTTATACAACGAAATAAATATATTTGAAATTTGCGATAAAAGTTAGCAAATATAATGTAAATAGTAGAAAGTTCACTGTGACTATTCTTGTAGTTAAATACTCAATTTAGATCTTAATATGCTGCAAGTCACATTGAGCCTGTTGCGGCTTGGTTTACTTTATGCTTATTTAAATCAAATGTCAAGTTACTTGTTGATAATAAAAATTGGGATTTCATAAATTTCAAACAACAGTACAAACAAATCCCAATTTTTTGTGGCAAATTAATTACACATTTCAATTAAATTGAGCAATTTTGGTGGGATGATATCTGGTTTCTTAGTATCTTCATGTAAACCACAAAGTTCACTTAAAGTTGCCAACAAATTGACGGAGGCTGCATTTCCAAGAATTAGCTACAACCAATTTGCTTTCATTAGCCGAATGCTGAGCATTAAGCGTGTCATTTCTATGTGGGTGGTATTAAATTAGTACACCCCTAAGTACACCTAAGAAGTAATAGAGATTTACGGTGTACAATAAAGCGCACACAATGGAGTGCTCATGACATCAAAAGAGATTGCACCCTGGATACAATTGCCACACTCTTGAAAGCTGGGACTTCGGACTTTATGCTAAGTTTTATGGACACACATTTGACATTTGGGCAGCTTTCTTTGCCATTAAGATGTATCATAAAAAATTCCGACCTATTCTACGTGGTCTGACTGTCAGGAAGGAGACAGGGAGCAGAGATTGAGAAAGAGAGAGAGAGAGAGAGAGAGAGAGAGAGAGAGTCCGGGCTAATTAAGAAGTGCTAATGAAAAATCCAACATACATTTGAAGTTTACCAAAAACTTTTGGCACATGTCCATGCAAGATGTAGCATGTTTTCGTTGCACAGAGGCATTTTGCATGCGTGCGTCAAGTTTTTAATTAAATGAAGTCTTTGCCCTTGTTTTCGTATTTTCCAAGTTTGCCCTTTGCATCCGTACATTTTATTTTCTGTTCGTCCTTTATGCAGCTGCAAAAACTTCCGGCAACTTAAATTAAGTCAAGAAACTTAAAGTTGTAACTTGATTTTTGCATTAAATGCATGACAGTAGGAAAATATCTTTAAGATACTTGCTATGTCAGCTGGATTAACTTCAGTTGATCAAAGTACACAATGAGTACAATGAGAGATACATAAAACAGTGTAATGAAAATAAAAGAAACAAAAAAAAAATATATAAAAAAAAGCGAAATAAACAGAGAAAACTAATAACAAAATACAAACAATTTGTGGCCATCTAGATTTGTATGTGTGTGCGTCTCTGGTTATTTTTCTGGTCGAGGGGCAGGGTTGTGGCGGAAGTCTGCAGGTGCCTGTACACGCAGTTGGGCTTGAAAAGATAGGTAAACAAAATCACGTTGGGTAAATATTATTCCGTTTGCACTGACTCATGAGTCGTGCGACAGAGCCACAGTCCCTACAGTTGCTTGGGCTCTAACTTTGGGGATTTGTTGTTTTATTTTATTTTTATTTATTTTTTTTTCAGTCTGCTTCACGCTGTTGTTTTCTGCTTTAAAAAAAAAAACAAATTTCAATTTTAATATTTCGGCATTTTGTTGTTGATTGTTATTATACCCTGGACCCATTAAAAATGATTGAAAGGGGTATCATAAAGTTATGCAAAAGTATGTAACAGGCAGAAGTCAGCATCTGGCACTCCATAAGGCATATCTAGCCTTGATCAGCAGCAAAAGTAGGAGCATTTTTTAATGTATGGGTCTCAATATATAATGGATAAAGATTTGGGTGCAGGTCATATTGTAGTCTGGTTGTCTCAACTAGAGCACTCTTATGGTTTTTTTTTTTTAATATTTATTTGAGTTACTTTTGTTGCTATTGTTGCGACGTTGACATCAAAAGCGAACAATGATGAAATGGGAAATACGAAGCGTATTTTTTGGATATACAAATAAAAAGTAAGAATTGTAAAAATTTGTCGATAAAATTCTAAAATTCAACGATGGATGCTGAATGGTAAACTTCTTGACCCAAAACCACTGAAAGGGCTGACAGAGCGCAGCAAAATTAAATCTCAAATTATTTTTACATTTCCACTTACATTTTTTGCCTTACTCTCTTTTTGGCTTATCAAATGAATGTATGTAATTCGATTTATTCTGTAGCATTTTTTGTACATGATTTTGGCAATTATCTACATCAAATAACATGGTAACAAATTGTATTTTATTATTGCCAATATTATCGTGAATTTAGCAAATCATTTCTGCTGCTGTGCATGTGTGCGTGTGTCTGGTGTCTGGTGTCGTAAATCTGAAATCAAAACTCAAAAATATGTACACAACCAGTTTGGATGTCAATAACTTGCTTGATCACGTTTCCATTGACAATGCGTTCAACGTACAATGTTTTGTCATATTGACAATTTTTACATAGCTTCGTGCTTCACACGGAATCCACAGCCAGCATTTCCATCTGTTTATCGTATGTGTGTCCTTATGTGTGTGTGTTCGAGAGGATATTTTGCTGTCCAGTCATAAGTAATATTTTGGTATGCCAGCTGGAAATTCTGTCAACCGGCTGTCAGACTGCAGACTGCACTGCTCCTTCTCCTGCTGCTCCCCACCCACAACTGATGTGCCTCCTCCTGCATTCAATTGTCACTTGCATTTTGAGCACACGTGTGCACTATCTTTAGTTTTATAAAGCAGCAGACTGTGCACAACTAATGCATACCAAAATTTTCGACATGTCAAAGTTGAAATCGTTTTTCTTTATTACATTTTGAATGTGAATTCTTGTGCATAACACATGCGCAATTTAAGTTAGTAAAATATCTTTAAGTTGCTCAATGTAATTTTAAATTAGGTAAATGTTTTCATTTTCCTAGTAGTTGTTCTTTAAATAATATATTATAATAACATCATTCTATCTCTGCAAGAGAGAAATATGGTATTAATTTATTAAATATTTAATTTGACTTTTCTTAAATATAGTAGCTGCATGTGTGTGTTTGTTTTTATCAGTAATTTCAAAATGAAAGGTAAATAACGCCCTTGGGCGGCTCTTGCCATCTAAGAGAGAAATATTGCATTAATTTGAATACAGATTAAGTCTTGCTAGTTGCTCAATTGCTGCTTCAATTTTGTTTAAATAATTATAATAAAAATAAAATTAATAAGTTTACGTTTGGTTATTGCCATCCAAGGGAGAAATATAATATTAATTTGAATACAGATAACACTTAGTGAAATTGGTTTCAAGGTACTGTACTGATATGCGATGCAAGACAGTCAATAAGTAAAACATTACTCGATTTACTTTGCACTGTTCCTTTGGCACTAAGCGCATTACACATACGCTCTGTGTGCCCAAGGGATATTTGTTACTGCGATGAAGCTGAAGATGAAGTAACGCAACCCACTGGATTCGTTTGGCTCGTTAAGCAGAATCACACAGAGCTAACGTCATGTAAAATGCTTTGAAATACCAAATGCAGCAGCCAACAACAGCAACACCAATAAAAACAACATACATTTAAGCTGCTAGAAGTGAAGCAAAGTGAAAGAGACATAAGCAGATGGAGAAGCAGCAAACAAGCAATGTAACTGAGTAAACTCCTTTGGTGCTTTACTTTCATTTTGGTGGCCACGAATTCTGTTCTATTAGAGCCGTTACCAAGGACTGGCGAAATGAAGTGCAAAAGTGTAAAGTCGTAACAGAAATGGTTTTGCGGATTAAAACGCATGGTGCTACAATTAAGGCAGACAGTTTTTTTGGGTGGGTATTCTTTGGGTCTCAGTTGCACGTTTTAAAGTTACTTAGATTTTTTATGTTTTTTTTTTTTTTTGCAGACTTGAGTAATTTAAAACTCGATAACATTTGACTGTTAATTTTCGGTTGCCTTTAATATTTTATGTGCGCAGCTCAGACCAGACCAGACCCGGGCTCTTGTGACTGTAATCATAAATCAGCTGCCAGCTGGTTTTCGAGTTCATTTTTGCCGCTGTTCACAGCTCAAACAGACAGCTAAGTAACCAGCCAACGGTTGGCAACTGGCAACAAATTGCCGGTTTGCGGCTAGTTGATAAATATGTCCGACTTGCTTCACTTGTTAACCAACCTAACTGCCTGGCTGCAGCAGGCAGCAGGCAACAAGATGCTGGCTTTTCTGCTCTATCAGTTGCCTTAATTATAACGAACTTTGCTGCGACATCAAACATCAATTTTGGTCAACATAAATATGTCAAGCGTGAGTTAGTTGCACAACGTTCAATGAGTTTTCAGTTTTTCAGGATAGCAAAAGTGGATTTTGCTTTAGCTCTTAAAATAAGAACGAATAGTGAATCGGTATTAGTAAATGATTTAATTAAACAAAAATATTCTTCGTATGGCAATAAATTTTATTCCAGAGTTCTACTTTTATTCAAAATATGTTGTCCATATTTTGTATTTGTTAGCTAACTTTATTTGAATCTCATTAAACTTTTAATAAAAAAAACTATTAGATCTGAAAAATAAGTGAAAGCTTCTGATATATCTTAAGCTAGTTTCGACAACATTGTGATTAGCGCAGGAAATTATAAATGTAAAGTTGTATATATATATAAAATAAATTTGATAAATTAGGGCTAAAAAATCGAAGGTACAGGAATTGTTTTACTTGTTGGCCATGCGTTCTATGGATTTAATTTAGAAACACAATTTATTTTAAGTTCTTGAACATTTGAATTTATTTTTTATGCAACCGACAGCTCTCACAATTAAAGTAAGCTATTAAGTGATTTAAAAAAAATATATATTTGATAAAATATTGGCATTTATTTTGGTGAATTATTTGGTGAAATCGAAGAAGCTTGCCGCAAATAAATTTTTTGTTTTCAAAGCAATCGGTATTTGGTCTGCGATTGCAGTGAACGTCGAATCTAATGCCGGATGTGACAGAGACAGCGTCGAAACAGTTGCAGACCGCGTCGGAAACATGAATTCGGCCAGGTTCGTTTGCAAAAACCACGACAGTTAGTACCAAAGCAGCAAAGCAAAAGCTGGCCGCGGCCAGCGGAAATGCAGACTAAAACTTTAAGCAATTTTAAGAGTTTGCTTTTATGACCCTTAAGTGCTGGAGGTAAAAAATTAAAAATAGAGAGAACGTTGCAGTCGGTCGTGACCGACTGTGAAATACTTTGATACCAGGGTATTACTACTACAGGGTGGATGTAGCCAAACAATACAGTCTATGTTTGCCTTTCAAATTACGTGTAGCCGAACATTTCTTTTTAAGAGTTTCCTAGTAACCTTCCTTCCAAGATTGGTAGCTGTAGCTCTTAAATTACGGGAAATATGGAAAAATTTATTAGAGAATATTCCTAGTAATCTTCCTTAAAAGTTTGGTAGTTGTAGCGCTTAAATTACGGGAGATAAAGGCTTTTATCGCCTTTGAGGGCTGAAGGGGGGTAGTTTCAGATTTTATCCGGATTTTTTGTTACCAGCAACACACCTTTCAAGGACTTCTTTGAAGGACATCGCCAACAACCTACCAACCAAATATGGTGATTGTGGCGTTATAAATGTGGGAGATATGTGGTTTTCTCGATTTGCAATGAACGATTTTATCGATTTCCTAGCTCTATAATAGACGTAGTACTACAATATTTGAATTTCGTCTGTCCCGGGCACACACTAGTATATGTTCCAAGTTTCAAGTCTCTTTCAGACGGACAGTCGGGTAGACAGCATGACGGACATTGAACAAAACCAATACCTTCGGTATCAAAGTATAAAAACGCACATTTGTGTTATTTCAAGAGGAAGATGAAATATTCCAAATTTGTTAAGATGAAGATGAAATTAAATAAATTAATTTATAATAGAAGTTGATGTTATTAATTAATAAATATTATTAAGTGTTGTCTACTCAAGAATTAATATTGCATGGCAAAAATGGGAAATGCTTAAAAGTGTGTAAAAGTGGTAAAGTTTATGTTGAGTGCAAACAAATATTTTATGTTAGAATCATTTTACGATAGATTAAATAAAATAAACCATAAAGCACAATCTGTACTAACATTAAGCACTTGACTATACAGACCTGGAGTATGTACAGATAAATAAATAATGATCACATATATTCATTAGAATACAATTAATTCAATAATAATGTGTTAATATTAATGTAAATTACAATTCATATTAATCTTGTCACACTGAAAGTTAGAAAATCAATAAAAATTACATGCAAATGTTACACAGACAGACACTGTGTCAAAATCTTAATGCCCCTTTGGAGAGGGAGTGTAAATGCTGTTTTAAATCATCGTTAAAATGGATTTCGTCAGAAGAATACGTCAGTGGCTGCGTTAAGAGAACGTTTGCACTCTCAATTCAAGGGCTAATTGCCGGAAATAAAAATGAAAATCACATCCGGCGCTTCAGCTGCAGCGGAAACGAGCGTGGTAGTAACCAGAAGCTCTTGCTACAGTGAATAAATGTTCATCGCGTCTGATTTATAAACGAGTACATTTCTTCAAAAATAGTATATATATTTATTTATATATACATATATATAAATTACTTCTTTTTTTTTTTTGTTATTTATGTTATTCATTTATTGTGCAGTCTTCTGCTAGGTTTGCTCTGCACATTTCAGATGCATCATAAAAATACACACATAATAATGCAAAAGTCGCTCATTGCAGTTCTCATTTATATTTTATTTCATATTATTGTGCTATTGGTTTATATGGCCAAAGTTTCGCCTCGTTGCCAGCATACGGCATACGCCAACAATGGCAAATCATCATGGCACTAATTAAATTTACCCATGTTGAATTTTCCCAGAGTTCTCAAGCGAGAGAAAACTATAGTATCCGTACGGCATTAATTTGACTGTGCATAACATCAGGAATTAAATTAAGCTGCTCGCATAAAGACATTTCAATATCAATTCGAAACAATTTGTTCCTGGTGTTCTTCAACCACCCAGCATAAAGTATTTAAAGCCCACGAAATAATTTATATTGAGTGGATGCAATTCCCCCACATTTTGTCACACCAAAAAATCATTCTTGAATTTTAACAATTCGTGTTAAATATTCAATATACATTTTTTTTAAAAAGTATTTATTTATTGAAGAGTCAATCATATTTTCGTCACGTATACGCCGTGCTGTCAAGCCTTTTTCTACTTTGAACATTGGCCGTTGTTGGGATCGCCGATGTGTTTACTTATTGCCTAATTGCATGAATATTTTTGCATGAGCGTCGTTTGTTTATTGTTGTTGATTTGTCGAATTCAAAAGGCACTGGCATAAATTGTGCACCCATTTATATACAAATTGGATCAAATATTTACACTTCATTAAGTTCTAAACAACACAAACATATATTGTACAACAATTGAGCTCAATGTACTTTAATTAATTTGACACAGCGCTTTTCACATTATGCCAAATAATACTTTATAAGTATTGATTGTTACTCAAAGGCTGTTCGAAATACTTCTAAACATGTCAATGCTGTTAATGTTCACAATCATTTCACTATTTCATATTACAAGACATCTGCTGACTGCCCTTGACTGACACTAACTGCCAAACGCATTCAACTCAAGCCGAGTGAAAATCTTAAAAGACAACCAACTGCCAACTGGCCAGCTACTTGCCAGTTGCAGTCCTTCTAGCTGTCGACTGCCTTTATCCCTTTGTACTTTACGGATTACTGATTCAATGCATTTTTATACTGTTTTAGATACTTTATTCTAGCTATATTTTTAGACACTACAGGGTTGATAGCATTATATAATAGATAGCTGATAGGAAAGACCAAAATCTTTTAAGAAATTTTAATTCATTACTGCATTTTGCTAACTCTCCACAAAATAGCCAAATTACTATATCACACACTTATAATAAAATCAATTAATTTAAATCGATGGCAAGAGTCTTTAAGGATGTCTTGGATGCCTGTAGATATCCATGTTTTCTTTATGCATTATATTTAACCTGCGGCTCAACTTATATTTTATATATAAGGCTACTTTTGTGTACATTTATTTAACAGCATGTATATAAATAGATTTCGCATGGAGTGCAGCAAATTTGTTTTTGACTTCTGTCAGAACTGTCAGTTGACTGCTTTTTCTGTTTGTATTTCTCTTTGGTGTGTTTTTTTGTGCTGCGTTCTGTTGTGCGTGTCATTCATTTAAATTAATGCCATTAAAGTGTTAAAAGCATCTCAAATGCTCGCACGTTCCTCAAAATGCTTTTGTTCTTTGCATCAAAATGGAAAATGGAATTTTCCAGCCAAAAAGGAAACGACTTAAAAAAAAATGCCACACACATAGACAGCATAAGTAATTAGTTGTGCGTGAGACAATATTTCATTCATGCGAATTGCTGTAAATAATTTTGAAAAAAATTCTCATGTACTTAAGCTAATTTATTGGCCCTGAGCCTTATTAGTGAAACATGTCCGATTTGCAAATTAAATTCACTTGAAGCTCTTTTTTAATGAAATTTTATTGAAGAAAAATTACTTTCAGTGCTCTGCAATTTCTTGATTATTTTCTTTCTTTGCTTTTACTTTGTATCAATACAAAATTAATAAATATAATTTTTTAATTTGCTTTCAGCCAAAGCTCAGATACTTGCACATTTTATCTTAAAATTACAATTTATATATGCTATTAGTTTTGATTTGCTTTTAATGTGCATTTAAATATTAAAAATTATGTTTCAATTTAATTTTTTAGCTGTATTTTTCTGTGTTGATTGATATTAGTCAACATTAAATAATAGAGAAATGCTGCTATTGTAATTTTATCCACTTACTACACAATTTTGGTCAAATTTTGAGGACATATATTATTAATGATTTTTAATTACGTTTTTGAGTTGGTGTCACAGAGCCTGTACAATTTTATTTTAAGAGTTAAAAATACGCCATATGCATTTTCTATGCACACTGCGATTATATTGTATAACTTGCTGGCTATAACATACTCAAGTAATTACATAACAGGATTCGCAGAAGCTCAGAAATGATATACGGGTATTGCAAAACGTGATGTGCGGCTGTCATCCTCGAAAACGTGTCAGCCATTTTCATCTCCGGCCAAGACGCCCACATATTTTCCTGCCTGTCTGTGTGTGTGTGTGTGTGTGTGTGTGTGTGTGTGTGTGTATGTGTGTGCTGAAGCCATGTCATGCATAAAATAAATGTACTACATGCACACATTTAAGTATATGTTATGTCACAATGTGTGACAAAAAATGCAGCTCAATGTATATATTTCATTATAAACGTCTTTGTCTATGTCTACGATTTAGCTGGCAGATCTCCTCTTTCTACATGCTGATAGGCACACTTGCTGAAAGTGTTATCGCAGTACGTTTGGTGTAAAGAATATCTTATATATCTAAGAATCGCGGTGTTTTTTTTTGGTAAATCAAGAAAAAAATTTCGAATATGTGGAAAAAAGCTTTTTTTTTAGTTTCCATAGTGTTCTGAGATGTTACTTAAATTATTATTAATTAATATTATTTTAATATTTTAAGTATATGTACATTATTTGCCTATAAGCTCAGATAATTTGACTTGAAAAAACTTTACATCTTATGAAGATTCGAACACTCGACCCGAGATAGCAAATTTCATTTCTTATTTCTGAATTATTTATAAAAATAAAGTGCTTGCATTTCTACATTTTTTTCTCTTGTTATAAATATATTTCTTTATATCAGAAATGCAATCTGAACATTTTTAGAAAAAATCTTTTAAAATTACAATTTATTTCTCTATTAATGTATATTTAGAAATTATTTCTAATATCCAGAAAGTTTTTTTCTGGTTTTCTGGGCTATTTTAATTTTATGTGAATTTTTTAAGTTTAAGGGTGGTTTTTTTCTGAGTGTACTTAATAAATGTACTTTGTCATTTGGGGTTGCTTCTATTGTAATTTCAGTTTCATGACAATGATAATATTCTTATATGTCTGGCTGTAAATTATATTTGTTACAAATAAGTAAAAGGTAGACAATCTAGACAATCTCTTATTACAGGTTGAGTATTTGTGAACTTTGGCCTCGATTGCATGCTTAAATTTTACCTTTGGTATTTTCTGATTCCTTGATTGTCTATGCGATTTCGCAGAACTGGTTGTCTTTTTATCTAAGTTCTGTGCAATTGAGCTAAAGTAATTGGCGCCCAGGCAATCAAATAAAGCAAACTTTTGTTCCAATGTCAGCGCTTAATTTATCGGGCTTTGCTTTTGTGCTTGTTTACGGCTTAACTACATTTTGGGGCTTATTATGCTGCTAATTTAACAGCAGCCGCTTAATTGTATTTGACGGGCTCTACTGGGTGCTCAGCTGAACAATCAGGATATACAAGTGAATGCGGGAGTTCGAGTCGGAGTGGAAGTGGGAGTGGGAGGGGCGTTGTAGTCTGGGTATTAGATGAGTCGGCTAATTGGCCTTGAGAACAATACAATATCAAAGTTAGCTGCTCAATCGACAAGCCACACGCAGAGTAAATAATCATTGTCAATACCATGCCATAGAACCGCCCACTTACGTTCAATGGTGCCCCCTCGCCCCCAACCCCCTTTCCGTGTGCTATTGTTGAAATCATCGCAGCTGGATGGAGAAAATTTGAATCGTTTTGTAAATAATCGAAATATGAGAGAAACATTTTAAGTGCTTTTGTGTGGCCACCATTTATATTCGGCGCCCCCGCCACTATGCAAAAGTTTTTGTGGTATCATTTTCGAAACTATAGCCTGAAGTGCAGCAAGTGCAAGATTGCTGAAAATTTCAACAATAGAATAAACTTTTATGCATGCGAATTAGTTGCCATGATTTGAATCCTCTCAGGCTCACTTGAGCACGCAAACTTGCGCTGCTGATATCTGCAAATGAAATTTGACAATACTCGGGCTTAAATTATATCATAATGTTTTGCTGTCAGCAGACAAAATTTAAATGCGAGAATATACGCAATATATTCGGAGATATCTACTATTTAATATTAAATATTAATCAATTTTAAATAACTCAAAGAAACTAAAATGAGCATTAGGTATGAACATAGAAAAGCAATTAAAATGTGTGCAGGGGCCACAAGTAATTTAAGCTTGGTTACGTTTGTATTTTAGTTTAATTCCAAAAATTACTTCTTTTTCTTGTTTTCAATGAGATTAAATTAATTGAGCAATTATTTTTAGCTTGTCTCTTTGTCCTTAAAATATGTTTAAGAAAAAAAAACTATTCTTTTATCACTTACTACACATGCTTTTAATGTTCAGCTGCTGAAATTTCTAAAATCGCAATAGTTTTGGTTTCCAGGAGCAGTTCAACTTTTTATATTATTAAGAAATTCTGAATTTGTTTAATTTCTTGTTTTTATATGTGACCACAAACTTCTTAAATTAGCCAAACACTAACACAGCAACCGAGGCAGCGAATTTCATTAATTGCTTTTGAATTTTAGAAAATAAATTTGAATAGATAAAAATGAAAGAATAAAATGTGTCCTAAAAAAATCCAGAAAAAACCATAATCAAATCATTTCTAAGCCAGTCAAATTTTCTTGTTTTCAACGCAATTTTATTTTTATTTCAATATTCTAAATTTCAAGTCAATTTTTTTCTAAGTGTATGTGTTTATCTAAGCCATAGATCCGATCTGGCTCTACTAGGAACTCTTCTGCTTTAGAAGGCTTCCTACTTCTTTTTTTTTTAGTCTTTTTACGAGCTTTACGGGCATTTTGTGCGCTGCTTTAAATTCTTATTGCAGCTTTATAGTTGTGGTTGAAAATCGAAATGCTTTAGTTTGTATTTTTTAATGGCGTACGTTGCGTACAAAGTTGCCACGCACAACAAAATTAAAGCAGAGTTTAAATGAAAAGATTTAATCTTGCTTGCATTGTGTTTGCTCAACAAGGGTATATCACTTTTAAAGGCTTATGGAATGCTCAACAAATTGCAGAGCTTATGGCATGGCTGTTGTTGAATCCTTATCAAATCGTTTGCAGTGCAGACTTATTGCATGACATCAGTTCGATTAATAACTCAATTTGCGGCTTTAGCGCTTCCGAAATATATATATAAAAATGAAATCGCAAAAAAAGTCACAGAAACCACAGTGTTCGTTGGCAAACAATGGGATTGTGGTTCAATCACTCTCCACTGGATAGTTTCAAATGTATCTGCGTATGCAAGTCTCGCTTAGTTTCTGTTTCTATTTTTTATTTTTTTTTTAACATCGTGTGTGTTTGAAGAAGGGGAGGTACATATGTGTGTTTTGTGTGTGTACGTCCGGAAACTCAAAGAATGTAAAAATGAAAAAACAAATACGAGATTTAATGTAGTCACAGTTCATTTTGTATTCATGCACTTTACAAATTTCTTGTTTCCGATTCACAGAAAAGCAGGGCTTGTGTGGGTAACCCATTTGTTTTATTATATGTTGACCACAGCTGCCTTGCAAAGATGTGCAATTTCAGTATATGCATTTGTTTTTGAGTGGACTTTAATTTGACTGCTGTCCGCTTGGTGATACTGCTCCTGCAAGCATCAACTCCTTTGATAGCTAAACTTGAGCTATATGCCATCTAAGTTATGAATGCGATTAACAGGAGACAGCTTTCGGAGAGCTTTGCCAGCTGTGTGGCTTTATTATCTCCAGCAGCTGTACTAAATTAATGGAATATTTAATGTTCAGAGCCATTATTCTAGTAAAAGTCTTATGTATTTGGGTGTGGTTTCCCCAATATATGCCACAAATATTGGACCATTTTTCGTAGAAGTTTTAAATTTTGTTTAATATGCATCTCTATTTTTTGTTATTTTTCAATAAATCATTGATTATTTTTTCTGTATTTAATGATTTCAAAAAATAAATACTCTAATATTTATTTATTGCATTAATAATAAACATTTAAATTAATTGTTATTTAATTAATATAAATTATGATTTCTTTCTTTTTTTCTAGAATCTATTATTATAATTTTTTTTGTTTGTCTTGTCTTTATTTATGGAAGTGTTTAAGCACGTTTGAAGCAAAAAATAAAAGAAAAAATCAGTTCCGGGAACAATGCAATGGCAATGCAAATATCGAGGAGGAATCACGTGCAGCTATGCCAATGGCCGAGTGACAATCATTCCGACTACGATGAACATAACAGGAAGAGTAACAGCAACAGCAACAACTGCAACAAAAACAATTGTATCTGAAATGCGGAAGCGCAAACAGACACAAATGTAAGCACAGCTTATGTGTGTGTGTGTGTTTGCTACATTTACATACCACATCACGTGTTGTTTCAACACTTAAAAAAAGAAAGAAAAACCTAAAGTGGGACATGAATGGATAAATACCCTTATAGATAAAAAGGCTGTGTAGATTCCGTAGTAGAAAAACAAATAAAACCAAAAATAATTAATTTTATTCAAATATTTTATTATTATTAATTATTTTAATTTATATTTTACATAAGAACTTAACTCGACATACGTTAGCCTTAAGTCAAACTACTTTAAGCAAAATTTACTCTTGCCATATACAATTTGTAATATTATTTAGGGAATATTTAGCTAATTCATTTTGATTCTTTTACTACTTAGCTGTTTGGCACTACACCTCTTCAATGCATTACTTATTACTTGATTAAATCATAATACCCTCATTGGAGAGCATTAAAACCCAAATCTCACATACTTAATGTCAAATCGTTTGTTTGTCTTTTAGCGCACGTCAGCGCCTCTTGTTTAAAACGTGTTTATTTTAAATACAATTTAAAATTCAGCATAAAAAGAGTAGCAAACAATAATATTGAAGCCAGTCACGTGTGGTGCTGGATTCCAAAATGGCATTGGCAATTGAGCAACAAATAGAGCCCAAATCAAAGGTTTAAGTCAGACACAAGATACAACAAAGCCGAGTGATTTAAGTTGAAAAGTGGCCTTGGCTTAACTTACCAAAAGAAAACGAGACACACAGAAAGGGAGAGGGAGAAAAGAGAGAGAGACACACAGAGAGAGAGAGAGAGAGTGGGAGGGAGGAAGAGTTCAAACTGACAGCACACAACTAGGTCACTACACTCAAAATTGTTCGAGAAAAATTTGCCAAAGGGTTTGCTGCAACAAGATAAGGTAAATCATACATATGTATACATATGTATATGTGATATGTATATGTATGTGTGCTGTATATAGCTAACTAGCTAACTTCCTGGTTTTTTGTGTCATATCCAATTGCATGTTGCATGTGGCCTTATGTCTGCCCCTGTCTTCAGCTATTGCTAATTAGCAGCTTGTGGTTGCAACGTCAACTATTTCGAGAATTCGGCTCGCAAACATTGCCCACATAAACCATATAAGCCGTTTACTACTGTCTGTCTGCCTGTCTGTCAGTCTGCCTGTCTGTGTGTGTGTGTGTGTGTGTGTGTGTGTGTGTTCATTGGTGCGTTTTAAGGCGCATCTGTTGGTAACTGTATTATTATTGTGTACTAAATCTAATTGTGTCTGAGGCAAACGGAAAGTTCAATTATGTAAATGCTGATAACATAATATTACCCATTCGTAGCGTGTGCCAGCGAGGGGACTGTTTGCAAGCTCGTTAACTGCATTCCTTCCAGCTTGCAATTCTCGTCAGTGTGGGCGGGTAGGGGGGGAAAGAGTGGCTGACTGCTTATTACAGCTTCCTGCAATTATTTGCAGACACAATTTGTGATTGGCAGCAGACAAATTTCAAATAATAACTTATAAATGTGTCTATATATATACATATATATGTGTGTGTGTGCGCGCGCTTCTGGCAGATAAATCAGAGTCAAATAGTGAAATGTGTACGTATGTGTGAGTATTTTCATTTCCTTATTTTCAACTTATGATTCTTACAAATTTACATATTATTTAAGTTAATGTAGCAGACTGGGTTACGGGGCTGTTTTCGAATTTTCAAGGTGACTTTTTACTTTGTGGGCCAATTAATAACACAAAAATATGTACATAAATATATTTTATATATGTACTTTTGTGGGGCTTTCAATAAGTGTCTCCAAACCGCAAATACTTGATGTAACTGATTAAGTTTTGTCAAAAATATGCATAGCAGCTTTGTAATACTGCTTGAGTCTTTGGTTGTGTGTGAGGTCACCGCAACCGCAGGTCATGTCAAACTTTAGCCAAGTACTGGCAATAAATCTACGTTGGAAATTCTAAAAGTTTATTTATATTTCACCTGCTGTGCGCCAAAGTATCAGCGACAGCCAAGAAACACATATATTTTCATCAGTTTATTCCTGACCTGACTCTGCTCTTAAGTTTCGGGCACCCAATGGTAAGCGCTCCCCTTGAATTTGCCATAATGACACAAACTGAAATAGGCCACTAACTAGCTGATTACCATCAAAAGCAGATATTGTTTAAAGCAGTGTTTAAATTTACTAAATTTGCAGAAAGAACAATCGAAATATTACTCTGCTAATACTAGTAATACGAACTAGCAGAATATTAAAGTGAAAGCTCTTTGGCTCTACGTTGCTCAGTTGTTTGGGATAACAATAGCAGTAGCAAGAGTAAACAAATTCTATTTTGCTCTGTGTAGTTGTAGTAATAATAAAAAGAGCGAGAGCATTGCAGCTGAATAAAGTAATCATATATTTGATTTGCTCGATTGCTACCGGATTTCCAATGACTTTTCTAATGGAGTAATTTTAAAACTTCTTTGTGCTCTTTAGCGCACAGCTGAAGTTGTAGCTTTGCGGTCATTGCATGTGAAAATTAAATGCGTATCTGAGCAGAAAAGCAATGTAAATTGTGCTCTGTCGTGTTGCAAATCATAAACCAAAAAAGATAAACAGTAACCAGCCAAAACACACACACACTCGGGTCCAATTATGCGAGCTAACAGCGCAAAAGTGCAGACCACAACAGAGACATCATTAGTATGCAGTTTGTTGTTTGTATTTACAACTTTTTGTCTGTGTGTGTGTGTGTGTGTGTGTGTGTGTGTGTGTGGGCGTGGCTGGATAAACTTTTGGCCACAAGTGACTCGCGCGTTGACTGTGAATCGTTGCTGTTAGTCAGAACATAAAAACATTCTACAAAAGCGGCTTTAAAATAAAACAATAACAATGCACGAATAGGGTATACCCAATTGTCAAAAGGTCTGAAGTATGCACTCTTAAAAATGTAAATCTTTTATCAGTTCAATTTTGTAAAGAATTTCTTCTTAAAATATTGATATGCATTTATGTATAATTCTTTAACACCCCCGCTAAAATACTTTTAGTAATAGCAAATATATATTTCGAAAAAAGTAGGAATGCTGTAGTCGAGTGAGCTCGACGGCGATATACCACGAACCCAGCTGTTAAATATATTCTAGTTTTATTACCAAAAATATCTTTTAAAAGTTTTTGCACCCAAATGTGAGCAGCTCTGAAAGTGTACTCATAGCAAGCAGAGTCATTAAACTATCTGCGCCGGGTATACGAGAACCTATAATCCAAGTTTAAAGTCTCTATATCGCTATATCGTCTCGACTGTTGAACCTTATCAAGAATATATATACTTTATTGCGGTCGGAGATGCTTCCTTCTGACTGTTACATACATTCGCATAAAACCATTATATCCTTTTTAATCATTTATAGTGTGTTTAGGGCTTAAAAATTCATTTTAGTTTTCCGACATTTTGAAGCATATATTGAAGTTATTTGTTTTAATTTATTTTATTTCTATTTAGTTTTATACTAATTGTTCTCAGTTTAAAGCGACTTTTTCCTGGATGTATGAGTGCATTTTCACAGATTTGTATTACCATCTTTGCACATCAATTCTGTGGGAAAAGGGTATTAAAACAATATAATCCACTCAAACCCAAAACCTAGTTAAGGCCTTAATTAAAATGGAGTGCTTGCAGCTTGTTGTTCTTAATCCTTATGTTAAATCTATAGCAATAAATATTGAATATGGTATGGTTTCGATGCGCTGTGTTCCCACTCATTCAGCCATAAACTGCACTATTTGGTCCATTCATGAGTGTGCATTGCGAATTCAACGAGAATCTGCATGAAAGGCATCGCTTCAATCAATTTCAAAAGGTGCTTTCATCATTCAATATGTGGGTAGTAGGTCAACAGTTGTTTTTTTTTATCTATAGTTAAGCCAATACAATCAAATATGCAATATCATATGTTATGTTAAGGTCGGCGAAAAGCAACAAAAAGCAGTTGAATAATGACAGGCACATTTTGCAGGCCATATATACATATATATATATATTGCTGGGCATGAAATGCTAATTGTTAAGTCTCTGCGTGTGTAAAATCAATATCTCATATAGGCTTAACTTTGGGCAACATTCAGCAAATGTTCTTAATTATAAATAAACATAGAGTCCATTATATGGTAGCCTGGTAGAAGAATTATAGCATCTTGAGCGTCCTCATAAGTCGTACTGAAATAAATAGTGCATTGAGTAGATAGTTGAAATACGAGATACGATTTTAATTATACGATTTTCAGCAGGATGTCAAAACGGATTTGGAATTTAACGATTGAAATTCAGAATCGGAATTAGAACACATATTCAAAATTGTTTAAAGACCTCAATACCGGAACTGATATTCTTTGTCTTTTTGCACAAAATTCATTATTAATGGGTTTACGGGATAGCAAGAAATAGCGAAATAATGGTACCAATACGCAATTGAATATATTAAAAATGGTTATGAAGAATACTGGAATCTTTACCAGAATTTTGATACTTTACGCCACAGTAATATAATCAGAGAATAAATTCTTTTCGGTTTGACACCCTGGATTTTAGTTATACATGTGCATATAAATTACCTCCTCTTCCAAACAGACGACTTCGTAGTCTGTGCAGACTGCTGGTGGACGCTTCATCAATAGAAAAAATGTAAGCATTAGTAAAGCCAGAATAGAATAAACAACAGCCCAATATCTATAATGCTTTCTTTGATAGCTGGGATTCGCCGGTAAATTGTACATCGCTTTACTAACTAAATTCAACTGAAAGCAGTTATAAGTTAATATATTGATGCTTAATTGTTGATTAAAGTACGTACTTTTATTTTAATAACACTTCATGTCGTAGGCGGTGCATTCACCAAAGTCCGCTTGGATTGTATAAAAAAGAGCCACAAGGATTAGGGCCAACACAATCAATACAATTGCCCAGAAGATAAAACGATAAATAGTCGGCGTGATTTTAAATTTTTTTTCGTCTTCCTGATCAGAATATTGTGAGCTAAAGCGTCTCGATATTTTGCCACCCATTCTCTCAATTTGAACTACAGTTTTTTTTTTTCAATAGAGTTTTGAAGAGTGCTAGGTTTCCTAGAAATCTTTGTGGCTTCAACGATTACTTGGTTTAAATTGCCAACACTTTTCGGAACAATAACTTAGTAGAACAATGAAATTTTATTGAAATTTGTGGCCATTAGTGCTGAAATGGCAGCTCGAGCGGAACCAGTCCCAATTTGGACAACAACTTTATTGTAACTGTAGAAACTTTGGCTAATTATTTAAGTTAATTGGCCTTTTTGGCCACAAAAAGTCAAAACAAACTCACACAGACACACACAACGCAACACAACAAAATACAACAAAGACCATGAAATAATGTGGGAAGTCTGCTTAGGATCCCGTGTTGGCCTAAAATAGGTTAAATATTTGCACAAAAGGCCACAAATGTCTCGCAAATTTGTTAAAATTACTTACAAACAAAGTTATACAATTTCGACATCTTTCTTTCCTAGATGCTGGCCGTCAGGCGTCAGGAGTCGGGTCAGGGTCAGGGTTCAGGGGTTAAGTTGTGGGGGAGGGGAGGCTGGTCAAGAGGGTCTCATAAATTCAGAGTTTGTGGCATGACTTTTGTTATGCTCAATCAGAATGTAAATGCGAACGAAAGGACTCTCTGTAAATGCCTGCGGTTCGCTCAACGAGTGTGAGATACTTTAAACTCATTTCTGGCCATTATTTGCCCTAGTAATTGGTTGCACTCGCCCTGCATATTTTATGGAATTGTTCAGATGCCTTCGAATATCTACCCACACAAATTTCAAGGTGGCAAATGTTTGCAAATCAACTTGCGGCCAATTAGATGTGTTTGCAGTCGCAGACCAACTGCAAATGGCCAAGATCCAACCAAAAATTGTCAGTAGAGTATATTAGTCTTAGTTTGCTAATGGTATAGAATTCAGCCCTCAGGCTAGCTGAAAATAAACTCAATTGGAGTGAATCGGCTTACATTTTAAATCGCCTTAAGTTTAGATGTATGTGCGCTTCTATTTATTGAGTAATTCAGGCAAATAAAATAACTATAATAGTTTTAAACTCAATGAACTAAATGCTGCTCCGTTTACCTAAACCCCACTGAAGTCTTCTTATTCTCTTACCAAGCTTACACATATGTTAGTGATTATAAATAAACTATAATATTGTTATTCTCTATTTGTTTAGTTATATTAATGATGATTCGATTCAGTTGAATTTTGATTATTTTTGATTAAAATATACCTAAAATGCATGGCTACAACTAAATTTAATTCATGTGTATCAAGAGTCTGACCAAGAGTCTGAAATCATTTCCATAAAATGCCAGTTCCTCATATCTGAAATAAGCAAGTGTCAAGATAAAACCAATAAGCTATTCGCATAGTGTCAGTGTCAGAAACAGCGTGAGAAAATTAAATTTCGAAGAATCACATAAGGAAAACCTTAATTAGACAATGAGGAATCGGAGACTCAAATAAGATTTGAAAGTTTATTTAACCCTCTAATACCCAAGAGGGCCTTTAGACGGCTCTCCAAAATATGCCTTTTACTGAATTATTTGGGTTATTGTCTCATTCGTAGAACCCAAAAAATTGATTTACTGGCATATGCAACTTATGCTAATATGGTCGTGTTAAAAATTCAAAACAAAAGTGAACAAAAATAATGAATTTGAGACCATTTGGTGGGCCTTACAAGACAAGCGAATAACAGCGAAATAAAATTAGGCCGCCTAAGGGAGGTCTTGGGCACTAGAATAATAATCAATACTATTACTAGTGAACTTTAATTATAGTACAAAATTTCCATTTGATTCAATCAACTTGTTTCTTATGCTACTTTAAGCTAATGCCATTGGGGGTCATTGCAAATGCAGTTTGACTGTATTGCCAGAGACATTGTGTGAGTCGTATACAAAATAATAACTAATTGCATTAATGAAGAATGCCCAAATGCTACTTAATGATGCCATTTGACGGAATATCATGTGATATATGTGTTCATTACATGTTACAAGATGTGGCTGCTGTTGTGACTTGCTCGAAATGCTGCTTTTTGCCGTGTCTCCTTCAGAGACACTCCGGCTTTTGGTTGTGTCTGTTTGATGTTAATGAAAGTTTCCGTCGTGCAAATAAGGCCAAAAGCATGGAAATCAGTAAAACAAATTGCAATCTGCTTTTTATAGCACGCTGCACGACACAAGAGGCAGAACTCAAGAGCTTCATTTTGCCCACAACCTCATCGATTGCTGCTGCTGCTGCTCCATGTTTTGCTGGGCTATATGTGTGTGTGTGTGTGTATGTGCGTGTGTGTGTGTGTGTGGCGCTATATGTGTGCTGTCCATGTTATTGACTTGCTCATTATGGCTCTCCTCTGTTGGCAATGTCGTCGTTCGCCGGCTGCTGGTTGACTGTCGCCTTGGTTGCGATATTGCTTTGCTTTGCCTCGCTTCGCTTCGGTTCAGTTTGGTTTGGTTTGGTTTTCATTTCGATTCATTTTCAATTTAGCAATGCCACAAAGCACGGCACTTTTCAATTCCTATCGTATCGTGGCATTTGCAATCAGTGCTCATTTTACCATAAATTGATAATTTTCTAACGGATATACAATTTCCGAAGCCCGCATTCGGAATACTCGCACAATCGCAGAATCGCAGTCGTTGACCCGCCGCAGGCGCGGCGTATTAAATTCCAAAGCCGTAACAAAAGTAAAATTATTCAAGTTAAGCATAGCCTTAATAAATATAGAAGGCATACCAGAAAGAAAAAAAAAATTGCAAAGTCCTTATTAAACTGCAAAGTTCCAGATGTCCACAACAACACAAGCCACGCACCGCCCAGGAAAGCCATCAGCCCAACTTAATATCCAACTAGTAGACAACTATCCAACTCTCTATTCAACTATCCGACTATCTGGCTAGGCAACTGTTTATTTTCAGTACACTTATTGCCTGATGCCTTATTACCAGTAGCTGGCCTGCAGCTTCATTTCGCGTTCTTTGGTTCTTAGCTGGCAAGTTTTTTCCCCCGGCCTGACGTAAATTGTCAACAAACTTTTGCAACAATAAACTTCCCTTTTGCCTCGCGTCGCAGCGTCGAGAAAAGTGGAATAGCGGCTGGAAGTAGACAAAAACCAGAAAACAATAAGTCTTTTTTTGGATTCGTACTGGGTGCATTTTTGCATTTGAATGCAATGTGACTTTTAGCAGCATTTACACAGAGCTCAAGCCGAAAAAGAGAGCTGCATAAGCGGCGAATGAGTTTCGAAGCGTGGCCACTCCCCGAGGAGCTGCATAGATGCAAATGTGAATTCTTGATCTCTTTAGACAAGAGTCATGATTGTTTTAGCTTCTGTATAAGTTGGCTTATCTTACGTTCTTTTTGCCCTTTTGTGTTTGATTAAAACACACAAAGTATTTCTCAAAATTTGGTGCTTTTTTATGTTAAGCCACGGCTTAGTGATACAATTCTTTTATTTATTTAAAGGTTGTGCAACATCTCTTCTTATAATAGTAGGTTGCTTTAAAATTACCCTATATTTCAACTACTTTATTTTATAGGCTTCAGACTCCTCAATTTCCCAAAATAATAACTTCATTTTAGGCTTCATTATCTTATGCAGAAATTGTATGAAATTGTATAAATATTGTGTTGGCTAATTTAATTTTAAATACGATTTTTATTTTACAATTGAAAATATTTTTTAAATTAAAAGGGAGAAATTAAATTATAATAAATAATAAATAAATATTATCAAAATATTAGAATTTAACTAGTATACCCATATTCTGTAAAAATATCTTTAAATTAGGAAAATATCGCTTTTAATTTACTATTAATTATTTGCATGCATTGCTTTTGATTTAACTTTTCAGAGAACCTTTATAAGTATATTAAAAACTTAATTTCAATTAGATTTGGCTTTGAAAATTAATCAAAAAATAAATAAATAGATTTTTATTCAATAATATTTTAATAGTATTTAAGTAAGTCCATTGACGGAATAGGTTGTGAGAGCTGTGTCTCAAGAGAAAAAATACGAAAAAAAGACATTGATGTGAAATACAATAAACTATTAGTTATATTATACTAACAGTATATTCGTAATATTATTAACTGTTATAATAAAACCCCCACATTTATACTCATATTTGCTAATATATTTGCTGTTAAAATTGCGAAAATTTCACGTGTAATTTGAGATTAATTAGTTCATTTAAATTAACTATAGATATTTTTTGGCAAATTAGCTGTTGCACATTTGAAAGTCAATTAAGTTATGGAAAAAAGTTTTTCTTTCAATTTATTTTCATGTGCTTCAATAAATGCAATTAAATTCAATGAAGTTTCAGGTCTAAAACTAAAATTGAAATTCTAATTGAATTAAATGTAATAAATTATTCAGCGCATTTAATTTCACTGGCTAGTCGGATTATGTCATTATCGTCAATAATAACAATAATTGGGCACATTTTTGTCACATGTGGAAACTTTATGCTTACGCTGTCAAAACAGTTGCAAAAGTCCTGCGCCAGGATATCTACTTAAGTACTTAAGCACGTATCTATGGGTTTGTGTGTGTGTGTGTGTTTGACTAGAGTGCGTAGCACATGTAAATTTCTGGCTAATTAAAATTAGCATATTCCCTTTAGCGTCGCACAGCAGGATGTGGCCATGGTCTCGCCTCGCCACACCACATACGCTGTCAGCAGGACTTAGGAAGTTGGTGAAAAAAAAAAGAAGAAGAAAAGGCATAGCTCGCGTTACCAGCTGATTAAAAGGGAAAGCTAACAAGCATTTGCTCTTTGCCTGCGGCTCTTCGTGTCATTTGTACGCCGCATTTGAGTCGTAAAAGTTTATAGTTCTTTTTTACGTCTGTTGTTGACTTCGTTTTTTTTTTTTTCGCTTATATTGTTTAGGTTGAGTTTCTAGTTTGAGTATTTTTTAATTAAATTGTTGTTAGGTTTTTATGGCCACGCTCTCAGACGCAGCATGTGTGTGAAATGTAAAATGTAAATATCGCTTGCCATTAAATTTGTGCCGTAAATTAAAATTTAATTGAAGGCAGTGAATTCGTATCGATTGCACAGCAACGTTTAATTATAATAATTATGTTTAAGAGCTGGTATACATATTTATTAGAGCATACAAATTTCTGAAAAGCACATAAATATTTTTGCTGAAATTGCGCACATTTTTGTACAAGTTGTGGCTGAGTTCACCCGAATTATTGGACATCAATTTGGTTTTGGATTTGGCTTTCTAACTAAAACTGCTGACTCGAAATATGCAGCTATGTATGTGCATATAAATTTATAAAGTTGCATAATCCGGATAAGCATTTTGATTGACACCTGAGTTGGCTGACAAAACTCAGATAAAATACAAAAATTTATGCATTTCGAATTTAATTTGGTAACCAAATGGTAAAAATGAAAACATTTCTATTATTATTGTAAAATTTGATGTAGTTGATAGATTAACCTTGAAGAAAATTCAGTTACCTTTCGCGTGGCTTATTATTAATTGCCGGAAGTGCGAACGCACAAAACTCCAGACTCTGCGGTGCTTAGGACCACAGAAGCATGAATAGATTTGCATTTTAAATGTGTGCAGCATCAGCTGTCGGTTTTTATTTGTGCTCCTTTCACGCATTTAAGCGTTGGCCTTTGTAAATACTTTTAAAAAAATACTTATATATTAAATGAAAGAAAAGGCAAAAAGCGGAAGGTGAGTTTTGGGGTTTGGGGTCATTTCCTTTTGATTTTGGCTTTGGTTTTTTTTATATTCCTTTTGTCGGGGCAGTTTACACTAAATTTGACTTTATACGCAAAGATGTTCTTAGGTTAAATGGTGCAGAAGCACTGCAAACTGTTGACTGACCTAAGTAAAGCTAAAAAAAAATATATATATATATATACGTATATATATGTATATATATAAATTATATTGTGTGTATGTGCATGTATGAATAAATTTGTGTGGGTTCCCTCAAGTGTCACTTGCGCGAGCAACCCAAAATGTCAAATGTTGTTTGCTTTTTTTAGTTTCCACAGCCAGCAAATAAACGTCAAGCGCGTAACGAAAAATTGAAATCAAATAAGGAAAATTGAAATAAAAAGCTATGCATATTTTTGTTCTTTGTGGCTCTTTCATCTCGCATGGCAGCCCTGCATTAGCCTGAAGTCTTGAGTGCAAAAGTGTCAACAAAATAAATGCATAAATAAAGATCAGTGCGTCAATCTACAATGACATTTTGCCAACCCGCTTCGGCTCGTCCCACCCCGAGCCGCTCCGTTCACCCAATTTACCCAGTCAAAAGTCAATGCTGAAAAATATTCAATATGAAAGTCAAGCAGCAACAAGAACAGGTTGGCGGGGGTGAGGAAGGGCAAGAGGAGTAAGTGAATCAAGAAAAAAATGCGCACTCTTCCATTATTAAAGTGTGTGCTCTCATGCTTGATAAATTGCAGCTGAGCTTTTGCTTGAAGGATTTGGTGCAGCTCTAGTGTGAAAATGTCTTGTGCATATAAGACAGACCGCCAAACTGTCAGACCGCCCAGACTGTCAGACTGTCAGACATGTCAAGCAGCCAGCTGGCATTGTGAAATGGAAATTCAGAGCTCAAAACTCGCAAAACTCTTTCACTCAGCTCCAAATTGTGCAGTCTGCAAAAATGCTTTAAAAAAAAAAGTAGCATACTTTCCGGCTCACATTTTACAGTTAATCATTTGAACTTTGTTGCTGATTCGTAGCAGCACTTAGACTCCAAATGGCTACCCACTGCACAAGCTGGCCAAAACAATGCCCCCGACAACAGCAACAACAATCAACCAGCTACAGCTACAGCTGTGTGCATTGTTGTCTGACTTGGCTTTCAGATTTCTCACTTGTCGCACTCGTTGATTTTGCTGCCTTTGTTGGATCGGTGGCGTTAATATATGCAGCCATAAATCTGCGCATTCAGCATTGCTCAGACTGATACTGTTGTTGTTGCTTTTGTTGTTTTCAACAATGACAACACTCGTGAGAACCGCAGCAGTGCGTTGTCATGTTGCTCATATGCCAAAGATTTACGCGGTTCTTTTTTATTCCATTTAAAGAGGATAATATAGTTTACATAACAACTGTTTCTCATTGATGCATTCATAACGTACACTGGCGTCCATCAAGGAACACTGGTCTTTCGTAAATAGTTAAGCTGTTCTAGAACATGTTTAACAACAAATCAATCCTATAACCGATTACTCAAAATTTTAATTATTCATTCGATTGCGTAACCAAACTCAATCAAAATGATTTTCTCTACTTAGTCTATATATGCTATCAACAATATATTATTGGTAGGGTATTTTGTGTTCGCAAACTGAAAATACCTATACCAAATTGTTGTCTTCCTTTCTTCTTCTTCGATAAGATATTGATGCAGCTGGCGAATCGTTAACTTTAACTGCTGTTAAGAAAAAAAAATGTTGCTACAAAAAAAATTTCACATCAATTCATTTATTGTAAAATACGCTGGCTGTGGCCAGTTTTTCTTTTGAGTCACTTAATACGTAAATTACATAAAATTAATGTATACAAGTATATATGCTTACAGTTATATATGTATATATATTTATAAATATATAATACATATATATTTATAGTTTTTGCTTGACCATTTATTGACTTATCGTAAGTTAGCTGCAATTTTAGCCCCTAAACGTTGTAATTTTATTATTATTTATATAATTTATATTTTTTGGTATATGCAAAACGGCAGAAAATAGTTTTTTTGTTTGTTTTTTGTTTTTTTTTTTTCTTCGCGTATTTCCTTTACTGTTATTGGTTTTTATTGAGTTTTGTGGTTGTTCTCGTTATCTTTGGCATTTACGTTGGTTGTTGCATAAGTTAACCAAAATGAGAGAGAAGCTGACTCTGAAATGGTTGTGCAGTTATTGATTTGTGACTGTTAGCAAGCACGATAGGGATAGGATCTGCTGATAACATTCATAATAAAACAATTACACATACCAACCTTGAATTACCATTAGAACTATACTTAATGACTGTTTCAAGCCTTCACAATGTACTTGATATGGACGCTTAACATTTAAACACTAAAGCACAGAAGCACACAAAGTTTCACATAAAAATTCACAAATTTCATAAAAGCTTGGACTTTATTTTTTTTTTTTTTTTGGTTTTTTTGTTTTTTTTTTTTTCGGTTGCGCACTTTGTGTGTTTGAGTGTTGACATTTATGTATATTTATTATTTGTCTGAGATGCCTAAACTAGACTGGCGTTGACTTAGAGCTAACGTTATTATGGAAATAACTGCAGACATACACGCACCTATTTGTTTTGCTCATGATATGCCCAAATAGAATGGCGCCAATATGTTTTCAGATATTTGCTTAAATTGGGGAGCGGGAGCGGGGAGTTCAAAACATTTGTGTATGCGCGAACTTATGCCTCTAAGAGATCTGCTGAAAGACAAAACAAATATGTACGGGTTGCATATGTATATCCATGGACAGGTTGCTTGATTAACTAGATTACGCATACACGTTGTGTACTCTATTGTTAAGCACATTTCTTTACTTTCTGTTTTTTTTTTTTTTTTTTTGTGGAGTTCTTTGTTGGAGGCTAGTAAGCTCTATTGAAATAGTATTAACTACAACTTAGACAAATGGTTAGCTATGTACACAAGAAACACATTAAGAAACACGCATCAAAACTACTTAATTAGCTAGAGCGAGTTTCCTTATCTTTTTCTTATTCTTTTTCTTAGTTTTTGTTTTTTGTTTTTTGTATTTTTGTATTTTTTTTACTTTACACTGAGCGTGTTTCACACGCACGCACTCCAAACTATAGTAGGCATGGCTCTGGTGGTTCACTGTGGCTAGCAAGCTGGCTGTTGGCAGCTGCTTGCTTACGCCTGCGCAGAGGCAACGAACTGCACCACAGTGGTTGGCCGTGTGCTCGTTGGCTCGTTGGCTGCTGTGGTTGTTGCCACTTGAGGAGGCGCCTCATTGCCATTGCTTGGCGCACACTCGTCGCTGGGGCGGCGCTTGACCAGCATTTGGCTTGATCTGACCGCAATCCATTCGTTGCGGCCGGCATCAAACCAAGTCAGGCCGAGATTGTAGCGCCCATTGAGATTGGCGTGCTGGCAATGAGAGAACCACCAGCCACCCTCATAGTTAGCAGCACAGTGCGTCTGTGATATATCGCGATCATCGTCAATCGCCGAGAACTGCATGCCCTGTTGATAATTAAGTGCATCCGATGCGTTACCAGTGTACTCGCCAATATGCAACCGATACCCATCCGACCGGGACGATATATAAAAGTGCTTGTATTCCGCCACCCAATTGTTGTCGTAGATGTCCTGCATTTGGACACGCAGCTGCGTGCAGTTGTTCACCGTCAGATGATGTAGCTGTTCATTACCAATCCAATACTCGCCTCCCGGCGCTCCAAAGCCCTGAGCATAGTCTGCCCACGAGCGATTGAAATCGGCGCTGCCATCAAAGCGACGCTGCACTGTCGTCCAACCATCTCCGCTGCAGTGTGTCATCATCGGATGATGTTGACCGGCGGGCGCTATTAGGTGCAGGCCATCCGCATTTGTCGACAGCTCGCTGCAGTCCTGCGGCAGCTTATTCACAATTGCCTCATACTGTGCCTCAACGTTCTCCAATTCGGCCACCAGCGTCTCGGCCAGCTCACTATCAGTTCTCAGGTCA
This sequence comes from Drosophila anomalipes, assembly GCA_035041615.1. Lineage (NCBI taxonomy): Eukaryota > Metazoa > Arthropoda > Insecta > Diptera > Drosophilidae > Drosophila > Drosophila anomalipes. Next base: position 508,327 of record JAWNKZ010000041.1, read on the forward strand.
GACGCCTGCGGTTGATTCTGGTTCGTCTGCTGATAATGCGGACGCTTGTGCGGCTTGTTGAGATGTGAAAGCTGTGTGAGAGAAAAGGTAAGTTTTCAATACATATAATACTAAAATATAATATTAAAAAGTTCATCTTCACCTATTCCACTAAGTTAATCAAAATTGCTATCACTGTTCAATCCTCACAAAGAAACTTTGTGTTTTCACACGCCAATCAGGCAATTACAATTTCGAATTTTTCATTGCTCAATATTGTAAATTCAGAAAAAGTTATTCTGTTTTATCCGAAGAAATTCTAAATAACTTTCTTTATTTTTTATATTTCTATTATTTAAATATATTTTTTATTAAGTATGTAAAAGTATAAATGCAAAAATTAGTGTACAATTCCGAATCAAGTATTTATAAACTATCTAAAATGTTGGTGAAATCTTAAAATACTAATGTTTTATAACAATTTATGTTGCACATATAAAAACAACATAGAAATCAATATTTAGAAGAATCTACACTGGAATTAAGAAAAGAAGGATCCTAATTTTTAGAAATATAATTTCTTGAGCTGCCTTTGATGCCAAACGTATATCGATTATCGAAATTTCCTTGCGTTTTTTTATTCGGAGTGGCAACTCCCCCATCTTCAGCTTATCCGATAGGAATCACAATCTTTGCCAATCAAAAGTAAATTATCGCAACGCTTATCAGTCATTTGAAAATGGGAAACGGGAAGGTTTTCCATTTCACGAATTGCACTTTCGAAAATTAAAACGGAAAACTTTTCCGTATTTGTTGCCAAATTAATACGTTTATTTTAATTTTAGGTTACCGATAGTTACCCATACCGATAGTTACTGATCGAATAATAATCGAATAATTTAGTAATTTGACAAGACGTCAGAAAATACTTGTATTTTGACCACTTTCCCGGATATTAATTACCCACCTTATTGTGCAGCTCGTTGTGGACAAGTGATTGAACGCGATCCACATTTGTTTGCAGCTGCTCCACCGTGCTGACCAGCTTCTTGACACCATCGCGCTCGTCCTGGAGAGCGCTGACGCTGACAGCCATCGCCTGCAGGGAGCGTGCAGAGTTCTTGCCCTCCTCACGGACCAGATTCTGCTCGGAGCTAATTTGTGCATTTGCGAACTCCAGCTTGGAGATCTCGTGACGCAGTTCGGGTATATTCTTGTCCATTTTGCTTTGCAGTCCCTCCACGTCCTCCAGCAGCTCCAGCATCGAGGTGTGCAACTTGTCCAGTGTTGCGATCTGACGGCTCAAATTGAAGTTGGCATTGGCGATGCGATGCTGCTCCAGCTCAATGCTGCGCACCCTCTCGTCAATGTGATGGTATTTCAGCTCGTTCATCTGCCGCCGCAGGTTGCGCTGCGTCAACTGCAAGCTGTGTATCTGCTCCTGCTGGAAGCGGCAATGACGACGCCTATGATCGGCCAGCTCACTGCTCGACAGTGCCTGCAATTAGAGAGAAAATGTGGTCAATATAGATTACAGAACCAAAGTTGGCTGTCGAATATTCCAATGCTTCACTTAAAGAGCGATTTTTTCTTTGCATATTGCAGCCATTATTCAAGTCGATCTTATCTAAAATATTATTGAGCTTAAAATACATATACTCATACACAGAATAAGCAGATATTTTGAAACTCTTGTTTCAAATCCTATTTCAAATTCTATTTATTCCCTTTGGCTCACAATAATATTATAATATAATATAACACGATATACTTGATACGGATGCTTCTAATTTGACTAAAAGCACATTAAAACATAAAATATCAACAAAATTTGTGAAGCGGGAGCTTAAAACATTTGTGCATGTTAAGCATTTTATTGTAATTAGTTTCTCAAAATGTTCGTGTAAATAATTAAAAATACGAAATGGGAAAAGAGATTTTTGCAAATAAAGGTTTTGTTAAATATCTATTTTAATTTGTGAGTATTGTTGGCAACTGCAAATTCAGAATTTCCAGCGACCACTGTTTGCTTAAGCTGGGTGCTTAATTCTACACAAAGCTTTAAAGCTGCTTTTAGTTAAGCGCTTTTATCTGTCCTCTTCCCGTAGTTGTCGTTGTCTTAGCGTACTCATAATATGCATGTGCACTGGATTATGTGCGGGGAATTGAATCCTAAATCCATTTATTATAAATGCATTTTGTAACGCACCACAGCAGTGCCAAACAACTTTGTCTCACACACAAACACACTCACACAAATACACATCAAATTACATACACAACCACACACTCACACACACACACACACATACACACACACACGCACACACAGATACACAACAACAGATAGCGAACATGCAAGGATGAAAGGCGTGCGCAACAATAATGTCAGCGGCAGCACCACGCTTAAATCCCCGCCGCTGGGAGTGTGCAGACACACCCACCAGCACACCACAGACCGTGTATGTGTCACACACACACACACACACACACACACACACACACATAGAGACATTTAGTTGGGGCAACTTGGCAGTTTTCTATGTTGGAGCCATACAAGTTCATATATGGGTTTTTATGCCCTGCACATCTTTCAAATTCGAATAAGGGCTATAAAAATGTTGACAGGAGCAGAAAATATATTTTAAAGGAGAGTTCTAAATTGCAGGCCTTTTTGTTATATGTGTACACAGAATTCTTATATTTTCGTTATTGTTTTTTGTTATATTAATTATTGTTAATATTAAAAGTAATTGAATTTGATTAGATCTCGCGACCCCCATTTGTAGTTATTGTGGCCTTATCACAAATATATCTCCAAATGATGGAAAATAATTCTGAAATATAAAAGAGTCTTTCTGATTTTGAGAAATGTTTTTTTTGTATGCTTAAAAATGATTTCTAAAAACAAGAAAAACTTTCAAGATTTTAGGATGCCAATTTTCTAAATTTCAGGGCGATTTATTTCGGAGTATACCTTTCACATAAATATATGCCCTTAGCTTTATTTAGCTTCGTTCCCTCAGACATCCCATTTAAATGTCATCTTTAAATTCCTACATTAATTAATAAGGATCAGACAAGAAGCTTATCCCTTTCCCATGTGCTGGGTATGTTCTAGTCGGGATTTCACGTCTAAACGAGTCTTACTTAAGTCTGACATATGTGTACAGATACATCAAGTTATACTAGTATAATTTAACTGAGTGACAAGCGTTAACCAAGGTAATGGCATTTGGGTCACATTTGTGACTTGTGAATGCAAATGTAATGAATACGCCTGCAGCCCAGCAACTGATATAGCCACAGATACAAACGCATACCCCTATACAAATTATATATATGCTTCTTCCATTGAAACAAATAATATTATTTCGTATTTCATCTACGCTTTTGTCTATTCACAACGTTCATTCCAACATCGCTTGTAATTGACTAATAAAGCATCTCGCAAATACGAAGTGAATGGAATGTTCTGCTAATGAATATACACATGATGAGTGGGGGAGTTTTCGAGGTGGCATGCGATGGGCTGGCGGGGGGTGGCGGGTGGTAGTGTGAATCATAGCAAAGTCGAAACTTGCTGTTTAATTATGCGACACACAAATGAAAGGAAATGAAAGCTATTGTGATGAAAGGAAACGACAACAATGGTGAGAATCAGAGGGGGCAAAAAGAGGGAGAGGGAGAGGGACTCTAAAGTTCTTATTCAACTTTTTCCAAGTAATATTTGACGCGAAATCTCAATATATTAAGAAAGTTTAAATAGTAAATTTGCTTTTTTACTCATATTATTAATTACTTCATTTAAATAATCAGTTTTCTTTAGATTTTTTTCCCATATATAACAACTAGAATAATTATTTTAGAAAGTATTGCCAAAGCTTCTGTAAGCCAGCTGGTCTTCCAAAGGACTTCTGCCTTCATGTATTATGTATATAAAAACACTGCTTACAATTGAATATAACTTGGATATCGGATCATTTTTGACGAAGGTATGGGAATGGGAATTTTAGCTTTTATAAGAACGCTTAAGACGTGATTTTCACGAACGTTTTTTTTTAATATCTATACTTCAGACATACCCCAATTACGCTGCTATACTGCCTCGATATTCACTCGATAATCAATATTTTGTTATTATCATCACGATCATTTTACAAGACGCGTTCGAAAAAGCTTACAAAATTACATCTTAGAATGGATAATCCTAGTCATCACAGATAAAATTCAAGCTATTGTCTTCAGCAGTAAAAGATATCTGCCACCAACAAAAAAAAAAGCTGAATAACACGAAGGTCCTTTGGGAAAATCAAGTAAAACATTTGGGGGTTATTTTTGAGAAAAGTCCTCTTCATATAATAAGAATTATAATTTTAGATGCAATAAATACACTAATACTGATTAGAATTATGAATGAATGAAATTTTTCGATCACATAATTTGCTTCATGTCATTTGAGTAAATTATTAAAACTGAGTTTAAAAATGAGCAATTCTTTTATTTTTAAATAGGTTGAAAATGGATCTGCTGTGATATGCAATGTAAATAAATATGGTATGGACTCTTTAGAAAAAGCTTAAGGCCTTCTTGCGATTAAAATGACCTTTAAAGAAAAGTAAATATTCGCCAAATTTAAATAAAAAAAAAACATGAAAACAAAAAACTAAAATCGCTTCACATATAGAAATTATTTGTTTATTTTGTGCGCCTTTTGATGGCTGTTCACTTAATTATTCATGTCTCTGTTGGATTGTGAATTGTGCGACTACGCGAAACTTGTGCTGCCAATTTTCAGTTGCTGTTTGTGCTTCCTTTCTTGCCCCAACGCACGTCTCTATGCCTTGTGGCAAGAGCAGCGTTGCTGTTTTATGTGAAAGGTCACGAACATTGCTAATACGCCATGTTCGACAACGCAACCAATACATATATATATATATACTATGATATATATATATTCTATGATATATATATATTTATGTTATATGGAGTGAGCACAAGGCAGGGGCAGAGGTCGGGCGGAGCTATCAAAATTCGGCGCGTGGAAAAGGTGATATACGGAGGAGATTCGCTGAGGGCGACGTCAACAATATAATTAAATGTGATTTATGTGTTTGGGCCCCACGTTCACCAATACCAATTAACAAACAGTCAAAGCGGAGGCCAAAAACAATTTTAAAGACATTTCGTGGCAAGTGACAGGGGTTCTAATTGAAATCGAAATTGAAGCATAAATATTTTATGCCAGGCAGCGTGTGTGTGTTATTACAATTAAGAAATGCTAATCGGGGAAAAAGAGCAGCCGCTAGGCTAATTAATTTGCAAAGCCACACACAAAAACACAGCACACACACACACACACACACACACAATCAAACACACACACACGCAACACACACTTGTATAAAATGCATAAAATGCTTGGTTCGTGGGGAGGATTAAAGTGAATTTGGACATGTTGTACTCAAGTGAAGGCTAACAAGGAATAGCTATTAGCGACAGCTATGCAGCAGCCACATCCAGGGACTGACTCTATGTGTGTGTGTAGTGGTGTGTGTTTGTGTGTGTGTGTGTAGTGGTGTGTGTAGTGGTGTGTAGTGTGTGCAGTACATATAAAAAAAAGTTACTTCGGCTGCTGTCGTTGCTCCGCGCTGAATTGTCGTAAAAATGTAATAGGACTTTTGTGTGCCGCTCAAAAAGTTGCACACACACGGATACAGACTATATATATATATATATATATATATATATATATATATGTGTGTGTGCCACAAAATGCCATTAAGTTAATGCGCATTTAGGTGCCGCCATTTGTAACAACGATGCCTGTTTCCGTATTTCCTGGCCAAATGGCAAACGTGTGCATAATTTGAAACTAAATATACGCAAATATTGCAGTGCAGCATTCAAAAACGTTTAATCAAAAACTAGAAGAGCTATTTAACTGAAACTCAACCCAAAGCAATTTTAAATAAAGAAACAAAGTTCAAGCAAATAAAAATGAAACAGCTCAAACCAAAAATAAGCATATATGAACTAATATATTTTTGTGGCAAGTCTATGCGGCATGTTGAGGCAGCATGTTTACAGCCAACGTCGCTTGGGAAACATGACAGACAGCTTCGAATAATAGAAACATGACGCACACACACACACACACACACACGCAATCCAACATTGATATAAGTGGCACATATGAATCTCAAGATTATGCCAAGTTTCAATAAAGATAATTTCACTCATAAAATAAATATCAACTACGAGTACCACGTATGTATATGCATGTAAATGAAACTCACTCCCCGCCTTACCCACCCAAACAAGAAAAGACCAGCAAATACAAGCACTCCGGCAATCAAACAAATTGCCAGCCGCAGCAGAGCAGCAGAGCAGCAGCAAGGCGGGCATTGTGGCAACAACAACAACAACCTGAGGGGGGAACTGCGGCAAGGAATGTAACATAAAACAAAAGCCAGCACAAATATCAACATAAATAAGGTAAAATGCTGGAGCCCACTCGGGTGCTCCAGCATACAACAAACCAATTCAAAGAAAAAACCACCAACAAAAAAAACAACATAAAAAAATCCCTGTCAGAGTATTGAAGAATGAATACTCTTGCGGACCTATGACCTTTTTATTAGATGCTATTCGAATCCTAGCCTTTGCTCTTTTCGAATATATATATATATATCAGTTGACACAGAAAAATACTAGAGTTAAAACTGAATAAAATTAATTTAAGAATAAAATTTAATATTCAAATTCGAAAAGAAATATATATTTGGAAGATTTCTGGGAGTATTTAAATGCGAAATGCTCCAACATGGACTATTGTATATACGTATGTTTATGATGACAAATTTGTACACAGCTTAACATATAGGAAGTAGGGGTGCGGACTTAAAATATGACTATCGGAACAGAGATATAGCCATCCTTTCCGACAGTCAAGCCTCACAAATCGCACTAAAGAAGACGTAAACTATGTCTAAAGTGGTCCGGAAAATACGGACCAAGCTAAACTAATTCATAGTACACAATATGGGAAATGAAGCGGCGGCAGAGCAGGCAAAAATGGGGGCAGAAGTGCCCATAATAGGACCAGAATTGAATTGTGGCATAGGAAAATACACAATACGGCAAGAACTGAGAAACGAACGAGAAACATCTGCGGCAATCAAGCCGGGCCAAGAGACCAGGTATAAGAAAGGCCAAATGTGTCTAAGGCAGCTTTAATCAGAAACGTTTTAAGCAAGAAATATCCTTGGAAAAGAACAGACAGCACTAAAACTAGGACTAAGTACAATCAGTATTGGCATCTGTCGATTGTGTGACAGCGACAAAGAATCCTTAAAGCACATAAAATCGGATTGTCAAATGGAATTGATTGTAAAATGCATTGTCTTAAGCAAATCTTAGGAAGACAGGAATCCTTAACCTGAGGAAAATTCTTGAATTCTTGCAAGAATCAGGCTTGATGGAACTATAGGAAGGGGGCACAATAGATATAGGTAAGTCCTTAATAATAAAAATAATATATAAGAAAGCTTGGAGAAGTCTGCTAACAAAAATGCTCTTTGCGAGAGTATAACAAAAAAGCCCGAAAAACAATAAAACAAATTTTTTTTTTGTGGCCTCTGTTTTGCGTCTGAAACCGGATCCTGTTGCCTTTGCAGCTCCTCCTTCAACTCTTTGTGCTACAGCTCCTCTTTCTACTCCTGCTCCTGCTCCTGCTCATTCTATGTGTGTTTTGGTGTTTGTGTGTGTGTGTGTCTGTGTATGATTCCCGCATTTGTTTGCCTGGCTAATTTAACAGCAAGTTTCTCATATGTACGATATATGTTTACTCGTATATTTCCACTACTTCTGTCTGTCTGTCCGCCTGTCTTTGTTCGGCATTTGTCTGCTGCCGACATCAGTCGCATCACATCAATAACCAAAGATAAATATTTGCGTTCAACTGTTGCTAGTGACAGCTTCCATCATGCGATTTGTTTTCCCAGGTCTTGAGTCCTGTTTATGTCTTGCTATCTGCAGAGCATTTGCTTTGTTATGAATCTGCACATATTGCAATTAGAACATCTTCTTTCTTTTTGGGTCGACTCTCGGCCGTGGCATCCTCGTGCTGCCAACTTGTCACTGGCAGCTGCTTCTTGAATTATCTATATGTATTTATTTGTGACGGTCTGCTGAAAGGCCTTGCCATCAATTCGGGTTCAATTAGTAGCAGTCAATTTGACTAAGTGCCACCAGCATCAAATATTCATTTTTCTATACCCAAACCAAGCAGGAGATACTTTTAGAGTCAACCCCAATAGCTGTCAGAATGATGGCCAATTACATACACCGTACCCGACACTTGTCGATAACCGAAAAAAATATTGCACCCATTTAAACATATATAATACTATTGATTTATTCTTCAACAGCCGAACAATCGGGAAAAAAATCTACTTGAGATATAGAAGCTCACCCTATTATATTTAACTTAGTATATTTCTAAAAAAAACCAGGGTATTTCTTTTCTTATCTCAATAGTAGATTTGTCTAAAATTTAGAAAATAGATTTCCATGTTCCAGGATATTTTTTTTACATTATGATTTCAGGTCGATTTTTTTTTTTTTCAGACTGTTTCAAGAGTATTGCAATTTAGAACTTAATATAAAAGTTTATAATATTCAATCTATATCTGTAAAGCCTTTGTTAATATCAAATTGCTGCAAAACTTGGTTGAGCTGTAGAACTGAAACCAATTTCGACATTTTTGGCCACTTTGTAACCACTTAAAACAAATAGATTTTTAATTGTTTTGCGGTCTAGTTTAGCGCGCTTTGCTTGCGCTGAAAATAGTACGGATTCAATTTTTTTATACCGCTTACAATGAGAATGCTTCCTAGTTGCATTCACCCCAAACATTCCCTTGGGTTTTATTTGCCACATTGTTATTTTATTTTATTTTTTTTTTTTTTTTTTCAATTTTCTTCTGTTTCATTTTTATTTATTTCATTTTTACGTAATTTAATCAGACGCACACAGCAACTCATATATTGTATTTCCCTTTGTATTTATATATTTTTTTTACACATTTGTACAGCCACCTGTGCAATTTTATTTTTTATTCTTTCGCATTGTTCTAATTTAACCTAATTTCTGCTTTGCTGCGCTTTTATAATAAACATTTTTGAAAATTGCTTTTCCCAATTTACTCCCATTGTTTTCATTTATTTTTTTTTTTTTTCAGCTAGGTATAGCTACAACAAGAACAACAGGTTTTGCTTTTGGGGCAAAACTGCTGTAGGGAACTTTGGTGGCAAATGCGAATACAAAAATAACAACAGAGAAAACCTAAAAAATAATGAAAAGGATCAAATTGTGCTGAAGCATTGCGCGCATCATAAACGTAGAGAGAAAAAACAAATACATATAACAAACTGATTATCAAGGCACTCAAGAGCATCTGCTGCTGCTGCTGCTGCTGGCCAAGACTGGAATTGGGAGCGGTAAGAGAGAGGCTAGAGAGGGGTTGGGGCCAAGTGATGGCAAGACAAAAGACAGCAGCCGTCACTGGCCTCTGACAGCGCAGCTGAGCAGCTGGCGTTGTTTACCAATTCCATCTACCCCTCTCTCTCTCTCTCTCTCTCTCTCTCTCACTCTCTCTTTGTCTGACTTTGCTTCTTTCATTCTGCCCCTGCTACTCTCTCTTTATCTCACTGCCGCCCTCGTTGTGCCTCCAAAAATGCTCTGGGCGATTAAAAGGTGATTTCCTGCTTTTTGTTTGCAATTTTCAGCAATTTCATTCTATACAAAAAGTACGTGTATTTTGCGAGCAGACGTGCCCTTAAACATTACATTAATATATATATACATATATATATATATATATATAGGTGTGTGTGTGTGTGCGTGTATGTGATTCAAGTGTGCCTGTTGTGAAAGCCGCTTAGAGCGCCTGACTGCACGCTTATCGCTTCCATCGGTTTTATTGGTTTTGTTCGCCTTTTTTTTTTTTTTAATTTTTTATTTTTAAAGCAATTTGTGGTCAAAATTTTTAGTGGCTGATTGTGAATGTAATTGCTTTGTGTGTGCAGCGAGCTTCACTTTTCAATCAGCCAGCACAACAAAGACTGATAGAGGCAGAGAGAGGGGAGGGGAGAGAGAAAGAGAGGTGGGGAAAGCCACTTTGTCACTACATCTACCACCAGCCGTACCCCTACCCCTAGCAAGCAAATTTTGAGCTAAGCATCTTTGTGACAACGATTCCAACAACTTCAAAGTAAAGAGGAAGTATTTCTTCAAAAATACACAAGAAAAAAAAACATAATAATAACATTCGAGTGGTAACATCAAAAAAAAAGTGGTAAGGAGCAGAAGAGGGTTAACCGCAAGCAGGTGGCTCTAAACCAGTTTTTGTGTGTGTTTGTTCAGTTTACTTCACGGATATATTTTGTGTGGCAACCGCATGCATATGGAAGTCACATAATCCCTTTAATGAAGTTTTCCCCTTTTCCTCTTTCGTGTCTTGCGCAAAATTGTATTTTTATTTTATGCATCGCCCGCATTTTGCTCACCCCTTCATAGATGTTGTGGCTTTACCTGTTGGCTCAGATATGTATGAAAGGAATGCAAATTGCGTATCTTGGTTGCTTTTTGGTATATTGGCAATTAAAGGTAAGGCTGTAAGCCCTTTTTGAAATTGCAATTAATTGTGCTTTGAATCATTTTTTCTCGACTAGTCGAACAGATTTTAACTATACTAACTAATTTGTTTGAGAGATGAGTTGTGGAACTGTAAGAATTAGTCTTGGATGTCTTAGCCCATTTCTAATAAAAAAAAGAATCTGTCAATAATGTTGATAACAACTCAAAATGCCTTTATTTGTGGCATTTCAAGTCTGATTTGTATATTGCAGGGTATTTTAAAATGCGGCTGTGCCCTTAAGTATTTCAACATTTTACTTGCACTTCAATTTGCGCGCTTTATTGACTTTAATTATAATTAAAAGTTGTTAGCATGTTGTTGCTCAGACTGCGCTGTCTGCGATTTACCTGACCTTAATGTTAATGATTCTGTTAGGCACATTAGCTGGAGCAGGTAATAGGGAACGGGACAGCGGCAAGACTGAGGGACTGAGGGTCTGAGTGGTTGCCCGGGGCGAGGCGTTCGCATTAAATATTAAATATGTTGACGTCCTGCGGTGCGTATGAGTAATTTAAGCAGCATACGAGGAGCCATTAAAAAATAAGGACCAACACAACAGCCGTGCACAGAGTTGGAGTCGTGCTCGGGCATTCGGCTCGTTAGCACATCGTGTCTCAGATGGCGCCCCCTCCACAAAAAAAAAACAATGGTATAACAGTCAGGTATAAAATAAGGCATAAAATGGGCAGATAATGGCTATGGGGTGGCCAGAAGCTCAACCAGGGCGGTCGCTTTATGAGCGCACTTAAAACAGCAGCAGCAGCAGCAGCAACAACAACAAAAAGAAATTTCAAAGCCATAAAACCTGAATCACTCCACCTGAGTGTGTGCAACTGTGTGTGTGTGTGTGTGCGATGTGTGTGTGTGTGTGTGATATGTGTGTGTGAGTGTTGCGTGCTTATATGATCATTAGCATAAAGTTAGCCGCCTGCTGGGCAGACCTCTCCAGTGTGTACTCACCTCCTGGCTGACTTCCTGACTGCTGCTCTCCACCTCAATGCTGGCCGACTGATCCAAGGACTTGGGTATCGCATTCAGCTTGGCATTTAGCTGCCTGTTTAGCTGGTGCTTGTGCTCCTGCTCCTGCTGCAGCAGCTCCTCGCGCAACTCCTGGACAATCACCTCGGTTTGCTGCTGTCGCTCGCGCTGAGCGGCCAGCTCCAGTTTCAGTTGCTGATAATCGTTGCGTATTGTGGCGAGATCCTCGTAGGCAGCCCCGCCATGTCGCACATCCCTGGCCACGTTGCTGGCGGTGCGTTGCAGCTCGACCAGTTGTTTGCGTATCTCCGATATCGACTGTTGCAGCCACTCGACAGTCAGCCGCTCCTTGGTGCCGCTGTGTGTTGCACGCAGCGTTTGCATTTCGATTCTGCAAATTAAAAACAAACGGAAAATCATTGAACAGATACATTAGCATATCTTTTTTTTAGCTCGATGGCTGCAGTTTGTAGTTGAGCTGTTGAATTGCCAGCAATTACACTCGGCAAAAGAATCGCCATGAAAAAATAGGGAAATTTTCTGGTATTTAGAAGTAAGTTCTAAATATACCAAACAAAATTCTCTAAATTAAAAAGGGGTTTCTTTTTTGATGTTTTCCGTTATTAAGAGATTAATTTCTAAAGAGATGAAAAGAAAACCTTTCCTTTAAAATATTTAAAGTCTTAATATATTTAAAGTCTTAAGTTCCAATTAATATAATTTGGACTCTTGACTGCTGTCTTATATAAAAATAATTTGAAAGGCTGATGTAAGAATATTTACATGGAAATAAATACACATTCTGATATAATTCGATATTTTTCCGAGTGTAGAAAGGGCCGCAGCATGGATATGCTGCGAGAGTGCGCTCGAAAGCGTGGCATTTGCGGCTCATTTTAATTGACTTTGAAATGGGCAACATGCGGTGTGGTGTGGGGATCTAATTTAAATTGACATTTTCAGGCAAGCGGACGTTAGCTGGATAAGGCGATTAGGGCGGGAGGCTTACAAGACAAAACAACATCATTTTCATGCAGTTTTTCAATTAGGCACGTTTTGGATAACATTGTTCGGGGGTATTCCACAATGATTTCACACATAGGCAAAGCAACTCTTGCAACTTGGCAAATAACGGCTGGAACAAATTTTCACACACACACACACACACAAAGAAATCACATCCAATGTCAACTGCAATTCACAGAATGGAAATAGCAAAAAATGTTCAGAGAACTGTTGAAAACTTTGCTACCACAGAAACAAGAAACAACAAGTGCCAGAGCATGAGAACATATTGTTTAAGCGCAGGAAAATAAATATTTTTCATTGTATTTGTTTTTCTTTTTTTTTTTTGGTAGCGTTGCCCAAAAACGTAAAAATGAAAATGTTGTAGCACTTGTGGCAGTTGGCAGGAGCCAGTTTCAAAACTTGAGCGCATTTTTGTGGCATTTCAGACAATTAAAGTAGTCAGTTGTGGAGTCGTCTCAAGTACCCCAAGCTCCTCCCTCCTAATCCGTCAAGTTGGCTGGCGTAGAGAACTTTTGAATTTTGTTGTGGCTCAGCAGCTGCTGTTTTATTTTTCACTGTCAAAAGAGCAAAGCTACACGAAATTTTCATAAAGAAAAGTTTTCTTCAAAAAGCATGTTTGGTTGGAAATGTTGCGTATAAGTAATATTTCAATTTGCATGTTGTTGACTTATGCACGCTTGCATTTGCTGTAAACTTTACGACCTTTTCGGGTTTTCAATTTTAGTTCAGTTTTTTTTTTTTTTTCTTGTCGAGCATCATCTTCTTAGGTTAAGCGTGTATTAAATTTGGTCATATTTAATATTGATTTAAGTGGGTTTATTTTATTAAAAAGTTTATCTTTTTCTTTCTGGATAACTAACTAACTGGAACTTAAGTGTTATTTGCTATTCAAATAGTTTGATTTTCATTTACAAAGTTCCAATTTGCCAAAACGGAAACGGAAACAATCTGTGCGTAAATTAGAGCTTGCCTGTAAATTTGATCAATGTCGAATTTGTTATAATTGTTACATTATCATTGTAATAAATCTGCACACATTGGGTTAGCAATTCTCAGCTCAGCTTATCAATCAAATTAAAAGAAAACACATCACTCACAGTAAACTATTGTTGGCTTTACACACACACACACACACACACTCGCAGCGATATACCAGCTACGAGAAATTTGCACAATTTTACGCATGGCTGCAACAGTATATTTTTTTTATTTTATAGCTGAAAGCGGCACACGTCACAAGTCAAAATTGGAAATGCTGTCAATGACATGGAATCAAATTGAAAAATGCACAACAAAGCGCGCGGCTCATGCTAGAGAAAATTTCACGTGAATCCGGGACGAGAATTGTTCGGGTGAAAATTGTGCACATTTTAATTATCGAAATGGAAGCTGGACAGAATCGGCATTGGGAAGGGAAATGGGCTGAATGCGCCATTAAATTTAGACCAAATCAGTAAAGGCAAATGTCAGCCTGCTTAATAGATCCCAGGAGTTCCGAAACTGCTGCACCCCTGCACTCCAATAAAACTGTATCCCTCCACATAGCTTGGATGGCTCGTGCCCCAATCAGATAACGACTTGGAGGTGCATGGGAGAAGGGGGTTGGTGGCAGGGGCAGGGGCAGGGGCAGGGGCAGGGGCAGGGGGCAAAGGCAACCTCGAGTCACATAAACCACAGTTGACATGTCGTTTGACTGGCCCCGGCGAGTTCCTGTTTATGTGTGTGTGTGCACACACATGCGTTGTGTGTTGAATTATTTACGGTGTCACTGGCAAAGTTTACGACGTTCACGACATGTCCAAACAAAACACACAAAAAACAGATATATATATATATATATATATATATATATATACATATATATACAGCAGCGAAACTAACCAAAGCTATTTGTACAGTAAATTAAGTGAGCGCCATTTTTGTCGTTCTCTGCTCTAGATCAACACGCTGTGTGTGTGTGTGCGTGTGCGTGTGTGTGTGTGTGTGCGTGTGTGTGTGTGTCGATGAGACAATCATTATTAGTCAGCCAGTCGACAAATAAAACAAACAAATCACAAAAAAAAAATAAAATAAAATAAAATAAAAATAATAATAAACTTTGGGCTTGGCCTAGGCCAGAAATCAGAAATCTTCTACGTGCTGCCGCCCAGCGATTTCTTCCCATCAATGGTAAGCTGCTTAAGGAGCTGGATTTTTGGACGGTTTCTTATTTGTTTAAATTAACTTGTGCTGTCTCTGGAGCAAATACAAACAGGGAAAATGCCATAACGAGTAAGAATCGCTATGTGCGTGTTGTCGACAGTTATATGCCCTGCCTGGCAGGTGTTCTATTTGACATGTAAGCTTTTTTCTCAATGGCAATGGGAACACAGTGGATCCTTCAAAATGTTTAGTTGCGGAATCAAGAAAAAAATGCAACTTTTAAACTGCTTAAATAATGTGAGGGGGTTCTTAAAAATGTAGTGTTCAAAAAGTGGTATAAACAGAAGATAATTGGAGATATACAAATTATTGTTATTAATTTAATTATTAATAGTATAGCTAATATTTTTACTTTTCTTATTATTCGTTTTGTTAATTTTTTTCTTATTATTTGGTTATTTTTCAGAATAATTATTCAAAAATATATAAAATGAAAAGATAATAAAATATATTAAATTTTGAATATTAAATTTGTTTTTAATTGAATTTAATTTATTTTGTATTGTATGTATTTATCTTAGTTCGACAAAAATTGACCGACATTAAATAAATAAATATTTAATTATTCTTAATTTGATTATTAATTATTATTATTAAACCGTTTAACTTTTTAAATAGTATAAGAGGGTTTTCAAAAATGTATGTACACAGAAGATATTAAAATGTGTTTTAATTATTGTTATAACTATTGTTATTTTATTTTAATTATTATTTCTATTAAATTTATTATTATTTCTTTTCATATTATCGATTTCGAAACATAATAACATTGTGGTAGAGTATATCACAAAGAGAATCAAGCAGAATTCAGCGAGTCGCAAAAAGTGTTGCCTAATTCAGAGCGCTGCTAAATTGACTTGAGGCGTCTCGCAAAAGTGTGGCATGTGTGTGAGAATTGCTGATGCGCTACGCCCACAAATTTAACGCACCCTGACACACTGCCAGTGTGCCAGTGACAGGCACTCGCAGTGCTGTGAGTTGAAAAACTTGAACGAAACTTGACAGCCAAAGTTGCAAGTTGCAAGTTGTGGCAAACGAATTGGCATTTGTGGGCCACTATGAGCTAATAATGCTATCAATTTGCGGACTCACCTCAACTGATCCAATTCGCTGCGCATATCCGCATCCACGCTGGCCGCACTCGAGGTGAGCCGCAGGGATTTGCGTAAATTGTGCTCCAGCAGCTCGTAATCCTCGCGCCGACGCGTCATCAGCGCATTCAGTTGCTTTGTCAGCAGACGCACCTGGTCACCCAGCTCCAGGCTCTGCTCACCCTTGTTGCTGCCGCCGCTGCTGCTGCTGATGCTGATGCTCCTGCTGCTGCTGTGTGGCTGCAACACCTGGGCGCCATTTGAGAGCAGGCCCAGATCGTTTTCCTCGGATTCATTGTCGTTGTCCTCATCGTTGACAAAGCGCAGCAGCTCCACACTGGATGGGACAGTGCTGGACAGTGCTGGAGCTGAGCTGGTTGCTTGCACATCGCGCAACATGTTGTTCATATCGCTGATGACGCCGGTGGTGGCGCCACGCGCGCTTGCCACCGCCAATATCATCAGCAGCAGCATCGATACAATTACGCGCACCATTTTCGATGCGTAAATTGTAAATTCAAGTCAAGGTTTTCTGGATGGCTTTAAATGAGTTTCACTTTAGAATTGTTTTGGCATTTGGTATTTATGCAAATGTTGGCCACGTTTCATAGCCGACCGCAGCTAAACACCTCATAAAAAATGCGGCGCTAACAATATTTGAATTATGCGTGATTAATGCTTCTTCTTCTTCGCCGCTTTGTTGCCTGCCGCACGTTTGTTTAGCATTTGCCACTTGGGGGCTGGCCTTTTATTCAAGCGGCTTTACCCGAATCGAAAACACACACAAAGACCACAACATGCACAATTACACACACACTCGAACACACACACGAACGCCAAGAACTCGATTCAATTTGCTTGAGAATAGATTGTCTGACTTTCACTTTGTGGCTACAGCAGCACTTCGCGTACGAGGCAATTGGCGCGACAGTCGTCGTAGGACTAAAGCGGCGCGCAACAGCAGCGTCCTTTATATACGCCAGTCGTGGCCGAAGCGTCGCGTCACTAAATTCGAAAGAGCGCCGAAATGCGAGAGAGAGAGAGAGAGAGAGTGAGAGCGAACGAGTTGTGGTTGAAGAGTATGCAAAACTGGAACTTAACCGACACTAAGAGAGCGAGAGAGCATAATACTAAGAGCACCGTTTGCCCTTCCTCATGTCTTACTATGGTAACTAGAGTCTGCTTTGTGAGCAAAAGCCAACTGTCATTAATTGATAATTGTAATGATAAATAATTAAATTGAACTTAATTTACAACAGGAATATACTTATTTTTTTTTGTACCTTTTTAGCTTTTTAGGCTTCTCTGGTGCATATGTATGTATGCTAAATATCCTTTTGCATATCGTCCTGGCACATGGCGCGCCAGCGATCAACTTGCAAACGAAGGCAGATGTTTTCGCATCTTTCTATATGAATACTAAATGTCCTTTACAACAGTAAGGTTCTGTTTGAGAAAATACCTTAACGAAATATTTACTATGTGAATTAATTAAAAGAATATGTTAATCTGAAAATTGTTATATTTGAAGTATTTTCGTCTATTTATGCGTTGTTCTTTTGGTTAGTTTGTATTTTAATGTGTTTTCTTAAGAAACCACTTAGTAATGTAAGGCTCAAAAAAGTCATATGTTTTTAACAGATTTTATATCTCTGTTCAATTCAATTCTTAACAATATAGTCACATATTTCATATACATTTAAGGAATACTTTTCTTCATTAGGAACAAAAGTTAAGCCTCTAAATTTATAAATTAAAAATAAACATTATTTAATCCTAAAAGTATATACAAATTTTGTTAAGCATTAAATTTTCGCAACTAAAACGTTACTAAACGTTGAACAAATGAATTTTTCACATTCTGCAACACTTGGAAAGTATTGTCTGTTGCCACATTTGTTTGGTAGTGTTGAAGAGTGCAGTTTTCGAATGCCGAACAAAAGCCAAGTGCTAAAACTAAAAGCTGAAACTAACCGAGCCAAAAAAATGTACTAGAAAATTAAATTTATTTAGCGGCATTGTTTCCAGGAGCTCGTGTTGAATTTGCAGCATTATTGTTGGGTCAGAATGGAATTTGCCAAAAATGGCGCACTTTGTCGCCATGTGAAGGGTTCCTTTAAACCACCAAGGAGCAAGCAGCCTACCGTGCAGAGAGGGGGGAGGGGTTGGAGGTACGGCATGCCATTCGGGTGGTGCGCTTCACTGCACACGTCAAAAAAAAAAAATAATGGGGTGAGTTGATGGCCATGTCGTGTTGGCCACTGCAACAGTTTGCTAGTCTAACTCTCCCTTTCTCTTTCTCTATTTCTGTGTCCCCCTCTCTTTCTCTCTCTCTTTCTATCTCTCTCTGTCTCTCTGTTTGTGTCTATCTGTACCCTATAGTTGGCACTTTGTCTGCGCTGTGTTTTGCAATTTGCAATATTTTCGCTTTTATTTTGCAATGCAAACTGTGTTGGCCTGTGGACGGGGAAGAGGGAGGCACGGAGGGTGGCAAAGGTGAGGGGCAGTGCTGACCAGCAACATCAATGGGTTTATAATCAACTGCCAGTTGCCAGTTGAAACATGAGTTGCTGTTGTTGCACATATTTTGAGCGTTGCATGCTATTTAGCTATATGTGGATATTTTTAATTTTAGTTGCCTTTTGTTTTGTTGTCAATTTGCGGCGCGGTGTTCTAGCTTGTTGCACATTGCATTAATGCAGGCAACTCGTGCGGCTAACAGCGCATCCGGCGATTCCCCATACCCAACATATCCCAACCCTAGACCATTAACCCCTACACAATTGTGAGTGGCGAAGTGGTGCTGATGCACTCAGAAAAAAGGTGTTTGAAATGTAAATAGTTTTTCGTTTTTTGAAATAAGTATTTGACAAAAAAAAAAATGTCTTAAAACTAAAAGGCCTTTTTCTATTTTTCATACATACTATCTTTTATTAAGAAATATTTTTCGAAATAATATATATTTTATAAAACTAAAAAAATGATTCTAAAATGTAGAAAAACCTATGAAAATTGCTGTCTCCGATCGCGAGTTGGAATCTCTGGAAAATTTTAAGGTGTTTTTTTAATGTATTAATTGAATTTTAAGAATTATCCAAAATGTTTGCTTATGTGAAGCTTTAAAATACTAATTTTTGTTTATAATATTAGTGGAACCCAATTATTTTACAAGTTGTGTGGTCATATTACAAAACAACCTGGAATTCAGAAACCTGTTCCGTACATTTTAGAATAAACTACACTTGAATTAAGAAAAAACAGACTTTATTTTTTAGAAATATAATTTTTTAATAATAATGTGAGCTGCTTTTGGCTCATTTGTATATACTTTTTCGGCTATTTTTCTCTGAGTGTACTCTTTGGGATGGTGGCGGTTCTGCTGTTGCTTTCTGTTGCCCTTTCAACTCGGCGACTTGCAACTGTGCAACTTTGCTACTTGCTTCCATTTGCATTGCACTGCGTGCCTTTCTTCTTTGCCCATTGCATTGTCGCCTGGTTGCCATTGTAGTAGTTGTTGCTATAGTTGTTGTTAATACTGCTATTGTTATTGCCGGTTTTAATGGTGTTGTCTCTCTGCCAGCCTGATGCGGTTCACGTTATGGTCAGACCATATTAAGCTAATGGCCTGTAAGTAAACCTTGCCGCCTGTCGTTATTGTCGCTGCATTTAAGCCGTTTACGCTCTACTTCGAGGTTGCGAGTACTTTTACATTCGAGTGCTTTAGAATTTTATGCCACCAAATGCCATATTCACAATATTGGTTTCGAAGTGCAAAAGGGAATACATTCTGGGAATTTATTTGTATTGCCGTCAAAGTGGTTGTAACTGTAAATAAATTTAAATTATTAAAGCAGCCTTAAAAATATTAATTAACAAGGTTATTCATGGAGATGAGTTCACTTAGAGAAATGTGATTGGTAACTTAGAAGATTGAAAATTAAATAATGCACAGCTTTAAAATTATGAATTAACAAAAATACTAAATTTGATTTATTTTCGAGTATTTTAGAAGTTTGCAATTAATAATTAAATATATTTGACTAACAATTCTAAGGAGTTTAAGAAATATTAATGAAGAAGAATACTCCTAGAAATGAGTTCGCTTACAGAAATGTGATATCTTTGGAGTTTGGAATTAATTTAATTATTGTATAGCTTACGATTCTTCTTCCGTCCTTTACTTCACTTAAAGCTAAATAAATTTCAAAATATCCGAAAAGCAGCCACTTACAAATGGGATATAATTAAATTTTAAAGAGTCTACTTAACACTTAACCTGGATCCAGCGAAAAACATAATTAAATTATAAAGAGATAAAGAATCGCCAGCAGCTACAAATATATTATTAAAATTTGGCATGGGCAAAAATGGCATATTTAAATGAAGTAAGATTTAACCGCTCCGCTTTATTGAGTCAGAACCGATAGTTTGCAATACAAACATTTGAATGCGCTAAGCCCAATTAGAATAACAATCAATGCCTTTGCAGAGGTGCATTCAAATTAGAGCAGGTGTTTTCTGAGCTGTTCACAAGAGAATAGCATGCTTGTTTTGATACGAGTAGAACGCCCCAAACACTGTTGATTGTTTGCATAAGCATGCAGGCACACACACTTGGACACACACACACACACACACCACAGAACACAACACGCACAACACACACAGTGGAACACGAGCAGTGTCTGTTGACCAATTTGGCTACGGCAACGCCTTTGAAACAGAAAGCTGCAATGTGCGTGAGCCGGTTTCTGCTTTGTTTGCCACACAGTGTTGCAAAGACGCACGCGATGCGGCGGGCAACAGTTACCCAAAAAAGTATCTGCGCAGTCGCAGCTTGAAGCCTGCGCACTAATCATCTGAGTGACAACAACAGCAACAACAACAGCAACAGCAGCAACAACAACAAAAACAACAACAATAGCTGAGCAATGCCAACCGGCTGCTGGCTAACGGCAGGTGCAAAAACATTTACCACTTAAACGAAAATTTCCTACCTGATTTAATCTTTTTTGCCTCGCCGCCAGCCTTGCTGCCCCTCGCCCTTCTCCCTTTGTCCCATTGTCGTGCTGCCTTGTTCTTCTCTACGGTGTTTTTTTGGTTGCCAAGGTTTTATGTCGCTGACGCTGCTGCTGTTTCTGCTGCTGCTGCTGCTGCTCTGCTGTTGTTGCCGCTGCTGTTGCAGTTTCTGGGTTTCATCGCTTGCTCCTTGGCATAGCATGTTGCGTGCATGCTTCGCTGCTCATATACAGACACACACAAATAGATAGAGAGAGAGAGAGAGAGAGAGAGAACGAGAGAGGAGAGAGAGAGAGAGAGAGGGAGAGCGAACACATGATGATGTTATCACTCAAGGCTGTTGCCGCATGGCTGATTCCATTCCGAGCTGGTGTGTGCATGTGTCCTTCGTATTTGTGTTAGTGCTTTTGTATTGCTTGCTGGCAGCAGCAGCAGCAGCAGCACCAACACTACCAAAAACTGAAAGCAAAAGCAGCCAAAGGCAGGCATCGAGTCGAGTTCTGCCTTTAGCCAGAATTTCATGCTGCGTTCCCCTAATGAATGACCCACGCGAATCTGAATGCGAAACGCTGCCAACAACGCCTGACAGCTGTCTTTGCTGGGATACACAAAAAAAAATAACAAAATGCCTAAGCCAAAAAAAAAAACAACAAAGAACCGAAAGCAAAACTGAACCAATTGAAAAACCATAAAATCCCATAGCTATGGCACAGACTCTAGCTATGTGTGGTCGTCGTTTTCTGTATGTGTGTGTGTGTGTGTGCCTGTGTGTGTGTGTGTGTGTGTGTGTGTGTGTGTGTGCCTGTGTTGGTGTGTGTGTGTGTGTGTGTCCGTATTCAGAGCTAAAACGACAGCTGCATCTACAACGCACATCCTACGCAAGAGCAAAAAATCAAGTTAGCCGTATGAAAAAACGCTACAATTTAGTGACACAAATGCAAAAATCATTTTTAGCGCATTTTTAAGTTCAAATTTCAAAATATGAAAATAAATATACAGAATAGTAAAATATGTTTCAAGCATAGTTTATCTGTGCAATTACTCTGTATAACTATGCACTTGATTCGAAATAAGCCGAGTACGAAAAGTATGTTGCTATGCGACAGCTTTAGCTTTAGATACCCTGTAGGCAAACTAAAATAATGTTGCTTGATTTGTGATTGATATTTTTAATCATTCATGAATGTGAAGTTTTGTAAAAAAAAACTTGTTTTATGTTTGATAGAGAATATATTAGATTATACTAAAATATAAATATGTATAAATTTGGTATACTAGTTACAAAGAGACTCCTAGCCTTAATAAGCTCATATTCAGTCAGCCCAATATTTATTCGTACTCTTTGCATTTCATACTTTAGCAGCTGTTATATGCGTATTTTCATTACATTGTGGTATACATATCTATTTAGTTTTTTACATCTTAATAGAAGCTATTTGGTCACAAAATAAGCAAATATCAAAGTTTTTTTTTGGTTGCGAGCGCTAAAATTTTTGCAGATTATATATATAATTTCTATATAATTAAATTTGAAATTGCTGAATTTATTATTTTAAGAATATTTAGTTTTAAATTTGTTCTTTATTTCTAATAATCTATAAGTCATGCTATAGATGAAAGCCCTTGTTGCGAACTTTTGCATCAACCTGAAAGATGCGTTCTATCACCTGCATCTACCCGGCTTAAGTCACTGGCATTTCGGCAGGGTATAAAAAGGATGTTTTTCAAGTATGGCCTCGTCTCTAAAAATTCACGCAGCTGTCGAGCATTCGACTGTTCGGCCAACAGATTTTCAACAGCAGTTAATGGACAAGGCGAAAGACAGCTAGCAGGTGGAGCTATACCAGCAGCAGCAACCACAGCAGGATGACTTTATTTAACACACACACACACTCAAACACTTTGTGTGTGTTTGCTTATATATACATCAATATATCTAGGCACATCGTTAACAATGCAACTGCAAAACTGCTTGTTGGTTTGCAGCTGCTTTTAAGCGTGGCCTACAGGATATAAATCTCCAGTTGCTGGGGATAATCCCAGTGCAGTTGGTCTACTCTCGTTGCTGATAGTCAAGTCAAGTCAAGTGAAAGGTCCTTAAACTGCTCCTTATAGCTTTTTATACATCAATCATCGTCACACAAATGACAGACAAACGAAGAAAATGCATTATGGGGTTAATTGGCATGATTTATCTAATATTTGATCAAGACTACTTCACAGTTGGAAGAATGCCTTGTTGTTGTATACAATGTATGAGGCTAGTTTTTTGTGGCGAATTTTAAGTTCCAAAATTCGTATAGAAATGTCTGAGTCAGACAAATTATTAGGATTAGCTTGCCCGGCCACTTCGTATAGCTGGAAATACTCGAAAGCGCTTCTAAAAGCCAGATTCCACTATCAACATTTCCCACATTCTTATATGACAACAATATGACAACATTCTGTACGAACAACACTCGAAGAGAATGTTTCGAATGTTCAAAATGTGCTTCGCTTGACTCGTCGCATCGAATTTCGTATCGTGGTAATATAAAATATAGTAAAATATCAGTGTCACAAATAGCTGATATTTAAAGAAATGTAAACGCCTATTTTAAAAAAATATTTACAATTTAATTTATCGTTTACAATCTATTAAAACTTAATACTGAAAGCGGGATATAAATTAAGATCATATTCATTTTAAAATTAGTTTGTAATATATTTCGGGTTGTTTTGCACAAAAGTGGTTACAGACTTTATTATATTTTAATTAATTGTTTTATGATTCATTTGGCAAGGACAGATGCAAATAAGTCGATCGGTTCTATTTGAAGCTTAATTTATCTACTAACACGTCAACAACAACACAGACTCATCGTGGAATCGTGAATTGTTAAGAGTGTGAATGTAAAAAATCATTCAATCAATCCGATTGCCGTCATTTACGCCTAGAGCAAGTCTCGTCTGAAGGAATTTAAATGTTGCCAAACATACTCGTCACCATTTATTTATTCTTATCGCTTATTATATCGCATATTTCAAAGATAATCCTTCGTAATCATGCTTGAATTACATATAATTCACCCGCCGGCACACAACAAATTGGGCACTGCAGCTATTTGCAAGTTTACAGCTATCCATTTGACTCACGCAGCTGCAGCCTTCAAAAAACTGAAAGAGTTAATAAAAAGCTGTAAACAACACTTCAATGGCCTCTTGACCCAGCCAAAAAAAAAAAAAAAGAAGATAGCAAAACTGATTAAACGCTCAAAAATGAAATAGTCGACGATATATTGAAAAAACACTGCACACCCAAAAATCGGTGCTTTTGTTGTTATTGTTGGCAATGCAACATCGAATGCAGCACAGATGCCGCCCAGATTACGAACTTAATTGCCCCAGTGCAGGATATGAAACCGTTGCACATGCGACAAAAAGCAATCCACAAAAAAATTTTACAGTAAAGGGGAAAAAAAAGCAAATAAGAATGCTGTAGTCGAGTGAGCTCGACTACGATATACCCTGAACCGAACTGTTAAATTATTCTATTCTAGTTTTATTGACAAAAATATCTTTTGAAAGTTTCTTAAAGTGCATTCATTTCTCATAGCAAGCACAGCCTTTGAAGAGTAGACAAATTTCGCGCCGGGTATATGAGAACCTATATTCCAAGTTTAAAGTCTCTATATCGATAAATCGTATCAACTGTTGACCCTGATCAAGAATATATATACTTTATGGGATCGCAGATGCGTCCTTCTGCCTGTTACATACATTTGCACAAAACCATTATACCCTTTTTAACCACTTTTAATGGATTCGAGGTATAACAAAATGGGGATAGCGCAATGTTTACTGGCAGCAACTGCTGCTCATGCTAACAGCAACAGCAACAGCAACAGCAAAAATAAAAATATGCGAAAACAAGTAAGAATGCTCCAGTAGAGAGTAGAAAGTGTTCTACTGGGAGATACCCCGTATGTAAATATCTCTACCTATCATAAGTCATAAGATATAAGGTTTCATCTATAGATATTTGTGTATTTATGTATATGGATTTAAATATGTTTATACAAAATCTCTCGCTTTCTGCTGTGATAAATGGGGAATAATCAAGTATATGATGAATATATAAATATGCCAAATCTATATATAGACATATGATAATTCGCCATTTATCTCTACCGACCTTTAAGCAAGTTTTACAGATTATCAATATTTGTTCTATTTTTATATGTAGCCTGATTCCATTATTCTCAACATTTCTTACATTCACATTCTTGACATTTCACGATTCTATTATGAGGGCTCCGTTCGCGGTAAAGTGTGATTGGCAAAATTACCGAAATAATTAAATAAAACAGCTGATCATGATGTTCATATCTGCCTTTACGAAATTAATAACAAATCAATAAGTTTTAGCATAAGACAGGTTATAGTCTGTAAGATCGTCATTTTCATACAGACGAACTGCAGTTCGTCTTTTCATGCTGATCAAGAACATAAACGGGTCAAGAAAATTATGTGGATGGATTCCATACTGGCTAATGCTTCATTATACCCCTTTTACATATTTTCAATGAGCACTTGGCTTCAAAACCAAAACAATGAAAATCGTCTGTGGGTAATCGTTGAATGCAAAATACGAGAAATTCGAACGGAATTTCGAAATGGCCGAATGCCATTTCGAGGTCTCATGCAAGAGGCGCCGCTTTAGGCGAATTTATACGAAAACAGCTTTTGAATTTTTTATGCACCAGCGCCCTAAAAGCGCTGCCCAAAAAATATTATGGCAACTGAAATTTTTAGACTTAACTGTGAGTGCATATTTCATGGCAATTTCAAGTTAACTGTCAAATTTGAACCCCGAGGCACACGTAATCAACAAAATAATGGTGAGTTAGGCAATGCCCTAGGCCGATAAACTACAGCACAATATGAATGCATCAAAGTGTGGTAGAAGCCGAAGAAGGTAGAAAATTTGATTTATAAATTTCCCCGAGCTTTTTTGTAATTAATATCATTCTACAAAATTTACAAATTTCAAAATAAACGAACATTTTAGTTGGCTTATAAATGCATATAATTTAATTTGAAGATATTTCGGAAAAAAAGAAATAAGAGTTTATAAATTTATATCTAGAAATTGTTTCTAAAATCAAGAAAAACGTCAAAGTTTTTAGATGTTTAAACCGAAATGATTCAAATTATGTTGAATCTAAGTGCGACTTGGAAATAGGCATAGTTAACTTTACTTTTCATTGGGACAATAGACTTTATCTGCACTTATTGTCGAAGCTTGCTGTGTCTCTGAGATCAGAATTTATTCGTAGTTTAATTTGTTTAAGGCACACAAAGAGAACAAAATAATAGAAATGCTTGTTTTGTAATTCTCAGTTAAGAAAATTCAGGCTATACGTTTGCCATCAATCCAGTTATTTTCGATGGTTTATTATTTAGGTTAATGCAAGGGAACTTATACAGGGTGTATCGAAATCAATTTGACTGATTTTTGGTGGGTTACGGCTAATGCGTAGAGCCTTCACAATCCTTAACTCCAGGGCATACAAGTGCTGGTACTTATTTTCAAGCTCAATAGCCTTTACCGTATGCATTGTAAATCTTTCCAATTTAAATCAACCTAAAACGTTTGTCATTTTGACTAATGGCTTATCAAAACCAGCCCAATAAAAACACGGAAACCCGAAAAAAAAAAAAAAAATAAACAGAAGGCAATACCAAAGGAAACTCCTTTGGGTTTTGGCCGCTTTACAACTTCGAGTGTTTGACAAAATTTATTGTATCGTAAATTTCGAATAACACAGACGACTACAAAAAGAAAACGAAAAATATAAATAAAGGGAGCACAAACTTTACACAGCTCGCAGCTCGTAAATTCTCACGAAAATTTATGCAAACTTTTGTGAGAAATTCGTGATGTTTTCGGTCCTAAGGTGATTTGCTGTGAGACATGCAAAAATGGCACGTTTGGTGCGGGAGTCCGATAGACTATAATGAGCCGTACATGCACAAGTGACCATGTCCTAAAGCGGGAAAGTCCATTGAGCGCATCGTCTTTTTGGGCGCATTATAAATTAAGAAGCAGCAACATAAATATTTCAACGTGCAACGACACCAATTCGATGCCGTCTGTTTAAGGAAACCCAATTCTAGCCCATATCAAGGAGCCAGAAGGAAAAGAACAAACAAAATGAAAACTGTGCGCAATGATGAAGCGTTTAGTGGCGGGCCAAGCTTAAGAACAATAAAAGCCGGAAATGCTTAACAGCAGCACAGCCAGCAGCCGGAGAGGGAGCCACAAAACAACCAAACAATGACAAAGTTTCCGTTTCTTTTTCTTTTTGGGGCAGTTATTGCTTGAGCTCCTTGCCCGGAATCTGTCTACGCCCACCTTGTTGTGCATTGTGTCAAACTGCCGTACAATAAATGCCAGCAACAACATTAACAACAACGCCAACAATCCAAGAATCCAACTATGGAGAGCACGGCAACAATAAGCCACCTAGCATATGAAGGCGTCTGCCTCGCAAAAATATGAATCGCGTGCGCCCGGAAAAGGGGCTCTGAAGAACAAAAGCACATGACAACTAAAAGTTTTACCGTACTTGTTATTGTTGGTGCCATTTATACACAGTCAACGATAAAATGAATAAAAAAGTAGACAATGCCTACCCTATAAAGTGAAAACATATTTATGGAATCGTCCTTTTGGGTGGCTTGACTGCTCAACTGTACGCAGACCAGGGCAAAACAAATATCTAAAATAAATAGATAGATCTGATAACTGAATGGTTTTAAAACTCTACTATTTATTATACATACTAATAATTATTATATATCATATATAAAAATAATATAAAAGATAGTGTATGTTATAGGGTATTTGGTAGCCAGTGATCCAAACATTGTTCATTTGTTCTTTTATGTTTTGTTTTCCATTTTGCTGTGCGTGTTTTTGTGTGTAGGTGTTGAGTGTGTGTGTGTGTGTGTGTGTGTGTGTGTGTGTATGTGTGTGTGTGTGTGTCTGTCTACTTTTGTTGTGATTTATTTATTTTGTTCAGTGGCGCTTTGTTGTCACTTTATGCTTTTATTGTGCGCCCGTACCCAGAAATATCAACAAACAAGCATACGCCGCGTGGGCAGCCCCCACTCGTCCTTTTGTTGTTGTTGTTGTTGTTGTTGAAATTTTCTTGTTGCTACTCGCTGCTGCTAAGCAAGAAATCATAAAGTTAAACTTTTCTTATTACCTTTACAACAGCTCGAACTCTGTGCGCTCAAGAGTCATTAGAGTTATTAGCAATTGGGCCTCATAAATTTCAGGAGCACAGGGCGAACAGGTCAATGGCTTCAATTAATAACTGTGTAGCAATGATTGTGAGTGTGTGTGTATGTGTGTGCCAATTTGATTGGCATGATGTATGAGGCAGCTTAAGCTGCAAATATGGAAAGTATGAGCAGCAGCTGTGGCTGCCAGTGCTGCTGCTGCTGCTGCTGCTGCTGCCAATACCCCAAAAGTGATAGCTGAATGGCGGCGGGGCAAGAGGCCAGGAATAAAGTCAAATCATAAGCCGGAAATCGTTAGGTATATCACCTGCTGCTCAGTTACAGCTAAAGGAAACAAATGCCAAGCCCAAAGATGAATCGAAATTGAGGGCAAGCTGCCTCCATGTGTGTGTGTGTGTTGATATTGTTATGTCTGTGTGTGTGTGTGTGAGTGTGTTTGAGGTTTCCTGCGCATATCCGTTCGATTTGCAGCTCGAACAAGAAATGTGTGAGGATAAGGACTGTCAGCTGCCAGGCTGAGCACACACAATGAGCAGGAGTCTTGTTTCCGTTTGCCAATAACATATGCGTCGTCTCAACTGTTATCCTTTTGAATTCGTTCATTCATTCATTCATTTATTCATTCGTCCATTATACTGCTTCCCTGCTTTACGTTGTTTTTTTTTTTTATATTTTTATTATTACCATTTTGCTGTTGCTTAAGATTTTTATTTATTTTTCTTAATTATGCACACGAAAAATCACTTTTGTTGACGCTGAACTTTCTGATGATTGCAGCGGGTGGCGTGTGTGTCGATGCGAGTTTGGGTAGACTGGATTTGGGGGTTGGGGAATGGGGAATGGGAGTTGGGGTTCGGGAGCGTGGATTGGTCAACAGTCGGTGTCTGTTGTTGGTGATAAACAATGCCGTATGCTGTATGTGTCTTGGCAACCGCACATAAAATGCCAACTTCATCAGTTGGAATCAGTGCAGGGAAGCGTCATCCACACACAACGCACACACATGCGTTGCAGCATGCAAAATGACTCTCCCACACACACACACATACAAGCACACTCATTGATAGATTGGGGCACGTAACCAGGAGTCGCCGCACGGGGCTCGCTTACCGCATTGTCCTGTCAGCGTCATTGAGAATGAAATATGAACAGCACAAATGTGAAAAGTGTGGACATTGAACAGCCAGAGGACGTTGTTCATTTGTAGGATTGGTCAACGTGGCGGCTGCCTGACTGGCCCTGTGTGTATCCTCTGTGTGTCCAACTGATGCGTGGCAAATTGCATGCGGTAGCGAGATGCATGCAACAGCAGCGGCGACATCAGACATCATTTAAAAAATGTTGCATACGAAACACTGTGCGTCCACTTATTCATTTTTGTTCGTTGCAACCGCAATTTAAGCGATGACAGTCAGCTTGCCACGCCCACAACAACAACAACACCGCCCACGCTCACCCACCCCCAACGGTTAAATTATGGTCAACAGTGTACGACTCTGTAAATCTGTTGTAAGCCCTGCCATTTAATTTCTGACTACCATTCCAAGCGTTTTAATGAGTTTGGACTTGTTAGCCCAAAAGCCATGAAATTAACTTCTCATTTAGGGGAAACTCGACAGCATCGCTCAGTCCCAACTGAACCCCGTCTTTACAGCTTGTAGTTAGGGCCATTGTCGACCGCACATCAAATTCAACAAAAAATTAACATAATTTGTTGTATTGCGATATTCTTCACCGATTAAATGACCAAACGTGAAATAATTCTATGAAAAAATATATAGTCAAAAGCAGATATCTATAAGGCATCCCTAAAGACTCATATCAATCGCAATTCAAGCACAATTCCCCATTTTTTTTGTATGTATTTTAATACATGAATTTGAAAAATATGAACAATTTGAGTTTTCAGGAGTCTGCTTAAAACTATTTAACATAGAGATCGAGCATCCTCCAGATTAATTAAACATTTTAAATTTATTAACTAAACTTTTGTAATTTGCTTTAGGCAGCTTTGTGTATGACGTGAAATATAGCAACAAGACGCTCAATTGAAAATGAAAACGGAAACGGATTTGTGGTTTGGTTATTTGTTTTGAAATAATTTAAATCGAATCCCAATTGGAAATATAGTATATAAGAAAAAACACTTGAGCTGGAGCTAGTGAAAAACATGTTTTAATTGTTTTCTTTTCACATGCTTGCAAAAAATTGTAAGCTTTATAAAGTCGAAATTAAATTATATACAAAATATTTATAATTCAGAGAACTATCTACATCTCTCAAACACTGAAAAATCTGAAAAACTTGCATAGCAAAGCGTTAAGTGAAAGAGTGATGAAGCTTACAGAGTATCTCCTAAGTCTAACACTCCCCACTAGAAAAGTTGTACTTGTTTTTTATGACTTGCCACAGCCAAGTTCCACTTCGTTAAACCTGAAAAAAATGGCCAAGCGAACATTTTATTGGGGTGCGTATTCAGTTCTGCAAATAAAGTATAAACTGAAGCCGTGAAGCTAAAGTTAGGGTTCAAACATAGCTGAGTCAAAACATATAATAAGCGGCATTACATTAAATTAAAATTAATCTGCTTTTATCAAAAATATGAAAACTTGCAGAATTGCAAAAAGAAAAATAAAAAGCTTTTCGCATTAAATGATTTAAAACTATGAAAGAATTATTAATCAATTGTTTTTTTTTTGTTCTTGATTGATCTTTAATGACTGGTGCAATTCCGACAGTATTATATTAACATTGTTATTCAGTTGTTGGTATTATGAATGCTTTAAGTGATGAAGAACAATTTTATTTTATTAAATAAATAACGAAAAAAAGCAAAGCAAGCGTTACATAATTTCTTCAAAAATAAATGAATTTTATAAATGTATTGTTTTCAATATCATTTAATGTTTCAACTTCTCGTAATGAAATCATTTCATTGCAAACATTTTAATCCGAATATTAATAAAGTTCAGATTAAGAGTAGGTTAAAAAATAGTCTAGTATAAATTATCCCTCTTGCATAAATGTCTCAGAGCTGTAGTGATTTAAGAATATTTAAATTAAAATTTACGTCGTGTTTTTTTAAATGAAAGCACGCTTTAAACTAACGTTAAATCAAATGAATTTAACAGAACTATTTGAATACGCTGCATTTGTGAACTTGTTTTATACATTTTGATTATTTGCCAAAACACACTTTGTTTTTGGAAAATGTAATTTATAATTTGGAACACCTTTTCAATGTTGATCATATCTTCAGAGTGATATCGATCAAAACCATAATGCAGACCTCAACGTCTGACAGAAACTGTGCATTATAAGTGTTGGACAAAAACTACAGACGGGGGATTGTACCATGTGTTGGCGTTTTGGGGGAGGGTAAGGGTGAGGAGGGCAAACCGCAGACAAATAGCTGGCTAGAACCAAACTGCTAACGGCTACTCTGGTGTCGTATAAGTATGTGTGCGAGTGTGTTGTGCTCACTCGAAAGTTCCTTGTCATTGAACCATGAATTTTACACGAGAGCTGTGAGAGAGAGAGAGAGAGAGAGAGAGAGAGAGAGAGAGAGAGAGAGAGAGAGAGATAAGGGCGAGGGCAGTCATCAGCAGCTCAACAACTGAAGTGCAGTTGTCGCTCCGAAGTCGTTACTCATGCAGACAGTCTCTCTCCAAACAAGAACAATACCAAGAACCTCCTCACGTGTTTGTGAACTGCGCGTATTTTGTTATGCAAACGAACAGACGACGAGCCGACTGGGTCGCGACGACTGGGGCAAGTGGCAAGTCCATTGCACGCGACTCTTGCACTCAGGAAAAATTGATCAGAAACTCCGGAAAGCCAAGCTTGTGTTTTTTTTTTTAATTCCAGTTTCGAATTGTTAAAAATGTACAAAAATATCTGACAACAACTAAACTCTAATGTAGCAGTCGAGAGGGTAACTTTTATGAATAATGTCTGAATATTAGAAAGAATCTTATACTACTTTTTAGAAATACTTTATATTATTAAACAAAAGTATTTTCCCAAAGAAAAAAACCAAAAAAAAAAAATAAAACCAGAACATTTTCGTAGTTCTTAAGGCGATTTTTATTTTAAGTATATTTTCTATATTTGTGGACGATTATTTTTCTGAGTGTTTATTGTTTGATTTGCAGCAGTGGGGGAATGTGATGGGGAGCGGGGGTTGGTCGCAAGGGAAAGAGGAAACGCTGCTGTTGGTGCTGCTGGCGTTCAACTGCTGCAGGTGCTGTAAAAAATGAGCATGTGGCAAATACTTAAATATTTATATTGAATTTACATGAAATCGTCAGAGCGGACTGGACATCAACATCAGCGACAACCTCGTTCATTGGAATTTAATTAAAAAAAGTCATCGCTTTAGAGGGGTGCTTTACATAAGGGTTAATATAGGGTTTTTGTTTTTTGTATATGTAGCCTGTGTTGAACATATCAAATGTGCTGCGGCTGAATGATTAATGCCAATTTAATGGACATTAATTGAAGTTTCGTCGCATTGATTGACGGGAAGAAAAAATGAATTTAAATCAAAAATTAAAGCGAGAAAAAACACATACCTATGGAATGGATATCGAAGTCTTAATGCTCTTGCACATTTACAGACAAAGTATAGCTTTTAATTGTTTTTCTTATTATTCATTGCGATAATGCTTTGCTTTGTGTTGCCTTTCCTCTTAAAAATTAAAAAAAAAAGGAAAATGGTTATTTACTCATTGGAACCATTTTATACAAGAAGTGCATTTTCCATAGGCGTTTTCAAGGGAAGCTACAAATAATATTATTATTTTTAGCATGGGCGTAGATATAGGCAATTTAATAAACTATCTGGTCTCTAAAAGATGCAATAAAAAAGAAATTATGTTGCTAATACTTCACGCATTTTATAATAAATATTTGAAAAAATTAAAATAGGCTGTCTGAAAATCTTATTAGATTAAAAAAAAAAAATTAGAGACATGTAGGGGGAAATTATTGCACAACAAAGTCTGCATACTGACTGATTAATCGGGATTGCATTCAACCGATTTAGGAGTAGCTTGAAAAAACGAAAAGCGTCGCAAAAATTAGAATTTTGGTAAAATGATTGAATGCATAGATAAATGAGATGTTCTGAGAGATTAAGAAATAATGTAATCACAAATATATAATATGTATAGATTCTTTGGTGTAATCGGTGGACCTATTTAAGCACATTTATGAAATTTCCATTTTCAGCACCTTACCAACAGAAAATGTGGAACGATCGTTTGGAAGTCAATATATTTTAAATTTTATTTTTATGTTAAATTTATTTTCTATAAGAATTTAGAATTTCAATCAAATACAATTGTTGTACTGAACTTCTGCCTTTGTTTTGTATTGTAGTAATCCCATATCATAAGCAATGTAGTTCACATAGTGATCTGATCCGATGGACGGCGTCTTATGAACTACTTGCAGCAAATTTAAATTAATTAATTTATTGACTCAGTTCCTTGTCCTGACTAAAAATATATATATGTATATATAAATACGAAATGTGAGAAGTGGAATTCGCCGCAACTACCCTGAAAACCCTTCGCAATTGTTTGAGCAGGGAATAAAAGCCAGCTGTAAAATTCAGCAACAGTTTTGGTTTAATTAGTATGCGCCGCTGCGGTTAGCATCTTGGTATCAATATCTGTGGCTCCAATCTTAATTACACTGGCTAAACGCAGACTCAGTCGCAATTATGGCAAATGCAAATACACCCAAGGCACACACAAACAAACACACAAACACACACGCATACATCCGAAGCAGTAGTTGGGTGTATGCTATTATTAAAAGCGCATTTATGTAATGGGCGCCTGAGAGTCCTGCAGCGGGCAGCACTCCAGCACTTGTGGCACTTCAAATTGGTCACGAAGCAGCAACAGCAACAGCAGCAGCAGCAGCAACAGGAAATAACGCTGCAAACGGGGCTAACAGCCAGCAGAAAGTAGCTAGCAGCTGCCCCGGCAAGGATAACGGCGCATGCAACAACGGGGCGTATAAGCTATCAACTTTTATCATTTATCTGCAGCTCGCTCCTTGAACTTCTTGTTGGGCATTAAAATACGCGCACTCGAGCGTTAAATGCTGGCTCTGGCTCTCATTATTGAAATCGACGTCGATGCACTGCGCATTAATGCGAAAATTATGCCGAAAATATGAACAATTGTGAAACACTGGCAATCAGCCAACTTCCCTTTGTGTGTGCGTGTGTGTGGTCCTTCTTTTTATCATCATTATGCACTTCGTTGCGTTTGCCCTTTAAGCAATGTCTGTGTGTAATCGGAAACCTTTTGTTTTGAAATTTGATCGCTCATACGCACATTGCCTGTCGTCGCACAACTGGCGTCATTTATTGGGGCACACTTCAAACAACTGGTGCAGAAATGCACACGCCTCCAACAGATGATACCACAAACCACAAGCACTACACATACACATACACACTCTCTCCCTCTGTCTGTCTCTGTGGTCCCTCTCTGGTTCTCTCACTCTAGCTCGCTATCTGTCCCTGCATATGGTCAACTGTTTGGCCACAAGCCTCATGCCGCACCGGCTGGCCGCAATTTATGAATTTAACACCGCCCGCTGTCAGCATTTGTTGGCTGCTGGCCTGCAATTAATTGCAAAGTTGGCCAAAATTGATATTCAGTTTTGGACACTTTAATACCCTCGCAGGGAGTGTTATAATTGTCTCACGAAGGCAACTATGAACGTTATATATGTACACTATGCTCACTTCCTAAATATGACTTTCAAAATTTAGAACAGTTTAGCAACTAAAATTTAGGTAGTCAACATACTTTATCTACACAACATTAATTCTTTTTTTTTAAAGCGCAATTTGCAAAATCGGAAAAATTGTCCGTTTTCATTTTTAAAACGGGCAAACGGACGCTTCAATTTGCGAAACGGAATTGATTTCTCTTTTGAAAATGGAAGCTTTTGAGTGACCGCTTTCGAAAGTGACTTGCAATTTGCATTTGAAAAAATAGAAAACATGCACTTGCAATTATTTTTAATCTGTTTTGAAACGTTTTAGAAATCTGAAATTTGTGTGCATTGTATAACAATTGTCCGCAAAAGAAGTCTTACCAGTTTTGCTCATGCAAAACATCGTTTAGCTCAGAAAAACCAATCTCTCACATATGTGATCTATTAGCGAATTAATATCACCTTTGAAAGGGGCTTCAGTTTAAAATCAAATACTGTTTTAATAATATACTATATACCTATACATTTACTACAAATTTCTGCAAAGGCATTGAGTTGATTGTCAAACTGATGATGACAAAACTTCTTTCATGTTTTTTTCGAGCACAAATTGCCCGTGCTTTGTGGCAGGTGATGGAATGCTGCCACCAAATTGAATTTGCATTGGACAATTGACGCCAACGACCTTTGCTGCATTCTGTCGGACAGATGAGGAAGGCGGCGGCGGGTGGAGAGGGGGTGGTAATTGCAGTTTGTGGATATTGTTTGTTGCAGGCTCTGGCACTGGCTCTAACTTCAGTTCAGCTCCGTCCATTGCATGCAAATGTCAAAAGCACTAAAGCGCTTAACGTAATTTCTGACATGGCATGTGGCAAAGTTTGGCATCAAGTTGGCCTAAACCGATTGGGCAAGTTACAAGCCATTGACAGGCCAAATGGGTTAAGTTGAGCTGAGGAAAGTTTCATGCCTGTAGCGTGGAGGGGGCAGCAGTTGAAATTGTCAATAGCAGTTGCACGCAACGTTCAACTTCATTTCGTTTTCAGTTCGCCTGTTGCCCGTTCGCTTGTTGCCTGTTGCCTGTTGCCTGCTTATGTCATGTCCCTTATACTAATCCTTTTTGCAGCTGCAATCTGCGACTGTTCACAGGATCACACGGAGTATCCTGCTAGCCAGCCTGCCTACTAAAAACAGCGAACGGAATACATCAAAATTTGGCAGGCTGGCTGCCTGCCACATCGCGATCGGTGCGCAACGGTGGCAGGCAGCTGCGTCTCTCCCTATTCGACAATCGCTCTGTGCTCTGCACTGTGTGTTGTGTGCTGATTGTAGGGGCCATCAAACAGATTGCAAAGCACATTTGCAACATGCTACGTGCCCCGTAAGCTGCAATTAAGTTTTGTTAATTTTAATGAAGCTTTGTCGCATCTGCTGCCTTCAGCCTTCTGCTTTCTGCTTTTCTGTTCGCCTCTGCGGCTGCTGCTCCTGGGGTAACGGCAAAAAAAAAAAAAATACGAACCAGAAGACTTGCCACAGCCGCTGGCCAACACATTGTAGGGATTCAGCGTTTTGGTTTCCATGCGGTGCGGTTGTGATGCGCTCCTCTTTTTCTGGCCCAAAGCAATGCAACAGCTGCTTCCCGGTTTTAAGGGTTGTTTCTGTGTTTGTGTTGCTCTTTTTGCTCTGTTAGCCATGCTTGCAGGCTTTGGCTTAACTTGTTTTTTTTTTTTTTTTAATTAAGAATATCTGGCTAAGATCATTATCTTGATTTTATGTTGTGAAGATTAAAATTACATATTTTTTGCTTATAATTACGAAAGACTAATACGTTAAACACACCGTTTCTCAAAAGCATTTCTTTAAATTGCAACACTTAAATAGTTTATTAATAATAATACTACTTACAGAAAAGGTAAGGATTTATTTTAGTTTGGTTTTAGCTTTTTCAAGACTCGCACGATTATCTTTGTCAAGTAAATCTAAATTTGCGAAAATTAAAATTGAGCATTACCAACAACTTGACTTGACTTAATTATTTATTCGTTTTACCTATTTGTGTAAAAAAAAGAATTAAAAGTTATTTGTTTTAATTATCATAATTGTGCTTTAAATATAATGTTTTTTAAATGTATGTCTACTGAGAATTGGTAAGAATTAGTTGACTTTAATTTTTTTTTTAAATTTCTCAAAGATAAATTGATTTTGGCTTATTTAGTTTGTAATCTATTGCTAATCGTCTTCTGTTTATTTAGATTTTTGATACTGGTGTTATTCCTTAAAAATTACTATTTTTTTTTTGTATACCAAACTCATGCATTAATTATAATGTTTTTTAAATGAATTCGTATCGTAGATAATTTGTAAATGGCAAACATATGTAGTACAGTCAATAATCGATTGTATTTTTTTAAGCTAAAAACTTTTTTATCTAAATCTAAACTCTTCCATAATATTTTTCATTCTCGTTACCAAAAATTAAAAGCAAGCTCTTCGAACATTTTCACTTGACTTGAATATGGTTTGTTCACTTTTGTTTCTAAACAAATCCTAAATGTGTTCTCTCGACCATAAACAATTTTTGTAAGGATTCTCGAGCCATTTCACCTTGTAATAGTGTTTGCCGCTTGACTGCAGCATTAATAAAAAGTGATGCTTACGTTTTGCATGTGTGTGATGTGTGTGTGATGTGTGTGTGTGATGTGTGTGTGTGATGTGTGTGTGCTGCAGTTTCTGTTAACGTTTGCAGTTTGGCCAACATTTGCCAGCAACTTTTGCGGCGTGCAGCACAAACTTTTATCCAAATGCAGCAAATACGAAAAGCCAAAAGCCGTTGCCATAGCCACCATAAGGAAGTCCAGGGCCATCAACAGCAACGGGGCCAACATAAAATTGCAAGCGACTACAAAGTGGTTATTTTGTTTGAAGTAATCCGCAAGAAGTCGTTAAAACTGTCGTTGCCTTCAGATTGATGATGGTTTCACGTGTCCAAAGCAGATACGCAAGTTGCATCCCAGCCCATAACCTGAAGCCCACTTACATCCCTGCAGCCATGCAACTCTATTTGTGATAGAAGGTGCTGCTTCAGATGCGCCGAGCAGTTCCTCAACATGCCTTTGTATATATGTACATATATGTATGGGGATATAATGAGGCATGCCACTATACGATCGACTTTAATATCGGTACATGATTCACATCTCAATGATTTTCTAGAGCTTTGACATGCAAATACTACAAGTACATACCCATAAGTGTGTACTGAGGTAAGTGGAGTACACAAGATATTCTCTCCACAATATGTGCTGGCTGAAAGATATGCTGAAAATGCTGAAAATGCTCGATGTGCTTGAAATGCTGCCTGCCTAACACACGCTGCACTCGTATCGCAGTCGCCCTTTGACACCTGATAAGTGTCGCTCTCAAAGCGTTGCCAACCAAATGCCCCCGACAAGCTATGCTCAGCTGTAATCAAATATGCAAACCGAATAAAAATTGAAAGAAAAACCCCAGATCAAATTTGAGGGAAATGTGAAGGCGGCACCATGAACGCATCTAAGCAGATTCTTTTTTAACTTTCGACAAATTTTCAATTAACTTTGCCCCGCCAGGCATACGGCTTGAAGCCTTTTTGTGTTACGTGGGCTCAGCAGCAGTTGAGAAAACAATAACAACAACAAAAACTCGACTGAAATGACACACAGGGTTCGGGTAATAAGGCGTCTCCCATTTTCAGCATGCGCATTCGCCCACCAAATTACCATAAATAGAAAGAAAACCTGTCGTCGAGCGTGAAACTGTTATGCTCATTGCCACATCATATTTAGTGCTCCTATTATGCATAATTTGTGCCTATAATACCCTATAATTGTGTCACGAAATATGTAACTAATAAATGAGGGCACATTTGTAATCCCATCGAGTATAGCCAATTTCTTGTAGAGCCTAACTTGGGTATCAATTCCAGTCAAATAGTATAAGCATACGCACAGGAAAAAATATTCTGCTTTCTAACGAGCTTTCCCAAAATATGTGTTAGCATTTCAATTTTCATAAATATTTACAATTATTGAGATATATATTTCTGATAATTCGAGGAATCCAATTTTAAAACTTTTAGGGCGATTTTCAATTTAAATCGACTTTCTAAATTTCAAGTAGATTTTTTCTGAGTGCTTCTTAAGTTGCACAAGTAATGAACTCTTTTAATATCTAATGATTTAATACCTATTTTATTTGGAAAGACTTTATATTTTCATACATTTCATTCGACTTAATATTTCATAAGTCTTGCTAGTTTGATAACAAAGATCATAGTTTAAATACAAAAACATATTCAGCTAAATAAATAAACTGCCACAATGTAAATTAAATTTCCTAGAATGTATGTCATCAAGAAATTACGATTAAAATTCAAAATATTACAATATTTTGAATTAACAAACATGAACATGCGACTGCAAGAGCATTTGATCTTCAGCAATTTCTTGTGAACCCAACTATTGTAAATTTCTTTGTTTTTCGCTTGTGGCAAATGCGTGAGACGTGACCGAGCAAATGAAATCAATAAAAATCAAGTTACACTTGTACACCTGACGTGACCCGCTCAGCTTAAGCAGTAATGCTGATTAGTCCGATAAGAGGCCACACTCCTGGGCATTAATATTGTGTAGCGATAAAGTCGTTTGACCCAAGCGACTTAAGTACATGTAATGCAGGCGAGCCATACACTTAAGTGTGTACCTTAATTAAAGCACATTGATTATAATAGTTTGCACTGCAATAAGTGTGTTCATAATTGTGTGTGAAAGATAAGAGGGGAACTTTGGAATATGCCAGAAAGGCACACAAAATAGTGAAGGGGTATTCTTAAAGAATGTGATGTAATCCATATTACATTGCCTGTTGTCTAAAGATTACAAGAATTTCTATTTAAATCAAGAGATATTGGCTATCTTTATTATTATTATTCTGTTTTACCCAAATCAAGAAAGAAGGTTAAGCACGTCAAAGGTTGTTAAAGCTTATTCAAAAGCATAATAACACGCACGGCCGGATATCTTGGAATACAACAACAGTTTTTCAAACAATAACAATTTTTTTGACAGATTGTTCCTATGCTCAAGATATCTCTAGGCCAAAGGAATTAGTTCGGATACAAACAGACAGACAGTCTGTTGACATTTTCTATTGAATAAAAAATTGTCATTTATGATGCGGTTATTTAGTATTTATATGATATGTATTTAGTAATACATCAAATTTTGTGTAGTTAAAGTCATAAGTTTGAGACTTAAATATTATTGCGCTATTCACAAACGAGTCTAATATAATTAGGTTTCAAATAAAAGTGAATGTTTAAGTCTAATTAGGGTAAAATTCATTGTTAACAATATTACCAACATAATTCAATTGATTTGATTATATGTCAGGTCTTTGTTGTGCTCAAAAGGGGTTTCTACAATTTAGAAATTAGCTGAGCTGCAATTTTCACTGCGTTGTGCTGCGTT
Source organism: Drosophila anomalipes (assembly GCA_035041615.1). Lineage (NCBI taxonomy): Eukaryota > Metazoa > Arthropoda > Insecta > Diptera > Drosophilidae > Drosophila > Drosophila anomalipes. The sequence continues at coordinate 548,866 of JAWNKZ010000041.1, forward strand.
TTAAAGCGCGAAAATTGTTTAATTAATTATAATAACACTATGTATTTTTTGTTCATTGACCAGAACAAAATATTAATATTTATTTTCAAAATCATACTCGTATTAAATAGTAATGCCAAATAATAATGAAATAAAATATTTTTAATTCAGTTTTTTGCTTATGTTAGCAGCTTCTTTAATTATGTTTAAATGACATTTCCAAGACTTTGGTGCTCTGTAAAACTTGTTACCAGTTCCTGCACCGGACTCAAAAGCAGTAATCGCTAAATGTGCAGGAGAAAGCAGTGTAAAATTACCATATAAGTTTAGCTGAGAAATAAACCGGAACTACAACTGCTTGCCACGCTCATTGCAAGCAGTACATTCCAGTCTGGCAACTCGCATTGGAAGCAGTATAGTCACAGCTTGCAGGCCAGGCCAAGCAGTGCAAAAAATAACACATACGCCGCATAGTTAAATTTGGAATGCTCATCATAATAATATATATGTATGTATTTGTCTATTATTTATAAGTAATTTCAAATGCTTCATTTTGTCGACGACACTTGACAGCATCAACCGTCAATCCACTTGACCGATTTCAATCGAAAATGCCTTCATCGTCTGCTTTGTCAACGAGCGATTTAAGCCCCTCGGTGACCTCGACGCCTACTTCCGTAATTTGATTGGATGGCAAGAAGAAACCGAATGTGCCCTTATCACGCAGCTCCACCGTGCAGGTGAATGGAATATTCTTAACACCATACGCCCAGTCCTTGGCAGCTCCCGATACAGGATCTGCAAAGGGTCAATGACATTTTAAATGCGATTCGATTTAAGCAACAGGCAGCGTTAACAGAGATTAACAATAACAATAATCCTTACAGTTCAACAAGCCGCTGGCGCCATAGGTAAATTCAGAGCCATAGGCATCCTCGGCACCATCCGCAAAGGCGGCAGCAATGCGCATCATTTGATCGTAGTTGGGCGGGAAATCGGTAGTCGAATGGCCGTAGGGCAGCAGGACATACTGGCCGTAGGCATGGAAGGCCATGTAGGCACGAATGTAGCCATCGTCGAAGGAGCTAACGAAATCCTGCAGAGCGAGTATTTCGCGCTCGGTGTTTGGCTCATCGCCGCCAAACCAATGATCACACGGATCTTCAATATTCCAGCCAGCGCCGCTCCAATGGAAGTCGAAATTGCGATTCATGTCAATGCCATAGCAAGGACCCGTTGCGTTCGCATAGCCATTGGGACGGCGATTCTTGCGCCACAGTCGCTCCACCTCGTGCGTGTAGACAAAGCCATCCGGATTGACCATGGGCACCACGATCCAGTCGTACTCCTCGGACAGGCGCTGCATCCCAGCATTGTCCGAGTTAATTAGCTGATTGAGAATGTAGGTAACTGTGGCGGATGATATCCATTCCATGGCATGAATGTTGCCCTCAATGAAAATGGCTTTGTTGCCCTCTCGCTTCGAGAGTCGCACGCTCTTGATGGGGCGACCCTCGTATGAGTGACCTATGACCTTACACTCGAGAAAATCATGAGCGTCGCACTGCTCATCGACCCAGTCGTAGATTTTGTCCAACGGATGATATGTTTCCCAGTCCATATCCGCATCCTCATCATATGCCGAACTGTCTAGTAACCTAGACAAAAGTTCATTGAAAAGTAAAAAGTGTTTTTTCTTCTTATATTCATGCATTTCGCCTTACTCCTGCAAGTCCTCAACGACTATCTTGTAGTCCACCTCCAAGTCTTCCAGTATTTTTTCAAAGGCATGCTGGAATAACGGACCCACAATAACATCATAGCTGCGATTTGGTCCTTGAATATCATGCAGTATATGAATCTAAAAGCAGGAAAATAATATTTAGACACAATCCGATTCTGTTCGCAGGACCTACTTCTATGGTATGATGAACTTTTTTAAACTCCACCAGCTGCTCGTCATCCTCGATAAAAGTCCTGTAGACTTTGAAGTGGTCGTAGCGGGCGGCCATTGGTTTCCTGGCTGCGGCGTTGGCCAACGCTGCCAAGGATAACAGGGCTAAGGCTAGCAACACTTTCATACTTTCTGCTCCTTTTTTCGCTTATTTGTTTCGTGTGTTGAACGTTGTTGAATCAACGTTCTCTGTACTCTGTGCACTCTGGCCATGCACTGTCTTTTATATGGAGCACTTGGCTCTCGTGTCGATTAGCTGTTAAGTGCATACTTCGAGTGTCGCAGACGGAAAGTGCAGCAAGAAAAAAAAGGCAGACGATGATGTGTTATCTAATAAGTTATTGATAGGGCAAACTTTTGATCAATCATCTGTCATTCTTGTGTACTACGAGCGAGTGAGTGTGCACGTGTATGTGTATGGGTTGGTGCGTGCGGGTGTGCTTGTCACACTTAGCGTGTGCTTATCTCAATTCAGCACTTAACCTACCACAAAGTAGCAGGCAAAGTGTCAACAAAGTTAATTTCGACTGCTCGTGTAATGCTAATTGTAAATAACTGAGTTTAGATAAGAGAAAATGACTTGTTATGAATAGTTTTGATATCTCAGTTAATCAACACAACTTGCTCATGTTAAAAAGAATGAAAAATTATTATTTATGAATAGTTTGGATATTTCAGCTCCTCAGCTCAATTTACACAGTTAAATAAAATTACTGCTTTTATCTTCTAGCGAAAGGAGAGTTTTAACCTGCCAAATATGTTGATGATTTCAAACAAAGCCCATTCTAAGACGAATGTTTTAAGACACATATTTACCAAAGTAATTGATGAAATATGCTTCTGACTTTGTAGCACTTGCTACTAAAGAAACACTTGGATCAGGGGCAAGTACGGCTGCACTTCACAAAGAAAAACAGGAAATGTGCACACAATTGAAGGGCATTTGTGGCGGATGAGGCATCTTGCAACGAGTGGGAGCAACTTAGAAAATGCCTCTTGTCTGCTTTCAACAATCAAGTTTGAATTGTTTAAATATTGATTACATAACATTTAACTTGTGGACGTAATCCAATTATCAAATTTCAAAATACCAAATACAAATACGAGACGAGTTTGCGGACATTTCACAAACTCAATTGGGTATGCAAATGCATTTAATTAAGCGCTAAACAATAGATTATCGGGCATTACTATTATATTAGGCAATTACAAGCTTAATTCAAATGAAATTGACATTTTAATTGAAAGTAGTCACTTAAAGTCTTTTCGGCATGTGAATAATTTATAAGGTAACAGCGGTCGCTTAACATAAGCGCTTAATAACAGGCGACCAGAGCCACAAAACAGGTGGCACAGTTTAACAGAGGGCTGCTCAGAGCGAGAGAGTCGCAGTTGAGAGCGGCGTAAGAGAGCAGAGATTAACAGCGAGAGAAAGAGAGAGAGAGAGAGAGTGTAACAGAGATAAATGAATAAAAATGTTAGACTGACTGTTGACTTATTGTTGATGGCAAAACGCTGATTGCAAATTGAAAATTGTATCAAGATTTTATATGGCCAGATAGCGCTCTACGCTACAATGTCCTATAAAAACCTGTCTACTAATTTAGCGCTAGACTTTTATGTGTAATTAAGCAGCGCAATGATTACACAAATGAGATTCGAGGCATTTGTTAATTAAAAGCAAGCAACAAATATGCCATGCCCACCCACACACAGCCCAAGACCCCTGACATGGCCAGAAAACACGTGCTAAATAAATACGAAAAGTTGTTAACAGCAGCAGCAGCAGCAGACTGTCTTCCCCTCCCCGCCGAGAAGTGAGGAGTGTGTCGTAAATTTACACGCGATTTTCTTTTCTTTTTTTTTATACCCCTACATAAAGCTAGAAATTGAGGATTGAGTCAAAACAAGCTTCTTTTGTTTATTATCTGCTCATTCTCGTAAGTTGATGTGTCGTAAAAGCGCTGTTAATTAGCTTTCTCGAGCAATAAAATGCGGTTTCCTCTATATGCATTTCACAATATTCAACTTAAAATTTTTCGCAATTTATTACGCATACGCAATGTTGGCTATGCTGGCTGGCTGACTGTCTGGCTGTCCAGGACATGCACACATAAGTATGGCATAAAGTTTGTAGTCGTCGCATAAATTGACTTTCTTGTTTGGCTTTGGCTCAACGACGCATTCAGGTGCCAGGAATAGCTAAACGTGTCTCAGCCAACTCAAATACTTGGGGTCGTCTGCTGCTGCGAGTGGTTGAGATGTTTGTACTGCCGGCTTTGCCTTGCCACAAAGGCAAATATTTACAGCTGGCGGCTGCTTGCTGTGCTTGGGCGCAACAGCCAAACTTTGTGGCCCTCGTGTGCATAGTTTCTGAGGCCTCTGGCATATACATACATGTGTGAACGCTAAAATCGTATATACCCCAGACCGTGGGGCGCCCCACGGGTGCGACATACAGCGTGTGTTGAGGACTGCCAGCAGCGAGTCGGAAATATTCATAAAAAGCGCACGCAACAACAAAAACACAGCAGCAACTGGGACAAAAAATAGTTTGTCTTTTAGCGCATTTATGAAATGTGCACCAAAATACATGAGTGTCTCTGTGTATGTGTATGTGTGTATATGTATGTGTGTGTGTGTGTGTGTGTGTGTGTGTGTGTGTGTGTATTTGTCTGTTGTTGTTGTTGTCAACACATAATAGCTTTCACTTCGGTTGCTCTCTAAGCGGCTTAAAAAACTGTTGAGCTGACGCAACTGAGTCAAACTGGCAACTGCCAAATATTTGTTCAGATAATGAAAGTAATACAATCTGTATGTGTGTGTGTGTGTGTTTATGTATGTAGATGCTAGTTGAGAGTTGAACAATGTGGGGTGTGTGGCATCATCAGTTAACAGTTTGTTACCAACTTTTGATTTTACTGTCAATTCACTTAGCAGCGGTAATTGACCCGAATGCCTCCTTGACTCGTTTGTCTCCTTGTCTCCTGAGTTGCCTGCCTTGCTAGCTACTTGCCATTAAATCAATACAGCCAAATTCAATTTGCTAACACACACGTGCCTCCAACACACACACACACACACACACACACACATACACAATGGCAAATATGAAAAAGGCACGTTTCAGTGTTTTTGGACTTTGTTTTTGCATGTCATGTGCCGCCAACTTTGAACTCTGCACAATTCCGTTTGCTTTTTTGTCTTCGGATTTGATGGTGTTTTATTCCCGACTGTCGTCGTTAAAGTATGGTAGTAGAAACTACGTGACTATCATCAAACATTTACTATTTGCAATAAATGTCAGTAGCTTCAGCCGAATAAATATAATAACCATAACAATCAAATGAATGCCAACTGAGGCACTTCTCCCTGCACTTCGATAGTCTCATAAAAAAAAGTTATGCCATTTCTATTAATAAAAGCGTAATGATATTACCTGGAATTGGAATTTGAGTGTCGAGTTATATATTGGGAAGAGGGTTGTATAATATAGCATATGATATATCTTTATTTGGTAATTTCCGTGTTTGAATATAAGCTACACTTACTAAAATGCTAGTCTTACTAATACACAATTGATTAATAAAAAACTTCCATTTAAAACCATAATTGATTCTATAGAAAACAATTAATATTTGTAATACAAATTAAATAAATAAAATCTAAATTTTGTGCAGTAATCTGCTAAAATTATTAAAATAGTAAATATATTTTCCCATATCTCCTGTATTTTCTCTCTCACTCTTTTGCGCTCTCTTTGTCTCTCCCTTCGTTTAACAAGTTTTGCATATTTTCTGATTTCCCCAATTGTTGCAATAAAGTCAAATATTAATATTTCCAGATTTATTATTATTATTATGCTATTTTTTCATTTTTAATTTCCATTTAACTATTCAATTTTAATTAAATGTCATTTAATTTGTATAATACATTTTTATTTTCTTAAACTATTTTTAAAACGGGAAAGAAGGGTACAATGATTTTGTGCAATAGTTTGTAACAGACGGAAGGATGCATCTTCGATGCCATAGAGCATATGTTTTCTTGATAAGGACCAAAAGTCGAGTCGATATAGCCATGTCCGTCGGTCCGTCTGTATATTCACGGGCTTGTCCTAATTAAAGAAATTAATGCATTTACACTCCTGCTTACATTTGAGTGTGCAAAATTAGGTAAGCTTTTCAATAAAACATCTTAAAAAAAAAAGTTATATACCTGACCCTCTCCCACATAAACAGCAACAAATCAATTGAAATAATGAAGCAATTATAAATCAAAAACAATAAACAACTTCCTGTCATCGAATCCCCATTTCCCTAGTACTCTAAAGGTATATCGTAGTCGAATTCAGGCGACAACTTTTACTTTGTGGCCAATTCTTAGACAACATTAAATAAATAAACAAATAAATAAAAAAGTGTGCTAAAGCAAGAAACAAAGTCGCAAACAAAACAAACTTATGCAAATCCCATTTTTCTTTTATTTACATAGAAGCTTTTCCGTATTCACAATGTACAAGCATATTTACATAAATATATGTTTTCGTATTTTGTTGTTTATCCTTCTGGTATGCAATAATATAAAAATAATATTGTTATCTCAGTTGAAACTGCTGCGATTTTCAAAAGATTCATTGTTGCACCGGATGAGTACTTAACTACATATCTCTAAATCTGCAATAAAAGCTTTCAGCAATTAAAATTATTCCAAGGAGTTTTGCGTTCTCGGGATTAAATTTCATTTTCAGAGAGCAGAAAATGATTTTAGTATTCAATTGCACGAATGATTGGTTGGATATACATCTCCATGTATATTTTATTCGCTCAAGCCACTCACATTTCCAATTAGCTCTTTATTGCATTGCTGCTCAAGTGTTTGAGTATCGCATTCAGCGAACATCATTCGGACGAATTCAATTATGCAAATCAATTTGTAATTTCATGACAGTGTCTAAAATATATAAAAGTGCTTTAACATGCACAAATCGATTTGAGTGGCAAGCATAACATACTTAGTTTAACAAATCCCACAAAATGGCCAGATATCGCTGCCGTTCAGACGAATCCAGATTTCTGCATGCTGCATTGTTTCAGTGCAATCGACTGTGGCTAATCTGACGCTATTTGCTCTGCCGTCGGCTATCTGCTTGGGTGGGGCTCTCTGTTCCTGTCCCTGTCTGGCTGTCTTTGTCTGTGTCCCTGTGCCTCTGTGCTTTCAGATAGGCCCATAATTTAGGTAGCTTCACAGCCAAGGCTAAGTGCTTTCAGTGTTTGGGCTGTGATTGCCAATGCTGCGATGGCTTTGCCTCCATCTCTAACTTCTACTCTCCTGCCTGGGCCATTGTGTGTTGGCAAGATTTATGCTCGGCAGTTCGCACTTTCACATGCTGCTGCCCCATCGAGGTGGTTTTTAAAATGCCGCACAACGTCTCTTTCCCGTTGTGTGCAATTTCTATTCATTCCATTTCACTTCTCACTGGCATTCGAAAGTCTGTTTGGAATTCATATATATTGAAATTAACGCATGGCCATAAAAACTGCCATCAATTCAATTTTTATATTTTATAGAATACGAGTATATGTGTATGTATAATTATATACATTTCATAAATGTGACTGAAATTGATTTGATCATTAACCTTATCATTCTCGGATACAAAAGGTATACGAGCACATTAGTATTGCGAAATGTCCCTCATGCTGGGCAATTTTTGTCGACACTCGTACATTCAGAGACTTGAATCTTGAAAAATACAGTCGTCTGTATCAGCATAAAAAAGGGTTAAAATCCTGGTAATATGGGCACTGGGCAGCAGGGAAATCGACTGTATGCCAAATTGCAAATCAATAAAACCACTTATCTATCGCAATTTTAAAGCTAGAATCATAAAAAAAACGAAATGAATAAAGACAATCGTCCTAAAAAGTAGAAAGAGTTTCTAGATACACGAAAAAAAATTATTAAAATTAGAATAGTCTCTTTTTTCTATATTTCAGCAATGTCTTCTATTATGAAGAAATACATTTCTAAAAAGCGGAAAACTAGAACCACCAAAATTGAATGATAAAGAAAAACAATTGTTTGCCAAATGCGTACGTATATCACAGCCATCAGAGTATTTCACAGTCGTTTACGCCCTTACTGCAAAATTCACATTTATTTTATTTCATTTACATGCTATTTTTATTTACATGTTTGCAACATAGCATTTCCTTGTAAATTAATTTTATTATTTCAAATAAAAATATGTTGATAATATTTTTTTGGAAATTATATTGAATTTATTTGCATATTTTCTTTTGATTTATTTGAAGCATTGTTTGGCTTTACATCCAGTTGCATGAAGTGCAATTAGTAAAATAGGTTCAGCAGGGTAAGTTTGTGTCCTTGTTGACTTTATTCAATAGCGTAAAACTCAATTATCACATATTCAGACTAAGTGCACTTCAACTGTGAAATTTGCAAAATAATTTGCGAAAACGATAAGATGCGAGAGAAGGAGAAAACACAAAAGGATAGGAAAGTTGATTCTTCTTCTTCGACATGTTCTGTCTATTTCGGTTTACGTTGGCCAAATGTTAATTAAAAAGCCCAGATGTATGCATGGCCACCTGGCAATCTGGCAACCTGGCTGACTGGCAGCCTGCCTAAAGACACTGAGCATTGCCATTATGGGCCATTCTATTTTACTTGCCTGACCGTTTCCCATTTTAGATAACTAAGTTCAAGTCTGTGCTTATGTCGCTGGCCGGCTTATTGTGCTTAAAATGGTCGAGAGCCACCAGCAATCAAAAAGCCGGCATACGAGTAAAACAACAGATAGTTCATATTTCTGAAAATTACCCACATTGGTAAAACTGAGCTCACACAAGCAGAGAAGTCAAGGCAGTAACAGTGCTCAAGTCGAGAGTGCCCAACTATGCGATGCTCTGCACCCAGAACTTTTATGTATTATTATTTTTCTTTTCTAATTCGAGAAACTCAATATTAGTTGTCATACTCATCTGAAGTTCTTAATTGGTGAAATAATTATTTTTCAAAAAGTATTAATTTAAAAATATTGAATAAAATATTGAAATTGGTTGCAGTTTGAAAATAAATCTTATTGTCATATTGTAGGCAGTGCTGAAAGCCCTAAAAATATTTGTTGCATACAAAAAAGGTTTAGTGACTTTTTAGGTCTTGCAAGACAAGCGAGTAAGCGAAAAAAAAAAGCTAGGCCGCCTTCGGCACTGGAAGGTTAATTACTGTGTGTAAACACGTACACACATAAGGTAAACATATTTTTTTCTGCGTATGGTTTCCGAGAACCTGTATTTTTTCATGCTCATGGTCAGAAATGTTTTTTTCTGCTTGTGACAGACAATTTTAAAAATTCCCTTTTTCTTTCCTTAGTGGTAACAGGGTATAAAAACTGAGAGCACAAAAACTATTGTAATTAAATTGTTCATACGTTGAAATACCCTCTCGCAATCTGATGGAATTTGTTAAAAGTTTGTATCATGGTTTTAAATTTAAAATATGGTAAAGTGCATAATCTGAATGCTAGTGGGGACTGCTGAAAGAGCTGCAAACATTATTTATATAGCTGAAGAGATATTTCTAAAAAAAAAACATTAATTATTTATTCCTTTCCAATAAAGAAGTTTGAGTCATAGCCAATAATATTATAAGCTAGATTGTTGCTTGCAATTTAATGAGTCTCTTCCTCAGAGTTTCTTCGACTTTAATTCCAAGATAATTTTCAAATATTCCCAAAATTTTCCAAGTAGTTACGTCTATGGACATCACTTGACCAGCACTCGAAAACAGGGTATATGTAGCACATACGTATCATGCTCACACATAAGCCAAAGTTCTACATATATTTTTTTCCCATCATATTTTTTGCCATTTTTGTTTTCAATTGCTGTGGTGCTTGTGCACACCTATACACACGAGTGCACACACATATACACATTCTAGTAGACGGTTTGTAAGCAAACACATACACTCTTAATTACACTGCACATTTGCACTTCAAGTGCAGAGCAACCCAGCTTGACAGTGGCTGATGGGTGGACATGGCAGTCTAACGTTCATGCCACGTTGCACAAACACAAAAAGACCACAAGCAAAGTGTGCACAACATGTCATCCTCATCCTTATTCAAATCCTTGAGCCAAAACCTTGAATTGTCATTGCGAGTTTTATGGAATTGCCAATTTTTGATACACATATATACATATATATATATATGTGCATGATTCCATTCGGCATAGCTTAAAGTAAGCTGGCAGTCGCAACTGTTGCTGGCAAGAAAGAAAAAAAAGAAGAAAATAACCAATTTGTTTGTCCGCGTGGCTTAATGCTCGCACCTGCGACTCGCTTTAAATTCATTTGCCTCTTTATTTATTTTTTTTTTTTTTCCTAAAGTTATTTTTTTAGCTATCATCCGCCACTTGTCCGGCTGCGGGCTGCTGGCTGCTGGCTGCGCGCATTTTTCTTAATATTCAACGTTTTATTTTGATGAGCATTCATTTATTTTCATTGCTCTCCCTCGTGTGCCCTGTGTATTACTTAAATGAATTTAAGTAGCAAATTTGAATTTCAGCATTAAAGCAGCTGCTAAACTTAACTAACTTATTTCTGTGCATCACTTTTCTTGAATTAACTAAATGCGGCCTCTAAGCTGGAGTTCAGCCAATTAACAACAACAGCTGCTGATAGCTTAGCAAACACTTGTAGGCCAGGTGCAAATTTGTAGGTAAACACACACACCCACACTCAAACACACACACACACACACAGCTGATTGACTACATTAATTCGCATTGGCTCAAGTGATTCCTAGGGAAACCAAAATTTAACTGAACTCAGCATTAAGTCCTTTATGAACCATTCGCCGTGTGTGTCAATCAAATGAAAGGAATTTCAAGCATTTCACACGAGTCAAAAATAAACTTTGTTGAAATTAATCAAAATCATATATGTTACTTAATTTGATTCAGTGGCTGTTCGGTGATTTTCTCTTTAATTGATGAATCACAAACTCTCAAATACAAACATAGGCTGCCTTATAAATGTGTGTGTATACGTTGCACAGTGGCCACAGATGCCACAGCACAGAGCAAAGCACTTATTACAATGCCCGAGAGATACAAAAACTTGTTAGACTACAGCACGCTCGATATGCGTGCAACAATAGCTCTGTGCAGAAATTGAGCGAAATAAAAGAAGACACACTTAAAGATGTGGCGAGTGTGGAGTGTCAAACTAGTAGATATCCAGTAATGGCGTTGAGACTTTGCGAAACATTTGCTTGATTTATGAATCATTTTATGATTGGATTAGACGAATTCAGACACTTTTTGAATTTTGAGTACATTTTCAAATATCGATTATGATGATAAAGTCTATTTATCAAACTAAGCTCTTTTCCAGCTGTTTGCATAGCTTGCATGAAATATAACTGAGCTCTTTTCCAGCATTTTGGAGAGCTTACTTTGAATATGTAGTACACTTTACTTTGTAGTTTATGGACCACAACTCTTATCTGAGATCAATTTGTATATATTATACAGATAGGGGCTTAGTGGTATGGTACAAATGAATACAAATAATTACTGCCTAATTATTGCTTAAAAACACAGAGAGGGAAATAAAAGGACCAAATTGGGCTATGTATACTTATTTAGAAATATATCTATTTATTTCTTTACATTATTTCCAATGTTGTACATAAGACAACATTCGTATAGAAACTGTTCAGTGCTTTCACAGATGCAGAGTATAAAAAGGGGATCAAAAGGTTGATTTGACATAAGAAGAAAAAAAAAAAGAAAACAAGAGAAAAAATGGAAAACACATCTTCATCATTGAGTGTGCTGGCAGCTAGTCAACCTTTGGCTTTCGGCTTGGCAGCATTGGTGCATTAGTAAATTGAAAGCAAAGTGCGTTGCCATTAAGTAGACGACGACGACGACGAACAACAATTTGTATTCGTGCATTCAAGACACCAACATAAATACGCAACCAAATATAACTCTAACCATATCTCTCTCCCTATACATATATATAAATATATATATATATATATATAAATATATAAATATTTATATGTGAGTGTGTGTGTGTCTAGCTAGACATCAAGTTAAGTATTCAAGTTGAAGAAGCTTTTCAGCTCACTCGCCATTCAATCAAATCAAGTCCTGAATACCACTTGAACTTTGCCATTTGCTTTAGAGAACCACCTAAGCCTAATGATGTGCTCTTTGACCGCATTTCCATCCAGGTTATGTATGCCATACATACAGATATTGTATGCGGCGTAAACTTCTAATGCAGCTGTCTCCATGGGCAACGGGATAAATGCTCGCTGAACTTTAACCTGAATTAATTACCAATCACTTGACAGCAATGAAAGAAATGTTTATAAATTTACATAACGAGCGCAATTTGAAAGTTGCCTGCCCACGCTTTTCAGCCCAGAGTTTTGGGTCATATTTAATCAAGTGTGCATAATGTGCTTTTACCAAAGAAAAAAAAAAGAAAGAAGAAAAGTGAAGCTGAACAGTCAAACTTAACACTTTGCTATTAAAAAATGAATGCTTATAAAATGAAAGAAACAAAAAGGCGTCCAGCAACAAGAATTAATCAAGCGCGAAAAAAACCCTTGGCTAAAAGTTTTGCAGCGTCATTCCTCTTTGCTCTTTTTTTTTACACTCTGTTCCCAACTGGATAGAGTGAAGGGAGGGGAGGGGAGGGGAGGGGAGGGGAGGGGAGGGGAGCCAAATCTACAGAGCTTAAATAACACACCTTTTAAGTTTCAATAACAGTATTGGACTCACTAACTGCATAATCAAAGATCTGTTGTCCACTTTTTTGTTTAGCTCTTTTGTTTCACTGAGAACAGAGTATCAGGCAGCTAGGTTTTTACTTATATATGAATGAAAATTGGTGTCTATCGGAGTGCTCTTAGTATACCATTTTCATTCTCATTTTCATTTCAGCAAATGGCTCCGAAAATGAAAATGGTTTGCTTGATACTGGCAATTAGGCGCACGAGTCAGCAAAAAGCGCGTCCCAAAAGAAAATGCTGTAAAACAGCAGGAAAAAAAAAAAGTGGGAAAACTAAATGGAAAAGCCTCCCCCAGTCCCCCCCGTCCGCCGAGAAGCTGCTAGATGGCTGAGCATAAAGCAAATTGGAAATTTACAAGGCTTACAAATGTATAAGGTACGTCGCATTATGGAAATTGTTCGCTGCACTTAGATACGTATTAGGATAGGATTTTAATGCGCACTTACGTGCAACAAATTACGTCTTTAAATGGAAGAAATAATCAAATGAAACAAGGGGTTGGCAACCAGTTGAATCCTTCTTGTCGATAACAAGCCGAACTGTTCAATTTCAGGTCATTTTGTAGTTGCGAAATGAAATTGTCAAGCATAAAATAAACCTGAAATTGAGATAAAAGGGTCACACAGCAGGGCAGCTGAGTAGCGGGGTAGCTGGGCAGCCAGGCAGCCAGGCAGCCAGGCAGGAAGCCATTCAGTTATTTTGTCAGCTTTGCAGCAAACAATAAATTGAACCTTATGGCCACTGACAGCTGACTTTCGGTCCACACACAAAGTACGCACAGGCACAGCCAATCATTTGGAAAACCCGATTCATAAGCTCTGACACGGCATTCCCAATATATTGAATGTGTGTGCTAAAAAGCTGCAAATGACACAAGCTAAACGCAACAGCTTTCGATTAATCCGGAATACGATGTGAGTATATTATTATTATATTTTTGGCATATCTGCTTTGCTGGCTCCAAGTCAAGTGATTTTTTATTTTTTATGTACTCCAATTTACTTGAAGGCACAACAATTAACGTTTTATGTTTTTAACATAAAATACTTATTTATACATACGAAGGCTCATACCGTCCGTTCTTTCAGCTGTGCAGTTTGAAATTTTTGCGTTTCTTCTGGAGCCAGTAACAGTTTTTAAATTATAAAAACAATAGTCCCATAAACAATACTTTCTATTATTATTTTTTAATAAAATATTAAATTTATTTTATTTTATTTAACTGTAACTTTTACAAATGGTATTTTTTTTTTATATTTATTCTTTGAAAAATAAAATAGAATATAAATAAAACGACAGCTTTTAAGAGAACAGTCAAATCTGTTCTCAATTATTAAACTGGACTTTAAGGAAGATACTTATAATATTTGTAAATAATTAACTTTATTAACATTTACTGTAAAAATGAACTTATAATTTTTAAAATATCACTAGTCAAAAAATAGAAATCATGTAACAAAAAGGATGTTTAAATTTATAAAATTACTGAGTACGTATCACAGTGAAAAAAGGCTTATGCAAATCAGATGAAAATAAACTTATATCTATACATCTTCATGTGAAATCTGTATTTTATTTTACAATTATCAGGCATACCCAAACTTTAAATCGCATTAAATGTATTGTATTTTCCAAGTCATATTAAATACTAAGCTCTTATTGCGTTTGGCGGCTTTGTCTTATTTTTATTAACTCTTAGCTGGTGTCATTGAGCATTAAGCTTTGACATTGGAAATTTCAATGTGAATGTGTGCCCATAAGCGAGTAAATGATTACAATTTTCAGGCACTCAAGTCGGAAATGAAGTGCCTGAAATTTAACATAATTTGCAATGCGATTTCGCAACAATCTGTAATGATGTTGATGGAAGGCAATGCAAAGGGGAAAGCCACAGCCAAGGCCAACGCCGCATGACCACAAAACTTACAACGAGAAACTAATAATAAAAATGTTAAGATAAATCTTTTTGGCTTTGGCCTTTTATTTTATTTTTTATTTATTTTTTTTTTGTGGTGCAGTGAAGTTTCAATTTCTCGCCTTTTTCGGGTTCTCTCTTTCGCTCTTGTTGCCTGGCTCTGTTTGTGGGTTATAAAGCATCTCAGATTTATGCTGTGGCTGTGTGCATCAGTCGCTGATTCTATTGTGTCTTGGATATGAACAACCCTCTTATATTTTATGCGCATAATGGCAAACTACAGCAACAACAGCAGCAACAACAACAACAACAACAACAACAACAACTACGACAACGCACTCATAAAAAGGCAAAGCAAAATGTTGCCCGTAAGTGGTTTTGGGTGGCTTGGGCGGTGCTGAACTGCCAACGTGGCCATCAAGCTGACGCCTGTGCCTGGCCTGAGGTTATTTTTGTTATTTTCATGTTATTTATACAAAAATTGCGCCAGGGGTCATTCTCGGTAGCTGTCATTGAAGGTGTTAAAGTTCAAATTGTTGCGTTTTATGATTGCGCCTCACTCTCACTGACAGTCCATTTTTTTCCCTCTGTGTGTGTGCTATGATTACTAAACATCACAAAGAGAACCCAATAAAGTGCAGACTTCTACTATTCACTCCATGAAAATGGTGTTTCATATGCACCATCTTTCCATCAAGAGGGACTCACTCGTACTCATACTTTACCAAATTTTAAGCTTTCATTCAAAGTAAACCCCTAAATCAATTTTGCAATAGCAGACTTAAAAGCAGTTAAATCCACAAAGTGTGTACAGCTGGTTAGCAAATACGCTCATACATAAAATAAATATGTATTCACACAAAAACTGATGCGGCTCGTTCTTCAATTTATCAAATACAACACTTTTAATATTTTAAAAATGCCACAAACAGTTTTCTATTAATACCTCGTAGCCTTTAAGTGCTTTAAAGGATATTAATGAGCTGTGCAAATCGATTTAATGTGTAAATATTGGCGAACAGTAAGACTTTAGTCTCTTTATTTAATTTTGTAATTTTAAATTTAAATTTAAATATTCATTTCTAATTTTACATAATTCAATTTTCAGCTTAAGTTTTTATCTTAAATTTAATTTGTAATTTTAAAATCTTTTTAAAAATTGTGCATTGCTTTTAGCATACATTAAATAAATAAAATAAAATAAACAAATTAAAAATGAATAATAATGTGGACAACACAGTAAAAAAAAAACTATTTAAGTAAGAATCAAAAATAAATTGTTAATTTGTTAATGGCATTTTGAAACTCCATACAGGATATCTTTGCATCAATTACTCGTGCTTTTACTAGTGCTTTCACAACTTCTTTTATTTATTTATTACTTTCGGTCAGCTTGGAATGCTGCAAAAATATCTGATACATTTTTCGCAACACATAATTCCTTCCGTAGTTGCTGATACAGCTTTTCTATACATGCACACATTCGTATATATACATATATATCGCTTTTTACATGCCTGTGTACGTTGTGTACATCAGAATGTGTACAACTGTGCTGGCGAATCGTATATTAAAGGCCAATTAACGTGTCCGGTCATGAAGTTAATTGAATTTACGCACATGAGCGCATGAGCTCATCCATGCATATTTACATATATTCCCATTTAACACATTTGCAAAACGCGTTATCTAGCTGTAATAAAAGAAAACAGCCAATAAATAAATGAAAGAGTTATGTTATATTCAATTATCGTAAGTACAGTATATGAAGAGATTTCTTTGAGTTGATTTGATTAATTATCTACGTGTAAAACCAGTGATAATCCATCAGCTCAAACCACAACTTGCTTGTCAAAGGTGTTAGGAATTTGACAGTTGATAAAAAAAAAAAACAAAATACAAAATGGCCTGCTAAAGTAATTTAATCTGGTTGAATGCTTTAAGTATCTTAAAGTATCTGAATTGTTTCAGGCTATTTCTTGTAGTAGCCAGCACAATTTGTGCATACACTGCACACCAAATGGGTAAATCATGATATAATAGTGTTGTCGTAATGTATGTAACATATTGTTTTAAATTACTTTTTATATGTATTTATATTGAACATACACATTTGTATACACGGGTTATTTTGTCTACATCAAGACATGACCCAAAACTATTTCGACCAAATTAATTAATAGCTTTGAGCATTCTTGCGTATTCATTTAGCAAAAGTGTTTTAATGCGTAATTTAAATCGTTGTCTTACTTATGAAACATTTGAGTTGAATTAAATATTTGAAATCATGTTCTCATTTTATTATCTCACAATAGATGTCTACTTAGAAATCAATAGGAATTCTATTCCGCTTTGAGGAGCATGCATTGACAAATCAGGTCCCTAGCTGATCCGAAGATTTGAAAAGCTGAGTGCGTTATAATCCATTAGGATTATTCATTCATGACTTCCCTCATACCAGTGTCTAGTTGTTAAAAAAAAGTAATGTGAGATGCATAATGTAGTAGCTGAAATTCTTAGTTCATTCTTTACTTGTTTTTTTCTGAGTATACCTAATTTGTTACACAGTAAAATCAACAATAATTAAGAACATAAGTATTTATATTATACAATTAATTTTTTAGTTTTTTTGTTTATATATGGTGTCGCAATAAAAGGTAAAATTAGCTAAGGATAATAAATCATTTTTACATAGGGTATTACTCAAGTCGGATTAGTCTCAGAGCAGGACTTTTGCGTCTTTAGCCTATCAATATGTATTTACTTTCAATTTTTGGCTAAAAAATCATTTATTACAAGCTAAAGCAAAGACTTTAACAGGCACCACACGCACATACATATATATATATATATATATATGTATATTTATATATATATATATATACATATTATATTATATACATGTATACATGTATGTATGTGGGAGTGAACAAACAGAGGACTCCCATACAGACTTCTGTCGCTTATCACTTAGGCAGCATTCGTGTTTTCATTTGCAATAAGGAGACCGATGCGAAGCTTTAGAGCAAGACAGAGAGTGAGAATAGAAGAGAGAACGAGATAGAGAGAGAGAGAGAGGAGTGACAAAGGGAGGGTGGCATAAGGAACAGCGAAAGAGGGCTAACCAATATTGTTGTATACAAGAAACGAAACAGCGGCGCAAACAATGTAAACAAGCTGGGCAAAAAACCAGGCGACTGCAAACAAGACCAAGAAGCAGAAAAGCGAAGAAATTTTCTTGTTAACAAATTGCTGAACATTTGCTTTTGAAGACAAATTACTCGGTGGCGAAACAAATTGCTTTGCAGCTGCTGCCGCTACTGTTGTTGCTACTTTTGAAAGGCATTTGGCCCAACGGGATGGGCACATTTAAATTTTTGATAAATTGGGCAGCACAATTGATGAACTTGAACTTGTATAAGCTGCTAATGCGCTGCCTGATCTGATCAGACAGTTAACTATTACACACTGCACTTCCGCTCGAATGGTCCCACAAATACAGAGTGCACAAAGGGAACACATAACATCCACTAATTAATGTGTTCACAAATTCATGCACTAATGATTTTACAATCACGACCAGAAATAATTGCGATAAAAGGAATCCAATACCTGCCCCATTGTGGCGAGCTGGCGGCTTTCACTGACTGCCTGCATTACACATTTTCAACTGATAACTACAAATTTCAATGAACCCTCCAGCACAGCTCTGTCTCTTTGTTAGTTATTAACAAACTGGCAGCTGCAACTGCGATTTTCGCAAAATACACACTCAAAAAAAAAAATCGACATGAATTTTAGAAATTATGAAGAATAATTTAGAATAATGAATTTCAACTTATTATTATGGAATTACATTTCCAGCCAGTGTCTTTCTTCTCTGAATTCACATAGATTCAGAATAGAAATAATTCTTACATTTTGTTATCCTAATGTTACTATTAATATTAGTATTTTAGTATTTCACAATTACACAGATTTAAGATAGTATTTAAATTATTATCATTAAATTTGAAAAAAGCCGTGTTGCACCAGTTGATTTGTATTTCAAACTGATTTAATACCTTAAAATACCAATCCTAGCCCGGTAAAGCTAACAATGTCATCTTATGTTCTTTTTTATTTTTCGTATATTTATTTACCAAAAAACCAGAATTTTTTTTGGTTTTCATGTTGATTTTAATTTTAAGGTGTTTTTTCGAAATTCCAGGGCATTTTTTTTTGAGTGCACGTGCATTAATTGTACTTTGGTGGCTTATGCGCTATTTGTGATTGTGGCAACCAAATTTGCTGCTCATTTTTAGGTTGTGGTGCCAAAATTGAGTAATTTTGTTGGTTGCCACTGCTGGCCTCCACCCAGCACACCACCACACCCATCCTCCCGTCGTGCATACGTTCTGTGCACATTGCAAAACCGCATGGACTGCAATTTCCGAGGGTAAACTCGATGTGTTGCCCTGGCGACAAGTGCGGTTTACCGTTTTGCAATATTTGTTAGTTACGGCCACACCCAGTTGCAAAACGGACAAATACCAACTGACAGTTGGCTATTAAACGTTATATTATTTAGATTTCAGATATTGCACCGATTATACCATACATCGTGTAGATCAACCCCAATAGTAATTAACCCTCTAAACGCATTTTGAATGTGAATTGACAATTATATTGTTAAAGCTGCGTTAAAGCTTAAGCTTTTTATTTAATATTATTTTATTATTACTTTTTATTAGAATATCTTATTAAATAATTCTTAACCTGCTGCTAATTTATATGAATTTAATTATATAGAATGATGCTGCCCAATTTGTATATGTACATGCCAAGTTTACTCTACCCTCCACTTGGCAGAGCTACCCTTTACTCTATGAACATTACTTAGCTGTGTTACCATGGCGACAATTGCTGTCCTTTAGTTTGCAAAGATGAGTGGATATTGTCGTGCACCGTTGCACTGGCATCTGGCAATGAATGACAATGAATCGCAGTAAGGAATTCAAATTACTAATTTGAACATGATAGCTTACACACAGATAGATGAGATGTACATATGCATATATGTAAATGGGGTTTTTATGTTAGTGGCAACTGGCGATTTTCAATCAGAAATCAACATTTTAAGACAACAGATAGAAATATATAATGGTTCAAACTCTGATTCATGTTTGAAAAGTACAAAAATTCTGGTAGCAATTCCGGAATCTTTTCAAGGAAATATTTTAAATGAATAATAAACTTGTGGTGTCAGCAGGATGCTTTGATGTCTCCAAGGATATGTTACCTTCATGTGATTGTATACCCTGAACACATTAAAAATGGGTAAAACGGTTAAATGAAGTCGGATCTGATTCCGATTCTGAATTTAAATCGGTAAAACACACGGATCCGATTGCAGTTTCAGTTTGACACCCTGGCTAGAAATTTAAGATTTCTGACGAAATTCTATTTAGAGCCTACGTGATTTTGCAAAATTCAATCTCCCCGCTAGAACAATAGAAATAAATTATCTTATGTTCATTTTGTGCTTTCCATATGAACTCATATGTCAATAAAAACAAGAGAGAACGTTGCAGTCGGGCATAACCGACTTTGAAATACTTTGATACCATAAGTAATACCAGCTGATAACATGTACCAAACAACAGGAAATACCGCCCTAGTTCGCCTTTTGCCAAATTGTATTTTAAATTAAATTAATAATTATTAATTAATAATCATATTTATTTTCCCCTACGGATGAAATACCAGCTGAATACATATTCGCGCAGAAGTTCTCAGTTCATATGAGTAGCAAAAGGAAATAGACGACATTAGATGAAGTCCGTCATATGAAATCGCACATCATAAAATGGTACACCGATGAATCATTTACCAAGATAATGTCAGGAGTAGTTCGTCAGGACGATCCAAGATAGACCAACTCGGAGCACTCAATATGCTTACCCTAAGATGGGTCCCGGGTCACAAGGATTTATCGCGGAATGAAGCGGCTTATGAGCAAGCAAAAATGAGGGCGGAGCGGCCTCCAACAGAACCTGATCCGTTTTGTGTTATAGGAAGACGCACAATACGACTGCAACTTAGAAAGCAGAGGCATCAACGAAGCTGGGCAGAGGCATCAGGCCTCCGTCAAGCCAAATGTCATAAGCGATTTAATCAGGTACATTGCGATATTGTAAGACATTGTAGACTAGTAAGTCACATAATAAGACTAATAAGTAACTGAGTATTTTTATAATATTTTTAAACGAGGAAAAGATGTAGTATCCTGGGAATGCATTTTCTGAGCTTAGAAGACTTGGAAACCCTCAACCCGACACAGATATAGGCTCAGAAGGCGGCACTATAGATCTGTTAGGTCGCAGTGCGTGAATCCCAATAATAATAAAAATAAATATATTAACAATTAGAATTTTAAGATTAGATTCAAACATTGAGATATGTATTTGAGAAGGTTGAAGTTCTGCTCATATATTAATTATATTTATTTTCACAAAATATGGCGCAACTTAAAGAATTAAAGGGACATACGTATAATGGTTACTATGCCTACTTTAAAAGTTGCACATCGCATTGAGCCTGACAGAAATGTTCAATTTGCGATGGTCTGCCGCACAGGTGTGTCTATTCGCAGCCACGTTAAGTAGCCAAAACTAACCGGTAAAATCGACTTCCGCATGCCTGATTCTCAACATGCACATAAATTTAACGGCTAAGTGATCTATTATGTCTGCGTGTGTGTCTGCGTTTCGGGTGTGAGTGTGTGAATGTGTGTTGGTTGGTGTGTGTAAATAATCTTGTTTGGCATCATTATGGCAACACATCGGTCCCAGTCACGAGCTGGCCCACGTAAACAAAGAACTATCTATAATAAACAGCTGAGCAGCGAATAGATATAATATTTTGAATATAGCCACGTTATGAGAGACCTTCAAGCGATGCGTTGCTTCAACCCAAACAGCTGTCATTCTTAACACTTTGGCTCCTTCTTGGCAAGGAGTTGAACCTTTGAAAAGCAGGGCATTAATAAGTCAAACTATAGCTGACTGGCTGATTGAGTGGGTGGCGAGTTCACAGAGTGAAAAAATGATATGGCTGAGCGCATAACTTGGCCGTTGGTTGCGTCTTGCATAATAATAAACAAAGTGTGGATTTCTTGCTTCAAATACCCCTATCGTTGCCGCAATTTGTGGTAAACAATGCGGCCTCAATATGCTAATGAGAAATATTGATTAAATTGGCCGCTCAATTTGCATAATTTTACGTGTTGCAAAAGTGTTTTCTTCTCTCCTTTTTTGCTCTTAGCTGAAAAATGATTCAGACGATGCCCGCAAACGGTTGCTCGTATTACATATATATATATATATATATTATATATATTTATATTTATATATTTGAATTTGATGATCCAGCTAGTTAGTTGATTTGCTAGCGCACTCATAGATTCACATTAACACCCATCACACACTTCCAATAACAATACACAGAATTTACATTCAAGGCACCACATAATATAATATATATATAGCGCACACATAAATATAATTCCTTTTGGCAGAGTTGCCAACTCGTATCGATTTATGCAGCGCACGTGCTCCAAGATGGGGAACCCCCTTCTGCATTTGGTTCGTCCTGCTGCATCGAGTCACGATCCGTACGCTTATTGGCATTTGTTGCACTTTATAAAATCCGCTTAACAGGTTTTCTTTTTTCTCATTCTGATTGGCACATCTATTGTTGTTGTTGCTGTTGTTCGAAGCTATAAACGCAATCGAAGTAAAAATACATCAACATTAAACATTAAAGCTGCAGAACTATTACTGCAGCTAAAAGCTCGCATCAGATAATAAATGTACTGCAGTAGCACATAGCCATAACGGAAGCACCCTGCTCTTCAGTATTGCTATTGAAATATCAGTTATAACGAGCACAGCGCACATGCAACATGGAGAGCAAGTCGAGCATCAAAGTGCTGCTTAATTGTATTGCATGCTCGAGATAAATACAAATGCACACACTCATTCATAAATAAGTACACATGTTTCATGTAAACGTAATATTTAATTTAACATTTTTATCGAATTGATGACTGGGTAATTGTGCTTTGAACCTTGTTCACAATTCGCTCAGTATGTCAAATGTTCATTGCATACTTACCGGCGCATTCAGTTTAATAATCGCGTTTTCAATTTGCATCATTGAATGAACACATTGCGTTGTTCCTTTTTCATAAATTATATATAATGTTTTATATTTTGCTACTGAAAGTGTCTTTTGCCGACCTTTGCCCCAATTAGCGTAATTATTTTCGCTTTTGAAGCTGCAAATTAAAACAAGTGAGATCTGAGCAGTCGGGCGTAACCGACTGCGAAATACTTTGATACTATAAGTAATATCATCTGATAACAATTGCCATAGAAAAGGATGGGTGTAGCCAAGAAGTGCTGATCTTTGATGGAGATTTTTGAGTAATCTGCCGTTCAATTTTTCCTTTAAATTGCAGTAGATATAGGCTTTTGCGAGAGAAGGCTTGGCCTGAAAAAATGTTGGAAGAGTTTCCTAGTAATCTTCCTGCCAAATTTGGTAAATGTAACTCTTAAATTACGGGAGATATGGGCTTTGGGAATTGTTGAGGCGGAAGTGGACTTGGTCAAAAAAAGATTTGGAGGACGTTCTTAGTAATCCACCTTTCAAGTTTAGTAACTATAGCTCATAAATTGCAGGAAATTTAGGCATTTATCGTTCTTGGGGGCGGGAGTGGGCCTGATCCAAAATTGTTTTGAAATGTATTATTAGTAATATACCATTCAAATTTGGTAACTCTAGCTATCAAATTGTGTGAGATATTTGGTCTTATCGATTTACACCAACAGGTGTATCGATTTGGGGAGGCGGAGTGGGCATGGCCATCCAATTTTTATCAATCTCTTAAGGGAGTTACCAGTAACTATCTTTATCTTCTATCTTTAGAATTGTGGGTGATATGTGGTTTTATCGATTTACACTTTCCTAAATATCGGCTTAATAAGCGCAGGTTCTTAAAGGCGGCTACCAGTAAAACTGACGGAAATTGCACAAAACCAATATACTATGATACCTTCGGTATTAGAGCATAATGAAGCATCAATTTATGAAAAGTATATAATACTGTTATTATTATTATTTCATTTTACTTGACTTCTTATCAGCACAAATAAAGAGACTTTAAGATTTGAGTTTGCCACAAATGCAATCTTCTACAATTACATAAATTAAAATTGAATTGTATGCACATAATACAAAAGTTGAATAAATATAACTTTGTTGTTTTTTTTTATAAAGAAGCTGTGGGAAAGTGAAACAGGCAGAAAAAGTATGTCCGAAGCCTTAAGATATTTTCTTGATGTTCTTCTATTCATCTGGATGAAAAAGCCGAGCTACAAACTAACTAAACTAAAAATATTATTTCTCGTCCGCCATATGCAGATGTAGTTTATTTAATCATAAATATCTGCCTTAGTCACGTACATATCGATTCAAATCGATTCGCAACAAAATAGATATTTACAAACACAGCATTCCAATTGATATTTCATATACACAGAGCTGTTTCCACTAATTTTTTTATTGTTTGTTTGTATACTTCTTAAGTTTTGTTTTATCAAAATACCAGTTGCAGGGAATGGGACAAATATGGCTCATCCGGAGTCCATTCGAAAGAAGCAGGCAAATTAAGCACCTCGGAGTCATATTTGACAGTAGATTAAATTTTGCCGCACATGTCCCGAATACGATATGAAAGTGCTCCACAGAGCTTTATACATGTCATAGCATAGAGGAAGGCGGAGGGGTTCGTCATCAAAGATAATGAGATGGCTACACCTGATGGCCGTAAGGCTCATTCCCTCATATACAGCTAATCACAGTAGGGAGCCAAATGCAAAAGTGAATGAGAATGGACCATTGCCACATCGCACTATTTTGCTGCAACAAAAAGCAAGTCTTCTGATCATATCGATTGACGGGGTTGGAAGTAAACATGTCATTGGCCATAGGGATGCCAAAATCCTATCGGGTGAACTCCCCCTATGGACACAATCTACATATGAAAGAAATGCTGAACACCTGCTTAAGCAAAGTTTCGAAGCTTAACTGTGTAGTAGAAAGGAATAGGAATAACTAGATGAAGTTCATCATATGAAAACAATTACGTTAAAATTATACAAACACACTAGGGTATACTCATCGGTCTCTTGACGGGACACAGTGGAGTAATCAGTTGCGCAATCTACCGATTCTGTGAGGAGGAATCCTCAAAGCGCATCGAATCTGAATGTGTCACTTTAGTCAAAAGAAGAAGATGTGGTATCCTAGGGAAGCATGTTTTTAACTCAGGAGGCATAGAAACCTCCATCACAACAATGATTACTGCATTCGAGCATGAATCAGGGTTCATTTTAGGGGATGCTTGAGGCTCAGTAGATCCAACTAGGTAGCAGTAGCTCCAATATTAATAGTACAATTTGTATTCTAAATTACAAAAACATTTTATTATTAATATTAAAACTATTTACACCAACGGAAGTGAGTAAATATAATTATTTCAATTTGCATTCTTTACTGATGGGTGTGCATAAATACCAAGAAGTACATACAACTCTCATTAAGTCTATGCATAGTCATATAGCTGCAATCCTTGCCAAGGAGAGAAAGAGGGCCAGAGGAACTGTCTTTCCTGGTCTATAATACCAAAGATGCAAAATTAAAGGAGCAAAAGTGATGTTGATTTTGAGAAATGTCGATGTCTCTGCTTGTATTGCAATTTTAAATTCAATTTTGTTGTGCAATTGGAAAATGAGCAATTACTGATTGCTAGGCAACAAAAAGTTATTTGATAATTTTGTCTATTTTATGATTATTTACTATACAGAATTTGTAAAAAGTCTTGAAATTTAAATGTGACCAAACGTGGCAAGGGTATGGAATCTTCCGCTTTTCCAAATATTTTTTTATTTTTTCTGGTATGCGTGTTTAATTTAATTTAAATTGATTGCATTAGGGTTCCATAGCTTCGTTGGAGGCATT
This sequence comes from Drosophila anomalipes, assembly GCA_035041615.1. Classification (NCBI taxonomy): domain Eukaryota; kingdom Metazoa; phylum Arthropoda; class Insecta; order Diptera; family Drosophilidae; genus Drosophila; species Drosophila anomalipes. Next base: position 574,621 of record JAWNKZ010000041.1, read on the forward strand.
CAAGTCTATTTAAAGATTGTAATTGCTTTTTGGTGGCTTGTTAATATTTTGTAAGGAATTTGGTTCTATTTAAAAATACTGCAAATATTATTTGAATTTAATTTATAATGTATAAGCTGAGACTTAAGTACTCCCATTGCTTTTATTATGACAACTAGTGCTTTTAAATTCAATTATTGTATTGACATGGAAAATGAAAATAAATTGAATTTGCCATTATCAATTGAACAGTTTGCAATCAATTGTGAGGTGATGATTGCATCAAATCAATTTGTCATAATTATGCTGCTGTCTGGCAAAGGCGCCAAAAGCAAAATTCATAAATAATTCTACATATACACTGTTGATCTGCGAGTTTATACTTTGCACTTAATCAGCACATTTAATAACTGCCACGTGCAGTGTCACAGACATCGACTTGGAGCCAAGCATGAATTCAATATAAAATCGTATCGTCAATCAAAGCCAGGTCGCATGGACTGAGTTGGGCCGTGGTCGGATCGAAGTCAGACAAAATAAAAGCCCAACAATGGCGTCGCCACTTGACGGGCATTATTCAAATATGCGTGAGAGCTGGGGAAATTGTGTGAAACAGGGACCGGAACTGAGTGGAGGAGGGGGAGGGAGCCTGTCACATCCGCTGAATGTCACGCGCACTCTTCAAGTGGTTGTTCTTGTGAACGAAGGGGTGACGGGTCGAGCGGCGTTGAGAGGGTGTACCAATGATGTCTGGGTCCTAGTACCTTTATAAGTACTAGCACCCCACAAGTATGAAGATGTGCTTCTGCCCCTCCATTTGGTGCATCTTTTGCAAAGTACACTCCGCAAAAAATCAAACTGAAATTAAGAAAATCCATTTATAATTAAAGAGAATCACAAAGTTTTTCTAGTTTTTTGAAGTAGTTTCTAAATCTACGAAAACAAATTTCCTAAAACTAAAAGACTTTAAATAAATTTTAGATCTAAATACATAATGAATCATTAACAATTTTTAGAAATATTTTCTATTATTATGAAATATATTTCTAGCAAAGGTATAAAATGTATAAATCTAAAATCTTGCTAATAGAAAAATATTTTTCTAATATTCAGAAGAAGCTCTAGAACGAAGCGTCGCGAAATCGGATTGCCGTAAAATCGTAATTGTTTTCAAAATAAATCATTCAAATTTATAAGCTGTCGAAAATGTTTGCAGAAAACTAAAAACAACAGCCTGGAATTCAGCAATCTCTGTTCTAAATTTAAAAAAAAATACTCCTTTGAATTATGAATAGAGCTGATGCAAAATTATGATGACTTGTTAAATTTCAGACAGTGTATGAAATGCAGATTCTGTTGCAAAAGTTCCATTGCGTGTGGTATATATATATATATGTATATATATATAAATGTTTGTATGTATATGCACACTCATCACCATAGGTATTTCCCCTTTTCCCAAGGGCTATAAAAATTATGACTGCTTTGGCAATTTCACTGCACAAATGAGCAAAATTCGTTTAGAGTTAAGCAATTTATGGCACTTTTTAAATGCTTTATTAAAAGACATAAGTTAAGCACAAAAGGGAGCAGCTTATGAAAAATGCGACAGAAATTTGGTTGGGAAAAATTAAGAAAAAATATAATATAAATAAAAGCCCGACCAACAAATACCCTATGTCAAGTACACTAAAATTTCAAATATATGGAAAAGATGTATCTCCTTAAATCTAGGAACTCTCCCAATGGTCCGCCGTTGTGCTATTCGGTATAAATGGCTAGGTAAAATGCAGTTCGCACTGAGATACATAGACACATAATATATACACATATATATATATATGTATACATGCAGACGTGCAGCGAAGGCCATTTTAAATGAGTTTTCAGTTGACTGCTGGAATTTACAGCTGGCCAAAAAAAGCAAAATAAAAAAAAAGGAATAAGAACAAATATCTGGCTCTAAACACTTCTGGCAAGCGCTGAGCGCCGTAAACGTTTTTTATGGCCCGTTATTTAATTTATGGTTGAAAATACATTTCAACAACAAAATGCCAAGGCGCACCTGTTACACATTTACAGCAAGGAGCAGGCAGTCAGCAAGTGGCAACAACATCACAGGCTACAACAATGGCAATTAGACGGGGCACACAAGCAACAATAATGTATTCATGGCATTGTGTGTGTGTGTGCGTGAGTGTGTGTATGTGTGTGTGTGTGTCTGCGTTTTTGAAAATTGCTTTTAACCTTTTCGTTATTATCAGCTGAAATATGAGCTGCGGGTTTTTAGCAACTTTGGTGCTTTTGGCACACACATTTTCTTTCATTTTTCACATGTGTAATTAATTGCTGAAAATGCCCTGTTTTTTCTTATTTTGTTGTAATTGTTGTTTACTGCCAATGCCACACACTGCTACAAGTGGCATGCAATTAAACTTTTGCTCAGCTGATGCAGCTGCAAAAAGGGTTTAGAGTTTGTGCCAAAAAATTGACAAATATGAAAGTTGGATATGATTCACAAGCGCACACACTGTCGCACACTCACACACACACACACATACACATTCGAGTGCCACACACACAGCAGCAGCAGACACTTTTGGCCAAGCACTACTTTGACGTTGAAAATGTCAACAAGCAAGTATAACACAACAGCAGCAGCAGCAGCAGCAGCAGCAGCAATAGCAACAATTCAGCACTTACACACACACACACACACACACCCACACACACACACACACACACCCACCCACACACATAAAGTTGTCAACTGCACATGCAATGTGCGAACGAAAACTTTTTCCTTTTACTGTGCGCAGCAAAACAAAATTTAATAAACGCCAGCGTTTTCATATTAAATCCATGCGACAAAAATCCAGACAACGGCAGGCCAAAACTTGACTTTCAGGCATGGAAGTAAATAAAAGAATCAAAATAAAACACACAACAGGAACAAAAATTAATACAAAATTCAATAAAGTTTTCTCTCTGGAATTTCATATGACAGACAACGCACAAAATACTTAGCTATAATCCCCTTATATGGATATGCATACATATGTATGTATATCAAGAGTTTTGCATCCGACAACCAACACTCGAGACAATCAAAGCGAAAACTTTTACAAATTGTTTGGGGTCTGCTAACACTTTGATACGCTTCACAAAGGCATATTTGGATGTGCAATAATTAAATTGATTACTTTTTTTTACCCTTGAAATGAAACGCGAACTGTTGGTTCGATCAACTATAAAATCTTTTTGAATGCTAATAAGTATTTCATCACACAATCTTTTTTTCTCGATATTGCATCTCAATCTAAGCTTATTAATTGTCGTGAATTTTCTTAAGAGATGTTTTCACTTAGTTGTTTCCTTAAGCTTCTTGAGCATATCGCAATAGACTTACTCACAGTGAGTGTATGAAAGTGCATGCTCCAAAAATCATCATGCTCTTTGCGCTTCAAGACCTCACCTTTTCCCTCAACCCGCCCTGCCACTTGCCACTTGCCACTCATTCGATTTTGCTATCACATCGAATTGAAGCTGACAGAATTGAGCGTAGAGCAAAATTGCTGAAATTTCATTGTGTGCTGTGCGCTGTGCGATTTATGTTATTATTGATTTCGCATAACACGAAGTTCACAATCATTGAAGGGCTATGCAGGTGTGTGTGTGTGTTGGTGTGTGTGTGTGTGTGTGTGTGTGTGTGTTGGTGTGTATATATGCTACCAGCACAATTGATTCAAGCAATTTAATATTCATTTGTGCGTGTAAATCAGATTTGCACATGCAAACAGTCAAAATCGACAGCAAATAATTGATTCGTCGAGCAATGTAATCAGTGTAAAAATAATTTTGAAATGCGTTAAGCGATGACAGATTTTAGGCATTTGAGCAACGGGAATAGGTTGATTTAAGGATATAGGCTTTGACAGCGCAAGTCAAGTGTTAGACACGTGTTCTTCATGTGAGCCACACTTAATGCGTGTTGCCTCATGCTGGTGCTGCTTGCCACTTGCTACTTGTTCTGCTGCTGCTACTGATTTATTATAGCGACCTGATTTATTAATCAATTTCATGCGCCAGCTTCAACATAATCAGATTCAGGGACTAATTTGATTATGATTTATGGCCTGATTACACTGACACTTTCTGCCTTCGTTGACAAAATGTGGCAGCCGTGGCAAATGTGGATGGGGCATAGTTATATGAAACTACACTACTACTACTACTACTACTACTACTGTTGCTAATAAACTGCAATTATCTGCCTTTAATGAATACAAGTTGTGAGAGAAATGTTAAGCCTCTGTTAACCGTATCCACTCCTGTTAGCAACCACTACGCTCTCTGTTAACTCGTAGTTTGGGCCAACTGCCAAGCATCAATATGCATTCCAATCAGCTGCTGGCCGGCTGCTGGCTGGCAAACTTATGCATAACAAGTAATATGAAGCATACGACGCGTTATCACGACCACTGGCACGTTGCTTATTGAAAATTATGAGCTCAATGTGCTCATCATAATGCTGCACAGATATGAGTGAATATGAGCTAATGTATGTATATTACACCCTCCCGTCCTCTTCCACTAGTCCCTCTTCCGCACTAACTGTCGCCGTCCATCTCTGGCTTTGGCAATTTATGAGCTCTGCCACAGACACTAAAACTCCACTAATTTACCATGTTCCATGCTCCAAGGCAGTTGCCACTTTGTATACAGAGCGACGCGTCGCGTTTATTTTCGGCTTTATTTATTTGCTAGTATTAAATGTCTGTGCCTATGCTGCTGTCCTGTCTCCGCAAGCTGCCGCAGATCCCCAACCACTGCAGACCACTCCTACTACACATTTCCTGCTCAATCATTTGCAGGACAGCGACTCTGACAAGCAAACAAAAAATCCATTTGAATTTGTACATAAATGTTCATAAGTCTGCTTTCGCTCGTCGTTTGTCCGTTTCTGGGCTAACAGCCGGCATTCGTGTGGCTAATACTTCGACAATGTCTACATATGTCTGAGTTCACGTATATAAGCATGTGTTTACCACAGCCAGATCACAGCCATTGAATTTGTACTTACTTACGAGCATCTTGTCGCTTGTAGTTTCAGAGCGCATTTATCCACTCAACCAAATCGGTCGACAAAACTACTGGAAATAAGCAAAAAGTAAAACTTGTCAATAACAGATGAACCACATGTTATCCTGCAATATTCACTATTCTGATAGCTCCGTCACACCTGATTCGATTAAGACGCCATATTCAATTTTGCTTTTCAATTTTTCAATTCCACTTAAAATGCTTGCCTAAAGAAAAATTCAACTTTCCAAATGGACGGATTTATTTATACGGCTCAATGTTTAATTTTTTCGAATTCATCTTATTTTTATGATCTTATTAATTTAATAAGTATACAAAATAAATATGGTTGACATTTGAAAATTGAGTTTACATTTAAATTGAACAAATAGCTGTCTACATATCGATCGGCTTAGCCGCAGAAATACAAATAGACACAAAATATTTATGTAAATAAATTAATAATGGCATGACTGAGTACAGCAATATTATTTAAAAAAAATACAAAATAAAGAACAGATTAAAAATAATGCCAAAGGCATATATTTTGCTTTTTCAAATGAAAATTTACAATTACTTTTGAGAGGGGCTCAAAACATCTATGTTCAAAATGGAAAGCTTTAACGTTTTCCCAAATTGAAGCACGTTTGGATAATTCTTTTGTACGTTTGTTTGTGAACTGAACTCCTCCTGGACCGAATTCGAAGAAAGTTTTTGAAGGGATTAAATTAGACTTGGTAGGTGTCGCTGCATTACAGATTTTATTTTATTTATTGTTTGATGAAGCGAAAAGATTGATTGCCAAATGTCACTTAGAATATAGTTAACAATAAATTTGAATTTTTATGGCAACTTTCGGATTCGAAGCAACACTTAAATATCATTCATGTTAAGTCGAATAACTTTGTTCACCAACAATGCTTTATATTAATCTGACCATTTCGAAGTTAGCTAGGGTATTCAAATAGAGAATCGAATTTGGCTCAGTGAGCGCTGCGAAAGACCAGAGCCCAAGGACATTGTCACAGCCCGCATCTTCAAAGCGAAAATTTTAGGTCCCTTGAAGCTCAATTGGTACATTCAACTTGAGTTGTGGCTAAATGGCTAAGAGAGAGGCCCGCATCAATATGCATTTTTCATTGTTTCAATTTCAGTTTGAATTGCCGCTGCTTTTGTTGTTGCTGTAAGCAAAAAAGTAAAAAGTTTGCTCATTTTGCTTGATGACATTTTTGTGGCATTATCTTTTGATTACTTCATTTCCTTTCATGCGCCTAATGTGACACACGTGTCCAAGGACAATTTATATTTACTGTTGCCTTGGCCTCTAAATCAAGTGTGCCATTCACAGTTTTTGAACTTCTTGTGGCTTATTGCTGTCTTGCTGTTGGTGTCTTAGCAAATTATGAAAAGCCTAACTATAAGTCACATAAGACTGGCCAACTCAAGTCGGGGCAGTTGACTCTATTTTGATCCACTGTCCGTCCCACATTTTTCTTTTCCTTCACCCGGCAATAAACTTTGGGCAACTCTTTCAATTTGTCGAATGTCGGTGTGTATGTGTGTGTGTGTGTGTGTGTGTGTGTGTTTGCGTGTGGGCGTATATTTATGTGCATGTGTGTGTGCTTGGGGTCTGAAATGACTTCTTCTTTAGTTGGCAGTTTTCAGAACCAACTCGCCTGCTCAAAAGCACCTTTGGCACAAATTGCTTACAAAGTGTTTTCTTGTTGTTCTTGTTGGTTTTGTCGGGCTTTCACAAAAAAAAATGAAATAAAATGGAAAGACAAAAAAAAAAAACAAATAAATAAATGGCTGAGCAGTAAATCTTTGTCGGCTTAGGTTATTGAATATTTCATGCTTCGGCTGATTTATTATTTATTTCTTTTTAATGCCCTCCCGAAGGTCAAGCCAAACGATTTTCGATGAACCTAAAACCCGTTTCGATGACGCCGCCCCAAAAATAGCACCGACCGGCTGACTGTGTCAGATTTGCTTCATAAATGTGGCCATTGCTCGAAATGTTCATCCAGGTCAGTCATTCACATATCCATATCCAGTGTCCATCCGGAGTGTCGTATACTCTGTGCCGTTTCCTGCCTGCAGCGGAAATGCCAGCTACGATTTCCGCCTCGCTGCTGTTAATGCCCCCGCTGACAACAAAAGTCACTTGACACCCCCTGCACCCCCTGCACCCCCTACCCAACCAGCCACCACATCTGACTTTTAGTAGCTTTCGGTCGCATAATTAGAGCGCGTCCAGCGCCGACGCATACCTAATGAGCACTTGGTTGGCTTTTAGCGCTGCATTTGATGACCCAAAAAACATCCTCATTACACTCAAAAAAAACCACTGTGAAACCTTATTATTAAAAAAGGAATATTTCAGAAAAAAAGAATTTTTGTTTTCTTAATTCAAGACTACACTATTCGTGCTAAATTTCAAGTCTCTTGCTTTAAATATGTAATTAGTGCAAAAAAACAATCAATTTTTTGTATATAGTGTTTTTTGTATATAGAAATTGTTAAAGAATAGAAAAAAAGATTTCCTGATTTGACAAAATTTTTGTTGCGTGTATTCAAGATCATATATTAATTCTAGAAACTAGAAAGCCTTTCTAGTTTTCAGAGTGATTTTAATTTTAAGTCTATTTTGTCAGGGTATACGTTTGTTCTGCTGATTGGGGCGTTTCTCAAAATTACAAGCCAAACAAATACGCCCAAATTCCCTCTGGCTCCGATCCTTCTGCCCTGATTCTGCTCAATAATGCAAGCGTCCTGCCGGCGAATATCCTGTCCTCCAGCCAACCCCTTCATCAGCGCGTCCACACCCTCAACAGCTGCGACCACTTATTGTTTGCCCCAACGGCTGTGGAAGCTATAAAGTGCATAAAAACGCCGATTTCCGGCAAGAGGCGGGCAACGTTCGTGGCATTTGCATGGCCACAAAGTGCAGCTCATTGCAAACCCCCTTCGCACCACTAGCAAACACACGAATTGCCACGGCCGCATCCGTGCAACGTTGCCCATGATTCGCACCTCCACCAACACATATTGAGGTCTGGCCACGAGGCCTATCGGCACTTTTTTAATCCTCCGCACACAACTATTTCCCACGAGGCCAACAAGTAATTAAGTCAAATAACTATTCTCCATATAAGTACATATAATTTATCGAATCAGGTTCAATGGAAAACAGCTATGATGATATTTAAAATACGTATTTTCTATTATTAATTACATCGTTATAAAATAATGAAATATAATCGATTGAGACTTTCATATATATCGATATGTTATCGATTTGCAAGTCCCCACGGACGTGCCACCCCAAATAAAACAATTTCTCAGGCTCACGGATATATACCAAATATTTGAAACTACAGGTATTAATTTGTTTATTTTAATTGATTAATCCCAAAATATTTCGCATACTTGAATATTTAACAATATTGACTGCTCAAAATCATAATGACCAAGATTGAATTGAGAAACCGTTCAGAAACCATTCCTTCGCTTTGCTAGGCTTTTTCCTACTAATCTTTCCTCATCCTGCGTATATTAATTAATGGCGACTCCACTTTTTTATTAAGTCGTTTTAACTATTCCTAGTAGACCTATTAACTTTGTCGCATTGCACAATTCTGTTCGTGTCATCTGAACTTTTAGTAGAACTATTTCTTCTTTTAGATATATTTTCAATACCAACAAATCTCTAGAAAATCTCAGAGCGTGCATAACTGTGGTAAACTTTTCTTACCCCGCAGTTTCACAGATTTTTTATCCTCTTTATCCTCTTTATTTTATGTCCCAGTTAATGTCTCGCACTTTATCTCTGTCTTTCTCTATCCATTCTTAACTTTTATTTTGTTCTTTACTTAGCGACTGATGCTTAACAATTTTTTGTCTGATTGGATTTTTTCTGGGTATCCCCAATCCTTACAATAAATTTAGGATTATATTATACATATACATACATATATATTGGAATACCGCCGGATTTTTTAGATTTATTGGATTTTCTATTTTTATTTTTTAATTTCAAAATTAAATTTATTTGGTCACTTTTTTATAATTTAATTTGCAACTTTAATTTTAATATTCAATTTAATTTCATAATTTTACTACTAAATTATTGACCAGGAGGACATCACGATTGTAAGAAATGTGGGTATGAGAGAAATAACATCCTCGTAGAATGTCTCTTTTAGGAAGAAATCTTGTCTCAGCCTTTTTCTGTACTGCAAACTTTTAGAGCAAACAAACAAAATATCACGGAATCACTATTCGCACAAGACAATGCTTTTGGAGCCAACAGTTTCTCAAGGCCAACAATAAGCTGCCCCAGCGCAGTAAAACGCTAATCTTCAAGACCATTTTATGGCATACAGGTCAATAGCATTGCAGCCAAAACGCACTTAGAAGCCTCCAGGCCACAATGGCGCAGACCTCGAAGATATTTCTCGTGACGTCTTCCACGTCGCGATAGTCTGGGATATTCTAAATGACAATCGTTAAAGTAAATTACCAAACTTATTCAACAACGAAAGATGTCTGCCAGAAATCTGCTGAGGAGATGAATCGACTGAAAAATAATTGGTCTTATTATTTTCAGAAATAATACACGAAAAAAAATTCTTAAAACTAGCAAAGATTTTTTTCGACTTTTCAGAACAATGTGGAAAATAAAAAATAAGTTCTTAATATTTAATATTAGGTCTTAATATATATGTAAGTTCATAATAAGAAAGTGAGCTGCCCATCTTAAGCTCTTGAAATTCATAATTTGTAAGCACTAAATTTTATTTTTCGTAGATAAATATTCAAATTCAACCGCCGGTATCAGAGTATAAAGAGGAGGAGGCAAGTCAACTGCAACTGCAACTATTTCGTTACACAATTTTTTAATTTTTAAGCTTGCACAATTTAGAAATAGTTCTCCCTGAATTATTAACAAATCTTTCAGCCAAAGTTTGCCTATAAAGCTGTTTATTTTAAGCGCAAGTAAAACTTTTTGTTATTGTTGAACAATAGTTTGCAGGACCTTCACTAGTGTGTGTGTGTATAACCGGAGTGTGTATGTATGTATGTATGTATAGAACCGTAGTGTGTGTGTGTGTGTGTGTATGTATGTATATATAAGGATATGTAAATCGGTCGTTGCGCTTTTCAACTTATACTGCCACTCGAAGTAACACACCCAACACCACCCCCACCCACTCGCCTACCCACCACTGTTCTGTGGCTGTTACAGAAAGTGCTGAGTGTTTTGTTATTGAAACATATGAGTATTTTTACATTTGCTTACATTGTGCCCCCCATAGACCCCGCACACTGTAACATTGAGGTGGTGTACCCTGTATCGGAACAGCGCTTTGACAGTGTGTGGATAAATGTGGATGTATGCTGAAAAGCGGTTACTCTAGTGAGAATCCAAACTGAAATCATTTAAGTTTAAAAATAAGAATTTTATTTATTGTTTTGAATTTATGTATGCAAATTTAATTCATTTGTCTCCCGAAATTAATATTATAAACGATATATTGTCTTAGATTCAAATATATTCAAATACGTTTTGCTTGTCTCTCTTCATTATTTATTATACATTATTATATTACATTTCAAACTTTAAGGTATTATATTGTATTATTTTAAGATTTTATATCTTATTTTCTGTATATTCCAATCAAGTGCCTCCACTTATCCATTATAAAATTTAATTAATTCTATATCATTCTCGCTTAAGAACTTTATTCCAAATAATTAATTTCCCATTGATCAGTTCTGTGATGATTATATTTCATGACATAATACTTTTCTATTCCAAGTTCTTCTAATCGAATTTGTATTTTAATCTAATCTCTACAAATGCAGTCCAATTGTTCAGCGATTTTCAGGGGTGACTTCTAGTCGTGCATAACTATTAAATGATAACCAACTTCTTAGTTAGTTGTTATACTTCAACTTGAAGTGGCAAACCAACGAGAATTGTTAGTCAAACAACAACAGTAACAACAAAAAGAAAACGTAACACAAAACACTACCAAGATGTGTGCTCAACTTTTCCTGGCCGTATAACGACTCGAGGAAAAAGAAAGAGAAACTTAATGGTGGGATGGGTGGAGAGGAGCTGGTGAGGTCCTAATGTATGCGCTAAAAGCCTTAGCAGCTGCCAGCACACCAATTGTTAGGCGGTGTATTAAAAGTTTCGAGGCTTAAAGTTTATCGCAAAAAGTCGTCGGCGTCGCGACTGCTGCTGCGGGGCCCCAAAACTTTATAGTATGCCCCGTTCAGTGGCATATAAAATGTATTTACCTCTTTCGCGCAGCCCAAAAGTATGCAACAGCAGATACGCAAACACACAAAGCTTCACACACAGCTTCACACACAATTGCGCTTTTGCATATTCGTAAACAAAAACAGCAAAAACGAGCAACCGAGCAACCGAGCAACCGAGTTGTCCAAAAAAACCAAACCCAACTGTAGCAGGCTGTCGTGAGCCAGCGGGTAAGCTGCCAGCCAAACCAGGTCAAGAGCTGTTAACTTGAAAATTACACAATTTTTGCATTTTGCAATGTGTTGCTCGTTTTGTGTTAAGCTGTTTTACGCCCAACTCAAACTGCCCCTCTTTCAATAGCGGGCGATGAAATTGAATATTTAAAGCCAAATCATTGCCAGCAAAGCAATTGGCATACAAAAAACGAAAGATCAGCTATTTTAGGCAACGCGAAGATTACATGCCCTTGCAAACCGAAGTTCCCATATAATATAGTGAACGGATCCATCTGCCTCTAATATATATGTTATCTTATGAGGTCTTATTTACTTTACTCAAATTTTGGATACAAGATATAAACATAGATCTGCGAAATCGTTAGCGTGCTTAACTTACTCCACAGGTTCAGATATTTGCATCTCCCTTCTTAATTTTCTGTGACATTCCTTATCTCTCTCTTTAATAAATAAATCCTTTATTTTATTTAGTTTCTCTTTAAATTTTAATTTAATTATTTACTTTTTATTTTATATAATTTAACTTGTAATTTTCATTTTAATTTTAAATTTAATTTTGGATTATTTCTTTTTTACAAAAATTTTAAGTTTATAATAAATTTATAAATAAATAATGTCTGTAGCAATATTTTTTTTTTTTTTTTGTATTTGTTTAATGTCGACTAATCTCCGTCGTCACAAAAAACATAAAAGATAGCGTTAAAGCAAGATAGGACGAACCCGCAGAGAAACAGACTCGACAAGTGATGCTGATCAAGAACAAATATAATCAAGATAAAAATAATATGAATGAGTTACAAAATTCACGTTGAAACTAAAAACATTCCTCAGAGTATTAAAATAGGGCAAATTCCCCAAAAACGCAGCCACAAAACATGCTACACAAAAGTCACTATGCAACATGCTGCATTAGCTGCACTTTTTACTCTTTCACATGAACAGCTGCTACATAAATTGCATAATTCCACAAAAAGCATCCACTTTGCTCACATGGAAAGTTTGTATTTTTTACAGCAATTAAAATCGCAAACGTTATCGACATCTGCTCTTAGTGAAGCATGATTTTCTCTTAAGCTTTTGTGTGTTTTTAAATTGCGCACTCTGAAAAAAATGGCTGTGGAATTTAGAAAATCGACATACTACAATTCAGAAATACTATTATTAATTGAAAGGTATATATTTATTAAAATTTAAAATATAAATTTCTAAATTCCATAGTGTTCTCTACGCATATGAAATTAATTCATACATTTCCTTTTTAGCTTTTTGCATATTAAACACGCTGAATTCGAACTGCTTTTATTTCTTAAAATTATCTATATATTGTACTGATACAGCAGAGTGTACTTTTAACATATGCAAGGGTCATTTTACAATCTGTCTATTTTTGTTCTCAACAATAAGTTCATTATGTACTTTTAAACGCTTAACATGTGTTGTCTTTCTCAGAAAATAGTGTCCATTCTTGAACATTCTGCCAAGGACTGGCAAAATAGTTGACGCAAGATTCAATTATTTTGTAATGGCCCGACAAATTGTATGGCTTGCAGTTTTCTTGTTACATTCCTTAGTTCTTCTGTATGTTTTTAAATGAGGTCCTAATGAACTCCAAACTATTTTTGGAACGTCACTGACCATTCTTAAATTTCTAATTTGCGCTCCAATCGGATGTCAAGATGAGCTACTAATATATATTATCTTCATTTCTTGCAGTGCACCCTGAGCACTCCCTTTTCTGGCAAGTCTATTAATTCCTGTTGCGTGCTACAGCATTTTACTCTAGCCTTTGCGCTGATTGGAACCTTAATAATCCAAATTATTTTCTGTTCAGTGTAGTACCTTTTCTTTTGCCTTTTCTTTTGAATTTTCCTTTTCTCTCCTTTCATTATAAATGTGAAGCATCGTTTGATGACTCCTGTTGCATATTGAACATAGTTCCTCGCTACTGCATTTCTTGTTATTCACATGTTTTAACCTTCTTTTTCATGTCTCTCCATTTCTTACAGCTTCAAGTTTTTTTTCGATATTATGTTCAATTACTTTATAAATTGGACAATGTTCTTTAAAATTGTTATTTGGTTTTTTAAACGTGGGCTTTGCAACTTTTTTCATTGAACTTAGAGAGCTCAGTCTCTGCTATAAGTAATCAATTACATCGGACATCTTTTGAATTTCTTTAGTCTTTTTGGCAATTGTAAGGCTTCTTTTTTAATTAATTTAATTTCTTATGATATTTTGTGAGCAAATACGTAATCAACTTTTCAGATAAATTTGCTTCTATTTTTTTAACATGTATCGATTCATTAATTTAATGAATATAGCTTTTAAAGTGTTTTAAATATGATAATTCTATTAAACAATTCAGCTGATCTGAAAATATTGTTCTTCTATATTCATACCGCTTGATATGAAATGTTATAATTTTCCGCAGAACCTATTAGCAAGTAGAAACTCATACTTTTTGCTTCTCTTCTTAATGCAGGAGGTGGACTATGATCCTCATTTGAATGAATTAATTCAGAAAATAATTCTGAAAACAGGTCCAATTCGTTTGGCTCCTCAGTAAATATGGATAACTGAATTTTACGTAGTAGACATCAGTTTTCTTGTTTACTGATACTCCAACGCCAGATATATAATTGATTTTGAATTAAGGTGCTGAGTATATTGAACTTTAGCTTGCGTTACTTTGTATACTTGTTAAAAATAGGTTTCTTAATAATAGTAAAAATTTCTTTAACAAAGAAATGAGCATTTTAACGCCAAGAAATTTCTTTTCGTATATTTACTAATTGTATCTAAAACGAAGAAAAGCTTTCTAGTTTTAAAGGGGACTTTCATTTTGAGGGATTTCCTACAGGACTATTTTTAAATTGCAAGCATTTTGTTTATCTTTCGATTTGGTATGTTTAGCTAAAAATAAATTTATTCGATTATATCTAATAATTGTTATGCAAATATTACTAAGATCTTAGTGAAGAAATGGTTAGCTGTAGTATTGGAAAACTTCGAAATAAAGATTTTATAATCGTTTATTATTTGTGTTTAACTAACTTAAGCGACATAGTAATTTGCGCAGTAAATTATTATTATTTGTAGCACAAGAAAGAAAAATTAGAAAATAAAGTAAATAAATAAATAAGGTTACTATTCCATTATTACTATTTTCAAATTAAATTTTTGTTAATATCAGTAATGATTGCTGGAAAAAGCAAGAAAAGTAGGTAGGTAGTTTAGTTATACTACAATATATAATGCGATTCAAGGACTGTGCCCATACTTAAGCTAAACATAGCTCATTTCCTTACTTGTATATAATGTGCTTAATTGTCGCCTCAGACCTGTTTTAAGGTGTGCCACATTTGCTGATTGTGCTGCTCTGCTGGTTTCTGTTTTCAGGTTGCCGGTTGCATTTAAGTAAGTGCCTAACAAATGGCAAACTTGAGTTGTGCCCGGGGCCAATGTGTACAGATGTAGATGGAGATGAAGATTAATTTGTATGCTAAGCAACTCGAGAGCAGCAATTCAGGGGACTCATATGCGAAAGGCACACTGGCCGAAGGTAGCATACCCAACTCTCAATCACTCTCACTCTCTGGCCTGGACCATAACAATGCCGCAAATATTTGTGGAATTTTTTTTGATACGAGACGTGGAGCCGAATAAGCGGGGGAGTATCTGGGGGCGGGTCAGGCAGACATTGTGCCAAATGAATGATGAATGCTTATAAATGAGCGAAAGGGCAACATGCGACCTTTTAGTGTTACCACTCCTTCCACTACTGGCACTGCTGCCAGTGCTGCCACTGCTGCCGCTGGGCCCAGCTACAGGACATTGCCGCAGACGCTGTTTGCGAGTGCGATTTGTGGGCGCTGTGCATATTTATGACTCGATGGGGCAATTCAATATGTTGCTGTTCCAATGACAATGATGTTAAGCGTTGAGTAGCTCAAGCGGATCAGTCAAATTGCATGTTATTAAAGTGTAACCGCAACAGAGCTGACCTGCGGGTCGTATGAGTAATGAGTCGGCTTATTAATTAAATCGTCATTTAAACTGTTCAAGGAGAGGGTGCTTATGTGTGTAGCACATATTTCAATATTTATATAAATATTCACATATATAGGTATATTTTGACCTAAATTGCTGCGTGACATCTTAGCGAAATGGGAGCGCATGCCTGCGGAAATCTTCATTTGGTATTCGCGAGTGCTTCGCGTTTACTAATTAATGTCGCCCGAAATGTGGGAAACTGGCACGCCTCCAGTCACGTTTTCATTTTTCATTTAGGGACACAAAAAAAAAACATAAAATAAATCCAACTAGAAACTTTTAACAATTCTGTAGGCAGCAAATTTCAATTTGTAGCCAAAAACTTTAGCAGGCACTATCATTAGCCGCCAGCAGCGGTTGCTGTTAGCCGTCATTAAAAACAGTTTAAACAAGCAGCAGCTAAAAAGCCCTTTTTAGAGGCGGGTGGCAGCGAAGGCCTAGCGTGGGCAACCAAAATAAATGTTGGCTCAAATGCAGCTTGACTTTATACCGACAGCAGTAGGCCATGAAATACACCCCACACACAATGATGATACTAATAAATACAAACAAAAACATAATTATCCATGTTGCCTTCTGATTTATTTCTGTTTTATTCAAGCTGAAAATTTAAGACAACATTTACGACTCATAAAAATGAAATACATATGTGCTTGTTATATTCCATTTTGAGTTAAATTATACAGTCGAAAATATTCATTACAGCCTAAATCCATTAAAAATGGGTAAAATGGGTTTAATGGCTTTGTGCAAATGTACGTAACAGTCAGAAGGACGCATCTTCAACCCATCGGCCCTCGAAAGATTATATATATATATTTTTGATAGGGACCTGAGTCGATCTAGCCATGTCCGTCTATCTGTCCGTGGTTTGTCCATCCGTTTATGCGTCTGTATAAGCACGCGGATTTCAGAGACTATGGGAGCTAGAGATTTATATACTGGTATATAAGTTCTCATACACCACGAGCATACCAAAGTAATTTAAATTTTTCGATAACAAATCGATTACCGATAGCAACAACAACTCGCTGCTTTTCCTAGCATATTATTCATCACTTGTACCAATTTCCAATAGGATATATTTAAATTCTGAGTTCAAGTTTTCCCGTAGTTAACACATTATTCAGACTTGCTCTTCTTTTAAATATTTACATGTTAACTATACTTTTTTGCATGCTTGCTCATAATACTAAATGCATTAAGTGCGTTGGGAATATTTCACTGCCAACATCAATGAGAATCAAATTCTACATACAAACCATTCCATCATAGTCTAAAAAGCAAGCGTATGGTTGTAGAGAGTTGAGGATCAAAAGCATGAGCCTCTACGAATGCCTCTATACGGGTAAAGGATGCAAAGGATGCGACCGAAATGCTTTCAGGACTTGCAAGAAGAAATGTTTGCTTGTCTTTCTGTTTTGTTTTCTTTTGTCTGCCTGTGTTAAGCTCTAAATTTTTATGTAATAAGATGTGCTTATGGCCAGCGGGTGGCAAGAATATGTGTAACTTTGAACATGCTTGTATGTTTGTGTGTGTTGTACGTTTGTATGCACGTATATATGTATTAATGTAAGGCAAATAAAATTCTTGTTCTTTTGTTCTGTGACTTTCGCTTTTCGTTCGCTTTCAGCTGTCTGCAGCTGGAAAATGCAGTTCTCTCGAGTGCCCACAAAAGTATGCAATGGATAAGGCAATGGCTGTGGGCAATGCAATTTCAAAAGCACACACACACACGCACAAATGAGTATGTATGGGTGTGTGCCATAACGAGGTCACTGCCTTGGTACAAAAGTTGTCAACTTGAAAATAACACGTTTTGAAAATCAGTAAAAATACACATACATTTTAATGGTAAGCATATGTGTGTGTGCATATGTGTGTGTGTGTGTGTAGGCCGAATGTGTATGCCTTTTATGCGCAGGCAACTATTGCCCTTTATTTGCGCTTATCAGCGTGTAAAATGCGCAGTTCAAATGCAAATGTGCAGCGTAATTAAAATTGTGCAAAAGCATGCATAGTTTTCCCATTGACTTTTGTGACCAGTCTTCTAATTTATTTAATTTTTTTTTTAATTTTCGACCGCCATAATGTTGAGCTAATTTAAGACCGAATTCACATTTCATAAATATTGCGTATATATATATTCAAAAGTAAATTGTTAGCTCGAAATATTGTATTTTTCTTATAAATATTTCAATTTTAAATAACCTTTAACCTCGACTCGAATCATGAGATGCAATCTTCCCCGATTTGAGGGCAAGGTGGTCGTAACAACGAAATATTCTTACCAATTTTCGAAGGATTTATGGAAATCTACCATGCTTGCCAACTTTAACTCTACGACTTTGGGAGATGTAGATATTTTAGGTATTGAGCGACCCCTTCGATACAAGAGTATAATGAATTTAAGAAGTTTTTTAATTTATTTCTTAATAATAATATGCATAAAACTATGTCCATTTTAAAATGTAATTATGATATATCTCAAAACACGTTATTAATATGCCATTCTTATACCCTTAACCCATTAAAAATGGGAAAGAGATCCCTGTACGAAAAGAGCGTTGTACAATGAGAGAGCTGCTAACGCTGGCTGCTGCAGCTCAGACTGTGGATATGTAAATACGACTAACAAAAAGTTATTTATATTAAGCCACACGGGGCTTCAAATTCAAGTATGTAAACAATTCATAATCAATTAAAAGTTCTTTGCTGCGGCTGCCAATAAAGTTGTAGGTAGTAGGTAGGTAATGAGCAAAAGGAAGCATATACATATAAGTATACTCCATTATCATATATAAATTAACATCCGTTAGGGGCTTCAAGAAAAATTAATTAAATGGTAAACAGTGTTTTAATTGATTTAGATTATTAAACTAATACACATAATATATTTAACTCTTAGTTGAGCTCTCTCGACTTGGTTTATGTCAATAACTGACATTTTCAGAGACGAAAACACATTTCGCACTGGCTTAAGAAGAAAGAGGCATCCGAAGCAGCTGCAACTAAAATAGTAAGTGGACTGACATCAACGAGCAGTCAGTTTAATTGATTTGAAGTATTAAGTCAAGCATTATAATTAGCATTTGCCAAGATTATTTAATTGATGAAAGCCATGAACATTAGACTGCCGAGGTACAGTTTACATTTAGATTGTTGATTGTTAATTACATTATGAATTTTGTACAAATCGCTTGGGTTTTAATTCGAGGAGTAACTGCCCACTGGCCACTGTTTTGTGCCACTCTGACCAGTTGCCACAAATAAAGTCGTATATATATTTTGAAATAAAGCTGCCGTTATCGCAAATTGACCTCAGAAGCATTGTGCTGTGTTCGGCTGTGTGGCAATGTGGCGGCAGCATTATGGGGCAATAATTTGAGCCAGCTGTGCATGGCCAATGGTTGCGTTTGGACTTTTGTTATGGTCTATGCACTGTTATGGACTACGGACGATGCACGATGGACGATGGTCCATGGACCCTGGGCAATGGGCAATGGCTTCGTGCGGTCACTCAACCAGGCTGAACATTTTACAGGCTTTGCCTCGCTTCCGTTTCCGCACACACACACAGCTGCACACATACACACAGCATAGCACACACACACACAGAGTTAAGTGGTTTGCGGTTGCTGGCAGCGCGTTGATTGCGCTCTGGTCCAAAAATCTAATAAAGCGCCAGCATATGAAATGGTGAATAGTTTGGGTTATTTTATTATTCTTGTTGTTTTTTTGTTTTTTTTGTGAGCCGAGGGGACAGCCAGCACATGTCGAATTATGCTTTATTAAACCATATTAACAGGCAATATCTGGCAAACCGAATGTTGATTTCCGGGCATTGCCTTTCAACTCACACGTATTTTGAATGTCATTCGCTAGAAACTATTCAATTTCGATTCATATAAAAATTCTAAAAACGCAACCGAGCTGCAACCGATTAAAAACGCACAATGAATGGTGGGGGCGATAATCAGCTAACGGTCCACTACAATCACCGACCGATCAATCGCAGGCTGCAAATGATACTGCAGGACCTGCACATCTGGCAGCAGCCCCCTGTCGAATATTACAATCCAATCGAGACCCTGCAGGGCGACCCTGTTGACAATGGCCTGATGAATCCTGAAGGTATATTGCCTGCTCGTTCGAATACGGACGTTGATGATTCCGGCTTTGAATCGGGCAGCGAGAGCGATATGTTATAGCCAAGTTATATATATGTATGTATGTCAAATGATGCATGTGTCTCTGCCAGTCAGGTTGCGTACATATTAAATTGATTGAACATGTGCCAGCGACTTACCTTAAATCAATAAATGTCGTAGCTTAACTAAAATTGCAGACTCATTTATTATATGTTGGTTTATTCATGTCAATTTGATTTGTTCTCGAACACAAAATACATTTTACACATACACATATATGTGATACGCAATTTGCATGTGTGTCGTTTTGAGTGTGTGTGTGTGTGTGTGTGTGAATCCTGTAAATATGCATACATATATTTATGTAAATAGATTACTTTAAGATTTTGCAGATACAATTACTTTACACGTACAATATTCGATATATTCGCAAATATTTATTTTGTATACATTGATAATACGGATAACGAGTATACGAATTCAATTTTTTCTTGTGACATATTATTTTCAATGATTTTATGTTTTTTTCTTTCTTTTTTGTCATTTTTTTTTTTTTTTTGTCTGCTTTCATTCTTTTTGTTGCTTTACTTTAATCATGCTTTCTGGGGTTTTATTTCGTTTTTATAAATATACAAGTTTTCATTTTGATTTTGTTAAGTGAATTTATAACGTTGGTTTTTTTAAATAAGTTCTTTTCTGGCTGTTACCTTGCAGCATTTTCATATATAAAATTGGAGTTCTTATTCCCGATTTTTTTTTTTATCTAGTATCGATATTTGTGCCTACTTTTCAAGTATTTCTTCTTAAATTACAATTAATTTTTAAAGTGAATTAATTATTATCACGACTAATATAGTTGGTTTCTTCATTTCTTGTTTTTTTTTTTTAATAAATAACAGGCTCTGGGTTTAATTCAAGTCGCCCCGCATAGCTGCAAATTAATACTGAATTATAACTAAATTACATAAATGATTGTTAGTTCTTGTCTAAATTTTAATTTCATTTCGTAAAAGTTTTATTTCTACAAGATATGGTCTTTTTCTTAGCCCCTTGGGCAGCTAAAACCGATATATCTAACCACATATTATATGATACTCGTAAATATGTTTTATTAAATTATTACGTATTTCTATTAATAATTAATAATAATATTCAAGAAGCATTAATTCGGTAAACAATAAATACTGCGCGATAAATAGTTGAAAGTAAATTATAAAAAAGTCGTATTACCTTAAACTAATGGAAACTGATTATACATATACATAATTCATTATTTGTCATTGTTCAGTTTATACGTTATGGATTTGGTTGCTTAAATTACACCACGTTCGGTATATATGTTCTCGTATATAAATATATCGTAAATCATATTTATTAAATAAAAATAAAATTGGTTTAGTAGTCTGGCGTGCTCGACTAGACAATATCCTGTATCCTGCTAAAATTGTCTAGATCCTACAAAAAGATCTATCGAAACTAACGAATCATTTTGCAAGACCGCTTGATAGTTAAATATTAAGTTCAAAATTGGAAATGCATTTTCACTAGGAAATTACAATTCGTACGTATTTAGAATGGATACAGGGTAAAATAAAACGTATTTTAGTTTAAATATATATTGATTGGTATTTGAATATTATGTATATGTATGTAGATGTATATGTATATATATATGTATATGTAGGTATTTTATGTTGCTCAATTTGTGGGCTTTAAGTACATCTATAAATTCTTTAAAATTTCTAATGGTGTATACATTCATTTTCATTAGCAAGAGGAGCAGAAGGTGGTGGAGATGAGGAGTTCGGGTTAGTAGGTGTGTCGTTAGAGGGGAACTTGATAGCTTGCAACTGCGATAAGTTTTGTTGCACGTTGTTTGTAAAATGCATAAACATTTATCTTATAAACTAGACATTGCTCTCAGCAATTTGATTTGTTTCACTCAACACACACATATGAGACATGGTTATGTATGTATGCGTGTGTGTGTGAGTGTGTGCTTGTGTGTGTGTTTATGAGTATATACTAAGTATGTACGTTTGTATATCTTGTTGATAGGTTGTTGTATTTGTTTAAGTGAGTGCTCAACGCACTCATGATAGGGAGGGCTTTACATTGAAATCCATAAATTGAACACAGCGGCTGCTGGGTAATGTTGTTGTTGTGTATGTTGTTGTTGTTGTTGTTGTGTATGCGAGTGTGTGTTTGTATGTGTGTGTAATTAGTTTCATACGAGTTACTTGCTGCAGTTGAAATGCAAATTAATACAAATGTTCTCTTGAAATCCAATTAAAATTTAATCAATTTGTAATTATATCGTTTTTATCATTGTTTTTCGTTTTTTTTTTTTTTTGTGTTTCTTTTTGTTGTTTTAATTTTGCTTTTAATTTGGAACGCATGCCAGTTGCAACTTACAGCACAAACCCGTAACCTCAGTAACCAGTCGCATCGAACAGGTCGGGCAGCACCAGTGGCGGACAGTTGTGCGGACTGCAGGTGACGCTGGGCAGCTCGTCAGGTGTCACAGCATCCGTGCAGATGCACTGCAAACAGTTACCGGTGTCCTGTGGCAGAACTTCGCCAATTTTATACAATTTACCTGGAATGGCAGACGAGACGAGGAATGCGCAGTTTAAATGGGGAAGAGTACTCTATTGTCATCAGTGTTGTTGTTGTTGTTCTTGTTCTTGTTGTGTTTTGGCAACTTACCCAGCACGTTGCACATACGCCCCATTGCCAGAGGTGTTGTTGTTATAATCGTTGTCAACGTGAAGGGCGGCAAGTTGTACTGATTGCTGCTGCTGTTATTGCTGCTGCTGCTGCTGCTGCTGCTGGTGATGGGCATTGTTGTTGTTATTGATTTTACTGTGGTTGTTGCTGCTTCAGCTGGTATTTGTGTTGATGTGGCCGTTGTTGGTTGTCTTACAGCGAGGTTTACATCTGAAGTTTGGTTGTCATTTGCAATTAAATCCGTTTGCGTGCTGGATCTGGGTAACTTCTGCTGCTGCTGCTTCCGTTGTTGTTGTTGCTGCTGCTGCTGCTGCTGATGTGGATGCACATCTACAGCAGTTAGTGTAATATCAATATTGACAACGCTGCCATTGAATTCGCTGCTGTAATCATTGTAAGAGCTACGGAAGAATACAGCATCCGCATTGTCAGCTATGTTGTTGCCGTGTATGTTGCCATTGTCTTTACTATTGCTGCTGCTGGTGGTACCGTTTCTGCCGCTGCTGCTGCTGCTGCTGCTGCTGATGCTGCCAACATCATCGATTATTGTTGATGCTGTTGTTTCCTGCTCAATTGTAGCTTCTGCTGCAGCTGCAGCTGCTGCTGCTGCCAAGTTATCGTCAAACATATTTGTACTGTCAATATTGAGTTCCGTCGATGTCAGCCAGCGATGAAATGCATCATCAGCTTCCTCCGTTTCCTTATCCTGTTGCACTCGCTGCAGTTACACAGTAGGCAAATGTGATTATTTTAATATACATAATAAATGCAATTTAATGGATCCAATCTCTGACCCTAATGTCTGCTAAATAGTGTTGAGGAACTTCTTTTTAATTTCGTTTCAAACATTAAACTCGAATAAATAATACAACAGCTGTGCCATGAAAAATGCAATTGCACAAAGCTGCAACAAATGTCCACAAGACGAAGGATGCTTAAAAACTTAATTGGCCGCACTTTAGAAGCACTTGGGGCACGGCTGCATCAGCCAGCAAGCACTAAAATTTGCTGTGGCTTGTTGGGTTTTATTATACTCTTGGCGGTGGCCATTATATGTTTTGTTATTAAATGTGCAACAAATTGAAACAGACCACTCTAACTCCAAAAGGTGTAAGCGTCTAGCAGATGCCAAGCTGAGTTATATGTGCGATATATCTGTCAATTTCAACTTGGAAACGAGCGTGAAATAAAGGGGCAATATAAATAAAAAGAAAAAGCTATTAAATGTGAGTTTCTGTTTACTTCTATTATATTAAATAAAATCTAGCAACTTAACTTACATTCTTACATTTTGGCAACTGACTTCCACATTTTTAGTACTGCTATTGAAAACAGATTTTAAATTGCCGAATTGCTATTATTTCTTTAATGCCGACTAATTTCAGTCGACACAATCAAACTAAAAAATAAATAAAATGAATTAAATAAATAAATAAATTAATTAATTTATAAATATTAAATATTAGAATATAATTATATAAATTAATAAAATAATTTAAAAATACTTAATCATTTTAAATTAATAACATTAAAAAAATTAAATAAAAAAATTATAGAACTAAGATAATCTTGAATAGAAAATAAATAAAAATTATATTAAATCAATTTAAAAATAAAATGAAATATTTATGGGTTTCCAATTAAAATTAAAACAATAAAACATTGTACAATATACAAATTAATTAAATTAAATTTAAAAAATTTGATATTTTTGAATTGTGAATTAAAATTAAATAAATTAAATTAAATTAAAAAACTTTTAAAACTTCAAGGCGAATTTAAAAAATATAAATTTGTTCAATTGTTTCCACGTTTTAATTGTTTCAACGTTTCTTGCATGGATTGGGCAAAACCCAGAAAAAACCAATCAAACCAAAAGTAAAAAGAGTTAATATGAAAGGCCAAATGAGTATTGTATTCTCGAGGTAAGAAGTTGAAAATGTTATAAATGTTTAAAATAGAGCAATCATGCTTCTGCAAGAGAATTTAGTCCGTTGTTAACATTTCTTTCTTGTCTTTATTTTATGTTATTTGCTCACTTACATTTGTATTGGGCATCACAAACGCTGTGGCAGCTTGTTGGCTGGGGGGCGTTGTCACCATTTCCATTGTTGTTGCTGTTGCTGTCGGGTTGGCAATGTTGTTGCTGTGACTGCTGTCGCTACTGCTGCTGCTGCTGCCCGTTGTTGTTGCGGTCATTGCAGGCCGTTTGGTTGGTGGCTCGGGCAAAATATCGCTGTCGGTTTCCGCCTCATCAAAGTTTTTAACAACGACCAAGTCTGTGCCGAGAGTTGCCTTTTGCTGTTTCTTTCGCAGTGGCTGCCGCAGCTGCTGCTTCTGTTGCTTTTTTTGCAGTTGCTGCTGTTGTTGCAGCCGTTGCTTTTCGTGCAGCAAATGCTGCTGATGATGCTGATGCTGATGGTGTTCATGCTCCTCCGTTTTGTAGTCGTAATAAAGCAGAGCCGGCAAGTTTTCAGGAAAATTTAATATTTTACTGGAAGAATGCGGCTGATGGGCGTGTAAATGTGGCTGTTGCTGGTGTTGATGTTGCTGGTGAGGCGTCGGCAATTGCTGCTGATAATGTGTTTCCTTTGCCGCTTGATTAACAGACATTGCGGCCACATGGAACTCCTGCTGCTGCTGCTGCTGCTGGGAAGGTTTCTTATGTTGTTGCTGGGCCGTTGCCGACTTTTGCTGCTGCTCATGTTTGTGTTGCTTGATTATATTGTAGTTGTTGTTTTCGCTGCTGCTGCTGCTGCTGACGCCGCTGATACTGCTGCTATGGTTGGCAGCACTGTCGCTCTTTTGTTTTTGTTGCATTATGTCTGGCTTTTTATAATCCGGCGCCTGCTTGCGGCTATGGTAAACTTCGTAGTCATTAAAATTCTTTTGATTCTTGTGATGCTTGTGTCGCTTGCCAGCTTTCCTCGTCGTTTTGTGCACTTTTGTTGATTTTCTCGTTGTGGTCTCATACCGATACGGATCCGAATAGTCGCCGCCAGTCGTCCCCGTCGCCGTCGCCATCGCCATCCCCGTCGCCGTTGCAGTCGCCTCCCCTCTGTTTACATTCACCTTATCTGCGCAGAAAGTGAAAAGTTTCATCTACATTGCGGGCCTTAAAGCACATAAAACTCAATTCAAACTAACCGCATTTCTCCCACCAGCAAAAGATTTCACCGTCCATACACAGGCAAACCTCACAGGCATCCAAACGCGGCACCTGCCACAGAGTACAAAAATAGTTAAAAAAAAAACAACACAAAACAAGGGTTAACTAAATTCTGCAAAAACTAAAGACAAGCAGAATACCAAATACGAGAACATGGTGTATGTGTTGTCGCATTTGGTTGATTTTTTTTTAATTCCCATACCAAAATATGAGTTGCTGCAACTAAAGCTGAAACTATATGCAAATGTTTAAAATCCCTGTTAAATCCTTTAAATGAATTTGCCATAGATAGTAGCTTTGTAAATTTAGCATATTTCGTTTTTGAAATGGACACTAGTTAAATGTGGAGACCTCAACATTAAATGACACATGGCTATAATTAATTACATTATAATTATATTAGATATGAGTAGCAGCAACTAAAGCTGAAGCTGTGTTTAAACGCTTAGAATCCCTTTTAAAACCTTTAAGTGAATTGGCCAAAGACAGCAAGAAACACAGTTATACTTGCAGATCTTGACATTTACCAGGTTAAAACAGAAGCGCTTACAACCGGGCCAACTCCCTAAACGTAGCAGTATTCTCCATTGTATTCTTAAAAGAGCAAATCTTTTTATATTTATCACCCAACACGTGCACATACTACTATCCACTTATATGATTGCATTTCATATTTATCTGTAAGTCGGCCTTTGTCACGGATATGCCAGATTATACAACCCCAACCACATTATTAAACGATTCAGAAAAATGGCCAATGTACGAATTGTTAGTGGCTTGGGTTAAATGCCAAATAATATGTTATTTGAAGCATCAACTTTCCTCCAAAGTGGAGTAATTCAAATTGATTGTGTAATGCAATTTGAGCACTTTATTACAATAGATAAAAAGTTGCATGAATGTACACTCAAAAAAAATGGAACTGACATTTATTAAAAGAAAAAAACACACTTTTGGCGCCAAGTGCAGCTCAGCTTATTATAAAGAAATTAAATTTCATATTTTTTCCAAACTTTAAAAAAAGATTTGTTAAATATCACTAAGTATTCTTACATTAGCTTTTTTGTTATTTTCTTACCTTTCAAGTAATTTTAAAAAGAATATAAAAGTAAAAATTTTCACAAATTATAGGATTTTCGAGCAACAACACAATTTTATATAAAATTTTTTATTAATAATAGTTCTTTAATAAAACCTGAAAATATTTTTTCTTATACATATACATATACATATAAAAAAAATATTTTAAAATCAAATATATTCTTATTTAACATTGGTATTTTACGATTTCACATATGCAACTATTTTAGAAATTTTTTAAATTCATATAATATAATTTTGAAAAAGCTCTCAGCTATCACCGAAACAGCAAATTTCATTATTCATTCATTCATTTGCAGAGAGATAGTTTCTAAAAACAAGAGTTTTGCATTTCTTAATAGTAGAAAATATATCCATAAAATTTAAAAAGACCCTTCTAATCTTAAGAAATGTTTTCTTCGTATATTTAGAAAAAAAACGAGAAAAACTCTTTAGTTTTCAACGCGATTTTCACTTTAGTGATTTTCAAAATTGTAGTTCTTTTTCTTCTGAGTGTACTTATATTCACAGCAATTATACAGCTATAATAAAATCTTTTCCAAGCCAAGGTGTAAACGCAAACTATAAATGAGTAATTTAATGCGTCAGCTGAAAGGAGAAATCCATGAAAAGTACCGCAACCGCAAATGAATATTCGCTCAGGAAATGCCGAAAAGTTGAGTTGAAAACACAGGTGTGCATAAGCCAGTTATGTGTGAGTGAGTGAGAGTGTGTGTGTGTATGTGTATGTATGTGTGTGTGTGTATGTGTGTGTGCGACGGCTTACCTTCTGTCCGTGTGTGTACTTATGGCCATTTGTGAAACAAGCAGCTGCTCGACTATGCGGCTCCAAATCATCCTCAGTCGCAGAGCTGGCAGCCGCTGCTCCCAACTGCGCTACGCTGTCAGCATCCGAGTTGGAGTTGGTGTTTAAATTGAAGTTGGCATCGCCGTTGGAGTTGATTATGGCATTCGAATTGGAGCTAATGCGGGATTCGATGTCCGCTCTTTGCTGGAGCTCAGCGTCGCTCAGCATTTGCTCGGAGAGCAGACGTGCATCGTATTTGGCCTGAGATTGGGCCTCGTCCAGGTCGTAGTTGAAGTCATCCAGGTGCTCGTCTAAATACTCAAAGGGCAGGGCTGTGAAAGTGTGGGGCGGCGCAGAGGGGGCGAAAAGGTAGCAAAAAGAGGAAGAAAGCAAATAGGCGAAATAAGACGCTGTTGATTTTGCTTATTTGTCTGATGTTGTTGTTGTTGTTGTTGTTTTTTCGGTATCTTGAAGTTTATTTAAAGCCCCGCTTGCTGTTCTAAAAAGCATTTTGTGGGCTATTATTAGTACTAAGCTGCAATCAGCCGGCTGTTGCCACCTTTCAGCAAAGCCATAAACTGCTAACTGTTAACTCGGATTTTCTTCTCATGTTTTATTTTTGTTTCTTTATGCTGCTCACATATTTGATAAATTATCATAAAAAATAATGAAACGCATAACATTTGTGAGCACTTGGAAATAAATCAAAGCGCACATAAGGCACAAATACACATACACAGACAGAGATTTATGTTTATGTGTATGTGTTTTATGGCATTTGTCATTAAATCAAAAGGCTGTGCTCATAATGACATAAAATGGAACCCGCAAAGTAAATCAAAACTGGCATACATAAAACACAATTGGAGCGTGCTCTCATAAAATCCATCACAATTTGTTTGGCACAGATTTTCAATACAAGACGCTTAGAAATCTTGGACTAGAAATAAAAGATTTCTTGACATGGTCTGAATGTTTTTTATTTGTCAACAGTAGATAAAATTATAAAAAATATATATATATATAATAATAATATTTGTTAATAAATATAAAATGTCGGTTAAATTTGTATTATCAGTAAAACACTTGTGGAAATATCGTTCCTAGTTAGTTTATTAATAAAAAATATATTCTTCAACGACCTTTTTATATAGATCTTTTAAAATAATTTGCATTTTTACAAATTTTCAAAAAACTCCACAATTACTGCATGGACTCTGTGAATCTCTCTCTGAACACGAATCCAGATTGTTTTAAAAATAAATATAAACAGTTGATCTGGAGCCAGTGAGATCATTAAGCAATAATTAATCGGAAAACTAAAAAGTTTCATTCAAGGGATTTGCTACACATTCTTAAATTTGCCAGATCACTCACTTAAGAAATTTATTGTCAGCTTGCTCACTTTCTTCCTAAAATGAAGTTTCAGTACAAATTTAGACCCAGGCCTTTAGACAATCATTAAAATCAATAATTTGCATTTTTATTTATACAATTTAAATCACGCCGGAAGAATAGAAAATATCATGAATTATCATCTGAATTTAAGGTTTGCCTTAGCATATTAAAATATTAATTTTATTGTAATTAATAATTTAATTTAATTTAATTGTAAAAAATTATAATTAGCAGAATTAATTGAACTTCTTTTTCTTATATTTATATTTTGTCCAAGATTTCTAAACGTGTATGATTAAAAGCTAAGTGTAAAACAGTTATATAAAATTTCTCTGGCTTGAAGCTAAGTGGTTGGAACCCTTTGAGACTTACCCTCGGCCAGGTGCTGTTCAAGACGCAGTAATCCAAAAATGTTGCAGCTGTGGCAGAGCAGCAGCGAGAACCACAAGCAATTGATGCTTGTCATGCTGATGCTACTGCCACTGCCTCTGCCTCTGCCTCTGCCACTGCTAATAATCCCTGGCATGTTGTTCTCACTTCCGATTCCGTTGCCAGTGCCTTTACTTTTGCTTTTGCTTGTGGATTTCATGCACTTAATGGCACATTCTGTCGCACTGTGCTCACAAAATAGACACGCAACCTTCGCACAAAACCGTTTTTCGTTTCTCGCCTTTCGTCGTTTGTTTGCAGTTGGTTTTTCTATTTATT
Source organism: Drosophila anomalipes (assembly GCA_035041615.1). Taxonomy (NCBI): domain Eukaryota; kingdom Metazoa; phylum Arthropoda; class Insecta; order Diptera; family Drosophilidae; genus Drosophila; species Drosophila anomalipes. The sequence goes on from JAWNKZ010000041.1 coordinate 604,286, forward strand.
TATTTCGTTTTGTTGCCGTCTATTTTTGGACAAGTGTTGCAGTTGGTTGTTGCTGCAAGTATGTCTTGTTATTTTTATCAAACAAACACGCGACACACTTTATACACACACGTACATACAATATAGAGCAGTACATACAAGCAGATAGCTGCCCGCTTAAGTAGGCTATGCTATTTTTTAGTCTCGCTTACGCAACATCCGTGCACAATCAGCTATTTATTGCCATTAGCACTGGTTATGTTCAATTCATTTACTAAATTGGTAATCGCACAACTGTGATTCGACTGTGCTACGTGCCATGCACCAACAACTAACTACCCCCCATCTAAACCAATCCAATCCAACCCAATCCAGCCAACAAGTGTTTCCTCACTTTCACGCTACGTGCTTTATGTAACTGATGGAAAACTTGGCCAGCAGATGCGAGACGCGACTCTCAAAGGAGGCAACAACGTGGGGCAGCTGCGGCGCGTGGAAGGCAATTTCAAATCAAATAAACGCCATTAACTAATCAAAAGATATCGCTAATGGCTCATTTTTCAAGTGGCTCTCAAGTAAAAATAGAACAAAAATTAAAAAGCCAATTAAAATATGCAAAACAAAAAAACGAGCAATGAATTTAGTAGGAACTACCCTCTATAATACCAAACGACTCAACATAAAAGAAGACATAGTTAGTGAACGGTTGAAAGAGTTACTGACCAAGAAGGTTCCAAGTTGGACATTAATAACAATAATCATAATAATAATAAACTCTGAATCAATTTTAACGAATATCTTATAATTTGTGCGCTCACAAAATCTCTGTTTTGTTTTAGAAATATACAAAATATATTTCTTAAAATTAGAAAAAGCCTTTTTATTATTCAGAAATATTCTGTATTATCACCAAATATATTTCTAGCAAGCGTATATACCTAAATTTCTAAGCAATCTAAAAGTGTTGCTTATGAAATCTTAAAATACTAATGTCTAATAATAACACTAACAGAAATAATAGTAAATATCATTTAAGAAGTTGAAGCTGGAATTTAGATTTCTTTAATTTAAGAAAAATCGACCATCAATTTAATAAAAGAAAAAATTTAGTTTTTTGATAATAAATTAAGCTGCTCCTGGCGATTTTCTAAATTGAAAGCCATTTATTTCCCGAGTGTAGGGAAGGAGTCTTAAGAAGCAAGAAGGCGCAACAGTGCGCAAGAAGGAAGGCAGAATATTGATAAGAATAATCATTTTAATATCCGATGAACCAATTTCAATAATAATGATCTGATAATTTGTATTATACTCAAATTTCAAATATTTAATCCTTGTTTAAATTTATATAATTTAGAGAGCTTATAGCATAAAGAATTTAAAACAGTTTACTGATTATACGCCATCTCTTCTAAGAGAGGTGTTTTAGTTGCTCAAAGTCATAAATTCTAGTTCTATTTTACATATTTTTATAATGTGCTTTGATTTGAAGCCATATCATAGCCACATAAGCTGAACACACACATCAGTAATACCCGACTCTACTCTATCGAGGGGGACAAACGATTGAAAGGATTGCCAGCGTAGAACAGGCGCTAATGCAGAGCTCAAATTCGCATAAAGTGTTTACCGGCAAACAATGCGAAGGTAAACTAACTGTCAGAGTGCTTAATTTATGGCATAAAAGGATCGAGGTGCGGCTGGGGGAAGCGAAAGGGGATGCGGATTGAGAGGCACATAGAACTAAGGCAAACAAAACACTTGAGCTAAACAATTCGCTTCGGGCGAATGCGGAAGTGAAAAGCCAAAAGCAGAAAAAGGCAAAAGAAAAAAGGAAATAAAAATAAAAATAAAAGGAGCAGGAAATCAGAATGTGGAACGTGAAGTACAAGGCAGCAGTCGTGAGAGGCAAACGGAAATTCATTGCCAGACGTTTGAAGTGTGAGAAATTAGCGCAATGCACACACACACACACACATACACACACAGACACACTGAAACACACACACGCACACACACACACACATGCAGACATGCAGACTTCATGTCTGGCCAACGGGGCGTATGCTCAATATTTGAGTTACATTTCATTTATAATAACTTTCGCTGCACATGCTCAGCCACTGATTAAATTCCAACTGCAATTTCAATCCACACACACACACACACATTTAAATATATATATATTTTTATTTTTATTTATTTTTGCTAATTACACAATTTAATTTGTTGCTTATCAAATGCAGGTCAGGCAAATAATGCACTCAGTATTCACGTCGTCTGTCCGTCTGACTGAGTGACTGACGAATTGTATGTTTGATAGAATGACACACGCGGCGTCTGTGTGTTTATCTTGTTGCCGTAGTTCAGGTTCAACGCTGCGTCGCCCACTGTGCTCGCCAGATGCTGTGCACTGCGTATTTAAGCAACAGCAAAAGCGACAGCATCCAACAACTCAGTCTGTTACGCTCTTTCTCTCTCTCAAGCGAGCGCGCTCTCTCTCTCTCGGACTCTCTCTCTCTCTCTCTCTCTCTCTCGGACTCTCGCGCTCTCTCTCTCTCTCGTCGTGGTCCTTTTTATGAATGAGTTTTGTGTGCGCTAAACACAGCTCGGCTGAGCGCGACAGTTTGAGCTGCGTTTTAACAGTGAGTGCGCTGTTAAGGCGCTGTTAACTAAAGTATACTTGTGTGCGTGCGTGTGTGTCTATGTTTGTGTGTGTGCTGTACACAAATTGCATTAAAATGAATCAGTTTTGTGCAAACATTTCTCAGCGCTGCCGCTTTGTGCAATTTACATTTTGGCAGCCATTGGACAAACTGCTCTTGTTGCTCTTGTTGCTGTTGTTGCTGTTGTTGCCGATGCCATCCATTAAACAGTTTCAGCTTTACGCACAAAAGCATGCAGGCTTTTATTTTCGTAAAGTGTAAATATGTAAATGGGGCGCCGCACAAAACTTGACTGAGGCTGACTGACAGGCGATGTGAAGCCTGAAACTGAGGCTGATGCTGACGCTTGTTAGACATGACAATGCGTGTTTGTGTCAGGATAACTGTCAACTGTTGCCTCACTCGCTCGCTCTCTCTCTCTCTCTCTCTCTCTCTCTCTCTCTGACTCTCGCACTCCCATGTCCCCCAATGTTTATTTTGAATCTTCTTCTGTCTCATACGCTTTCAACTGCTAATTTCTTTTATAAATTTCATGTGCTGCATATTTACATAAAACTCGCATAACAATCATTTTCATATTCATCAAGTGTCGCTGTCATACTTCACTTCTCACCCACACACACACACACACACATGCATATATGTGCGTCAGGTTTAGAAATATGCATAAGCATTAATTCCGATCGACACGCAACAGTTGGCACATGTCGCATGTGTGATATACGATATACGTTTGCAACACATGATATTATGATATATGGCATAGATATCTCAGAAATGACAACGGCATCGATTTGTTTCCGGTCCCAAAGTCAGCCCAGCTAAGTGAAAATCAATATGGCCTGACATCTGAAAAATGTCAATTGCCTGCAATATTTTCACAATAACAACAACAAAAACAGCAGCAGCAGCAGCAGCAACAATTTTCCTATGTGGAAATTATGAGCCATAACATCTTGATAGCATTGACATTTTTGTGTTTATTGTTGTTGTTGTTGTTGTTGTTGGGCATATTTGATTGCCATCATAATTTAACTTAGGCCAAGCATTTGCTTACAGAATATCGAAATACAAATTTCCCAGAATTGTGGAATTACAATTCATGTGCATTTCCATGTGGCAATTAAATAAGCAATTAATCAGAATGCTTATTATTCGTAACGAAACGAGCATATCAAATGAATATCCTTTTCACAATAAATAAATAAATATAATAAGTATGACATGTACCCCGGCTAAACAATTATATGTACGGCCTCTTATCTGCAATTAGGTTTGCAATTGTATTACCGATAAACAGAAAAAGAAATTTCTAAAAACGCACCAAGATTAAAATCGCCCTGAAAATCAGAAAGGTGGCTTTTAGAAATAATTTATAAATATACGAAAAAACAAATTTCTAAAATTAGATAGTTATTTCTTTATGTTTCAAAATTATTTTCAATTATTAAGACATGTGTGTCTGACAAGAGTATAAAAAGAGAAACATAAAAGCCCAAATTTTAAATAAAATTCACTCTAAAATTCTAAAATGCTTATATATGTAAAATCTTTATATTGAAATATTGAATGAATTTAGAAATAGTTTTTAAATGCTCATTCTTTTTAGAAATATCATTTCTTAAAAATAACGCAAGCTATCCTCGGTTTTCAAAGCTTGTTTTTGGCTGAGTGTAAATTAATGTTTATAAAAAAATGTAATTTCTTATATATTAATGAAACACTAAAAAAAATCTAGCTACTCGTAACTCCTAAACATTTATATTTCTCGGTAAATATAGCTAACAGATACCACAAAGTGTACTTTAATAATATATAAATTAACATATCTATCATATCAGGCTAAACTGGGCTGATTTTTGCCATTTCGCCCTCAAAGTTGCGACTCGAAAGGAACTTGACAAATTTCTTGGATATGCAAAAAGGCCTTTGCCGTTGTGGCTCGAAAATGAAATCACTTGAGTAATTGTTTTAAGGCCAACCCCTTTAACACTACATTCCCCACACTATGTATATAAATCCATTCAAGGAAGTGCACAGGCTGGGTCAAATTTAATAAAAGTGTCAAACGCTTTTGTTTGATTTTATTAGGCATAATACTCGGTATTTATGATTATATTTTGCTCAAATCCTTGAAATCCTTTTTGCCGTCAAGAAAAACGCACAAAGTTATGCCATAAATATTAAAATAAATTGTTCTAAATTTTTAAGTATCCCGAAAGATTTATAAATTAGCCAAGTCGGCTCAGCGGGCAGCCGGCCATAAAAATGATTCATTTCATTGGACATGTGTTTCCTTTCAGTCAAAGCCAAGACAAGTGCGGTGGGGTTAGGGGTGAGGTCGGAACAAGGCTGTGTCTTAAGCTTATGCAAATTAAATAACAATTATAAATTCTAAAGGACTACTTTCTGTGAGACCCTTTTGGGGGCGAGGTCAGCAAGTAGAACAAAGCTCAGGGCCTGTAAATGCAGATGACCGTATGTAAATATTTAAAATGGCAGAATACTGACACCACACCCCACCCCCACCCCACCCTTCCGAAGAAATTGTCGTTATGGAAATTGCCGAGCAAATGTTGCTGCAAGCTGCTACAGACACTTGTCAATGGCATTGTGAGTACTAAGATCGGACTCGGATGCGGCAGCAAAAATTGTTATTGCCAGCTGCATTTATTTGTTATGTCTATGTGTGCTTTAGGCCAGTTTACTTTTGGACAGCTTACCGATTCAGTTGCTTTTAATTTAATTACCATGTCATAGTCGAAACATTCATTTAACAGACATGCCACAAAATCAAAACGTAAATAAGCCACAAATATCAAATTGTTTGTATTTCGCAATTTTAGACAGGAATGCAATTTCAAACAACAACTACTACAATAATGTTGTATTTATTGCATTTTATTGCTTTTAAAGTTATTTAGATTCTAATATTGATTGAAGCTTTAAATGATAAAATAAATGTGTTCACTTTTTGCATAAAAAATTGTGTGTCGCGATAAAAGCGCATAAATGGAGTGTTGGAATTGCTCAAAGTTTTTGTCCAGTTGAAAGAAAAGTTGACAAACTTTATCACACACACAAACACAATAATACACATACACACACACACACACACACACACACACACACGTGCATACAGAGAAAGTTCTCCGAAACGAACTACGAAATGAAACCTAGTTGTATCATAAAAATGAACTCGCAAAACTTTTCATTCTCCACAAAAGGCATTTTTATCGCACATTGTTCTTGTTCTGTTTCGAAAGTTGTCTGCTCCTGGCTAAAATGACCCACAATGAGGCCGCTTGAAAGCAAACTGTGTATATTAAAAACGTAAACTTGAAATCAAATCATTTGCGCATTTCAATTACAAAGAAAAACTCTAATTGCAATCCCAAGTTCGAAGAAGCAGAAACAAAAGAGAAAAAAGCGTATTTAAAGAACCTGCAATTAAGAATCGTGTTGAAGAATTACAAAAAAAAAAAAAAAAGAAGAAAGGGATTCAGGCAAAAGAAGCGTTAGATGATGAAGGTATAGAAGATTACTAAAAGCAATTTGAAAACAACAGCAGCAGCAACGAAAGATAAAATGCTAAAGTTACCCAGCTACAAGTTGCAAGTTGCAAGTTGCCAGTTGTCGGTTGCTATAACAATTCTGCCGCCGCGTGCAGCAAAGTGGCCAACTTGAAGGCCACTTCATTGGCAACGGCATCAACGTCATATCACTCAAACCAGCTCCGGGCCAGCAATTCGAACATGTCTGTCAGAGAGCTGCTTATGAACTACGTACAGCCAAAATGACATTTATTTACTAATTTTATTTAATGTGAGCTAAAAAAAAAAATTTAATTTGAATGATTTTAAATTAAAAATGAATAATCAGTCATTAATCAATGCGAATAAAATATACAATTTATGAGAACGTTTCTCCATCTTATTTTGAGGCTTACTTAATATAAATTTGATCAAAAATCAGCATTAAAATAAAATTCAAAAATTAGTTGAATAATGTGTAACAAAATGAAGAGTTGCTTTTCTGATATTCATTTGAAGAAATTATATTATATATTTTAAAATGCAAAATGTTTTATGTTTAGAAATATATTTCTTAATAATAGGAAAAATTTCTAAAAGATAGAAAAACTCTTTCAAATTTTAAGAATTTTCTTACAAATATTTTCTTAAAGGCGGAGGACTTTGTTAGTTTTAATCTTTGATTTTTTAATTTCTAAACCTTAACAAAAGAGTGGAGAGTAGAGTCGACTCTAGTTTCGCACACATTTTAAGTTAAGTTAAATTAACTTTCGCTACTCTCTCCCTGATTGGAGTTTGTTTAAGGAACTTAAGGAACAACCCGCGCTGTTTGCTCAGCGCAAGACAATGCGCCACTTGGCGTTCTTTTAAGAACTTGATTGAAGTGCATGATAAGCGCACCTGCGGCTGCAGAAGTCTTACGATACGCTAGAATGTAGTATATATGTATAAGAAGCGGCATGCCACTTGGCTATGGCATTTCCAAGTCCTCGAAGAGAGCATCCAATTTGGCTTAGCTGTCGCTTAGGCTTAAACTCTTAGTGCTTGGCTTATGAATTATGCATTGAGCACAATAAAAATGTCGTCAGCATAATAATAATTAGGATTAAAAAAAAACACGCACACACTCAAAATGACCAAATGACCTGCAGCGAGTCCTTTTGCACGTAGTGAAAGGGTCCATAAACAAATAAGCAAACATTTTGCAAGTTCCCCACCTGAACGCAATTAACTTGGATAAACAAAAGGGTTTGAGTTTTCATTCGACTGTTTTGTTTACTTTGCATTAACGGATTTTCCATTAAAATTAACCAAAATGCGCAATGTTAGGGACCACTTTCCACCTTCCTCCCACAAATATTGACAGCTGTACAACAAATGCTCGTTACTTGACTAAACAAATGTCCGACTCGCTTTTTTTTTTGTTTGCTTTTTTTATTGGTAGACATAAAAGAAACATATACATATATAAAATGCTGTATCAAACAAAAAAAATCAAAAACAAGTTAGAATGCTGTAATCAAGTGAACTCGACTACAAAATACCCTAAAATTTGTCCAGTTATCATTAGTATCATTAATATGTCAATTATATATCAATTGGAAGTCTCTGCCTTCAAAATGTACACTTTTATTGTTATCGGCAATCGATGTATATCGATATTCGTGAAACGGTGGCCGTTATCGATAAAATGAAATAAACTTGATCTGGGGTATACGAGAACGTATATTCTCAATTTCTGGCTCTGTAGCTCTTAAATTCTCAGATAGACGGACGGACCGACAGACAGACGGACATGGCTATTTCGACTCAACTATTGATCCTAATCAAGAATATCTATTGTTTTTGGGATCGGAGATGCTTCCTTTAGCCTGTTACATTCTTTTACACAGGGCCTAATTCAAAAGTCATAAATTTTGAATATTTTTACTATTTTACTGTAGAATATATTTAATTTATATGGGTACAGATAAATTCAGATACCTTCTGTATATGTATATCTCCGGCAAAGACTTATTTATCTCATGGCTGTAGGGTACAAAAAGAGTATATAACAGACCTATATAGTATATATCGAATATATCCTTTTATGTATGCTATAGTGTTTTTGTACCTGTTTATTACTCGTTTTATGAACGCAGGGTATTAAAAGAGGCAGCTATTCAGCACAGTGAAAGCTCTCTTGTGTTTTATGGCGCATAAATCAGAGTTAATGTGACAGCTACAATTGCAATTGAATTGCCACACAAGTTATAGACCAGTATATGACTTGCATGAGACCAAAGATGGGGCTCTCACATAAGAGCTGCCCTCATTTTATTAACAAAGCTGATAAGTCTTGGCCCAAAGGTTCTTTTACCATTTTGCAACCGCTTTGTGTGGGGATTTAATTAATGAATAGCTGCAAGCGTTTGTGGAATTGTTCAAATTTTAATTAAGTCGAGACGGACATTTAATCAATAATACAACAATCCAACAATTAAAAATTATGTGCTATCAATTAAAATACAATAAATTCTTGAACATTACGCATACGCCATATGAAACAATAGCCGCCAGCGCTTGTTTTTATATGTGTGTGTGTGTGTGTTTGGCACACTTGTTGTTTGAGCGCTGAGCAAAACATGACACAAATTGAATTTATGTACTTATTAATGCATGTCGAGCAACAATAATGAATCTCGCTGGGAGCAGCGCTTGGAGGTATACATAACAACTCGCTGAGTCAATTAATCGCACTGCAAATAGTAAAAGCTTCTTCCCCCGCATCTCTCCGCATCCTTTCTCTCTCTCTCTCACTCTATCTCTCTCTCTCTCTCGGGCTCTGTCTGATTGGTAGCTTGTTTAAACTTTTGACAATGCAGTAATTGGGAATTGCAACTTGGAATTGCAACAGCAGCAGCAGAGAAAACATTTACAATTGTGACATTGGCCATGTGGAAACAGCTTTAATAAAATAAAAACCAACGTCACCCAAATAAAATGCAGCTGCAGAAATCACAAAAGCAATCACTGTGCGAAATTGTGTCAACAGCAGTTTTCCGCAGCCATGAAAAATACTTTACACGTGCCATGATATATGCAATTTGCGTCGTACACAAATGCTACTGGGCCAGTTCTGCACACTGGGCCAGTTCCACATTTTTTATTCGAAAACTGCAGTTACAGAATAATGAAATAATGTTTAATTAAATAAAAAAAAACAAACGTTTGGAGCAAGCTCACAAATTAAAAATTAAGCATCAATATTATATCATTATTAATTAATAATATATCATCATTGATCATAAAATCAACAAATATGCGTGTCAATCGGAATAATCGGTAAGAAAGGCTATTGTATTATTATTTATTATTATTAATATTTATTATTATTGGGGGGATTGCAACGAGACCTAATCGATCTATTAAGCCCCCCACCCCCTCTGAGCCTATTGCTCCTCCATCAACCCCAGCTCCCGGGAATCTTTGTTGGGTTGAGGGCTTCTAGGTCTCTGCAACTGATAACAGGCATCCCTAGGATGCTGCATCTTCTTTTAGTTAAGGTGACCCACTCTGCTAGGATGTGTATCGAGGATTCTTCCTCGTTTTCGCTGCTATAAATACCTAGTTTAGTTAGTTCTTAGTCTACAATGTCGGTGAGTATCCTATGCCGATTCTTCCCCACTTGCTTAAATCGTTTAAGATTATAGCCACACGGAAGACATCTGCTTGTCGGAGTCCTGCCGCCTCTGCCCAGCTCTGTTGTCGCCTCTGTCTCTCTTCGTTTCTAAGTTCCAGTCGTATGATGTGCCTTCCTATGCCACAATACGGTTCCGGTCCTGTTAGGGGCCTCTCTGCCCACATTCTCGCTTGCTCGTCAGCCACTTCGTTCCCCAAGGCTATTGTATAAAATAAATGTTTTTTGTTTACCAAGATATAATAACCAAACTTTCTGAATATAAGTGTTTTGTTTTTCGGTCAGCATTGCAAAAAATCTTTGAAATCAGTCTATTATACAATACTGCTCCCATAGAAAAAACTCGATAATTGAGCTCTTAAGCATATATAAAACCACTCATTCTTTACCAAGATATCCAGATATCTTGTACCATTTTATTATACGTTATATTCACATATTTATACAAAAACTCATCATCAAAAACAATCTAACAAAAGATGAGTCTCTACCCATTTGTGAACTTCGAGATTAAAAATACCAAGTGAAGTCGCAAAAAGTCGCAAACAATATTATTTTTACAATTCAAAACTACAATTTCCACTCAAAGGTGAACAGACAGATTGGTTAGATTTTCTAAATTTTAGGTCACAAGAAAACAATTTGCGTTTACTACAAAAGTCAGCTTACCACACATCTAACTTTGAAGGTGTACTAGAATTTCAGGGTTGCAATGTTAATAATCTAATTACAATTATGATTTATTTACAAAATTAATCGTATTTATGCCACAAAAATGGCTATCTCGCCCAGTGTACACCGTTGAGTAAATACATCCATTTCTCTTTGTTGCTTTTTCAGTTTGTATTTAAGTATCGCTACTGCGTTATAATGATGTGGCGGCCACTGCAACTGTGGCAACTGTGGCTCTTAACCATTTGCCTGCAATAACTTCGGCGGCACTGATAAAACACCAAAAGAATGTCCTTTGCGAGAGTGCTTGAAAACGGATATCCTGGCCCATTGAGACTTTCTAATAATATGTACCCAATCCTCATAAATTTGTGCTAACCAGATTTACTTGTAACAAATAAATTTAAAATTTAAGCTACAAAATTATTATTTAAATCTTACCAATGTATTGTAGATGCATATGTACTAAGGAAACAAATATAATGCACTACAATTAATCCGATTAAGTCGGGTGCTTGAATATACTATTCACACTTACTTTAATATAAAAATATCACATTATTCAAAGCTAAATTTATTTTGCAGTAATATTTGAAATTTTAAATTCAACAACCAATTGTAAAATAAATATGAACTTGAGAATAAAACTACTTTTAACACTGTTGCTTATTAAAATACATAACACATAACTATCTGTTTGCAAAGAGAAATTCGCATATCAATTAAAATACACTACTTGACTGACATAAATAACATTAACAAATAGTAACAAGTTCATATTATTCTTTACTTTTTCGAAGAAGGCTAAATCTACTTCATCTTGACCAACTCATTTCTGTTTCAGAAATTTAAAATAATCCATTTCGTTGAAATAACAGAAATTTCCGTGCTTAAAATTTTTAGTTTTTCACTTAACATTAACTTCATAAAATATGTCAGAACAGCGACTGCTGTTTACATCGTAAATTACCGCTTTATATTATTTAATTTAATTAATGTAATTACAAAAAAGAAAATAAAGAAAATAGAAGCAAATAAGAAGCAAATAAGAAACCCATTTACCAATTTCTTTTCATAAATATTAATTACAGTAGCTGCACAACGATTTTCAAAAAAATATAAATAAAAAAGTAAACTTTTCGCAGCATTGCAAACCAGTGCATAGTTTCGAAAGCAATTAATCAAATTATTTTGCTTTTAATATATTGATTTAATTAAATTATATAAATAAAAAATATATAGAAAGCTCTATATTATATAATGTATCTGTTTTAAATAATGGTTTAATTTTAATACAACATCAAATATTGGTGGCATTTTGTTTTTCCTGCAGTAAACAGACAGTCAAGAGTCAGGCTTATACAATATCTGGATTGTATTTTGTGTTGATTTTCATTTAAAATGTTTGTCCTTATTCCTTTTGTCGTGCATGCAGGACATGCTCTATGCAGGACATGCTGTCTGGCTAGCAATATAAAAAACTTTTCACTCGACCATTCAGTTAAATAATTGCTTTGCAGCTTAGTAGAATTTACGGCAACACCGTGGCAGCAGCATGTGAGTTGAGTGAATGCAAACTGTAAATAATAAATGTTTTAAATATTGTGTAGCATCCAATAAATATGGCGGTTATGGTCGATGGAAAAATGACTGTTGATTAAAATACCAAATCCGCACACATACAAAGTAACTGTGAAAAAATAACAGTTGATTAAAAAAGCAAAATCAGCACCATGGCAAATTAATAAAAACTAAAAAAAAAAGTAATTGCAAATTTCAACTAACCCTTAGCCTTAGCTAACTTTATGAATATTGATAGAAAATTTCCACTTATGTGAAAAGGCTTTATTTGAAAGCATTATATTAAGAAACATGGATAATAAATTAACACATTTTGGTGGTTAAAAAACACGTCCGTAGCCATGTACAGAAACCTATGAAGGGACCAATTGGAGCAAAATACATGATAAGAATCAAAGTAGAAAATACAGTAAAATTATTATTTATAAGTGTTAGCCTTGCTCCCATGCTGTATATAATAACTGAATACTGCTAGCTATGTATATAATGATACTTTATTAAGTAATAAACTTAGTTTGAATTGAAGCAATCACTCGAAATGTATAAAGAAAAGAGTTATTTTAGTATAAAATCAATATAGATAAAATTGTATATAACTAGCTAGAAAATATATACTAAATATAAATAATTCGTGAACAGTCATTAGCACATTTTCGTTGACGCTACTAAAGATGTGATAAAAATTTAATACTTTTAAAAAAACGAATATTTTTATTACGGTGTAAATTGATTGTGCTGTAGAAAGATATTTGTCGATGGGGAATGAAACAGCTTAAGTTCAATGTCCCTAAAAGCTTTATGCATACACACACTCGGAAAAAAAACGGCTAAGAATAAATAAGGTTGGCGTAAAATGAAAATGGCCTTGAAAACTAGAAATCATTTTCTTGACTTTACAAATATTTGTCAAAAATACAAAAAAAAAGTTCTTAAAATTAGAAAGACTTCTTTTTCATTTTTCAACAATATCAAAACAATTTCTTAATAGTAGAAAATATTTCTAAAAGTAAAAAATGCAAACCTATTTTGTTTTAATTAAATTATTTGAATTTATAAACTGTTTAAAATGCTATTGGTGAAATCATAAAACAAAACTAACGTTTAATTTATAATAAAATATAGGTACACAAATAAAATAATTAATTATGACAAATTATTTTTTAAAAATTTTTTCAGAAAAATGTACTCCAAATAAATGAACAAACAACTTTCAGAAATATGCCTTTTGAATAATAAGGTGAGTTACGCTTGGTGCGAAAATTATGATGATTTTCTAAAATTCATGGCGATTATATTTTTCTGAGTGCGTACGTATTTTTTATTTCCTATTTTTGCTTTTAGGGAAGTGGGGCCAGCATTTGGAGAGTTATATTTCAATTCATTCTTGTTAGCAAAGTTGGTCGTAAATTTCGCTGACAAAAAACTAAAGTTGAGGCACGTTTCAAAGCCATTCCCTTAAGCTCTGCCGCACTTGTAAGCGTAATTGATTGATTGATAGTTGGATGAACGCTTGCATTGACCAAGCAGCTGCTCAAACGGCAAAAAGAGGAAATTAAAGTAGAAAAGTGTAATGAAACTACAATCAGCAAGAACATTAAATCCAACTTTTACTGCCAAATGCTGTACAATTTAGCACATTTTATCTTTAATTAAGAGAGAGGCATAGATAATCCCTACCGGCTGCTACCCCATTCAGTTGTCAGCAGCTTTAATGATGCGATAAGGCTGGCCTTAAACTGACATGCGGCTTGTGACTTTAACCGCAACGAACTTTAATACTATGACCCCACAAATAGATGAAACACCAGAAGGCATAATACCCTAAAAATCTTTTCACTTTCACTCTTAAAATTTGCGAGCATTGCAAATAAATTGAATTACGAGCGCACAAAATAAAAGCTAGTCCCAAAGGGCCCCAAACTGAAACGACAAATATGCAAATGGACACTTGGCAATCGACCGCCAAAGCATATGGCTCCGAGGAGGAGAAGGACCCCCTTCCCACAACTGCAAGCCAAGAACTCTAAACTTGGGCCAAAGCGAGCATTCTTGGGCCAAAAGCGAAATCCCATTAAAATTCAATTGCCTGTAAATGAACTGAGGTTCTGAGTAACGGAGCCAAACTTCTTGGGCCTGGGATGGGGACTGAAAAACGGGGCGTACGATTGCTGTTTGTCACTTAATTAAGGTTAATGTGAGCACAGTTGCCCACTAACTGAGTGACTGACTGACTGACTGATTGACTGGCTGGCTGACGGAATGACCAACTGAGTAACTGACTGACTAAATAACTAAGTGACTGGCAGCAAGGATTAACTTTGGATTTGTAAACAAGTTTCATGCGCAATTTAATTTCCAATGAAAATATCCTGTCAGCCAGCTGTGGGCAACATTTATTGCATTTGACTACGGCTTTTAAGCTCCAGCCCCCCAAGGGGGGGGGGCCTAGGGGTGTGGATGCTAACAAATATAATGGGCGATTGTCTTGCGACAAAACGTGCAACACAACACAAACAGATTTGCCCACTTCACGCTTGGTGCGCCTCATGTGAGCCACAAATGTCAGACAAAATGACACAAAATCAATTTTAAAGTTTTTTTTTCGGTCTAACACAACTTAACGGCCTGTAAAATTATTTTAAAGTTAGCAACAGCAAATTTAATTACAGTCGCAACTCAAACAAACGGCTCTAACTAAGCATTGCCGACTTTCGTCACTCCCACACACACACACACACACATCCTCTGAACCACAAACTCACACACACACACACACACACACACAAAGAAAGATACTTGATTTTTGAAATGTCAAACAAAAGTTTTGCCAGCCGCTGAATGTATGCGCATATCTAATGTTCATTTGTTGCACGTCACTTCAGTGTTCGGCATCCTATGTGCCACAATTTGAGTTTACTTGCCTGTCAGAGCACAAACCCATATCATATTTCCACTCAGAAATAAGAGAAAAGTAGCCAAAAGTTGCTGTTATCTATTAGCTTAACCACAGAAGAATTTGTCACATCAAATACGTGGGTAATTTATTTAACTAAACTCTTAACTTATTTTTTTCTTTGGAAAAAAAACGAATATTACTGCAGAAGGAATTCAAAAATGTATTGACTATACATAAGTCACAGTTAGCACATCAATATTACTATACTATTATATTACTATTAAAAATAATTATAACAACAAGACGACACTTTTTTTTTGCAATCTAAATCGAACTTTTCCAAATTGGTGTTCTCTACGTTTAATTTTCTATACAAAAGAGTCAAAGTCTCTAACTCAGTTTTCTTTATAATGCTCTGAAAACTAGAAAGTTTTTCTTTTTAGAATTAATTACAAAAATATATAAAAATAAAAACCGAAATTGGTAAACCAGAAAAGTAGAATAAAAATAATTTTAAAATATAGGAAAAATAAGTTCATAAGAATAAAAAGCCTTTTTCTATTTTTCAGAAAGACTTTCAATAATTAAGATAAATATTTCTAACAAAGATATAAAATGTAAAAATACAAAACACGTTTTAGAAAAAATCCCTCGGCAATTCAAAAACATTTAATGAAATCGGCTGTCTTCACTGCTATATTAGAGTAATTTGTAATCAAGTTAAATTATATGAATCTATAAACATTTTAAAATGTTTGTTTATGTGGAATCTTAAAATACTAATTCTTAATAAATAATTTAAGTAATGGAAAATACATAGAAATAATTTTTATAAATTTTAGAAAAATCTACCCTCGAATTAAGAAAAGGAAGACCTTTATGTTATAACTATAATTTCTTAATTATAAGAAGAACTGCATTGACGCAAAAAGTAGGGCAATTTTCTAAATTTCAGGGCGATTACTTTTTCTGAGTGTACAAACGAATGGGCCCCTTAACGAGGAGACCCAGGCAAAGAGAAGAATTATACGATCCGAAACAGAAGGAAAACTGATTAATTAAAGCCTACTTCGATAAGTATGCATAGCTTAACTATAGTTATTATATATTATAGTTATAGCTATAATTAGTATTCCACAGAAGAGCTGGCAGAAATTGTTTTTCAACAGATTTAGCACTGTTATACAAAGAATTGTCTGAAGAAGGTAGTAGATGAGAACACATTATAAAAGGTCCAAAACCACGAATTCTTAATTCAGCAGATACAAAAACTATACCAATATCTAAATAGAGGCACACAGCACGCCGTGAAGTGCGATCTTCTCTATAGATAGAGAATTTAATAGATACAATTTAGGATGTTGGAGCGTTAACCAGGTTTCAGACGAAGAAATTTTAAAGTATTTAGGTATAAAATACTAAGAGAGTTTTTGTGCTATCAGAGACAACAAGATGTTGATTTAAACTAACTGCTGAAGAGGAAAGTGCAATCGGGGAGTGATTTTCAGTACAATAGTGTTTTTAGCATATCAATAGGTAAACTGAATACATTCCCTAAGAGTTTTGCTTACAGCACAAGGCAGACAATATAAGTAAAGTGAAAGTGAAACGCGTGCCGTTGTTGCTGCTGTTGAATCCCCAAATTGAACTTAAGTTTCAGCTGGAGTTCCCCAAATGCGCATAAAGGTCGTCGACAATGTTTTGCCCCATATTCTTATTGGAAATACTTGGCCAAAGTATTTCGCATTATAAGCGCCTTCAATGCTTATCAGCTACTTGAGCTGAAGTTGTGTCAAACTTTGAGATTTTCTACGCCCAGATAAGTGGCGACGGTGCGGGATGAGGTGCAGAGATGAGGCAATGAACTATGTAATGATTTCAATGTTTTGGCCAACTCGCTTTATGGCTCGCACACTTTCTGTTTTCGCAAATTGTGTGTGCTTGGGCCGCCGAAAGGCCAACAGATTCAATACAGCAGAGAGCAAAAAGATAAAAAAAAAAAAAAACAAATTGAAGAAAATAAAATAAAAGTTGGACCAACTTAAAAAGGCAGTTTTATTTTTTAATGCCGTTGCTTAAAACTTTTCTCATTAGTCACTATTTTTAGCGGCTGTTTAATTGTTACACACTCACTCACACCACAACAGCAAAACTTCCTGAGTAGTTAAAGTTGATTTCAATTTTTTTCATTTTGTTCCATTTTATTTTATATTTTGTTATATTTGTGTACTTTTGAGCGCAAGTCAAACAAATGCGGCTTTCGTTGCGCAAGATTTGTGTAAACAAATTAAACGTGCTACCAACCTCCCCCAGGTAAAAAAAAAACCAACAAAAAAACTAATGAGCATCGGGTGGCAGCACAGGTCTAATGAGGCCCAAATAAATAACGCTGCAATAACAAGGCAGGCCAAAAAAATTAAATTTTTCCTTTAGCCTCTTTTCACTAAGTATATTGGCCATATCCCCGCCCTTAGGCTGACTGCAATAAACATGTAGCAGGAATGTGCAACGTCTGCGGGGCTGTAATCTAGTAATTACACACACAGTGAACAAAACACGTCAGCAATGTCTTCAACTGCCGACTGGAGATGACAGCGAATCCTCTTTTTTTATCGTGACAAAAATACTCAGGGCTCGAAAATTGGAATAGAAATACGATATGCAAACAAAATGTAGAGTATCGATGTAAATAATAGTAATAGTAATAGTAATAGTAATAGTAGTTAAAAGCTGACTGAATAAAATCAACTTTGTTAGGCATAAATTCAAAAATTATAGTTACCCATTTCATAGACAGCAAATATTTAATAATTAGACAAATTAATTTAATTGTAATACAATCCGACCACGCCCACAAATCCGACCATCCGACCACGCTCAGCCAAATTTTGAACTCTGAAATGTAAACATGCGTAGAAGTGCTCTCATATCTTATGGAAGGACATAGCTATACCGATCCTGATCTAGAATATAGACATTTAATGTGGTCGTGCCTTTTTTGCCGATTTTAAATGGGTTCAGGGTATATAAATTATTATTAGAAAAATCCCCTTTGCTTAACAAGATATCCAAAGCGTGTTATTATGCAGATCATATATATTCAAAATATGAGCAAGATAAAAACTTTTTTGCTTACCAATATTCCAGATATATTGATATATCAAATTTTCCAATTACTTATTTTATTATAATTCCTAAATTTATCCTAGAATCGATCTATAAAAATATGCGTGCCTCTATCAAAATGTCCAAGTTTCAAAATATAAAGAGAAATCACAAAAACTACTATATCACAACATAAGACACATTTTGGGCTACAATTTCCAATAATTACAATTTACCACGAATTGGCAGAAAGTTAGTTTCCAATCCAAAATTGTTAAACCTTTTCAATTTTTGTATATAACAAAACAACACACAGATGTAAAATTTAACAATTACAAATCAATGTATTGTTTAGTATTTATATTGTACAAACCTTTGCCATAACTTTCCATGATTAAAATTGAGTTTTTAATGGAATGGTGTATTTCTTACACATATTGCTACACAAATCAGGTGTACTATATTTTTTGGGTTTATATTTATGGGATATTTATGTATTTATAACACTTATTATTTAAAATTACGATTTATTGATTTATAGGCATCGAATGGTAATTAAAATTGAAAGTGTCAAGCTTATAAAAAAAGTACTTAACGTAATAATAATACCATCTAGCAGCAACGAGGAGCAAAAGAGTATTAAAAATCTGCAATTTCTATAGCAATAGTACAAGCAATAGTATTGCTCTTGCTGATGCGGAATAGTAAAATTAAGCACTACCTAAAGTATTTAATTTTTTCAACACAGTTAATTAAATAATATTTTCTTCCCTAAAATTTGTATTTTAATTGTTCGTAATGTTTTGTTTGAATTATCAAAGCTTTGTTTTTAAATTAACAAATATATATATATGTGGGCAATCTTCTCTCAATATATATATGGCAATATATGCTAGCAAATTAGAATACAAATACAGGCTAAAGAACATTATAGAAAACCAATATGTTGTTTCGTTCTGTTTCAAATGCTGCCAAATAATGTGTCGTGATTATTGCAAATAAATGCGACACGAGTCCATCTCTAATAGCAAGCGGGAAACCGGAGGCACGCTCCTCGGCTCCGCGCTTCTAGGCCACAGACAGCACGTTGACTCCCAGCCACCTTGCATAGCTCTCAACAAGTTTAAACACTGCAATTTCATCTATTTTGCAAGTGTTTCCAGGGCTCAGAATGTAGCAAACAGTTACTCAGTCAGTCAGGTTTTGGGAGTTTGCCAGTCCGTGAAACAGGCAGCAGCAGCGGCTTTTAATTAAGTGCGTGCCTGGCGTGGCTTGCAGATATGAACTCCTTTCAATTTACACGAGGTTATTTTGAGTTTGTCGAATATTTAAATGCATATTTACATATGTAATATAAGATTTGCCGTCAACTCGTCTGCAATTGCAGCATTAATTTGGCCAAGTGGAATGCTGTCAGATAACAATTTGCACACGTGTAACAAATTAAATTGGAATTGAAATGCCCGTCAGGGCATTGTCTTGAAGTACAGCGCAATTATAATTGAAATGCTGGCAAGCTCTTAATGAGCTTATAATGAATTAATTATAGCAATATGTTGCCAGCCAACTTGAAACTATTAATTGAAATATATATTTTAATCACTTTTTAAGTAATGCAACATTTTCAAGATTTTTAACAACAATTAGTTTCAGTAATGGGTGCAACGCATTTATTTGATATTGTTTAAACATTAGAAAAGAAACTGTAAACTGGACATTAAGCTTGTAATTAAAAGTAACAACAAAAGTAAAATATAGCATATGTATTTTATTAATTATTTGATAAGCTAGTAACTATTTTTGGATTCATTTTCTAAGCATATTTTGAACGTATACATGTAAACTGTGTTTAAATAAAGTTTAGTTCGAGATATGTGGAGTCTTATCGAAAGAACATTATTATTCTTTAACCAGATGAGCTATTGAATTATTGATTGTCATTTCGACGATATTCAGTTTTATTGCTGGCTTGATAAGATAAGATTTAAATTTCAATTCCATTTTTCTATGGCATTTACAACTATTTCGTACTTCTGCTTAAACTTTAAAATAAACTTAATAATAACTTAAGATCAATATACAATAAGTAAATTGTGTTGTAAACATATAGCAAGCATATGGCTCAATTAAGTTAGTTACAAGCCTATGACTATTAAGTTTATAACGTTCTCAAAATGGCAAACAATTTAAAATTAGCTTGGTTTTCTCTGTGTTGCATTCTGCTGGGTATTCATTATAGATTCTATTGCAACATAAATCCAACTAAATCAGAATAAATATTATAGGACAACTGTACTGTGGACACAACTAGCTTAATGCTAAACTATTAAGGTATATACAAAATATCTGCTTACAATTTTACAAAACTTAATTATCATACAAAAAAACACTTACATACTATAGCCTAACGTTTTGTATTGTGTTAGATTTTAGATTTTGTAAGTAGTTATTTGTTGTTATTGTTGTTGTTGTTGTGGTGGTTGTTGTAAGTATTGTAGAGTTTCCTTTTTAAGGCACTGAAATTATGTACACTTGACTGAACTTGTAGTTAGATCTGGGTCCGGGATTCCTGAGCACACTATGTGCTTGGCGGCTTGCCGTGCACCCGGAAGCGATATAGACACGTATAGTCCGGCTGGCCATGGTTCGACTCTATGCGCAGCTCGACAATCTCAAATGGACGCTTGATGTCCACGTTTTGGACGGCAAAATACTGTAGCGATGCCTCATTATCCTGATACTCATATTCACCGAACAGCACTGGGTCTTGATCTTTCTCGTGCTCCAGACCCTGCCAGATA
This sequence comes from Drosophila anomalipes, assembly GCA_035041615.1. Lineage (NCBI taxonomy): Eukaryota > Metazoa > Arthropoda > Insecta > Diptera > Drosophilidae > Drosophila > Drosophila anomalipes. The sequence continues at coordinate 625,195 of JAWNKZ010000041.1, forward strand.
GCGATTAGTAACGATTATAAACTGGTAACTATTGTTGAGTTGGCAACTTACCCAAACGGTAAAGTTGCGCGGTGCGGAATCAATGCGTCCCGTTGGCGACAGACTCTTGGATATGTGCTCCAGCGTAAAGCCCGTGACATAGACCATGGAGTTCAGCTTCAGGACTGTGTATTGAACAAAGTTGCAGATTTTATTATTCAGTTCATTGACGACATTTACGTACCCAGAAAACCGGGAAAGCCCTGAAAGGCCCAACACTCGCCGGGCTGAACGTTGGGCGAAATGGCCACGCGGGGCGTATTGGTTGGATACCAAAGCGGTATGCCAAAGACAGAGATTTGCGCCGACTTGGTCTGATAGCTATCCGTGCAACGTGTCGAAAGTATTTGGCCGCCTGCCGACTCCAGAGCAAAGTCAACGAGACCCGTTTTATCCGCATCGTAAACGGCCAGGACGGCCTTCACAATGCTGCGCACCTCATCCTCGTGCAATTCCGATTTCACGACCTGACTGCTCCCATTGTACTTGGCCTCCACGCTGAGGAGTATCTCCCGCTTGAGCCTCTCGCTGATGTCGCCCATCAGCACAAGGCTGGAGCGTTCGATCTCCGCGCGTATGTTGTTGTCGGTGCGCTTGTTCAGCTCGAGCAGCTGCTGCTCCAGATACTCCTTGGCCACGAACATGTTGCGCACCCAGCTCTGCAGATCGACATCATTCAACTGGACACCGGCCGCCTGCTGTTTGAAACCCAGAATATCGACAAGCGTCAGTTTCACCTGTTTGTTGAGCAACGCAAACTGTGAATCATTTAGTGATGCCAGCTTGGCCTCGATTTCGGCGAGTAAGCCGCTAAAGCGCTGATCCTGTGCCAGCTCATGCTGCTGCATGCGCTCCAATAAATCATCCTGGCTGAGCTTCAGACTGCTTATTGACTGCTGCAGATCCGCATTCTCCGCATGCTTATCCGACAGCGTCAGCTTAATAAAAGCTATCTCCCTTTTCAGCTGATCGACGGCAGCCTCACCAGAGCCCTCCTCCGCCTGTTCCCTCACTCTGCGTTGTCCCTGTTGCTGCAGCAGCGCCAGATGGATGCGCTCATCCACAAAGGTTGCCAGGCCGGGTGTGCTTAGCAGACGCTGCAGCAATTGTGGCACATCGATGCGCTCCAGCAGCAGTGTATAATGGGTTTCCTCCAGCTTGAACTCCGCCTTGATTTGTCGCGTAATCTCCGCCAACTGTTCGGTGCTTAAGCGTAGATTGGCCGCTTGCCACTCGCCCGACTGTTGCAGTTGCAACTTTAAACGCAACGCCAAATCGGCCAGCTGCTGTTCGCTAAACTGCGTCTTTTGCTCCGCAAATTGTTCCAGATTCTCGCGCATCAACTTGACAATAATCTGTATTTGCTGCGGAGACAGTTGTTGTTGTTGCGGTTGTTGTTGCAACTTTAGCTCGACCAGCTGTTGCACGTAGCTGTTGACATGATTCAGTATATTCTCATACTCCTCCGGCGTTAAAGTCCGTTTCAAGTTCTGCTGCACATGCTCCATTTGCAGCTTAATAGCCGCAGCCTCCTCCTGTGGCAGCCACAACGATTTGACAGCAGCGCCAGCGTGCGACCAATGGCCACGCAGCGTGGCAAGCAGGGTCAGTGGCAGCAGCGCCTCAGTGCGCTGCAAATGCTCCAAGCGACGCTCCTCGGGCAGCTGCAGCCAGGCTGTAAGAATAGAACAACATTAGTTGGCAACAGTTGCACAGAATAATCCGAATCCATCCTTCCACATTTGCAACTTTTGAACTAGGGACAAAGTTAGGCAACTGTTTATTTATTTTATTTTTTTTTTTTTGGATAAAGGGTTATTCGACGCCAGTAGCAAACAAGATGAGCACAACAAATGCAGAAGGATAGAAGGATTGTTCTGTTCTATGGCCAACTAATGTTGATCTATTCTTTATTATTGTTCTTGATGTATTTGGTGTATTTTACTTACCATTTTTCAACTCGCAATCGCGGCGATTTTTTAGTTCAATAAAATGGCAAATAAAACAACTATTTTCATTTTGAAATATATTTGAGAATGTTTGCATTTTCTTTTCTTTTTATTATGATGTATATCGAGAGGAGTTTATGAACAATTACGAAAGCAAACAATCAAAAATTACAAACTGAACGTTGTTTGACAACAAAAATGATGCTTAATCGTTGCACCCAACAAATTCTGGGCTGCGATTTAACGGCTTCAACTTGAGTCATGGGATTATTATTCGAAAATAATAATAATTAACAGAAATTAGAAGTGAGTGTTAAAAGGCGACCCAGAAAACACAAATGGATGCAACAATTGTTTTTGACAAATAGAAAAATGATTTAAAATTAATTGAATTTGTTTTTGCGATTAATTTCTGCACATTTGAACAGCGGTGCCTCTCTCTCTCTCTCTCTTTCTATCCTTCTCCATGTTGCGTCATTAAGTGGGTGAGGGGGATTGGGGGAAGTGGGATGTGATGTGTGTGGGTGTGTGTGTGGTGTTTGTGGTGCGTGTGTGTGGCAGATGGCAGGTGGCAGGTGGGTTGGTCAATTTAAACAACGAAAAAATATATGGCATACAATAGATGATCGATCATACATACATATAATATATGTAACATGAAATGACAGAAATTTCTTAGGGAAAAACTAATCAAATGCTTGAATTTGTACTTGAATTGATCTTGGCCTTTAAAATAGAGGATTAACAAACGTTAATGAAAAAAAAAAAAAAACTCTAAATGAGCAACTGTTGCAGCAGCTCGAAACCAAAACGATAGCAGAATTGCTGGAAGTATGCATTAAACACGCTCGTAATAGACCGGCTCGTTGTCGGACTTCTGAAACAATTGACGGCCCCTGTTGGCCACATTCTGGCCGATTGTTTTCAAATACAACAGATAATCATCGGCCCAGTCACGCACGCGCACCGCCTGATCAACGGCCTGCGTGCGCATCGATTCATATTGCTCGGCTTTCAAAAAGGCGCCAACATCGATTTTAGGCAATTCGGGTAGTGTGAATGTGTTAAGCGTTAGGGATTGGGGCGGGAAACTTTCATTCGGATGCAGATAATAGAACACACCTGTAAAGTCGAAAGTCGCAATTAGCCAAGTCGCAATACTCTACGAGTTTATTATTATGCTTAAATTGTTTTGATGTTGGTATGACACTTCAATCATTCTGTTATCATAGTCGGACAATGTTATCTATATTCTTTGTAATTTTATGTATTCAAAATATGCTTATCAGGCGTGCTCCAATTTTGTTAGCTATGTGAATTTCAATTGAATTCATAATTAAAACGATTTAATGCAAGATAAAAACGGCAAGTTTTTTTTACTGACAAATTTTATACGTTCCACAATAATTATTTAAAATAACGTTACAGATACAAAAATAATCTGCTGCATTTTCATATGAGAATTGATGTTTTCTTTTAAAAGCGTTCAATTTAAGAATGGAATGGAACTTTAAAAATTACATTATTAAATTATATTTTACATCATTTCCAACTGATAAACTCTTTTAGAACTAGCAAGTGTCATTCCAGCGTAAAGTGAAACATATAAACGTGTCTGTGTTTTGAGCAATTCGTACAAATTATGCACACATTTTTCATATCAATGGTGACAAGAACATCAGAAACAGCAACAGCAACAACAACAACAACCACACTCGGTTGCTGACGTCATGCGCTGTCAATGACCAGTTTGTTCTGTAGACACCGAGCACAAGGTGAACTATGAATGTGGCATTAGTTGTAGACATGATCCAAGGTCAGTTAGCCTTTGGCAGCCGTTCAATGTCAGGGCACAAACGTTTATAAATTCAATTTTACATATACAGATATGGACAGATAAATAGAACCAAATAGAAAACATACTTTTTGCTTATATTCTTACAATATTTGAGCTTTTACTGCTTTTGAACTTTAACTACTTGTTCTAGAATTCTATAAGATCTGAATTTGGTCACATAAATTGCAAAGGTTATTTGAAATCAAATCTTATGTTAAAAAAAATCACAGTTTATGGGTTATTCTTGTAAATATTTCATTGTCTGATTTAGTTTGTGTTAAACTGAGTGAAGAAAATCATTGCAAGCATTCAAAATATTAATGATTCAAATAGAAAAAATGTCTCAAACAAGTGATTTGTATTTAATTAAAAACAAGACTCCCTTCCATAGTGCTACTTGATCGTCTTCGATATAAATAATGCAAATTGCTTTAATGTAATCAGAAGACATATCTCGAGATTAAATCTATAGGAAATAAATTCGCGTTATGGACTTAAGATCTTAAAGATCCGACTTTAATCCCATCGAAAATCGTTTGAACGATGTTAAGGTCGTTAAATCTATAAGTTTGTGGGTGGGCATCCCAAACAGATTGTAATTTCTTAAAAATGACAAAAGATCGTGAAGATTATGAGTCGAAGGTGTGAAACAGTGAAACAGAAATACAAAATTATCAACAAAATCCAAATTATCAACATTATATTATTATTTAATGGACTATTTATATGACCAAACTATTTTAATTAACTTCTTTTTTTTAAATTATGTATTAGTTCAATAACAAAAATCAACCTCAAATTTTGCGTTTCCTTATTAATTAAGAATGCAATTTTTATCTGTGCTATTTACATGTCCATGGCTGTATGTATTTTGATCTATGTGAACTTTCACTTACCCGTTAATAGCAGCAGGGGCAGCAGGATGAGTAGAAAGAGCAGAAAGCGCTTCTTGGCCTTATTCTCCGTGCTGTTGGATCGGAGCAGCCATGTGTCCAGGCTGAGCACCGATGCAATTCCAAGGTAAACATAGCGCATCAGGCTCAACAGGCTGCCAGCGATGAATCCATGCTGCGTCTGCTGTTGCCTTCTGCTGGCGTAGTAGTTGTGATATGCTGCTGACTCCGAGGATGCCGATGCGTTGCCGATTGTTGTGATTCGCGTCCACATGTTACTCATGCTGCTGACAATGATGCTGATGAAGCGGACGAGCCAGCTCTGCTGCTGTTGGCCAAAATATTGCATTTGGTCCACCTCATCGCCGGAGTCGTAGTTGAGGCGTGATGTGGTTGTCTGCGTCTGATAGCGACGACGGATGAACTCCTCCTGGGCGGGATTCTGACGCACCATGAAATCGACACGTTCATCGTGCTGCGCCAGGCTGCGACGCGACATATTCGGCATCGCCACAATCCCTGGCGCCAACTGGCGCCGATGCGGCGACAGCTCCGAGTACGTATAATCCGTTTTCGGTGTTTTGCTGCGAAACATAACAAGGATTAGTAAACTAAAAATATATTAAGCTAAAATTGCACTTGAAATGTCAACGTTTTAAAAGTTAAACAGCGGAAGACTCTCACTTGACAGCTATCGCAAAGCTTTGCATGTTTATCGCTGCTTGAAAGCTAGAATTGTTCAGTTCGTAAATATTATTCTAATCTCTTGACAAACTATATAAATAGCCTAACAGTTTTAAATAATTATTTAGTAATTCTACATAATTCATTTTTTTCTTTTTTTAATTGAATTTCCATTCTGATTAATTTGAACTATTTTTGCAACAATTTATAATTGTAAAATATGGAAAATTCATTGACATCTTCACAATAGTTTTAAAGGGTTTTGAAAAGTCTAAATAAATACTAATTCGTGATAAATTTAAACTATAGTTGCAATTAATTATGATTTTACAATATGCGAAATTCATCAATTGATTTAGTGAGATATTTTAAATTAAATTTTGTCTTTTCTATAAACATTTCAATTGTGATTAACTTTGAGGATCAAGCAATCAAGTACAATTTGAGCCTTTACATTACTTTAGCTACTCACTTCCAGTACTCGCCCGCATCTCTGTACTCAATGTAGGCCAGATGATCGCCGCTTAAATTAGCCGGAGCATTACCATTAGAACGTCGGCTACGCTGCTGATGTTGCTGCTGCTGATGTTGCTGCTGCTTATGCTGCTTCTGCTGTTGTTGCAACTCGTGCGTTGAGTTGAGCACATTTTGTGTAGTCTCCAATTGGCTGCGTGGCGTGGAAGTGACAGCAGTGATGCTGTTTAAAGCATTGCCCAATCGCTTGCTGGTGCTGGTGAACATGCTGCTCACCGTGGACGCAGATGTTACCGTGCTGCCTGCTGCTGCACTGCCGGACAACTGTTTGCGTCTAAAATCCGGCGATGTTTCATCGCTTGAATAGTCAGAGGTTAGATGGGTAAATGCTTTAGAGCGCGTGGCTTTGTTGTTGCTATTGCGACTGTTGATGCTGCTGTTGCCACTGCTGTTGCCGCTGGTGCTGCCGCTTGTGGTGGTTGTTGTACGGGTCTCCACCACGTGCTCCTCCACAATGGTTCTGCAAATATGTAAACAGGTTAGTAAAGTTGGCGGAAATCAAACAAAGCATAATTAACGCACGACATGTGAATCAAAACAAACTACAAAAAAAAATAGGCTCGTAAAATGTTTTACAAACAGAAACTCGGCTGACCTTCAAACAAACCCAGCCAACCAGCCGATGGCTTTAAGCAATAACAGCGATAAATAAATACGAATCTCTCATGGCCAAGTTGCGCCCGCCTCCCTCCACGCGCATGATGTCGTCATCAGCCAAACGAGTGGAAAAAAAAGCAAACCACAAAGCTGACGTTTCAATTTCAATTTGCGCGCCAAAAAACATTGGATCTCAACTCAACAACAACAAGCGGTAGACGACAAAGCACCCTGTATGGCAGTTTGAATTCAAACACATTTGCATGAGTGCTGAGCGAACATTCTTTTTTATTGTGAATTGTATCTGCTAGATATGAGTCACTGCTTAACTGAATTTCAAACTGAATCTTATACACATTTCAATTTCATAACAATTTCAATAAGTTAATAACCCCATCTGTGCTAATTTGAATGCACATTTGTTTTTATTTCATATTTATTAATGGTTTATTAGCTGTATTGTCACCTTTTGAGTATGCCATGATTCACGAGCAGTCACAGTGACAAGCTCGCTCATCACTGATTTGAAAATATATTTCAGTTGCTCATTTGCTCATTTCGAAATTAAACTGTAGCGTCGAGTGTGAAATAACAAACACATGACGTCATGGTCACACACTCACACATACATACACAGAGCTTGCCATGTGCTTGTGTTGTGAGCTTTATTTTTATGACGCTTGAGCAGCGTTTGTTTTTGTGTATTGCGAAAGTAACAGTTATTTATTTTTTCTCTCCGAATGATAAAGCAGCGTGATTTGATTGGATTCTATTTTTAGATGCATATGCTCGATTTATGTATGTTTTTGTATATAAGTGTGTATGTATGTAATATATGCATGTGTAATACTCACTGCACATTTGGCGCCATTGAGGATTTCTTCTTCTTATGATGAACATGCCCCTCTTCCCCCGCATGATCGCAATTCTCATGATCGCAGCTGGAGCGGAGGAATGGCGTCTTGGAACGCGAACGTCGACGCGTTTCGATCTGGTAAAGTTCGTCGCTCATCGCTACTGCAAACAAACCACAAAAAATAAACAATTAACAAGACTTCTATGCGTGTGTGTGTTTAACGGGCGTGGGTTGTTTACAATATGTGCCCAAACGGTAAATTCACTTCGAATGAGATTTCGAAAATATATGCAAGTGTGATTGCGTATGTGTGTGTGTGTTTCTAAGTGTCTGTGTAAAGTTTTTCATATCTTTAATGATTTTTTATGCTTGAGTGCGCCCCTTAAAAACATTAACATTAGAAATTATGCAATGCGTGTGGAAATGAGCGCAATTGCTCGAGTTTTAATTAGACTGCAATGCGATGCTAAAAATAAATAAAAGCAAGCAGCTGCAGCTGCAAGCAAGTCGCGCGTATTTTTTTTTGTTTTGCCGGTGCGAAAAAGTCGGCAAATGGGAAGCAATAAAAAATACAAAAAGGCAACACTCCGTGTTAATATAAATGAAGCAAAAGAGAGAGGGAGAACGAGACGGACACAGGGAGAGAGAGAGTAAATAAGCCAAGCGGGGTGGGTGGCAACGCTATAAACAAACCCAAACACGTTCAATGTTAATCAATAAAATGCGACGCGACTCGCTGTCCCAAAAAAAAAAACGTATATGTATAAATTTTCTTTAATTGAGGGCTGAAAATGTGTGAAAATTCAAAACAAGTTTTCCGGCCAGGCATCTGCGTCATCAATCGACGACGTCGAACACACACACACAACACACGCACACACATTGGCTTTGGAATTAAAATGTGAGAAATGGCTTACATTTTTTTCACATTCACGTTGTTAAGCACAGAAATACAGTTTTTTCCAAATGGGCTTTTGCACAATTTGTTTTTGGCTGGCGGACGCGACGCTTTATAAATAGACTTTGCGCACCACGAAAAAAAACACGTCTAAATCCAGCGACAATCTATTTCGAATGAGTCGAAATTCGAGCATTGAGCCCGATAGTTGCCGATAAAGCGCAAATGGTTTAACAGCGATGATTTTGCTGAGTGTTATCACTTATCGATGAATTGAATAAAGAAAGAGGGCCAAATAAATATATTAAAAGGATAGATATATTAAATAATATAAAGCTCGTCATCCAATATGTAAATCTTTGTGACCATAGGGCAAATTTCACGGCGTTACTCAAATGGTTTTTCCATTTGAGACCGAAACTGGTTAATTTTGTATTTCATACAGCATTTGCCATTATGCAGTGTGCCTGAAATTGTTCAAAACAGGATAGATTTCCGGACTGCGATTGTTTGTTAATTCTTCATTAACTGAAATGGCTGATCCGTCTGAAAAAAGGCCAAAAGGGCAACACTACGCAGGAGCAGTGCTGCCAACTATCGATAACTAAAAGAGGTCGTAAAGAAGCTAGGAATGAACAAAAATTAACACATTACTTAATATTTTTATTAAATTTATTATAACTTATTAAATTAATAAGAAGTGTACATGAATTCATTGAAATGAAATGAATAATTAGATAGATAATTCAAATTACAAAAGGACACATTTGACCGGAAAGTTTTCAATATTTTGCTAACAAAAAGGCGCGAATCCATACGAATTTTATGTATGAATTTTTCTGGTTCTTTGCCAAAGCTAGGAGAAATACATTGTATAAAATATATATATTTATAAATCTTACGTACTGTGTATTTTCGGTGAATGAAGCATCAAATATAATCCTTTTTAATTAGAAATGTTGTAGTTGTATACGTATATGTATTTATTTTATATTTTAATAGTGGACAGTAAAAAAGATTTATTTATGATTTCATTTGGCCCAGTGCATTATTGGTAATACAGCTCCAAGTTCATTCCGTCGTGAATTTCATCTGCAATTGCAATAAGTTCTTAATGCCAATAACAAGAATATATACATATAAATAAATCTACTTACAATCAGATAGGCGAATTGGATCCTTGTAAATTGTGTACCATTTTTTCAGAACAATCTTCTCGTGTTTTGTGCCCGTCTGCGCCGCAATCAGTTTTTTGAGGTCGCCAACTGTGTCGTCGGGATTGCATTTAACACGCACCTGCATGGCGAGTGGCAAGCGTTATTAATTAATTAGTTTAGTGTAAGCACAAATATATTACCTTTTTGCCCAGACGATCATTGCAGGTGATTTCAATCATATTTTATGTGCTCTGCCTTCGACTTTCAGTGCGACAACAAAATACATATGTTTCGATAACTGCATGCCGATACCATGACAAAATAATCGATATTGCACCCATATGTTAAACACGTTGCCAGACTGTCGCAAAGACTAACTAACTAAACAACGCCAAATCGCTTTTCACAAAAGTAATTGAAAATCGCAAATATGTCCATGATTCCATTCTTTCCCAATCTCAAGCCTTCTGTGGCCAATCGTTATTGGTTCGATGTGACCTCCGACGAAGAGATGCAAACGAGGCGATACGAGGACGAGCGCAGGAATTGGGTGTGTTTGATGTACATAAAAAAACAAATCCTTCATTAAAAAAGACATTCCGTTCTTGCAATTAATTTTAGCGAGAGTCGTTGAAAACAGCCGCAACGGATTTGCAGCCCCTGGGCAAGGTGCACACAATAACCGGCGTCGAGACGGATGACGAGGACGGTAAGTGATAAGTAATAACTTAAACTAAAAACCAATTCTATATTTGTAATTTCCCAAAAGCCAACGACGACAGCGAGGACACCGATAGCCACGATGAGGAGGACGACGAGACAAACGATCGCGTTATTCCAGTTGCCCAGGACTTTTACTCGGCCGACGATGTACAGATGAATGAGGAGACGTCGCCCACAGTTCCATACACCATTTAGTTAAATATTCATTAAGGTTGCGTTTACAGAGTTCCCTTTACAAACTGTATTAACAAGTTTCGTTTACTTTAATCTTAAATAAATTATAAACATATTAAGCAAAATAAGTAAATAGTTGTTATATAGCTAACCGATCGGATCGATCAGTCGATTAAGGGAGTGGATTCACAAAGAAAGCAGCTAAGAGAGGATTAACAATTTCCCTACTTGTGCAGCGCAGCCGTCTCCAGTTTGGGTGCCGGCTTCGAAGCCAGGCCGGAGAGTAATTTCTTGATCTCGGCAATGGCACGACCCGGATTGAGGCCCTTGGGACAGGTGCGCGTGCAGTTCATGATGGTGTGGCAGCGATAGACGCTGAACGGATCCTTCAGCTTGCTCAGACGCTCCACGGTCATCTCGTCACGCGAATCGATGATCCAGCGATAAGCCTGCATCAGCACAGCCGGACCCAGATACTTCTCCGCATTCCACCAGTACGATGGACACGATGTCGAGCAGCAGGCGCACAGAATGCACTCGTAGAGACCATCCAGCTTGGAGCGATCCTCGACAGACTGCAGATACTGGGCTTTGCCCTTCTTCTCGCCAGCTTCGTTTCTAAGCGAATCAAACACATCAATTACATAATATGCACCTCAAATAATAATGCTAGACTAGGAAGTACCCTGTACCCAAAGCACCAGAATTGCCTTTCTCTCTTTGCCTCCCGCATTGAATGAAAATTAATAATTAAATATCTTCTGCCTTAATTCACAGATTGCTATTAGGGTTCCCAAGCATTATGGCTATATATAAGGCAATATATTTAAATATATGTTTACAAATAAATTTTATGTTCATACGAAAAGCGCTCTATTCCAAATTTGAAAATTGAAGAAACTTAACGATAAAAATAGTAGCACAATTTTTCAAATGTGCACTTAGAATTATAAAGTTTAGAAATAAATAAACAACATCTATAAAGAATGCATAAGTGGTGCTATTATTTTTTTCACAACTGTACAAGAACAATAATTCCAACGATTCCACTTAGATTTACAGTTCGAAATTGAGAAATTTCTTTCCAGAAAAAAAAGAAGCATATCCAAAAAGTCGAACATTTTAAGAAATTTGTTTGCCGCTTTCAGTTTGGTGCAATTTTCATAATTTAAGCTTGATTTTTTTTTTGTGAGTGTCTAAAATGTTATCTTATCAGATCTTATCAGAGATATCCCCAAATTCCTGTTCTAATCTACGCCTTTTAGATGGGCACAGGGTATTAACTAGTCGGTCAACTACGCATTACTCACTTGCGCTGAAGCCAGGGCTGGATATTCTTGTACTGCTCGTAGAAGTTGTTCATGTCCGGGACCAGATCCCGCACCACATACATATGGGGCAGGGGATACACCTTCAACGGCTTCGAGCTGGTCGCATCGATCTTGCTGATGCAGGCCAGGGTGTTAGTGCCGCCAATGTTCATGGCACACGAGCCGCAGATGCCCTCGCGACACGAGCGCCTAAACGTCAGCGTCGGATCCATCTCGTTCTTGATCTTGATGAGTGCATCCAGAACCATTGGGCCGCATTCGCGCATGTTGATCTCATAGGTCTGCATGTAGGGCTTCTCGCCGGCATTGTCGGGACTCCAGCGGTAGATCTCGAACTTCTTGATTTGCGGTGCCTGCGACTCCTTCGGCTGCGCCTGCTGCTCCAACTGGCTGCTGTTGCTAATCGCGCGCAGCTGAAAAAAAAAAAAAACAAAATAAAAATACCAAAATTATTTCAACGTTTTGTTCGATTTTTGTTTTTTAGTCACGCCATTCTAATTTGCTGTTCGATGCGAAAATGTTTACATAATCGCCGCCAATTGCGATAATTTTAATACACGGTTCTATGACGATTTTAGTGGGTTTAATGTTTTCGGTTGTTCTTATATAATATTAGTGTTTAATAATCCCCTCTGCGCAAAGGATCTCCTCACCTGGTGACGTGCCGCCAAGGAGCTGGCGCGGCTCAGGATTTGTCTAGCCTCGTTGACCAACATTTTCAGCGGTGTTTTTGTGGTAAAATTGAAACGGCACTGCGCTTGCAATTGTAAATTATTTTGACAAACAATTCGTTGTTTTTCCTTATGGAAAACTACAAGTTACAATCTGGAAGTGGTACAACCAATAACCGTGCAGCAGCGTTGCCAGATCACAGTTATCGATTGCGAGCTGCAAAAATTATTCAAAAATATAAATAAGTTAGGCCACCTGACTTTAATTTTAAGATAAACGCGGTTTATGTATTTTATTAAGTACTAAGCATTTAATTTAAAAAGTATAGTTTTACTTGGCAAGCAATGGAAATGGTAATTTAATGTCAGTAGTTAGTTGACTTGGCAACTCTGCGGCGTTAGTATCGATTCAGCAGACTATCGATAGCATAGCTAAGTGTGACCATCTGTTGCGATGTTATCTCAGTTAAATTGATTAGAAATTTGAACTCTTTATTTTTGTTGTTAATTTATATTTGCAAACTAACGCAATTCAGACAGCTTAACTAAATGTAAGTGTGGCCATATGTTTGAATTCTTTCTCAGTCAAATTATTCATAAATTTATATTCATTAATTCTTCATTAATGTAGATTTGTAAAGTAACACAACTCAGCTTGCCTAAATTAATAATAAATATGAAAATGGTCAAAATGCTCTTTAGATTTGACTAACTGATTCAACAGCTCCTTGGTGGGTTTGCTGACTGACGGGTTTCGCGACATTTGCTGGCATAATTGTGGGTTCCGCCCCAGGCATCGTTCCAGGCGGGTTCAAGTCACGGTGTTGCATAGCCGGATAAGGTTGCACGCTATTGCCAGATATTAAATATGGAAAAATGAATATGTTATTAGTTATTTGAGTGAACTTCAATTTCAAAAGAACCTACCCTGGCATCGGTGCTTGCATTGCCGACATTTGCATGGGCAACTGCACTTGAACATGGCTATAAAAAATAATACGAATATTAAATATTTAAATAATAATTATATATATATTAATACTAAATATTTATGCAAACCTGTAGCTCTGGCCTGGATAAACATAGTTCACCGGTTGCACACTATGCTGATATGCTGGAGGCGGGTACTGGTGAGCGGGATATCTACATGGTGCTGTAGAGCAAACAAAGAAATCCAAATGAAACTCAAAACAGTGCAATAAAACCGACGCGTACTTGTAGAGACGATAGCCAACGATAAAAGTCTATTTAGAGAATTATTCTCACTCACCACCCTCGCTGATTACGTAGCCAACATTTTGGACTGATCGGTGTTTGCGTCTTATTGCTACAATTACTGTAGTTACGACGAATATCGAAAGCGCGATTAGGAAACCGATTATAAATGGTTCCATTTCGGAAACTTAGCGCGATTGCGCCGAACAAATGACCAATTTGAGTTGACAAAACGAACTGAGTGTTAGCTCGTCAATTGCGTTAAGTTAGTCCCCGTTCGAGTCTTATCTATAACAATAACCAGTATTGATAAAGATAAGCAATATCTGTTGGCTTCTAGCGTCCAGTCGTAAATATAACAATAAGCCACAGTTGATTGGGAGTTAGTCATAAATATTTTGAGAAAATAAATACTTATATATATTAATATTAATATCACTTTAATCTGTATCATTGCCCTTATTTTATATAGTAATTTTGTCGTGAAGTTTGTAACGCTTTGAATCAAATGTCACCGATCCTATTAATTAAAAGTGTGTTTTTATTTAATAAAGTTTATTATTATTTAATATTAGTATTTCAAGAATTTACATAAACAAACATTTCAAATCACGCTTTTATAATATAATTTCATCGCCTAACGGCGATTTGAATTCTCGACCCTGGAATCATTAGATGTTTCTCAAATTAAGAAAGATTTTTTTAATTAAGGTTGAGCATTTATACATATTTCAGAAATATTTTTTTAGTATTGTAAGTATTTCTTAAAAACAGAATACAACCTTTTTAATTTTAAGAAATATTTTTCTATGTTTCATTATTTTTATTGAAATATGAAAAAATTGCTAGTTTTCAAGGCGATTTCTAAATTTCTAACTTTACTTTTTAAGCATTGTTCGAAGCATGTTTCTTAATAATTGAAAACATTTCTGAAACATAGAAAAAATCCTTTTTAATTTTCACAAATTTTGTTGTTGTAATTTTCGAAATTTCTTTGGCTATTTTTATTCTCAGTGCATGTAATGAAAATGTGAAAGCAATCAGCTAGTCTAATATAGATAGAAATTAAGGACTAACAATTTGTAAAATGCCAACTTTTAATTGAGCGTGCACTGATAAAAGTCAACGCCTGCATTGTTGTAGGGAGAGAGAGAGAGAGAGAGAGAGAGAGAGAGAGAGAGAGAGAGAGAGAGAGAGAGAGAGAGAGTGTGTGTGCGAGAGCGATGGAGTCTCTAAAAGAATCAAATGAATCAGCGACATTTTAATGGCACTTGCCAAGTACTGGCAAACTATAATAGAAAACTTTTGAAATTGTATTAACGGTGGCAAGTCAAGAACAACGCGACTTTGTCAAATGGTTATCGACCTTTTGTTGACTCTGGCATAATATTTACATGAACAATATAGAGATAGACATACTTATATATATATATATATATATGTATGTATAATGAAAGTGAGCGCAAAACTTTGAGGCTCATTCTCACCTAGGCAATGGCAATGTTTAAACTGAAAGGCAGAAAAACCGCACTTGGAAAGTTAAAAAGTCCAAAGAAAAAACCCAACTTTTACAATGTGAAAGCAAACAGAGCAGTGAGCACAAAAGTTGGGGGCGACAACAATATAAACAGCAACAACAACGACAATTGTGGGTAAGTAAACAAACCTCTGCCCAATCCCCCCTCCCCAAAAAAAGAGAACAAAAATAAAAAAGAAACCCTACTCCGGCATCGCACTCAAGGCAAATGTACATAAGTCTAAACAATGCGAAAACTTAAATAAAATGTTCGGCCAGGTGAGCCAGACTCATGTCCCCCTGCCCACCTGCCCACCTGCCTCCTGCCACCCCTCCCTGAGATCCCAAAGCACACACAGAAAACGGCAACAAAACGCCATAAGAACTGGGCTAACAAAAGGATAAAACTTTGGCCAAAATAGGAGGTGGGCGGGGCGGCTTGCTGTGTAAATTGCTTTGATTGAAATTCGAGTGTTGTTAGTGCATGCAAATGACGTCAATGACGAGCGCAGCTAATTAGTCGAGCGTGCCACGCCGCCTTTAAAATTAACGGCTCAAATGGAATCCTTTGCTTTGGGGACAAGTATGATTGCTCTGCAAATCACTAGAATACTTTCGAGGGCCACTTGGGCGTGCCCAAAAATCCAGCAACGTCAAAAAAGAATTGTTGTCATATGTACACAGTAGATTACATACCCTTCTAGACTAACAAATTTATGGTTTGGAGTCTGAAATTATTATATATATACATATATACATATATATATCTATATTTATATATTATATTTTTGTAAGTTTTAAGCAAATTTAATTTATAGTTGAATTTATTTTAATAAATTATACCTTTTAAGCAAATGGTTTTCATTTGATACATATTTAAGGTCTGGCTCGTAACTGAATATTAAATTTAAGTTAGCATTGTAAGACTCATATTTCGACAGATTGTTTTTATGGCAACTTTTTGATATAGTGGACCGACCTGGTCTGCTCCGGCCTATGTACAGTCCTCAGCAAATAAATGGCTATTATTATTATATTTTTCTTTACTTATTTATTGTCGACTAATATCGACACAAAAAATACAAAAATTAAACAATTGTATTAATATTTTGAATAATTTGTATTTATTATCTGTCAGAGGACAATCAGCAAATGATTATAAATAGAATGAATGCGACAGGTTAGTTAACTAATTTGACACAATTACTTAAAATCTGTGTGGAAGGCCCAAAACATTGCCACTTTTCGGACGTCTAACATTTATACTATTATCTAATAAATTAATTGCCAGGAAGTTTTCATGGTTAGACAGTCGATTTGAGTATCTTTGAGATGATTTGCTAATTTAGTCTCTAAATAGGGTCGTTTAGGTCGTTATGAAAGTCAACCAGCACTTACAATGAAAATTAAAAAATAAATAGATAAAAATAAATTATATATATAATAATCAGCGCTTAAATGGGATCGAAGGCTTCTCCTTCTATGCATGACAAACTGGAAAACAAAATGAAAATACCCGCTACAAGGGCATAAAAAAAGGTTGGCAAAATCAATACAAACTGCTGAAAGCGAGTCAAATGAATAGGCTTCGATAGATGCTTAGATTTGCCAAATTGAGCGAACCACTTGATAAATGTTTGTGGTGCTTCAAATATACATTTATACTTACGTCTGCCACATTCAGTTTATTTCCGATTTTTTTGTCGTTCTGTTGCCTTCTCTTCCACACTCTGCGAAAAAATGTACACTTCAAATTACAGCTAAGCTAATTTCCGAATATGTCAAGAGAAGACATATAAGCGATGCAATTAAATTATCTACTTAATATTGTTAACAATTAATTTTAAACTAATTAGAATTAAGCATTGAGTCCTCTGCAATGATAACTATATTTATATATTATTAACTAATTATATGTAACTCTGTTAGTATATAAGTATCTATAAATAAATAAATAATCAGAAAAATATTTTCTACATTTGGGAAATAAATTTTATATTAATAAGAAAAACACAATAAATGTATCTGTTTATTCAAATTAATTTCTACTAAATAAAGGGTATCTCTTTATTAAAATAACATTTATACATCTACAAAAATTTAGAATTAACAAAGTTTTTGAAAATTCTACATTGGAATTAAGAATCAACCATTTCGCTTTAAAAAATCACTTTCTAATGTTGGAAAAAAATGTGGAAAAATAAAAATGAATCGTTTTTTTTTTTTTTAAGTTTAAGTCTAGCTTTTTTGTGAGTGTAAATGTGTAACAGTTGTTGCGTGTGTTATGACGCACGCACACATCCATTTAAATATGACTGCATGTGTATCTTTTCAGATATATCCATGTATAGTATACATAATATATGGATGTAACAGCTTGAATAACTTTGTGTCTATCAATAGAGAGACAAACGCCGCAAAAATACCATTTGGATTTCTCACAATAACTAAATGCCAGACAATATTGTCAAAGTTGTTGTGTACTATATTAAAATGACACTCATAAGGCGTCATTTCCCTGGAGTGTCATAAAAAGCAATACATAAATACAGATATATATATATATAAATATATATATAAATATATAGACACACACAGACACTAGACAGTTAGATAGAGATGTGTAATTCAATAGCCTGACTCTGTTATCTAAATGAATTATTTATGCCCGCTTAGTGGCTGTGGGTCAATTTTGTAAACATCGATTTCTGCTCGTTGTGCCATTTGTGACATTTAATATATCATTAAAAGTGCAGACGTCAACCGCCCACTCTCTGCACGACTCGTAACTATCGTGCAGCATGCTCATTTAGTGCTTGTCAATTGCCACAAATTGGCTACAAATTTGTTGGCCTTTCAATTATTACGCATGCGACGCGTGCAACTGTCGACAGTCTGCTAGTCGAGTGGTTGTGTGCAGTTGTTAGTGCGTATTTAACTGGCAGTTAAATTGATAAAGTGTCATTAGAACTATCTGAAAGTGATACTTACAGCGTGGATTATGACTCTTACACAACCGCCAGTCTGTGAGTGAATTAGCAGTAGCAAACATAAAAAAAGAGCAAACATTGAGTGAATATAATCCAGCTTCAAGATTTCCTATTAGAACTTTAAGCATTGCTTAAATATCACCTGAATAAATATGAATATATTATTCAAGTGTTGTTCTGGTTTTTAAATCAATGCAGTTTTAAATTTTGTGCCTTTCAACTTAATTAAAATATTCATTAATTTATTTATTAAATGGCGACTAAATGCCACTAATTTGAAAAAAGGTTTTACAAAATTAAATTTTAAAGTTAAATTTACAATTCCAATTAAAGTTACAAAAAAAATTGAATAATCAAATCAAAATTTATTGGAAGTATTGGGGAAACACAGAAAAAACCAATCAGACCAAAAATATGAAAGAGTCAATATGAATAATTTATGATGCTCAAATATAAACGAAAAGGTTATTTTCGTGACAAGAAATTTAGAATTGAATTTTTACTGACAGAAATTGACGACTCTGAATCGATTACATTATTAAGTCTATTGCAATTATTACAAAGTGCTACAACTGCAACTGCAACTGCAACGGGGAACAGAAAAATGATTTCTTTGGCACATCGACGTAGCGGAATCGATTTCACAATTTAGTAATTGAAAACAAGATAATAAAGATAACACCTAGCATGACACGCTGAATAGTAAGGGGGCAAAGGTCAATAAGGAGAAGTCTATCGATGTGTAGAGGTAATTCAAGAGGAAAAAATAAGAACGTCTTTGGCACAGATTCTAGTCTGCTTAGGTGGAGACAACTCGTGATAAAACCAAGAATTTGAATAGCTTTCTTCACAGCGAATTTAATAAAACTATAAAATTTGAATTAACTTCATACATCTGTCAAGTGTTATCCCGTAAGAATTGAAAATGTTATTAAAGAAAGAGAGTATTCCACAGACTTGAGTAATTTTAATAAGCTTCATAAGCCAATGGCCCTGAAAAAAATAAAAACAGTGTCTTACTTTTGTTAATTCAAAAGTCTATGTTTTTATGGTGAATTTTAGAAAGAATGGTTCCCAAAAAAAGTTCTTACATTTGTACTTTCTTACCCTCTTTTGAAATATATTTCTTAATTATAGAAAATCGATACATATTTAAAAAACCGTATCTAATCTTAGGAAATACCTTTTTTTTTGCATACTTGGAAATAATTTCTTAAAATAAAAAATATATTCTAGCTTTTACGGCATTTTTCATTGTAGGGCGATATTTTTCTGAGTGTATTGAGACAAAGCAAAAACCTTGCACTATCTGTAGTTTCACTGTAAGCTGCTTTCGCTTGAGTTAGTGGCAACTATTTTTGCCCCATAGGCATGACTGAATGTGGCATGTGGCATTTGCAGCTTGTATTATTGCGTCGCTTGAAAAGTCTGTACTTATTTCGATTGCGACAGGTGTCCATCTCGTAAATGTCCATCAAGGGCGGAGTGTAAAATCTTGTTGTAATTCCAGCAAGACAATTTTATGTGCGCTGTTTGTTTGATGTACATTTTCATTACATACTTTCGAGTGCATCAAATTTTATGTGGCCCAACCGAAGCGAGGCGAAACGGAATAAAAAACTTAAACAGCTTGCTGAGCAAAATTTTAAAGTCCTGGCAAAAAAAATTGTTAGCATAAAAAATGCTTGTGAAATTTTACACCTGTGTGTTAAGAATGTGTGTGTGTGTGTGTGTGGGTGGGCGTTTGCGTGCTTTTCAGCTGTTGGCATAATACAGAAATACTAAGACAGATCCTGTGACAGCGTCCTAAGTACTAGATGCCAGGGAAATCGCTGAGCTTGTTTTTAATTTCAATCAACTTATGGGTGACAGGCAACGCCTGTGTGTGTGTGTGTGTGTTGTGGGTGTGCAATTCAAGGATATCTTATTTTTTATGCATAACAGCTCAGAAACTATTTCTCAAGCTGATGGCGGCAACTTGTCGTCACAAGGAACGACAACGGCAATGACAACAATGGCTTACAACACAAAGTTGTCAGTCAGCAGCACACAAACAAGATATCAAAAGCGCATCAGGAGGCCCAAAGGTATTATTGTTGACGTTGTTGAAACCTGATATGGGAATGGATGCTTCAGTCAGCCAGTCACGCAGCTAGAGCTCAGATAGCATCACGTACTGAATTCAATTCGAGACTTCGACTGGGCATAGTCCGGACACGAACGGCATAAATGAAGCTATCTGTGCCTACAGCCCAAAACCCCAACCCCCAACCTTAACCAAATGGTGTCAACTTTAATATTGTCACCATAGATGGCCCCGAACGGTAAATGGAAGTGCTTAGATATCCTCGGAATCTGCATAATTTCTGACATTTTAGGAGTGTCGATTGCGGCTGTGGAAACAATGCGCTCGAATTGTTTGGCGCAAGTCCTTTTTGGCCGCACCTCAACTGCCGGCAAATGACCGTTTAAATGGTTTCGAGTCTTTGACTTAACTTGGCTTAAGTTTTGTTCAGGTTGAGTCCGTAAAAACCATTTACAGCTCAATTTCCCTAACAAGTTTCGTGATTAAACTTTAAATTTGTGAGCTTCATAAACTTCATATGGCTTTATGAATGTAAGTCTGCAATACCCAAAAGTATAAAAGGCTTAAGCTAATATTGCTTGAATATATTAGGCGGAAAATGTGAATGCCATTCGGACAAAGGGAAGACTTTATTATACAATAAATCGGAGTTAAAAGTTTGGAATTTCTGCTGCTTCCAAATACACGTAAAATTTTATAAATCTTTAAACTTTTATTTAATAATGTAAAGACCTTTTTTTTAAGAGATTCTTGCCTGGAAATCTGAATGTTCAGCACAGAAAGCTTAAAGAAACAAGATGGAAGTGCTATCTAAGGCATATTTGCATTTTATTTGTAAATAAAAAATGGTTTCTATGAAGCCAGCAAATAACATATTCAAATTTTATATATTTGTTTCTACATTTGTATCAGAAAGGTTGACATTTTTTCCGCCATGGATATGGCCGAAGATGATGATTTTGTTAGCAAAGCTGAATTGGTTTAATTCGACGTATTTCGTGATGGATACAAGGAAGCTTTAAAAGTCATAAAAACCGAGACGACAGAAGAACAGATGGGATTAGCTACATTTATATATTTATAGAATATTTTTTCTTTTTAACTCAATTATTTATTTGTAATATACCTAATTGAATGCACGTTAAATTACAAATAACCACATTTTTAGCATGATAAGATAAGATATTTTTAAGGCAATTTAAAAAAATGAAGATTAAGTTGCGGCATTCAATTAAATGCACTGCATTTAAATAAAATATTTTGAGAATGCGGTTATAGTTATTTAAATGTACAACATTTTTATTACATAAAAAAATGAATTGGATCTTTTTGGACTTTAAAAGGTGGAATTTGAAAAAAAATCCCTTGCGCAACTGCCCAAATCCATGAAACTTTTGCTACCAGTCTAATATTGTCGAGAAATAATGCTCCACATTAATGGATTTAAGTCCTTTGATCATACTTTGCACTTTATTTACATATATATTTTATATTTGTAATTTTATAAGGAAAAAAGCGTGTGCATTTAATGAAATTTTTCGGAGTGTCTAATTTATGAGGTCGGAGACGTCTTTCTTCATTCTAAAATTAATTATACAAGGCTATAAAAATGATGTAGTACAAGTGAGTTTTTGATGAAGTTTATTTTTCCATTACATGCTGGACAAAAATTGTGTTTCTAAATTTAAATGCAGTACTTCACTGGAAAATAAATTATTACTACAAATTTATTGCTCTCCTTGGCATGCCGGAAATTATCTGAGTTGGCCACATTCTTATTAATTATTCAAAAGAACAAGCCGACGAATTGTTCCAAGGAGAATTGTATGATAAATGATTTGAGTCCCGCCCAATTGCGGCCCTAGCCATATATAAGTATCAATAATATATAGCTTAAGAGCTGACAGGCGAGTAAGATTGTCTGTTGTTTGAGATTTGGTAAACATGGTAGTAAACATGGGCGTAGCAGCAATGGGCAAAACGAGGCGCAACTTAGCACGGTATTTCTTACATTAAATATTATACAAAAATTGCAATTCAAATCCCCATCACGAAATCCAAATAATTTATTAGTTTGTTACTTTTTAAAAATTTGATAAAATTCTAAAACCGATGCTCAATTTCCGCTTTACAAAATGTTTAGTGGTCTAAAATAGTTACTAAAATAAATGTGACCGGGGCAACAATTATAAAAAAGGTCACGTCAATCTCAGACTCCTGTTTGAAAGCATTGATATATTGCAGATTTTGAGCTACTTCACAATATCAAAATATAAAATCCCCAAGTCCAAGAAAATTCATACTATTTGCTCCTTGTCACGGTCACAACAAATAGAATACACAAAATAAACAGGTGGCACATTTACATATATGCAAATCTATTAGTTAATTTATTTTCAACAAACCTTGAACTATATTTTCCAACAGCTGACAAAATACTAAACTAAATGTGGTTTTTATTAGTAATTACAGCGTATACTTTATGAATGCATCAAATTAAATTAGTATTTGGAAGTGCTGTAAAAAATGTAATCAAACTCTGCTCTATCAACGGAAACACTTATTTAAAAAGGTCTTAACTTTGATGGCCCCTCAATCATATTTTGCTGGTCATAAAATGAGCATAAAAACCGTTTTATTACTGACCTACTTACAATGAAATAGTGAACAAATTAAAGTCAACTTCATCAATCCACCAGGAAAACTTTTCCATCAGCAGCTTTAAAAGTGTTTATAAACAATTATCTATCTCCTGCTCGTAAACGATTCATCTTAATTATATAAATAATTTCAATTACTATGACTGTGTCAAAAACAACCATAAAGTCAGCAAATGTGTCGCAAAGTTTTTTTTATCTTAGTAACATTATTTATGGAACAATTTATTATATCATCATTTATTTGAAGTTTATGTAAATAATAAAAATTTGAAACTCGGCTTAAGTTATTTCCAACACTTGCCGCTGCTCGTTAAATTATTCAAATTAATTTACATATCTTAACTAGAATGCTTTCATTAAATCCTCATAAATAAATGATGCGATAAGTAGGTCAAGACGACAATCGCCAACCAAAACGTCAACTGAACTGAAGCAAATATGAGCCAGGACAAACTAACCTTGAGTATACCGGGATGAGTATAGGTATGATGCATGGCTTCATATATAGGGCAGGGAGTAAGGACAAGCCTTAGGCAAATATTTACACATTTAACGGACGCTGACGGCCTTGATTAAATGGCCAAACAAAACAAAACACACCAAATGAGCGAAATCTGGGCAACACCAGAATTAAATACGAGGGTCGAGTAAACAGTAAACGAACCTTCTGTCGTATCTAACAATCGGTAGAAATTAACTCAATAGATACATCTAATTAACTATTTAAAAAAAGGTTTCTAGACTAGACACATAAAGCCCAACAAATAGCGCAACATTTCTTGCAAGGATTAAGGAAATTTAAAAAAAAAAAAAAATCGTAGCAAAATTGTTAAGTACACAGGAAAGTAACAAATTAAGAAGGGACAGAGAAAGACAGATATAAAAAATGAAAGAGTAAATAAAGCTGAGATAGGCAAATCGCTGAACATGCAGAGTAAGATAAGTTTGCCACAGTAAAACACGCTCAGAGATTTCCCGTGAAAATTGTAATATTGAAAATGTGATTACAGCATGATAGAGTTCTATAGACTATATAAAGCATAATTCAGATTATAATTAATTTTTGAAAGTTTATATATGTATATATATGGTAAATGGATCTTGTATGGCCGGCCCTCGAATTAATATTTACTTATGTGATGTGGCAGAGCGGGCTAATCAAACAGTTGCCAACAAAACAGTTAGGCAAAGCCAACACAAGGCGCCCACACAATGCGCTATGCAAACAGGCAGACAGCGGCAAGAAAATCACAGTTATGCCCCAGTTCCCCTCGCCCCAGGCGTCTGTTTTATGTATGTGGGGCCTGGGTCCCCTACTAGAAGAATCTTAATGCGATTTTCATGCGAATGCGATAAGCGTAGCATAAACGCAATAAGCTGCATATAATCAGCAGCAAGACAAGAAATCTACACATTATATATTCGCACACACTTACGCACACACTGGCAGGCAGGCAGGCACAGACAGACACACACGCGCACACAGACACCTGCCCAAAGTGGCTATAAAAGTTGGGCACGCAGAAAAGTATGCTACGCTTTTGGCTTGGCGCTTTAATGACCGAAACGCTTCAGTTATTTCAGATACGCTTTCAGTTAAGGCACTACCTAAGTGCGGGAAGAGAGAGAGAGAGAGAGAGAGAGAGAGAGAGAGAGAGAGATAGAGAGAAAGGCGGAGGTGTCAGCGGAGTCGTTTATTAAAGCGTTGACTTGAGTTTCTGTTTAAGTTGTTGTTGCAATGCAAATGTATGTAAAGTGTTGAAGCGATGCCAAACAATTTAGCCGAGACCCCAAATGAAGTGAGAAATATTAAATTAAAGCCCGCTGGGCAGAGATACTCCTAAACTAGCTACATACATATGCATATACTTTAGCCAGAAATACAGTTGAAACTGCTTCTTGACTGAAAGGCAGCTGGGCATCTGCCCAGCTAACAAACAAATACAAAAGAGGGCAGGTATGGGCGTCAAAGGTAAACAGAATATAAATTGCTTTGGCGCTTTTGTTTTTGCTTTTGTTTTGTTTCTTCTTTTTTTTTTTTTGGTTGTTTGTTTGGCCAATGCCAATAGCTGATAATGGGGCAGCGTCCAATGCACCCGCTGTGAATTGTTTGGTTTCTTTTTTTCCATGCAGAGTCGAAGAACCCATTAAGAGCTTCGTCGAACGGTATTGAACCTGCCAGCAGATTTTTGGCTGCTAAATTAGATTGAATAAACACGCGGCGTATACGCAATTTGTTTGCGGCACATAAGGGACTCAGATACTGCTTTCTATTCGGCATCGCACATTTAGTGCCTTTTTATGCGTAACGCAAATTATTTAAATTTATAAATTATGTAATTTATGCGCAGATGTGCCTAAATTTAATACAGGTTATTGCTCTGACTTTTGTTCGGTAGAACACAACATTTAGTAATCCACCGAAAGTAAATTTCACATATATATATATATACTATATATTTATTTACATACATATATATTTATGTGGTCGAAATTGCATTCGTCTCCCATTTTTCTTCTTAGACTTTTAAATGTGTTTAGGGTATACGAAGGGGCAACTCTTCCCTCTGCTGCTTATCAGCTAAGAATCGCAAGCCCTGCAAATCAAAAGTAAATAAACCCAATGCTTTTCAGTCATTTGAATAAGCCAAAAGTTGGGACACTGCCTAATGAGCTTAGTGAAATGTGTTTTAAAATTAACTCTTGGCCAGCAAGTTGTCAGCGATGTTGTCCTTGGTTGGCAGCTGTTGTTCAGACATGCTCATAATTGCGCATGTAATTTGGCAAGCAGCTTAAGTTGGCAAAGAGTGAAAGTGAAAAAGATAATTTGGACTGCTTCAATAATTAACGCACTCAGAATCAAGACAGAGCAGCAGAAGAAGATGTAGTCAAGCAATCAGACAACATGGCACAAAGAAAATGTTAGCCAAGCGGGCCATGAAATTCACCAGAACATTATCCACTCACACACACATATACACACACACACACACACACATATATACATATCCACAAGGGAAGAAAGACGTACGCTTCTTGGCCAAATGGCAAATGTTGTCAGCTGCATGCTGCAGAGAAATACGTTGCGACGCTTGCCGCTTTCAGTTTGTGGCAAGTAAGCAACTGCAGGAGTTGGTTTTCTTGAACAGGAGTCGTGGCACCGCCTGGCGACACTTGACACGTTGACAGCGCCAATGTTGCCACTAAAAAACTAATTTCTCGCTCTGTTGCGCATAATTTTATGCAATTGTTTTAGATTGAATTGCACAGACTGTAAACTATGCGAATGGTCAGATGACCACTTTGAGTGCCATTGCAAAATATGTTTCGCACTTGATGTTTTTAATTGAATTTGCATATTTGGAATGCAGCCAGGTCTTAGAGACATCACTGTACGGTGTTGCCTGCAATGAGTGCATAAATATAACAATTAATTACAACATATTCGCAATTTCTTATTGACATTTCATGCAATTAACTTGGTTAATTATTGCCGGCTGTGCACAGGCGTCAACTACGCCACATGTCGTATACGTAATGGTTAATACCGAATCATCATTATAATTAATGAACGTTGCGATGCTATTAAGACCAGACATGCTTAATGGTTCTTAAAGTATATGTATAACATTTTGTATTTACTTAATGTGGACCAAAAAAAGTGCACATATTAACAAAATGAAGTTTCAAATAATACTAAAATGACCAGTTAAATTAAATAAAATTAAAAAAAATTAATTTAAAAAAGTAAAAATAATAATTAAAATAATAACAGTAATCATAATAATAATTAAAATGTAAAATGTAAAAATAAATATAAAGAAAAGGGATATAATTAATAAATAAATCTGTGAGTGTCAAAGGTAAAATAGTCCAACATTTATTGCATTCTTCTTTGGGGAAACCCAGAAAAAACTCAATTAATCCAGAATTGGTTTAAAGTTAGTAGCTTAGTACTAAGGGAATTTGGCAAAATGTTAAGAAGGAAGAGACAGAAATAAGAACATAAGTCAGAGGCAGGCAAATCTCAGCACGAACTGCTAGTTATAAGCTGTTGAAATCTGTAGTATAGAAAGATAACATGCCTAAAATGGATTCAGCTGAGAGCCCTCCAGGCACTTGCTTTCTCATGATAAGCTCGCATGCGTCAAGCTGAGAGCTAAAGTTGCCAAAGCTACTAGGAATTTCATACGAAATTGAACTTTAAACACACTTTTGGAACTTTGCTGCAAGCCAGCAAGCATATTTAATATAAATTATACACAAAATAATCAATACAAAAACTTGAAAGATAGAATACTTTAATTGTTGGTGTACCCATCTGAGATATGCGGAATTTAATATTCAAACGACTTTCCGCTAACAACAAACAATAAGTTGCCCGCATACTTTTGGCAAGTACTCAAGTATTTTGCCAAATATTTGCCACTTCCAAAGTCAGTTTAATACCAACAATAATTCAATTTACAAAATGTTGGGAAACCAATTTATTTGGCCAATAGAATTTGAGCCTTGTAATATATCAGCCATTTAAAGCTTACAATGTATTATGCATAAATACATATACAAATTTTGCGAATATTTGTTTTCAATTGAAAATTGAACCAGAAAATGAAAATAATTAAAATGCTTTTATATTGCTGCGTTTCGTGTTAATTGTTGCTATAGCACCTGTGCTAATAAATATGAGGGATTCTATTTTATTCTATTCTATTTTTAGTCGCAAAGGCTCCAACTTGAATTGTATTGTTTAAGTAATATCTTTAATTTATCACCTTTATTTTCTTTAATAATGCGAATTAAACATAAAATGCTGATTTAATTTTATCCAATTATAGTGTGTACTTAAAAGAGTTATTATATTATATTAGATAGGTGCCATCAAAGGAAATCACGACAAATTTTACACAGCGCAGAAAAGAATGCTATGAAAAAATTATGAAAATCTGCGAGAATTACTGTTTATGTCGTTTGATATTTGTTGTAGTTGCAGATAGTGTGTTTAATTAGCATATGTGTATTACGATTGTCGATTATCAGCCACGCCTATGGCCTAATCAAATTACATGGCCATAATGCTGATACTCGCAGAGATATTTGGGCTCAGTTTAAGAGGCAATTTGCGTTAAACGTTGATTGAATAAGCGTTAATGCAACTAGAATCGAGTATAGTTGACCGTCCAACTCACATTCACACACACACACACACACACTCACACACACACACACTCACACACACACTCAAACTCACAAACTTACTCATACAAGCAGAATGACATCAACTGGCAATCAGGCTATGAACACGTGCGCTGCCCAACTGACTCATCGATTTACTACACTCAGAAAAAATATCTGGCTGATGTGTGGATTATTCTAAAATATAGAAAAAATTGTTATAATTTTTATGTACTTTACTTATATTATTATTAAACGTTAATGTTTTAGCATTTCATATATACAAACATTTTTGATAGTTTATAAATTCAAATATTTTAACCAGAGACACAAAATTTCATTAATTGTTTCTGTATTTTAGAAAGTATTTTTTTATAATAGAAGCGTATAATGCAAAATAAAACAGACATTCTATTTTTAAGGAATTTTTGTTAGCTATTCAAAACAATTTTTTGTAAAAACTCAGAACATTTTTCTAGTTTTCATACCAATGCAAAGAATTCTTTTTTCGTATTTAAAATTTGAAAACAAAACTTGCTAATTTTCCGGAAGATTTTCATTTGAATGGGAATTCTTTTTGAGTGTGTTTACTTGACTAAGCCAAACAGGATTGCTGTTACCTGGACACGTGCACAGCTGCAGCACAGCTCAACTGCTCAACATCACGGCAACAATGTCATGCGACCAATGTGCAGTAGCAACATAAAAAAAAGAGAAAGAAACGCAACAAAAAGTTAAGCAGCTAACGTCGTTTGCTGTGCTAATGGCGAGCTGTACAGGAAATGCCATTAGCACAGTTTTTCCGATAAGAAAATGCATTAACGTGACTTGGATGTTGGCCTAGACGGGCAGTTAACAAACATTGCGGTCTTATGACACCGTCAAGTTTATTAAGGGCACATTTATCATAATTAACAGCAGTCAGCCAGACAGGCAGGCCATCTCATCATCTACGTCGATGCCAGGCTGCATGCGAGTCGGCCAAAATACGACAATTCAACTGGCCAAAATTCATGGCCATGACATGCCTGGAATACCTTTTGCTTAAAGCTGCCCAAATGACGAAATGCCGAAACGCCGGGCAAAATGTCGAGAAGGAGCCATCAAATACCAGAGAACGACGTTGGCAGCTCATAAAAAATGCTACAGGACTCTCACGCCCAGGGGAAGGTCCACAAAACCAGCCTACGAGTGTGGAAAAAAAAACAATAGAAGAAAAACCAAATGGAAAATAAAAACATGGAATTTATGCGCACAGCGCCAAATGATTCATGCGGAAGTAAAGGCACTCGTGAGTGCCGTAAATATTGTTGCACCAACCAAAATGTGGCAAGGAAAAAAGAGACGATGGAATCTTTGCTTCTCTGCTAGCAGTTTTCAATATTTCGGAAATGAGTTCAGTTTCAACTCTTAATAAATACCGTCAGTTTGCTTAATGGACGAAACAGTGTGACCAGACAAAAGACACACACTTCTGTATTGTTTCTTGTTCTTGTTGTTGTTGTTGTTGTTGTTGTGCATATTTAAATTGACAGTTTGATTGTTTCGCAGAACGATTCCATTTCATGTGCAATTCACGCGAATAACTGCCTGAGGGGGAGCTGAAGCAGTAGTAGTAGTAGTAGTAGGGGTAGTGGAAGAGGCAAGCAACTGTTGAAGTGTTGCCGCAATGCGTCGACTCACCAAATGAGCGCTCAACAAGTTTGTTGCACGGCAGCATTAAGAGCACGCAGAGAGGGAATTGTGAGAGAAATAAGCGAATGCTGAGGCAACATGTTGCCACACATACTTAAAATGCCTTGTAAATAAATTCATAAATATAACAAGTTAAAAAGGTAAAAATAGAT
This sequence comes from Drosophila anomalipes, assembly GCA_035041615.1. Lineage (NCBI taxonomy): Eukaryota > Metazoa > Arthropoda > Insecta > Diptera > Drosophilidae > Drosophila > Drosophila anomalipes. Next base: position 655,027 of record JAWNKZ010000041.1, read on the forward strand.
TAAGCAAAATTGTATAGTTTTATAATTAATTTTTCAATTTATTTCTTAAATTAAATCTCTTAAAGTTTGTAGATTGCCCTTAGTCTACATTAAATAAATAAATACGAATATAAGAACAATTTATATATTATGAAATATAAATTCGAACATCCAGCATTATTCTTTTTATGGGTGGGAAAACAATTAAATTACTTTTTAAAAAAAAATTTCCATTATATTTCGTTTGTGGCACCTAAAAAACAGAAGGTCTGTTGAAATACAAAATAGATTTAATTAATTTTCTCGAGTTGAGTTAAATAGTGAGTTAACATTGTGTATCTTATTTCGCGACCTTTATATTATTCTTCGAGTTTTTCATTATCGATCATTTTTTTTTGATCTGTAAAGTGTGCTTATGTTAAAAATCAAATCTGCAATTATTATTAGCAGTTGATTTTCCTGCTCCTTTCGCAGTATTTGATTATTCGGTAGCTATTTGGTAGCTTTAAGATTTGCAACCCAACTGCTGACGTTATTTTTGTTCCCAACAATGTTGCCGTGTAGTTTTGGCAACATGTCCACCCCAATGCTTAGCAGCATTATGGCAGAGTCACTGCAAGCACGTTTTAGCTTCCGTTTGCGTGGTTTGCCTTTTTTCTTAGCACAGTTTTTGCCTGTATGTTGCTGTTGCTGTTGCTGTCTGCCGCCAAAATGTCGAGTTTCCTGGCGTCGTTTTCGCCAGGCGACTGATCGGCGCCTTCAGCTTCTGCCAACCGAAAATGGATTACATTCGCTTCGTCTAACTCGTTCTATCCAATGCTGGCAAATGGCGTGCATTTGTAATGCACATAAAATTTAATTTAGAAGGCACATGATTTACATATATGTAAATTGATTGTTTTTCTTATTATAATTTCTTTTTTCTTTTCTTTACTATACTTTTTTGAGATTGTGCTGTATTCAATAAAAATAAATTTACACATATGTGTGTAATTCTACTTAATTGTCCACATGATATTTCAATTATTAACATGAGTTTCAAACCACTGTAACAATTGCCAAACTTGTTGCTAAAAACGCGCCAAAATATGAGGCAACACACACACACACAGATACACCACGGAAAATAACACAGAAATGCCCACCGCAGCAGTCAACACTGCAGTCATCGCGATGAGTAATTTTCACCACCCGAATACGACCAACCCCAACACCCAACCCCCAACACCCGGACAGAGCCCAGCTGTCAGCAGTGGAAAAACTCACCTGTTAGGCGCAGGATGCCTGGCCAGATGCTTCTTCTTGTTCGTATTCACACCCCTCTCCTGTGGCCAGCCGAGCCAATGGTGAATTGAGCGAGTTTCTGGTCGCTCGCACTCTCGGCACCAAACAGTTGCGACGCGACTAAGGAACGTAACGGACGTGTTAACGCTTTCAAAAGTTCAACGAAAAGTTTCTCAAATAAAATACAAATTTTTCAAAAGATTGGAAAAAGTTTAAGTTTTCAAATCAAAAAAAAAAAAAAAGAAGGCATTCAAGAATATAATTTTCAATGTTCTTAAGAAAAAAATGAATTAAAATAAATTAATTTAAATAATAAATATAATATTTATAAAAAGTGCGAAACGCGTGTTGAATTTCCCCATTGCGAATTGTCAGTCAAAGTTCAGTTTGCCGTCATCTCTCGAACACATCGAACGTGTGCAAAGAACGTGAATCGAATCGTGTTTATAAATAATATAAATAAATAATAATAGAACTCATTGAATCGGTAAACAAATGTAGATTATGCTCAGATAAAAGCTGTACATAAATTAGCATACCCCTTTTAACTTAACCCATAAATATATATATATATATATATATATATATATATATATATGCCATATGCCATATATTAACTGTATATTATGCACGCAATAACCAGACTAAAACTTATTAACCACCATATTAGTTACCATTTATATAGATAATCCTAATACGTAGAAGTATATTTAATAAATCCTCAAGTTCCTTAGACTGTAGTCATTAATGTTGGACGAGGTGTATTTCCATTTGATAAACGATTTAAGTTTGAGGCTTTATTGCTTTTCACTTCTGACTATCTTACTCACTGTATACTATATCCACCGGATCTGGCCAATGGGCAATCGGAAAGTAAACCGGATCGACAATTTGCCACGTAAGTATTCTTAAGTTCTTGCAACATTCTTAATCAATTGGATTCGATTCCCTGCCAGTTCAATTAGTCAGCAACTGTCTACAGTTTTCCACTTCAAAGTTCAATTAAGAAGAGTTTTTTTTTTGCTGAAAAACTTGACGGGATAAACATGAAGTGCAAGTTACATAAAACAGCTGTTGCCCTCACACTAATTGCATTTTGCACTGAAGCCAAAACTTTACCAAACAAATCCTTCAGCAACATGTCAGAAATTGCTGTAGTTTTCGTTCTCTGTTTCCGTTTCTCGATATCATATCAAACCGTGCACAGACCGCGGTCTGATAAGACTCTTATCAAACTACACCCACACAGCACCAGCACAGCTTGATGATAAGGTAATACGCTGCAATGCACACAGTCACCACAATAGCAAACAAGAACAATATACAAATATATATATATATATATATATGGCTTCCATATACGAACACATATGAACACAATTTGCAACTCGTCACTTGATATCCTCAACGGAACTATGGAAATATAAGAAGTATAACTTTCAACAGCATACGCAGTGGAGCATTGGGTTGTCGACAAGGGAATGGGAAGTCGATTGGTGTAATCAATGTAACATGTTATTGAACACAATTGAAAATAGCTTAAATAAATAGCCTAACACTTTTTATTATTTATTATAAAGTTTTAATATCAATTATCCCACTCGCATATCCTGCTTATAGCCTTGGGCTTTCTGTTTGGTTTGGCTTTGAGTTTGATTTCATTTGGAACATGTATAAAAAAATAAGTAAGAATGTTGTAGTCGGGAAAATTGGACAACAAAATATCCTGAACCCAGCTATTACAATTATTATTGCAGTTTTAAGAGTAAATTTAATTTTAAAAAGATATCAGAGCACTTCCAAACTTACTTTAGTTATATCACACTCAAGTTTAATCAGATGTGGAAGTGTTCTCATTTCATAAGGCTGGAACAGATACAAAAGGAATAAATAACAAAATATGACAGGTTCAGAGACTTGCTTTCTTTCTTTATTTTTTTCTATCACTTTTTATCTCTCTCTCCCCCTGCGTCTCTTTCTAACGATTTACTCTCCTTCCTTTCCTCAATTCTTTAAATAAGCCTCCAGATATAGTTATTTTTTTTATTTTAAATTTTAATTTAAATATTATTTATATAAAATATATATTTAAATATATATTAGATTTGCGGACTGTTTTTAGTCAATTTTAAATAAATAAATAAATACAAATATGTTTTTATTCGATTTACATACATATGCATGTTAGTTTGTATTACTTATATATATATATCTATATATCTACGTGATGCAGAATACACACAATTATCATGCTGTCCCCTTCTCACACATGCACATTTTTTTTTATGTATACCTGATGATAGTAAAGAATTCAATATGGGCTTGGGTGTTTCTTAGCCGATCTTAATGACATAGTTGCTCAATATAATTTATTAGAAGTAAATTAATCTAAATTTGTGACTTTCATAAGCGAAACGAGTCCGAAGTTATTTATAAAAAATGAATTTGATATTCGCGTGGTATACAAGAACTTATTTGCTAAAATTGAAGTACTTAGCTCGTATAGCCTCTGAGATCATTTGGATCAGACAGACGGACAAACAGACAGATATGACTGTTGGCGCTGATCAAGAATATATTTACAAAATGGTTTCTGATATGCTTCTAACTGCCTGTTACATATTTTTGCATAACTTCAATATACCCTCTCCATCCATTTTTAATCGGTTCAGGGTATAAAAATTACTAGAATAGAAGCGTGGCTTTGAGTGTTTTTTCAGATATCACGTTATACAATTATCTAGCTGGTGCTTGAAATGCGAATAAATTGTAAAGCTTTCATGAGCAGCTTGCAATGGGAATTTTTCAGACAGCATTGAGTATACGTAGAAAACAATGTCATATTGTACGTCAGCGCCATTTTTGTTAAAATAATTCTGTACATGTCTGGAAAATTGTGATGATATGCTCACACACACACACACACACACACACACAAACACACATATGTACATTCATTTATATATATAGAAATCTCATGAGCAAAACTTGCTTTGTTTAGGGCCAACATGCATTAAGCCCTCTAGGCTGCTGTCAGCAGTGGGCAACAAGGCCCATTAGCACATACATTCACATACACACACTCACTTACACACTCACACACACTCACTTACACACACAAAGGGAAGCAGAGAACCCTTTTGACTGCTTTGGAGAGTGAACAACAACAATAGCGCTGTGCATTAGTTTGGTTTTCATTTGTAGCAAACTAAACATATATTGTAAAATACACAATTGTAGCTGCCTCAGATATTGTTAGCCATTGGCTTAAGCCCTTTAGCTGTAATGCCTTTTGCTTAATGCAATGCCCTCTGTAGCTTTCTATTAGCTTGATTTGTAATGTGTATAATTTAGCAATTTACTTTTGTGATTTTGTTACCACAGCCTTTAACGCCTAACTGTATTTGTTAACGTCTTCATTTACAGCTTCAACGCGGCGAGCAGACAGCGATTGGGAGCCATGTTTATGCTGTGCTTTTGAGCCATGACATGAATAACGAAATTAATTCAAATCACGTTAAATGCAATTTGTTTACACTGTAAATTGCATCTATTTGTTTCAGTTTTCAACTTATTTGAAAAAAATTATCGTGGCAAGTCGCGCACAACATTAAATTATCAACAAGAATGTTCTACTTGTTGTCAAGTTCGGTATTCAAAGGAATTATAAATTGAAAGCCACGCTGAGTGCAAACTGTTTACAATCAGCTTCAAACAGGGCCACAACTTTTGCCATCGTTTTTATTTTTACGTTCACAATTTAAGCGGGCATTGAAATGCAATATTTATTTAACAACAACAACAAAAACAACAATAACAGCTTTTTGGCGAAGGACAAATATTTTGGGCTCCTTACATTTGTGTTAATATAAACAAAAAAGTTGTGGCGTGGTCTGGCATCAAATTTATTTCAAGTTTCAACTCATCGAAATTTCGCAAAACTAATGTGCTAATCAATATTTCACCTACATAAAACAAATATTCTTAAAATAACAAAAAATAATAAAAATAATATAATAAGATAATCGCTATAACAAAACAAATCTATCAAAATGGCGATGGAATGGATAACAGCTATGGACAAACGGTAAGTGCAAATAGAGATTTCAAACAATTTTTATTATTTAAATTTCAAAATAGATGGTCGTACACTGGTATCAGAGTATTCCGCAGTCAGTTACGCCCAACTTCAACGTTTTTCATATTTGCTCAAATGTTTTTTATTTTAACATTATGTGTATTGGTAGCATACCGGCAGCATATCGTACAATCAATCAAAATGTAACCGGGTACCGTAAAAAAAGTTTGTAAAAATACCAGAGTATTTTTATACTTTTCGAAGCAGTTTCAGAACTAGAGCCAAATTTCGGTTTGCCAGCCAAAATATTAATAATTTAAAGAACACATTTTGTTCACTTTAATGCTTTCATTAACAGCAAAACGAATTTAATTGCCCACAAAGTTTTTTTTTTCATACTTTGTGAAGCATGAGAGCAATTTATCAAAAAGTTCGAAAAGTTTGTCTTAATGTTATAACGAAGCGTTAAGTATTTCTGTAAAATAAATTACCATTTATTTGAAAGATAAAGAAACAAAGTAATAATTGAAGCTCGAGAGACATTCATTTGATTCAAATTTAAGGTGCACATGAATTTTCAATTTTCCACACAACATTTTCTTGTACAACAAAAGTTGTTTCTCTCTCACTCGATTTTCTCTCGTTTTCTCTCTCCTTTACACATACACACACAATATGTTGGGCGTATGATATCCATATGTTGCATATGAAATATTTATTTCATGCTCGACACTCATCTGTCAAACGGCAACAGCTGTGTCTTTCATTAATTCATTCCTTAACTCGGCAAATGAGAGGCAAATCCAAATTAAAATTTTGGACACGGCTGGCTAAGAATTAAACGCTTTATTAAAGTACTCATACAAATGGCACTTAAGGCCCGATTCATGCTCAAAATGCAATTAGTTTATAAGAGCTGCTGGTCACTTTTTGAAGTCCCTCCCAACCCTGAGGCCAGGACCTGCTATGGTCCTTTCCAGTTGATTAGCGCACTGAAGCAGCGAAAATTGAGAGCTGGAGCATAACTTGAATTGAAATTGGAGGGATTCGATTTTCAAGGGCCGCACTCAAGCGAAAATTCTGCTCATTACGAGCTATTTGCAGTAGTCTAAAACTGCACACTGGGCCATTTTTTCTTGCATAAATTCTACACATTTTTTGAGTATAATTCAAAGTCTCAATTCCATTAGCATAATACATAAATATAATTCAGATGTTTGATCTTTCTAGTAATATGCCAGAAACTTTTGACAAACCTTGTGCTTGCTTGAATATATACATTTGCATTAATAACTAAATGTTAATCATGGAAATTAATGACCTTTACCATTAATTTAAATATAAATGCTAAAAAATACATTATTTTCCAATTGTTAAATTTTATTTCTGGCCTAGAATTGAAAGAGTCTTACCAGCCTGGCCGTACTTTTTGGAGTGGAAACAAACTTTTTAGGCATAATTGTATTTTATGTTTTGGTGATAATTGTTGCAACTTTTTACGACTTTTTTGTACATATATATGAACCTATCTTTCGACAGGTTGTGAGTTTTATGATACAGTGTCCGGTGAGGATGGTTTTTAATCCAAATGTGAGAGAATTTTTATAATGTTAATTTCTTCTTATATGGGTAATAAGGGTAGGGGTGATCGGATTGGTCTAAAGGTTTGTCTAATTATTATATACTTGTCACCAATTACAATTATGTAACTACAATTTTCGAGTTTATAAAAAGAAGAAGCAAATTTGGCCCAGTGTGCAAATAGACCTAATAGGCGAACACTAGATCAAAATAAAATAGCTCAGAATTTTATTTTCGCAGCAGTTTACGGAGTAGAAAGCATCATTAGTCGAAGTGGCAAAGCGTTTCGGGACTATTACTTTGGGGCAGATGCTACTTGAATTTCACTAAAAATCGCTTGCATGCAATCAAAGGCTGTCAGGGGCGTTGCTGCCACACACCCACGCAATCAATCCGAGCTTGCCCGCTGGCGGCTTAAATGAACATCGCATCGTGCATAGCAACCTGCCAAAAATCCAGGATAAAATCCAGGGTCAGCTAGCAAAAAGGTCAAGAGCAAGGGGCTCTAATCACACACACATACACACTGATAAACATAGCAAATATACACATATTCAATAGAGTGTTTGCTTTGTGATTTTGCAACGGTTTCTGTATATCCAGCAAATATTTGTACTTTCCGCATTTGTTTGGCTCTTTTTATGTTACATTTTAATTCGAACACTGACTGAAACAATAAGCACGTACAGTTCTCGTTTTCAGCAGTTGCTAGTGACACCATCACGGATTTCACGTAAACGTGTTTGACTTTGTGTAACAAGTCTAAGGATTCCAGTGCTAATATATTGTGGCACGCACTCCTTGCCAGTGGAATATGACACCCCTTAAATCAGATTATTTAGATGCCAGAGACTTAATTTATGTTTTTAATCAAAGTATATTTAATTGTTTTAATTTTACAGGAATTTAGTTATATTTATTGTTATATATTAGAAATAATATGATTACTTCAATTGTCCCTAAAAATTTCTAATTCCATCACCTCAAAATAATTAAAAAGACAGCAAAAATGTATTTAGAAAATGCGTCCTCATTCAAAAAAGCAAACTCTGATTAAGAGCATTCTGATTATTTTTAATCCAAAAATTACATAAATATAAGCTTATAGCTTAGCTATAAGAAAGTAAGTCCTTATTTCTGCACCTTTTGTACTCATATGAGATGTCAATCTAAAATCTAAGTCCAACTAGTCAAATAGCCTTGCAGATTGATAAGTTTATATGGAGACTAGAGTGATTTGTCTGTTAATGCCGAGAGCATAATAATATATCACTGATAACATTGTCTACTGCATCTTCAGCACAGCAATCCAGTTTGGTCTATGATAATAAAAGGAGGAGCAAAAGGAACATCGTATAATTCACGTATTTATATTGCAATTTCATGCGAAATTAAGTGCATTTTTTTTTCATGAGGCAACTTCATTTGCATTTTAGCCAAGTAACGACTGGCGATAAAGCAATGTCAGAGAATCGAAATGTTCGCACCACAATTGCCACAAAATAAATGAATTAATTTTCGGCCAAAATTAATGGTTGCTCCTGCAAAGTCACGCAAGCAAATCTTTAGCTCGTAATGCGGTAATTCTGCTTATCAAGACCGAACTGAGCAGGTTAACAGCGCAGCTCGAGAGCAATCAGGACAGATAGAACAGACACACAGGAGCAGATACACAGGCCAGCCAAAGGTGGCCAACAATTGATATTGATGTGGTTGACTTCACAAGGAGCTCTAGTCTGGCGAAGAGTGTCCCTTAACCTGCTTTCAGCCACACATATTCGGATTGGCGCATATTTATCATACGCCACGTGTGCAGCTCAACAAGAGCTTTATGCATTTTACAATTTAAAGTTATTTTCGACTGTCTGGCAGTTTCTGTTCACCACAGGACAATTATAAAAAGGCAACTTTGCATTTGGTAAAACCACAAAATGCTATTATAATAAACAACAGGACGCCTGAGGCCGTGCCCCTCAACTCGCTTCCGGCATTTTCGCCGCAGCCCAAACACTCGTTTCTCTATAAAGCATGCTCCATTCTCTCCAAATTCACATAAACATACACTCGCGCAAAAAAATGTAAAAACCGCCTTAAAATTAAAATATTTGAGAAATCCTCGATGCTCTTTAGAAATAATATCTAAACGATACAAATTTCTTAACAATGTAAAGGCTTTTTTCTATTTTTCAGAAATATTTTCTATCATTGGAAAATATATTTCTAGAAAGTATACCCTTAATTTTAGAATAAAAGTCCTTTCTATAATTCAATATAGAAATCTTTTATCTGAATTTAATAAAAACCAACTAATGAATTACGAAAAAAAAAAAACAATTGAAATATAATTTCTTAATAATACGGTGAGCTGCACTTGGTGCCAAAGGTTTGTCGATTTTCTAAATGTCAGGGAGACTTTTTTTCTAAGTGTACGTGCCATAGAACAGACATGGCACTTAGCCGCGCCGCTGTTTGGTTAACGACAGCAACAGCCAGCAACGCCCAGTCGCTGAGGGCCCTTACACAATAAAGCCTATAAATTATGTATGAGTGCGGCCAAAGACAACTCTCCCCCAACTCCGCATATAGCTCCTGCTGCTGCTCCTGTTGGAGCTGTTAAGCTTCCGCTCACCTTCAACTGTGCCAAAAAGTAGATGCTACCATATTAAAGTGGCATCCTGTCACACACACACACACACACACACACACACGCACACACGTTGAAGAACACACACAAAGACTAAGTGGGGCACACTCAGTGAAAACAGCTTTGTTGATTTTGATTTAGAGTAGAAGTTGCCTTGTTTGCATCTGCCCATTTTATGGCATTTTTAATTAACTTAAAAACTCAAACATTTCAGCTAGAATAACTGTCTGTTTCATTTTTTACCATTCCATTCAAAATAAATACAGCTGAATGCCAGCTTGAATTGAGTTGCTTTGCTTTCAAGTGTATTTGGAATGAAAAACAAAATTTAGCTGACAAAAATTGAGAAGACCAGTTATTGACCAAAGCCTTTTTCATTGATTCAAAATGTGCACTCTGCTAAAAAGATAAGGGAATATTTAGTTGGTAAGATAAGGAGTTTCAAGTTGAAAGTCGGGAGTCAGCCTTTTGGTTTGATGTGTAGTTTTAATCTGCTTTCAAAGCAGATTTTCTCTTTTGTTGCTGATTTCGTATTCACAAATTTGTTAAAGTTTTTTTTATCCAATGTTAAAGTCACGATTTCAGCAGCTGGGTCTCCTACCTGGTCCGTAACATTTTAGTTTTTACGAATGTTCAGCCTTACTTTGGGGAAGCTGAATCCTTGAAGTAGGCATGAATTGTGGCTGTGGCAGAGCGCCACTCTTGGAAAAAACTGAGAGTTGCCAAGAAAAACAGGCGATTGCAAAACACGTCTAAAGTTGAACGCCTGGCAATTAGTTGCTGGCTATACTTGACTTCAACTTTTCTTCTGCTTTAGTTAGAGCATCCGTTTCCGGCTACGTGGCTGCTCTGCCACAGACCAATCTTACAATATTTATTTTTGCATTTTTATTTTAAAAATATAAACATGGCGAAAAAAGGAAGCGAACGTATTATTTGCATATTTTTAATTCGAGCCCCCTCCAATTCCAAATGGCATTAAGTTCTTTTTTAATATCCAGCATTGTTGTATTTTCATTTTGCTTTCTTCATTTACATTTCTCTCGATGGCATTTTTCCCGGTGGCTTTGTCCACTGGCAGTCATAAAACCAATACAACTGTAGCACTCTGAATGGCACTCACTTAAAAACTGCAAATACTCATATTCATTCGTTAAGTCCATAAGGAATGAGTGCTTGCAGTTTTCAAATGAGTGCCATTCAAAGTGCTTTTGTTGATGTGTTTTATTTCTTCTCTGACGCAGTTTATTGCGTTATATAGTCCGACCCGGCACACAGCCAGCCGAGTTGAGTTATAAAATCTCTCAGAGTATAGCTTAAGCACTGGAATAGTTCATAAATATTTGAAAATTCTGTTCATGGACTGGCTTATACTGCATACTTTTTAATTGAGTCAACCAAATGCAATCATAATTAAACACAATGCTAATTCCCAAACGTTATAAAGTTTATATCCACTATACATTGAGGCTAGAAGCCAACGCTTAGTCTTTTATGTACAACAATTGTTTATATGAAGGTTTGAAGCCAATTGCTAAACCAAGAGTAACTAAAACGATCGATAAGCTCAAACTGCTTTTAACGTGGTGTTCATATATAATTAAGACTTACAATAAGTTATTTATATTAAGCTATATTCAAGCAAGTTAACAATTAATAATCAATTAAACGTTCTTTGCTGCTGCTGCCAACAGAGAGAAAACCTTGAATTTTATATTTACCCAAAACGTTAATAAAATCTTAAAGAGCAGCAGTGAACAAACTGAAAAAAATTGTGATCTAGGTCAGGAAATTACATGAATTTTTGCTTAAAGAAAGGTGATAAAAAACATTGGTATATTTAAATATATACAACGTAGAAAAAGGAGAGCATTTGTATATAAAATGTTTATTTATATCTATATCTGTATTAATTGTTTTGAAATTCATATTCAATATTCTTTCTTTTTCTGTACATACATTTTGCCTTTTTAAGCAGTATCGAATCGATAATAATCGACAATATCGGTATCGCTAACTAACTTCAACACAATAGTTGTGTTTCCACTTAACTTAAATATACCTCAAATTAACATTAATTTGAATATTATATTCTATTAGGCCCTATTACTACAGCAACCATTTGACACCAAGAATTTGGACTTATTTGTTAAATAATTCATTTAAACAACACTTGGAAATAAAGTGCTCCTTAATGAGAATTCCTTAATAAAATACGCAATTTGTTTACTGTTTAAATTGCGTGTTCTATTTATTAATATATTTTATTTCTTTGCTCATTTGCAGTCCTTGTGATCGTAACTTACGTGATGTGGAACTAATTTCCTGTCGCTTGCGTCGCGTGGAGCCGCTGTGTCGCCTGCCAGGGTCAGCCTTGCAGCAGTTGGCAATGTGTGGTTTCTACGAGGACTTGGAGAAGGGCGTCACACGTAAGTGTCATTATTAAATTAATTATGTAGGCGGCACAGAACACCGCTCGTTCCAACAACAACCACAATACTCCATCATACATTTTTAAAGTCAATATTTTATTCCATTAGAAAAAAATACATCCAGTTTTTAGCCACTATTTTTATAATCTGATACCGAAGATAAATGAGTATATTTTGTGCGAGAAAAGTATGTTTCGTGCAATGTCCGTCTGAATGAAGGATAGGGATTTGAAACGTGGAACATATACTGGTCTGTGTTATCAAATTGATAAATTCGATAATCGCAAATCGATAAAACTATATATCACTGTACAATTTTAAAGCTAGACTAATCGAATTAGTAAAGTATCTTGTTGGCCAAGATAAATATTGATATATTTAAACAAAGCATACAACTTTCGTAATTTTAAAAATATTACTAGGATTACTAAGATTTTGGAACTAACCTCTGAAAATTTAAGCAAACACATTAATATTAAATATTTGAGGTACACCCATTTGCCCATCGCTCACCCCATTCTGGAATCAGAGTATTCCGCAGTCGGCTTTGTCCGACTGCAATGTTCTTGCTTGTATTTTTTTCTTATTTTCCTTTTTTTTATTGCGTGCAGTTTTTCGTGCTGGGGAGCAAGGACGATTCTGGTATGCGGTTCTGGGCGGTTCACTGGAGGTGCGTTACCATGCCCATGCCGATGCCGACGGAAAGGTGAGTGCACCCACATAAATGTGAAATATGTATATGGCATGCATACAACACGTATTGAGTACACAATACACATAGTATATGGGACATGAATGAAGCGCTTTACAGACACAACGACTGTCATGCCATGTGAAAACAATGCACGGCTTGAACAATATAATTGACGGCGATTATATCGATAGGATACGGCCACAAAAAATGGTTATGCATCGACGAACTGGCAACGGGTTCGGGGTACTGGGAATGAAGATGGAGAATGGGGCTGTTGCTCGGCGTGTTCAATATGTCGATTCGATTGCCAAGTGGGTGCTCTGGTTGGCTTTGTGGGGCTTGGCAGAGCTGTGGCCTTTTATCTGTCGTAATGGGTTGCCCAAAACTGCTGACAGCGCTATTGTGCATCCAGGTCCTTGGCATGTGCCAGTGTCATAACATTTCTCTATTTTTGCCAGCGGCTTTTTTTTCTTTTTTTTTTTGCCAGCCTTTTGCAGTTTTTCCATTTTCTCTTTTTTTTCTTTTTGACTATTGTGCTGGCCGCACACAGCCACAGCACATTAATTTCCGCTCGGATATTGACCAGTCTTCTTTACAGACTGTCGATGCCTTTTTGCTAACCTCTCTGCACACTCGGCCCATGGTCGAGTACACTTTTTGCACGGTCTCGAGCACGAGTACATTTCCCCAACCCCACCGCTCACTCCAAAAAGGTGTTGGCTAATTGAAATGGGCGCTTGGCCAAGCAAATTAACTGCTCGCCAGTGGGAGTGTGTGGGAGTGTGGGAGTGTGTGTGCTTGTGTAGTGTGTGTGTGCCATAGAAATTTGAGAAATGTAAGCAAGTGCACCAAGAGCGACGTTTTGTTGGTAACACGAGCTCTCAGCTATTCAGCGCTGCGGTCGCCATCATTCCGAAAGTGAACTGAACTAATTTGGCCAAATTACATTTTTGGCTGTTGTGAATTTTTATGAAATTTTAGATATTGCTTTCATAATAAGCGCAGATTTATTGCGGCTTCTAAAACTACGATTTTTTCAGTTGAATTGATTTTTCACTCGCTTTAAAAAATGAATTGTCAGAATTTGAGTTTTATTTAAATGCGGAAAATAAAACTCACTTTAATTTTATTTTTTAGACATTTTTATTCAGAAAATAGTCAACTAACAGGTAGCGGAAATTTGTAATAAATACTTTAATTGTATTATAATTTTATGATTTAAGTAAAAAATGCTAAAATTAATCATTAAAATAACTAGGAGTATTAATAGATGCTATGAATATCCAATTATTTACGAGATGTTTATTCTGGCCTCATAAAAAGTATTTTAAGCCATTAATTTAAATTCTCCATTGCAGAAAATGGTATAGCTTTGTCTAGCAAGAATGTTGAAGAAAATAAATCGATAGATAAGTGTGTAGATATATCCATTTCCATCTGTTCATTTGATTTGCTGTAACACAGAGCAATGTGGTCAAACGGAAATGATAAATCGACTACTTTATGGATTTGATTATATTCTTAAATAAATAAATACATATATACTTAGTCGTGCTGTTCATTGAATAAGAATATTCGATTTTCAAAAGCTTTGCAATAAAAGCGGCCAAAATGAAGCTCAGCCTTCGGGGGGATTCCTTGGTTGGGATGCCTTCCAATCAGTGTCCACGTCAACATTTTCTGATCTAATTCTATGCACGTATTTGCATAATTTTTCACTTGATTTATTTAGGCAGAAACATTAGAAACATTTGCCAGTGGCGAGCGCTCGTAATTACAGGCCCATAAATTATGCATATTTGGTGAGCTCTAGGCCATATTCCGGCACCCTGTGAAAGAGCCGACTGAAAGAAACTGTATTTGACACTTTATTAAAAAATAACAGAAAAAAAAAAAAAAAAAATTAAAACAAGAAGAAGACAAAGAAGGTAATTTTAATGAATGAACTGCGCGCGTTGAAGTTGATGTGTCTAGCGTGCGACACGCAAAACCCAATTTCATTTCAGATTTCAGCTAAAAATATGTGCGAGGGAAAAGCCAAAAAATTAAAAACAGAAAATATAACGCTGAGCATACAACAAACAATCAAATGGAGGAATCCGAGAGCGTCAAGACCTATCAATAGCCGCACAATTAATTTCTAGTGTGGGCCACGAGGCGGGGGGGGGGGGGGGTGCATACAGAGAAATAGACAAGCATTCGAGTTGAAATTTGAAAATGGAAAATGGAAAAGAAAAAGAAACAGAAGCTAAAATGTATGTGCGACTTGCAGTCAGCGACCATTTGGTGTGAGTTCCGCTCAACTGGATTTCCAGACACCAACAGCTTACGTGACACGGAACAGGGTTACGGAGGGAAGGGTGATGCTGGGGGAGGGGGGAGGGTCAAATGTTGATGATTTGAGCTCACGGAATAGCAGCTAATTTTGATCTAATGGTATACGAAGAGCAGCTGGCAAAAGATACAAATTGCAGCTCATTTATAAACGTCTCACTTTGACTGGCCTCAAGTCAAGGGCGGCCATGTGGGAGTGGGCGTGCCCACGCCACACACACACATTAAGTGAATGCACCTGTTAACCGTTATAATTAAATAATATGACAGTGCATTGGCCAAGAGCAATATTTTTGCACCCTTCAACTTCGTTGCTTAGTTGCTCGTCTGTCGTAACTTGTAGCTTGTAATTCGTATCTTGTATCTGGAAACTGCAGCTAGCATGTAAGCCCGTTTTCCAAAGTTCGTTTGGAATTACACGATTAATCTTTGTAGAGTGTTGACGCCGACAACATGACTCCAATTAAAATGATTTTATAATTATAGTCGGCGTGCCTGGCCATCAAATTAGCCGTGCTATGTTTCAGCCCAAACTCATCAAAACTAATGAAAATATAGAAAATTGTTAGCCCACATATAATTGGATGATCATTAGCTTGCTGGCGGGCAACCCAGTTCCCAGTTACTTCCTCTCAACTATATAAAACATTGATGACCACCCAGCACGAACCGCATATCAATGTCCCAAGTTCAAATTCTTTGACAGTTTAACGTTTTTTTTTTTTTTTTGTTTTACGGTGAAAGCATAAAATGTCAACGACGGTCTTTTGTGGGCGATTCAGATCAATAACTTCAAAAATGCTGGCTGTTTCACAACTCATATGCGAGCAGTGAAATTTTATGAAAAAAAAAAGAAAACCAATTTAAATATTACAGCTTTAAACAGCAGTAGCAGCATCAGCAGCGGCAACAGCTGCGGCAGTCCGCAATTTCCGTCTCTATCAAAAGCCGGAAGCATTCCACATTTGGCCAAAAAAGAACCGCTTACCACAATGGACAGGCAGACTACACAACATATATACACAAATCGAGCACACAAATTCAACACACAAACATACTTTGGCCTCTTTAGTGGCAGAAATAACAACAGCATTTAGTCTGGCCCCATTTGGAAATCTTTAATTAGTTATTAAGTATAGAGCTGTGCCAACTGCTGCTTGGCTGCTTGGCCAACGTGGTCAGTTTTATTGGCATCATTTGCATATGCCGCTACCAAATTGAGAAAGACCAGTAACTTGGCATTTGCCTTGTAATCAGAATTAGAATCAGAATCACAACAAAAACAAACACTTGCGAATAATCAAAAGCGATTTACAACTAGGCGAATTTCAAATATCAATCGTCAATCAGCTCGTTAGTGGTTAACAGTGAGAAGTAGCTGGTAATTTCCTGTTTTCTATCTAATCAATGCCCTAATTAAACACTTTTAATACGACTAACTGGCATTTAATAGCTGGGAAAACACTCCATGTCTCTCAGCCAGAGCGCCAACTGATCAACTTTTGTCAGTCAATTGACGATGAACTTGATGGACGCTGATTGCAAAGATTATGCACATCACTTTGGGGTTGACAAGCGAACGCAGCCAGAGAAATGCCACTTGAGACAGCAATAACAACGATTTGTCGCTTTTCATTAAAACAGATTATTTATATATATATATATATATAGCAGCATGCATGCTGTAAGTATGTGTTAGTATCTGTGTTTGTATTTGTTTTGGGGCAATGTAAATGCAAACAATCAGAGCAATATGAGCACGTTTTATGTTTGAGTTGCTGTCAAACAAGTTGGGCCCGACTAATCTTGTCATAGCGATCGTAGACGAAGTATGTAAGTAGCCCACATACAAATATCCAATATATTTCTGCTCGGCAGACGTGTATGAGCTTGTGCGCGACCGAATGTATCTTTTGGATAGTCTTGCTGCTGCCACAGAAATTAATACGTGCTCAACACTCCAGCAGCGCACACACAACTCGCTCGACGAGTCTCTCGAGTCTGCGTCTAAATTCGAGTCTGCGGTTTCTGTTCGAGGCGCCGGCAAACTCTGCTTTCTGCACGTAGTGCATTAAAAAAAAAAAAAAAAATCAACAGAAAACGTTGGCTTCAGCCCAATATAATCAATAGTGATATCGGTTTCGGTATGAGCTAAGCCTTATCTTGTCTTAGTTTACGAGTCAAGCGTGGTCTTCATAACCAACCTCAACGAGGTAGTCGTCGTCGCCGAGTGGGTGTCATAAAATCGCGGGCGTGTGTAAATATTTATTTTTCAAAAGCAAAAGCAAAAGCAAAAGCAAAAAAAATAATAAGAAGAATTGCAAGAAATCGAAGAGAATATGAAAAATAAAATCGTTAAATTATTGTGGCTATAACAGCAACCTGAATACAAATACGAGTTGCATTGCCTGCAACGAAACGAAATGTAAACACAACGCGATGCATGTTTTATAATTGTTTATACAACAAGAAATTAATAACAACAACAAAAAGTGCAATTGTTTTAAACAATTTATGGCCCGAATGAATTATACACACATACACGCATATTCGACTACGCAATGATTTCTCATTTCATGTTGATTCAACACAAAAAGCGAAATGAAAAGCGAAATGCAAGTGAATTATTTATGAGTGCAGCTCGCCATTCATTCATTGATACGAAGGCTAACTAAATATTCTAAACAAAACAACAAAAAAAAAAGGAAAACAATTTAAATAACAGCTGAATAAACTTATGGATTAATAGCTGTATATGGAATGCAAAAGATTTGCTAGGTTAGTATGCTATTTACTTAAAGCTATATTCTTACATTCTTTTAAACTTTATATTTATCTCTATATTTTTGCCGTAAACAAAACAATTGTCATAAAGATAAGAGAGCGCCTAGTACGATCTTCGATTTGCTGTGAGAGCGTGGGTAGTTTAAGAACTAGTTGGCACAAGCAAATGGGTTTCAACTTGACTTAAGTGTTTGCGTGCTGAAAGCAAATTTAATGTCAGTGGGCAGTCAGGGAATTTATTAACACTTCCGGCTACATGACTAAATAAAAAATAACAGCATCAAACCAATATCGAAATAAAACTTTTCAAAAATTATATAATATTAATGTTTATAGGAAATAGTTAAACGCCCTCTCTGAGCAAGAGCATTTAAAAAATATGCTAAATCGCCTAAAATGTTGTAAAGATATGAAAAGGTCAGTTTTGTCGATATTTGCATAATTTCTCAATGAACACCTCTGATGAATGAATGAATGAATTTATCAGTTGCCATTTTATATAGTTATTCACTTGATCAGTGTTATAGAAAGTGAAAATGACTAACTATAACCAAAGGCTATAGAGATATATATATAAAAATAAACATATTAATCAATATTTGATAAATGAAAGCCTTATAATCACTGTGGGAATTAAGTGAGAAGTAAATTATTAGGTGCCATTGGCATTGTTTCTGTTTGTGCATTAATTTCACCTTTTAACTGGCCAAAGGGTACAACAAGTTCAAACAAAAGGCGCTGACCATGGTTATGATGGATGACAATTTGTGTTGCTAAACGAAATGCCAACCAGACGATAAAAATGCATAGCTGAATAAATAAATGGGTAACAAGATAGATGGCTCGACTGCCACTAGCTTTATCAGTCACATAACATTATTGGTATACAAATAATAGGAAAAAGATTCAAATTGTATAAAAATGCAGCTGCTTATATAAATATTGATTATAATTGGAAATCGAAATATTGAGATTTATGTGAACTTCTTAATTAAAATTGATGATAACTAATTGAAATGCTCGCTAGTTTTATATTGTTTTATTCCCCTGAGCTGAAGTAACAATCTAATTTGTTGCAGCATTGGTGCGCTGGCAGGGAGTGACTGTTGCAACAACCTTGACGAAGGTCAAAGTGCACTGTGGCATAAGCCCTGTTGAGTGGATGATGCTGCTCTCTCGGGCGCATCAAATACTAATAAAGCTCATGTTTTATATTTTTTATGGATCAATAAGTTTGCGTGCCTGCTGGAAAAGGGAAAGCCGCATGGGGATGGGGGGGAAAAGGTAACCGGGTGGTGCCCGGAGCCGCATCCACACCAGCTGAGATCAAGGCGCTTTTAATATAATAATCTTTAATAGGCTATATGGATGTGAGAGTACGTATCTCTGTATATGGATGTATCTGTGTGAGCTGTATAAACTGTGTGCTGCTGCTGTCTGTTGTCTGTGTGGGCGTGCTGCAATAAAATTGCCACATGCCCCACACAGCTTGTGGCTAGGTGTAGTATGCATAGCCATGCTTATGCCGTGCTTATCAAAATAACAGCACTTTTTATTATTATTTATCCCACACACACAACAAAAAAAAAACAGCAACAACAAGAAGAACAGCAACAGCAACCATCAGAAACTCACACGGATCTTGTGTGTATACTTTTATTATTATTAATTTCATTCACATCATCTTAAAGCAGCAGCATTTCCATTTGATTTTTTTATTTCCCCGTACATGTTGTTGCCCCGGTGGAAAGCCACAAAATAACACAAAAATAAACTTTCAATGTCTTTTATCCCTTTGTTGATTTAGCTCACAGTTAACACCTGTGACTGTATCTCCCTCTGTCTCTCCCTCTCTCTCTCTGTCTCTCCCTCTCTATCTCTGTCATCCCATCTGTCGCTTGCCACCTTTCATTTATTTGATTGTTGTGTTTTGACAATTTTGCATACAACACAAAGTTTGCTAATTGCTACAAACAAGTTGGAATTCAATTTACTGAAATTGGGTTCGTGTCTAACGAGCGTTTCAATTTAAAAAGTTTTAAAATAAGAAAAGAATATATTTTTTTTTTGGCAATAAAGGTGCAAATTTGGAAAATGGAAACCACAAAAACGATTTGAATTTTTTCTTTTCAATTGAAATATAAAAAAAAAATTGCATTTTAAATTCAAGTGGGTTTTCATTGATTTTCAATTGATAGGTTGGTTCATTAATTATGAGTCGAATATATCATCCGACAATGTGACAATAATTCAGTTTTCCTATCGGCAGATGCTTTAACCGAATTTCCAATGCTGAATGTTTATTAGATAAGACTCATCAAATGTGCTAAAAGCTTAGCCACTCGGGGCAACTGTTTGTTTTATCGGCCTATGAAATATCTGATATTAGATAAGCTCATCATACTACCTTCACTAAATGAATATAGCATGCGTGTATAGTACAACACCACCTTAAATTGCGCAAATACTCATAATGTGTTGATAAGGTGATAACAAAATAGTCACAGACTGAGGCGCAAATCTTATTTATACAAATATATTTATATATATATATACATATATATTGTGTGTATAAATTGAATTGTCACTGTTGCGTTGTTATTTTTGTTGGTTTTGCCGTCAAGCACAAATATTACCAAATTAGAGCGCAGCAAAAATAAATAAAAAAAAAACAAATAGGATATTGAGGGGATAGAAAAATATGAAACGTGCTGCTCATAAATTTACGCACGTTCAAATTCAAAACGTGTCCAAAATCATCTACACAAAAATATAAAATGCCGCCCACAACACATGCAAAATTCAAATTCCGCCATTATTTCGCTGTGTGTGTGTGTGCGTGTGTGTGTGTGTGTGTGCGTGTGTGTTTTTGAGGTTCACAAACAACAACAATCAACGTATGAAAACATTCATAAATGTGGCTCTGGATGTTTTCCATGCCAATAAGCTTAATGCCAGCATTTGATGTCAATTACCATAAATACTAAAAAATAAATAAATAAAAATATTCTAAAACCAAACCGACAGAAAACGAAATACTCTAAAATTCTTTGGTATAATTGTTATATGTATATTTAATTGTTAGAAAAAGAGAAGAAACCATTTTAACATAATCTGATTTATTTTGTTTATATAATTTGCTGAATAGAAAAGCTTTGCGCGTAATCAATCAGGCCGGAAAGGTCATCTGAAGTGATGCGAATCGCACAGAAACAGAATTATTTGATTCTGATTTATTTATGGGAGCGAAAATGATGCCCGCAGAGCGTAACAAACAGCATGCAAAATTCATGACACTCTCTGCTGGTGTGTAAAAATGAGAAATAATATGCAACATACAATAATAACATGAATAACGGAGGCGTTGAATGTCGAAGCTCGAATTAGATATATTTGAGGCTGAAGCGTAGCGTAGCGTAGACGGTTGGTTAACCTTGCCATAAACATTTGTCAAGTTCACTGCCATTTCAAATGTTTCGCATTGCTTTGGAAAATTAAAGATGATAAAAAAAAAACATAAAAAATTGGGCAACCCGTCTTACATTTTGCTTGCCGCAACTTGGGAAAGCAATTTTGTTGAAGCAGTCAGAAAACGAAGAGAGAAAAATAAAAAAAACACCAACAAACAAACTTTCTGACAAGCAAAATCAATATTTATCCAGTGAAGAATTTAAAATTTGTTAGCTCGGAATAAAAAACAGAATGTATCAAACAAAAATGGAGTTCAGTTGCGCTCTATATGCTGAATTGATTTAAACAATTTTTGTTATTTTTCAGCCAAATGTTTTATTCCTTACCGTTTCTGTTCGCATTTGCATTTGGGGCTAAAATTCAGTAGCTGGTTGCCTGAGGACCCACTTTAGCAGCGACAACTTCAAAAGGTTTTCGCCAAACAAAAAAAAAAAGACAAAAGCCAATTGGACAATTGTGAATGGAAGCAAAAAAAAAAAGAAAAGACAAGTAAAAATGTTACAGTCAAATATAGCCTGTTTCATAATACTCTGTTAACATTATGTACCAGCTGAAACAAGGTGAAAAATATGCTTTTAGTAATCTGACATTTAAATTACCAACTTCATAAAACTGAATACCATCAATTTATTTTGATGTATGAATGAAAATGAGTAAAAATGTTTTAATATACATTTTGGGTATGTGTGATCATTAAATTTTGCAACTTATTTTAACAAATTGTTTTTATATACTACGTGAACAACTTACTGAGTATTGTCACACCTCTTCCTTTAACTACACTTTAATTTGCTTATAGACAGTTTAGCTTAAAAGGCAAAATAAAGAAAAAGCTAACTTTAAATTGAGATGTATTAACCAAAAACTGTTGTAGTTGTAGCCTTTGACGTATTTAATTCGCTTTGCATTTCAATTTCACACGCTTGGCATAAAAACTGCATCTTTATACAGAGACATGTACCAGAACCGATACAGAATTAAAGTACGTGTGTGCTCGAGGCACAGTCAAAACATATTGATTTTCTGCTGACCAATCGTGTGTGAGTGCGTGTATTGACTTTATAGAATATGTTTGGGTTTTTTATGCCCATGGCGCACATGTTTATGTGTCCGATGCGGCGTTGCGCAACGTGGCCAAATAACATTTCAGTTAACGAAAATAAACGCGTGGAGTTATGCAGCGACTCAATCGCCGAGCAGGCTGAGCAGTGCGGGAAGGGATTGTTGTGTGCGATTCCCGAGGCAAAATAATAAATATAATGTGGATTTCATTGACATTTCGGTGCACTAGTCAAGAGTTAATGTGTAAAGTGTGTGCTGAAATTTCTAAATATCTTTAGAAGCATTTATAAAAAGTATTTCATAATACATGTTTTCTTTTTTAATGCCATCATAAAATAATAGTCATTTACATTATAACATCACAAAGAATAAGTTTAAATTTGAATACAATTTAACATTTTGTAAATAAATACGAAATTAAATATTTAATTAATTCAAGCTTTAATTATTAAGTTATTATGTTTATTTGTTTTTCATTTTGAGAATTTTACCCACCTTTCTTTAAAAAGGGATTTGACTATATAAAATTAGAATTATATTTTGATTATTTTTCAACTATGTAAAAATAAGATGTTAATTTTAAATGTCATTGAACTATTTAAATAGTTTTTACCCCAAATGTTGCCTTTTTTATGCTTCCTAAGAGCATTACAGTTAAGCGCATCTAAGCTTCTGCCAGGTAATGGTTTCTCAACAATTCTCCTCTACGATAATATTTCATTTTAAATTACTTTATAACTTTTTGTTTATCCATTTGCCCCCGCTTTGCCGACACGCTCGCCTCTTGCGCAAATCTTTATTTTTGCATTATGTTTGCCACACTCCCCTCTAACAGCCACCTACGCAAACCCATTTCTGAAGTCACATTGCGTTGATACAGCTTTGTCGAGGGCTCCAAGCAGCTTTCACTTCTCTTGCCTGACAATTTAAAATCGACATTTTTATCACCCAATAACCCAGAAAGTTGCTCTTTTTGTTTTTGTAGCATCGTAAAGATGACAGTTCACAGAGCTTGTGAAGGTTTTGTCATCGTTTTGCAGCCGCTGTTGCAACATAAATCATCATTTGTCAAGCAAATGTCCGGTCTCGGTTGAGCTCGGTTAAAGCAGCCCACTGGGTCGACAGAGCAATTTGTGCCGCATTATTGTCGAGACCCTGAACTGTCAGTCAGGCAATCAGTCGGTCAATCAGTTGTAGTGCAAACAGTTCATAAATAATATACATATGTGTGTGTCACATATTTAGAATAGTGGTTGCATCCATTGTTCGCACAAATGGAGTAAATTGAATCAGCATCTAATCAATATCAAAAAGTCGTCGCAGCGGCTGACAGTTGCCCCCTTTGCATCTGTCACATATAGCACGCTCGTCATTCCCAATCCCATTCCCATTCCCATGCCCATCATGGCCCTCGTTGGCGTCATGTCAAACAATCGGAGCATGGCGCGTGTCTGGAACGGTTGGTCGGAAATCAATCAGCATTTCATGCGATGAACTTGTCAGGGCAACAAAGTTGAACGACTGTCACAGCTGTTGTCGCATTGATTCATTCGTTCATTCATTCATTTAAATCCTGACAATTTTTAACCACCAATCCGACAGGGCGTCCTTAAACCACAGCCGATTGTTTGACAGCTAATTATTTGCTCCGTCGCCCAGCGCCAAAAATAGATACTGTTGTATATTTCTAAAAAAAAATTGCGAAAGTTGTATTTGACATCCTGGCACCTTAATGGCACTGGCTGAAAGTGGGAATTAGGCAAGCAATTTAAGTTGCAAATCGGTTTGAAAGAAAAGAAAGTTATATTTGGCATCTTAGCACATTTATGATCATGTCTAAAAGTGGGAATTAGGCTAACAAATTAAACTGCAATCATGATGAAGGAAAAGGAAGTTCTCTAATATTTGGGTGAGTGAATGAGTCCAATACTAAACCGATTTCCCTTTCAGAACATAAGGCGAAAGGTATAATCTTAATTTAGAAGCTTATCCTTTTACATGATCCAATTTTTAAATAATTAAATGAGTTTAAAGCTTATATATGCTCTTAGATTTTTGTCTCGGCTGAGCAGATATATAAACGTTATTTGCTTTACCAATCTTTGGTATTATTATAAATTTTTTCATTTTAAATAAAGTTTATTTTATAAAAATTGTGTGTATAAAATAATATAAATATATCATTTAGAAAGTTTAAACTCCAAAAAAACGTATGCATATTCAAAAATATAACATCAATCTTCAGTCAGTGAAGTGATAAATAAAAATGTAGGTGTCATTTACAGGTAATGTCACTCGATCCGAGCTGATTTTGATTCTCATATTGATTGGACTCATCTGCATTGGCAACCGGAAGGAAGCCGACTCCAATTTGCTTGCCTGCCTGCCTCTGTCTGTCTGTCTGGCTGTCTGTCTGTCTGGCTGACGCATGCAATTGACAAAATACTTAACACACACGCACAGCGAGTTTTCGTCATTTTTTATGATTTTTTGCTTTATTTTTATTGACGAAGTCAACGCTATCCAATTGGGACAACAATTGCTCGACTTGACTTGAGTCGGATTTACCTCCTCCATTCCCATTTCCATTTGCATTTTCCTTAAGCCACTAGCAGCTGCAGTCGGGCCCTCTTTGTGTATGCGACATGTGTGTCTGTATTTGTATTTATGTTTGTGTTTGTATTTTTGTGTGTATTTGTGTGATCATATAGGAGCATAGTCATAAAAAGGTATGGCCTGCCCTTGAGCCTTTGCACTTTGAGCATGTCTTGGCAGTCGAAATGGGTAATCACTTCTTTTTACATGATGCGGATTTCTTATTGTGATTTCGCTTTGAAATTTACATAATGTGGCAATGTCTTGATGCTGCCACGTCGCTTTGTCAAAACACTCACATGGCATAACAAAATACAAAATACAAAATACAAAACAGAGAGCTCAGATAGCTCAGAGAGGCGTGTGTGTGGAGCTACTACAGGAAATGCGCACTACTCCCCATTCACAATTCACAATTTGCTTAAAGCGAGTGCTCGGGGTAGCTTCCAGACGCAAACAAAACTAATTTATGCATAAGGCAGTGAGACAAACACAGTAAAGTAGACAGACAACGAGACAAACAGACAAACAGACATACAGAGAGGTAGACAGCAAACACACTCACACACACACACCTTGAATTGGCTGAGGCTAAGATGTTAGACCCTTTTTCTGGTATTTGCATTTAAAAGAGCTGTCTTCGCAGCGGGCTTAACACCTCCTACAGTCTTAGCTCTCAGCTCAGTTTCCCATCTCCGTTCCTTGCGCTCAGCTGGCAATTAGCTGGCTGTTTACACGAATCCACAAGATGCTGGAGCCTGCGCTTGCGTAATTAGCAACGCTGCTCAGCTCATGACTTGATGCGGGGCGGTTGGAGGGCGGGAAGGCAGAGCTCAGGCATGGAGAATTGTTGGAAGCAATTGTTTGTCTGTTTGCCAGCACCTTGACAGCAACTAAGTCAACAACAAAAGACGACAGCATCAAATCAACTGCGCTTCTATCTGGCAAAAGAAACAACAACTGTAGTTGCAGATTCAGATATGCAGATGCAAACACAGTTGCAACCACTTATCATACCCTATAGTCAGCGAGACAAAAACAGTCGTACACACTAATATTATTGTATATATTATATTATAATATTATACATTATTAATTTAAATAATTTAATTCAAAAACCATACACCTTTGCGGCCATGTGAACTTTTGTTATTCTTTATTATTTCTTTCTGAATTTCAGAAAGCATTTTTTAAAAGTAAGCGTTTTACAATAGAAAAAACCCTTTCTAATTTAAAGTAAAAATTGTTTCGCTTATTATTAAGATAAGAAATTATTATATAAGAAATTATTTATACAAACACGAGACACAACAACAGAGAGATTTTCATTTTATGCCGATCTTTCTGACTGTAGTAAAATTGTACAAATATGTCTACTTATCCGTGTACGGTGCGTATCTATTATTTTTATATATATGTAGCTGCGGAAGAAAAAGTAGCAAAACAAAAATAAAAATGTGAGATTATTTTCTGATAACTTTGTTTTGATAATGATGTAACGATATGCTCAAGTTTTAATCAACATATGATATTTATTCTCTTAATGGGGACTAAAAACTATATGATTAAAATTAAGAGAGAATAATTAAAGTCAAATAAAATAGAGATATACATATATACATATGTATATAAAACCTAGATGAATAAAAAAACTATAAACAAAGCTAAGCGCGTTTAGACATATGTAGTATTCAGATAGTAATCAAAATTGAATAACGTGAAATACGCAATTAAAACTAGTTTGACAAATGCGACAAAATGGCTATATCGACTCGGCTATTTAAACTCATGAACAATATAAATACTCTTTGGAGTATATCTTCTTTAATACGTTAAAATTGTGATACTGTTTTCAACATATGTATATATCTGGAGCGAGTATCTCCCGGTCGAGCACTCTCCGCTGCACAAAATTCCGAGGTTCGCTTTTAAGCACGCCTTGGTTTTGGCCTACACTTATGATGTACTCGCATATAAACTCGTGCAGCTCTTAAGTTACATTTAGATTTGCATTTTTATTTAGCGCATAAGTGCAGTCTAGTTTTACTCCGCCCCAGCCCCGGCACTGGCCCTACTTCTTATGGTTGGTTGATTCTTAAAGAATGCATTCTTTGTGTTTAACTCTTGCATTCATTATGGCGATGGGTAACAACGTCGCCTTCTTGTGCTTGACTGACTTTTTTTTATTTCTTTTGTTAGTCAGCATTAAATTCACATGGACTCGACACTGTGGCATCTTAGAAGTAGGGCGAGGGTGACTGCTCAAGGTCAGTTTAAAGAATGTTGCATTTTGTTGCAATGCCCCAAAGCATGTTAATGACCAACGTGCTGAGCTTACTTTTGGAATCGAAAGGAATTGCTGTTGAATACAACACCTCTTCAATGTCATTCGTAATTGAACACTTTTCACACTCAACTCCATTGAAAATCCCTTTGAGCAGCTGCAGAAAATAAAATGCAACGCACATAATTAAATTGATGTCAACTGGACTGGGCGTTAAGCGCCTGTTGCTGTCAGCTGATGAGGTCACAAGGACAAACCACAACAGACAGCAAAAGGACAGACAAGCACAATAAAGTTTACACAATAATAGACTGAGAAGTGAAGAAAGGTCAATCACAACCATAAATATAATATCTGTTCAAGTGAGCCATTGTTTAAATGGTAGTCCATGTGGAAATCTATTCACCTTTAACTAAGTTATGACCATCATTATGACCATATGACGAATTTTTCCT
This sequence comes from Drosophila anomalipes, assembly GCA_035041615.1. Taxonomy (NCBI): domain Eukaryota; kingdom Metazoa; phylum Arthropoda; class Insecta; order Diptera; family Drosophilidae; genus Drosophila; species Drosophila anomalipes. The sequence goes on from JAWNKZ010000041.1 coordinate 682,704, forward strand.
ATCGCTTTAAGCGAATTTGAGTCAACTTGACCCTTTAGTGTACAATTTACTCTCATATAAAAATTGCTACCTGATCACGCAGACCCTTCCTTGTCTCTCTGCGTGTGAGCTGGCACTCGATTTTCAATTTTCCAGTTTTTGGGCCTGATTTGTAACCTTTCGGAAACTGAGGTAGTTTAACCACAGCCCGCAAAATGTATGGTGCAAATCTAAAACAGAGTATCAGTGTCTCAACATACAAAATTCTTTGTTTCTCGACGGTCACACATATAAGCACACATACAAAGATAGGTTTAAATGGGATCATGTAACACTGTACAGACGGCTATTGTGGTTTTTGACTACTCTCTTATGTGTTAAGAGAAATTACGGTTATATTTGGCAAACCGAGTGTTAAATACCCTCGTAGACCGGCGTAAATCTGGTAAGGGCTACATTTTTATTAAAATTTTTGCTCTTCCGCCGAGTCAGTTCTGTGCATATAAGTCTAAAAATGAATGAACAGAAGGACAGACGGCTCTATTGCCTCGGCTTTCAATTCAACAAAATTATAACCTATACGAGAGTATAACGAAGGTCTACGATTCCATATTCTACTATCTAACAGACGAACTTTTCGTCGATTCATGGTGATATTTTGTGATTACGACTTTGCAATGCGTAGAAGGCCGAAGAGAATTAAATACCCTCACTTTTCGTCGATTCACGGTGATATTTTGTGATTACGATTTATCAATGTATAGAAGACTGGAAATATTTAAATACTTGTTGTTTGCCTCGATCGTGCTCAGTGTTAGTCAAGAAGTCGTTGAAAGCAGACCGAAAAATGCTGTTTTTAATATATTTGTTAGTCGCTGTATCAGCGCTGGTGGCATATTTTTTGCACTACAATTTGAATTATTGGAAGAATCGAGGAATACCCCAAGATCCACCACATCCATTCTATGGAAATTTGGTCGGGTTTAGAAAAAATCGTGTACTTCACGAACTTTTGGACAAGTACTACAACAAATTCCGAAAGACAAATCATCCGTTTGTGGGCTTCAATTTCCTGCAAAAGAAGAGCGCCTTTATAATGGATATCAAACTGGCCAAAAATATTTTAATTAAGGATTTCACAAACTTTACTGATCGCGGACAGTTCCACAATGAACGCGATGATCCTCTTACTGGACATCTCTTCAATTTGGATGGCAAACGTTGGAAAGAGCTGCGCCAAAAACTATCACCAACATTCACATCTGGCAAAATGAAGATCATGTTCCCAACTATTATCAAAGTATCCGAGGAGTTCGTAAGTGTCATGCTTGACGAAGTGCCAGCTAAGTCAGGAGGGGCTATCATCGAAATCAAGGATCTTATGGCTCGTTATACCACTGACGTTATCGGCACATGCGCTTTTGGAATTGAATGCAATACTCTTCGCACTCCCGAATCGGACTTCCGTAAAATGGGTCAAAAGTTCTTCACCGAATTGCGACACGGACGTTTAATAATAGCCCTCATGTTCAGCTTTCCTAATCTAGCACGAAAGCTGCGAATGCGCGTGGTTACTGAGGATGTCCACCAGTTCTTCATGGGATTGGTTAATGAAACCGTCGCATACAGAGAGAAGGAAAATATCAAACGTAATGATTTTATGGAAATGCTAATTGAACTGAAGCAGAAAGGTAGTTATACGTTGGACAATGGCGAGGTGGTTTCCGGATTGGACGTTGGTGAACTGGCAGCTCAAGTTTTTGTCTTCTATTTGGCCGGCTTCGAGACCTCCTCTTCAACAATGAGCTACTGCTTATATGAACTGGCTCAGCATACAGATATTCAGGATAAGTTGCGGGAAGATATTAAGAATGTTCTGCAGCAACACGATGGAAAACTGACCTACGAAAGTATAAAGGCTATGAGATATTTGAATCAGGTTTTATCGGGTGAGTGCGAGTAATAAATCTGGAGTGTGGCGAAGTCATAACTCACTTTCACTGTCTGTCTCAACAGAAACTCTTCGCCTGTATACGATTGTGCCTATCTTGGAGCGTAGGGCTCTTAGCGATTATGTTGTTCCCGGTAATCCCAAATATGTTATAGAGAAGGGGACTCATGTTATAATACCAGCAGCTGCTTATCACCGAGATGAAGACTTTTATCCCGATCCGGAGAAATTCGATCCAGATCGATTTTCAGCTGAGAAAGTTGCAGCTCGAGACTCTGTTGAATGGTTGCCCTTCGGCGATGGTCCCAGAAATTGTGTGGGCATGCGTTTTGGCCAAATGCAATCACGAATTGGCATGGCCCAGTTGATTCAGAACTTCAAGTTCACAGTGTGTGAGAAGACCGATAAACATCTTAAATATGATCCCAAGTCGTTTGTCCTGGGCACAATTGGCGGCATTTATGTGCGAGTGGAGCGAATTTAAGATTACAACGCAAAAATATTGTTTTTGCCGTTTTCCTGCGTGATTTTCAATGCTGTTAATAGTTGTTTACAATTATTTGTGTGTTAACCCACCAATTCTCAATGTAAATTTATGTAAAAGAAATAAAGAAATAAATAAACAAATAAGAAATAAATACACAAAAACATATTGACGCCAACGTCGATTATCATGCCATATCTTTGTCACATGTGCGCTCGCATATTTATGCATACTTATGTATATCGATGTTCGAGAAACGAAGACAGTTATCGATAAAATAAATTTGCGCCCGGTATACGAGAACCTATGTATATTCCAAATTTGAAGCTTCTAGGTCTTATAGTCTCTGACATCTGCGTGTTCATACAGACAGACGGGCAGACGAACATGGCTAGATCGACTCGGCTCTTGACCCCGATCAAGAATACATATACTTTATGGGGTCGGAGATGCTTCGTTCTGCCTGTTACATACATTTGCCTTTTTACCCATTTTAATGGGTTCAGGGTATGAAAATGTTGAATTTGGAAAATGTTTTACTTACAGCGATCATTATTTGGTAATAGAAATATACCTGTATTTAACTTGTAATTATATAATAATTACCTAATATTATTATTTGTGTTGATAAGCTGAAGAAATCGTGTAAAGAATTATTTGTCAAGCAAAAGATCTCTTTACTGATCGAAATTAATTGAAATAATTAAAGCAAAAGCTAAGCCTTCTAACAGCAAGAGCAAATCGACACGTTAGAAACAGCGAGAGTGACCCAAATGAAAGTTTTTTCGCTGCAGCAATCGGCGTATCAGCGAGTGCCCTTTGCTGCGAGTGAGCGCTGTTAACTGACGGATACAGTTTAAGTGCGCTTAACATATCATATATCAACTAACATTACGCTGTTAATAATGTGCCGCTGAGCAGGGCGTCAAACTCACATGTACAAATTATGTAATCGAATTAATGGTTTGTTGCTGCTTCTGCCAACTTAAATTTAAATTAAACGGAATCAGACCTTACTGAAGCCCTCTTCAGCGACATCAGTTTGCATTTTATCCTCAAATCCTCTGACCACAGCGGAGGTAAATTCAATAAGGTTAGTGGTAGTACAGTATACGAACCCACACCAGAACGATAAAATTATTAATTTGCAACCGAATCCTGCATGGCCAGAGTTTTATCAGTGTACAAAAGCTTAAGTGAGCTAAATCATTCGGCTCTTCGTTCTGGTTTACGACTACTCTCTTATGTGTTAAGAGAAATGATGCTTATCTTTGGCAAACCGAGTGTTAAGTACCCCCGTAGACCGGAGTAAATCTGCTAAGGCTACATTTTTATTAGGAGTTTGATATATTTAATTACATTTTTGTAGTTTTAGTTTAGCTCCGACCAACAGACTGAATTCAGAAAAAAAAGCCGGGTAAATACCAAATTTTATTAAGATTGCTCCTAAGCTGAGTCAGTTCTGTGCATGTAAGTCTAAAAATGTGAACAGAAGGACAGACGGCTCTATTGGCTTAACAAAATTAAAATACCCTGTACGAGAGTATAACGAAGGTCTACAATTGCACATTCTACTATCCAACACACGTACTTTTCGTCGATTCACGGTGATATTTGGTGATTACGATTTATCAATACATCGAAGTCCGGAAAGAATTAAATACTTGCTGTTTGCCATGTTCGTGCTCAGTGTTAGCCAAGAAGTCGTTGAAAGTAGACCGAAAATGCTGTTTTTAATATATTTGTTAGCCGCTGTATTAGCGTTGGTGGCATATTTTTTTCACTACAATTTGAATTATTGGAGGAATCGAGGAATACCCCAAGATCCACCACATCCAATATATGGAAATTTGGTCGGGTTTAGAAAAAATCGTATAGTTCACGAAATTTTGCTGAAGTACTACAACAAATTCCGAAAGACAAATCATCCGTTTGTGGGCTTCAATTTCCTGCAAAAGCGGAGCGCCTTTATAATGGATATCAAACTGGCCAAAAATATTTTAATTAAGGATTTCACAAACTTTACTGATCGCGGACAGTTCCACAATGAACGCGATGATCCTCTGACTGGACATCTCTTCAATTTGGATGGCAAACGTTGGAAAGAGCTGCGCCAAAAACTATCGCCGACCTTCACATCTGGCAAAATGAAGGTCATGTTCCCAACTATTATCAAAGTATCCGAGGAGTTCGTAAGTGTCATGCTTGACGAAGTGCCAGCTAAGTCCGGCGGGGCTATCATCGAAATCAAGGATCTTATGGCTCGTTTTACCACTGACGTTATCGGCACATGCGCTTTTGGAATTGAATGCAATACTCTTCGCACTCCCGAATCGGACTTCCGTAAAATGGGTCAAAAGTTCTTCACCGAATTACGACACGGACGTTTAATAATAGCCCTCATATTCAGCTTTCCTAATCTAGCACGAAAGCTGCGAATGCGCGTGGTTACTGAGGATGTCCACCAGTTCTTCATAGGATTGGTTAATGAAACCGTCGCATACAGAGAGAAGGAAAATATCAAACGTAATGATTTTATGGAAATGCTAATTGAACTAAAGCAGAAAGGTACTTATACGTTGGACAATGGCGAGGTGATTACAGGATTGGACGCTGGTGAACTGGCAGCTCAAGTTTTTGTCTTCTATTTGGCCGGCTTCGAGACCTCCTCTTCAACAATGAGCTACTGCTTATATGAACTGGCCCAGCATACAGATATTCAGGATAAGTTGAGGGAAGATATTAAGAATGTTCTGCAGCAACACGATGGAAAACTGACCTACGAAAGTATAAAGGCTATGAGATATTTGAATCAGGTTATATCGGGTGAGTGCGAGTAATAAATCTGGAGTGTAACGAATTCATAACTCACTTTCACTGTCTGTCTCAACAGAAACTCTTCGCCTGTATACGATTGTGCCTATCTTGGAGCGCAAGGCTCTTAGCGATTATGTTGTTCCCGGTAATCCCAAATATGTTATAGAGAAGGGGACTCATGTTATAATACCAGCAGCTGCTTATCACCGAGATGAAGACTTTTATCCTGATCCGGAGAAATTCGATCCAGATCGATTTTCAGCTGAGAAAGTTGCAGCTCGAGACTCTGTTGAATGGTTGCCCTTCGGCGATGGTCCCAGAAATTGTGTGGGCATGCGTTTTGGCCAAATGCAATCACGAATTGGCATGGCCCAGTTGATTCAGAACTTCAAGTTCACAGTGTGTGAGCAGACCGATATACCCCTTAAATATGATCCCAAATCGTTATTACTGGGAACAGTTGGCGGCATTTATGTGCGAGTGGAGCGGATTTAAGATTACAATACTAAAATAATGCCGATTAGCGATTTTTACTCTGAGTCATGTGTTGTTTTCAATTATGTCATATCTCTTGTTATGTACAATTATTTGTATGATAATGAGCTAGTTCTGCCTTATATGTACACATAATTATACAGAATAAAACGTAATGAATAAAAAGGAAAGAGTGGGTGTGGCTAAAAAAAATTTTGGAAGACTTTTCTAGTAACCTTCCTTCCAATTTTGTATCGATCTCTTAGGGGAGTTGCCAGTAACATACTTTAAAAATTTGGTGTTTCTAGCTTACAAATTATGGAAGATATGCGCATTTCAGATTTCTACGGTCGAACTTCCTGAGGGCGACGGGTGTGGCGTGTTCCAAAATGTAAATATGTAACGAGTACTTACAGTGGGATTACAGTACTGTTGGGTGGCAACGCTGGTTAACAGATCTAATAACAGCATAAGCATCAGTCATAGAGGGAAGAGCCGTAGAAGAACAGCAGCGTCGTAAAAGTCCCGAGTACCCTTAGTTGTAAAGTTGTCGGTGCGTCGAGGAAATACGTATATACTTCTATCTATAATATTAATAATAAACAGGACATAATCATAAAACACTTAGAAAATTCATAACAACTGCATAATATACTGGTTACTGATTACAAAAACTTGGGCAATAAAGCTAGAACTTGTTTTAAAAAGAATTAATATATTAAACAGCTGGTTGTTAGTCAAGCCCTCTCGACTGTAGAGCTTTAACCTGTTTACGATATACTTCTGACTCTCCATTCCGGTTTTCGATTTCACTCTTTTATGTAAAGAGCGGAAAATAAAGCTTTGCAAAATTAAAATTTTTTTTAGTTTATGGACACAAATTGTGTTTACATATTAAACAAATTCTCAATATTTACAAACAAACAATCCAGAACCAGTTCTACTATCTACTAACCGCACTCTTTACTCGATTCATGGTGATATTTTGTGATTACGACTTTGCAATGCGTAGAAGACCGAAGAGAATTAAATAACTTCACTTTTCGTCGGTTCACGGTGATATTTTGTGATTACGATTTACTAATTCATAGAAGACCGGAGATATTTAAATACTTGCTGTTTGCCTCGTTCGTGCTCAGTATTAGTCAAGAAGTCGTTGAAAGTAGACCGAAAAATGCTGTTTTTAATATATTTGTTCGTCGCTGTATCAGCGTTGGTGGCATATTTTTTGCACTATAATTTGAATTATTGGAAGAATCGAGGAATACCCCAAGATCCACCACATCCATTCTATGGAAATTTGGTCGGGTTTAGAAAAGATCGTGTACTTCACGATATTTTGGAGAAGTACTACAACCAATTTCGAAAGACAAATCATCCGTTTGTGGGCTTCAATTTCCTGCAAAAGCGGAGCGCCTTTGTAATGGATATCAAACTGGCCAAAAATATTTTAATTAAGGATTTCACAAACTTTACTGATCGCGGACAGTTCCACAATGAACGCGATGATCCTCTGACTGCACATCTCTTCAATTTGGATGGCAAACGTTGGAAAGAGCTGCGCCAAAAACTATCGCCGACCTTCACATCTGGCAAAATGAAGTTCATGTTCCCAACTATTATCAAAGTATCCGAGGAGTTCGTACGTGTCATGCTTGAAGAAGTGCCAGCTAAGTCCGGAGGGGCTATCATCGAAATCAAGGATCTTATGGCTCGTTTTACCACTGACGTTATCGGCACATGCGCTTTTGGAATTGAATGCAATACTCTTCGCACTCCCGAATCGGACTTCCGTAAAATGGGTCAAAAGTTCTTCACCGAATTGCGACACGGACGTTTAATAACGACTTTCATACTCAGCTTTCCTAATGTAGCACGAAAGCTCCGAATGCGCGTGCTTCCTGAGGATGTCCACCAGTTCTTCATGGGATTGGTTAATGAAACCGTCGCATACAGAGAGAAGGAAAATATCAAACGTAATGATTTTATGGAAATGCTAATTGAACTAAAGCAGAAAGGTACTTATACGTTGGACAATGGCGAGGTGATTACAGGATTGGACGCTGGTGAACTGGCAGCTCAAGTTTTTGTCTTCTATTTGGCCGGCTTCGAGACCTCCTCTTCAACAATGAGCTACTGCTTATATGAACTGGCTCAGCATACAGATATTCAGGATAAGTTGAGGGAAGATATTAAGAATGTTCTGCAGCAACACGATGGAAAACTGACCTACGAAAGTATAAAGGCTATGAGATATTTGGATCAGGTTATATCGGGTGAGTGCGAGTAATAAATCTGGAGTGTGGCGAAGTCATAACTCACTTTCACTGTCTGTCTCAACAGAAACTCTTCGCCTGTATACGATTGTGCCTTTCTTGGTGCGCAAGGCTCTTAGCGATTATGTTGTTCCCGGTAATCCCAAATATGTTATAGAGAAGGGGACTCAGGTAATGTTGCCAGCAGCTGCTTATCACCGAGATGAAGACTTTTATCCCGATCCAGAGAAATTCGATCCAGATCGATTTTCAGCTGAGAAAGTTGCAGCTCGAGACTCTGTTGAATGGTTGCCCTTCGGCGATGGTCCCAGAAATTGTGTGGGCATGCGTTTTGGCCAAATGCAAACACGAATTGGCATGGCCCAGTTGATTCAGAACTTCAAGTTCACAGTGTGTGAGAAGACCGATATACCTCTTAAATTTGCTCCAAAGTCGTTTGTGCTGGGCACAATTGGCGGCATTTATGTGCGAGTGGAGCGAATTTAAGATTACAACGCAAAAATATTGTTTTTGCTGTTTTGCTGTGTGATTTTCAATGCTGGCTGTTCATAGTTGTTTACAATTATTTGTGTGTTAACCCACGAATTCTCAATGTAAATTTATGTAAAAGAAATAAAGAAATTGTTGGGATTTACCGCCACTTGGTTTGGCGGTTAGACTAAGAAGAACTTTAATCCAATGTATTCTTAAGTTGGGGTATCGAGCGCAGTATCGATATCCCTGTTATTAACATGAGTAATCGGAATGTTGTATTAATCTTTTACATATTTTCAACACTCCCCCTCGATACACATTATTGACAATTAATTTGAGACCAAGTAATCTATTCCAATTTTCATGTTTTGACTTGCTTAAATTCTTAGTTAAGATATCTGCCATCATTTGACTCGTTGGACAATATTCCAGCTGAATCACAAGCTTATTAAAAACTTCTCGCACGAAGTAATAACGAATATCTATATGCTTGCTTCTTGCATGGTAAACTGGATTTTTAACTAAGTTCATAGCGCTCAAATTATCGCCATGAATTATAATTCATTTCATAATCACACAGAAATAAATTGCTTCTGTGATTTGCAATAATCAGAATTTTACCGTTTTCGTCACAGACACGCACGATTGTTTTTGAAGTTTACAGTGCAGCCTCCTTTTACTGCTCTGCTCACCGAAATAAAGTTGCATTGTAATTGTGGTATATAAAGAACGTTTGTAAGTTTTACTGTTGATGATTCCGTTTTAATCATGACGACTCCTCGTCCGACTACTTCTAGTGACTTTTCACCAGCAAGTGTGACTGTATCAGTGAATTGTTCAAACGAATTAAACATATTTTGATTTGCGCACATATGAGCTGTGGCGCCACTATCTAAGCACCACGCTGACTTATTAAGCTGTCGTTTACTGTTTTTTTGCACTTAGCAACGTGAAGAATGATTTTTCGTCTCTTCCTTTTACATTATCTTCTTTCGCCTTGGACCTACATTCTGCAGAAATGTTGCCCATTTTACCGCAATTGTAACATTTTAGTTATTGGTTTCGGTTCTTGCTTACTTTGTCTTTCTTTTTTGCGCTCTCTTTAGCGTAGTGCGCTTTGCTTAAAAATGCCTGTGCATTATTTTCGTTCACACTCTCTATATGTGCTTCGTTCTTGCGTCTATCGCACTCTTCGATCAATTTAACCTTCAAAGTACTAAACTTTAGTAATTCATCACGTGATTCCAATGCTACAACCAAATTTTCATATAATTTGGGCAAACTTGCCAAGAGTAAAATAACATATATTTCCTCTTGCAGCACAATGCCAATCTCTGTTAACTGCTCCACCGTGTTCACAAAATTTGCAATATACATTTGCATGTTCTCATTCTCGTTCATCCGCACGAAGAGTAATCTCTTGAACAATGTGACATTTCTCACTGGACCGGTGGGCTGATGCACTGCCTTTAGAGTTATCCACGCACTCGACGCCGAATCACATTTCTTAATGTGACCAATCTCAGAACCTTTTATTGAGAGAGTAATCACCGCTAAAGCCTTTTCGTTTTTTGACATCCACTGACTATATTCACTTGTCTTGTCTGAACTTGGGCATTTCATAGCTCCCGAAGTGACGGACCACAGCTCCTGGTGAATTAGCACACTTTTCATTTCTGCCAACTTAAAGCCCTCTTCAGCGACATCAGTTTGCATTTTATCCTCAAATCCTCTAACCACAGCGGAGGTAAATTCAATAAGGTTAGTGGTAGTACAGTATACGAACCCACACCAGAACGATAAAATTATTAATTTTCAACCGAATCCTGCATGGCCAGAGTCTTATCAGTGTACAAAAGCTTAAGTGAGCTAAATCATTCGGCTCTTCGTTCTGGTTTTCGACTACTCTCTTATGTGTTAAGAGAAATGATGCTTATCTTTGGCAAACCGAGTGTTAAGTACCCTCGTAGACCGGAGTAAGTCTGCTAAGGCTTAATTTTTATTAGGAGTTTGATATATTTAATTACATTTTTGTAGTTTTAGTTTAGCTCCGACCAACAGACTGAATTCAGAAAAAAAAGCCGGGTAAATACCAAATTTTATTAAGATTGCTCCTAAGCTGAGTCAGTTCTGTGCATGTAAGTCTAAAAATGTAAACAGAAGGACAGACGGCTCTATTGACTCGGCTTTCAATTCAACAAAATTAAAATAACATGTTCGAGAGTATAACGAAGGTCTACAATTGCATATTCTACTATCCAACACACGTACTTTTCGTCGATTCACGGTGATATTTTGTGATTACGATTTACCAATGCATAGAAGTCCGGAAAGAATTAAATACTTGCTGTTTGCCTTGTTCGTGCTTAGTGTTAGCCAAGAAGTCGTTGAAAGCAGACCGAAAAATGCTGTTTTTAATATATTTGCTCGTCGCTGTATCAGCGTTGGTGGCATATTTTTTGCACTACAATTTGAATTATTGGAAGAATCGAGGAATACCCCAAGATCCACCACATCCATTATATGGAAATGTGGTCGGTTTTAGAAAAAATCGTATAGTTCACGATATTTTGCTGAAGTACTACAACAAATTCCGAAAGACAAATCATCCGTTTGTGGGCTTCAATTTCCTGCAAAAGCGGAGCGCCTTTATAATCGATACCAAACTGGCCAAAAATATTTTAATTAAGGATTTCACAAACTTTACTGATCGCGGACAGTTCCACAATGAACGCGATGATCCTCTTACTGGACATCTCTTCAATTTGGATGGCAAACGTTGGAAAGAGCTGCGCCAAAAACTATCGCCGACCTTCACATCTGGCAAAATGAAGTTCATGTTCCCAACTATTATCAAAGTATCCGAGGAGTTCGTACGTGTCATGCTTGAAGAAGTGCCAGCTAAGTCCGGCGGGGCTATCATCGAAATCAAGGATCTTATGGCTCGTTTTACCACTGACGTTATCGGCACATGCGCTTTTGGAATTGAATGCAATACTCTTCGCACTCCCGAATCGGACTTCCGTAAAATGGGTCAAAAGTTCTTCACCGATTTGCGACACGGAACTTTATTAACGACTCTCATATTCAGCTTTCCTAATGTAGCACGAAAGCTGCGAATGCGCGTGGTTCCTGAGGATGTCCACCAGTTCTTCATGGGATTGGTTAGTGAAACCGTCGCATACAGAGAGAAGGAAAATATCAAACGTAATGATTTTATGGAAATGCTAATTGAACTGAAGCAGAAAGGTAGTTTTACGATGGACAATGGCGAGGTGGTTACAGGATTGGACGCTGGTGAACTGGCAGCTCAAGTTTTTGTCTTCTATTTGGCCGGCTTCGAGACCTCCTCTTCAACAATGAGCTACTGCTTATATGAACTGGCCCAGCATACAGATATTCAGGATAAGTTGCGGGAAGATATTAAGAATGTTCTGCAGCAACACGATGGAAAACTGACCTACGAAAGTATAAAGGCTATGAGATATTTGAATCAGGTTATATCGGGTGAGTGCGAGTAATAAATCTGGAGTGTGACGAAGTCATAACTCACTTTCACTGTCTGTCTCAACAGAAACTCTTCGCCTGTATACGATTGTGCCTTTCTTGATGCGCAAGGCTCTTAGCGATTATGTTGTTCCCGGTAATCCCAAATATGTTATAGAGAAGGGGACTCAGATAATGTTGCCAGCAGCTGCTTATCACCGAGATGAAGACTTTTATCCCGATCCGGAGAAATTCGATCCAGATCGATTTTCAGCTGAGAAAGTTGCAGCTCGAGACTCTGTTGAATGGTTGCCCTTCGGCGATGGTCCCAGAAATTGTGTGGGCATGCGTTTTGGCCAAATGCAATCACGAATTGGCATGGCCCAGTTGATTCAGAACTTCAAGTTCACAGTGTGTGAGCAGACCGATATACCCCTTAAATATGATCCCAAATCGTTATTATTGGGAACAGTTGGCGGCATTTATTTGCGAGTGGAGCGAATTTAAGATTACAATACTGAATTAATGCCGATTAGCGATTTTTAGTGTGAGTCATGTGTTGTTTTCAATTATGTCATATCTCTTGTTATGTACAATTATTTGTTTGATAATGATCTAGTTCTGCCTTATATGTACAAATAATTATACAGAATAAAACGTAATGAATAAAAATGTTGAATGTAAGAAGGTTGAGTTTGACCACCGAAAATGTTTGATTATTGACGGTGTTGTTTATTTGGCTATAGAGATAAACCTGTTTTGAAACCTTAGTGTCGTAAAAGGTACCAAATACTATTGTATCTGTTGATAAAATTAAGTAAACAAACAAAAAATATATCGAACTAAAGATGTCTGTAATGTGGGTTTAGCAAAGAAATACCGATCTTTGACGGAGATTTTTAGTAATCTAGCCTCCAAGTTTGCATGTATGCTTTTGTGAATGTTAGGAGTGAGTGGGTGTGGCTGACGCGGGCACAGCCCAATATATGTTCCAAGTCTCAAGTCTCTATCTCTAAGCGTGTCGAAAGAATTCCATACAGACAGCATGACGGAGATTGCACAGAACCAATATACTCTGAATATTAATGTATAAAAAGCATTCATGAAAATAAAAATGTATTTTTTTAATTTTGTATTTTATATGTATATACCCTTAACCAATGTAATATGGGTACAAGGGTATAATGCAATTCAATAAAAGTATGTAACAGGCAGAGCACAGCATGTCCAAACTCATAAGATACATATATAAATTATATAGTTTCAGGATTGCCCGTCTTTATATTCATTATATCATTTCCATATCCAGAGTTAATTATCACTATCCAGCACCGAATTCAGTTCGTGACCTTATAAAGACTCCCACATCTATCAAATTTAATTAAGTACAAATTCAAATCTCATAATCTCATAATATTATCCATTATCATCCAAACATAAATCCTCTAATTCGATTCTAAGCCTTTACAGTTGTTACAGTTGATAGAACGAACTTCTATGCAGAAACGACAAAACATATAACACTTAGAAAATTCATAACAACTGCATAATATACTGGTTACTGATTACAAAAACTTGGGCAATAAAGCTAGAACTTGTTTTAAAAAGAATTAATATATTAAACAGCTGGTTGTTAGTCAAGCTCTCTCGACTGTAGAGCTTTAACCTGTTTACGATATACTTCTGACTCTCCATTCCGGTTTTCGATTTCACTCTTTTATGTAAAGAGCAGAAAATAAAGCTTTGCAAGTTTATTTAAAGTTTATCGACACAAATTGTGTTTACATATTAAACAAATTCTCAATATTTACAAACAAACAATCCAGAACCAGATTCTACTATCTACTAACCGCACTCTTTACTCGATTCATTGTGATATTTTGTGATTACGACTTTGCAATGCGTAGACCCAAGAGAATTAAATAGCCTCACTTTTCGTCGAGTCACGGTGATATTTTTTGATTACGATTTACCAATGCATTGAAGTCCGGAGAGAATGAAATACTTGTTGTTTGCCTCGGTCGTGCTCAGTATTAGTCAAGAAGTCGTTGAAAGTAGACCGAAAAATGCTGTTTTTAATATATTTGTTCGTCGCTGTATCAGCGTTGGTGGCATATTTTTTGCACTATAATTTGAATTATTGGAAGAATCGAGGAATACCCCAAGATCCACCACATCCATTCTATGGAAATTTGGTCGGATTTAGAAAAGATCGTGTACTTCACGATATTTTGGAGAAGTACTACAACAAATTCCGAAAGACAAATCATCCGTTTGTGGGCTTCAATTTCCTACAAAAGAAGAGCGCCTTTGTAATGGATATCAAACTGGCCAAAAATGTTTTAATTAAGGATTTCACAAACTTTACTGATCGCGGACAGTTCCACAATGAACGCGATGATCCTCTTACTGGACATCTCTTCAATTTGGATGGCAAACGTTGGAAAGAGCTGCGCCAAAAACTATCGCCCACCTTCACATCTGGCAAAATGAAGTTCATGTTCCCAACTATTATCAAAGTATCCGAGGAGTTCGTACGTGTCATGCTTGAAGAAGTGCCAGCTAAGTCCGGCGGGGCTATCATCGAAATCAAGGATCTTATGGCTCGTTTTACCACTGACGTTATCGGCACATGCGCTTTTGGAATTGAATGCAATACTCTTCGCACTCCCGAATCTGACTTCCGTACAATGGCCCGCAAAGCACTCGTTGAATTGCGGCATGGACCTATTTTAACATTTTTCCACTTTAGTTTTCCTAATCTAGCACGAAAGCTGCGAATGCGCATGATTCCTGATGATGTTCACGAATTCTTTATGGGATTGGTTAGTGAAACCGTCGCATACAGAGAGAAGGAAAATATCAAACGTAATGATTTTATGGAAATGCTAATTGAACTGAAGCAGAAAGGTAGTTTTACGATGGACAATGGCGAGGTGGTTACAGGATTGGACGTTGGTGAACTGGCAGCTCAAGTTTTTGTCTTCTATTTGGCCGGCTTCGAGACCTCCTCTTCAACAATGAGCTACTGCTTATATGAACTGGCTCAGCATACAGATATTCAGGAGAAATTGAGGGAAGATATTAAGAATGTTCTGCAGCAACACGATGGAAAACTGACCTACGAAAGTATAAAGGCTATGAGATATTTGGATCAGGTTATATCGGGTGAGTGCGAGTAATAAATCTGGAGTGTGGCGAAGTCATAACTCACTTTCACTGTCTGTCTCAACAGAAACTCTTCGCCTGTATACGATTGTGCCTTTTTTGGAGCGCAGGGCTCTTAAGGATTATGTTGTTCCCGGTAATCCCAAATATGTTATAGAGAAGGGGACTCAGGTTATATTGCCAGCAGCTGCTTATCACCGAGATGAAGACTTTTATCCCGATCCGGAGAAATTCGATCCAGATCGATTTTCAGCTGAGAAAGTTGCAGCTCGAGACTCTGTTGAATGGTTGCCCTTCGGCGATGGTCCCAGAAATTGTGTGGGCATGCGTTTTGGCCAAATGCAAACACGAATTGGCATGGCCCAGTTGATTCAGAACTTCAAGTTCACAGTGTGTGAGAAGACTGATATACCGCTTGTATATGAACCCAAATCGTTTGTGTTGGGCACAATTGGCGGCATTTATGTGCGTGTAGAACGAGTTTAGTTAAAAAATATATAAATGGGTTTGGAGCAATGTTGTCATGTGGCGAAATTGTTATCGCTGTGGTCATATTAAAATACAAATTTAATTACAATTAATAAGGGAGATTAGCAAACATGTTTTGCCAATGTATGGGCTGTTAGTATGTATTTCATACACAAATGTATATAATTAAAATGAGTAATACCAAGATAATCGCCTTTCCAAAACATACTATGATTAGTACATACATAGCTATATTTATATTTGAAAAACGAGCTTAACAACAACGAAATTTTCAAATCATTCCATTTTCATTGCTGCTTTCTTTATCGGTTTGATAAGAAAATTCATTGTATTTGCTTATCTCTTTGCTGCGTCAATAATAAAACAGCTAGGAGATTAGATATGCTTGTTAGAGTGCAGTTATTAGCAGGTGCTTATCAAATACTTGTACTATCTAAAAAATACTTTTAAGTCAGTAGACAAATTTTAAATTAATCTAGCGTAATAGGCTTAAGTAAAGACTTAAGATAAATCTTTATCGTTGGTCGTTGGTTATAGCATGGCTAGTGGGCCTTCTGCTGCAAATTCAAGTTACTCAGTGTACTCACACTTCTATTAAAATAAATTGAAAAATTCAAAGTTGTGGGACATGTGGAGAATATGTTCGTGGAACTCAAAACACGTTCAACCCGCAATAAAATGAAGACCGAACTGAGCGACGCATTGCGAAATGGAAATAGTTTTCAACTCTTTTGCTCTTACTTGGTCTGTATCACACTCGTTTTCTTTTCAGTCATTTTAGTGTGCCAGTCTTTATTATTTTCACTGAGCTCTCATTTTTTTGCAAAACAGTGAAAATTCTCTTTCATTTATCTGCGCAGCATTTTACGCTTCAGCTATTTGTGTTATTTACATTCGAATGATTTAATGCAAAGATGCAAAAGTATTTTGAAGAAGCTTGTGTTCTACTCAAAAATATTCCAATGAGCAAAGTTTTGGTCGCTTTAACTTCCTGGCTTTATGAATTGTAAAGAATGTTCATATATGTATTTCCATGCATGCTTTTGCTTTTGTGTTGCAAAATTTCTCTGTTTGCATATTTTCCATAGATTTTGAGCAACATTTTCACAACCATTCTTAAAGTTAACTGAATGGGAAATTTATTTTGAGATGTGGGTTATGTGTGCGTAAGCTTAATCAAACTATTACAAAAACCTCTATATACAGTAGCAGTATTTTTAATTTGTATTCTAATTATCTAATGTCACCGCAACATGCAACTCGTGGAAAATGCGGCATGTGCAGAAGCTAAATATTTTATAAAACTTCTCGCGAACTAAAGGCGTGGAAAAATTTAATTTAATGGCCCATTTTCTAACGGTCTAACTGCAAATGTCATTAAAAATATTTTCACACCTTTTGCGGTCTGCGCTAACTTTTTTCATTTGTGTACATCTGTCATCAAATGGTTTACGAACATACATTTTATTTGTAAGAACCAATTAGCGACAAATTATAAATAAAAATTAATTACGACAATATTTGAAAAAAATCATATTCCATTTTTATACCGATTTTTTGTAACGATAAAAAATGAGTATGCAAATTTAATTATAGCATTTATGGTGTAGAGTACATATAAGTGAATAACCCTATAATAAAACTGTTAATAAATAAAACATAATCTTTACATATTCAATATATAAATAATTGATTACCAGTTGCTATCCACAAATTAAGTTACGCTATTAAAGCGAATAAGCCGCCAACAAGAAATTTAAATAGGCAATGATACAAATTAATATATAATTAAATTGCGCTGCAGTTATTAAGCTAAAAACAGTATAAAAAGTACATTTTTTTTTTGCTAATATTTGAGGTCGTTGCTTGCATTTGCTTAACAAAACACAATTCCAGACAATTTCGCGCTGCTTATGCAAATAATTCGCAAGGGTATCAAGTATCTTACGGATACACGCAACTCGTTCATGAAATACTTTAGCCACAGCTCGCTGCCTACTCATTGTGAGCAGTCATTGACTTGTTTCGTTGTGCTCCACCTTCACTGAAACTGGCTGAAACCAAATTAATTACTAGTCTCAAACATTGCTTTTAGTTGTTTATGTTGTTTTATGTTTTGCGCTCAACTCATAAGGAACACATTAGTTAGAGAGTGAAAAACGAAATGAAAAATAAATCAAACAAAAGCAGGCAGCTTGTAAAGAGGGCAGGTTGTTCAACCTTGGCAACACCTTTGGCTAGCTATGCAGCTTTAGTGAGCTGAATGCCAACTAGCGTTGCCTAATTAAAGGAAGACTTTTTGACTATAAGATTTACTGCTCAGTTGCAGCCAATTACTCGACAGCTGAATGGCCCTTTCGAAGTTACACTGAACAAATGTAACAACATTTTGAAAATTTTATGAAAAATTCAAATACGCAAATAACGAAAATTTGTAAAATGAACAACGATAATTATTTATTTCATTATTTCCAGAGCCTAGCTTAAAATTAAGAAATTAAAAAGCTAATTTGTTATTGCATATCTGCTTGGGCTTTCAGTTATATACAAATTGTTTAAATATTTAATATTAAAATAGTAAATATTATGTTTAAATACAAATAACAACTACTAATATAGTTAAATTAATGTATATATATATATAATAGTAATCTATAATAAATAACTACAGTAATTAATAATACACTTACTCTATTCAGAAATACTATTTATTATTTTAAGTGTATTTATTTTCTGGTAGAAGTTAATAATTCTAATTATTTATTATGACTATGGTTTTTTTTGGCTTCTTTAGTTGCACACATTTTGTATTTACATTTCAATTTCTCTTTTCTTACTTGTTTTTTATTTTTAATTTATTTTATTCACTGTGTATGTGTATAGAAGTTTGTCCTCAAACACATCTCATCTACTATATTAACTGTCTGCTTATGCAGTAGAGTGGAATATACTTGTTTTCTTTAATTAAATTATTATTATTATTTATTATGACAATCATTAATTAATGAGGTAACAAATAATTAGTATTTACTTGAATTTATACTTTGTCACTTAATATTTATTTATTTATTTTTAATTGTGTAACCACAGCTCATACTATATGAATTATGGATTGGCAATTGAAATGATTTAATTTAATAATCTTTTTTTATGAAGTAACACATATTTTGTAATTATACAAAGTAGTACAAAGTACTATAAATTCTCTGACTTAATTTGTTTTAATTAATTTTTCATTGTGTAAGCACATCTCATATTCAATTTTCCATTAGCAAGAACAATCATGACAATCGCTATTGCTTTAGCCCAAAGCTAAGCCGCACCCACACCCTTCCAGACCACAACAGCCACCAAGAGCAGTAATGTCAGTGGGGAGTGCATTGCCACAGCCACAGCACAGCAGCAGTTGCAATTTCAATTGCAATTGTTGCAACAACTGCAGCCAGAGACGGAAGTGTTGCCAATGTGGGCATGTAAAATTCTTGAAGCGCAGCAGCATTTGTTCCCTCAGCTGAGAAGTTCGGTGGAGTGGGTAGTTGCAGTTGCTGCCTGCAAGAGCAGTGAAAGCTGCACACACAACAATAAAAATAACAAAAACAACAAAAACATAAACTGCAACATGACAGCAAAAGCCAAACAGAGCTGAAATATTTGTTGACATCTTTGTTTGCAAAATTGTTTATATATATATGTTTATATGTCATCGCTGACCACTCGAGATATGAGATATGCGTATTTTGAATGGCTGATTGAGGCTGCTGCGGTTGCTGTTGCTGTTGCTGCTCTAATTTGAGACACGCCACAGCAAGTTGTTGTTGCCAGTGTTGCTGCCACACTTCAGCAACTTCCATCCGCGTTGCACAAAGAGCAACAGCACACAAAGGCAACCAAAAGCACACACACACACACACACACACACACACACACACACATACCTGAGTGTTATGTCGCCGTCGTTACTAATTTAAACTCTGCCGTGCGACGGCGGCAATTTCAAACTTCAGTTCAGTTTACGACGCGACGCCGCGCGGTTGCACAACTTGCCAAGCACATCTCGTAGCGCGTTTCAGACTTCGTGCCCAGTTGGCTATAAATTAAAAGTGGTACGCGTTAAAAAAAACAAACCAACAAGAATTCATAATACCAATAATAATAGTTACATATATCACAAAACCAAAAAAAAAAACAAAATCGGTTACATGACCAAAGTGAGTTGCACGCAAACGTTATTTTGCCATAGCTAAGCCGGCGTTATCGTTATAAGCCACAAAACATTTGCTTGTATTATCACTTGAACAAACAAAAAAAAAAAAATGCAAAACAACCACAAGCTCGAATCCGAAATACTCATTACGTAGTTGCTGCGTTTTATTATTTTACCCCCAAAACCGTCGGTCACACGATTTGCGAATTTCATTCAAAAATCTACACACACTCGCAAAAGACGACAACAACATTTGCATGCATGTGCTGTTGGTTGTCGGAATTCAAAAGTTTACATCAAATATGCAAAATATGTCGCGTAACTAAAATAAAAGAAAGAAACACTAAAAAAAAGCGAGAGAGAAAGAGATAAAAAAAAAATGCTATTTCGCCGCAGTTGTACGTATAATGTGGAGCAATCAACGCGACATTATGCAAAGGTAAAACATTGCATTGCATTTGCAAATATAAAAAATAAATAAAAAGTACGTGCTCACATTTATGCCAGATGCAGATATAAATATATATATATATATATGTATATATGTTTATATATAAGTTACGTGAACATGTGTGGGCGAATGTTTGTCTTGCGCTATCTTGTGCTTATTCAGATACAAATAAGTATTTTTCTTTGATATGTCCACCTCTGATTGTGGAAAGTGCTCGGCTTTCCGGTGGATTTATATGTGGATTGTGATTCAGTTTTAAAAGTGGTTACCTATTTGTAAAGGATTTCATTCATTGACATTTTTGACATTTTTGAAGCCTTTGACTATTCACTGGCGGAAATCGAACCGGAAATTTCAGAATTTCTTAACAGCATTCAGGGACAGACATGTGGAATGGGAGGAGACCTATCAATTTATCATCAAATTCATTCAATGTATAAGCACGATCATTACAAAATGATCGAAACATTTATATGCAGCTACACTTCATTTTGCATATTTATTCATTTTCAAGGGTATGGGAAAATTTTAATGCACTCATCATTTATCTATTTTTGCATATCTATTAATGTTCAAAGATATAAGAAAATTTTAATTTATTCAACACTTAATTAAGTCTCGCTGCCTTTGCGCAAAACAGACGCTGAGATAAAAAAAATTATCAATAAAAAAAAACAGAAAAAATTTAAACATTTACCCAAGACTATAAGCAACATAAATGAAATGAAAAATTATTAAATAATTATAATTACTCAATATAGCTTAAAAACAAAATCCCATCTTGCTTCTGATAGGCAGATAAACATATATTTCTTTACACAATAATTACCCTTCTGATTTATTATTGCAACATAACTTTGCAGATATATAACAAAGAGATTCGATATTTTGTTCTGTTTATAGAGCGTGTCTCGCAGTAAGCCAATGTCAAAACTTGTATATAGACAGTGGATAATTGTTAAATATAAAAGACCTGCAGCAATCGCTGTGCATTTCTTTCGCATCAGATTCCAATTAAAAAGCACAATGCCCTCGTCTAATCTGGACGATAATAAAGACTACCAAAGAGCGACTGGAAAAGAAGCAGTTCGACCCAATGAGCCTTCCAATGCAGTCCAATCCAACTATCAATGGGATTTGTCCACAAAGCGAAACAAAGTGCTAATAGGACTGGTAGAAAGTCTATTGAAACAAGAAAAGGCACAATTGTCGAGTACGAGATACCCTGTAAGCACGACAGAAATACACAAAATTATTCCCATTTAATTAAGTTCTTAATATAAATAATATACATGGTATTTTTATATACAGAACCATTACAATCTTGATTCTGTGGTCTTTGCTCTCATAACCGCAATACAAGTATAATTACACCACTCTGATTCATTTTTAAGGGATATACAAATGAAAATTCAACAAAAAACAGAGCAGAAATGTACAAATAAGAAAAGAAAAAAAAACACAAGCAAAATGAAACGTGGATAAATCGATGACGAAAGAAATGCAAACATTTAGCTAAAACAGAAGCAACAAATATACAGATAATAAAAACGCATAGAATAATAAACACAGAGCTAAGTGTTACCGATTATTTAATATATTTCAATAAAATCCCATTTTGCAGATAAACATACATTTCTTTGAACGCTTTTATTTCGATTTCGTTTTTATCGTTTAAATTTAATTTAATTGCTTTTCCAGTAATACCCAAATTTTATAATGTTTACGTAGCGGTTCGCAACATGTGGGTCGACTCTAAAAGCGCCCCAGAGATTTTATCTAAATATTTGGCAAAAAAAAAATTTGTTCGTGGCCAACTGCGGCAACAACAATTAGAAAGCCATCAACATTTATAGCATTTCACTTCCCCAAAGGAGGTCAAACAGCTAAAGAGCGGGAAATACTTTTGGCTTGTCAAAAACAAAAGTCGCCATAAATCAAATCAAGTTAATGAAAATTTCAAATGGGACGCGAGAAACTCAAGTCAACATTTGACCAACAGCAACAAAACAAACAACAATTGTAATTACACAGCACAGAAATAATTAAATTATGTTTTATAGCGCATCTTAAATCTTTGATGCTGTTGTGGCACTTACCTCCAAAACCCACTGTATGTGGGTAATAACTGTAAAGAAAACTCCAGCACAACACACACACACACGCACACACACACACACACACACACACACACACACATTCAAGCCGTCGACTAATGCGAGTTTAACAATTTTGCGGTCGTGTGTAAGTCTTGTTAAGCCAATTACATGCACTGCCTCAGAGCCAAGCTCAAAGCCACAGCCCAGACTTAAGCCAACTGAAATGAGGCTGGGCCCTCGAGTGATGCCCAGAAGACAACTTCTGGGAAACACAAAACAGCAACAAGCAGCGCACAAACCGCAGATGCAAACTTAGAAACAAACAGAAGAAAAAAAAATTACTAATGAGCAATGCTCAACTGTGTAATACCACTTAGAATATCTGCTATTCCAGTTCTACACACATATAACTGAACAAATTTAGAGATTTCAAATTGTGTAAAGTTTACTTATTAAAAAGACATGTTAAATTAGAAATATTTATTTTGTTTCATTTATTTATTTTATTTAAATTGAACACGTGCAAAGATTTCAAATAGTGCGAAGTGCGTGGAACAAAATACATTTCAAAAATGCACAAATCAAATTATTTAAATTAAAATTTAAAAATTAAAGCATTAAGTAATGGATATAATAACTCTTGTAGATCTTTGCCATTATCCATATCTATATTTGTCTATATACTCATATATCAAGACGACTTGTATGATGTATATATATAGCTTAAAAATATAAATGCGACTTTTACAAGACGCAAAGATTCATGAATTTTATGAGCATATTTTCTTAATTACTTATTTATTCTATGCCGAAAATATACATATTCAATTATTCAGAAATTTAATCACTTGTTTTTTGCATAGGAGAGTTGGAGGCAAATATCTCTTTGGATATCAATATTCCATGCCTAAAATGTGAATGTTCTTCGGCCAAATATCCATTTACTACAAGTTGAGCATTTCTTATAAACCGCAAAATCCCCTCTTAAGCAGAGGGAATAAAACACAACTATGCAGAAATTGTGATGCTTTCAAAAATGAAATGTCATTGCAATGATGCGGTTACGCTTACTGAAGACTATCCGTTAGATGGGGGAAACGGAAAGCTCGGAATGAAATTGGGCTTTTAGCTATGTGGGCTGTCACATCATTTCCGGCTTTAGAAGTTGACAGCTTCCGTTCTGAAAATATTGGCAAAACCTTATGTGCAATGAAGCGATTACAGTTTGTGAGCAAATGTTTGCTAACTATCTGGCACAAGACATTCAAACAAATTGTGGCACATTGAGCAATTAGCCAATACAGACAAAGGACGCTCTCCGAAATGTAAACACAACCGGGCAAAATCAGCTCCCATCTGTGTCGGGTTGTGTCTGTGCCAACACCTGCCGCAATAATGTTTTATCTACAGCTGGAACTTAAACTCATCAGCTTTTAACTTGTAGCCTGCAGACCAGCCCCCCGCCACCACATACAGATTTATCATTACCTGGCTAACCACCTACTTTTTTCCACTTCATCTTCTTTGCAGAGCTCCGTCACTTTGTGTAATCTTGGCGTGGGCGCCACATTTGGCGAATCAATACTACACGACCTGCCACGGGACAGCACCGTCGTGACGAAGACAACCTGCGAGCTGCTCCGCGTCGAACAGCAAGATTTTCGACTCATCTGGGAGGTAAGCAGACGGAATGTGAACAAATATATACATACAGACATAAGCACCTGTGTATACACATACATTTATTAATATTCCACTGCAAGTCGAGTGTTTCGTGCAATGACACTGGCTTTAAATTACACTTAAATGATGTTCGCAAAATAAATCGATGTTAGCTGTGTTCCAGGAAAGTTCAGGTTCCACACTCTATAACACTAAAAAGAATCCAGAAAATTAGACATATTTTTCTAAATTTTAGAAAAGTCGTGTATAGATTTTGTGAACTTCACGGCGATTTTTTAAAATAATAAATAATGATTAGAACAAAGAAGTCTGTTATTTCATTTTTATGAACGACTTATTTGCTATTAAAATTTTGTATGCATTAATTTGATATAAGTTAATTTATTTTGTTTTTGAAAGTTTCAATTTTGGTTTCTTGGCTTTTACGTTTTGGACTGTGTAGACTGGTCACCTGTCAAACTCAGAAAAATTAAGAAAATCGCGGTAAAATGATAATTGCCTGGAAAACTAGAAAAAGACAGTTTTTAGAGATAATAAAAAATCTTTAAATTAGATTTGTTCTATTTAGATATATTTTATATTATTAAGAGATAAATTTATAACAGGTAAAATTGAAAATCCCTATTTAAAAAGTTGGCTGGCTAGTTTCTAGATAGACACAACCTCGCATTTTAGAAATAAACTGAGCTGAACTGCCTTTAGAGCCAAAAATATGATAATTTCCCAAATAGCAGTGCGATATTTTTTCTGAGTGTCACAAGATATTTTATTGATATGAGTATATTACACAAAAAATAACACAAGCATAAGATAATTCCATGAATACTGTAATAGGCTTCCACACTTTTCCTTTGTTACTCTGAAAGCTTTAATTTGTTTGACTTGGAGTTCATTTGGCTAGTGTCATTGTATTTATAAAATGGCAGAGGCGTCGCTTTTGATACTTATCTTAAGCATTTGTCAAGCCCTCATTAAAATCAGCACCCACACAGCAACACACACAAACTCACACACACACACAGACACACACCCACAGGGTGAGTCGAGCGTTGCTAATGAGCAGCTGTGTGCTGAATATTTGAAGCTCTGGAAGGCTTCTTGTCTTGTCTTCCTGACATGGCTGAGCATTTGCGGTATTTTCATTGTCAAAGTATTTAATTAAAATTGCAATTAACAATTAATGATGCGACCAGACTAGGCAACGTAACCCAACCAAATCAACCCTCAGGACATCAACATATGCCAAGCATTTTGAGCCTAGCAGCGTTTGTCAAACTGTCGTTGGATTATTGTCGTTATTTATTATTGCTTTTCTGTATTTTGGTCAATTACCAAATTGAATTAAAGTCTTATGATTAGTTAACTTGGGGGATGATCGATGGCATTAGTCATTAATGTAAATAAATAATAATGCGCAACTCACTGAAAAGACGCAACAAATTAATTTGGATTACAATTATGTATTCGCATTTAAGGAGAACAAAGCTAATTGAATTCGAAAGGACTTATTGAATATTGAAATTAAGTTGCTTGCAACTAGCTTTACGACACCTTGCCCCAATTTAGTCGTGTACAATCAGAACCATTGTATTTGCATTATGCTCTAACCCAAAATGAAAGCCACAGAATTAGGTAATAAGGTTTTCAATTCCAATGTCAAAAAATATCAAAAGTTTGATAGATACCAAATACATTGTTGAGACTTTACAAAAGATTTCGTTTTTAGGGCGTGCCTCACACACACACACACACACACACCGCAATGAACTTCGCCCTTGGGGCAGCAATGCTCGCACATTGAATGCGAGCACGCACAAAAGGTATAAGAATCACACACACACACACACACACACACACACACACATACACACACACACAAGATGATGAATGCATATTTACCTTTTGGGTTACAACAAAAAAATAAAAATAAAACAGAAAGAAAGCTACTAAAGCAAATAAAGAGGAAAGTTGCCACAAATTGTGGCCACATTTCCAAACCCACAGAGAGGGCACACAGTTGCCACTTGCCTCTGCAGCTGCTTGATGGCTGCTGGATGGGGGTGGATAACAAAGTAGCTGCAGCACGCAGCGCAAACATATATTACGTATACGCAATGTGCAAAACTGAAACTTTGTGCTACACACATACACACACACACACACACACACAGACTGTAAAATATTGTGCCTTAAAATGTTGCATTTGTGACTGCCACATCGTCTGGTAAATGCGATATAATCAGTTTAAATTGAAAGTATATTACGCGAAGAGTTGTTACTGCAATTTTTCACACCCAACTCCGAGTTGTGCTGTGTGCTGAGCCTGTGTAAGTGCCTGGAAATTGTTTGATTTGTGCATAAATATTTATTTTCACAGCAGAAATAGCAGAGGACAGTAGGAAAAAATAATCTCAGGATGATAAAGTGTTTTTCATTAAAAATCAGAAAGAAAAAAACGCCAGTCATCCAAAAATCAAATTTCCATCATACGCTCAGACAAAATCGCACTGAATTGTAGAAAAACGCCATACTTTTGATGCATATTAGCTCTCCGCAGCTCACCTTATAATTAAGAAATTGTATTAATAAAAAAAAGCACTTTTCGTTTCTTAATTCAAGAATAGATCTTAAATTTAAGAAGTACATTTCGTAATTTTTAAATGTTTTTATATGTGCAAACTAAACTGAAACTACATTTTTTTTTAGTAATGAAGAAATGTTTTCGTGTAATTAGAAATTATTTTAGAAACGAGGAAGAAACTTTTTTGCTGAGTGTGTTTTGTCTCCTTATTCTTAAATTATTTATGAGATCGGCAGCTTAGCACATCAATTGAAGTCTTTAAAAATGATTGAATGTTTTTTTGCCATAATGATTTAAGTGGCGATAAATATAGTGGCACATAAAAAGAAAGAAGTCGATTCTTTTTTGTTTTGTGTTTTATTTCTAATAAAACTGGAAAATATTTGCGGCATTTGACAGTGTAAATACAAATCACTCGTGTGACCTGCTCATTTTCAGTGATGTTAAGTAAAATAATTCCAAATATATTTAAACTTCCATGACGCATTACATCTACATGTAACTGTTGCAAGTAAATACAACTATCCGCTGCATACTTAAATATATACAAATATGTATTATTTAGCTTGTTATGTCACTCGCTATGTGCTTCTTGTTCTAAGTTGCAGTTGCACATGCACTCGACTGCAGCATGTGCTTGCATACAAATAAATAAATAAATCTATAAAACGCTTGTTCAATGCAACATGCAATGGTGCATGTTGTTCAGCTGGCCCCGAGTGCCGTTGCGCATTTCTATTATTTATGGACTGTGTGTTACGTATACCACCTGTTTGCCAGGGTACGATTGCGTTACAAAGCTGCAGGCGATTCAGGCGGACTGTTGAGAATTATGAAATTTATTGAAGCTCTCAAAATGTCTCAAATTAAATGCATATAAAAATATTCGATTGGAAATCAGCGAGTCTCGCTTTTGGCTTGCAATTGAATTACAAATGAAAAAGAATTTTAAATTTTATATTTCATACGGAATTTACCACATGCTGTGTCATAAGCTTCCGATTCCTGTTTCCGCAGCCAGATCCTGTAGGTGAAATTGAAATAATTGCGTTTGACACGCAAATTGCATGGTATTTGGCTGCCTTTTCAACTTTGCAACTAGCGCAATTTCGATGAGCTGCAAAAGGCTACGCTTAAGCCAGAAGACATGTGAAATGCATTTATAACCTTTATTGAAATTGATTAAATTCTATTATTAATGAATTAATTTCCGCTTTTTAATTATTTTCAATAATTAATTTTGCTTGTAGCTTTAGTTTGTATGGCTTTGCACAGTGTTTGAAATTGAAAAAATATATGAAATTGGCTTCACTTCAATAATTAAATCGCATTTTCTTAATAGCTCATAAATTGGCCTTCAATTAAGCTGCTTGCCCTCTTCGGGGCAATATGGCCAAAAGTATAGTCCTAATTACTTACCGAGCGCAGGCGTCACAGAGCCAGCACTCAACGGGTATTATAATTATTATGGCCAAGTATTCTATTGTGTTTCAAGGTAATTGAAAAGGAACTCAACCGTCTACCTCGCTCATTTCCACTTCGACATTATTATTGGATTCATCATATCTAACGACTATTGTCGCATTCGCTCATTGGTCCCGCTGTGCGTTTTGATAAGTGAAATGCTTTTAATTAGCGTAGACGCCAACGCCAACGCCAACACAAACGCTGTTTTTGCTGCTTATCAGTTGTGGCAGTGCCCAGTGTTGCCAAGCTTCAATGGGAAAGAATACATAAATTCATTGGCATGCGGGCCACTTACCCTTGCCCTTGGCCTTGCCCTTATGCTTAACCCTGATTGTTTATAAAAATGTCACCACAATGAGCAAATAGGCTAGTTACACTCAGCAAAAAACACTCGCGTTAAAATGAAAATCACTCTGAAATATAGAAAGTTGTTCATTTGTTTTAGAAATAATGTGTAACTATTCAAAAAGAAATGTTTTACAATTAGAAAGAGTTTAATAATTTTTTTAGAAATATTTTCTATTAGTAAAAAATATATTTCTTACGAAGGAGAAGTCCAGAACCATTATTTAAAAATAAAATACTTTCTAAAAGTTAGCAACATGCAATTTGGTATATCAGAATCTTTGATCAAGTAAGTTCATTCAAATTATTTTAACTGAGTTTACAAGCTCTCTAAAATGATTTTCAAATCTTAGAACATTAATGTTTAATTAAGTTAAATTTGTATTTTTTTAAATTTGAATGTAAGTGTGTAATTCTTAATTCAAATGCTTATAGTATTACTTAGTTAGGAGTTCAGAAGTGTTGAATTATGAAAAATTTGTTCAAAGCCTAACTATTTAGGTAATTTTGAAATTTAAGGCTACTTAAATTTATAATTAACAATATTAATTGATTAATATGATTGTATGTGGAAAGATAGCATCTGGTATAACATTTTTAAATTAACTTCTCGACGCTGTCCTTTATCTGTTCAGTATTTGCTTTTGTGTGCAGGTTAATGGTGAATTGATTCCAAGTCAGATTTAAATCTTTAATATAAGAAGAGAAAAAAAATACAAAAATGCTGTTGTGAGAATTCTGTGGTGGCACAAAAAGCATATCAATTTTTAGGCGGTTTTTCTTTCTGAGTGTATTAATAGCGAGTCGTTTGTCGGGCACTTTGACAACCCTAGGAAGTGCCTGATAAGGCGAAACAATAGCAATGAAACATGCAGTGGCAAAGCGGGAATCAAGTTATCAGTGCGCTCGACGACGTTTGACAGAAATTACCTGTATATCAGCTTGTGGCGCTTAGCTAACAAAAAATCGAACAAAACATAGAAAAGAATGTGCAAAGGAAATCCAAAACGACTAAAGTGAAAGTGACAGTGTGTGTGTGTGTGTGTGTGTGTGTGTTGTGTTTTGTGTGTGTGCAAATGTTATCTGGCCAAATTTTGCGACAGCGTGAGCGCGAACATCGTCAATTCAGGCGTCGTTCTGGCCAAGTTGTGGCCAGCGATGAGGCGGTGCTGTGCGTGCTGCTGCGTTATAGTGATAGCGACAGGCAACTGTTTGAGCCAACAGCAACAAGAACACCATCAGGAACAGCAACAACAATGGGAGCTGGAGCCACTTCTGCTGCTGTCAAGTTGCGACGTCGCGTGCAGCGTCCACAATCAACGGCATTCGAAATGAGCAATGTACGCGTCATCAGCATTGGCTGTTGCAATGAGCCATAGCAGCAACAACAACCATAAAATATACTCTATTTATCTATAACTGTTTATAAGCAGAACAAAACAACAATAGCTAACCTATTATCTATTTGTTATTGCAGAAAAACAAGGAGTTGATGAATGACATTATTACAAACTGCAAAATAAAGAATGGTATGTGACAAGTGAACAACACTTTTAATTGTGCATTTTAATTAAGAAATAGCAATTCTAATTCTATAATATACAATACAAATACAATTCCGTAGACCCTCATTTATAAATGCGTATTTTCATTATTATATTATCAGGATTTGGTCCCGGCGTACAGCCTGCAGCTGCCACATCGCCCACAAAACGCCCACTGAGTCCGGATCACCCGAATCCAGCTCTGCCCATTACAGAGGTAAGCAATTAGTCCTTACAATGTACATCTGTGTGTGGGCTTATGTGTGTGCATGTGTAACTACAATAAATCACAGACGCACACACACACACACACACACACACGCACACACTCACTCGGATATGGCAATTATTAACAAATACAGTGTCAGAAACATAGTTGACATTGAGACAATGTAACTTGTACTTCTTGAAAATGGAGTTAATTTGCCTCTGGCAAAAGCTGACCGGGTGACGGATTGAGCCATTTATCAATGTTGCACACATCTTTCTTGTAGAATAGTTTATACACAGGAGAAAATTATTTTAATTTACTAGTTCTGGTAAAGCAAACTTAAAATATTACTGAAAATGCATTTATTTTATTCGTAGCCTACACAATTACCTTATTATAACAATATTAAATTTAAACTTTAAATAATTTCCAATTTTATATCTGTCATAAAAGTATATTGAATTGAATCAAAATTCGGATTAGTAATTAGTTAATTCTGTTTTGCTGTATATACGTTAAGCATTCCTTATGCATTCTATCATATCCTATGTCCGACTATGAATTTCGATCCCGGAATTACATTTAATATATTTTCCTTCGTAAATTATTTGGTTTAATTTTCAAAGCTGATACTGATTTGGAAATAACAAATGTATTTTGAATTTCCACTGCTTATATACTTGTTATAAATAAATTACTTAATAACAGAAAATATTTGTGAAAATGGAAAAACGCTTTTTTAATTTTCAGAACATTTTTTTCTATATATTTACAAATTATTTGTTGAAATCAAAAGAAAAACTTTTTAGCTTTCATTTCTTTTCTATGTGCAGTTTATATAACTAAAGTTGTCTTACAGTTGTCTTATAATCCTTATATAATCCTTGCAATCTTTTTTCCAAATGACAGACGCCGAGTCCTGCTATGAACCGCATGGGCTGGGCGCTGCGAACATTATTGGTGGTCGATAACTCAAGCTGTTTGAAGGATCGTAAGGTGAGTAATGGCGTAATGGCTGGCAACTAACTTTGCGAAAAGCCAACACATACATATGATGTATGTAATCAATTGTAACGGCATTTACGGCATTTCTTGGTGCTCAGGTTTCGGGCAAGTTAATACGCAAGTGTGCGCCCGGCACGGAACTGGTCGATTGGCTGGTTAACTTAGCCCCCATTGTGCACACTCGGGCCCAGGCGGCTGGCATGTGGCAGGCGTTGCTCGAGGAAGGCGTTCTGACACATGGTGAGTGTAAAGTGCGACGGGGGTTTGCGATTTTTACAGACATGTCCATTGGCTGTTGCAATTAATGCAGCAATTAACGCGCTCAAGCATTTTAACACATTGTGTCACATTTGTTGCAGTTAACAAGGAGCAGCCGTTCAAGGATAAATGCTTTCTGTATCGATTTCGCTTGGACGAGGAGGGCGGAGCACCCGCCGCGGGCTTACCAGCTGCTGAGGATCTTAGTGCAGCTAATGAGCATATACGTGAGGCATTAAGTGCACTCTTTCAACGTGGTCCAGATGCCACATTGCGTATGATATTGCGCAAGCCGTAAGTGCATTATTGATTATACTCTTCTTACTCTATGTTTTGTAAACGATGAATTGCTCCCATAATGACAAACACCAAAAGTATGCAACATCAATAATGCTTTAAGCCAAAATGGTTATTTTCGTTTGTAACCACAAAACACAACACACACACACAACAAACGTTGACATGCATAGCAAACACGCACATACAGTGCGTATGATTGATATTTGCCTGCCTTTGGCTTGCCAATTAGTTACATTGTCGACTAGCATGGAGAGAGAGAGAGATAGACCACAATTGCTGATATTTGCTTATAATCAAATCTCTACATTTGCCCACACACCAAACAAACAACAGTTCACATGAGCGCACACCCGAGGAACTGGAGCTGGTATTTGAGGAACTTGTGCACATAGCAGCCCTCTCCCATCTATCGACGAGCATCAAACGTGAGCTATCCTCGATAATTGTATTCGAGGCCCATGCCCAGGCAGGCACCATATGTAAGTATATGCATGGAGTATGCATTTTTAAATTAGTTCAATTCTGACATAACTGAGCAATTGAAATAGATAAATTAATATTAAATATATATTCGACAAAATTACGATGTTGTATTTTCTACTCATTCGCATTTGCCAAAATAAGCTGCAGAAGCTCCCCTAATAATAATAGTATTAATTTTAGTTAACTTCTTAAATAGTTTGTGCTTTCTTATCTTTTTAAAAGGGTTGTTCTTTTTTTGTTTCAAATAAAATAACTTTAAAGTAAGTGCAAAGTAAAATTTTATTTCGCTTATCCTTTTTATGATACTGACTATGTCGATGCAACTGCTGTAACCGACTGAGAATATATATATATACTTAAAATACCCTCTGCATGGGTTGACTGCGGCAATTCAAGTGGAACTAATTAAAAAAAAAATTGTGTAAAAACGCTCTCAGCATTTTAATCAGTTTTTACTGTTTATCCTTTTTATGATGTTGACTATATAGAAACAGCAGCTGTTATTATACATATGTATACATAAAATACTGTCTGCAAGGGCTAATTAAAGCAATTCAAGTGCAGCTAATTATTGTATAAAATTTTAGGAAAAAGCTCTCAGTGTTTTAATCCGTTTTTTCTATTTATACCTTTTATGCGCCCCATTAAATTAATGTCAACAACGCGAACCACAGTATTCAATCAAGGCGACGAGGGCCGCTCCTGGTACATATTACTCAAAGGGTCTGTGGATGTTGTGATACATGGCAAAGGCACCGTTGCCACACTGAAGACTGGCGATGATTTTGGCAAATTGGCTTTGATTAACGACGCACCCAGGTAAGCAGACGAAACTGTAAGCTCTTTGCCCTCTGCGATTCGGGCGAATCCATTTAAATTTCTTTTCCCCTTTTACAAAGTGCAAAACATTTTAAACTGTCAGTTCGTTTACTTAAAAGTTTTTTTCAAGATAAAAGTTTTTAGACAGCTAGCAAAGGCAAAGCCAGACACCATCAACAATTCGCTGTAAGTCGTTTTCATCTCTTACTCAGTGAGTTGGGCAGCTACTCTTAACTTTACTTTTGGACAAGTTACAATACAAAATAAAAACACATATTCTATATATATTTACAATGGGGCCACAAGCAACACTCTTGCACTTGGCCAGGCATACAATGGGGCCAAAGATTCAACAATTGCGGCCGAGTTATGGCATTAGATACTTGGTTGAAGCTGCTCAAAGATAACAAGAGCAACAGCCACAAGAACATTTGATAACAGCAGCCATTGTGTGGCATTTATAGTCAACAATTGAAGATTGAAACAAAATATTCGCAAAAGAGAAAATATGCTAGAAATTGCCACTCATGAGCCAATTGTCATTGCTCAACAAAATCAAGCAACAGCTTTTAACAAAGCCATATAAAATGGCTTAAAATTGAAGTTTCAAAATCCCATGAAAGCTTTCTTTGTCAACATAATTTTGAATTTCTCTTTGAGCTCAAATAAACATACAAAATTTGCAAACATATATTATTAATTTCGTTAATGTGTATACAACATTGAGCTGATAAAAGCTTTACCAGCATTCAATTTTAAATTCAGAATTTACACAACTACTAAATAAAATATTTTACTTAAACTGAAGTTTTTTAACCAAATGCGAAAACAAAAGTTATTAGCTCATTTAATATTAAAAAAAAGACTTTTAAAACTTATGTCCGGCTTTTTGTCTATCATGAATAAATCAATTGCATGATCCTTTTACACTAATAGTAAGCTTAACTGCATACACTGAATTCAAATACTTTATTTAAATTTACACAAGGAATTAAAATGAATATCCAACCGCCGTGTTGAATATGAAAGGCAGCTCTAAAGTTTATAAAGAATATTAATTATTATGCTTCGCTTTTATCCAACACGCATCGATTTCCTTTTTTAACAGCGGAAAATGGGCTTGTCATGGAAAATGCGTTAATTGCATTGATGCAAATTTTCAAATTATGTAGGAGGTGGGAGGGCATTTTAATTTGTAGACAGTTTGCGAGCATGTAATTAAAAGTTTGCATTCAAGCTGGAATACTTTGACACAAGTTCTTCGAGCTTTCATTTTAATATTTGATTAAAGCACATCTAAAAACTTCTTCAAATTGGCAAATAAAGTACATATACAAAAAAAAAAAATAATATGCTTTCAGAGCTGCTACAATCGTTTTGAAGGAGAACAATTGCCATCTGCTGCGAGTGGACAAGGAGCACTTCAATCGCATCCTGCGTGATGTCGAGGCCAATACACTAAGATTGCAGGAGCACGGCAAAGATGTTTTAGTGCTCGAGCGTGTTGCAAAACAACGAGGACAGCATTCAGCATTCAAGTGAGTGGCAATTGTATAGCAAATGGACCCATACCCACACCCAACCCAACCAGACGCCATTCATCAATTTTTAATGTGCACCCCTCAATTTTAATTGAAATCGCGAGACGCGGCAAGCGCAGCAATTTGATGGCACTTTTATCACTTAGTTGAACGTGACTGAATTACCATTCACTATTACATATTGTTATATACCATTTAAACAGATATACCGTGATGTCGGGCACACCGAACAAAATGCTCGAACATTTGCTTGAGACGCGCCTGGGTCAGACGGTCAGCGGCATGGATCCATTCCTCGATGATTTTCTGCTCACGCATATCGTATTTATGCCCGTGGTGCAGCTCGTCGATGAATTGGCCAACTAATATCCTTTTTACAAAACAAACTAAATTCTTTACACTATTGAAAAACACACATAAATATATTTTTGCGGATAGACGCACAGTTTAGATAAGATTAGATCAGGAGACCCTTACACATGGTAGGATTACATACAACAGACATACATACACATATTATATACTTAATGGTGGAGTCTGGACAGATCCCTCAAATATCCTATATCGAAGAACTGCTATAAGTTCCAGTTGTTTCCATAGCCTACATTCTTCTATCTATCCTCTTACACTCAGAAAAAAATCGTCCTGAAATTTTGAAAATCAGTTTACTTTTGGTGCTTATTTTAAAGAAATTATATTTCTCAAAACAGTATATTTCATTTCCTAATTTAATATATGATTTAATTAAAACAAAAATTTAATTCAACATTATTTGAAAAATGCGCATATAGAACATTTTTAAATAGTTTATAAATTTAAATTGAAAAAATAAACATTTTTTCAACTAGTGACCCTTTGAATGACTCCTCTCTGATTCTGAATTATAGAATATATTTTTCAGGGTTCTGCAATGATACTTTTTATTTTTTCGTATATTTAAAAATTATTCAGAGAAAAACAAATAAACCTCAATACTTTTAAGTGAGATTTTAGAGCGATTTTCTAAATTTTAGGACGATTATTTGATTTGAGTGTAACAGAATCTTTTACGATTTTGGAATACAGAAGTCACGAAAACCTTCAGTTAAAAAATAAATGTAAGCTTGAACTGTGAGGGATATGCAAAACTTAGATATTAGTAAACACTGCACCGCTAACCTTCATTATTATTATACCCATTTTGTCAATTTGTAATTACTCTAGGATTATTTCCATCAGAAGTCGTATTTATTTCCCAAACAGTTAAATAGCAAACTTGCATAAACAGCTCGCATCTACTGCAAAAGACTGCTGATGAGGCTTTTGTGATGTTGTTCTCAATAGAAACTTTATGATTTGATTTACCACCAAGCCCAAACAAATAATATTATATACGATTTAATTGAATTCCTTGAGCCACGTTTTGTAAATGCCGGCTACGCGCCAGCGTTTACCAGGATCTTGAAACTCGGTCAGCAAGTCTACGCTAAAGAGCTTTTCGCTCCCAAATGCTCCACTTTGAACGCAACACTTTAAAAATACAAACACTCTGCCCCACACTCCACACCCCAACCCAACCCAACCCAACCCCGGCCCCGCCCATTGCCACCGCAGTCTATTAAGCACTTGGCTGACAACCAACTGACACAGGAGTCACGTTCTTTCCTGGGGGGTGGATAGTAGATGAGGAGGCGGAAGGATGAGGACGGGGGAGGTCA
This sequence comes from Drosophila anomalipes, assembly GCA_035041615.1. Lineage (NCBI taxonomy): Eukaryota > Metazoa > Arthropoda > Insecta > Diptera > Drosophilidae > Drosophila > Drosophila anomalipes. The sequence goes on from JAWNKZ010000041.1 coordinate 718,990, forward strand.
ACAAACATATCCACAACGACAGCTTAAGTGTTGGCAGCATGCAAACCACACACACACACACCACACACACAAGCACACACAAACAAGCACACACACGTGGGCACACACACGCAGCCAAAGCCCAAGCATGAAGTCAGGTTCGTGACTGAAAAATGTCAAGTGAAAACAAAACACAAGAATCGAGAATTATTTCTTTGGCACTGCTAAAGACTTAATGCTCTAACAAACATATCCAAAATCGTATAAGAATAAATTTCGCTTAACTTCTACCACAACTCAGTGTCCAAACAAAACTGAAGACGTAGAGAGACCTTGACCCTGATTGAATAATAAGTCGTGCTCCAATAGACACAAAACTTTTCCGCTTCCGTTTTTGACAAAAGTTTAACCTTTCCGTTATTGAGCGGGCTACATTACGCTCAATCTGGTTAGCGATGTGCGTTCCAATTAAAATCCTAACCACAACTGCTTTTGTAATTGATGTTGTTCCATTTTCAAAATGGAAAGCATTTCCGTTGTGGCAAATTGGAGCGCCCAGAAGTCTGGCTTGAAAGCTTTTCCGTTTTGAATATATAAAAATGGGCAGAATTATACTTAAATATATCTATATATATATCACATATCGATGTGTGTGTTTGTGTTGAGTTAGTCATATAAAGCTGAAAAGCCTTTTCGTGTACATGTGAAAGTTCAAGCAAAAGCTTGAACAATTTGAATATGGGTTAGGGTCTTTTACCTTAATGCGTTGCAAAATTGGCCAGAATTAGGGAAACTAACGATGTGATACACTTCCTTTTGGAGCAAAGCAACTGTTAACGCTAAAGACACAAAAGCCGCAATCTAGTTGAAAATGACCTATACACACACACACACACACACACACACACACGCACAGAGAGAGTAACACACGCATGTACACAACAATAACAGAGTCCTTGGATATTGGGTCAACAATTTGGTAATGTGTATGTAGTGCAGCAGCTGTTGAGGGGGATTGAATGTGGGGTTCAATGATGCTTGAAACTAATCTCCAATCTGCATTGGAATACGTGATGTGCTTAAGGAGAACCCACTTTCTGACCCACCCTATCAGTTATTGTGCGTGTGCGTGTGCGTGCCAAAGCAACAGATTTGCAAGATACACAAAATTCGAGTAGTTCGTGTGTGTCGTGTTGCCCTTTAAGTTCAGAGATTTTGGTTACCTTAACCGCTGTGCACCTTCCATTGTGATGCGCATGATGAGGCCCAAACGCCCGAGGATCGGGAGTATATCATCAACTTTAAGAAGCGTGTCATCCAATTTATGCAAAAGTGGGTGATGGCCGTGCGACACGCCGCCTTCGAGGAGCCAAGCGTATGCGATTTTATCGAAGATCTGGCCGCCGAGGTGGAAGCCGATCCCGATCTGAATGAGGAGACGAGCATCATACACAATGTGCTAACGCAGATGGCCAGATATCAGGAGGATCGCAATCAGAATGCCGGTCAAAAGTGGAAGCTGCCCACAAATGGACAACCGATTTGCCTATTTAGCGGCAATGCGACGCCATCAAAGACAGTCATCCGGCCGGACGATGACAGTAAGTTGAAAAATTTACGCTGCAAATGCAGATAATTGCTTAATGGGCGCACTTCATCACATCATCCCCTTGTCCCAATTTGCAGTCATTTTCCGTGTGTATTGTGCGGACCACACCTATTGCACCCTGCGCTTTCCCATGCACACCACGGCGGAACTAATCAAGGCGTGCGCCGCCGACAAGCTCCAATTGAACCGTGGACCCGACGACCTTTGCCTCGTCGAAGTTAAGTCCAACGGCGAACGCTCCGTATTCAAAGATAATGATGTTAGCATACCGACGGGTCTAACACTCAATGGCCGCTTGTTTGTCTCCGTCAAGGATCATCTAGATGCTTTGGTAAGTCAACACAGTCCCCCCCCTCCATCCCACAATCCGCATCTCCTCCTCTGTTGCCTAACACTTTTGTATTCTTTCCGACACAGACACAGTTACCGGAGCAGGAGTGCGCCATAGATGGAGTTGACATCGATTTGGAACTCTTGAGCACCAAAGAGCTGGCCTATCACATCACAATCTTTGAATGGGATTTGTTCTGGGCGGTGCATGAATATGAGCTGCTCTACCACACCTTTGGCAGGCATCATTTTGGCAAGGTAAACTTCAAGAAAAATCTCTTTATTATCCATATGCAAATTGAGTTTGCGATTTCATCAAAATACTTAAAACTTTGTCTAAAGAATTTATTCATACTCTGTAAATATTTAGTAGTATTCGGTGGCTGAGGCAGGCATCATTTTGGAAAGAACAAATTATATGTAGTCCTTGAGACACTTAAAATGTTGTCTATGCAAGGATAGCTTATATTAATTGATTCAGAATGAGATAAATATTTTATCCACCTCCAGAATTCACAATAAGACTATAAGGTATGCATTTGTCCGATCGAAAGTCTAAAATATTTTGGGATAATTGTCAAAAATTACATAATTATAAATATAAATTAATTAAAAAATGATCTACCACAAAACAAATTTTTAATAGGAACACTGATCCGAAAGCATAAAATTTTTGATAGTGTGGAAAGTCGTCAGTGTAATGAAAAACATTTAATTTTAAATTAAATTCAACACTATAATACCCATTACTTTTTCTTAAAATTGTTGGACTCTTTAACTTTGTCCACAAATTGAAACAAATTTATGTTTGTATTTTATAAAAGCGGATTAATTCCATTATATAACCACCTTAGAATCGTGCATATTATTTTTAGAAATCTACTTTATTCTGTTTAAGATAATGTATATCTTTAATATATTTTTGTCTAAGAACTAAATAGAAAATTAAAATTCAGCATAGGCGTTATTCTTAAGCAGTTGAAAGAAAGAACTCATAAGTAGCACACATTTTTGACAAGTGTAAGTTGGTGCGAAAAAAATGGCGCACACCCAGTTGAGGCACATGGCCTAAGCCTGCCTCGTTGCATTGTTTGGCAGAAGTTTGAATGCCAAATCGACTAATTAGGCTGAAAGTGCAGGCAGCGACCTTTACTCCTGGGCCCGGAGGCGAATGGGGGGCAAAAAGTTTTGCCGTCAACCATTTACAAGTCTAGCATTTGTCATGTAGCTGCAAATTGAGTTTTGGCACGAGTTATCTGCCAGAAATTGTTAAGGCAATTAAAGCTTGCCAAGATGTGTTGCCCAAGTTTCGTACTAATGCCAATTCTCTCCACAGATTACGGCCAATTTGGATGTGTTTCTGCGGCGCTTCAACGAGGTGCAATACTGGATTGTGGCCGAGCTCGTCTCCACGCCGAGCCTCAGCAAACGAGTGGGTCTCGTGCGCAAATTCATCAAGCTGGCCGCTTAGTAAGTGTTACAAATACAACAATGAACTCTGAACTCTATATGAAAAATGACTAATCAATATTTTCAACGCACAGCTGCAAAGAGTATCAGAACCTGAATGCCTTTTTTGCTATTGTCATGGGCTTGTCGAATATGGCCGTGTCGCGGATGCATCAGACCTGGGAGAAGATACCATCGAAATTTCGGAAAATCTTTCAAGAATTCGAGGCACTCATCGATCCCAGTCGCAATCATCGCGCTTATCGTGTTTTCGTGGGCAAGCTGCAGCCGCCGCTGATTCCCTTCATGCCGCTCCTGCTCAAGGACATGACCTTTGCCCATGAGGGCAACAAGACCAGCCTCGACGGACTGGTCAACTTTGAGAAAATGCACATGATGGCCCAAACAATGCGCACCATTCGCTTCTGTCGCTCGCGAAACTTGGGTAAGTTTCATAACAATATTAATCAGAGCGTAAAGTATACAAATTCTTATATTCATTCTGATTTGGCACGATTTTTTATCGTTCCATATAATTATGTTTTTTATATGACCCTTCCTTAAAACACTTTAAAAGGCTTCGTGATTTGTTCTTAACATTTGTTGTCTCTGGATAAGTGTTAATTGTTATTATAGCCTGAGGCTTCAATGAGACACAAATTGTGCTTTTATTTATTTTTTCCAAGCAGTGAATTTGTTGTGAATAAAATATTAACACCCTTAAACAACTTTTATATTCGTCTACTTAAATTTTGGACATTAATACTCAAAACTCAGAAGTTCATCTAAGCTGAATGGAAATTGAACCCGAATTCATTTGCTTACTTCTCAAAGTTAATTACACATTAAAATATTTGAACTTAAACACAATAAGTTCTAATCCTCTAATTTAATAAGACATTTTAAATTAATGAAGTAACATTTTTTTTCTTTTGCATTCGTATATTTTGGGTTCTTATCAACAACCATATCGATATTTCAAATACCTGAAAACACAAATTTATTTAAAGAAAATGCTGCTCTTTATAAACTAGTTATACATTATTCCTTTTAATTTTAATTCAATTAAAATTATTTTTTACTTATTGGATTTTTCAGTGTCGACTGAAATTAGTTGACATAAAATGAATAAATAAAAAATACAGAAATAAATAAAACTACTTATTATTTTCAGGTCTGGAGCCACCGTCACCAAAGAGCGAGGGGGAAGTTCGGTCGTACATCAGCTGCTTTCGTGTGATTGACAATCAGCGGGTTTTGACCGCCATGTCACAGAAGGTGGAACCGACCCGGAAGCTAAATTAAAATAAACTAAATGAAACAACCAACAAGTCGTCGTGTAGTCCCTTAGAATTAGCTCGTATTTAGTGTCTATAACGCGTAATTAATGGGCTTAAAAAAGAAAGACCCATAAAAACCGTAATCAACTGCAGAGTTATGAGCTTAGCTGAGTTGTTTTTAGCTGCCCCTTTAGCGACCAACCAGTGCATTCTGTACTAAGCGCCGAAACCACAAAAACTAATCAGCTAACTTTATTCATATTAGCCAGAATCAGAGTTAAGTTTGTGTAAGCTTGGCAAAGATACATAAATATGTTACAACATCAAAAACAACTATCTCAATTTTCCAAAATGAACTGAAACAAAAAACAAAAAACAAAAAAACAAAAACAAAAAAACAAGAAAACTTTTTGCTTTAAAAAACATTTGGCTTTGTGTAGGACAAGGGAGTAACCAGATTCCCAAGCCCAATGAGCGTTACAAATAAAACAAACAAACAAACAAACAAATGGGCGTGTGTGATACTAAACATTTAGAGAAAGCAACAACAACAACAACAACAACAAAAACAATGTACTAAACCTATTTCCTACAACTTTACTAAACAATAACGAACAATAAAACAAAAATGTTATACGAATATCCATTTAAAATTCATGGCTATGCACAAGTCCAAACGAGAAGGATAATATAAAAGTGGAGTCTATTTTTTTAATCAAAAATACAAATCATACGAATATTTGGCATGTCATAAGAGTAAGCGACTTACCTGTATAATCAAATCTAGTTGAAGCTAGTTAATAATAATATATAATATATATATATATATATATATAAGTTATGTATTCGTAAGACATTTATTTAAATTTTTCTTTCTCTTTTATACATGTATGTTTTATCTATACAAGATTCATTAATAAAATACAACCACACATACATTTAAAGTCAGTTATTTTCAGTTGTTTTATTTTGTATAAAAAAACATATATCATTTTTCTTGAGTTGAGTAAATAATACAACAAAAATATGCTAAGTAAAGGCATAAAAAACAAAAACACTGGAGAGGGACCTTATTAGTTGTAGTATATGTACAAAAGAAAATGGCTTCATTCAAGATGTACTTATTTAATAGGAATTACTTTAAAACGAGAACCCACAGAAAGTTCTTAAGGCAAGTGTGACTTTTATGGGGCCTATCTACTAAATTTCGTGTCTTTTATCTCAAAGTTCTAAACTCCTATGCAGGTCTTATAAAAGGCAACACTTGATATATATTATGTATGTATATGGAAAATTAGTAAACCAAAGTAGTTAACTTATATTTATAGACATTGTAGTATCGAAAGAAACCAACTCCTCTCCCAAGAAGGTCTCTCAAACAACGACTTACCACTTAGACAAGAACCGCTACGTAGGCAACTATACCCTACCAGACCATACAACGTAGTATATATATATATTTATATATATATTTATTCAATTATCTATATTTCTGCACTATCTATTATAATTCTCGTATATCAAACACAATCAATCAATGCACAATAACCCACAAAAGATACGAGTTCAGAGGTTTCTCCCAAAACAGTTGTACGAATTTTTAATGCAATTTTTATATAACTGCGAATTTGAAACGATTGTTTTTAGTTTATTAGGTATATAATCAAATTTATTTTGAATTACAACAAAACAAAAAGAAAAAAACAAACACCAATTTAAAGAGAACTTAAGAGATTCCAAGCCTTTAATTACTTTATCTACCAAACGAAATGGGGAATTTCTGTCAGAATCGTCCATTAAGAATTGCTAATTAACAATATTATATAATCTGTACAAAAACAATTTTCAGATATGCAAACTCATCTAAATATGTAGAATACATGTTTATTTAGATGTAGACCAAAACGTTGTCTAAATGACACTATATATGCTTACCCATAAACTTAGATCTATCTAGTTTAAGAAACGTTTTCAAAACTTTTTGTGTCAAATATTAAGATATACAGCTATAATTATATACATATATTTTGTAGCCTTTCTATGTTAGGACAAAATAAAGTAATTACTAATCAATATATATATATACGTATATATATATACATATATATATATAATACTGACAAACGAAAGAAGAAAATTTCAAATTTTGAATTGTGATTCGATTTGACAATCCTAAAAGAATTTCTACAATTTTTGTTTACATTTATACAAAAGTTTTGTTTTCCAACTTTCTTTTTAGCACTTTGCATAAATTTGTATGAATCAGGTAAAGAGATCCAAGCTATAGCTAAACTTACATAAATACCTCCGCTTAAACAATGCAGGCACTCTATATTCAAACATCGTGTTTGTTTACCAATTTAAGTGAAGAACCAGTGAAAATTGCAGTAAATGTTCAAACCATCTAACTAAATGTTCAAATCAATGTTTACATGTCTAACGAATACAATCTGGACAATTTTACTCAATCGTATGTATTTATGTATGTGTGAAGCATACCATTAACATAATTAATTAAATAGACTAGTTTTAATGCTCATCGGAGCTCACAGTAAGAATACAACACCAATAACAAACATTAATAAAATAGACTAGACTTAAAAATAATAAAAAATGCTTATCAAAGCTCACCGTAAAAATAAAACACCAACAAACAATATTATGAAAATAGACTAGATTTAATAGAAGGAAAACCAAAATGCTCAGCGGGGCTCACAGTAAGAATACAACACCAACAATGAACAAGTAGAAGGCCAAAACAACAGGCAACATTAAAGATAAAACAAAATAAAAATATCTTAAACAAATAACATATAAATACATACATATAAATGCATATTTGTCAAATTCAAGGAGCAGCTCTTTTAACCGTTTATAGTGATTAACAAAATCAAATAAATTTATGCAAAGCTACAAATATTTTAACAATAACCTTTAAATGTTACAAGCAACCTAAGCATATGGACACCATATAACTTTCAATGTCTAACATTTTGAACTTTAACAAATAATCAAATAAAAATTTTATGTGTTAGCAAAAAAAAAACAAAGCAGAAAATTAAATTCAAGTTTAATTATTTTAGCGCATCAAAAAGCTCGTGAGCGAAAGCTTTCGTGCGTATGGGAAAAGTCACAACTCAGCTGTGATTTCATCGCATGACTCAACGAAACAAGAGGGCTAACGAATTGGAGAGGTGTGCTCGAAAACACCCTGTGCTGAACTTATTGTTTTTTAATGCATTTGAAATGCTGGAATATATAAATAAAATCCATATCTAAAATTAAATAAATAAAGTAAACAAAACAACCGATGGGCAGATAAGCAACAGAATCTAGATGATCAACACACCCACATAAAGATCATCGTGCTTACAGGGTATGTAAAGAGATGCAGTCAAGTTTGACTGAAGAAAGAACGACGCGCCAGTTGCTCATCAAAGCTTGAACGTGCTGGATTTGAGTCGGAAAAGAAGAAGGTACAAATTTGTAGCCAATTATCAACGCAATGGCAAAACAAACGCCTAAAATAAAGTTAAACAATGGCAGAGAGATGCCCGTGCTGGGCCTGGGTACCTGGCGATCATTCGAAACGGAGGCGTATCAGGCGACACGTGACGCCATCGACATCGGCTACAGGCACATCGACACCGCCTTCGTCTACGAGAACGAACAAGAAGTGGGTCGAGCAATAAGGGAGAAGATCGCCGAGGGGACGATTAAACGTGAGGAGATATTTGTGACGACCAAATTAGGTGGAATTCACCACGATCCGGAGGTTGTGGAGCGTGCCTGTCGCCTCAGTCTGAGCAACCTGGGTCTGGACTACATTGACTTATATCTGATGCATATGCCAATTGGGCAGAAATTCCACGATGACAGCAATGTTCATGGCACCTTGGAGCTGACCGATGTGGATTATTTAGATACGTGGCGCGCAATGGAGAAACTTGTTGATTTGGGACTCACGCGCAGCATTGGCCTGTCCAATTTCAATGCGTCGCAAACGGAGCGAGTGCTGCAGCACTGTCGGATCAAGCCCGTCGTCAACCAGGTCGAGTGTCATCCGGCATTTCAGCAGAAGCAGCTACGTGCCCATGCAAAGGAGCATGGGATTGTGATCTGCGCCTATTGTCCGCTGGCGCGTCCGCAGCCGGCGCGCAACTGGCCACCCTTCTTGTATGATGAGTGTGCGCAGCTGTTGGCCAAGAAATATGGTCACACTGCGGCGCAGATCTGCCTGCGATATCTCATACAGATTGGCGTTGTGCCGCTGCCAAAGTCATCGAATAAATCGCGCCTTGCCGAAAATTTCAATTGTTTCGATTTCGAAATTGCGCCAGACGATCTGCTGAACATTGAGAAATATCACACGGGTGTGCGCACAGTTCCATTCAGTGCCATGTCCGGGCACAAGTACTATCCATTCAACGACGAGTTCTAGTTTTACTAATTCAATAAGCTCTGGTTGTTTATGCATTTTAATAAACACAACAAACACACAAATAAATAGAGTTGCATATTAATAAGCTTATAAGCGGGGTCGTTTGATAAGCAATTCTTATCTAGAGTAAGTGGAATATCTTACGTAAACCTACTAGCTAATCAAGTAATATTTCTTTTCTTTAGAGATATTCGCGACGCATGAAATTCGTGTCTGCTAAATGTTGTCATTTTTGTCGCCTGGGATTTTGTAGTTTCTGTCTTATCTGTTGAGTGATTTGCAGTTGATTGCGAAGTGGAACCTTGACATTGATTGCAAGTGGCAGTATAAATAAAGCCTAACGTTTCTGCTTCAGAATGTTTGTTGTTTTTCTTAATTGCTCAAAAATTATTTAATTGGGCTATTCAGTTATTATTTGCTCAGGGTATCAACCAGTTAGTCTGTCGTCTATGCCTCATTTTCTTTGGTATTTAAATACGAAATGTTTTTTAAGGTGACCATTTGCTATTCACCTAATTTCTTGAATATGTACACACTTGTACAGAAAACAGATGTTTGGTTTATTTAGCCTTTCACTTTGGACGCTTGTTAAAAGTTCCTTAAAATTATGTCAATTATACTGAGAAGCAATCTGCGCCCAAACTGGCTCCTTAAGGTACCAAGCTGATTATTATCATTAAAACGTCTCATTAAAACATGTACCAATATTCTGTATACAGCATGTTTGCTATAGCTCCAGCGCCAAATCGAGCGGCGACGCTGCCAAAACGATACCCAAAAATCTACTCGAGGATAAGCAAACGGCTAATTTGCAAAAGGAAAACGGCGCTATTTTCGACAAGCGACCATTCAAACTGCATCTGGATAAAGGTGAGTGTTGCACTCCAGCCGGGTGGAAATACACAAACAAGCCAAATGTTTACATAATCGACAAAACACATGTTGCAACTTCCACAGATAAAACGTACAGCTGGTGCCTGTGCGGCAAGTCCAAATCGCAACCACTCTGCGATGGCACGCATAAAAATGAATTTCTCAAGATTAAGCTGAGGTAAACAGCTGCCTATAAAACATATTGAATATGTCTGAATATATCAGCTAATTATCTATATAATTACAGGCCCATACGCTTCAAGGTGGAGCAGACTGGCGACTATTGGCTGTGCAATTGCAAGCAGACGACGCATCGACCCTTCTGCGATGGCACCCACAAGCAGCCCCAGATCCAGTCAGCCGTTAAATAATTCAGCATAGCTTTAAGGTTGCATGCAACGAACGCATTTTGTAGCATATTGATGGGATGAAATGAGAGGAGAAATGCACGAGTACAATTTTGAATCAAGCAACACTTGTTTTATTTTCTAGATTATAGAACGTTATTTATACACACATAAATAAATGCCTTTGCAGCCCAATAAACATGTATATTAAGTGATATATATATATACACATGTATATATATGCATGTAATGTATAATATTTGTAAATATATATATATGTTCATGTTCATGTGTATGTTTGTTCAAGCTCAACAAAATATTTACAGCGTTTAGTGCTCATAGAAAATGAAAATAGTTATCCAGACAGATGCATAGAAATTAACCCAAGAGAAAAACGTATAAAACACAAGCAAATGGTACACAATTGTTGTCTTTTTTTGTTGTTGTTGTTGTTTATTTAAAGAGTAAATCCTAAGTAAATCAGTGTATTTGTTTCAAAAATTAGATAGTAGCTTTTTTTTTTTTTTAATTTTTAAACGTTCGGATTTTTTACACATAAATTATAGAACTAAAAAAAAATGTGTTGAGAGCAAAAAATGGCTTAAATACTACTGTACTCAATAGTGTATGCATTTGCATCGAGTGTTGGTGTTGTTAATTTAATAAGATTGAAAATTCGAAATGCCATCTCATCTGCATAATTACTAAGAGAGTTATTTTCACATTTTACAAATCTACTATGCAGCAACACACTCAATAATAACGACGAAAGTCAATAAAAATTATAAATTCATCAGTTTATAAAAAATGACTTTGTATGACACACAGCAAAAACCAAATTTGAAACAAAACCCAAATTATTATCAATTTAATTTAAAGTTTTTCATTTTAACAATTTGTGTTTCACATCAAGTCTTTCTGTCAGTTACTTTTTGCCACGCCTTTTGTTTATTTCTTTCGTTTTTTTTTTCTCGTTTTTTTTTTTGTATTTTTTTTTTATTTCTCCTACTATAAACAATTTAGATGCAATATGTTGGTGTTCAATTTACTAAATAGCAACACAGCAGGCGCCGACCGAACACAATTTGGTTGTATGTTTGTTTGGTTGTTGCAAGTTCATGCTTCGAATATTTTGAATGCCAGACATTTAACATAACACAGCTTTGTCTTTAACAAAATTGAGCAGTTTCAACGCATTTTTTGTATCTGTTCGAAAATTCGTGTTTCAATCGGCCAAAAATTTGCTTGTCGCCATTTCGTAAATGTTTAAATTACATAATTACTAAACCGAATTGAATTAATTGTTTGTATCAATTGTTAATAACTAATGTACATGTATAATGTATATCTCATGTGTATTATTTGTTATACAATACATTTACCAGTGCTATGATGTGTGTGTGTGTTGTGTGTGTATCTTTGCATTTGTATTGTGGTTTCTCGATGGTTACTTGGTTCCTTATATAGTTGAGTTGTTGTTGTTTTTGTTTTTGCAGTTGTTGAATTTGTAGTTGTAGTTGTAGTTATTTTTCATAAATTTGGTTTTAGTTTAGGTTTTAGCATAGCAAATTGTGTTAAATGTATTCTCCGTTCGAATTTGAATATGTATGCAGCAAACAATTAATCATCGAGGGCTGTTGACTGTTGTTGTTGTTGATTATACTTAGTACTCTTCGTCCTCTGGTGGTGCATCGTCTGGTGGCGCAAAGCCATCCTGTGGTGCCAAAAATTCAAAATAGTATTGATTATGCAAGTTGTGTGCAACTAATACAAAAAATTCTCTTCTCTCGCTTACCTCAGTTGCATAGAGTATGTCCAAAATCTTTTGAATCAGCTGTGCTGGTTCAGCCTCATCGGCTTCCTGGCAACTGTGGCAGTTAAATTACATGTTAAAAATCGAAGAATTCAATAAAGATTGAGTTGAACTTACAGTATTTCAATGTCGCGCAGCTTCGTGAAGTAGAAATCGCGCTCTTTCTCCAGACCCTCCAGATTCAAGCGCATGTCCATTACCTAAATAGATGACGACAGATCAAATTAAACAGATGATAAATGTTTCCTTGTGGGGGTAACTTACCTGATTGGAGAGCTCTTCGATCTGATGATTGGATGCCGCACCAGCCGCATCGTTCTTCTTGACAGCTCCCGTGCCGGCAATCATTCGATTCGGCGGCGTCGCATTATTTGTGCGTGGCGGCACCTTAGAGACTGCTTGGATTGGATAAGAAAATTACGTTAATCCTAATATAAATGTACTTGAACATAATTATAGATTTAACAAACGTGAAGCACTCGCGTCAAATGGCTAGCGTTCAAGTTGCGCTTTCTGTTGTGTATTGTCATTTTGTAGTTTTGGTGCATTCAGTTTTGTTAAATTATAGAAATAAATAAATGCGCTTATGAGCTAATTTCAACGTGCCACCAAATGTAGAATATGTGTATGTATGTATGTACAAAAATGTGTCTGATGATGAAAGTATTTCTTTTTGCTTTTTACAAATTAGGTGAATGATGATGGTTTGGACATGTGTGTGGACTGCAAACTAAGCCGAACCAAAACTAAAGCGAACCCAAAACCAAAACAAAACCAAACCAAGAGAACCTACTGGGCTTTGTGGCTGTCGTTGTTGCTGCCGCTGTTCGTGTTTGTGCCGCCGTTGGCACACGCCTATAGGAGCTGGCAACGCCGCCGCCGCCGCTTGTGCCAGGCAGAGATTTAACAGCACCGGAACCAAAGCCCATCGGCGCCCCTTCACGCACACCGCTGGCATCATAATCTCTGCCATCGTAGTTGGCGTCGAAGAATTTTTTGAACCATTGTAAAAATTCGAAATTATCTTGGAAGCGACCCTTTATCAATTTGTCAATGGGTATTATCTAAAAGTAAAATGTGTGAGAGAGAGAAAGAGAGAATAATATGCAGTGTTTTGTTGAATGATGTGAGAGAAAAAAAATATAAAGAAAAACTAAACAACAACAACCAAGACAGTTTAAATAGAAACAAAACTAAATGTTAAATTAATATTAAAAATTATACATGAGAAATGTGCACACTCAAAACAAAGAGACAACTGTGTGTGTGTGTGTGTGTTGGGTGTATGTGTGTGTTGAGTTGTGTGTGTTGAGTTGTGTGTTGTGTTGTGTTGTGTGTGTATTGGGTGCTGGGATGGGTATGCTTTTTGGTGGGTACACAACAGTCACAAATATTGCCAATGCCATTTTTGGTGGTTTTTTTTTTGTTGTTGCTGTTTTCAAAATTGATTTTTCTATTTTTGTTTTTTATTTGTTGTTTTTCGCGTGCTTCACGTTCGTTTTTAGGTTTTTTTTTTTTTTTTTGTTTTTTGTTGCCCACACGCACAACACAAATATTGTAAAATGATAGTAGACGAGACAGTTGCGTATACAGCGACGACCCATCACCGTAACCAGCTTCTGCTATCATAATTATATCATCAACACCAATCTCTCTTATCGAGCGAGCCCATACCCGATTGGATGCGCAATGCTGACATGCGGCTATTATTGATCACTTGCTGATGCTGCTGTGGATGTTGATGTGGATGCTGCTGCGGGCGACGATGCACTAGATGCAGATCATTGTTGGTGCTGCCCACACCGCTGCCGGTATGGCTGCCGGATCCGTTGCCCAGCTTGATGCCGCCCCGCTGGGTCTGTGGATCGTAATCACGTCCATCATAATTGGCATCGAAAAACTTCTTGAACCATTGCAGAAACTCAAAATTGTCTTGGAAACGTCCCTTAATAAGTTTATCAACGGGTATTATCTGTAGATATTGTTGTTGTTATTATTATCGTTGTTGTTGTTGTGGTTGTTGTTTTTTCCCAGCAGTTGTTGTCGATGTTGTTGATGTTTTTTCGTTGGTTTGAACGGAAATGTCAGTTAGTTACGTACACATATGAAAGTTCAACTTTTAATGGAATTTCAATAATTGGCTCCACCCAGCCCCAAAAAGAGTTGAATTTTTCTTATTAAGTTTAAGAACAAGTACAGAAATAAAAAATTTACTTAACTATTACACATGATATTTATGGAGATGTGATCAATATTTGCAACTGATTTTACATATATAATTTGTATAGTCAGTAATATGATCACATTTCCATAATTATCAAATCATACAAAGTTTTACTAATATTAAAAAAAAATCTTTACATTCGCAATTCAAATATTTGATATATTCCAAAAGAAAGAAATTTGGTTTTTTCTACTAAATTTTAATACTGAAATATGAATATGCTTCTTCTAAAGTTCTAGCTGCAAATAATCTGATTAATATTAGATTTACTAAATACAATGATTATTGTAATAAATGTGTCCAGTCTAATGTGCACAAGGAATCAGCGCAACACACACAGCTCAATCTCATTTTATATATGTATAACAATTAACTTTGTAAGTGTGCAAAACTTGGTGTTAGAAAACAACATAATTTAAAAATCGAATAAATATATAAGGCTGGGAAATATACAAATATTTATATATATATATGTATATATGTGGATAAACTAGCTAGAGCTACAATTTACCTTATCGACGGACATTTTTTTGAAGCCCGCCTGCAAGATCTTAAAGTTCTGTATGTACTCATGCTCCAGATTTGTACGGAATTTGACACGCTTGACGGGCACTGAATTTGGGAACAACATGTCCATGAACTGGCAGTAAGCGGCACCTAAATATAGACACGATATAAAAAAATATATAAATACATATTGAATAGGTGATCGGTGATTCGATCGATCCATCTGCACACTCACCCGTGCACAGTTCCTCAATTTTGGAGAACTGCGACTGGAGGCAATCGTTTACCCAGGCCAGCATGTCATGACGAGACAGATTCTCGGACGTCACATTTGTGGAGTACACGTTAACAGCCATATCTCTGTGAATCTCTCGCTGTTCTTGCCGTTGCTGCGAATTAAAAAAATCTATATAAATAAATTGTATTTCATAATTTAACTATGTGTGCCACACATAAAAGGAGAAGGTGTGTGGGTGTGCGTGTGTGTGTGTGTGTGTGTATAATGCTGGTAATTACGGCTCAGCTTATAATTGTTTCAATTTTTTATTTGGTTTGTATTTTGTTGCTTTAATTTTGGTGTGTGCATTGAAGCGTCGCAGATGTGCGTGCCTCAATATCAAGATCACGGTAATCACAATCAAATGCAACATCTGCGGTGGCATGTGGCATGTGGCATGCTGGCACGATTGTTTGTTATAAATATATTTCTCTGTTTGTACATGAAAGTTTACCGCTGCTTTTCCTTTTAATTGTTTTATCTGTTGTTGTTTTGCCAAATGTTTTTCACTAATTGTCTAAACCAACAAAAAAAAAGTGGCACTTGGACTAATTCGATAAGATATTACTCACCGATCTCTAATTCGTAGCTTAATGAATAAACAGCGCTTTACCCACGGTTTCCAGATTTGTATTAATTTTTCAAAAGAAAAATCGTTGAATGTTTCTAAATTAAATTTTTTATTAATTTTTTTTTTCGAATATTCGACAGCTTTTTATGAACAACACTTTCGAATGCCTAACAGCAAGCATAGATCAAGGCCTGCTTGAAAACCTACCCACACAGCAGCTCGGCTGGACAGCTGATCAAAACGAATTCAAATAGATTATATTACGTGAATTATGGTAAATTAGCATAAATATTTACACCCACTACGCCTATCCGACTCTTCACAATTGGTATTAACAAATTACCGAAATCAATAAACAATCAGCAGCGATAGCAATCACAGAGCAAAATACAAGTACTCGTCTACGAGATACCCTAGTTGGCCAACAAACAGTTTGATTTATATCAATGATTTATGTCATTGAAGCAAATCAACTTTTTAAATGAAAATTTCACGAAATCGCAGAGTACAGAAAACGATGTATTTCTATGAGGATTGATAATTACACTATATATTATATATTATATACTATACTACTACTATATATTATATAGTTTTTGTAGGAACAAATTTCTTTGTTTTTTCTTAGGCACAAAATTATACAATATTCAAATGGCAGTATTTCAAAGCACAAACAAGTTTTTACAACATTTTAGAGATAATATAGATAATGAAAAACGTTATTCTTTGAAGCATGTTGCCTTATAAAATTATCAACTCAATTGATTTGCATACCTAACAGACACATTCTTTTAAATTACAAAAAGTTCTATTTAAAATGTTTTTTTTAAGAACACTAGATGAGTTTAATATATATATATACTATGTTACATATATATATATATGCTTATGCTTTTTTCATATTTTTTTAAAGTTGTTTATTTTATTTTCAATACAGTTAAGCAGAACAACTTTTTTTTTATTATTTTAAGTGGCTTTAAGTGCGGTTACTGCTTTATTTTACTTCAGACAGCTGTTCTTTTTTCCGCCGCAGCAGTGTGTATTACTTGAGTTCATAAGAATCACATTCTATAGAGTATTCTTCTAGTGCTCCTCTATTCAATAGTGTATGACTAAAGATACCCTGTGGCCACACCTTTTCTTGGCGCACACACACACACTTCATTGTAAATTACAACATTCAATTCTAATGTAGAGTAGAGTTGTACTTTTTTCTATTTAGTTGAGGAGAAGCGACATGCAAACGCGCCCCACGCTGCCAGCCAAGACAGAATCAGACAAATTTGAAATTAGAGTGGAAAACGCACACGAGCAACAAGCAACGCAAATGCAACAAGAAAAACACGCACAGGCAAATATATATTTTGTATTTTGTATTTTGTATGGCGGCGATAGCAGCGCAATCCGTGCGAGACTGGAGCCAACGAACAATGAACTTGGACTGTGGTGGGTTGCAGCGACTGCGACTGCGGCGTGGCTGTGGCTGCTGTTGGGCGGTTTTGGTTTGTCAACGCTTCGCTGCTGCCGCTGTCGACGCTTCTTGAGACAGTCGGAAGCCAGCAGCCAACAGCAGCAACAACAGCAGTCAGCAGTCAGCAGAGGCAGCGACATCGGCAACGGTTCTTAGTCACTGCATTGCCGGCTAGAGTTGTGCTTTACTGTTCATGCCAAAGAAGTAGTTCAGTCGTTCAGTTGTTCAGTTATTGATGAACGAATTTCTTCGCTCGCTTAACTATTTTCGTTCACTTAACTACGATTATCGTTCGTTTTGTTTCGCTCGTTATATTTTGTTAAAAACCATATTTAAAACTTAATTATTTTCTATTAATTTTCATTTCAAGAAAGTCTGATTTAAATGATTGAATCAGGCAAACGAACTAATCGAACTACAATCAGGAAATTAATTCGTTCATTTAGTTAGGTGAGTAGTTCAATGTTCAATCGAACTAATTGCGAACGAATCGAGACAACTCTATTGTCGGCATCTGCAGCTGTGTCAGCGTTTTAGACATTTGGCATTATCAAGAGCAGATAGAATCAAAAAAAAAAATAACATGACCAATGCCACAACGTGGGCTTTAACACACACTCCACACACACAACACACACACAGAGAAAATGGAATTAGCCGGCAGCCGAAATGTGCCTATAAATATCAGGCCAAGTAGTAAATGTTTGTGTGTGTGTAAACTTTTGCCACGTTGTGTGGCAAGTGCATTGAACCCAAAAAAAAAAAGTATAATCATTGCAGTTTGACTCTCATGCGGTAAAATACTCTGTTAACAGTGTAGCGAAAAGCTGCAAAAATATTCATGACAGCTTTAAGCTAGAAGTTATTTTGTTCTTTAATATTTGTTGCAAGTTGAAAACACTTTGTGTTATGCAAACACAGAAAGCAAAATACACAAAACAAATACTCCCACTCATATTGCTGAGAGCAGAGTATAAAAAGGGCGCGCTGCGATGAAAGCTAAAGTTGGGGCAATAGCCGGAACTTGACTGTGCCCCGTATTGTTGCAAATGTTGATGTTGTTGTTGCTTATTGATTGAAGTGCAGGCAAAACTGCCCCAAATACACAAGTTGGAAAAAAAACTCATTATGAGGGATTTGTTTTGTTTGCTGTGTCGAAGCCTGATGATGATTATTACTCTGTATGTGAGTGTGTGTGTGTGGGGGGCGTTTGCCTCTGATTGATGTGTATGTGTAATTGCAGCGGAAGTTGTGGCAAATGGCACATCGTTGCCAACCAATTAAGTAACCGCAACTTATCACAAAAAGGCGACGTTTCAATATAAATTGAACATTTGCGGCACGATATAAATATCGACATCGATTATCGGCAAGTGTTTGTCATCGATCACACTCATAAACACACACACAAATTGCTGTGTGTGATCTGTATGAATGTGTGAAATGCCGGCAAGTTTTGAGTGAACGTCAGCGTTGGCGTCCGCTTGCTGAGCAATTTTAAGAAGCCAATCAAATTAGTAGTTAAAAGAAAACAAGCTTGAATCGGTAAAACACACACACACACACATATATATGTATATATATATATATACACATGCACACGCATGGACAACAATGTGCGGGGGTTGCCAGATAAAAGGCGCACACACACATAACAAAAGTTGACAAGTTGACATACTGGCAATGACGTCATGCTAATAAATTGATATCGGCAACAACATTGAAAAGAACACCTGAGAGCGGCACAGGAAATGCACCAAAAAATATGGCAACGCCAGTTGCAAAATTGCATTTTTGCTTGTGGCAGGTAGCAAAGTGTGTAACGGCATCGACTCGGGCAGCAGCAGCAGATTAGCCGCAAAGGCCTCTTGACGATTTGGTGTGGAATTTTTATGACTGTTCCTGTTGCAAGCATGCAGCAGGCGCAGAAGCCACACACACACACATACATGCACACACATTTTATTTTTGGTCACACACACACACATAAAAAGGAGACAGACGCGCCTGCAACACTGGGCGACATTTAAATGCGTACAACACACACACACACACATACGCATAGCATGTACAGAAGATATTTTCTGCTATATTTTGTGCTCAAGTGTTGTGCACTTGAAGTTTTCGGCAAGGCTATTTTAAAATCGCCACATATACACGAGAAACTCTCGCATTTTTTTTGTTGCCGTTGAACTTTCTTTTCTGCCGACGCCGCCTCTTCTAGATTTTGCCATGCACACACTTAAAAGATGGAGAAGCAAAAAAAACGCCGCAGCCGCAACATTCACCAACACACTCACACACATATATATACACTTGGAAACAGGCTTTTCTGCTGTTAGCCGTTGTTTTGAAGTTTAGTTCACACTCACCTAATTAATTGTATTTTGGATAATCGTTGATTTAACTTAAACCGTACCTTATAATAATTCAAAGTAATTAACGACAAAGGAGTCCAAAATTCTATGACGAACCGTTTTCACGTAGTGTTGTCGACTGCTCTCTAGTGTTGGCCAATCAATTTTGCTGCAGTGTTAGCAGCGAGTGAAACACTGCTAGCGTCGTCCAGCTATGTTAACGCAGGCGATAACGATAGGTCAATAATTATTTTAACATTTTATGCAATCGATTTTTATTAAAAATTTAAAAAGTTTGCCGGGCCACGCCCGCAAAAAAGGACTTTTAGACTTAACACTAATAAATGCAACAGTTTCAACAGTTAGAGCATTAAATGCCCACGAAATGCAATAAAAATACACACTTTTACATGCGGAACACACCAAACTTGGTGTCATGGCCAGCGTTATTGAGAGCCGCCTTCAAACTGAGGCCGAGCACCTGGCGGGTATTCGCCGGATCGATGATGCCATCGTCCCACAAGCGAGCCGTGCTGTAATAGGGAGAACCCTCTCTCTCAAACATCTCCACAATTGGCTGTTTAATTTTAAGAGCCTCCGCCTCGCTAAATTCTTTGCCGCTTCGCTTTCGCTGATCCTCGGTAATCTGGGCCAAAACATTCGCCGCCTGAGCACCGCCCATGACAGAGATGCGTGAATTGGGCCACATGTAGAGGAATCGGGGTGAATAGGCACGTCCACACATTCCATAATTGCCGGCGCCATACGAGCCACCAATAATCACCGTCAATTTGGGCACATTTGCACAGGCAACCGCTGTGACCATCTTGGCGCCATTCTTGGCAATGCCATGCGCCTCTGCATCGCGACCAACCATGAAGCCTGAGGAGGGATTACAACAGATGACAAGTCAATAAATCAGTCAATCAATCAACTCACCCGTTATATTCTGCAGAAAGACCAGGGGAATCTTGCGCTGCGCACACAGCTGAATGAAATGGGCTCCTTTGAGGGCGCTCTCCGAGAAGAGGACTCCGTTGTTGCCCACAATGCCAACGGTGCGGCCATAGAGCTTCGCAAAGCCACAGACCAGCGTCTCGCCGTAGAGTTTCTTGAATTCCGTGAAGCGACTGCCATCCACAATCCGAGCAATCACATCGCGCACATCGAAACTCTTCGTCAGATTTGGGCCAACAATCCCATAAAGCTCTTGGGGATCATAGAGCGGCTCCTCCACAGCAGCAGCAGTCGAGTCGAGAGGCGTCGTCGCTATGGAGTGGAGCAGCTGATCGTTGTACGCGTTAGTTGCCGGCGTATTGAGATTGCTGACAATCTGCCTGGCCAAATACAAGGCGTGCTCATCATCCACCGCATAGTGATCCGTTACGCCGGATGTCTTGCAATGAAGATCGGCGCCACCTAAATCTTCCGCAGAGACTTCTTCGCCCGTTGCTGCCTTCACCAGCGGTGGTCCCGCCAGAAAGATGGTGCCCTGCTTTCTCACAATGATGCTTTCGTCCGCCATGGCGGGCACATAGGCGCCTCCAGCGGTGCAGCTGCCCATGACGACCGCAATCTGTGGTATGCCTTGTGCCGACAAGTTCGCTTGGTTGTAGAATATGCGCCCAAAGTGCAGCTTGTCCGGAAACACCTCTGCCTGGCGTGGCAAATTCGCCCCTCCCGAATCCACCAGATAAACGCAGGGCAGCCGATTCTCCTGTGCCACTTCCTGGGCACGCAGATGTTTCTTGACCGTGATGGGGTAGTAGCTGCCACCCTTAACCGTAGCATCATTGGCCACCACAACGCACTCCGTGCTGCTCAAATATAAAAATCGAATATTTAATATTTATTCCAATTTAAAAGTATTTTTTACCTACCCGCAGACTCTTCCCACGCCGGTGACAATGCCCCCCGAATTGATCACCTCTTCGCCGTAGAGCTCGTAGCCGGCCAGCGTGCTCAGCTCGAGGAAGGGCGAACCCTTGTCCAGCAGCAGATTGATGCGTTCCCGCGCCAACAACTTGCCACGCGACGTGTGGCGCTCGTTGGCCTTGGCGCCGCCTCCTGTCAGCACTTGGCTGGTCACATTGCGCAGCTGTGTGACCAGCTTACTCATTTCCTTGGCATTGTCCTGCAAGTGTTGCACAATGTAATTATGTACACATTTACAGTTATTTGCATGTTATTACCTTATATTCCGCTGATTGCTTATCGATTTCGCTGCTCAGCACATTCGCATCACCCACGTGTATGAGACGTGTTTGGCTGCGCCTCAGCTGTCTGGCCATGGAATGCCGCAGAAGTTGGGTCAATTGGAGCTTCAGCATGCTGACGGACCGGCTAAATGCAATAATTTAATGGATATGTTGGGGTAAAGATCACAGCGCTGTTACGTCAGGTGGGCAAGCGCTGGTCACACTGAATGCGCGATCAGCTGTCAGTAGCATACCGCCATCTAGCGCGAATAGTTGGAAAGTCCAAACCATTGTGAGCAAACATTTTATATAAGTAGACAACGCGCCATCTATTGTTCGATTTCTTAAAACCAAATTTCAGATGCTGATAACAATAACTGAAAATATTACAATTAAAAATGATCTGCTCCAATAATTTATTTATTCCCCAACTTTGAGTTAAATATCGAAATATATATAAGCAACCACTCCGCTGTAAATGACTTGGCTACTGATGATTTACTAACGCAGCTCAAACCTCAAAATTAAATAAATACTAAATAAAATTTCAACTTTATGTTTTTGGACTTTGGTAAATTTATTAGCTGTTTTGGATTGAAGTTGTGAGTTGATAACGCAATTGGTTCATTCTAAAACTAGGAAAACGACATAGGATATACGACAAACATACGATTTATGCTTATAGATACTTTGCTATACTAGACTACGAGGTTCTGTGAACATTTCAAAACTTGATTGTGCACGACGCTCTAATTTCTATCAGATACGTACAGATACAGATACAGATACATATAAACAAATATTTGATTTGATTTTTAAACATTAGTGGTAATTTAGGTATTCAACGCAGCTATTAGACAATCACACATGACAAACATAAACATTGGCTTACTTAATTATTTATTTAGCTATTCAAATTCCGTTAAATATATAAGTTTATTCAGGCTAGTTGTAGTAGGTAAATGTAGATTTTTCCTTAAAACAATAAAAAAAATTAGATACTTTGAACTACAAAAATATGATATTAGCCAGTAGCCCGTAGTCGATCCGATACTCTGATTTGATATCAATTTTGTGTTGTGTTCATTTGATTTTGTTTTTGGCTTACTTAATCTTAATTTTGTGTAGTTTCAACTTAAAGCCGAGCACCTCGCTCAGCACACCCGAAAGGGCCGATAGGATGACCACCTTGATGGTTGTGAACAGATATGGATTGGCACTGAGACCAGAGATCTTGAATGGCGTTTCGAGCTCCTTTAGCAGATCGGCTGCCAACTTTAGTACGCTATTTGAGACCATTAGTTCCTCCTTCTTTTTGGGTTTTTGTTCGATTTGCAAATACAAATTGATTTGTTCGGTTATCAGCACCGACACACTGCGATATTTATGCTGGATCTTCTGGCCCAGCGTCATGAAGCGCAGCAAATAGATGCCAATCGTAATTGACCAGATGAGCGCCTCCAGCGTCAGATGTGTGTGCAGATTAACCGAATCCTTGAGCCACTCAACGCTGAGAAAGGCCAGCAGCAGCAAGGTGACTATAAATGCCGCAGACACAATTATATCCACGGATCGCTGCGGACCTCGTTTCTAATAGTTCAAAATATATTAAGCAATTAGTAATTAGTATATATATTAGACAAAAATGCTTACCTTCAAATAGGAGCGCACACTCAGCCAGGTTTTGATGTTGCGCACCTTGTTGAGGCGAAAATGGGGCAGATTCGATTTGCGTGCGCGACGCGATGAAGTCAGATGTGAAAACAGTTTGGCATACAGAAAACTAAAACGAGCAAAAGAATGGAACATTCATTTTCAAAATATCAAAAATATTATTCTAATCTTAGTAAGTGGACAAGGTTTTCATCGGCTCTATGAAACAGTTCCTTTTCACAATATATCCTTGTGAATAAAATATATTTAAAAAAATATTAGTTATCTAAATATCAAATATGTTATTCTAATCTTAGTAACTAAACGAAGTTTTTACTGACATTCATTTTTACAGTATATCTCTTGTGAATATATAATATGTGAATATTTAATTAGAAGCAAGTTTATTTTAGAGACTCTGCTCTCAAAGTCTGTTCAAGTCACTTCCAGAGAAGCACCTTATTGTCTCTCCATCGTATTGATGATGATTTGGGTGTCTTAGATCCCAAAGTTTAAGCTTGGCAAGCATATTTCTTCTGTCAGTAATCGAGCCTTTGGCGTTTTGATTGAAAGAATGTTACGAACACTTTATATCTCACCTGTGCGTCCTATTCTTGAAAATGTGTCTTGTATATCGTCTCTCAAATTCAAGGTTCATCAGGTTCAAATAGAGTCGGTACAAACAACAATTCTTAAATGGAATTCTACTAATAGCTTACTTATTTACCATAATAGACTTTTACTAACAAATCAGGCAATTTATGTACATATTTAAAATGTAAGTTTAAAAGAAAATTACCAAACAATTTGGCCTACATTATTATTCGATATTTTGAGAAACAAAAAAGTGGTTCATTGTTCCGAAGTAATCAGCCAAGTTATTATTGGTGGTTAATGGTTTAAGTCCCTATTAAACCTTAAAAATTTAGTTACATATTTTCAAAATGAATTTAAATGAAAATTTTCTTACAATTCTATTCGATATTTTCAGGAAAAAATGTGGTTAATGATTTAAATCTCTATTAAACTCTCACAAGCATATTTAAAAAAGAAATTTTGCCCACATTTTTGTTCGATATTTTGAGCAGCAAACAGTGATTCATGCAACAAATCTCGATTAAACCCACGAAATATAATTGAGAGATTCATTTGAATCGGAACATAAAAGAGCTATGCACACTTTCAACAATATGGCATAATTAAGTTTACCGTTGCTTGAAGGTGCGCTCCGCCACAGCAAATATGATGAAGAGGATGAGTGTCAGGCAAAGACGTTGAGCAAAGCCCAAAGCCAGCACGGTGCGTTCCCACTGCGAGTTGCCGAAGGCGAAGCCGATTAATGTAAAGAGCGAGGACGATGACTTCTCCCACAGCAGCTGTGGCATATAGAAATAGCTGATCTCGCTGGCCTTGTCCGCATCAATGGTGATCTGTAAGCGAGTATTTGATTTCAATTGCTAATTGATGCATTCGAAAAACACTTACCTCGCACAGCCGACAGAAGGTTGGTATCAGCGTCAGCAGAAAGGAGAAGAAAACGCCTATGTAAATGTAATCGTTGGTGACGCCCAGCGAATCGACACGCTCAATAATGCACGAGGCGATCTCCAACACGGACATCTGCGCCTTTTTCGCATCACGCTGATCCCAAATGGTGCAGCTTACTAAGGGTGAAATAATTAAATCTGTAATTCTTATCTCAAATTACTTAGAGTTCAGGCTTGTGCGCTATTTTACTTAAATATATATATATAATATATATAGTTAATTATATAAAACAATTATATTAAAACCATTTTTTACACACAATTATAAATTCACATATGATGTCTAATTATATATAAAATAAAATAAAATATAAAATAATTATATTAAATGAAATTTGTTTTTTTTATAACTTTTATAACTTAAGCTTTGTCTAATTAATTGATTAGTGTGATCATAGATGGAACAATTACATCTTTTATACAATTTCTGGGCTAGTTTCTCGAGCTCTTCTAAGCATGTCAATGGTGGAATGAATCCAAGACAGATTTAAATGTGGTTCCGGAATATGAACATTTATCTAAATAATAACCGACAGCTTTTTTCCTAGAAAGCATGTACTTAATCTGCATTGACTTGGATTTTATATTAAATAAACATTAATCATTATACTTCTATTAAATACAGCAGAATGCTTCGGTTTCGGAGATGATTCATTTCATACTTTCTACAAATAATCATGAATAATTTAGAAGTCTTTCTTTGTTTGCCTCTTTGTCTAGTTATGTTCACATTTCTCATGGTGTTCACTTACTGCGATCCAGGCTACTGTGCGGATTGAGTATGGTTGTGGGTGTGATGTCCAATTCTGGCATCTCCTCATCGCTGCATGCCTGATGCTTGTAGCCGCCATCGGATTGATCCAGTTCAGAGGTGTAGCTGCAATCGTCACTGTTGGTGGTGACGCCCAGCCAATCAGTGGCAGATGTATTGCACTCCTGGGTGCCAGCCGAGGCTGGACTCGATATGATGTCCGCATCGTCGCATTCGTCGGACTCGGCACAGCTGCTGGTCGATTCTCTGCCGAGTTTATCTGCGCTGGTGGTTGGCGCATTGCTACTGCTGCTGGCGCCGCCACTGTTGGTATTGGTGGTGCTGTTGGTTATGGTAGTAGTGCTGTTGGTACAACAGCTGCTGCTGTTCGCATTGAGACGCAAACGCAGATGACTGGCCGGTGTCACAATTGTTGGTGTGTTTAGGTTGTTGCAGCTGGCATTGACATTGGCAGCATTGTTGGGCGAATGATTGTTATCCTCGCCGCTGGAACTCTTGTTATTCAGACTCTCGAAACCATCGTCATCGCCAATGCAGCGACGCGTCCCATAACTGGCCTCCAAACTGCCGGCCACATTGCTCAGCTCAACGCTGGACGAGGGCAGCTCATTCTCCTCGAAAGTGGCATAGATCTGGATGGGTGTGTGCCAATTAACATTGCGCTTCTTATGTGGACTATCCGGTGGCTTGAGATCGTACAGCGGTTCGGTGAGTGTCGTCGTGCTATCCGCCGCTGCTGCTTGATGCTGATGCAGATTATGATGATTATTTACTATGGCTATGGCAGTTGCGCTGGGGCCGCTCTCCTCGCTGGCAATTGGGACACAATTGCATGGCTTTAGCTCGGCGCCAGCTGCTGTTACTTCAGCGATAAGTGGCGTCAATTTGGCACGCCGCGCACTCAATGAGTTATTGCTGCTGGGCTGTGAAATGTCCGCATCAGATTGACGCAAACTACGAATAGAAATACACATAGTTAGGATAGTTAGCTATATAAATTAAGCTGATAAAAACACTTGCCGCACAAACTTCTTGCGTCGCCTCAAACGCTGCTCCCTTGGCGCATTGCTCTTGTCGCCAAATGTGGACATGGAAATGCGACGCAATTTGTTTTTGCTGCTGGCACCCGAACCAGCCGTATTCGTTGCGACAATTTGCGAGTGTATTAAACTAATCAGTAAACTAAGCGCACATGGTATTAGCAGAGCACTAAGCATATCACTCTCCTCTGTCGAATGCTGCTGCTGCTCCTCCTGCTTGTTGTCAGCAACAGTTGCAGCCACCTCATCGAGAATCGTTGCATTCGCTGCCCGTTCGTAGACGAGGGGCGCAATGCGATTGCTGTGCAGGATGTATATGGCCCAGTTGATCAGTTGGGTGATGTAGAGGCACAGTATAAAGCCGAAGGCATTTGGCGTCGTCTGCTTGACCCACCATTGTGTGTAAAGTGGCAGCAGCAGGTAGCGCAAAATCGCCAAACGGATGACAGTCAGCAGTGTTTGTTTGGGCTTCGCTTTGGGAAATGTGGAGCCTGTATCAATATCAATATCATTAGAAGAGAGTTAAATCTTGTTTGTTTCTGTGGTAAACACTACACACACCTCGCACTAGATCCACATCGATTAGTTCCGTTTTTAGTTTGGTGTTCTTTAGGTTGACGCTATTGAAGCCATCCAAAATGCGCTGCTCGACGGTTTTCTCCCATTCTTGTTTATCATAGGTGCCGATGCGTTTCTGGTACCTATTCCAAAGTCAAATAAATCAATCGAATTATTTGCTTAATCAAAAAAAAAAATGTTTTGCAGTTGCTCACCATGCGACAATTTCATCCAATTTCATAGTAATAATGACATAAAATCCGCTGAATTGTCACGCACCCTGCTGAAAAAGCAACAAGGCAAAGATTTCTTATTCAACTCTTAACCAAAGTAAAAGTACAATTTACTGAAAACCAGCTACGATTGAAGCCAATCAAACTAATCCAACATGAACAATACCCGTCGATTTCCTGCACTATTCACGTATAGAAACATATTTTTTCAACTGAAACTGAACAGTTTGTTAATATCAAACCGGTTTGTGGCTAAACAAGACGGGCTAAAACATATGCTTTAATTACCAAGAAGGAAATGATATCGCATAAGCATTAGAATACTTGATAATTGATTTAAATGACACGTAATACAACAACAACAACAACAAAACCCATTGGGAAACCCATTTAAGTTCTTTGCGGAAAAACAGATCGAAGTTTCGATACCCTTTAGAGTAAAATTTAAAAAAAATTAAAAAAACAAATAATAAATATTCTCAATAACAAAAATTGGAAATTTCCACTAATTTTCCGAGAGGTGTTCTGCATTTTCCAAAGAAACTATTGCATAAGTCTGTGAGAATGTGTGTGATCTAAATCTGGCATAGTTACACTGCTGAATATGTGAAGCATTAACAAAAGATCCAACAGCATGGGAAATAATAATAATTTATAAATAACTATCATGTTTAGCAGCTTGAAAGCATAGCACAACAAAGGCGGAATTGCAAATCAGCTGATAACTTTCACCTTCACATTGAAACGCGATAAAAAGCTTTCTGCTGCTGAAGAGTTACGATTATCAATGTCAACTTTGCAGTCGTAAAAATAATGTTTTTCTTTTTCTGTTTGTGTTTTTTTTTTGTTTGTTTTCTTTTGTACATAAAATTGCGAGGAAACACGAATTTTGTTTTTGGTATTTATGGCTGTCTGTTTGTCTGTTGGGGCGCGTCTGCAATGCTGGCGAGTTCAAGGTGAGCCGTTTCTGCATGCAACGTGCATTGGGGCACTTTTTCATTAAATATACATAATATATGTTGTTGAATCAATCCACTTTACATTCATCGATTTGCAATTTACCTGAAAATTTGACAAATGCTAATCGATTTTTATACACCTCCAAAATGGGCGCGCGTTATCTTTGGCACTGTTGACAACACTTGTTGTATGTGTGTGTTTAGACTGTGAATTTAGCATGCACTACGGCTACCAACGTTGGTTGTATTTGTTGGTCCTGTTGCACTTGCATTTATGGCCGAAATCAAATCAATTCGATTGGAATACAGCACGAAACGACGACGTCTTCCTCCTACGAAACTTGGGAGATATGTGTGCAGTGCGACCGAATCTTGCAAGGCACAAAATATATCCCACAAAACTACGATGTATAGACGGGCACACTTGAAAATTATCGACTGTAACTTGCCGTTGGCATGAATCGATATTAAAGTTGTAACGCTAATATCGATACTCACTATTTTAAATTAATTTTACTTGCACTTCTTCATCAGAAGTGAATACAGTTGTTAATAACGAGATGTTTCAAGAATCCATGAATAAGTACATTTTAGCATATTGCTATTTTGTCATTTCTTGACATACCATAATAATTATTAACATTTAAGCCATTATGGCTGTATTACTTATATGATAATAATAAATTAATTTATTCATTTATTGCTTTGATGTGCATTGCCTTCGCATCTCAATAAATCGTATATGTTTGGGAATAAATAGATCTCATCGTTTGCATATATATTAATCACACAAATTTTGATTTTGTTTTGCTTCAATGCCGCAATGTGCTCGCAGCTGTTGTGGCTTGGAAACACTTACGCATTTCACAATTCCTCCTTACACTTTCTTCCTCGCTGTATATACCGACAGTTGTACATACACACATACACACATACGTACACACATTGCGTACTTTGCGTGTTTTGTTTTTACAGGAAGTTTCGTAAGACCACCGAGCGTCTCTATATATATACAAATATACGTATGGATGTTTATATGTTTGTAGGTGTGGAGATGCATAAACAAAGAATTGCAACGCAAAGCAGACGATGCGAAAGTCTCTCGCTCGCTGCCCAAGAAATTTCACCATACGCTTTGTATGATCTTGCAGCGGGTCGTTTCTCGCTCTATTTCTCATTCCGAAAGCTAAGCCAAAAAGCTAAAATGCCCGAAATATAAGATACCTAAAGCTCGCGACTGGATCTCTTCAATGGTATAGAATGTTCGCCAAAAGACTTTCAGTTGCGAGCGGACCTCTGCACGGAGTGGAACAAAATTGAAAAACTGAAAAGAGTACAGTCCGCGGAAAACATTCAATTAATAGAAATATATAAATACATATATATATATATATAAATATATTTATATGTATATATATATATATATAATCTAATTTTCTCACATATACCCTATATATATTTTTGCCTGTATATATATATATGCGCACAAAGAATATGTATTAGTGTACGCAAAAGAAATAAGATTTTCAACTAAAAATAGTGCCATAATTTTGAAAAAAAAAATTATAAATTTTTTAATAACGACAACGCAACTAAACGACGAATTTTCAATTAACTAAAAAATAAATAGATAAATCCACACACACACGCACGCATGTTTGAGTTCAGAGTTTAAAAAATAAAAAATAAAATAAAAAAAAATCGCAACGGCCAAGTCAAAAAGTTGAATTGAATAGAACGTATTGAAGGAAATCGAAAGATGACATTCACGCGATTAAAAACTCTGACATTGCTCGTGTGTACGTTACTGGCACTGAGTTTTCCCGGATATGTGAATTGCGCTAACAAGAAAGGATCGCAGCCAGCTGCTGCGGCGCCGCCGCCGCCATCGCTTGAGCCGGAGGCCGTCATCGAGGAGGTCAATGCCAAGCAGTTGGAAAAGCTATTGGCCGACAAGGATTACGTTGCCGTTTTCTGGTGTAAGTACACACACTCACACACACCCACACACACATCCACACACACACACATACACACACACCCACACACACACACACACACACACACACACACACATACACACACACATAAATATATATTTATTTGTGTGTCTAGTAATGGACGAGATATGCGAGATCCGGGCACAGCGATAACCATTCGATTTAAACTGCTTCACAACGCACGATGGCCGTGCGACTCGAAATAGTAACAGAAGCCATATTATATAAATTTTCTCTAGTGAAAATTCTAAAAATTCGCATACAAGTGAAAATATGTGAAAAATTTCGTTGTACGAAATGTCTCGAGATTTTCATTCGGTTTAGTTTTTTTTTTTCGTTTTTTTTTTTTGTTTTTTTGTTGGTAGTAGTCTCTATTCGTTTTTTTCGCTTTTTGTTTCTATTTTCCCCCCCGGCTGCCTCTTTGCGTTTCTGTTTATGAGCAGCAATCGCTTTGGCTGTGAGAAATTGCCGTTGTTTTTGTTCTTCTTATTTTAGTACTATCTGCAATATGTATCTATCTCTGATGTGTGTCGTCAGAGTAGCTTTTGAGGCTTTGGATTCAAAAACAAAAAAAAACAAAAAAATAGATTGAAAAATTGGCCAGTAAATAAGCTAGCCAATGGTGGCGCCCCATTTAATTATTGTAATTAGCTATCGAAAATGAGGGTCATATTTTCTCCAAAAGAAAACAAATTCTCAAATTTACTCTCTTTTTATGCCAAAGAATTTCATTTTTTATGCGATGCCATTAAAATTTTAACTGAATAAATTGCTAGCATATAAAATATAGAAACTGTGTGCAAAACTCGCATAAACAAAACGCTGCGTGTTAATAATTAATCAGCTTTAAAATAGCTTTGTTATTATATTTGGCCAATCACCTTCGGATCTTGGATATGGTTACTTTTCAAGGAAAAGAAGAAAAATTACTTCAATGCCGTAAATCAATTAAAAATCAACTTGAAACGATTTCAAGTTTATCAAATGCATTTGTTAATGCACGAAAATAATTAAATTCGCGATAGCATTGACATTTCACAATTTTCCAAAATGTATTCTTGTTGACACTGAACTTATTTATGCACACGAAGCCTCAAACAAGCAGTAAAAGAAAATACAAATACTATAAATGAGCCGGAGAAAAGCCTACGCAAATGGCAGCTAATAAAATTTTGCTTGTAATTCGCCAGAGCGAAAGTTTGTTTATTAGTTCAAGTAAATGCTATTGATTTTATTGCAGTATATTGCTAGCGGATAACATTCATCTGTGAAGACTGGGGGCAAATACAATTGAAATCAATTCAAACCAAATCAAATAATGCGTATACGTAATATGGATGTAACATCTGTTCCTTCTTGATTTGATGCCCGTAAGAAACCATAAAATCAAATCCACATACTTCTATACACTAAACAAACGAATTTCAACAAGTTAGTCGAGTAAGCTCGACCAGCAGATACTCTTTACCTAAACTAGTAAGTTGAATATGTATAATGAAAATACTTGTGTGTAATTTGATAAATAGTAATATTTAAATTACTTTCTTGCTGCCCAACTGATATTAAATCATCAATGTTGCTATCGGAAATCGATTCTGATCGATATTAGGTCAATTTATGAAGTTATCAATAAACGGACGATAAAATCAATCGACCTCAAATTTGTACAGTTTACCAATTTGATATTAAATATTATTCTTACTGGTTCGGAAAGCTGTTTCTTGAAAATTGTGGATTTTATTGCTATTTTGCAATAACTTGGGACGACGTCGATAAAATAACGATAAAAATCAATCGATCTTATATCTTTACAGTTCATTAAGGTAATGATAAGGAATATTCTTACTGGGTAGAAAAGCTGTCTTTTTTTATGTTTTTTGATGATCGATGATCGATTCTTATCGATATTCGCGCATTTCAGGAAGTTGTCGATAAAATAAAAACAGAATAAAGTTGATCTGGTATGGTAAAAGATAACTTGTATTTAAATTTAGCTCTTATAAGCTCTAAGCTCTATAAGACCTACAGGACTCCATAACTTATGGGCTCGGAGATGCTGCCTTCTGCGCGTTACACACTTTTACACAACTTATTTATATATTTATATTTATATATTTATATACAACTATATGAAACAAGTGCATATCTATTTTAACTGGCACACATCGTTGCCAAAATAAAACCCGAACAAATTTACTTTTATATAGATGCAATTGTATAATATAGGGGCATGCAACCACCCCAAACCGACACCGCCAACACATCAGCAACGGCTTTTTGTGGTACAATTCATTTCCCTACTAGTGGCCACATCAATTTTTATGAATTAATTTACCAAAATTCTGTTGGCAGTTGTGCACACATTAATAGCTGACCATATCCACACATATATACCATATATACACCTCTTATGTATATACCCTGTTAACCATATACAATAATAATGAAAGCAACGCAAATTTCTTTTGCTGTTGTCATTTCATTCACTAGCCTGGGCTCTGGGCCCCAGAATGCCATCAGCGGTTCTTGCACTTTGTTGTGTATTGTAAGGGGATAAGGGGAGCGGGGTGGGGATGATGGGGGATAAGGGGCAAGTATGCGTTGCCGATGAGGCATCCTGTATCGCTATATCGCTATGAATAATTGCTGCGGCATTTGGCGTCACATGCGACAGTTGCCAGCCGTCAATTTATGTTGGTATCTTTATGCACTTTTCCGAGAATCTTAATCGCAAACAACAAAAAAAAATCAAAAAAAAAAGATAGTTTTATAATATGACCAATTGTTGAACTGCTTACAGATGCGCGTAGCTGTGTGACCTGTGATAAGGTTTTAGCGGAACTCGAAAAAATCGACGATGACACCGATTCATTCGGTGTGGATTTTGTTAAAATTAACGACAAACGACTAGCCAAACAATATGGCATCAAGAACTTCCCAGCGCTCACTTACTTCAGGTAAATGAAAATACAACCAAAAAAAAAAAGGTTAACAAAGATTGAAAATTTGAAAGTTGCATTTTCAATTACTGATCCGATAGGGAAAAGGAGCCCATCATCTATGATGGTGATCTTATGGATGAGGAGGGCGTGCTCGATTTTCTAACCTCGCTCGAGGCAATGGATCTGCCCGATCGCATCGAGGAGGTCAACGCAAAGATATTGCTCAAGATTATCGAGGATACCGATTTTGTTGCCGTCTTATTCTGTGAGTACAAATCATTCCTTGCTGCAAAAACACATTTCTCTCTCTCTTTCTATCTTTAACTTTATCTATGATTATTATTTATACTTATTGGTGGAATATTTTGATTATTTATACTTCAAAGCAGTTGCAGTTTTTAGCGTTCAAAAAAAAAAAAAAAAAAACAAAGTTATAATTAAAGCAAAAACAAAACCAAAAAAAAGTTAAGCTCTCTTGTGACTAAAATTCATACAACTTAGGTACAATCGATAAATACTTTTTTTTACCTAGTTATGTATTTAGATGTAGATATTAACTTTATTATCTTGTAACTTGTAACTAACATAAGCAAAAACTACGGCGGCATCTTAACTAAAAATATATTTATACTATATTTATCTATGTACTTATATACATACATACATAACGGCGGGCGGTAATTGTTGCCCCAGACATTCTAAGCATATTTACATAAGCCAATATATATGTATGCGTTGTATCTATTCAAACGATAACAGGTCCTGATCATGAAACATGCCCACCCAGGGTAATGGGTAAGTTTGTGCATATGTTAATGGGTTGCCTTTGACTTGTGTCCCCCCAAACCACTCAAACCACCCCGAAAACCTACTTTCAACCTAGTTTCCGATTAAAACCAAACTTAAACTTATCCAATTCATCATATTTCTGACTCCAATCAAGCAATTTTGCCAAAAACTGTAAACTACATATGCACAAAACCCTCACCAACCTTTGTACCTATATGTAAATATATTTATATATGTAAATATGTATAACACTTTCTAACTGTATGCCCATATATGTGAACTATATACCCTTTCTTATCTGTCGCCCGCATTAAAAACTTGCTAATCTTCAATGTGCTAGTATAACTAATTCCATATTATGAGCAAAATGAGCAAAGAGTTTGCTTTTTCGAATTAAGAAATTGTTTGTAATCAGCCAATTTTACGTAGCTATTTGATTTGAGATACAGATCCAACATTTATTTATTTAAGCAGGGTTCGGTTTGTCACAGTTTTAAATACAGTTTAAAAAAAAGTTTATTGTAAAGATGAAAAAATGGATGTGCCAAACATTTTTTATTTAGTATTTTGAGTAACATAGCTTTTCATGGCTCTCCAGATATACAAAAAATGGTGTTATTGAAACGAGAAAATAGCAAATTGGCCTTCTTAAAAAAGAATTACAAATATGTTTTTATGTTAACTATTAATTTTAGATACATTTCTCAATATAAATATATTTTTTTAAGTAGTCTTCTGATCAATATAGTTTTTCGTGGGTTTTATCACCAGATATTTTAAACATGTTTTTAATGTAATATGAAAATAGTAGAATTGTTTTTTTTAAGTATTACGAAAATATATTATTATCTAAGCTATTATATATTATATTTTATACACAGATCTCACACAATTTTATAAAGCATTGTTCTGATTATCATAGTCTTTCCAAGAAACCGAATCTATGAGTGCCCGTCTAGGGACCATTTGGTATATATATATACCATTTCCAAAACAAGATAAAACAAGGTATATATTAATTACTCATCGAGCTGTAAAATTTTAAAGTAATTTTCAAAGTGTTCAAATATTGAATTTGTAAACATAAATCGCCTGTGTGACGTATTCTTTTGAGGTGATGTTCAGCGAAAAAAATAATAATACGTATTACGGTTTATTTTGCTCTGGTAAAAAACTGTGCAATTTGTCAAATTCTGAAATGTATAATAAATAAAAAAGGCCGCAAGCAAAGTTTATATATTTATAACCAAGGAAAGTCTAAGCACACATTTTGGGGCCAAATATAAGAAATGAATATATATATATACATATGTAAATGTTTATATATATTTACTATATTATTGGAATAGAATTCTGATGTTAACTCATCATGTGTGACTGTAAGGGACTTTTCGTAGATAATGTAAATATAACTGGCAAACAAGTTGGCAAATAGAAAGAAAATACAAATATTACGTATACGTACAAAAATAAAATGACAACAACAAGAAGAACGCGATTCAGAAGGAGCAGCAACAGCTCTTACAAATGAATGTCTGGGCTCAGCGCCAGACCATGTTTGCAGCCCGGCGGACGCAACCAGCCCCATCCAACGAGTCTTATAGAAAACAAATTAAAAGAAAAAGCAACAGCAACAACAACAACAGCAACCACAAGAGCAACAGCAACAAACAAACACACAACTCAAAATGTGTCTGTTGGTGTCGGTTTTTATCAATTATTAAGAATAAATTTCAGTTATGATATAATTGTTAAAGACATCGGAATAGATCGGTAGCATATACATAGTTGGAAATATATGCTGGCCACAGTTTATGGAACAAAGGAAATTAACATTTCGATAGATAACATAAACCAATTGGCTTTATTGCGAGCAGTGCGGGTTGAGGGCAGCGACACCAAAGTGTAGCAGTTTTATTTATTTGTTTTTGTTCTAAGCTCTTTTTTTTTTTTTTTTCTTTTTGTATTTTTCAACACATCAGAGCCACCTACAATTTTTGGTTTATAAATAGCAACTCAAGCAGTTGGTTGGCCAACAAAATGATTTTTCGTTGCTGTTATTTTTGCTCAATTTTCAGACAACTAACTGTATATACGCGTGCATATGTAGACGCACATGCACACACACACACACACACACATGCACACATTGTATGAGTATGTACGTACTTGTCTGTATGTATATCTGAATACGACATGTATTTTTATAAAGCGCAGACAGCGCACAAAGGTCTTCGCATAGATGATCAGCATGTAGGTGAGACAAGAACAAGATATTCTGGCTCCGTCTGTTCTGCATCCATTGTTTTCTGCCTTTTGTCGAAATTTCTAAGCGCATCGACAAACGCACACAATTTTGTTGCGATCTCTGTTCTATACCCTTTATTTTAATATCCCCAATCCAAAGTGCATTTTAAGAGCGAACAATTTATGAAAATACCAACAATGTTTTTTCTTATTATTATTGCTTTTTTTTAGTTATTTAATATGACCCACACTCCACAATTTTTAAACATAATTAAAATTAAAGATCAAATTATTTGATATATATTTAAATTAAATCTTAAATTGAAAAAGAAAATAAAATTCAGATATAACTCTGTATGTTTTAAGATATTAAATGGTTCGCATTTTAGTGCAAGAATTGGTGAAACCCAGAAAGAAATCCAATCAGTAACATATTAAAAATTATTTATTATTATTATATATATAAACACTTTTAGAATTAAATTTAAAAGAACGTACACATTAATTCTAAATGCAAAAGAATCAAAACGAAAGGATAATAAATAAATGAAAATAAATTATAATGTAGACTAAAAGCAGAGCAAAATTAAAGTAAAAATAAATAAAATTTAAGAATAAGTACTATAAAAACGTCCTAAAGACATTCCCTAAAAATATTGGCCAAGCTAAACAGAAAACTAATGTCTTACGCCGTTTACAGGGTATAAAAAATACCACGTTTGATTGTATTTTTTTTTTTTTTTTTTTTTTGGTTAAAATTGCAGACAGACAGCAGTTTTAATTGCTTTAGCACACAGCAAAACATCAAGATGCTGGCACTCACGAGCCGGCATGGATGTCATTATGGGCAGCTCTTTAGCTGCAGCCAATGCAATTTTACATAATAAATATATATGTATTTATGTGTGTGTGTGTGTGGATTTAGTTGTGCGAGTAAATGCGGCAAGTGTGCGCTCTAGCCGACTGACTTGCACTATTTTTAGTATTTGCCCAAGTCTGCGGCAAATTCATTATTGCATTTTGCATACTAAACGTACAATTTGAGCAAAAACCTGTCAAAACTATAAACATAAACATGTTTAGTCACTAGCGCAGTAATATATTCACACAATATACATATATCTGTGTGTGTATCTGTGTAACTGTGCATGTGTGGGTGTGGTTGTGGGTGTGGGTGTAGGTGCGTGTGGCCTTGCCACCTTGACAAAGCACACTCACCCATTCAAAATAGCTCCAAAGAAATTTATTCGCTAAAGCTTGAGGACATTTTATTTTTTTGTTAAGAATTTACTCGGTTGTCAAATAAAACAATTCAATATAAATTATTAAACATTAAGCAAGGCTAAGAGTTTTGAAACTTAATAGCTTATTGTTTAACGTATTATAAATTATATATATACCTATAAAAGTACAAACATATATATTATGCATATATAATCAAATAGAGAAACGTATAGAAATTCATAAGATATAAATATATAAATACTTTTTTATACTTAAAGTTTATTGAATTGTGCTGAAGACAAAGCTGGCAATTTGTAAAATAAATATTTTAAATTGTGATATATATATTACGTATACGTGCCGCATGCCAGAAGGAAAGCTCGGTAAACACTAACGCAAAGCAAAACTGATAAATGTCGGAAGCGCAAAAGAGCGAGCTTTCATATGTGTAGTTAGAAGTAGCGGAAAGGTATATGTCGAACTTTTCCCAATGGATTTTATTTATAAGTAAATTTCGGTTATCGTTTTTTCATTCGTGAACAATTCAATTGTTCAATGATTACATTTCCGTTGCAGGGGCAAACATGAAACGCAATTCTCAACAGGTTGTAAACAATGATTATACTTAAAATTTCACTTTTGTATACAAACGATTTAATGCGATGGTGTAATGTGATTTTCAACACCATTGCTGGCAACACCAAATGAAGCACAACCATTTGCCATTGCTCAGATCTCTCACGATTCTATTCTTGTCTTGCATGCACCCTAACGTCAATTCGTTCTCCTAACCTTAACCTTTCAACTGCACACGAGAATGGTTCGATAATTACAATACTGATGTACTTATAAATCAAAAAAAAAGCAAAATAGCACATTGTATATTACCCCCAACAATAGCCCCCAAGCAAACAAATACTAATAGAATACCCTACTATATTTGTTGTGCTAGTATCCAAAAAAAAAAAAATAAAATAGAAACCAAGTCTAATGTCAACCATAGCAGGAGTTACAGAGCTTGAGAGAAAACTATATCTAATCTTTGCACATCGTTTATCAGATAAACAGCAATGCCGCAAGTGCGCCAAGGCCTTGCAAGAATTGGAGAATATCGACGATGAGGCCGACCAGCTTGGCATTGGTTTTGTGAAAATACACGACGAGGCATTGGCCGATGAGTACAACTTGGGCAATCTGCCGGCATTGGTCTATTATCGCCACCAGACTCCGATCATCTATGAAGGTACAAAACACCAGCTCAATTACATGTAGAAGTTGTTCCCCACATTCCTCACACATCATACAATCCATATAAAAAAAAAAAACAAACAAATAAAAATAAAAAAAAAAACAAGTAAATCAGAACAAATCGTTTGATTGTTTCTGTTGCCTAATTATGAAAATGTGTGTCTGTGCCGCAGGTGAGCTGCAGCGTGAGGAGGATGTCTTGGAGTGGTTGGTGCAAAATAAATCGACCGGTGATGAGGATGATGTTATCGAGGATGTTACCTCAAAGACTCTGTCAACGCTGATTAGCAATATTGATAATTTGGTTGTGCTATTCTGTATGTATATTGATCCGAGATATAGATGTAGATATAGATGCATATGTTTATCGATCACATCACATATCATCTACAGATGATCATGGCAATGATGATTCGATGACCGTGCTGGAGGAGCTCGAACAAATCGACGATGACTGCGATAAGCATGGCATACAGTTTGTTAAGATCGATGATGTCAAGGCGGCGTCCGATTACGGAATCGAATCGGTACGGGACAGAATTGCATCTAAATCGTTGAAGCAGAGCAATATTGATAATGAATCTATGATTTGTAGATTCCGGCAATTGTATATTTTGAAAAAGAAATTCCAAACGTGTACGATGGCGATCTCATGGATGAGGAACAGATACTGAAATGGTTGTTGGGACAGTTGGAACACGATGAGATCGAGGATGTCACCGATGAAATGCTCGATACAATGATTAAAGAAGGACGCGTCATTGCAGTGCTGTTCTGTAAATATATAAATATATTCAATACAATAAGATTATCTACAAGAAAAACGTATGGCGCATTTTGATCATCTGACGTGTTTTGCAGACGACAACAACGACAAGAAATCCCAAAAGGTCCTTGAAGAACTTGAGAACATTGACGATGAATGCGACGCTTTGGGCATTACTTTCGTGAAAATCGACAATCCCGAGGAGGCCGTCGAATATGGCATCAATAAAGTTCCTAAACTGATATACTTTGAAAAAGGCATTCCAACTATATACGAAGGCAATCTGGAGGATGAGGAGAAGCTATTGAAATGGCTTGAAGAACAAACAAGTTCCGATCAAATCGAAGACATTACCGATGAAATGTTGGATTTGATCATTGAGAAAATGCCACATGTTGCTGTGCTGTTCTGTAAGTGATTTCCCGCACAAACCAAATAAACCGGATACCCTATTTCGGCGCTGTAGATAATGTATAGATCGTATATATATATATATATATATATGTGTGTATATATATATTATATGTTGTACTTTGTAAAACCGGGGTGTGTCTGATTGTCTGCCATATAATCGTAACAAAGCAAAAGCTGCCTTCTGCTCGATGTGCTTATCAATTTATTAATGTTAAAAGCGCTTCAACTAATACATAAAAAAAACTAAACCGGAAATTAGTAACAAATTCGGGTATTTATATTATTAAATTCGGGTAGTCAAATTTATTTTGAGAAATATTTCTTTGTATGAAACCAGTTGCAAATATAGAGAGCTTTTCAGTAGTGAGGATCTGTGAACCTTAGAAGGCCTGTAGAACGTTTTCCATTTTCAATTATCATTGTAAGGACATCAGAATAATTGATTACAATCTTTCACAGATGACAAAGATCAAAAGAAATCACAGAAAGTCCTCGGTGAATTGGAAAACATCGACGATGAGTGCGATCAGAACGATATTGCATTCGTGAAGATCGATGATGATAGGGAAGCCAAGGAATGGGGTATCGATGAGATACCATCGATTGTACTCTTTGAACGTGGTATTCCACACATCTACGAGGGTGATCTGATGAAAGAAGATGAGCTGCTTGGCTGGCTGGTGCATCAGAAGCGTTATTCCGAAATTCCCGAGGTCACCGACGAAATGAAGGACAAATTGGTTGAGAACACTGAACATTTAGCGGTTATTTTCTGTACGCAATCGAAGCACACATTTAACTCACTGAACTCCAGCTGATTAATATGCTTATTTGAATTGACAGATGACAAGGATGATAAACAGGATATGCGCATTCTGAATGAACTGGAAAACATTGACGATGAACTCGAAAAGGAGGGCATCGTCATCGTGCGCATCGATAATGCCGCCGAGGCCAAGGAATATGGTCTCGATCATTTGCCGGCACTGATTTACTTTGAGAATAAAATACCTGCCCTGTACGAGGGTGATCTGATGAACGAGGATGAGGTGCTCGAGTGGCTGCTGGTGCAGAAGAAAACGGCGACCATTGAGGAGGTCACCGATGAGATTCTCGTCAATCTGATCAATGAGCACGAGTACGTTGTTGTCTTCTTTACGGGTCCCTGCGAACCGGGCGAGGCCTGCGATCACACTTTGGCTGCGTTGGAAAGCATCGACGATGAACTGGACGAGGCTGGCATCATATTTGTTACCACCGAGGATACCGGCATCTCTAAGAAATATAACGTCAAATCTTATCCACGATTGGTGTTCTTCAGAAATCGTGATCCATTGCACTTTACGGGCGATTTGGATGACGAGGACGAAGTATTGGCCTGGATCACTGACGACGAAACCCTCGAAATTCCCGGCAAAATCGAGGAGGTCAATGTTAAAATGCTGGATAAGATTTTGGCCGAAAACGATCATGTTGTCGTGTTCTTCTGTGAGTAAATTAAGCATTGTAAAATGAACTTTTATATTTACGAAATTATCTTCCACTTTACAGACGCCGAGGGGGATAAGAAGGCCCAGAAGATCCTCAACGAATTGGAGAACATCGATGACGAATGCGAGGAAAAAGACATCGACTTTGTAAAGACATCCGACGACGATATTGATAAGGAATACGATTTGCCTGGTTTGCCGGCACTTGCATTTTATAGACATAAGTTTAGAACAATTTACACCGGTAAGTAAATATAGATAACTTTATTGGAATACTATACAGATCTTAAAATATAACAACACACATATATTCGAAGGTGATCTGATGAAGGAAGAGGAAATCCTCGAGTGGGTTATCGATTTGCATGAATCGACGGCTGACGTCATCGAATCGGTCGATCGGAAAACGCTGCAAGTGTTGATCAACGATGTTGAACATCTCGCCGTTTTCTTCTGTACGTTCTCACATCAATAATAATGAATATTTAAGATAATAAGAATAATAATGTTGAGTTATTGTCATTGCCAACAGACGACGATGAGTGCGAAACGTGCCCTGGTATTTTGGAAGAGCTGGAGAACATCGATGACGATACCGATAAACATGGCATTCAATTTGTCAAATCGAATGATGTTAAGCTTGCCCATGAAATTGGCATTTTCGCATTCCCTGCTTTAGTCTACTATGAGACAGGCGTTCCGATCATGTATGATGGTAAGCGAATATATTTCAATATATAGTCTAAACACATGTAATTTCACCTGTCGTTGTTTATTTTCATTTTTTTTTTTTTTTTTTTAGGTAATCTCAAAAATG
Source organism: Drosophila anomalipes (assembly GCA_035041615.1). NCBI lineage: Eukaryota > Metazoa > Arthropoda > Insecta > Diptera > Drosophilidae > Drosophila > Drosophila anomalipes. Next base: position 761,415 of record JAWNKZ010000041.1, read on the forward strand.
AAAATCGTGTGCTGCAGTGGTTAATCAATCAAAAGAGTAAGCGTTCTTGTTTCAAATGTTTTCTCTGCTTTCTAACTCACGCTCATAAGCCAAACATTCAATATCAAATCAGTTGAGCCCACAATATCTTGGCCGAACTAAAAGAGATTGCATATCAAATCCAAGCAAGTCGGATATATCCAAATATCATTCTACCCGTTTATAGCCATCATAAAACGAGCAAAACGTAATGAATACTTTTGATATATACGCTATATACAATAGGCAACGATGACGATGGAAGTGATGAGAAAATAGTTAAGTTGAGCTATCCAAAAGAAAGTGATCTGGATAAGAGAGCGAAACTAAAACGCCTACAGCAAACGATCCGAAATCAAAAATTACGAAAACATTCGAAAAATTACAATGACGATGACGATGACGATGACGATGACAATGGCGATGACGATGACGATGACGAGGACGATACTGACGACGATAACGATGACAATGATAATGATGACGAAAATGACGATGATGAGGACGAGGACGATGACGAGAATGGAGAAGATGATGATGACGAAGACGAGGACGATGACGAGAATGGAGAAGATGATGATGACGAAGACGAGGACGAGAATGGAGATGATGATGAAGACGAAGACGAGGACGAGGACGACAATGATGACGATAATGATGATGATAATAATGACGATAATGATGACGATAACGATGACGACAATGATGACGATAACGATGACGATAATGATGACGATGGTGACGATAATGATGACGAAAACGACGACGATGAAAATGATGATGAGGACGATAACGATGACGACAATGGTGACGATAATGACGACGACAATGATGACGATAATGAAGACGATAACGATGACGATGACAATAATGATGACGAAGACGATGATGAAAATGATGACGATGAAAATGATGATGATGATGCTGATGAAGATGAAGATAACGATGATATAGAAAACAAAGACGATGACGACGACGATGAGGACGAGAATGGCGACGAGGACGAGGACGAAAACGACAATGAGGATGACGACGATAACGGAGACGATGACGATGACGATGACGATGGAGAAAATGACAATAAAAACAATAAGGATGACGATGACGACGATGATAATGATGACGACGATGATAACGATGACGATGACGATAACGATGACAGAAATGATGACAATGACGAAGAAGAAGATATCAGCAAGCAAATATATAAGCATAAAGCCAAAGGCAGAACGATACATCGGCTTTCTGATCTTTGCGCGGGTCATCTAATAGATGAAATAGGTAATACGTGAATGTGAGTTGCCATTGCCGCACTAACTGAAGTTGTTTATTGTTGTGATCTCCTCCCTGACCTGCAAAAAAACCAAACAAAACACAAAGTATGAAAAACAACTCAGATACTCCAAAGTAACTCACACTACAGCATATTAATTGTCTATCTACAGACCACGATAAATGGAATCCTAAAAATGCATTTCACAAAGGTAACAAAAGCATCTACTCGCGATATTTTAAATGTGTTGCGCATAGCTTTTGTGATAAAAAAAATATGTAAATTCATCTACACCCATATGACAATAATAAACTGAAATTGGAGATATACTATATATATATACATATCTACACACACACACTAAAAGCCTCGTCAATGTTTGCCCTCGTGAATGTATTAAGACCTATCCAAAGCTTCGATCTACCTACAATCTTTGTATGAAGTTCCCAATCTTAAACTTCTATAAAAAGTGAACAAATTTGGTAAAATAATGAAAAAAAATAATGCAAAAATCATAGCTGACACAATGTTTGAAAATATATTTAAAAAAAAAAAACGATTTTAATTTGTTATATTATGAAAAGTTATAATCTAATTGTTTGTTCAAAAAATAATATAACAAAAAATGGTTAATAACTTCATTATTCTGATTATTGACATAATTATATTCTCTACATAATACATAAGCAATTGTTTTTATCTGTTAGTTTATAAATAATATCGAACCGGCTCTGCTTTATAATTTTACAACCAAAACCAAAGGCATCTTTGTGCAACGTGATAAAGTAAAAACTAAACATAAACCAAAAAAAAGAAAAAAAAAAAAAATATTAAAAACAATTTCGAAAAATGTACAACGATCCAAACAATGAACTGTAGTATAAAACTCAATTAGGATTGAAAACCTGTACAGTCAGCATCAAAAGCATTTTGTCAGTTATTAGTTGAGTAGCAAAATTATTGTTGAAACGAATTTTAAATATTGTTCATTCATAAAGCACGCTTTTATACTCTAGAAAGAAATCAATCTATCAATCTATATGCAAAAATTAAAAGAAAAAAAAAAAAATACAATGAACATCGTACTAACTGCTCTTTGTGGTAATTTTGAACGTGTTGAAAAATAAAAGCATCTTTTACGACTTTTATTTCGTATTTCTCGCCTACTCTTTATGCATTTTTGTTTACTTTTGATTATTTCGTAATGAACTTTCTTGTTAGTGATTTCTTTAAAAACCAAAAACAAAAAAAAAAAACAAAAAAAAAAATTTTTTTAAAGAACTAAAACAATCTGACAAAATGTTTTTGTTTGTTTGCTCACACAGATGACGAATGTTTCTATGTTGGATTGGGTCACGACGGCCATTCAGCTAAGCGCGGCAACAGTTTTGTGCCCAACGATTACAAACCATTCCAATGCTGTCCAACCAAATTGGAGAAGTCAACGAAAGTTCCTAAAATGACGGCCCAACGCATCGGACACAGCGATGGTGAATCGAGCAAACGTCAAGGTGGCAATTTCAAATTTGCCGCCACATCGAGCACTCCAAGCAAGCCAGCAGCCAAGCCAGTCGCCCAGAAGAAGCAGTCCAAGCGCCGCGACGATGATGACGACGACGACGATGATGATGATGATGATGATGATGTGCCCTTGGTGAAGGTGTCATATGCGAACAAGCGATCTGGCGGCCAAGCGGCCAAGAAGCCCATCCCCAAGCTGCAGCAGCAGCAGGACGACGATGAGTCCCTTGAGGTGCAGAAGACAAAGAAGTCGTCGAAGAAGTCGGGCAATAAGCTGAACGTTAAAACCGGTACGTCGCGTTCCCCCTCAAAATATTAAAACAAGAAAAAGAAATACATACATACATAAATAATACTTAGTTTTCGTTTTTTGTCAAAATTGTAAGACACAAACTCGTTTGCAGATTGTTCCGTATTGTTATTACTCATTTTGCTTACACTTGTAATTGTTGTTGTGCACACACACCACACCACCCACCCAACACACAAATACAGACATATCTGGTTGTAATTTGATTTGTATATTTCTCTCTCTTCTCTTTTTTTTTTGTGTCTTGCAGGCATTAATTTTTTGCAAAATCGACTAAAAAATTTGTATGACCTCGTTTTTCAGGATATCTCTCTGTGGGAGTAAGGCAACAATTTTAAACTGAATAACAAATAAATAAAGCAATTCAATGATTGTATGATTCAATGATATGCAATAACTAAAGTAGCACGCATACGCAGTGTTGTCATGTTGCCAAAGGCAACAAAAATTACAATACAATACAAGAAAAAGAACAATGATAAAAACAATAACTAAAGCGACAGCACGAAAGCAAAGCACGCATATTTTTAAGAACTAAGAAATCTGCTGTAAGCGCCTTGAACAACCGACAGTAATTCTGCAAACATAAATTGTAATGTGTGATTTTGTTTGTGACTGTCATTATCATAATTTGTAAGTGCAACATGCATCCGAAAAGACAACAACAACAGTAACAACAGTAACTTAACTCATCTGGTTGTGTAATACTAAAACTTAAACTACACTGTGCATCATGAGGAATGAGTTTAGTTTTGGAGGAAGAATTGCGTTACTTTAATATTAAATATTAATCATACGTTCGCCGACACCTGATCAAATGTAAATGTTAAAAGAGAATTTCTTGAAAGCAAAACTCACAAATGAAACAAAAAAGAACTGTTACACTTTGTTCCACACGTACTGCAGCGGTTATCGCAAGTAGAAAATCAACTGGCCAGCATTACTATTAAAACCTTAACTATTGTTATTAATAGTAATGCTGGCACGCAACTCAAACTACAATTCACTAATTCACTTATCGTAACTTTTGGTACTTTTGCACTTTTGACTACTCACTTTTGAGGCTGCCTGTCTGTAAAACTAAAAATAAAACTAAAAATAAAACTAAAACTAAAACTACAATTGTAAACTAAACTAAACTAAAAATTTGTTGCATTTTGTCAATGGATTTCAATTGCGCAAATAAAACTTTGTTCAAATATAAAGCAATTACTGCAACAACAAAACTTACTATTAACAAACAAATATATATCAAATTCTTCAGATCTTCAGGTATATATTTAGCTAAAAAAAAAATTCGTAATTAACAATAAATACAAAATATCGTCAATAACTGAGCATAAACTTTTTGATACTACTTACTACTTTTTTTGTTACAATATACAATTTACCTTTATGTATGTAGCTAGTATAAAAACGAAAGAAAAACCATAAATATTTTTTAAACATTTTTACAATGAGTAAAGAGGAAAGCAAACTAAAAAGCAACTATACTATTTACATAGCTAACTGTAAACTGTGTGCTTGTATACTTATCATGCATACTTGTATATTTTATGGCTAAACTCATTTTCTCTGTTGTTGTGGCAATTAAAACACAAGCAAGCGCATATTTAAAATATAACAAAACTCGCCAATATGTTCATCATACCATACAGTTCGTATACTTAATATTATGAATGGCTGTCAAATCTCTGATTCGATTTGTACACACTGGCCTCGCACAATGCTCGCCATATTGTTTTTTTTTTTTTCTCACTTCTGAGAGCCAGTTTGGACTCACTGTTAGCGATTTGTTATCGATATTTGAAAAATATCGAATTCTATTTTTATTTTCATTAGCTTATTGTGTAAGCCTTTTTCACTGAGAGTCACATTTGTTTTGTAAGAATTTTAAAATATGTGTTGTTGAACAGCAGCTGTAAAGATAAAGAAAAACAAACAAAAAAAAAAAAAAAACAAACAAAAATAGAAGGGAACTCAAGCAATGTATTTGTTAAAGTTTTATTAACTCTTTTTAAATGAACTATTTATATAATTATATACATATGTAATAACTGGAAAATATTTTTGTAATATTGAATAACGCAAAGAACCAATTGTAAATTTCACATGAATAAATAAAAAAAAAACACATCAAAATTAGGTTTCTACTACAATTAAGCGTTCGCACAAAAAAAAAAAAAAAACAAAGAAAAAGAATAAAATGTATAATGTTTTGGTTGTTTTTGTTGAAAGCATTAAATTGATTTCAATACTCGTCAGCGGTTTTGGTTCTCAGCTATATAAAATGAATTGTTAAGCTTATGTATAACTAAAAGAAATTTTGCATTATTCTAGAAAATGTTGAATACATTTTAAAAACAATGTCATCCAAATTACCACTGCCTACAAAAATGTCCCAATGTTTTTAGAGATTATTGCGGTAATGACAAAAGATACAAGCATTTAATAATTTAGCTTAAAAAGAAAAATCTATTGATTGATTGACAAACTGCAGCGTACAGGTATGTTGAAAATTATAATCAATAAAAAAAAACACGAATTATCACATGATGAGCATTATTTTACTTAAAGTTTATTTTATTTGATGTGCAGGTAACTTGGATAGTAACGATGAGGTATTCAATTGGATACTGGAGCAAAAGGCCGATCAAAGCATAGAGCTTATTAATCGAGATCAACTAATTGAATATATAGGCACCAAAGACTTTTTAGCGGTTGTCTTCTGTAAGTATGCACAACAACTAAGGTATACTAAGTATAAAGTTCTAAAAAAAAAACAAATTCAATCGATATACTTATGAGAGTCTGACAATGCGAGCCCACTAAAAACTGTAACTGCCCAAAAACAAGCAAAAATCGAACAAAACAAAAATTGTTTTTATGATTTTCTCGAAGCAATCTTAAGGGACATTTTGGCAAATGCGTATCTAAATCGTTACAGATAAAGAAGATGATCCTGACTCTCCGCGTGTGCTCCGACACATTGAACTGATCGACGACGAGGCTATCGAGTATGGCATTTATGTTGTGAAAATGCACGATAAGCTGATGGCCAAGAAATATGGCTTCAGAAATCCACCTGGTATAACTTATTTCCGCAAGGGCAAATACATCAACTACGATGGCGATATCGATGATGAGGAGGAAGTTCTCGATTGGCTAACAAGTCCCGCCAACATGGAGATGACCGATCACATTGAGCAGGTTAATCGCAAGATGTTTGAGAAAATACGCAAAAATTCCGATTATGTGGCGGTAATATTCTGTAAGTATTACTAATAAGTAAAAGTCGAGCGATGTTAGTTACATAAATATATATATATATATTTACAGACAGCGATGAGTGTAAACAGTGTCCTCGCGTCCTGGCTGAGGTGGAACACATTGACGATGATGCCGATAATGCGGGCATTGATTTTGTCAAGATCGATGATAAGCAAATGGCCAAGGAATATGGTGTCTTCGCACTGCCAGCCATTGTCTTCTTTAAGCCCACATCTAAGGAGCCAGTTATATACGCCGGTTTGTAATAGTAAAAAATATCAAATATATAAAAACATAAATATAAATATATATTTGTATATGCATTTAATAGGTGATCTTTATGAGGAAGAACAAATCCTATCTTGGTTGCTTACGCAAAAGGATCCAAGTGGAGATGTTATTGAAGATCTCGAAGGCGAAAGACTGGTTCACTTGATTGAAGAGTCTGGCTCCATAGCTGTGTATTTCTGTAAGTTCAATAAAAACCAAAACGTGCGATATTTAATTAACAAATACAAAAATTTGATTATGTGTTAAGTTTATCAAGCGTTTAACAGCTGCAATCGGTTTGGTGACATGAATTCATATCGAGCACACAATTATTCGAAATGTGTAGCCTACTTTGCAGCGCCTCGAAACTTGTCTCTTATATGTTTCATTGCCAAACGCCTCGTGTAACATTATCAGAAAAAAAATTCAAGTACTCGATATGAATTAAGCTCACTCTTTTGCGCAAACAGTTTGCAGTGAAAATCTTGTTGGGAATTTTCGTAACCAATCAAAGACTTATTACTTATTTTAAGCTACTATATATTTTATCAACGCTCAATTGTATCTAACCAAAAAGACTTTTTACAACATTTATATTTCTATTTAAAAAATTTAAACAAAAAAAAACTACACGTAACATCGCACTAAAAAAATACAACAAAAAAAAAAAAATTAAAAAACGTAGGGAACAAAACGAAGTGTGATATTTGCAATTCGAAAGCGGTGCGCAAGGCGCGACTGAAAAAGGAGCGCGAGCAGCAGCAACAGGATGGCGGCACCGCCAGTGCGGCCGCCGCCTTTGGCAGCGATCCTGAGGCAGCAGCAGCAGCTGCCGGCGAGCCCGGTGGTGCTGGTGGTGGCGATGGTGCAGCAACGGATGCCATGGCCAGCAAACATGATGATGGTAGCGCAATACGTGACAAATTTAATAACTTTTGTATAGACACCACAAATGGAATGAGTCCAATAATGTTTAACCACAACCACAACCACAACAAATACACACACACACACACACATACACACATGTACATATACCTCCATATGTATGAGAATGTCTTACCCGGTATTATGATGTAGCGCACCTCAAAACTTCAGAGCCCCCAAACCCAAAACATCGAACACTATATTACATTTTCCCCCCCTCTATTTTTCTGTCACACACTCTCTCTCTCTCTCTCTCTCTCTCTCTCTATCTATCTATCTGTCTGTCTCTGTCTGTTCCTCTGCGCGTTAATCTGTCTCACTTTTGCTGCGTTGTGCTACGTTCTATGTTTTATGTATTATGCTTTTCTCAACATACACAAGTTTCCACTCTGTTCCCCACGTTGTGCTAAGTGTAGTGCTTGCTCGTAGTGTTTTCAACTTCCCCCCACTTGTTTAGTGTGCACTCTTTGTTATAATATATGCATTTCCCCATATTCCCCCAATCACTGCTCTCCTAGATGCCGATGGGTGCGAACAGTGCACCAAAGTGCTCGAGGAACTGGAGAATATAGACGATGACTGCGATAAACATGGCATAACATTTGTCAAGACACGGGACTTCTCCGTCGCCGATGGCTACGGTGTACACGAATATCCGGCTCTCGTCTACTTCGAGGGTGGCATACCAAATGTTTTTGAAGGTAAGAAAACTGTCATATCAGATATGCATCATTAGGTAACCGATATGAGTTTGAATACCAGCATTTTCTGAACTTGTCGTGTAACATAAATAATAATTTCCAGGTGAACTCAGTGAGGAGGAGGAGGTGCTACAATGGCTGATAACACAGAAAACTGAAGATCGCATTGAATTAATCACACGTCAAATGCTTGAAACTATGGTCGAGGAGACACAATATCTTGCCGTATATTTCTGTAAGTTATTCTCGCTCACAACCAACATAACTTTTCATAATTATCACACAATATCAATTATATCCCTTGGCATTCTACCACCACTGCACGACCACAACACAAATATCTCTCTGCACCACAACACAACCAAACCAATCAAAACAATATTTATTTCCTGTCACACAAAAAAAAAATAAATAAATAAAAACAAACCAAAAAAAAAAAAAAATCGGTACCCAATTAGTGCCGGCTGAGCGGAGGGGCAAGCCACCCGCTTACTGTCGGAGTTTCTGCTCACCCTCTAGTCTTGTAGAAAGCAACCTGACCACTACCTCCAAACACTCATCCAGCCAATTCGTACAAAACTACATTTCACGTAAAAGAAAACGTATCCAAAAACAAGGTATTCCGTATTCGTATTCGTGCACACAAATCGCAACTTTCGAAAATCAATTGATTTAATGCGCATGTCTTTCTCGAGCTCTAACAAGATAAACTATTTCTATCATATTATGCCTAAAATACTGTTCTCTTCCACAACTCTTTTTACTAAACCAGGCTTCTAAACGTATTATCGACCAAACTAAATGAACCAGTCGTTAAATTAGGGCATTCTCTTTGAGTTTCGTATAAAATGTTGTGAATTCCTTTGTAACAATTAATAGAGAATTTAGTTTGGGCGCGAATACCTTTTGTTTTGGCGTTTTCTCTATCCCACTATTTTCTATGCGTGCCTATCTATAACTTATCTAACTTATCTACTACACAGCGTACGCTTCACATTCTTAAGTCTTACATTATTATTTGCATACTTATCTAAGATGTTCATTTTCTATATTGCCAGACAAAATCAACTGTAATATCTGTGATCAGATATTGGAGGGCCTTGAACTGATTGATGATGAATGCGATGTTTTTGGAATACATATGGTCAAAATCCAAGATCCTCAGCTGGCCAAACGTTATTCCATCAAAACTTTCCCAGCCTTGGTCTACTTCCGGTAATTTTTGTGCAAATCCCAATTAAAATTGAATATAATTCTTGATATTTAATTCTCAGCAACGGCAATCCACTGCTCTTTGAGGGTGATCTACAGAATGAACAATCTGTGCTTGAGTGGTTGATTGACGATGATAATCGTGAGTTGGCCGATGAAATCGAGGAGGTGAACGAACGCATGCTGGATCGTCTAATGGCTGAATCTACTTTGTTGGTCGTATTCTTTTGTAAGTAGAAATAACCTATTCAATATACAATTTTTGTGTTATAACAATTATCATCTATCTGTAGATGATGATGATTGTGCTGAATGCGAGGAAATTCTTGAGGAGCTTGAGGAAATCGATGGCGAGGCTGATATGTTTGGCATTGATTTTGTTAAAATTGTCAGCGCTGAAGCAGCCAAGAAATATGAAGTGGTCAATATACCATCTCTGGTATATTTCCGGTGAGTTGAACATTAAGAACCTTCAGTAAGATAACATTCAATTACTTTTGTGTTTCTATCGAATTATAGAAAACAAGTGCCTGTGCTATACGATGGCGATATGCATCAGCATGATAAGGTCATCACCTGGCTAACATCGCAGGATGTATTCGAAATTAAAAACGAAATCGAGGAGGTCAATCGCAAAATGCTTGACAAGCTGCTCGAAGAAAACGAATTTATTTCCGTGTTCTTTTGTAAGCAAAGAAATCGCTGCATCTGCTGGATATATACATTTCTAAACGATTGCTGTATTTTTATTAGATGAACACAATCAGCCTGACAGCGTTGCGGCGTTGGAAAAACTGGAAAACATTGACAGCGAAACCGATAATCTGGATATAACCTTTGTGAAAATGGCCGATTCGCGCTATGCCAAAAAATGGGGCGTTACCAAACTGCCAGCCATGGTATATTTCCGTCGCCGTTTTCCTAGCATATATAGAGGCAAGTACAAATCGGTTGTTTTAATTTTCAATGGCAATTTAAGTTTTCTAGAAGTTAAATCACAATTTAAGTGCATTAATTGCCCAATAATTGAAATTTAATACTTGGGATAACTAATATATTGAATACTTAAGGCCATATTAGTTCCTTCAGTTTGGTCCATAGAGAAGAGTTATATATATTTATATATATTTATATTACAGAGTAATATTTTAGAAAATATTTAAAGAGTCTATTGAAGAAAGGATATTCACTTAGCAAAACATCGCCCTGCAATTTTAAAATCGACCTGAAAACTAATTTCTAAATATATGAAAATATGTTTTGAGAATTGTACGATTTTCAGAAATTTTATATAATATTAAGAAATATAATTCTACCAACGGCACTATTTTTAGAAAAAAGTAAACAATATTTTTAAAGAAATTTGCAAAATTAGTGCAGCAAACAATGCAATAAGTAACCCAAAATTTAGAAATATTTGTTCTAAATTGTAGAAAAAATCAGTCCTAAATTAAGATAAGATAATCTTGTTGATTTGCTAAATTTGAGACCGATTTTTTCTGAATATATCAGATATTCAAACACAATAAGGAATACCAGTTTGGTTTGGAAAACGCATTTTCATCTGGTCATCTTTATATCTTACAGGCGATTTGCTCTCGGAGGATGAGGTGCTCGAATGGCTGCGCAAGAATCGTTTCCGCCAGCCGGAACTGAATATATTCATGTACGCTCTGATAGCACTGGCCATGGCCTTCGTTGTCTACACCGCGTTCCTGCTGCAGTGCTTCAAGCCAGCACCACCGCCACCCGTGCAGCATCCGAAGCAGTCGTGATGGGATCGAGCGGGTCAAATGTTGGATGCTGCTGGCTTTATTTCTGCTGCTGCTGCTGTGTAACTAGAAATTGTTGAAGAACATACGATATTGCAACTACTACAACACTACAACAAGGGCGTGCCTGCGTGTAGAGAACGAAAAACTGAGAGAGGATGAGAGCAAATGAATTAATTTAAAAGCGAAAGGAACACACACACACACACACTAGACACAAATACTCACACACAAATGCAGAGAGACACACACACACACTCACACACACTCACACACATTATCATGCATACATTAAATAACGAACTATCATCATGGAATCGTCTAAATTAGACGACTTTAAGAAATGACTTTAGAACGACAGTGCCGAATATACTGCCCCAAGTATTGTGCGAGAGTCCCTGGTGACAGAACATTGCAAATATTACATACTATATATTTTTACATATACTACATTTACCTTTGAGAGAGAACCGTGTTTAATGAGTCAACTTTCTGGCTGCTTCCATAATTAATCAATATCAATATGAATATGAATATAATTTCAATATCACGTCACAATTATGTACTTAAACATTTTAATAAATCAATCAATAAACAATGAATTCAACGCTCAAGTCATAGTAATTACTTTTAAAATTATATTTAAATACAATTACAATAATATTATATGATATTAAAGCAAAAATCATGATTTCTACAGTAAACTATTACGGATTAATAAAAATAATTAAAATAAAATTCGTGAAACATATTATTGAAACAGTTCCTTTCAATTCAATCAACTCCGAGGAAATAGAAACTTACACTTCTTATATAAGTATAAAATAAATGAGTTCACTTTGCCACTTAACCTGCAACTGAGGCGTACGTTGAGTCTCCGTTGGCAACAGAACACTAAAGCTTTCCCCATTGAAATTTCAGGCGGATAGCCCCATGACACAGTATTGAAATATGGGATGATAATTATAAATGTACTCGTGCTGTTGTTGTGCGATCAATATTGTGCCAGCCATTTTTATCTATTCGATAGTAATTAATTTCTTACTTGTTTATGAGGGAGATATCAGCGCTGAATTATCTACAGACAAACGCTGTTGTATTTTTTTTTTTTTTGCAATTTGAAGCTATCAGTCTGAATTTTCAACAGCGAACCTGCTGGCGTTGTTATCACATGAATATTTAAAGGTCCCCGCCCCGCTAACTCAACTGCTATCTCCGTTTAAATTTCAGGCTGGCAGACCAAAGACAGCAGGCTCAATTAATTATAGTGACACTACACTAAAGCAAACTGTCAAACTATATATATATATATATATATATATGTAAATCTGACTGATCTTTAGGATTACTCTAGCAAAAAAAATAATATTATGTATATTTTACAGTGAATTGGTAACGTGGTTATTTCTTTGTTTGAATTATTTCATATATCACTCAATGATATAGTAAATAGGTGCAATCTCATAAATTCTAAAAAATGTATTAGCTTATACCACTTAAATAATCATACTTTTGAGATAAACGTACATTTTTTTCCTGTATCAACATTAAATACTAAATAATAATAAACAAAATCCATTAATTGAACCTTTTCTTTTTGTACAAAAATATCTTACAAATATCACGCAAGAACTATAATTCCTATGGTAAATTTAAAAAAATATTCATACAACAATAAAGCTGATTGTTTAAAATTTCTATTACCATTTTTAGATTGTTCACAAAACTTATAAAAAATATAAATGACAAGAATTAGAATGAATTAGTTGAGAAGCTAAAATTCAAATGTGTGTTTAATAATATAAATAAATTTATAACGTAAAAAAGTTAAAAAAAGTCATGAAAAAATAATTAATATTTCAACGGGTAGGAACATACAAATAATTTTAACAATTTTACTACAAATATTACATTTATAATATAAATATTATTACTAATTATGAAAAGTAATAATTTGAATGTAATATTAAATTTTTCGCTAAACCTTTCCATTTTGATTTTTAGCAAAAATCTTCCGTTTCTATTTTTGGCTGATCCAATTAATGCACAATTTTGTTAGTGCTATGATAATTTTAGTTTATAATACTTTTTCCTGGCAGTTTCTAATTTAAATATGAGTCCATTTCGAGTGGTTTTACTGTGGCGTAAGTAAATATTCAGCATAATTCATTTAGTTTTCGGCTTTAACAATATTTAAGAGCTTACGGACTTAAATCCAGTACTTATAAAATAAATGCTCGGTGTGTGTAACTAGCACTAGATACGCGTTACTGCAGGGTATATAAGGTGCTAAGGTGCTCAGATATCATTTCATATAGAAAGCGCCTCAAGTACAGTCAACGCCATGAACGATCACGACTTGTTGGTGGCCAAAATTGTGGTTATTGTGGTGATGCTGCTGGTCACACTAATCTTCTGCTTCTTGCCATATGTGTTAGACCGTTGGTTCAAGTGGACCAACCGGGCGAAGAGCAATGCCCGCGAATTCTTCGCTGTTCTCTGCCTGCTAAACTTTGGAGGCGGCGTTCTCATTGCTACCACATTCATCCACATCCTGCCGGCTGTGGTCAGCATTGTGGGCGCTCTGCAGAAGTGCCACATGCTGGCATGGACGCCATTTGCTCTGCCCGAGATGCTGATGTGTACCGGCTTCTTTGTGATGTACGCCATCGAGGAACTGATGTACTTTGTGGTCGGACGAAGGCAGCGACAGAAGCACAAGGCAAAACAACTACAGCTGGAACTCGAAATGGAACAGGCGACAATGCAGTGCTGTGAAAAACAAGTTCAACTTAACCAGTTGCTAGTCGAAACGGTGCAAGTCGAAACGGTGCAAGTCGAACTGATGGAAGCCGAACCGGAGCAGCCCAACTGGATGCGTGGCCTGGGCATTATTGTGGCCCTGTCGCTGCACGAACTCTTTGGGGGCATGGCCATTGGCCTGGAGGAGAGCGTGGATACGGTTTGGTTCATGTGCGCTGCCATTGCATGCCACAAACTGGTGCTGGCCTTCTGCATTGGCATGGAGATAATGATGGCCCACACCCGTTGGCTGATTGCCGTCATCTATCTGCTGGTCTTCTCGATTGTCACACCCATTGGCGTGGGCATTGGCATTGCGGTCACTGAGAATTCCAGCGCGAATGTGCCGAGTATTCCGGCGGGCATCCTGCAGGGCATCGCCTGCGGCACACTGCTCTATGTGGTCTACTTTGAGATTGTGGCCAAGAATCATGCTGGCTGGCGCATATTCCTATGCTCATTGGGTGGTTTCCTGCTCATGTTTGGTCTGCAAATTGCAGGTGAGTCTTGCACCTGAAATATTCGCATGCAATTATAATTAATCTGAACTTTCCCATTGCAGTTGTTGAAGCCGCTGGCAACAGCTCATATGAATGTCCGAATTGATTGGACAACGAATACCCAAAATGAATATAGGATTTATATTCATAATCACCTTAACCTCTCGCTACTAAGAGCATATGGCTCCAAAGTCTTTAAAACTCAACCCCTTCAAAAAAGTGGCTTATGTGTGTCTTCGAAAATCCAGTATTGACCTCGTTTATAAATGTTTAAATATTGTATATAACCGTTTTTTGTACATTACAAATAATTGCGTATATCTTCAATGTAAACATTTATTATGAGCATCTAAATAAAGCAGCTCAAAGTCTATATTATTAAATATTGGTAAGGTTTTCAACTTTTTTGATAGCTGTCACAAATTAATTGGCGCTTGCAGCTGAAAGCTAAAGTTTACAATACTATTATTAAATATATATAAATTACTAAGACAAAAAAGAACAAGTTTTCAAAAAACACTTTCATGTAACTGATTGATTCTATAGTAACTATTTGATATTGTGGACCGATGATGATGAATATCTTTTTTCCAAATGTAAGGAACTTAAAAGCACGCAAATTATTTGTGAGTTTGGTCAGGATATCTTGGTAAAAAATAATTTGTTTAATATAAAAGCAATTCCTTGATAGATTGTTCCCATGGTGTCCCAACCCAATACCAAATTTCAATAAGATTTAAACTGCGCATATAAAACAGACAGTTAGACTATGTCGAATATATATATATATATCGGGTCGGAGATATTTCCTGCAATGCATACAAACTTAATGACAATATTATAATATCCTCTACACTATGGGGTAAATATCGATGACTAATTTTTCGATTTTGGTCCTAGAACACATTTTCCAAAATGTTTCGGTTCCTCCTTAAAGTATTTGTCAATTATGACTCGAAGCTCGTCGATTGTTACAGCGAGAGCACGTGCACGATATTTTCTGTAGTCCTGCGGCGAGACTCTCACATTAAAGTAATCCAAGCCAGTTTCACCAGGCGCTATTGGCCAGTCGACCAGCTGCAGCACTCCCAACTTTGCCTCAAGCAGCATTTCCTCATCCAATTGGTCGCCCAAATCTTTTAGCCAGTCATAACAACCGTCAAATACTTCCAGTGTCTTCGTAGAATGTGGATCACGATAGCTGTTGAATGTGAATAGGCCATCATAGCCGATTCTGGCATTTGTGCCATATGCCCCATTCTGCTCGCGCACCACCCGCCACAGATAGTTGGCCGTCAGAAGCTTTGCTAGGACACGCAATCCGGGGTGATCCTCATGCAAATAGGGTACGGCATAAAAGGCTTTCGAGCAGTAGTTGAGAGCTATATTCATTTCATAATAATGATATCCCGGCTTTAGCAAATGCAATTCCGTTTTGTCTTTCATCTTCTCGAGGCTGGGCAGCCTGTCCAAGTATCTTTTGTAGTGCTCCAGGACGATTGGCTGTTGAGCCTCCGTACTATTGATGGCAACACGCATGTTGGCCTTGTTGAAAACCTTCGAGCCAATAGCACACAATTTGTTGCGAATCTCTTCGATGCCATATTCTTGTATAAAGTTCATGAAATCTATGTGATCGAGTCCTAATAAATGGGACCTCAATTTGGCAGCATCGCTGACCGATGCCGCGGCACCCATTATGGCATACAAGTGTCCAGAAACTAGAATTCCCCTTGATAATTTCGAAATGTAGTTATTGATGAGCATCCTAAGACGATCCGTATCAACGATCCTGAAGTTGAGCATCAACTCTTCGCACAGTGCAAACATATCGGGAACGTTCTTGTCGAGGGCATATGTCGACATCAACATACCCATTCGATATTGCTTGTAGTCCCTAACATTTTCTATAACTTTAACCTTGAAATCAATTCCGGAAGTTTTTGAACGAAGCAGCTTGTCGAAATCGCGAAAGTTATGCTTGACTGTGCCACAATTTCGAATAATGTCACTGAATAGTGGAAGGAGCATGATATCATCTTGACTGAAGCCGGTAGTATTCAAAAAGGTATAGAAATAGGTTACGCCATTGGTAGGCACCTTGCACAGCTGTGTGGGCACACCTTGAATCAGCTCATCCCATATCCTGGGAATTTTCAGTGGCTCCTGCACATCTTGCAGCGTTAGACATGGCAAACAATTGACATCTTCGATCAAATTTTGTTGCTCTTTCAACTTAAGGCCATTCTGATAAATCGCTTCCAAATCATCGGAGTCAAGGTTTTTAAGCTTTTGATTGAGCACCTTTTGTGTTGCCTTTTGGAAATTCTGCTCGTAGGATGCGTCGGCCGACATGGTTATTGTCAGCTTGTGTGTATTTTCTAGAAAATATTCTTCGACTTTTTGCTGCAAATAATATTTGTTCTCTTTCAAAGTAGATCGCAGCTTGGCAATATTGTCCATAACCCGCAGATTGGACACAATATCACCGCCATGATTCCACAATGACATCGAGGCATAAAAGACGGCACAACCAAAGTCAGGACCCTGATGCTTTACCGCCAATTCCATATTGTGCAGAACACTTTCCACGTGATGCGGCTCAAAGCCCTCGTGCATGATTTTCAGTACAGTTTGCTCATATAGCTCATTAAATCGGGCAAAATCTTCAACCTTTAGATCTTGCAGGCCAACAAGAAAATACGTGTCTCGACATCTTAGAAAATAGCCAGTGTTCTTGTTGAAGCCACCCGAGAAATTTGGCTCAATCAGACCCTTGTAGAACGCCGAGTTGGGACCGCCGATCAATAGCTCCGTAAGAACATTCATTTCAAAAGTACCCTGAACATCGGTCCTATCGCACATTAACAACGCAATCGAAATTTGATTTTGCCTCTCTGGCGAACCGCCCAGGATATCCAATCGACAGGGTACGTGTATCTGGCGGGGCTCCGACCAGCGTGGATGGGGTGGTATGTGACTGAAGGCAGTGTCTATGGCACCCTTATTAGCGAAATACTCCTTATCGATATATTCAAGTGACTTCATTGGATCGAAGGAGCCGTAACAAAATATGCGACCATTGCTTGGATGAAAGTATTTGTTGTAGTACTCCACCAGATCCGAGTGCTCCAAGTCGGGAATTTCCAGTGGATCCCCCCCATTCATATAATGGTATGCTGTATCTGGTAGTATGGATTTTAAAAGCTCTCTTCGTAATATTCGCGAGTTGTCCGAAAATATTCCAATCATTTCGTTATAGACGACACCTTTTATCACAAGCTCTGATTGCCGATCGTGCACATCCTTGTGTTCAATTCGCCAACCATCTTGGGTAAAGTTCGAGTAAGTCAGAAGCGGCCTGCAATTTGGTAAACAAGTCTAGAAAAATTCTGCTATTAGAATACGTTTTGCGTTCATAACTTACCCAAAAGCACTATCTAAATAGATGCGCTGTAGATTCCTAAAATCTACCTCGTTCCTGGAAGCACATATAAAATTGGTAAGATCTGTTGTAGACAAAGCATTCTGATTGGTTCCAACTGATCGATTAAGCATTTTTAAGAAGGGATCTCGAATTGGAAATTTTTTGGAACCGTCCAGAGCAATGTGCTCCAAAACGTGAGTCAGACCCGTATTATTGATGGGTGGTGTCCGAAAATTGACAGATAACACATTGTTGGCGTCATTGCGATCGATATACCAGAACTCCGTTCCTGTGCTCAAATGACGCAGGGTATATGACACAAGCTCAAATTCGGAGATACCCTCGATGCGCTGACACTGGAACCCATGGTATACCTCGCCCTCTTTATATCTGTAACCAGGATCCATCACTACACCTGGCATCGTAAGTTGAGACACTTCTTCTGACTGCGGATTGACACCCTTTACTGTAACAGACTTGAAATTTCGCCTGATAGATTGTGAGTAAAGCAATTTTCTAAATGATGGCCTTAATTCCCCAATATGTTTTAGACGACGAAACATTTTGATGATCTAAAAGATTTCCAATTTTTTTGAATTTTTCAAATATGGCAACTAAATTTTTCAGTCCAAATATATAAGATTTCTATAATTTATGTGGAGCGGCTAACAAAACAATAAGTGAGTAAATTTTGAAACTGTATCTCTTTGACGTAAATCTCTTTTCTATATAAAAACATTTTTTCAGCTCAGAGCGTGAGTTTGAAGACAAGAATCACGCGACTCGATATTCCAAAAATGTATAATTCGTATTTAATTAATTAGGGAAAAAATATGCAAATGCTTTCCTTCATTTTTTTCAGCGTATCTCTTAATACTTTTTAAATGGAGAAATACTTCATACTTAATACTTCAAATGAGTATAAAGCTATTAATAACAAACCTAATCTTATTGTTAAGAAATTATATTTCTAGAAACAAAAGTCTTTCTTTTATTAATTAGAGGACCGATTTTCTAGATAGATTTTTCAAAATAAGAATACAATTTTTCAGCAAAATAAATTTAAGAATTACTTATTCAATTCGAAACTTTTGAAAATGAGCTTCAAAAACTGTTAAAACTTAATGCAACAGTTTAAACATTCCACTTTTCTGCTTGTCCGACAATAATAATATAAATTTGTATCTAATTCCTATTCAGCTATCAAAAATGAAATTCACCCGAGCTCACGCGTCAATCAGCACTCCAATATATAATTTATTGCCATCTGATATGGAGGGTATTTGGTATATAAGTGCTGCGCACCGCCAGCGATTTGTTCGCATTTGTGGCTGGCAATCGGTGGTGCTAAGATGTACGGTAAACAGAGACAGCCGGCGGTGGAAATTAGCCAGGTGCGCGATATAACAAGAGTGGATCAGCATGCGCTGCTCGTTGCCAAAATTGTGGCCATGGTAGTGCTGATTGTGGTGACAGTGATTTGCGGCAGTTTGCCCTACATGCTGGACCGCTGCCTCAAGTGGACCAAAAAGGATCCGGAGGAGACGCGCGCCTCGACAGTGGTGCGCTGTCTCCTCTACTTTGGCGGTGGTGTACTCGTCTGCACCACATTTGTCCACATGCTGCCGGATGTGATTGAAGTGGTTGACCACCTGCAGCAGTGCGGCATTTTAGCTGCCACGCCATTTGCCCTGCCCGAAATGCTGCTCTGCACCGGTTTCTTTCTGATGTATGCCCTGGATGAGTTGATGCATTCGATTATGCAACGCCAGCAGCAGAAGTTGAGCCGCAGGGAGTCGCTGGCCAGTGAAGCCTTTGAGCGGGGCCACAGCTTGAGGCAGAGTGTTCTCATCAGTAGCACCCGCACACGCACAGAGGAGCCAGCAAAATCTACGCTAGAGAATCAGGTGCCAAAACATTGTGAGTCTGGGCACAGCCACCTGCCGGTGGATGCCAACGGTGGTGGCTCCTCGTTGCGCGGCTTGGGAATTATATTGGCTCTGTCGCTGCACGAACTGTTCGAGGGCATGGCCATTGGACTGGAGGACAGCGTTGGAACTGTTTGGTTTATGTTCGCAGCCATCGCCGCTCACAAATTGGTGCTGGCCTTTTGTGTGGGCATGGAGCTGTTGGTGGCTCGCACACGAACCACTCTGGCCATTATCTATCTAGTAACGTTCTCGATTGTCACGCCCATTGGCATCGGTATGGGCATTGGAATTAGCCAGCAGGCGAATGCGAATCAGCCGAGTGTTCCCTCGGGGATACTGCAGGGGATTGCCTCGGGCACGTTGCTCTATGTGGTTTACTTTGAGATCCTGACACAGAATCATGCTGGCTGGCGTGCCTATCTTGCTGCACTCATTGGCTTTGCCTTAATGTTTGGACTGCAAATACTTGGTAAGCGCAATCAAAAAAAAAAAAAAAAAAAGAAAAGAAAAGATGTGACTTTGACAGACCTTAAGTCTGCCTTAAGTTATCAATGGTCATTTGATTGATGTTCAGAAAGCCATGGGCATTAATAATACTTTGTTAAATAATTCTACTTCCCTTATCTCGTCCTCTCTCTCTCTCTCCCTCTATCTCTGATAGCTGACGAAGCGGAAGGTGCTGATAGCGATTCCTGTTCCTAGTGTGTGCCCCAATATGAATATAAATAGTGTAATAAATTGTTAAATAATAATAGTAATAGTCATGTTATTTATTTAGACAAACGACCATTGTCAAATGTGAATGAAGTGCCATAAAATAAAAAACCAAACAATTTCAAATTAGCTCTACAGAAATTGAATTTCAAACGTGGGCGCAATCGATAACTAAATTTTAGGTGAGTGTACACACTGGACATGTGCTGTTAAGTTAGCAGAGTCTGTTAAAAATGTTCTGAGAGAAATTAGCAGAGGCGTTGCCAACAGAATATATTTGGTTGGCCACGAGTGTTATAAGAAATGTCAAATTAACATAATTTGAAAATTAAGCATACTTTATTCCTAATAACCTAAATGTTTGTAATTGAATACTTAATTGACAGCGCTAGTAATGATTGCTTTATGGTTCAAACCCCAAAATTATCTGCCCTACACCACTGACTTTCTAACAGTAGCAACCACTCTCTGAGCGTAGCTCTTTTGAGCTGAACAGCGTGTTAACAGCTACATTTGAGCACAACATTGGGCAAAATCGTATTTCTCATAACTGTTAATAGTTGTGGAACTGAACGGTTGTGCGTACGGAAAAAATATTAGATTTAAATTTTCAAACCAACAACACATTCGTAAAAATTCTGTCTCATTCGTTTTTGTGTGGACTTACTAAATCATAAATAAAACAAGAATCTACTGATTTGCTTGAACTGTTCTAACGCCTTCCCAATATTTGGATGTGAATTCTATATATATTTTAAGTGCGTGTGCTGGCCTGCCTTCCTGCCTGCCGTATTTCTCTCTCTCTCTCTCTCTCTCTCTCTTCCCCGCTCTGACGCGAGTGTATGTGTGTGTGTACAAAAGCGTGTGTGGATGAGTGTTAGTGGGTGCATTTGTTTATTTCAACCGCCAAATAGTACTCTACTTCTGCCTCTCGGTGAACTTGCGTTGCTGGGCGGTGCTGTAATTGTCCACCTACCCGCACTTCTCCGCCCCTGCCGCCCACATATTCACGCATTGTGCAGAAAAATCGAAACTGCGGCACATTGGTCGACTGAGTTCTTTTGACTGCTCCAAAACAAAAATCAGAACACAGGAAAAGTGAATTAAGGAAAACGAAAATAAATTATATTGAATGCTTATTTGTGACACGCACATTGTGTGTGATTATATGAAATAGACCAACAATTTTATTGTGTATTGTACATTTACATAACACAACGCTGACAATAATTTTTTTAACAACTTGTGCAATTTGAATACAATCAGTACACATAAATAATAATAAAATAACACGAAGCCAATCATATTGAGCTTTAATATTTCATTGACATTGTTTGTCGCCTTGAGCCCACTGTGCTAACTGTAAACAAAATAAAGAGAGAAATACCAAAGTGCTTTACATTTCGGACGCCAATAAAAATAAAAAGAAATCGTTGTCATTTGACTTAAAATGTAAACTGTTTAATTTAACAAAGTGAACAACAAGAAGAAAAAGGCGCAAAATGGTTGTGGTTGTTATTTAGCTAATCAACAATTTACTATTGCGATATCCACGTGGAAATAACACTCAACTTGACTGATGACAGGTGAGTTGTATTAAAGGTCCAAAGTATATTTATGATAAGCACTTGAGCCAAATATGCATATGCATATCATAAAGAATATGATCGCAAGTTATCGGAAGGCAATTTGACCTTGTTTTAAATATTATACACACATGCATATATATATATATATATATACATATATATATTACTCATGGGGTTTGTACACACATACCACATTAAATGTATGTGAATGTATGTATTTGAATAGCTGTACATTATAGACATATCGCATGATTAATGCTTGTTGACCGACTCGACACATTTGTTATTATTTTGTCTTTGAAATCAGCTGCTATCTATTTTTAGTTTCTTATTTCGGTACGTTGGAAAATAATATTCAAAAATACAATATTATTTCAATATTTTGCGTCATTGCCTTGTGTGCTCTGGGAACGACGCAAAATGCGAATATTTTAAAAACTGCTCCCAACTTTTTGCATTCGCTAATGCTTTTATGAACTTATATATGTGTATCATTACTCGTCATCGGTTTTGTAATGCTTAAAGAGAATATGAAATATGGGGGGGAAAAAAAATTGTGCTTTCTGATAAGACAAAAGCTTTACGAAACATTCATATGGAAAATCCCCTAACATAAAGATAAGTTACAACTATATGCCATGCCTTAGGATATTATATATTTTTCGCTTTGAAGTTGGCATATTTGCCGCAATAAAAACTATACATGCATATACATGTATATTTATTTAATGTCGAATTATTGAATATGATTTCTAAGTGATACGGCTAGATTAGAATAGATGAGATGCTGTCTGCGCCTGTAAGAAATTTAAGATTTTGAGGCCGTTTTTTTATATGATTGAATCAGAGCTTTTCATCTCAGCCAAAAGTAATTTAATTAATTAATATACAAAATTAAGCAAACGAAATTGATAAAGCCGCAAAGTCTGCCGCATGAAATTATGGCCTTGGATCACAGAAAATGAATTCACAAACTTGGTCGCGACAAAGAGTCTGCATGTAAAACGGAGCTTTTCTGTAATGCTTTGGGCCAGGCTATTTGCATAAGCCAAAGTCAGCAATGGGAAACCGCATAGCACAGTTTCAGGCACACACACTTACAAACACATACACACACTCACACACCCAAACTTACATAAGTCAACACAATCGCCGCCATTTTGTCGTTCGTCTTGAGTCGAACATTTGAGTTTTATTGTTTTTGTCTAGAGAACACCCTCCGCTGATCTAACCCAGCTCAGTGTCAAGTGCCCCATTTGGCACACTCACATAAATATATATGCCATAAGATATATACATATATGGATAGATTTATGTTGATATATATGCGTAAATGCCTGATGGTTGTATTATATATCGTTACAGACACTTTCATGGTTTCATGTTCTTGTTTTTTTGTGTTTCTTTTGTCTATTTGTGAATTTGATTTATTGTAATCGAAAACCATTCTCAGGCCACTGTTTCTCGTTGTCCTTGGACGAAGTCTTTGCACTTCGATGGCGCAATGCACTTGGAAGCCAATTATTCAAACTGGCTGCAAGTTCTGAGAACAAGTTTCCATCTTAAGTAACAGCTCACAACAACTTCGCCTTTAATTAAGATTCAAATACTAATAACAAAAATGTAATGACGACATACCTGTTCTAGAAAAAATGAAAAAAATGCAAGTGAAATCAGCATATTTAAATTTGTTTGGTTAAAACACAATGCAAATGTTAATGCCACTAAATCAAGTAAAAAACGGGGAAAAAAAACGGAAACCAGCTGCACAGCTGGTAAAAAAACAGCTACATTCTAGCGTGTCGACAATTGAACACCCTTGCAGATAACTTTTCTTTTAAATTATGGTCAGAAAAAGTCAGTAAAAATAATTTGGATTGGGGCTTATAGTTAAGCCGACCACAATTTTATTGATTTTAAATTTATAACATAGTACTTCGATAACAATAAATTTTTGTCATTTTTGTTTATTTTGGATATCTGGCTCTTATAAAATACTCTGGATCACATAGACTTAAGTCTATGTTGCTTATGTACACAACAAAGAATACATTATAATATGAATACATATTAATATTAATATGAATACATATTAAAATGATGAATTTCATTCAATGCGTTACATAATTCTTAGCATAACTTTAACAATACTCAAAGAAGAGTATGCCAATTTCAGTAGTGAGAATGTGTGTCATTGTTAAGACACAAACAGCTGATTACAATGTGTGTGAATACTTTTGCTGTGAATACACACAAACATACGTGCACACACGCGTGCGTACACACACACACACATGCATATTAACGAAACGAAACGGAACAAGTAAGAATGCTGCAGTCGACTGAGCCTGCTACGATATACCCTGCAAATATATTGTACTGTATGAGAACACGATTTTGATTATTATGCATGGGTTTTATATCCGATATTGATGAAATATGTACAGTTTATCAATAATATGTCAAGGTATATTATGTATTATATATTACAAAAATGATCGATATTCGCGAAATGGGACAGCTATCGATAAAATGGAGAACAATTTATCGGCCCGGGATATACGAGAACTTATATTCAAAATTAAAAGTCTTGAGTTCTTATAGTCTCTTAGACAGGGGAATGCCTATATATACTCGGACTCGGATTCTGATCAAGGGGTCGGGGGTGTTTACCTCTGCCTGTCACATACTTTTGCACAAAACCATTATATCCGTTTTACCCGATTTTAATATGGGTTTAGGGTATTAATACATAAAATCAATAAAAAACAAAATATTTCCCCAACCGGTTTGCCTCATCTGAGACGCGAGACGCATTCTAATGTCATGTGAACGAGATAATGATGGTGTAGGTGAAAATTTGAATGACCTCGAGACGAGGCTTTAATATGATTTTAATTTGGCTTTAAGTCCGTGGAGACAAATTGAGCAACAGCTTATAGATTAGCATATATTAAGTATCATGCAGCTAAACTCACAGCGGGGCATGCACTAATTAATTTCGAAGATACAATTTCGCAGTCAATGAACCTGCTGATGGCAGACAAATCACGTTTATAATATCTTAAAGTAATTGTCGTGTGATTTAAAAGTACAGCGGATAGTTTACAGCTTGCCTTATCTTATCTTAAATTCGTCTTCGTTTTACGCAAATGCGTATACACTAAATCATCATTTCCGCACTTGAACACAAACTAAATATAGCATAATAATAACATTAAGCAGACTTTGTCTTTTTAATGATATTATTCGCTTACTTAGGCTTAGTTCTGTGCTATTTGATGATTTGTATACAGCTCACATTGGACTCATTTTTTAATTTGTTGACTTGTTTTAGTTCACATTAAATAAAGTAAACAAATAGCATTAAAATTATAAATATTGCACCTCGCAGCTGAATGCATCATCAATTATTATTATTGTAAACGAGATTTTCATTATACAATGAAAGATTATATTATTTATGCATATGCAAATGAAACTTACTCAATGAAACTTTTCGCAAACTTCGTATAATAATGAGTTAAACATGCAATCTTTGAATTACCAGCTCAAACTTTAAACTTTTAACTTCTTTATTCCGTTGCCAAAGGACACACGCACACAGTCTAAACCTTTGTTTAGAGAGGAATTTGTGGGTTCGAGCCACGTGCTCTTCGGCATGCCCATTTGCATAAGCTACTTTTTATAAAAATCAATGGGATGGGTGGATGGGGGAAAGGGGGGCAGGAAAAGAAAACACTTGCACAAAGCCATTTTGTTGTTATTTGTTGTTGCTATTAAACGTGTGTAGCGAACAAAGTGCAAAATCTCATTTGCATGCACTCCAAATGTCAACGTTGTGAAAACTCGACAATCTGCTATGCAAGTCTGGTTTCCAAGTTAAGATTAGCGAGAATAACTATAACTGTCAAAATGTTGCTATCTTGAAATCCAGTCGTAATTGTACGTCAAAAGCCTATATAACCCTAGTAACAGGTTTTAGTACAACATATATTGGCATTGGTTGTTCCGCTAAGCAAATGTTTGCAGCAATGCCTTAAAAGAACAACTGACATGTTCTTCCCATTTAATAATCTCTTAACTTTTCTCTTGCCTTGTATCTTACAAAATCCTTTCATGCCAAAACTGGTTTATAGTGGGGAATATCTACTTGAGGGCGATGAGATATATTCACATAAGGCTGAAGCAACTAGAAACTGGCTTCAAGAGAATGATATGGATAGCCTTAATTAAATTTCTTAAAGTCCAAATTTAATTCCAATAGAAAACTTATGCGCAACTATAGCTCTTCATCTGGATTAGCGTTAAGAAGTCTAGAAATTTTGAACTGCAGAAAACTGACATAGTTTTATTAATACTATCGAGATGTTAATCAGCGCTAAAAAATTTGTTTTTGTTTTTCTATGATAACTAGACTTAAAATTGTTTGATTACATTCATTTATAATATTTTTAAATTATTTCTGATAGAATATAATATACAATTAAAATTGTATGTTCTTAAATTAATAGTTCCCCTCAACTTGTTTATTATAAATTCAATAATTACATAATGTTTTCATTTTCCAAGTTGAATCGGTGAACCAATTTGGCCCAGAAAGTAAAATTAAACATGCATTTAAATATAGAATATACAATATAAAATAGGCATGAAATATACATTATATCCGCTGCGATTGTGACTGAGTCATTCTATAGTGTCTTAAATTGTATTATTTATTATACATCATTTTAGATTTTATTGAATTTGTAATTTTAAAATTTTATTTAATTTACCATTTTTATTAAAAGGACCAAATCGCGTAATTTTATCATATTGAGAATAGAGGGCTTTATGTGATGGCTATTTCGCTAATGCACTCTGTACTTATTGCCACTTTCACTGGAACGTTAGAGATGATTGTGTCATTTTTAAGTGAGTGTACGCACACACACACACACACACTAGACGTGTCGATATAGCTGAATGTGTAATTTTAAACTGAATACGCACACATGCACAACTCGAATATGAGAGCATATCTATGTATGTAACACAGTCAGCTGGGAAATTTCCACTGGCAAAGGGAAAGCAAATATTGTTAGTGGTTGAAAATGCTAAAGGGCATTTAAAAAATTAAAGACACGCATTTAATGCGACAAAAGCGGACACAGAGAGACAAACAGAGAGAGAGAGAGTGCGAGAGATATGAGAGTGCATGAGCGAGAGCGATGCAGGGGTATAGAGAATCGAGAGGGTGATTGTGCAAGATGTGTATATATAGATATGTTTGTATATATATACATATACAGATGTCTATATACACTTATCTTAATCACGAGTGTGGCTCAGAGTGTCGATGCCGCATCGCCAGTCAGTCATGTTTTGATTTGAAGCCGGGTTGGTTGCTCTACACAAGAATATAATAATAACCTTAAGAAAACAACGCCAACTTCTAACAGTCGTCGAGTCTTTCATTTGTTTCTTTGTTTTGCTGTGCAATCAATTAAATTTATCGCAAGCGGAAATATTTTTTCCAAGTAAGTGGATCAATTGAGCGTGTGGGCAAACAAAAAAAGATAAAAGTTTAGAAATGCTCGTCACATGATCATTATAATATAGATGCCCTTAGCTTACTGACGTTGAGTGATTTTTATACTATAATACCGTAGCTAGAACAGTTTATTAGTTTTTTCTGTCCGTATGAATGCATATTTTTTGACAACCTTAAAGTTAGAATGACTGTGTCAGACAAAGTGTTTAAAATCAGCTGCTAAGATAACGTCAATAATTGCAAATCGATCAAACCAAAAATATCTCACAATTGGTGGCTTGCTGGCGAAATCCCTCAAAGAACGGCAAGTTTAAGGTACGTTTTCAAAATAAAAGTCTCTTAATATAAATTGAAATAGAAAGACTAAATTTTATTCATTGTTTTTTCAACTTCATGAAAAATGAAAAAAAAATAACGAATAAATAAAAGTAAATAAATAAAATTTAGTATTTACTTCCGATCCTTTTACTGACATTCTTGTATTGGGGCAAAACTAAACAACTAAACCCAGCTGTAAAATATATTCTAGTTTTATTGGAAAGTTTCCCTTTAAAAAGTTTTGCGAAGTCAAATGTGTGGAAGTCCTCTCATTTCTTATGACCGGAAGGGTAAAAGAAAACTAAAACAATGCAAGTTTTTATTCACAAGGGCAAACGGAAATCCGGTTTGCGACAAACTTGTGCATATGCATATAAAAAATGCTTTTGTCTGCTGATAGTAATAAGATCAATATAAAACACGTTTACCATAACATGGGTGTTCATTATCCGATCTCAATAAAATTAGTGCAGTTGATCAGTAATATGTTCTTGGGCAAAAAAAAAAATGCAAACCTATTTATTTTTATCAGTATGCTATTTTTCCACTCTGATACCGAAGATCGGTATTTCTTGGCAACAGCCACCTTGCGGCGCCTGTCATCAGTTAGTATGACTTATGATATCAGAGTATTTCGCAATCGGTAACGCTCGACTGCAAAGTTCTCGCTTGCTTTTCTCTGTAATAACATCATATACCACTTGTCCTTGCCGCTTGGCTTGCCAAGTCCTTGGTCCTTGGTCCTTGTTGCCTTGTTTGTCTACCCCTAACTATTATCTACAGATGGCTGTCTCGCCTTGTTTGTGTTAGCCGCTATAAAATTGCCAGCGCGTGAAATAATTTTAATTAAATGTGACATTGAAAACTGTTTTTAATTTTTGCACTACCGTTAAAAGCCCATTCCGCATATTTTATAATTCAGTTGACGCTTTTTATACTAAACCAGTCTGAAAAATTAAATCAAATGAATTTATTAGTAGTATTTTAATTCTGTTTTGAAATTGACGTATTGTGGATTTATTAACATATTCATGAATTCAATTTCGACTCATTTGAAATTTTAATTTGCTACTTTAGGTATTTGCACGATAATATTGAATATTTTATTCGGTAATTGGAAACAATACTGAGTCTCTGAATCATTCGAATTATGAGAATTAATTAAAGCTGATCCCGATATAATTAATTCACTATTGGACAACCCATTTCTATTTCAGTAGCTAGGGTTTATTTATGAGCCTAATAAATGTTTTATTAGTATATTTTGAAGAGCATATTTTAACTGTAACTCTATTGATATTAATATATTCAAATTGATATTTACACTTTGTGGAGCAAGCTGACGAGTTAATTTACAAATGACAAGTTACGGAGAGATTTCTATCTGAGTTTTGCGCATTTGCATTTAAGCTAATTGCAAATTCAAGTTTAACCTTTGCACTTGCCTAGCGTTTCGCGTGCAAATGCAAATTAAATGCCGCCCTTTTAACTTCGACGACCTTCAGTTAAAATAAATAATATTCACTTGCTTGAATTGTTAATGGAAACTGTACAATTATATATAAAAAAATTGATCTATATAAATCCTAAATTACTGTTGGTATTGTGTTTCACGTAAACATGGGATTACCTCATGAACAGCTTTTCAAATATAATCCTCGTCAGCTGATACGGAATTTTTCTTATATTGAGTTTTACTTTTTCTTTCTTTTTTTTTGTCGTATGAGGCAACAAGGCAAGCATGGAGAAAAATCTCAAAGGCAATCCGCAAACAAACACACACACACGCATACACAATGTGTCCACACACACACACACTTGTACTATTTGTAAAAATCAATATTAACCGCCTTTTGCATGTGGACGTGCCACAAAACTTTGTCAAGTTTAAGGCAAAAGCATAAATTATCCTTTAGCAAACACATCGGGCGCTTTTGCTCTTTCCCGGTCTCTCCCTCTCTCCCTCCCTCTCTCTATTTCTCTATCTCTCTCTCTTTCCCACTTTCTCTTTCTCATTTCTGTGCTAAAAAAAGAAAATAATATAAAAAGTGCACAAATGCAAGTTTGCATTGTAGGGCCAGAAGCATACTAAAGTGTCTCCAGCACTTTATTGTTGCTATTTGTCAGTGCTGCATAACGCAGCGGCGAATAAATAACATCAAAACACACCGCTGGGTGTGTGGGTGTGTGTGCGTGTGTGTGTGTGGGTTGAGTATCTACATTGGTTCGTTGTCAGCATTTGACTTTTCCACAGTGACACATTTTTTGTATGCACTTGTTTGCCAGTCACACAAACATATTTATACTCTGTTCTCAAGGTTTAAGAGTTTCCCATTTACCGTGAAATTTCGAAAATCGCCCTAGAAAAATATAAATATGTTCAGATTCTTAGAAACAACTTCTAAATATAGGAAAAAAAAGGTCTGAATATTAGAAAGCCTTTTTTATAATCTATCTATCTATCGCCGTTAAACAGATATTTAATAATAATATAAGTTATAAAAAATATTTAGCACCCTGGAAATTAGACATCTTTTTTCTAAATTTTTAAAAAAAAATCTACCCTAGAATTAAGAAAAGAAAATCGATGGCACAACTTTGCAATTTAGGAATATACACAAAATAATAAGCTCAACTTCTTTAAAATTCGGTGTGTTTATGGGTTTTAGAGTATTACGCAGTCGGCAACCTTTTTACTTGTGTTTTGCTGCAGCAAGTTTAAAGGGTTGAAAACTACAAACAGTTATTTATGATACCTAAGTGTGTGGCTTAGTAGCTGACAGCTCACTGTTTTTATATATCATTGTCTGGTTAAAATAAATGGAATAAACTAAAAAATAAAAAATGCATAAGAAATATTGTTATTTTTTCAAGTACTAACATTTATAGTTGCTTGGGGCTTATACGTAGCGGTCGATCTCTCAAAGTTTAGTTATCCGAAAACTGCAGTGAAACTAAAAGTATAAGCAACAAAATAGAGAGAGAGAGAGAGAGAGATTTCTATTGAGAGAGAAAGAGATAATATGAATAAACTTATGTCCATCACATTCTGTTGGATTAATTCGAGTAATACATAAATATAATAAATTGATTAGATTTATGATTCTCGTATATTTTAACACTAAATATTAATATTTTTAACACAAATTTAAGTTATCATTTTTAGTTATTCCGGTGTTGATTGAATAAATCCATACCATACTATTTAAAATGACCTCCTTTATAAAGGTAAACAGTTTGAACAAGGCTTTATTTGAATATATAGTATATACAAATATTCACTTTGTTTGACTATGGCACAAAAAGAGCTGCAGACGTGATTTGTTTCCTGATGTCTTTGTTCTGGGACCCCCCTTTAATGAAATCTTCGAAAAGCTCAGTGCCCAAGCCATTTGCAAATCAAAATATAAACAATATTTCAATCTATTGCACATTGGAGTTGATAGTTCGCCAACATGCATTTATTTAATTGTGCACATTTTTAATTATCAGTTAACTCAACTTTAATTTTAGTAATATTGTATACAATTAACAAGCAATTAGACTATAATTCTAGTTATTTTAGTTCGTTATTGCTTAGCTTGTTATTTAAGCCAATTTGCTTGGGGTCAGACAGTCAGCAAATAGCATTTTGTAAAGGGAAATCGAATAGTAAAAATGAATCCCAATTTTGGCTTCAGCGTAGCTAGTAAATCCATTCATAACATTTAAGGCATTCAAAGTTCTTTGATTGCATTACTTACGCGCCTCTGTACAATCAGGACTTCATGTTTTTACATTATTTTAAAATAATATAAACAAATTAAAATATAAACAAAAAGAACACACAAAAAATGCACTATATTATAAACTCACCTAGTCCACTCACTTTGGAATTTTGAAGGAGTCTTCAAAGTCAGGAAAAATTTACAGAAAAGAACCAAGACAATGAAAAATTGTGAATGCTGTGATTACCTTTACCCATTTGCCCACAATCGTCTATTGAGCACGAAACTGAACAATCAAATTGTAAAAATGTACTTTGTGCTTGGAAATACTTCTATTTGAATATGGAAAATTTCTTGTAAGATTTTTAGCATCTTTAAATAGGGTAAAACCAAAAGTTTGCTTAAGTACATAAGAACACATTTGCGTACAAAACTTTCAAGAGGTTACCAAATAAATATAAGCATTATAAATAATCTTATCAAAAAATTAACAGAAGACTATTCGCTTTCAATTCTTGAAACGTTTAAATAGGAAACGCTAGTAAAGTTTGTTGTTTTTTCATTCAAGATTTAAAGAAAACGTGATACATTTGAGATCTTCCAATTTCTAGATATCAGATTATGTTGCACAGATCAGAAATCGAATCATGCACGAAATCAGATCGCAATTGATTCAATTAGGATCTAATTGCAGAGCACTGAATGGAAGCAATTGAATTGAATGCTTCTGTCTAATGACAATTGATATTTATTGAGAACTTTTCGCTTGTATGTGAGATTTCTCATTTAAAAAGTCTGTGTAGATATTTATTTTCGGTCTGTAAATGAAATTTTATGAGTGGATCTTGAGCGAGGCCAATAAAAATGAATGTACGTAATTACGAATGACGCTGCAAAGTGAATGACATTGCTAAAAAGTTTATTGCCTAGTTGGCCTAATTATTAAGTTGAAAGACTCTTCCACCATTAAATAGCAAAAACACAAGTATAACTGGCGTAGGTCAGCATCAAATGATTTTGCATTGTTATCTGTCACACACACGATTAGTAGATTAGCTCTAGTAATTAACAGCATTGAAAATATTTGGCGCTTATCACACATATTTGGTTTATCACACCAAAACCATAAAACCTTAAATTACTCATTAAGAGCTTATCTCAAAATTTATAATTTACCTGTCTGCTGTTTTTTATTATTGCACTAGTTGACTAGATTAGTCGGACACGTTTTGATTTTATACCTGCAGGCAGTATTTTTTACTCTGTCTTGATCAAGCTAAATAAATCAGTCAAGATTTAAATAAATACAGTAAATGTTATGTTTAGGGCTGGCTCTCTCTCTTTCTCTCTCTCTTTCTCTCTCTCTTTCTCTCTCTCTCTCTCTCTCTCTCAGATTCTCATAAGCTTCAAGGTTGTCGGCAGACACTTTGATTAAAAACTGTCGCATTTTGTTAGTGTAACAACATAAATTGGCCCAAAGTACGTTGTACATATTATACTTTAATTTATTTTGTAAACATTATTATACAAATGACAATTTGTCATCAACCAACAAAAGCACAGCATAAAAAACATGCTAGATTGCTAAAAAAAAGTTCGCTTGACTAGAATATACCTTAAGTCTACAGTATTCGATCTCAATATATTTGCATATTATATATTAAGATTTAGTTAAAATGATTTAATTAGTAGTTCCATTGAATAATAATAATAATAAACTGTAAAAAACATACTTAATCTGAAACAGTAAAGCCCGCTATGAAAAAGCACAGATAGAGAAAAAACGCATTTAACTTTTTAAAAGTTTTACGGCAATTTTTTATCGTCGTGCTCTGCATCTGCTACGTTTGAAAAATGACTTTGCCAATTCAAAATTAGAATTTTTAAAAAGAAATATAAATTTGCTTGATACACAAAATTGCGATTAACGTCTGTGTTTGCAGACTTGGCGATTTTTCACCTTAGATTATTGTCTAAGATAACTGACTCAAAGCGCGTTCAACCCCATCATTCGACCACCAAAACGACATTAATAAATTTAGGGTAAATGTTGCTATCTCAAAAAATTTGAGTCCAGTAGTAAATTCGAGTTGTATAAATTTCGCTGCCGTTGAGTTAAAATATTGAAAAAATAAAATTAACAATTATTATTTATAAGTTCTTTCGGATAGGGGTTGTTTGTTATGTTTCCTGAAAGACCTGTTTTCAAATAGACATCTGTCAGGGAAAGAGGATAAATTGGCACCTCTGACAAAAGATGCTGGTGAAGAATAGTAACCCTTATAAATGACGTAGTATATACGACCCCATCTTACTTATAGTTACAGAGCATACAAATAAAAGATAAACGATAAAACGAAAAATGTTGCCTTCTTGACAGGCATCGCGACGGGGATGTGAAGTGGCCGCATGTGGGGCAGGTATTGCGATAACTATACACATACGTATCTAAAAAAAAAAATTAAAATATATATATATATGTGTATATATATAGTGTATGTAAGTAATCATAGCGCTCATATGCACGACGCTTGCTGCTGCTGATAAGAAATTTATTAGATTAAAGCAAACGATTGCCGCGATTACAGATCCGAGTTCGTCTCGGTTGTCGTTTTCATTTTGTTCGTGTTCTGCTCTGTTCTCCTCTGCTCTGCTCTACTCATTTGTTCTGTTTTGTTCTGTTCTTTGCCGATTTGTTTCTGTGTTCTGTGCCGAGGCTTTTGTCGCCGAATCTTTTTGCTCATTTGTTAGTCTGGCAGGCAACGAGCCACAGAACTGTCGGCGACTGCAGTCGGCCAATAGTTAACCTCTCGTCGCGTTTCTGAAAACATATATTATAATCCATTAAGCGGTTAACCATGTGGTCGGAAAATTGCACTTTTGTTTCGGCGTTGATCGCTCGACTTTTTAAGTGTTTTAAATTTAAAATATAATTTTTGAGTGAAAATTAATTGACAAAGAGGCCAATCCAAAGATTACACGTGAACTGAAAGTGTTTCAAGTAATTTCAAAGTCAAAATTAAGCGAATTGCTTATTTAGATTCGATTTACACGATATAATCAGGTAAATCTTTAGTGCCTATTGAAATTGCCCATATAAAGACTATAATCTTTGTAGTTTGTATGAGCACATTATTATCTGGTCAATAAACTTATAAAATACATAGTATATAGTTCCTCAAAAATCAACCAGCAAGCAAGGAGTGTTGACAGATAACAAAAGTGACTTGATTATTTTATAATTCAGTTAAAGTCATTTTGTAATTGGTGTTTAAAACGCTCGTGTCTGGATCTGCAAGTGAAATCGACTTATCAGTTAACGGAGCTTAACTCTATTGCCAAACCGTATTATAAAGATAATACACTTAACGCTATTTTTGTCCGGCATTCCGTTAACCATGTGCCTCTAGTATTTTAAGCTTATCAGCTCGCCATGAGGCTAATTGGCACTTGATAAGCCATATTGCTATAGTGGATAGTTTAAAAATCGAATTTGCCTGATTCTAGACACAAATCTTAGCAAATATAAAATGCGTCTCGCGTTCTACATAAGTAAATAAATAATATATACTTTCTTGTACACTCGGCGTACATAATAATATGCAATTGCTATCGAGCATTGAACTTGGCACGGCTCGTGACGTTTATTCAACCAGTCGAAAACAAATACGTTGAGTGGCTTTCAAGCAGCTGCGCTCGCTCTCATTGATAAGTGCACACAAACTCTGTGGGACTAGCCTTTGTTTAAGAATTGTGTCAATTTCGTCTGTCTTCCAGGCATTCATTATAAGAATGAATTCGGTCCAAATGTGTACACAATATAAATGACTTGCTTTAATAGCAAATAGACCAACTGCTTAGGACATAAATCCAAGTCAGTTTGACTTTAAAGGTTTTATGTGCACTCGTTTGCTTGCTAAAAATGTTCGGGTTAAGCATTTAATAAAAGAGTGTTGTACTCAAAATATGAAATTAAATTAAATTAAACTAAATGAACATATAATTTAACACATCTATTATGAAGTATAAAAAAATGATTCAAATTAAATATAACTAAATTGTAATCGTTAATAATTATTAATATTCAATATTATATATTGAACGTTTATAAAGTTAATTAATTATGAGTGACTAGTGTCTCAAATAATAATTAGACTTTTGCTGTAGAAATAAAATATCCTGAATTGATTATTCGTCCTTATGTCCTTGCAGAGGTTAATTTGTTTATTTAATGTCAACTAATATCAGTCAATTATAATTTATTTATTTAATATCAACTAATATCAGGCCAAACAACAAAAATAAAAAAACAAAAACCAATTTAATTTAAAAAAAATTATAAAATTAATGACCAAATTGGTCCAGCATTTGTTGGATTAGACCATAAATAAAAATAATAAAAGTTAGTTTGAAATTGATAAGTTGTTAATGATAGTTAAGAATAGAAAGAGGACTCTGAATTGATTTCATGGTAAGGTATATCATAATCATTATAGAGTACTCCAGTTAATGCAAAGATTATCATAATTTAGACGTGAATATTGTAACACATTGTTTTGGTCAGTATTTTAGGCCGATTCGATGCAGCCATGTTCCTCTGCTTGTCCGTCTATCCGCCTATATCTATGCCGAACCGGTTCACTATATCATATATCTGCAACTGCAACAAACAGTCAAATGATGAGTTCTTGCATAAAACTCTTTTTTTTTACCAAGTTTCGGATCAAGTTAAGCGACTGGTAACATTTTATGAACTTTTAGCTAGAAGCTTATGTGATGTTAAAATACTTGAAGCTAGCTTCTTAAGTGGTATTCCTTCACTCAGTCGATTAAGACCAACACAGCAATTGACTATTTATCGGCTGATATGGTCAATGGTCGTTTGCACTTGTCATATTGAAGCTGAATTGCAAAAAATATATGGATACCACAGATGTACATAAATATATATATATTGAGTATATATATATATACGTTGAGTTTATTGGCTGGCTTGAGACAAATTAATATGCATATATTTCACGTTGTTTGCTGCTGTGATTTATGTTCAGTGTAGGTCTGTCTATCTATCCGGTTATTGATGAAGGCCATCGGATGTAATATATATAAATATATATATATATGATAAAGAGATGGTCTTAATGGTCTTGGCGCTTGTCAATTTGGAATCATTTATTAAAGCGTTTACTACAAATCGCAACTAATATCCGTCTCTCTCTCTCTCTCTCTCACACTCTCTCCCTCTCTCTCTCTCTATCTATGTGTTTGCAGCAGAGACTGTGGCTTAACAAGCAGCATCAGCTGCTAATCGAGTACAACAACAAACATAAATCATCATCAACACGCAGAACGAGGAGAGGAGAGCAGCAGCAGCAGCAACAGCAACAACAGCAACAACAACAAGAACAACAATATTGCGTTAAAGTTGCCAGCCTAAAAACACGAATATCCGCCAAAATACGCATTTATCATACGCCGCGTTCTCCGCTATTCTGAAACGGCCTGTGAAATTTAAACATACGATATGCTTGCGAAAAGGCCGCACAATGCGCCGCGCACTTGACACGCGTTGATTTACCGTTATTGCCAGGAGCAGCAGCAGAAGCATCAGCACCAGCGTCACCGTTACATTTCGCCAATCGATCAATCGATCAATTTGTCATCTTTGTTTCGTTCGTTGATTTGAGTTTTTCGTTTTTTCCGCTGGTTTTTCATCTGTGTGCATTCGATTTGGTTATTCGA
The DNA here is from genome assembly GCA_035041615.1 of Drosophila anomalipes. NCBI lineage: Eukaryota > Metazoa > Arthropoda > Insecta > Diptera > Drosophilidae > Drosophila > Drosophila anomalipes. The sequence goes on from JAWNKZ010000041.1 coordinate 798,955, forward strand.
AGTGGTGCCGCATGTTCGTGTCCGGGCTAAAAACGTTAACTGGCAGCTACAACTGCAACAACAACCGCAACAACAACTTCCACAAAGGCAGCCAATTTAATTTGCAGCCAAAATTTGGTGAATTGATTTTTTGCTGGCCTGTGTTAAATACGCTAACGTTCTTAATGAATGACTACCGGTTAAAGTCACTTTATCGTGCCACAAAAACGACATCCCCAACTAAGACAACAGCAGCAGCAGCAGCAGCAACAACAGCAGCAGCTGCAGCGGCAACAACAACAACACACGTTGGCAGCTCCATTAAAAAGTTAACTGGCAACAATAACAAATCATCAATAACATTTGACAGCAATAACAACAACAAAAATCCCCGTACTTACAACAACAGCAGCAAATCGAATAAAGTGTTTCTACATTATATACCGCGTGATCCGCGTCTAAGAATTTTCAATAGAACCGCCACGCTGAATAAACACTTGGCCACCCACCATTCACAACGCACCTTAAGCGAATTGAATATAACTGAAGATTTGTGCAATTATGGTGAATTAATCGGCGGCAGTGATTATTATAATTACGATAATTCCAAAAATTATAAGAGCAAACAAGAATTCAAATTTCAAGTTTCCCTATTCAAGTTGTAAACAAACGTTTCTCGAGTTACTATTTCTTTTTTGTTTAATTGTTTGAGTCGACTCATCATTAGAAAAGCGGCGACTGTGAGAGTGACAGCCTGTGAAGCTAAAGGTAAGCCCAGCAATTAGTTGTTAAACACAACAATTACAATCATTCATCAATCACATTATTTTGTTTGTCAAAACTGTGCCGATTCCTATGTTCATCATGGATTGATTGTGCATCTAAAATACAAATTTAATATTTATGTTTTTTATCAGACCGAAAATAAAAATGCCAAAGACACCGTAAATTAGTTACAAAGTACTCGAAAAAGGTCAACAAAACAATAATTAGTACTAAAAGGGTAAAAAACAAAACAGAAAAGAAACCAACGAGAAGGTCTCGAAATAAATTAAAAAATAATTTGGCTCATCAATGCAGCGGAATCGATTTCCTTATTTAATTATTAGACTACAAACATAACACGACGACTAGCTGGACCAGACAGGGCACATCTCAATAAGGAGGAGTTAATTTGTCATACTGCATAAATCTATTATGTATATAAGGCAATACTTGAGCAATTTCCATGCTGAATGCCTCTTTGCGGAGTATTTAAATAATTGAATATAAAACACGTATTTCCGTCATCTTACAATCGGCTTAAGTTTTCAATTTTCGTGTATAAAACAAAAGAAACAATCATTTGTTTCGGCATTTCGATTTGGAAATTGCGAGTCAATATATAATTATTGGCTAGCTAGCTGGCAAGCATTATTATTTTGGGCCAGTTGTTTGTTTTAGACCCCCAGAAATCACAAGTCATTTTGGCCTGGCCCCTTCCTATAACTATAGACTGTATAGCGATCTATAAATAGCTGTAAACGGGCACTTTGAGTGCCAAATGCGAAAAACATAAACAACGCCGCAGAATACGAAACAAACAAAAATAAAACAACATTTTCAATTGAAATTCATATTTGTGATATTCAGCAAAATCAGCTGTTGTTTCTCTGTGTGACGCATGTGAAGAGTGCGAGACGATCTCAGAAGAGTCACCACCAGCGTTATTTGCTCCACGGCTCTTCTGCTTGTGCTTTTGGCTATTTATATGGGGTCAAGTTGAAGGCGATTGGCGAATTCATTTTCGTCAGCGAAGGAAAATGCCAATTCAGCAAACAGTTCCGACGCGAAATTGCTAGCGAAATGAGTTGTGTTGTTGGGTTTGTTGTTGATGTCGTTACAGTGACAACAATCGCGAATTGTTTGCAAACAAACAAGAAGAAAACTGAAAGCAATACACAACAAAGTGTGACGACTAATTTTTAATTGTGTCTAATCGAATCTTTTGGCAGATGCCGATTTCGTCTTATCCTTAGTCCTCGGATGCTTGTCGCGTAAGTGCAACTTGTGCAACATGAAAGCTGGCAAACAAAAATTATAATAATTGCCCAATTAATAAGCTTTTAAAATGGGCTCAAGGCACTTTGTGAACTTTGTGGTAGTCACAATTAAAATGTACAAATTGGAAAATCCAAATAAATGCTATTCTGCATAAATTAATTAAAATGTTTCATATTCATTGTATAGTTATTCAAATTATTTTAAATTTACTAAATGTGGTCAATCTTTCTAAATCCGTGTAATAATCAGGTTAATAAAAGTCAATCACAAATTTCTATTATAAAGTTTTGTTGTATAAAAAGTTGTAGTTTTATTTAAGTAATTATAATTTCCATTCTTCGCACCATCGATTCATGCTTTTAAGATAAATAACTGTTTTTATATGTCAATAAAAATAAATAATAAAACAAAAATCGAGGAAACTCGAAATGGCATATTAAACGTCTGCTTCAAAATCTAGATTTTCTTATCCATTTCCATCACGATATCGAATATAGAAGCTTGATTTTTAACTCATAACAACAACACTTATTAGTAATATTCAATACTAATTTCTATATTTCTGTTTCGCAGTGTTGATCATTTGGAAATCGGATTAGGATTAGGGCAAAGCGTAAAGCAATCCAAAACCCAAACACAAACCCAAGTCCAGCTACTTAAAAATATAGAAATATTTTGCTGAAATCTATGTAACTGTGTGTTCACAATTAATTGCAACAACAAGTGCAAATTTTTATCAGAATTAAGAATATAAATTAAAAAAAAAACTAAAAAATCACCTACTCCTCACACACACACACACAGACACACATATATATATATATAAAGAGCCCAAGACAAAATGGCCAAGCCCACAGCTGCTCAACAGAGTGAAGGCAACAACTGCAGGAACAATTCCAACAGCAACAGCAACTGCAACAGCAGCAGCAGCAACAACAACAACAGCGCTGCAGCTGCCAATAAAAACAATAATAATATTAATATTGATATAAATACGAGTAGCGGTAAATTGAATGGCAACATTTGCCAGCCAAACCTGCCGGCACCGGCTAACACACCACTCAACAAGGCCATAAGACATGACCTGTTCCCGGAGGTGACATTCTGCAATCTGTCCGTCGAGGAGCTGCACAATGGCGCCGGTCACAGTCGGATGGTTCACACTCGGAGCAGCGTCATTGCCGTCGATACGGATGGCAGTCTGTTGACCAGCTTAATGAATGGCAACCAGGTGAAGAAGCGCAAGCGTTTGATATCGAATGAATCGGGTGACTCCATCGATTCGAACAGCACCGAAAAGAAGACACCCAAAATGCCCGATGGCGGCTATGGTTGGGTTGTTGTCTTCGCCTCGCTGGTCGTTTCACTCATTTGGGATGGCCTCTCCTTCTCCTTCGGCCTGATCAACACGGAACTGTTGGCCTACTTTGGGGAGTCGCCATCGAAAACGGCATGGATTAGTTCATTGTATTTCTCGGTGCCACTGCTCATGGGTCCCATCTGGTCGAATCTGGTGGATAAATACGGTTGCCGCAAAATGACCATATTGAGTGGCATCGTATCCGGCTTTGGGTTTGCCATTTCCTCCGTCTGCAACTCCATTGAAATGCTGATGGTCACGTTTGGCATTATTAGCGGTCTCGGTTTGGGCATTGGCTATGTAACCGCTGTCGTCTCGATTGCCTTCTGGTTCGATAAGAAGCGTAGCTTTGCCATGGGCATTGGCGCCTCCGGAACGGGCATTGGCACCTTTGTCTATGCCCGTCTCACGCAATATCTGGTGGATTCGTATGGATGGCGTGGCGCCACCTTAATCTTGGGCGGCACCATTCTGAACGCCTGCGTTTGCGGCGCCCTGATGCGCGATCCCGACTGGCTGATCGAGGAGAATCGGCTGGAGAGCCGTTCGCAGAGCGTCACCACCTTTTCCAATTCTAGTGTGTGCTTAGAGGAGATCAAAAAGCTGCTGGACACCGGCATCACCAAGGAGGCCGTACTCGATACGCTCGTCACGAAGAACAACACGGAGGCCAATCAGCAAATCGATGACCCACTCGATTCGGGCCTGAAACGCTATCGCAGCGAATTATTTTTGCCCACCTTTCTCAGCGTCCAGGAGCTGGACAGCATCTGTGAGGTGAAGAGCTTGAGCCGCCGTTCGCTGAGGCACAGAGAAGGCGCCGAGGCGCCCTCTCGCGACAATCTCTTGTCCATGTCTTCCGGTACGGCGGCCTATGGAACAACGGCGCCCATTTTAGGTTCACCGGATGATACGCTCATGGGTGGCATAGCGCCCGAAGTTGTCGAGGCCTCCAAGAAGAGCTATTTGGCATCGATTGAGACGCTGTCGCCATCGGAGAAGAGATCCTCAGTTGCGGCTTGCTCACCGATTGGCTCGCTGCGCTCCTCGGACGAGGGCTATCTCACACAGAAACACAACGAGGCGACATATGCGAGCTCCCGGTATTCCCTCAACGAGAACATGTTCATGTCCAAGCACAATACACCCTCGATGTCCAATTTGAAGCTGAATGGACTGCGTCACAATTCGGTGGATATTTTGAGCGATGACATGCACACTTACTACATGTCCGTCAAGGAGGAGTCCTATGCCCTGCTCGCCCAACATCCCAGGCCGCACAAAAGGCCGACAGTGATTGCCATTCCCGAGCATGAGCAGAACAGTGAACTGGCGCTGAGACGCGCTCGTCTGGACAGCATTACGGGTATACGGCGTCTGTCCCGCTCCAAGAAGCCCAGCCAGCATCGCTCGAATCTGCGCCGCAACATCTCCATTCGGAACTCGAACTATCTGAAGGATATGCGCATTCATCGCAACTCCATACACTATCGAGGCGCCATGCTGAATACGCATCGATATCATTTGCGAGCCTCCTCCTGCCCGAACATCTATCGCAACTCAATGACAACCATTGCCAAGGAGGAGGAAGATGTGAGTATCTATATACATTTTATTAGATCAGACTAACATTAACAAATATTCAGCCATGCTCCAATTTAGAATAGCGCTGAATCTTTCCGTTTCCAATTTCAAAGCTTACTTTTAGCTGCTCTGATTTGCGAAAGCGCAAAATGTTTCCATTTTCAAAATGGACTATATGGAAAAGCATTGCAATTATCTATAATTAGTTCTGTATTATTTTAGAATTAATTAACCGTAGTCATTGATGCAAATTAGCTCATAATAAATTCATTTTAAATATATATTTTGTTAGCACACATCAAATTTTAGTGGTGTAACAATTGTCAACAAAATAAATCATTTCGTTTTGGCTCGTGCAAAAAGTGTGATGTAAACGTTGCCGAACTACGCTTTTATTTCATTTAAATAGTCGCATTTATAATAAGTTAAATAAATGTCAGCTGTCATGCAAATGTCAACACAAATTGGTAATTAATTTGACGTAAAAAAAAACACTAAAATTAATTGAAATCCTATCAGCTGCACATGTGAACCTGGCTCTGAACCTTTAGCACACGTCGAATTTGAAATTATTTATGTTGACACTTTAAGTGCATACTTTGCAGTTGCAGTTTCTGATTTATTTTTCTTTCGTTTTTCTACTGCGATATCGTAGCGACAAAGCTGCACAAATTGTGCTACTGCTATATTAATCATATATTTGTTTTAGTTTTTTACTCCGTGTAGCTACTCCGGTCCTGTTCTTTCTGCCACAGAGATCACAATAGATTTTTTTTTGATCTTGCAACGCCTATTGCTGTTGCAAATGACAGAGCAGAGCAGATTGAGAGCGAAATCATTTCAGTTTTCTGCTATTGGCTGTGTTAAATCAGTAGCAATATCAGATCCTTATTTCAATTGCTCTTGTTACTACGGAGTAGTAAATTCACAATACTTCTTAAGAGAGCACAAAAAAGTAAACGGATGATTTTTGTTAAACACGGGAAAAAAAAGTGTTGCCTAAATTGAAGCACGCCAGATTATGAGCAAGATGTAAGGGTTTCAGAGCACTTATAATCGCATGCTTATCTAAATGACTTGCGACAGGCCTTGAATTAAATTGAGTATATTATGAATAATTATTTAAAATAATTGAAAAAAGCTTGATAATGTATTAATTAAAATTATGGTTTTATAATTACAATCCATCGGCCATTCAAACAAACAAAAAATAAAAAAAAATGTCACCTTAAGGTTAAACCTTTATACATAGTTTTTTTCATTCATCAATTGTCAGTTCTTTACTTATAAATGTATGCATCCCAATTAAAAACAAATCCAGATGCCTCATCCAATCTGTAATATTTTTTAATTAATTTGAAAGGCAACTTTTTATTATTTCAAAGTTTTGTTAGCTAAAGCTACAAATAAATAAAAGTGGTTCTTTTTTCTACGATATGTTGATTGTTTTTCAAAATGGAGGTAGCAGTCTATTTAATATTAATTATCATGTTAAACACATTTAGAACTAATGACAATGTAAATGGATATGTTAAGTAAAGTCAACAATTTAACTCGCTCGTCTATTTCAATACTTATCAGGCGAGTCCAAGTCCGCGTTGGGCACGCTTGACAACAGCTGTTCCGTATTGTATATATTATCGATGCTCTACAAGTAAATAAATACATATAATATTTATATATATTTTTAGACGTACACATACTATTGGGTTAAATGTGTGTGTTCTACATACAACTGATAAGCGGTCATTCAGGCTGGGTCTCGTTTCCGTATTTCCTAATTTGTACTAAAAGTAAATCATTCATTTTTGTATTTATTTTCTCTTATCTGTACAGACCTGGTATGATAACTTTGTGGACACCATGAAATCTGCCTTTGACTTTTCGCTGTTTTTGGATAAGAAATTTGCGCTCTTCAATCTATCCACATTGTTTTTGTTCATTTGGTAAGTGTTAAAGGCCTCAAACTGCGCACTTAAAAACTTGTTTATCTTGTGGATATGTTAGTGCTAAAATTAATTAATATATTCGAAATACCAACGGCCTTAGCAAGTCGAAAACTGTCAACTACAAATGTCGCAAACAATTTTTGGCAAAATCTCAAAATGTCTAATGTATTATGCTAAATTTATGAATATGAATTCAAATTTGAATTTCTTTTGTGATTAACTTTTACTGCTTTTTAATCCACGACCAATTTGCAATTTGTAAGAGCAGATTATAGAAGTCGAACAGTAACCATATCCTTACAATATTCAATGGTAATTGTCTAATAACACACACGTCTCGCAGGTTCATCATACCCTATCTTTATCTGCCCGAATATATGAAGCAATATGACTACGAGGTGAGCGTTAGCGCAGTTCTCATATCGGTAATTGGCGTTGCGCAAACGGTGGGCATGATTGGGCTTGGCTATCTGGGCGATCGGTCCTGGATGAACATCAATATATGCTACTCTCTCTGCATGCTAAGTAAGTGATTGATTGCCTAATATATTTATCCCAACATAAAAAGCTAACATTTCGTGTCATTTATTATTGTTTTAGTTTGCGGTGCTTCGGTGTTTTTTATGCCCATGCTGATCACCAGCTATAATGGACTGATGACGATGTGCATCATCTTTGGCTTCACATTTGCCAGCTCATTTTCATTTACGCCCAGCATACTGGTCAGTATTGTTGATTTGGATGATTTCACTTGTGCCTACGGTTTGGTGCTGCTGGTGCAAGGCATCGGCATGATTGCCGGTCCGCCCTTGGGAGGTGCTATCTATGAATTGATGGGCAGGTATGTTCCACAATTGTCATCATCATCTAGTTCAGCATCGTTATTGTGATTTGATTATTTTTGTGTATTTCGCAGATGGGACGACTCATTCTATTATGCGGGCATATTTATAGCACTCTCCGGCGTCTGTTCGTATATGATTGAGTTTTGTGAGAAGAAAGCAACTAAGGAGAGTGATAGTGATGTCTCAGAGACTAAAAAAGCTCAACTTTTACATTAGTTTACTTACAAATATAAACACACAAAATGTCTGTAGAGAAAACCAAAAAAAAAAAAACAAATTCAGAAACAAAAATCACAAAAATATAATTCAAGGTACTTCAACTGACAAATTTAGTGCAATTAAGCAGCGCTGCGGCCTAATTACAAACACAAAATAATGGACTAGCATTAAATGTTATCAAGTTTCTTATGTCAAATGCTGTTGCAGCTAGAAAAAAAAAAACTCAGAGCGAATTAGTAGATAATTAATTAATTAAATACACGTTATTCACAAGTAAGCAAAAAAACAAAAAACAAAATACAATAAATAGACTTGAAAACCAATTACAAAGAAGCATATTAGATAGTTAACGCACTAGGACAACTACATTGTACGTTTGTATGTATACTCCAATAAAACAAACACCTGCATACTTATACCATGTGGCTCAAACTAACCAACTATATACCAAAATTTAATATCAATGCAGTGCATCACTGCCATGCGCATTACGGGTTGCCCAATTTGTCTTCTTTATAAACGATTAGTTTTAATTGTTGTAAAACCATATTTCAAAAATGCCTCAAATTAACTGAAACAACAAACCATAACAAATACCAATACCAATCTATGTAACGTATGCAATAACTTTAAAGGCAATTTGCAATCAACTTAATTCACAAAGTCTTCAAACCGAAAAAAAAATGAAATGATTAGAAATAAAATACATAGCTTTTGATTAAGTAAAACTTATGTAAATATGACAATTCTAACGAAAAATACAGACATTTATAAACAGCACCCGAATTGCAAATGATTCGCAACAATTTAGCAGTTTTCCAAATTTGTCATAAAACAAAAAACTAAACAGTTTAAGTATTATTAAACAATTAATTGTGACGTTTACGTAGCTCACTGAAAACCATTTAGCGTATACCTAACAGCATATAGATTTATTTTACTATGTAGCACACTTCAATTTAGGCTAAAAACAAATTAACTAACGTCAAGATACAACATCTACGTATGCACAACTGTAGCCTATATAGATGATGTTTAAAAAAAAAATCACTTAACATTTGTTTATAGCCCATAAGCACAACACTTAGCAAATACAAAAAAAAATTGAAAATAAAATGCAATTCTAAACTGTTTACAAGCATCAATTAAATAATCATAAATATATACATATTTAGAACACATTATTCAAATAATAAATAATAATAATAATTTTGATGAAATTGCGTTTTTCTATCCGTACTTTGGTTATTTCAGAATTAAAGGAATATTGGTTTGTATTTTTATAATATTTATTGTGTATATTAATTAGATTTTAATGCTTTGGGTCTGGCAAATACAAATGTTTATAAATAATTTGATTTTATTTCATTTTGTTTACATTTATTTTTCGGCTTTTATATAATTATGTAAACTTCGTAATTGTCGGCGACATAATCAAATTGATTAAGCATTATCACCACGATTTGTTTTTGTTTTTGTATAATAATTATATATATTAAACTTATATATTATGTATGTATTTGTTTAATTTTTATGCATGTCTGTGTATGTGCTTGTATATATCGTTATATGTTATGCAAATTACACAAAAACAAAGCAAATGTGTCCAAAAATAAAACACAAATCCATATGTGTATAATGTAGTAGAAGAAAAGCAGCCACCACTAAAGGGAGAGAAGTGGTTGATTCATTCATGAAAACGAATCAAAATAAGAGAAATTCACATAGTATGTTTATATAGTATATATTACACTCCACTCATCATCATCGCTACTCATCCAAAATGTAACTAGCAAACTAACTAAATGTACACAAAAATATTTGTATTTAATATACGTATCATTTTTTGTTTAAAGTTTATAAAATTTTAGAAATCACGTACGACACATTTTACATACACATATTGTTCATTAGTTTATTTAAAACTGGATTTAAAGTTTTTTTTGTTTTTTTTTTTTAATTTTTCTGTTGGATTTGACTTTTTTCAGCGAACATAAAGTTTTTTTTTCATGCCTGTTTTTTGTTTTTAACATTATGCTTAGTGCTGAAATGTGTTCAGTAATTGTGGTTTACTAGTATCGCCGCTAAGTTTATTATGGTTATTATTCTGCTGGAAATAAAAATATGAAAACAATAATTCTGCTACCACTACCTTCTAAGAGTTAGTCACTAGTAGCTTTTACAGAAGCGGCTATCGGCTATCGGCTACGGCTATCCCAAGTGCAGGCATCGGCAAACAGTAGTTTATTCCTAGCAGCAACCGCTATTTACTGCACCACCCGCACCGCCGGATCCGGGCAACGCTGGATTTGTGGGCGTTGCTTGTTGCCCAATTTTAATGCCGTTTGCCTGCAAACAAAAATAGTCAAATTAATCATGTTGCAATAATTATGAAACAACTAATTGTATACCTCATTATTTATATCAAATACACCTTCCTGTATCTTTTCGTATATCTCTTTAGCTGTATTTATGAAAGCCTCCTCCACGTTAGCGGCTGTGCGCGCCGATGTCTCCATGAAGACGAGACCATGCTCGCGTGCGAATGCCTCGCCCTCCTCCTTTTTCACCTCACGTCTAGAGTCCAAATCACTCTTGTTGCCAATCAGCATGATCACCATGTTCGAGTTGGAGTGCTGGCGTGCATCTTCCAGCCATGTGGTCAAATGATTGAATGTCTCGCGCCTCGTGATGTCATAGACAAGCAAAGCGCCGGCAGCGCCACGATAATAAGACCGTGTAATTGATCTAATTTGAATAATAAAAAACATAATCATTTTCATACAATACAGAATACAAATAGCTTAGTGTTTGTCCATATGCACCTGAAAGCCTCCTGGCCGGCTGTATCCCAGATCTGCAGTTTAATTTGTTTGCCATCGATGGTTATCATGCGTGCACCAAACTCAACGCCAATTGTCAGATCGTGCACCGGCTGGAATCGCTTGTCCGTGAACTGCAGCAGCAGACATGATTTGCCAACGCCTTGAGAGATAAGCAGAATACAAAGAAAACAACAAAATAAATATCGTAATTGCACCTTGTAAGACTTAAGCAGTAAAGTGAAAGTTTGCCTCAGTCATTTTCACAACGCGAAACGAAATGAACAGCCAAACAACAAAGGCAAATCGTCTACAGCTCTACTTTAGTTTACAAAAATACTGGGAACTAAACCACCAACCGGGAGAAACGAGCTTTGTCTGTCTAGGTCAAAGATGGCAAACGTCTTTTTCCTTAAGTCTCCGCCCAAAATCCATTGCCACCTAACCGCTATCAATTGGGTACCTGACCAGAAACATTGCGAACGAATTGGGGGCAGAGATAGCATCCAACAGCTCCAGTGTGACTGCTCCATACTCCTCAGCACAACGAGCTCGATATCTCAGCAAAACTATTATCTGAACAGTCTGACAGAAACACCAAGGATCTGGACTCAAAAGCATCTCATCTGACAGAATAAAATACATATTGTGAACAACATAAAATTATGAAATTGGCCCAATAAAATTATGATATTGTCTTTCTCCATATGTTTGCAAGGTGCATCATGGTAATCATGGTCAACCCAAAACTAATGTTATTCTAGTCTTTCTTCTAAAATTTTCTATTTTAAGGAATGCTGTCGAATTTTTTTCGCATCAAAATGAGAGCAACAGCTGTTTAATTGCTATCAATCAAAAGCTCTTTGCTTCTGGACACACATACAAACAGACATTTGCATATGTGAGTTATTATTCACAGTGCTGATAAGCGAAGCAGAATTTGTGACTCTCTTTACAACATTCCCTCAACACCAAACACAACAATATGGTAAAATACAACCGAATAAGTTTTTGGGGATGGGGTGGGCGGTCAAACAGCAGTTGAGCCAACAGCAACAGTAACAGCAGGGCTGTAAAATACAGAAAACCCCTCCGTTAACTTCAATAGTAGTGTGGAGTAACGCCCGCGCTTCTTCGTAAAGAGGCGTTGTTATGGTTTTATTGATTTTTCCTTGCTACGCGTTTGATCTTTTCCACAAAGCCACCAGACGGGCATACTGTGGGCCGGGACGGGCAGCAGACGAACTGAACTCGACTTTGACTTTAGTTGCAAACAACAACAATATGGATGGATGGAACACAACGCAGTTTCAGTTTATTAATTGCCTTTCTTTTGTCATTTTGTACTGCACAATTAATTTTTGTATGATAATCGCACGAAATTTTTACACACTCATATGGAATTCGTCAGCAACGACCACTCACCAGTGTCGCCAATGATAATATATTTGAACAGATACGCGTAGGACATTATTGCTGCTGGTTAGTTTTCAAAATGCGATGATTATGAACTTTTTAAATAATTATTATCGCAATATCTGACAATAATAATACGCAATTGCAAATTTGTGTAGATTTTGCAAGCTGACACTGATGATGACGACTGTTGCTGGTTATCGACAACGATAACGACCCATTACCAGGGCTGCGCTGAACAGGGTTGTCAGGGCGCAACAGTCTGTGTTCGGCTTATCGATAACCCAGCCCTATATGTATGTATGTACAATTTTTGTCAGAAATTTTCTCTCGCACAAAGCGATGTGTTTTAGCTCAATTTGTAATTAATTCAAATGTGAAATGTATAAACGAAAATAGTTATTATCATTTATTCTGATACCCAAAAAAACAAAACTGCATTTAGCTAGCGCTTTCGACTTGTACAGCGCTTGCTTCCGGGTCGCCTTCTCCACTTTTCTCACTTTCGTGGTCCACACAACTGGCCCCAAAAGCGTAGACAGAGGTGTGTGTGTGTGCGAGTGTGTGTGTGTGAGTAAGTGAACCTGTGCGTGTGTCTGTGAGTGTGTGTGTGCGTTGTTTTGTTCCTTCCTTACTGAGGCTGAGGCAAGGTGAAACATGAAGATGGCTGACGGCTCGACAATATTGCGTAGAAACCGACCAGGCACAAAATCAAAGGTAAGCGCTGCTCTATGAAATATATAATATACACATTTATATATATATATAATATATCAAACAGGATTTCTGTCGCTGGCCCGACGAGCCGCTGGAGGAAATGGACAGCACACTGGCCGTGCAGCAGTACATACAGCAGATGATCAAGCGAGATCCATCGAATGTGGAGCTGATATTGACGATGCCCGAGGCACAGGACGAGGGTGTGTGGAAGTATGAACACTTGCGGCAATTCTGCATGGAATTGAACGGGTTGGCTGTGCGTCTGCAGAAACAATGCTCACCGTCGACGTGTACGCAAATGACGGCCACCGATCAATGGATATTCTTATGTGCGGCCCATAAAACGCCCAAAGAGTGCCCCGCCATTGATTATACACGGCACACACTGGACGGCGCCGCTTGTCTGCTGAATAGCAACAAATACTTTCCAAGCAGGTATGTTTGATGGAGCGCGACAAGCAACTAGCCACATAATGAGTCAAGTGTTATGCTCACCCACAGAGTTTCCATTAAGGAGTCGTCGGTGACCAAGCTGGGGTCGGTGTGTCGGCGTGTTTATCGCATCTTTTCGCATGCGTATTTTCATCATCGCCGCATCTTTGATGAGTTCGAGGCGGAAACGTATCTATGCCACCGATTTACACATTTCGTCACAAAATACAATCTGATGTCGAAGGAGAATCTGATTGTGCCCATCAACGAGGAGGAGAACGCGGCACCCGGCGAGAGTGAAGCTTAAACAAACCACAACAACCACTGCAGAAACAGCAAACAATAAACAACCACAAACAACACAAATGAAAAACATACAGCATAAGAAATTATTGACGGACAAAGCGCAGTCATTCTCATACACAACTCACTTAAACATATTTATAATATATATATATATATTTACTAATAGCTTGCATTAGATTCAACGATAAAGGCATCATTCTGTTCTTTTTTCTACTGAGAGAAATGAGTGGGCCGCAAGAAGAAACAGTAAATTGAAACTCATTTGCAAATTTCTGTGTATGTAGTGCAATCGACAAGTATAAACGTATAAAGCTCTATGATGAAATTAACAAATTGCTAAATTCAGACAACTATACAGTTTCCCTACATAATTCCGTTACGTTATAATTACGATTATGTTAAAATTCTTATTTTAAATAAATTATATGTAGAAACACACGCAAAAATACATGAACACCAAATTCGAAATTTCTTTACCGAAACCCCCCCAAAAAAAAAGAAAGAAAGAAAACAAAAAACTACAAAAAGAAATGAACAAAATTTTATATACATCAAATGTGGAAACACAGTTGTACCAAAACTAATAAGTGAAGTTTACTATCAAAGCCTATTTAAAATAAAATCGAAACAGCAACAAACCAACCCAAATAGGTTTCCAGTCTCGTCTAGACAATATTCACCTCCAGCATTCGCTGCTGGGCAACCAGACGCTCAAAGCCCAACCGGCTCAGATCCAATGCGCCATATTTGCCATCCAAAATGAGCTCGGCAATGGCTCGGCCCACCGCTGGCGTCTGCTGTATGCCATGGCCACTGAAACCGGTCGCTATATACAGATTCCCATAGTGTGGATGTCGACCAATGATGCCATTCGCATCGAAGGTGTTGTGTTCGTAATAGCCTGCCCAGCTGCTCTGCACTTTGAGCGACTCGAAGGCGGGCACCCGACTGGCCAAGGTGGGCCACACATTCGACTCAAAGTAGCCATGATCCACGTCCAGGGTGTCGCAGTTGGGCTCCTCATCGTCGGCAGGACTGCGACCGCATAGGAAATTACCGCCCAATCCATCGGGACGAAAATACGAGCCATCAGGATCGATAGTTAGAGGTGTCTCCACTCCTGGACAATTCGCGCCCTGGGTATTGACGACATAGACATACCGCTTTCGCGGTTCCACAGGCAGTGCCACACGCAGCAGGTCCCCTTCCATACCAATCTTGGCCAGGCGCGCCACCTGGCCAGACCAAGGGCCAGCAGCCAGCACACAAGTATCAAAATGCACGGTGCGTTTTGTACCATCGGCACTGGCCACCACAGCGGCGGAGAGTGCACCAGCGGGATTCCACTCAAAGCCCACAATCTCACCGTTGGCGAACTGTGCGCCAAGCGAGCGCGCCTGCTTCTTAAATCCCATCAGCAGGGCCCAGGGATCGAACCAGCCCTCCTTGTCGATGCCATAGCAGCCCAGCTCAACCCCGTCGGTGCACATCCAGGGAAAGCGACGACGCAATGCCTCCGCGCCGAACAGCTCATTGCGCGCACCCAGCTCATTCTGCAGCTTGGAGTTGCGCGTCAGCGTTTCAGCGCCCTTTTCGCTAGCCAAGATGAGATAGCCATGCGGCCGAAAGTTCAGATCCACATCGCCCAAATGAGTGCGACAGCTTGAAATGAAATCGTGGCCAAAAAGCGACATTTGTATATTCTCCGCCAGCGAAAACTGTTGACGCACACCACCCACGGACAGCACAGTGGATGCCGTTGCATACTGCGAATGGATTCAGTAATATATATTCTCCTGTGACTATTCAATAGAGACAACTCACGCTCGCATCCCGCTCCACGACGAGCACGTTGAGCTTCTTCTGCTCTGCCCGACGCTTGAGCCAATAGGCCGAGGAGGCGCCCATGCCGCCGCCACCAATAATCAGCACATTACAACGCTCCGGCAGCGGATCGCCGAGAAGGCTTGCTGCTGCACCATCGATTTGAGTACTGCTCTGGAAGCGCGCTTGCTGCAGTGCAGCAGCCGACCGCAAAACACGTCCCAGTCGCAGCATTATTCGCACTGAGCAATTGTGCGGGGAACCCAGCTCAGCGGCAGCTGGTTGTAAGCAAATAATGTGCGCAACCAGATTAGATTCTCATTTTGGTTATCTAAGCGAGTAAATACTACTGCAACAATGCCAGCTTAACAATACTACAATTTAGCCTATCTACAGCTAGCTTATCAATCTAGTAATGCGCGACAGTCAAGTGTTCACTTTGGAATACCCTCTACTGTAATATAGCTGTGATAAGCTTGGAGATCTGTTCCAACTTGCTACGAATACATTTTTATTGCAGCATTAACTGATGCAAAAGGGGGAGCCAAAGGGGATTTTAAACAAATTAAACATATTTCTTTTTGCAAACTTGAATTCGCACTACTTTCTAGCAATTCCTTGCCTTTTTTTCAAAACTATCTCTCTCTGGATAATTGATGTACTCAAGCTGTAAGAAGCTTAGGAATCTGTTCCTAGTTGCTGCGAATACAGTTTATTAAAATTGCCATATATATATATATATATATATATATATACTGATTTTGTTACGAAATGGAGTTCTTGTTAATTTGCTCATCATTTTTGCATTTTTTTATCTCTTTGTTTTTGTTGAACTGAATTCGAACTAATTAGCAATTCCCTACGCATCATTTTAGCATTTTTCAATGTGATCCGTTCCAAGTTGCTGCAAATAAATTTTAATTGCAGCAATAACTGGAGCCAAACAGAGCAGAAGAGTCTGTTAAAGTTGTGAAGTTGAATTCACACTAATTTGACAATAAATTCGTTCTAAAAATTCATTTTAGCATTGTTTAAAAATTATATTTTTTAGCGAAATTGAGTTTGGGTATTTTTAGCATTTACTCATCATTTTAGCATATTCTAAAAACTCTCTCTTTAAGTAGCGTATATCAAAGTCGAACACAGTCAAGTGCATGCAGTGGCTACGTCTGATCTTATCATAAGTCATGACAAAATATAATATAATATGTATTTTGTTTTATTGATTGGATCAAGTGGGTAATTATCCCTGACCGCTGATAGCGTTGTCTCCGACAGGTTTGCCTTGTGTTGTCTGCTGCTGTTGTTGTTGCTGCTGTTGTTGTTGTTTATTGCGAGCAAATCTTGGACGTTTATTTGTGCGTTTGGCACTGGATGCGGATGCAGGCGACGCTTCATCGTACTGCCAGAAATCGCTATTCGTATTCGGTTTTTGCAGTCTGAAAATGAAATAAAAGTCAAATGACAAGATGAGAGCAGATTCAGTATTTAGTTGTTACGAACCCCTCGATGCTATCGGCCAGCTCGTCCAGGCTCATGAGTATGTGCAGGGTGGGTATTTGCCGGGTGACAATGATTTCTTCTAGCCCGTCCATTTGTGGCTTCCAGTGCTCCTCGACGCTGCACAAAAATACACTCTTATTATGATGACGCTTATGCAATTGAATTGGGACAAAAGCTCACCTGGTGTAGCCCATGCGTGTGACTTGATACAGCGGATGACTTCGCTTGAGCACCTCGGCACAGGATATGGTCTTGACCACACCACCGCCGGAGCCGCTCCACACCAGACTGCGATATTCGCCTTTGTCCAGCGCCGACTGAGCAAATTCTATAACATTGCTGAGCTTAGTGCCGCCCTTGACCTAGATGGATTGGAATGTAAATACAAAAGTCGATCGGGGCCAGAGTCAAACTCATTTGCTATTTACATGCATCCATAGAAAATCCTTGTGCGTCTTCGGCATGCAATTCTCAAAGGGTAAATCCGTTTTGCTTAGCTCCTGCTCCACATTCTCCGCCTTGCGATAGTGCATCATTTTGCGAACCTATTGGCATTTGATGAAACCATTAACTTTATGCAACTTGATTAGTGTATGAATTTGTGGCTGCCTCGCAGCGACAACCTTGAACCAGAATTTGTAGTACTTCTATGCTGGGTGTACTAGAAGCATGCCTTATAAGAGCTCATCCATCCACTCATAAACTGTCTTGCACAGTTATTGCCATGACAGTCTGTGCAAATTGAATAATTGCCGCATTATGAGACGAGAGCGACCACTTCGCCCACAGGCCAAAAGGAAAAGCACTGAAAAACCCCACGCAAACCATTCAACTTCTTAACAAAAAATTTCGTCCGGCTATGGTGAGAAATAAGAGGCCCTGCGTCCGATAATATCAAATAGATATGGGCAACACCCAGACAGAAAAATAAACCGATCTTCGGATTCAATTTCAAATTTTAAATACCCAACGTTTTGCTATAAGTTAAAAAAAGCATGCAAACAATTACGATAAAAAAATTATAAATGACTTTCCAGCAACCAAATAAAGTATCTTCATAGCAAAATTAAAAAAAATGAATATGACAATATTAAAAAACGTATGCTTATTAAATTTAAAATAAAACATGCAATTAACTTTATTTATTAACGTCGACTAATATCAGTCAAAACAGATAAATACATAAAATATAAATCAATTTTTCAATATTCAAAATTTAATTTAATTCGAATATAAATAAAAAAAATAGCAAAATTGGTCCATTAAAACCCCAGAAATAAGCCAATCTGATAAACAATAAAAAAGAATTTGTATAATTTAGTTTAGATTCCAAAATACAACAAAATGGCAAATTTAAGCTTCAAACTTTATGAGGAGAATCAAACTACGAATCAAACTAATCAAAGTATTAAAACTATTTTGTAGGTGAATGTTTTTTTTTTCTATTTTGAAAGTTCGTTGTCGTTAAAAAAATGAATATTCCATTTGCGAAGTGAAAGCGTATCAACTTTTCCCGTGCAGCCGTCAGGAATTGCGCATGAAGAGGACTCCAAGTAAATGTCAATAAAAAAGCATTTCTACAGCAATTAAATGCGCACGGCTGCAGCACAAATTTCCCATTAAATAAAATTCTGCTGGTGTCGGGCTCTAGACAACAAGGATGACAACCGGCGGGAAGACAACGGGAGCAACCAAGATATACACGCACATAGAGCACACATTCCCCCTTCCGTATTCAGCGCGAAACATCGTAGCATGCCACTTGTTGAAGCTAAACAACATTTGGTTGAGCAGCAGGGGGCAGGGGCAAAGAGCTCTGAATTCGACAGCAGCAACGAAAGTTTATTAATGAACTTTTCACAAAACAGCGGTTGTGGGTGGCTCCTCATGACCCACAAACACACCCACTCACCCACACAACCACACGCCCACTCAGCCGCACAACCACACACACACACACATACAGACAATTATCGCATGTCCTATTGAACGATGGAAACGCAGACAATTCCACAATTCAGTGCAGCGGAAATAGAGAAGCAAAAAAAAAATGTGAGAGAACTTGGGTGGTCGTTTTTGGAATGTTACGAGGAATGCCTTCGAAATACCAAATGACAGGCACTGCTCCGGACTGTCTCATTGAGAACGTCATCGTTATCATCAGCGCAAAAGGAACATCATTATCATCTGTGGCCTGGCATCGTCGCCATTCTTTTCAAGTACGTTACGTACTACAAAACACAGCGCAACACAGGCAATCCATTTATTTGCAAACTCCTACACTTATATAAATGGTTAGCTCTCAAATGCAATTCATACATACATAATTTAGTCGTTTGATTAATAAACTAATTACACAATTTCAATACAACAATCAAATCTTTGTTGGGTTATATTAGTGCTTTTCAGGATTCAGCTTAAAAAGGCCACTTGTACTCAAGTAACTTAAAATTTAATTTCTAAAAAAATTACTCGATTCATTAACCGTTGTAAGCATATTTAGGTAACTTAAATAGTTGTAAGAAAAATAAGTCTGTGCTTCATTTGTTATGCAGATTTCAGTTACTTAAGCAGTTTTTACTTCATTTGTATATATCTAATCAAATAATTAAAAATGTTGTAATCAAGTAACTAAAATTCTTAAATATATTTAACGATTAATTCACCTTTGTGTGTATATTTAATGTAAGTGGAAGAAAAATGGTTTACATCTCGCATGGTTTACATCACGAGGAGTGTGTACAATATTTTATATATTATTTTATTTCAAAGAAAGACTAGAAACTTGCATTGTAGAGCAGCATGATTTTGTTGTAATGTGTGATTCTATTTGGTGCGGAAGTTATTAATAAAACGAGTGTGGCACAAAAGCAAAAGGACATGATGCCTGCCAAGTGGGTTATTCTTATTTTCCCGGAAAATGTATTGTGGATGTGGGTGTTGAGTGCTTGTGGGGGGTAGTGCGATTTGTTGGTCTTGTCTGGTGACAATGAAAACCACGTACTTTGAATTAACATTACACACATTTGGTTAAATACATTACATCAATTGCTGCTGGAATGGATGCGAACAACACTTTAAATTAGATTCAAGATGTGCAGAGCATTTAACATTTCTCTAAATTGAACCTGGCAACTCTCTCTCTCTCTCTATATATATATATATATATATCTTTTAAATGATTCGCAGCAGTGCTGCATATTTTCACGCACACTCGCATACTTCTCCACACACCAACACACACACACATATATATATATATATATATATATTGGAGGGCGTTCGCCATAAGAGTTGTGCTATTGGGGTCATTTCAAATAATTTTGCCCAAGAAATTATACGATTTCTAGGATCAACTTTGAAATAAAAATATCGGGATGATAGTTGTAATAATTGTCGTTCTCCAAACTTAATTTATCTGTAATTTATTAAAACAAATGATAAAATGAATTGCATTGTTTTTAAGATTTGTCTTCGCTCTTTTTGCCACTATTTATTCGATGGCTATTTTTATTTGGTTTTTTTCACATCGTTTCCACTGTGCACCGCAAATATTTCATTTATTTCCAAACCCTCCACCCTCAATGGATGCAAACCCCATTCCGCACTCTAGCTGAGTCGACTCCCACTACCCCGCCCCACTTTCTCTGTGACTGCGAAAGTATGCATTCATTAGACATGCCAACAGGCAGCTGGGAGCAACCGAGCTTAGCTCTTGGCCAAATCGCCGAGCCAGGATCATTTGAGGTTTGCAAGCCGTGGCCAACGGTTCACAGTCGCGGCCATAACGACTTGGCTAGCAGTAAGTGGCAGTGGCAGTAGCAGTGGCAGTGGCAGTGGCAGTGGCAACAGGCCATTTTTAGTGTTCATCATAAAGCAACAAAGTGGCTGCAAACGACATTTGGTGAATTGGTGCAAAGCATTTCGAATTACCGTTAATTACGCTGCAACCCGGAGTAGTTTAAATGCCCATTTATTATTATTATAAACAAAAATACAATTCAAGGCTCTGCTATTTATTTATGCCACAATTTACACATGCTACGTTGTAAATAAAAATAAACAACAATAAAGTTAATGAACTTGGCGGCTGTTCTGGTTGCAGGTATTTGAGCAGTCTAAACAAACTATAAATAAATCTACTAAATAAACTAAATACAAAATTAAATGTGTGTTAAAAATATATTATGAAATAATTACACAAAAATGTCGAAAGTGCAAAACTGAACAAATTATATATCGGATGTATACGTTTCTTAAAAAATATAAATTCAATTCGTTCCAATAGTTTGTCAAAGATGCTTATCTAATAATTTTATATTATGTTACTTCTACAAAACTCTACAATTATTTACAAAGACAAACACTTAAGAAAAAAATTAAATCAACAAAAATCTATAGAAATAGTTAATATTAAAAATAATTCATTCATGCATAACAAAACTAATATTTGTAAAAAAAAACATATTTAAGAAGTGACAATCCATCAAAACCACAATTTTATAATATATTAGTTGTCCATTGACAGCAAAATTATTTATGATTTTTATATATTCCCATATTCATTATATCCTTTAAAGAATTTTTTTATTTGTAATTTTAATTTGGTCACTCACTTTTAATTTATTTAATTTCATTTGCAAATTTTATTTTTATACTTGTATGTTTTAGAAACCGGTCTGAAATAAAATGGAAAATAATTTGCTAATATATATATTTTTTTTTTAATTCGTATAGTCGGAAAGTAAGAGCATTTAACAAACTACTAATACAAAAACTACGAAAATAGTTATACGACAATTAAGAGGAAGCAAGCAATACAAAAATGGATAGTTCTGAATTCCGAAAACGTGGCATGGAAATGGTCGAATACATTTGCAATTATTTGGAAACTTTGGGCGAACGGCGTGTTACGCCCAGCGTGGAGCCCGGATATCTGAGGCATCTGTTACCCAGTAAGTAGCCACCATTTTTTAAAATATAAATCCTAGAAAAATGTATTTATAAATAAAAACAATTTGTTAATCGGCAACAATTTAAGGTCAATCCATTTGCCAACAAATGTTAAAGAAATTGTTATTGACCCTTAACCCAGTTGTGGCCGCTGACAATATTAAAATAGTTGTATTTCCAAGCAAAATCAACATTTTCCTAATTCTTTTATGCAGTTTCATCAAGCACAGTGTGGCTAATATACCCAGATGGGCAAATTTCAGTTAACGAATTACGCTATTCAAAATTTTGAATTGTTTTTAGTTCTTCTCTCCACATTTTTGTCGTAGTTTTAGCATGACAAATCAAAATAAATCAGAGAATTCAAGTTTTTAGTCGATGACAATGACCAACAACGTATGCAATTTTTTCTTGTTATGATTAATAAAAATATTATAAGCTTCTGCCTTATATGTAAATGTTTTTGTTGAAATTATTAGATTAGATTGAAAAAAATTATAACTTAAGAAATGGAAAACTTCTTTTAACTTTATCATATTTATAATGTGGAAATATGTTTAGTTTTAAGTTTGCTAATTATCTTTCTATACCTTTCGATAGCTGAGGCACCACAGGAGCCAGAGGATTGGGATCAAATTATGAACGATGTCGAGGATAAAATCATGCCAGGAGTTACGCACTGGCAGCATCCGAGATTCCATGCATATTTCCCGGCGGGCAACTCGTTTCCCTCGATATTGGGCGATATGCTGGGCGATGGCATCGGATGCATTGGCTTCTCGTGGGCGGCCAGTCCGGCCTGTACCGAACTGGAGACCATTGTGCTCGACTGGCTGGGCAAGGCTATTGGGCTGCCGGAACACTTTCTGGCGCTCAGAGAGGGCAGCACTGGCGGCGGCGTTATTCAGGTAAACACTTTCGATCTCATTATATATATGTAGAAATTGGGCTGTGATTGATAGCTGAAAATTGATGGCACAGACATCGGCCTCGGAGTGTGTGCTAGTCACGATGCTGGCGGCGCGTGCACAGGCGCTGAAGCGTCTCAAGGCGCAGCATCCGTTCGTGGAGGAGGGCCATCTGCTGTCCAAACTGATGGCCTATTGCTCCAAGGAGGCGCACAGCTGTGTAGAGAAGGCGGCGATGATATGTTTTGTGAAGCTGCGCATTCTCGAGCCGGACGAGAACGCGAGCCTGCGCGGACAGACCATTGGCGAGGCCATGGAGGAGGATGAGTTGCAGGGCCTGGTGCCGTTCTTTGTGTCCACCACGCTGGGCACCACTGGCTCCTGTTCCTTCGATAATCTACCCGAAATCGGTAGCCAACTGAAAAAGTTTCCCTGCGTCTGGCTGCACGTGGATGCGGCCTATGCCGGCAACAGTTTCATCTGTCCCGA
This sequence comes from Drosophila anomalipes, assembly GCA_035041615.1. Taxonomy (NCBI): domain Eukaryota; kingdom Metazoa; phylum Arthropoda; class Insecta; order Diptera; family Drosophilidae; genus Drosophila; species Drosophila anomalipes. Next base: position 822,307 of record JAWNKZ010000041.1, read on the forward strand.
ATTGAAGCCACTGCTCAAGGTAAATAGACAAATATTTGCCGCCGCTCAGAAATGAGAAATTTACGCAATTGAATTCGTTTTAAACATTATTACTTATTAAATTCTGTTTTAAAATAGATTTCCCGAAAATTAAACTGAGAAAACAAAGTATTTGAAAAACTGGTAGAAACAAGATCTATCATTTTTATCGCAGATTTTTATGTGCTGTTTTACTATTAAAAGTTCACAAGAAATTCCATTTATTGTTATAATTTTTTATGTTCGTTGTCGACATAAAATCGCATGGTTTCCAATTTGTATTTAAAAAAAAAAAATGTAATTTTCCCAATATTGTTTTGAAAAATGTCCGAAATACCATTTTTGTTCATCTACACAACAAAAATCGCAAGAAATTTTGGTACATCGTCATAAATTGGGAGGCAAGTTTAGTTTACCTTATTATTCAGAAAGTGTATTTCTAAAACGGTAAAAAATGTTGCTTGTTTCCAAGAATTAGGATTTTGTTTGCCCAAACCGAGGTTTAATATTTCCAAAAATTTAGGATTATATTAAACTTATTATTAAATTATATTATATTAAACAAACCAAATACAAACACTTTAAATAGTTTATAATTTCATATAAATTAATTTAAAAAATTAAAACTACGGCAATTTCATTATTTATTTCTGAATTTTAGAAAGAAAGTTTTAGAAAAAATTAAGGATTTTGCCTTTCTAATTTTTATGCCACTGGTAAAAAAATTGATTTTCATTTTGGGGCCATTTTCGAAATTTTAGAACGAATTTTCTGCCTAAGATTTCAAATATCAAAGCATTTTAATCATAATATAATATATTATAAAATAAGAAGATGAAATATGAAGACGAATACTGACGGGATTGGAATAGACACAAAAAAGGGGTCACCAAACAATAAACAATAAAAGATTGATCATTTTTTAAGGATTTTCATAATTGAATTATTTTGGCATTGGCAACCGAAGCGTTCTCGGTTTCAAGCAAGCACTGTAAACAGTAACCAGTAACCACACACACATACAGACACATCTGTGTAGCATGCACAATGTACACCCATCCATCTGGCAGTTCAGTATGCTAATAAACTCTAATGCTCGGCACAAACAGGGCATCGAATATGCTGACTCATTCAACACCAATCCCAACAAATGGCTACTGACCAACTTTGACTGCTCGACGCTTTGGGTGCGCGATCGCATCCGTCTGACATCAGCACTGGTCGTGGATCCGCTGTATCTCAAGCACGGCTACTCGGATGCGGCCATCGACTATCGTCATTGGGGAGTTCCACTCAGCCGTCGCTTTCGTTCATTGAAACTGTGGTATGTAGCGCCCAAAAAAAAAACACACACACACACACACACAAAATATATATCGAACCCATCTACAAAAAAACGGACTCTTGAGTCTTTTCAGGCGTGAATGACTTTGTTGACTATTGCCAAATAAATATTGTTTTTTTTTTTTGTTGTTGCCTATTTTCTTTTTTGGCTTTTCGAGTGTGCCAAACTTGTTGCTTAGCTTTGAGTACCCTTGTCATGAAGCATGTGCCTTTATTATTTACATGCGACTTAGTTGTAAAAACAAAAAATAAATGAAATAAACTCATGCAAAATATGCTTGACAATGGCACACCTCAACATGGCGCACATCTAATATATATTTTACACAAAACAGTTTTATTGTATAATGTTTGCGTTAATTTTGCAATTCTAATCATTTATGCATATTTCCGGCAATATTGAGAGTTTTGCACTTAAGTATTCTAAGTATTTATATGAATCGCAAAATGAACACGAAAGTTATTCTACAAACTTCTTTTAATGGGTAATTTTAATTTCTAATCTGATCTAATGAAGAGGTGGAATTTTGTAATTTTTAAATCAATCTATTCAGCATGATATTTATCAAAATTTTAATTAGTGCTTCCCTTTCTTGTATCAAATGTGTTAAACCATTTATAGAGTTCTTAGATAAATTATTAAAATAGAGTCTACCAAGTAACCAGTTTAGTAAACACGAATCCGGGTTTCTTCAAATTTTTTTGATTACCTTAACTGCATCGAAATTTGTTTATTTGATCACTTTTGTTATACAAATCTCAACTTTATGATATATTGTCGGGCCTCGATGAATTTTTGTGCAAATAATAATAGCATAAAAAGGCGAATAATTGATTATTTTTTTTTTTGGACTAACTGAAATGACATAGTAACCTGAAATGTCTGTCTACACCAAAAATACGAATATATGCCAAGTTTTATCTCACAGTTTCAACTAGTTGAGGAACTAGTTTGCATATAAACAGATAGATGGACAGACACGGCTATATTGAATCGGTTATGATGCTAGTTAAAAATATATATACCCTTTACGGGATCGGAAACGTCTGCTTCATGACAAAATTATAATACCCTCTATAAGGGTATATAAAAAAAAAGTCAAAGTTTTATATTGTAGAAGTTTTTTGTTAATTGTTTTATATTGGCAGGTTTGTTCTACGCTCTTATGGGATATCTGGACTACAGCATTATATACGTCACCATATCAAATTGGCCAAACGGTTCGAGGAGCTGGTGCTCAAAGATAAACGTTTCGAGATCTGTAATCAAGTCAAGGTGAGTTACATTTAATTTCAATTACGAACTGCGCCCATTACAGCCACTATTAATCATGTGACGAGTTCAAAGCACTTTTTTGGTTTGTATACACAACAACTTTTTATGTTCATTGTTGGTCTGCGGTGATTTTTATTATCCAAATGTGTAGGTGTATCTATGTGTGTGTGTGTGTGTATCTATGTGTGTGTGTGCGTGTGTGGCCTATTGTTGTGCATGTTAAGCATTCATCAGCGATTTTTATTTTTTCTCTCTATTTTTTTTTTTGGGAAATTGTTTTGGTTGCGACTGACGCAAATAACATTGACTTTGACTTAACTGAAATCAAATTATGAAATTTGTCTTGGCTGCTTTTGCTCAGAGCTCATAAAATATTTCCAAATATTTAAGCCAGAGGCAAACGTGCGGAATCGCACGTTAACTGCCAAATTCCGAGAGAGAAACTGCTGCAAAAATCTGGTAATTGAACTAATTTGGCATAATTGGCATAAAATTTGTTCAAATACAGAAAAAAAAAAAAAACAAGAAATCAGTTTAATCTCTTTGACAGTAGTTGACTAGAAATATCCTGTAAAATGATTTTAAATTTGAAATATGTTAAATACATTCGATTGCGATTCTTCCAATGTAAAAATATAAACATAAATGTTATCTATTTTAGACATTCTTCCCATTTTTTTTATACTCTGTCCGTCTGTACTCGAAGAGTACAGGGTATTTTAGTTCTCAGTACTCGAAGAGTACAGGGTATTTTAGGTTTATACATGACGTGTCAGCTGTCAGCTGCTTTGGGCCAGTTTCTTAGCCACTAAGTTCAATTGGCCTTTTTCTTCAAAAACCAAAAAAAAAAGAAAAAATGTTCCACATCACGTAATAAACCGTCCAAATTACGTATACGCAATGTCTGAAACTGAACTGTTTTTGCTTTGTTTGGCATTTAACAATTGCGATTTATGCATATTTGTTGGATGTGGCATACATTGTTTCTATCTGCAGCTGGGACTGGTTTGCTTTCGCCTCAAGGGCAGCGACAAGCTCAACGAGAAACTGCTGAGCACCATCAATGAGTCCGGCAAGCTGCACATGGTCCCGGCCAGCGTCAATGAGCGCTACATCATTCGGTTCTGTGCCGTGGCACAGAATGCCACTGCTGAGGATATTGACTATGCCTGGGACATTATTGTGGACTTTGCCAACGAGCTGCTGGAGAAGGAGCAGCACGACGAGATCACCGAGATCATAAATCGCAAGAAACAGGACACTTTGGCGCAGAAGCGTTCGTTCTTCGTGCGCATGGTCAGTGATCCAAAGATCTATAATCCGGCTATCAACAAGGCCGGCACACCGAAGCTATCCATGGAGCTGCCCTCGCCGGTGGTGAGTCGCGGCAGTGCACCCATAATACGCACACAAAGCTCTGTGGATCACAACTCGTGGATATCCTGGCCCTTGGCTTTCCTCTTCACAAACAACGAGGACAAAGGCAACAATTGCTCGCTGCGGTAAATTCAGTGTTCCATTTCTCAATGTTTTTTTTTTAATTTTTAAAAGGGGTGTATTGGTTTTGTGCAAACGTATGTTAAAGGTAGAAGGAAGTATCACCGATCGCAAAAAGTATTATACTTTTGCGGAATTTGAAATATCCGTTTTCGTACACACTGCGCAGATCAAATTTATTTCATTTTCATATCGATACATATCGTTTTCCGATAGCAATAGAAGCGACAATTTAAAAGGCAGACCCTTCCAATTGATGTATAATATTAATTGATATATTATTAACCAACTGCACAATTTTATCAAAATCGATTAAGGAACATCCAAGCCGTGTTTTCAAATCGGAAACAGTTATCGATAATGAAAAACTCCATTAAAAAATATGTGGAAAACAATCATTTTTGAAAAACTATATTCAATTTTTAACTCACTACTACGGTGGTTATCGGCAATACTCCTCTTTTCTTCCAAATCTAAATGCAGACAGTAAGTTGTGAAAGAGAAAGAAGATTAAATTATTTTAATCTTCAAGAAAAAAAAGGCTGTAAAAGCGTGAATTTAAATGATTAATTTTCTTGCTCTCAGCAAGCCTTTTTGTTTTTAGATAACAGATCTTAAATATATTTTCTTCAATGTAAAAACAGGGCTAACTATTCAGTGCCTTTGCCGACCATATAAAATGAGAGAACTTGTTTCCATTTTTTAAAAATGGAAACGGCAATAAAACTAAAAAATATATTTAACAGTTGGATGCAGCGTATATCATAGTCGAACTCACTCGACTACAGCATTCTAACTTGTTTTTTTTTTTTTTCAATGATTTTCTACAAAAGTTTCCGACATCTGGACACCCATGTGCGGTCATCGTCTTCGCGTCGCAATTCCGGCACTGGATCCTCCCCATCGCCAGACAGCGAGCCGGGCCAAATGAATGTGCAACAACAACAACAACAACAGCAACAACAACAGCAGCAGCAATCGCCGCGTAAATCGCCGATGGCTCTTCGAAAGGCATCTTCCTCTCGGGACAATCGCGATTGAACGGCTTACGGCTTAATAGCAAAAAAAAAATAATACTATGCAAAACTATTTAATGCGCGCTGCACATGTAACTGTGGCGTTTAGTTGACTTCTAGACCAATTTATCAATAGCGATCTCTCCTAAATAAATTCTTAAATAAATACATAAATACATAAATTTACATTCAGATAGCAAAAATCGACCTGAAATTAGCAAAATCGTCACACTTTTGGCGCCAAGGGCAGTTCACCTTATTATTCAGAAATTATTTGTGTAAAAATCAGGCTAATCCTGTTTAAATTCCCTAAAATATGGGAGATATACATATGTATAATTTCCAGCTATTTGGCATTAGCTTTTTTATTTTACATTTTGGATATCCTATAAGCTTCTATAATTTTACTACGATTCAAATTCTGAAAAAACTCTAATTTTAAGATATTTTTTTCTTCCATATTTTGTAATTATATTTGAAAATAAGAACAACTTTTTATTTTAGGGCGATTTTTTGAGAGTGTAGTAATTTCTAACTGTTTAGTATATATTTCCCAGTCAATCTAAAAGTTTTGTTGCTACTCAACAGATCTATTTATGAATTATATATATAATAAATAGCTTATTATTCACCGTTGAAAGTTGTTTATTTAAATTTATCTACTTCAATTGTTTTTTTTTTTATATACTGCTCAACTTTTCTACAAGAAATAAGCAGAAATAAAATCAGCTCGCGGTTTAAGCTTTATTCGTTAAATATTTAAAAGCAAACTGCTTACCAAATACCAAACACAGTTAAAACGCTAAGAAAGTAAGCATGAAGAACAGATTCCATTTGAATGAATTTAGAAGCAGTACAAAATCTATTCGATTGACTTCTGTTAATGGATAATAAAAGGATAATTTAATATGGTGAACTTTCTAGATCTACTATTACTTTGTACTACACAAAAATATTCACAAGATATTTATAAATCAGCAATTACAATTTTAGTCTTTAGCGCGAACAATGAGCAGTTTGATAATTATAGAACAGATGTCAAATACCCACTAAAATATTCACTTTACTAATCTAAGGCGATATTTAGATTTTCCTGTACTTTCGCTGAGGCATCGCCGTATTTTGGACACCAGCAGCTGCTCACACACAGCCTCATAATCACTGCACTGATTTACTTCTGTGTTGCTTGGCAACTCGTGCCATAAACACAACATAATTATTACGACTACGGAGCGTATACGTAATTCTGATGATGCCATGGATTTAACAGAAACAGAATCGTAAAACATCCCCTTTTGCTACTTGGATGATGAGTCAGGGATTGGTAATTGGTATCTCATCAGAATTTAATGTATACCAATTATGGAATTTGCATAATAAATGGACATATAGCAATTAACAAACGTGCACAGACTGAGTGAGATCTTTGGTAATGGTTTAAGTGTTGTCGCTCTATCTGTTTTGTAATATATTCAATGCTTTCTGCCTCTTGACAAATATATCCACCAGCTTATCCACATAGGCATCTTTGGCAAAGGGCGATGCTTCTTTCAGTTTTTTGTTGGCAACGTCCCAAGTTAGATATTGTGGTGCTTCAATATCCGTCGATATGTTGATATTGGGCTGCGCTTGATCCTGGCCACTACATGCGAGGCGTATGAATATCGTATTTAACATTGGATTTAAATAATTTGCCATACATACTCATCGCGCTGTTTGCCCCATTTCCCGATATTCCGCTCAGGATCTGTGCTGGTTCTTTATCAATGTTGCCACTCAAGAGTTTCAGCATTGCCAACTTTGGCATGAGAGTAAATTGAGCACTGGCTGCTACCGTTGCAAATGGCCTGGCGGGGGCAACATTATTCTGCGCTTGCTGCACAGCCGGACTCGATTTCTCCACCAGACGCTGCAGCAATCGAGCATTTTCGGCCTGCTTCAAGGTGCTCGGATCTGGCTTGATCTTCTTGAACTGCTGTGTCATCTGCATCAGCTGATCCACATTGGGATAGTCTATGCTTTTCATCTCTCGTTTCTTTATCATCTTCTCATTCTTTGTGTCTACTGTTTCCCAGATGTGTTCTTTGGATTTGTTGACCTGGTCGGCTGAGTTGGCGCTTACTGCTTCCATCTGATCGCATCGATCTATGCGATCCATCAGTGCATCCAGATTGGGTTTGATTTTCGATGTATCCTCATAGTCGCTGGGCAAATAGCCCAGCTGGCGCAGATACACAATTGGTGACTCCCAATTCTTGATCAAATCCCGTACAATATCATTGTAGTTGTGGAAGCCAAGTTTATCCATCGAATTTTTATTTACACTAGCCTCAACGTGCGGAATCAGCAATGTCCACAGCAAGAGACAACAAAAGTGTGGACTCATTGTGATTTAGTCGAATTAATGCACAAATCAGTCAGGATATTTACATATGTTAATAAGTGTGTTCAAATATTTGCAGAGCTCATGCTGAGTTTTGGGTCAAGGCTACAGAGAGACTTGTTCCAATATAATAGAAAGGTAATCCAAAGTTCACCTATCGATTACGTAGCTCTCTAAAAAAGTATTTATTGATTACTATTCAATTGTGGATTATTGGTTTATCGATAATTGATTACCGATAATTATCTTATCTTATATATACCAAGTAAGTACTATTATTGAACTTGATAGTGAAATATTGGCTTTGCTTAAAATAAATTCAACAACTACACAAATTCTGTATCTAAGAAAGTCAAAAGAGATCCACATGAAAAAAATAGCCAAATAAATTCTAATCTTAGCAATAAATCGCCAGCCTCATTTAACTTAAGCGATTCCCTGGAACTCTTAAGTCAATAAATTCACTCACGATTTTCCAAAATTCACGAAATACTTTAACAAAATCAACTTCAAAGCTGGAACAAAGATTTCAATTAACAAGCAAATTAATTTGAAAGCTACTGGTGCCTATTGAAATTTGAATAAATCACAATGCGGACAGACGGTAAAAAAGACCAAGTCAGAATGATCTAGTAAAGAGAGCTCGACTAGAAGATACACTTAAATATTCAAACCAACATAGCAACAAATGCGTAAGTATGAATATATAATTTTCTTCCGTGTTTCATAGCCCATCTTGATGATATTCTTTACAGATAATCAATATATAAATAGAACTGTCACAGTAACTTCTGTTGTAGTTTTGTGTCCATAAATGACTTGAAAAAAGTTGAAGAAGAGCAGGCTAAAGAATAATATATATGGTAGAGTGGTGCATACCCATTGAGTTATATTTATAGTCAAATATTGGAAAATATTATGGATCTTCCAACAGGAGAGGACCATTCGTTATTTTCATCTGATGTTATTTTATTTATTTATTTATTTATTTAGTGTGAACAGAAAACAGTTTAGTTTTTTTAAAAGGATTTAATAAAACCATAATGCAGAATGCAATAAACTTAAAACGAAGAAATTAAATTATTAATTTTAAATAAAAGAAAAAATAAGTAAATAAAATAAAGGATATAATCTCAAAACAATAAATGATGAAGGATATGCAGATATTGTTGCTAGCAAAGGTTGAAACTGAGTCTTAACCTTTGTGGAGTTTATCTTTATTGATAAGAATTTATTCAGAAGCTGTGCTAATTCCTCTTGTGAAGACAGACTTACAATTTTGTTCTCAATATTATGAAATACACGATATCTTACAATATGTTCTCCAGCACTTATGGTCTCTGAGGTCGATGTGCTCATGGAGACAGACACACAGATAGCTACTGAGCAGGAATTCAAGTTGAGACTATAAAGACCGTCACACTTTGTGGAATTTAATGTGAGTTGTCATGTCGATGAAATAATGAAATGCCAAACTTATGATTTGGCAAATTCAAATCGAAAACTTAAGTGGAAGAATAAGAAGTAGTAATTTGATGTCAGACGACAATAGCGAAACAAAATGCATAGCAGAAGGCAAAAAAAATAAAGAAATACAAATTTGAAAAGATGACCCACGTTTTTGAAATGTTTCGGTGTTTGTCCGTGCCAACTACATAATACCTTATTATAAATGACCAAGTCGCGGCGAAACTTGGTAAAACTGCTGCCACAGCTCACGTATGTATGTGTATGTGTGTGTGTGTGTGTGTGGAAGGCGGATAGGTGATGTTTTCGGGCCTCGAGCAATTTGAAGTGTGACCGCGTAAACTGAATACGCGATTTATATTTAGACAAACGACGTCATCCGAACGCTCGCCCGCCTTTTGCGCTTGTGAATGAAAGTTTTGCGCTGCATGAGCCGACAAAGATCACATCGTCAGTCTAGGCCAGGCCAGGCCAGCCAAGCCGGGCCGGGCCGAATGATTTTCGCCAAGTCATGCTCTATCAATGCCTCGCAGAGAGACCGCACTTTGCCCGCAGTAGAGCACGACGCGTGCGCGGATGAATCATGGCGTCGCTCGCACCCGGCAATGTTCGTTGGGTTTTTGGGGGCGGGAGGGAGGCTAACGGCTTGGACTGTGGAGTCAAACTTGGTTAGAGTGGCTTGTATAGATTAGTAAATTAACACGTTGGGGCACAAAGAGCTCGCATTCATTTATTCATAAGCATTCATTAACTAATATACACGCCAGACTAAATTCCATTTTGCCATAATTAATATGGATTTCATTTGGTCTTTTTCCGCTAAGTCTGACGGTGTGGCAACTACGTGACTGCGTGTCGGCAGCGGCAGCTGCCACTTGTCGATTCCGTGGCAACAGTCAACTGTGTAAAAGATCTGGCTTGTTAACTGCAAACAGTTTGAGCCAATATACGTATTTGCACAAGTATTTGACACATTTGTCCCATGTGCTCCGAGTTATTCCCCGTTGCCAAAAAAAAAATCACTAAATAAATAATATTAAATACGCATCAGAAGAGATTAGTGAGAATTGGTTAGACAATTTCTGCATATTGTATAGTGCCTTTTGAAGACCCGGTTCCCTATAAGTTGGAAATTCGCGCCATTTATAAAAGTTCCCCCGAAGAGACCAAAAAAAGGGGGATGGTGGGGAAAAAAGAGGAGACGATTTCGCTGCAAGGTATTAAAGATTCCGCTCCAAAGTAATTAAAAGAGTTAAAACTGGAAGAGATGGAGCTGAGGGGTGTGCCATCGTGTTGAATCAATTATAAGCAACAATAACTAGCATGTATAATGATGTTAATTTCGATATTACGCGTATCAAGCAATCATAGTAATAAACCGATGGGGAATTAATAATTAGTTGCGATTTGAAAATCGTTTGTTAGCGAATAATTATTAAAGCATACGAAGGAAAATATACTATTATTTATTTCTTCACATTAATCGTCTATACTTAAAATATTATTTTAGCATGTGATGAGTTTTATCTTCTTTTTTTTAAATTTATATATATCTTTAAAAAAATGTTTTGCATTGTAGCATTATAGTTCATTTGTATATAATGTTAATTATGATATATAATTTGAATAAATTCGGCCTGGATTTTCCAAACTTTCCCAACTACTGAAAAACAATTTTCCTTACCTGTTTTTTTTTCTTTCTAGGGTTTCCCAAAACAATGTAAGCAAATCGAAATATCCAAAATGTGATTTCCCAACTACCTTTCTGAACAATTTCAATTTACCCAAATTGAAAGCAATTTAAACACATGAATTAATTAATTCATCATAACTGTCATGTGCTATTAATAACGACTTAAATCAGTTTCAAAATTGTAGCATTTGAACCTGATAATTATGGCAAGCACACAATACAAAAAATGTTTCCCGGCAGGTAATATTATTATTTTTTTTTTCTACACTAACCCAAACAACCCACACAAAAAGCACGAAGAGAACTGAGGGCTTGTGCGACTCAACAAAATCGTACAGCGAGCGGAGCGGGTTTCCCAGCGATCCCCCAATGACAGAGACAGAAGCCGAAACGCCGAAGGCGGCAACTACAATGCAAGTAACTTGAGCTCCGGCAAAGGAAATAAGACAGCAATCATGAGACACTACTAACGTCAACACAATACAACAGCAACAGCAAAAGCAACAATTACAACAGCAATACGCACAGGTGCTTTTACCAGCCGAAAGAGTGATAGAGAGAGAGGGAGAGAGAGCGAGAGCGAGAGAGAGAGGCCAAAGATCGCTCAGGAGAGCAATCGTTGGCGAATGGAGTGTTTCGGTATAAAAACGAATGCAGTAACAAAGTCGAGACATTCGCGCAAAAGAAGCTGCAACGAGCACAACGTGATAAGACGGATAAAGGTGATAGAAAGAGAAGAACAGTGTTGCCTAGCGCATTGGGCATTTTATTACATTATTAAGTGTCAAAGTATTAAACGAGGTGTTGCCAATTACCAACAAAGTGTTATATTAAATTCTACACATAAATAAGCACCGCAAATAAGAAAGCACAATGAATGTGGAAGAGTTTCGCAAATACGGCAAAGAAGTGATCGATTATATGTGCAATTATAGCACCAATATTGAGGAACGCGATGTGGCGCCAACATTAGATCCCGGATATTTGAAAAAACTATTGCCAGGTAATCCATCAATCATACACACAATAATTGTTGCTTATACATTTTAAATACGTTTCCTCAATGAAATCTAAAACTGCCACTGAAAAATTCATTCAAAAAATATTTTTAATATTTTGGCAGCCCATTTTGGGTACATGCTCAGCAAAATTCGTAAAACTATTTTGTGTATACAAATATTTTTGGCCAGTCTGACTGGCAGCACTCTTGAGATATTACTTGAATTTAGCGCAAGTGATGTATTGTAAACACCAATTAGTTAAATTCTTCTAAACAAATTAGCAAATTGAAATAGAACAACAAATATTTCACTTCGCACACAAAATATTCGGGCAGAAAAAAAAATTGAAAATCTGTACAAAATTTGAACAACAAAAAACAAAAAACTCAACTCAACAGGCTCTTCAGAAACTTGTGGATTCATGTTGACTAATTGCATGCAAACAATGCGAATTGACTTGTACCTCTCAATAAGCCCACATAGTAACCGTGAATTCGAAAAAACTAAATAAATAAAAAGTGTAGTGTATTTTTTTTATCTTTTTGGCGTGGGCACAATTTGGGGCATCAACTTTTTGAGCTGGAAGATTTTTGGTTTTCAAGCGAATTGTACGCAGTTTGTTAAGTTAAATATTTACGATTGATGAACACCACAATCTCTATAGTTCAACTAAACAAATCAATTAATTATGCGAACAAACACACACTCATCCACACACACACACACACGCACACACACACACACACGCACACACACTAAACACATGCACACCTCAGCTAGAAGTAGACAAAGTATGGATTGTGTGCGCTGATTCTCTCCGCATACTGCCAAAAATAACAAATAGAATATAAATATTGATGTGCGCTGATTTAGCATCTATTTTATAGGTGCTAAAATACATGGGCATTCAATGTGTACACTGTACAGTCATCTCTCAAGTTTGCGAACTTTTCAAAATGACAATTATAAATATTTATTCCTTAGAACATTATTTTAATCTTCAAAGACCTTAAGAATTGTATACTAAAAAATCGTTCAACTTAAATGAATTATTTTCGGATTGCTGTAAAAAATTTATATTATAGTTTCATTAGTATTTACAAACAATATTTTACAACCAAAACAGCGTATATTTAATTCGTAAATGAGAATCATTAATTATCATAAAAATACAACAACAAAAAATAAATATAAATAAATCTATAAAAAAAACAATATTCATTTTGAGATATTTTGCATAAAATAAATAACATATATTTTTAATAGCAAATAAGAATCATAAACATTAAAAAAAATGATTATCGAAATAATATAATTATTTAAATTAACATTTGTTTGAGCTTAAATAATACCAATAAACACCAATGTTTCGCAGCATTTATTATTGTTATTATTATTAATATAAGCAAATAAGAATCACATAATGGGGGGATTACTGTACTTCACTGTATTGTGTACACTATTTAAAGCACGCGGATCTCAATTAAATATTTCTATATTTATTTTACAGCTGACGCGCCCCAATCGCCGGAATCGTTTAAAGATGTGCTCGAGGATTTTGAGCAAAAGATTATGCCGGGCGTTGTGCACTGGAATCATCCGAAATTCTTTGCGTACTTCCCATCGGGCAACTCATTTCCATCCGTCCTGGGCGATATGCTGAGCAGCGCCATTGGCTCGATTGGCTTCAGCTGGGCCAGTTGCCCGGCTGCCGCCGAGCTCGAGACGATTGTGATGAACTGGTATGCAAAGGCACTGGGTCTGCCCAAGGCGTTCGTATCCGATGCACCCGGCAGCACTGGCGGCGGTGCCCTGCAGGGCTCCGCCTCCGAGTGTGTCCTGGTATCCCTGATAACGGCCCGTGCCCGTGCCATCAGCGAGCTGAAGGGTCAGACCACTGTCCACGACAGCGTCTTTCTGCCCAATCTGATTGCGTATGCGAGTCGCGAGGCGCACTCCAGCGTGGAGAAGGCAACCAAAATGGCGCTGGTTAAGCTGCGCATCATCGATGCCGATGAACGTGGTCGGATGCGTGTGGATCTGCTGGAGCAGGCCATACAGAACGATACGAATGCGGGACTGACACCGTTCTTTGTGGTGGCCACGGTGGGCACCACCGGTGGCTGTGCCTTCGATGATATTTCTGAGATTGGCAAGGTGTGTCGCCAGGTGTCCAGCATTTGGCTGCACGTTGATGGCGCCTACGCCGGCAACTCTTTCATTCTGCCCGAGATGCGGGTGTTCTCTGCGGGCCTGGAGTACGCCGACTCCTTCAATACGAATCCCAACAAACTGCTGCTGACGAACTTTGACGCCTCGGCCCTGTGGGTGCGCGACGTGATGACCCTGAAGAGTGCACTCAATGTGAATCCATTGTATCTGCGGCACGAGCACATGAATGGCGTCGACTACAGACACTATGGCATTCCGCTGAGTCGTCGCTTCCGTGCTCTGAAATTGTGGTTCGTCTTTCGCACATACGGCGTGAAGGGACTGCAGGAGTACATACGCAATCACATGGTCTTGGCCAAGAAATTTGAGATGCTTGTGCGCAAGGACGAACGCTTCGAGGTCCGCAACGATGTCCACTTGGGACTCGTCTGCTTCCGCATGCGGTAAGTTCAACAACTAGCATCACTAGATCAATACTTAATTTAATTTTTTTAAATAAGATTCTAAATTTACGTCAAAAAGACGCATGTTAACCGATATTTGAGCGCTTGTGAAAAAACATTTTATTTATTTAAAAATATCAAAGAAGCAGACAGGAGTGTGCCAACTTCCTTTCGAACAAAGAATTTCGTACAGATATCCTGTTTTAGATTTGCCGTTAAAAATAGTTTTAATTAATTCAATTAAATAATTAAAATTAATTAAGAACTTCGAAATTAAATTCCTTATTTTGCCTTCTTAGAAAATGTGTTAAATTAAAAGTTACAAGTCACAAAGCTAATCAACAGTCAAGCTACCCTACTCTCCAAATTTGAAAACCAATTGCTAGCTTGCACACGTATAGAAAGTATTGCGGCTATCTTCACACACATTATTAGCTCTGTGTGATCTGCTAGAAATATTGCTACTATTTTCGCACACATTTATGTAAGCCTTTAGCCCCTAATAGAAAAAGTGTTGCTGCTCACTCGCACCACTTAACAGACAATACATTTATTTATGTATGTATTTGTGCTCGCACACATGTGCATACACATAAAAGTAACGGGTTCAGTTTCTAACAGAGAAAATTACATAGCGAAGCCAACACAAATAATGAACTGAGTTCGCTACTACTAATCCTGAAAAATGTTCGGCTGCTTGCGTTCGGGCTCTCGCTCTCAGCACACGAAGCGCAGCAGCTGAAAGAGAGAATTTCCCCAAGTTCTCAGCTCAGTTTTTAGTCCATTGCTCGCCTCTAAGTATTGTTGTAATGTAATTTAACATTTGGCGCACGCAGAAAAATAATTTTTGTTTGTTTTGTTTGCATTACTTTTTAGAACGGGCGATGAACCGAATCATCTGTTGTTGGCACAAATCAATCACTCGGGCAAAATGCACATGACGCCGGCCAAGTTTAATGGTCGCTATGTGATACGTTTCTGTGTGACGTATGAGCATGCCACGGAGAAGGATATTGTGGATGCGTGGAGTCAGATCAAAGGATTCGCCGAGGAAATCTTAAGGGATGCACAATTGGAGATCAGCTCGGCACCGGTGACACCGGAAACGGAACGCACCAGCTCCGAACCTGTCGTTTCCGGCAAGCCACCGATCAAGAAGAAGCTGACGCGAACCAAATCGTTGCGTTTCTCCTTCACCCGCAGCATTTCACGGGAACAATTCCAGAGTCAGAGCGAGCATCTTATGGATGGCTGTACGCCCATTTTGGTTGTAGATCCCAAAACAATACAGCTGAATTTTCAGCAGGCAACAGAAAGCAATCAAAGCAACAATAACAACCACAATAATAGTAATACAACAAAACTGAAGGATATTTCCGATGTGGACACGGATGAGGCGAGCAACTGATCAGATCGTGCATAAGGGAATAATGCAAATCTGTAGATAGTATTAGCTGTGTTTATTTCTGGTATTACAAACGAGCTGAAATGAGGCCTGTGTATCCACAAAATCAGTCGATTTGAAATTGCTCAATTGAATTTAAGTACATATTTATATAGTTTGTAAGTTGCACTGCTGAATTTCATATCATTTATTGTTGGGTTCCTATTGCAACCAGTTTAAAGTTAAGTTAAAAGCTCTCATGTACCACAAAAACCCCACTTATTTATAAACATAAACATTTACTTAGCATTTGATATGCGCATTTTTTAAAAATACATATCTACCTGAAAGTATTTTATTTGGTTTTACATTTGGGTTTCAATTGTGATTGCTTTAATATTTCTCTTTAATACTTAAGAGTAACAGAGACAGCAATAAGATGCTTGAGATTTGATGACATTTAAATAACAAACAATAACAACTCAAATTAAACAGTATAAAGTGCACTTGATGTCTGCTGAATTCAGCAAGCAAAGACGGATATCATCCAAGTTTCATAAAGATAGATGATGACGAACTTATCATATACCCTATGAGATCCGAGACTTCTTTCGAATGTGCTCTGCAAGGCAACTATAATAACAACTACAATTATAGACTTACCTTCTATTTTGCATACGCAAATACCAGTTCCACTTATTATATAGGTCTGCGAATATTTTTTAGTTTGCTAAACACACAATTACACAATTAAATGTAAATTGAGCAGTCCGAGGAATATCAACACAATTTCAATAAGGTAAACAATAGCCACATGTGAGAGCACAGTTAAAAACGATTGCCGGCCTTTGCATTATATCGATAGTTTAAGCAGGACTGTAATTTGCTGGCCTTTTGAAAAGTATCGATAGGTTCGGCACGACAGTTAATCGATGAATGCATATACATCGCTGGAAAACGTAAACAAACCGCAACCGGCGCGTTTTGTTGTTAAACGTTTGCATTTCGTATATTATTTATTAAATATGCCGAATTGGAATCAAATTCAATCGCAATTGCGCAGCTCAAACAATCCCGTTGTGTTCTTCGACATAGCCGTGGGCACAACCGTAAGTTGACATAAACACAAATATCTCTGTCCTAAAACTCTCCATTCTTTGGCCAGGAAATTGGACGCATGATTTTTGAGCTATTTGCTGACACTGTGCCGCGAACGGCGGAAAACTTTCGACAATTCTGCACGGGAGAATATAGACCGGATGGCGTGCCAATTGGCTACAAGGGGGCCAGTTTTCATCGAGTCATCAAGGATTTCATGATACAAGGCGGCGACTTTGTGCAGGGCGATGGCACCGGCGTCACCAGCATTTATGGCAACACATTCGCCGACGAGAACTTTACGCTCAAGCACGACTCACCCGGCCTGCTGGCCATGGCCAACAGTGGACGGGACACGAACGGGTGCCAGTTCTTCATCACGTGTGCGAGGTGTAACTTTCTGGATGGGAAACATGTTGTCTTTGGTCGCGTTCTGGACGGTCTTCTGATCATGCGCAAAATTGAGAACGTGCCAACGGGACCGAATAATAAGCCCAAACTGCCCGTTACAATATCACAATGTGGCCAAATGTAGCATAATTTTGTTGTATAATAAATTTACAATGCGATTGCAAAGATCAGTTATCGCTATAGCTTAGATATCCTTATTGTAGTAGGGATACGCCTCGGCCATTGCCTGCTCCTTGCGCAGCGTCTGACAATCCTCAACCATGAAACTGCAGAAATGGAGAATTGATATTTAAATTACTGATTACTGACTATTCATTGTTATAGTTTAATTGCTACCCACTCGTAGTAAAGGGAAACCAAAGGCACCGTTGCCAAATGCCACAGCGAGTGTGCGTCGAGCACCCAGAGGATGGGCGGAAAATCCAACAGTTCCAGTCCCATGGCCAGTGCGAATAGAACATAAAAGCGTAGAATGCGCCTATAATACGGACGACGATAGCGCACCTGATGGCACCAGACAAACCAGCCGACGGCTGAGAGGACGCCTGTGCCAATGTTCACTTTCATATTGAAGGAGTAATTGAATTTGCCCACGCTCAAGTAAGCAAAATAGTTGATATAATAGGAGACAAATGCCAGTGTGATGACCCCACGCAGAAAGAGAGAGTATCGATGCAGCATCCTCATCACCATGCAGTACAGCGTGCACAGCACAATGGAGTAGGCAAAGGCGTAGTCCATCAGCTCCGTCAATGGGAAATCTCTCGTATGGAATATCGCTGACCATATCCAGCCATTCATGCATACCTACAAAGAAATTGAAATATCGAAACAGCTTAAGAGAACGTTTCTCTGATTCATCTTGAGCACTTACCAAGCTGAAAATGTGCGCCAACTTGTAGCAGGGACTATCTGGACGGACTGTCCAACGAAATTTGCGCAACATACGCAAGTGCATGACAAAATTTAGAATGGAGAATATTACGGAGGCTGGCTCCTGCATGCCGAACAGACGCAGAAATGGCCATTTGCCATAGAATTGTGGAATTGGCCAACCGCGTTCGAGAAATGCAAAAACTGTGCGCCACATGCAGCCATAGGAGCACTCGTCGGCACAGCTCCAACCAAAGATGCGATCGAATATCGTTTGGCCATAGAAACTTATCGCCTGCTCCTGTATCTCCAAGCCATCTGCAATTGTCCACACTCGGATTAGTTGTATAATGTTTAATTTTATTTAATTTTACTACTTGCCAGCTGAACAATTTGTGCGTTCGCAATTTTGGCGACAATTGTGAAAAAACTGTGTGCGATCGCCATTTGATGCTGTTGCCAGCAGCGATTTGCTTAACAGCAGCAGCAGACATATTGCACTAATTTCTGTATTAAGTCTAGTCATTGTTAATGATTTTTAAAAGTTTTCAGTCAAACATTTTGTAAACAAATCACGCCGCTATTGATTTATCTCTGATTAGGGCTGCCATGCTACAAATGCAAATGCATATTGCTCGTGCTACCCGATTTCACTGAAGAGCAGCGACAACTATTGAATCTATTCATTAATATACATTTTTTCCATCGATTGCTTTTCAAGAATTTCAATTTGCGTGTTTTCCAATTAATTTCAATTGTTTTGTTTACAAAACGCAGCACGACCCGTTTGACAGTCTGGCAACGCTAATCAGCTGTCAGCACTTTCACCTGCCCACAAAAAGTGTTTATACTCGCGTATTTATTACAAAATTACACTTGGGCTGTATATGTGTGTGAAAGAAACAGAAAATATTATTATTCATACGTTAATATCATGAATTGAGCTCTAATGCGATATATACTTTTCGCATAAGCGTTAGTATTTTTCTTCTTCCTGCTCTGCATTGCAATTGTGTTTGTGTTTGTGTGTTTGCTTTTGTATTTGTTTGTGTGTGTGTGTGTAAGGAAAAAGACGCAACTAGATGAGAAACACATAAATTATTGCTAAACAAATACAAAAACAAACGAAAAACACCAAAAGCAGCAAAAGCAACAAACAAACATGCGAAAAATGCAATCGAACAAAGAGCAACAACAATTGCATTCACACGCTTAAACGGATGTTTGTGTGTGTGTCTGTTTGCATTTGTGTGTGTGTGTGTGTTTATTTCTTAAATTTAGAATATGACGTTAGAGAGTGCCGTATAAATTAGAAGAGCAGCGAAAAGGAGTGTGACCAGGTCAGTCTCCAAATCTGCATGTCCGAATTTCTGTCGTCGCATGCCAGCGGCACTGCGAACTCTGGCAATGAGTTCGACAATCATCAGAGACTAACCCAGCAGCAGCAGCAGAGATTATTGACGACGCGTAAGCCACAAAATCTAAAGGTGAGGCTGGAAATCTCCACAAGCTGTGCATAGTTAATTCTTGCTAGTTGCTTGCAGCGAGAGCCTTTAGTTTTCTTCATAATGCGTCTGAATCTGAAGGCGTTGCTGCTGTTCCTCACAGTGGCCGTGATGGTCATCACACTGGGCATTTATATGCGCTGTGCCGCCTTCAGTTTTTCGCCGGACTTTATGCGGCAGCTGGGCAGACATCGACACGATGTCGACACAATCTCGGCCAGCTCATCCTCATCCGCTGGGCAGCAGCTGGGTGCGCCACTGCAGGACATTGAGTGCGCCATCAATCAGGAGTACAGCATTCACTGCAAGCGCGACGAGAACGCCAACGAGGTCTATGTCCCCTTCTCGTTCCTGCGTCAGTATTTCGATGTAAGCGGTGCGGTGACGACGACAAACACTGGCAGCGATCCTCCGGCCAAATTCAATTGGATGCACAGCAACGCGAAGGTAAATCTGCCCAAGGGCAAATACGATCCGCGCGGCGTCTTCATGTACTTTGAGAACTACAATGTGGAGGTACGGGATCGGGTGAAGTGCATCAGCGCCGCCGAGGGTGTGCCAGTGAGCACCCAGTGGGAGAAACGTGGCTACTTCTATCCCACCCAAATAGCACAATTCGCATTGGCGCACTACAGCAAGAATCTGACGGAGCCGACGCCACGGACTCACATCCTCGAGGATGCGGATGGCAATCAGTGCGAGTGGACAACGCCCAAGACCAGCAATATGACACGCATCTGGCACCACAAGTTCAACACGAGCATTGTCCAGTTCGAGACGACCATTGGCTACGAGAGCGCCATCAGCATCCAGTTGAATCAGACACAGGATCTGGTGCTCAGTGTCGATCTGCTGCTGGTCACCAACAGCAGCAGCCTGATGGTCACCGTTCTTAATCGGGACACGAGGCACAGCTACAATCTGCACTACATTGCCGCCGAACTGCTGCTCAGCGTGCAGGAGTCGAACATCTACTATGGCCTGGGCAGTGGCTCGCTGAACCGTTGGCGTCACATCACCCGGGATCTGCACATCGATGTGCAGAAGGGCATCGTTATGGGCGACAAGCGGTCGCCGTTGAAGGTGCGTCGCAGCGATCTGGAAGTGCTATCGATTGCCTTCCTCGGCATTGGCTTCTACGACAATGTCACGCTCTCGACGAGCGATCATCTGGCGCATTTCTACGATGCCGCCGAGTGGTTTGTGCACAATCAGGATCTCAAAACGGGTGGCTGGACGAATCCTGTGCGTCGCAATCTCAACGGATTTGCCGAGCTGCGTCCCGGCTGGATATCGGCCATGGGTCAGGGCCATGCCATTTCGGTGCTGGCGCGTGCCTACTGGCATTCTGGCGGAGATGTGCGCTACCTCAAGGCGGCATCGCTCGGCCTGCAGCCGTATCGCATCAAGTCCCGGGACGGGGGTGTTCTGGCCCAATTTATGGACAAATATTATTGGTAAGATTAGTTGGAATTCTAATGCACCTGCTCGGGAATCAACTTGTTTATTTGTGGTCGATGTGTAGGTACGAGGAGTATCCCACGACGCCGGCATCGTATGTGCTCAATGGTTTCATCTACTCGCTGCTCGGCCTCTACGATCTGAATAGCACGGCACCGGGTAAGATTGCCCGGGAGGCGGGCAAACTCTTTGCCCAGGGCATGCACTCGCTGAAGAAGATGCTGCTGCTCTACGACACCGGCTCCGGCACCAGCTATGATCTGCGCCATCTCAGTCTCGGCATTGCACCGAATCTGGCACGCTGGGATTATCATGCGACGCATGTGAATCAGCTGCTCCTGCTGGCCACCATTGACACCGATCCGCTGATCGCTCAGACAGCCGAGCGCTGGAAGGGTTACATGTTTGGCAAGCGGGCCAAACACAACTGAGAACGAAGGAAGCTGGCGGCGGTGGCTGCGGCAGCATCGTGGCAACCACATCGTCGCCGCCGCCTGCTGAACGATGATAAGGAGAAGCAGAAGCAGAAGCAGGAGGAGTAGGAGACCCAACCAAACAAGTGATATTTTTTGTAAAAAACCATTCGAAATGGTTGCGTCTATGCCGCGTCTCTTTCCACTTTAGATTTAGTATCAACTGGCATCGAATTTGATTTTATTTTTGATGGGAATACTTTTCCATATTCGTCCCGCATATGTGCTTAACTTGTTTCAGTTACTGTTAGCTGTTAGCTGTTAGCTATAAGGATATATAATTGTACCTATCTTCTTCGTGTATACCTTATTATTGCATAATCATTATTAATGTTAGTTATTACGATCGATCGATTAGCATCTGAAACTATGTTTGTTGACTATAGCCAAATTGTTTCCTACGTAGTTTTGCACGCGTATATTTCACTGGACAATATCGGACACATAACATTTATCATAATCTAAAACTTAACTTAACGAAAAGTGATCTTTGGCACGTCGTAGCTTAAATACCCCATAAGGATTAGCATTAGCTGACTACGGTTCTATCGAGAACTCGTCACACTTTTCTATCGTAGTCGGTGATTTGTTTTTTTTTACAGCTCTTACTAAGTAGAGATCGTTACACTCAAGCCACACCCCTTGTATAAAGTAAAATGTAGAGCTTAGCCTAATATATATACATATATATATATATATATATATATGTGTGTGTATATATATATAGATAGTAACTGTTAGATGCATAGATATATATATATATATATATTTGGGAACACTCTTCTAAAACAAAAAAAAAACGGTTACTTTTAGTGTTCCAACTCAAAAACCTAACTGCCCCATTGAAACTGAATAACTAATGTCAAACATATTGCGATATTTGTTGGATAATTATTCAATTGATATTATTTACAAGCCCAACAATTAATTTGCAGATTTAACAATTATCCCCTTCTTATTTTGGCGTATCGCAATATGGAAAAAAAAAATGAAGAATTTGGATGTGTGTATTATTAGTGTAAGCATTTGAGAATTTCTCGACTTAAACGATGCCATTCCATTGAATTATTTCAAATTAACATTAATCTTTAGTTGTACAACTGTCAATTAATGTACTAATATTATTATTAACTTTTGTGTATTCTAAATCCCAAAAAAAAAAACAAATCGAGACTGTTAACAAAGAAGAAAGAACGAAAAACTAAAGCTATTAATTTTAAATTACGTTTTATGTTTAATGTAATCCTCGTACTTATTACCCCATTTCTCTTGTGTTATCAATTTTATTTACAAAAAAAAAAAATATATAAAACGCCTTGGTCGACATAATTTTAACTAAATACATACAAGTCTCGACTTAAACAACTACTCAACACCTTGTGGTGGGCTGGGCGATGGGGATTCTGAACGATTCTGGCGGACAGCTCAACGTCGCTTCGATTTGAGGACATGCGATCGAATGGAGGGTGGACCACTGCGTCGCTCCACTTCGAGAATGAAGGCGTTCTCCATTTGATCGCATATCAGGTCGAAGAATATATTGGCAATGTTGCTGTGCAGCAGCGATTTGAACTCGAAGGCCACCCGAAAGTCCAGGACACATGACTTGGGTATGTCCTTGAGGCCCGGACTGAAGCGCCATTCGTTGAGGAGGTAGCTGAACAGGCGTCCATCATGGCATTCCGATCTCACCAGGCCTGGCGGCTCCAGTGTCACGCGCGACGTGTACGCCTCATTCAGCGGCGGAAAGCCAACAATCAAATCCGCCTTGAATCCATTTCCGCCGCCGCTGGTGTCGATGCTGTGCACATGCGATTTCTTCACATATGGCACAAACTTGTAATAGTTGCTGACATCGCTGACCACGCTGTACATGTCCTGCACGGAGTAACTGCAATGGCATCTGGTAAATAAATCATTACTGTTTATGGATTCCCCAACTTGGACTCACCCAACGAGCTCCTTTTTGGTGTACGAACGATTTTTGTTGCGGAAGTCATTGAACGTTATGAAGGAGCGTTGGATGCCATTCATATAGTGTCGCCTACCGATCTGCTGCTGCTGCCAACTGCAACGGAAAACGCTGCGATTTACAAGCAACAGTTTTTCAAATCTTAATTTATACACATTTATATAGAGAGA
The DNA here is from genome assembly GCA_035041615.1 of Drosophila anomalipes. Classification (NCBI taxonomy): domain Eukaryota; kingdom Metazoa; phylum Arthropoda; class Insecta; order Diptera; family Drosophilidae; genus Drosophila; species Drosophila anomalipes. The sequence goes on from JAWNKZ010000041.1 coordinate 845,964, forward strand.
TATCCAGATAGATTTGAACGATTTAGGCAAGGGTTGCCAGGCACTTGGATTATATAATTGGCATTTACCTGCTGACCTTGATTCAATGTAGCGCCGTAGAATTCTTACATCCAATGCTTTCAGTGTGCTTCCCTTCAACATTTTCAGCAAAATCCAGTTCTGCACCGGCAAATAAATCCAATCCGAGATAGACAAAAAAAGATATAAATCTGCACCCCTCAAACACAAATCGCGCAATGCAAAACAGCTGGGCGAATGGCGTTGCCACAATTTTAAAAATACGCTTCTCTTGTTATTTTCTTAGCTCTTTTAATTTTTGTTCTACATAATGGCGCAGAAGGAGCGCTGTTCCTCTTGCGACACCGCCTCCCCAGACAGCTCCTTTTGCTTTAGCTCCAAGTAGGTGTTCTCGTTGCGCTTCTCCAGCCAGTCGGGCAGAGGTTTGGCCCAATCCTCGGGCGGCGACTTTCGCTTCGCCCACGTATCGTTGGCGAAATGTGCGCGCAGTCTTGTCATCCTTCGCAGTTCCTCGCTCTTGATGATGGCGGCGCCAGCTTCCATGTCATTGCCATTCGACTGCTCGTAGCGTTCGCAGTTCCTAAAATCTGTCAGCCATTGCGAGCAGTCGGCATCTTTGCCGAATATGAAATATTGATGAAAGCGCGCCTTGAAACTGTTGCAGTCATCATACTCATCTTTATACAGATGACACGGACGTATCTGTGTGCATTAAACTTTGAGTTGTGTATGTCATTTAATGGAGTAATACTTACAGCCCATGTATCATTCAATTTAGCATTGTTATTACTGTCTTTTGTCTCAGCATTTTCATTTATTGCAGACATTATATAAAAAAGCGTGTGAAATTTATTGCATCAGCTGAGTTTTGTTTACTACGCTGGCGAGGTTGCCAGATCGCTCAAGTCAGTAAAATGCAATTCATATTTAGCTCAAATATATACATTTATTATCTTTAATATGTTTATGTTTTTATTGCAAATAATTGCACAATTAAAGAATCCATTTACTCGAAAACACTTATGTAAATTGAAATGGTAGGCAATATCGCATTATAAGATATTGTTTTGCAAATATACACAACTATGGTAAACGATTGACAATGAAATATTTTTACAATTCAAATCGTTGTTGTATGCAGAAATATATAATATATGTATATATATATATAGAAATAAACGTGTGTTTTATGCGTTATGTATGCTTAAAGGGGTCAACACTCATTTAAAGCCTTTCAAAGTGAATTTCATCAAGCGTTTTCAGCACATTACAACAGAACTTAAAAAATTAAAATAACGTTTTTTTTTCATCTTTTTTTTGTGATTACAATTTTACTTACGATTACAAATTACAAAACTAAACCCGATGGCATGTTTAAACTAAATGGTAGTCAAAAATATACAATATGCTGCTGCTGTATTACCAAAATATTTTTGTCGGGAAAAAATCACTTGTAGATTGTTCTTACAATAAATTGTATCCAGAACCAGTTTCGATTCCGCTTTCATTTCATTTCCTTTTTTTTTTTTTTGTTTTGTTTTTGTACACATCTAAACTGGGTAAGAGAATTGAATTTTAGGGCGGGGACAGACTACGACAGATCAAAGCATATATATGTATGTATATATATATATATATATATATATCTGATTTGTGCTTACATTATTGTAAAATGTATATAGATGTATATATGTAAATGAAGTGTTTTTTTTTATAACTAATTTTAAGCTTTAGTTTGACTTTTAAGACTTAGTTGCTAAAAAAACAGGCAATTTCTGTTTTGGGATCTGGTTTTTTTTTTTTTTTTTTTTTTGTTTTCTTATCTTTTGTTGTTCTTTCATGTTGTATGTAGGAGCTGCTCAGGGTAACCACCATCGCGGGTCCATCAGTTCCAGGACACTTTCCAATTGCAGCAGTTGCAGCTAGGGATGATGCAAGCAACGACTCGACAGTTAGTATTTGTTGTGCTGCGCCAGCAACTGCATGTCCGTCAGATACTTGATGATGTGCACCTTGGCCTCGGCCTTTTGCCGCACGCCCAGCGTGTTGAGCATATCGGTGACGACCATGCCAAACGATTGATCCTCGGCGCTGACCGCCTGCGACACATTGTTCTGGAATATCTTGATGGTGTTCAGCATGTTGTCACTGTGCTCCTCCTCGCTCCGCTCCCGCTTCAGTGGCGGCTCATAGAAATATGGCTTCTGGTCTTTGCCCACTGCGGTGGCCAGTTGTGCATCGCCCGTAACCGTTATTTCTATGGGGGCAACTAACATTATTATGGCATAACCATAACCATTAAGATGGCTGTGAACTCATCACTCAACACTCACCGTGCGGATGGGTCAGCGCTTGGGCGGATGTTGTTGCACTTCCGTTGAAGGGTTGTGCGAACAGATCGACGACAGTCTGCTGCTGGGCCTGCTGCTGCTGCGTCGGATCCGCCACCTGGCTGGAATTCTGGCTACCGTTGGCACACTTGCCCAGCAACGATTCCCGATATTGTCGTATGGAGTCCACGAGGAACTGCATCTGTTTGAAGTAGCGCCAGCGCGATTCTTGGCACAATTTCATTTCGCGCGCAAACTTGTCGCGCAAACTCTTCCATCGCTTTGTACATTTTTGTTCTGCACAGGAAATATACAAAATAAATCAAATAAAATGCAGTATTCTGAGAAAGTCAAGTTTTGTTTATTTTTTATATCGGCTGTCAAGTTTATTTTAGATGGGGGTGGCAACGCCACAAGCAAACGTCATCGTCAGCGTCAGCGTCAGCCATATGTGCGTCAAGTCAAATTGCAAACCAAAACAAACCGCGAGACGTCAACGCCGCCGTCGTCGTCGTTGCCGTTGTCACTCCTGTTCTCTCTCTCTCTGTCGCCCTCTTCCCCCCTCAGTTGAACAATCGACGTTAGCTGTTGGCAGAAGCAGCAACTGAGCAGCTGAGCTGCTGAGACTGAATCCGTGGCACGCCAGCAGCAGCGAGACAGCAGCAGCTTCCGAGCGCTTCCCGCTGCTGCTGTCGACGTCGACTACAACTACGAGTTGATTCTGCCCGCTTTTGGTATTGGTAACGCCAGCAACCGCGCGGCCCACTCACAGAATCTGTGGCAGTCTTCGCATTTCATTTTCTACGGCTGCTGCATTCATTCAACAAATGGGCGCCAAAACGTTATTCAAAATGCTTGCATAATTTATTGATGGAAAAACCAGCAAAAATCAAAATTTTAAACTCTGCATATATATGCGAAAAAATTAGTAGAACGGATGGGGAAGGGGGCAACGCAAGCAACGGGAGGTTGGATTTTTTTTCTTTTTGGTATACACACATTCATTGGGTATACTCATAATATGAAATGAAAGCTGTTCGGTTGGTCGACGATTTGCTTGTATGTGTGTGTGTGTGTCAGTAGCTCATATCTGTGTGCGTGCGTGTGTGAGTGACAACACCACCACCGACAGCAGCTGCTGCAGCGACGACGACAGCAGTAGCAGTGGCAGTTGTATAAAAATAAACGCTGGCGCAGGCAGCGTGTGTGCGACAAAGACAACTACTGCGACGCAAAAGTACAGCAACTTCAAAAATGTTGACTGCGCGCACACAGCGCCGTCAGCGCAGCCAGGTGCGCTTTTGAGGCGCCCAATTTGGGGCTATAAATTCAATTATGACTGCAACTTGGGATACAAATTTTCTTGTTTTAGCAATTTATTTCAAATGAGGAGATAAGTCAAAATTAGAGTCGAAATTAGATTACGGCATAGTCATGGTGATTGTGCCTCTCAGGAAATCACATGTAAACTCGATGACAACACCAAGCGCGCCCAACCCTCACAGTGAGCAGTGCCGCTCCTAAGATTTCACAATTGTCTGTCGCGTCTCCGTTGCGTCGCCGTTCACTTTTGCGTCGTTTCTGTACACTTGCTTTTGCTGCCCGCCTGCTGCCGACGCCCGCTGCAGCCTTCCACCGCTGCTACTACTGCTGCTGCGACGAACGATGTCGCCGTCTCACTGTTGCTAGCCTGCTCTGCCCCTCTGCCTACTTAGAATTAATCAATTTGCTGCAGCGACGGCAGACCCTCGTCTCGACTGATACCCACTAACCAATTTCACTTGCTGCTGCAACATTCAGTAAATTTTTCTGAATTTGGCCAACAAATTTCACTTACCACCGACGCCGAGGGTTTCGGCGATTTGCTTCCAGGTTTGTGCTTTGCGCACAAAATGCTTGTAATTGTAATGTGAACGATCGTAAATAACGGGATTCATTTTGACCGCCTCAATCAGATTGAGATCAAACTGCTGCTCCAGGTTGGCATCCAGTTTATCCATTTCGATGGCTGCACTCAGCGTGTGCACTGCGAGAAACAAGCGGGCAACTTAATACAAATACTACACATATATGTGTATATATGTATTTGTGTGTGTGTGTGTGTGTATATATGTTTGTATGTGTGTAAATTGGGCACTTTTATCATGGAATTAACGAAAGCAACAAGACTCACTTTGCTTCTTTCGCTTGCTAATTGTTGTTAAATAATTGGCGCGCGCGCACCCTTTTTAGTTGATTTGTTTTTATTTTGATTTTGGTCTTCTGTTCGAGGAGGAAACGTCGCGACGTCGACGTTCAATTTTATTCCTCAGTCGCTCTCAGTCGCTGCCAACGGTGAATTTTTGTTCCAAGAATGCAGCAGGCAGCGCAGTCTACTTTTCTAGTATTGTGTATATTTTAGCACAGCCAGCCGCAGCGACGATTCGACGTCAAATAAAGAGACGTCGACAGCGTCGCGACGTTGTAAGTCAGCGTTGGCTGAATATTGCTTGCCTGCTTGCACATATGCGCGACGCTTGCTTCCTCTTTTTCTCATGTTCAAGTGCGGAAAAGTGTTGGTTAACGTTCAACAGCCGTGTGCGGTGTGGTGTTGGCTAGCTTTAACATATTTAATCGCATATATCGCTCACGAGCCGATATATAAGTCCAAGCGATAGTTATATTATGGCGATAGTTTATTTTTCATATTTATATTATAAATTCAAAAATAGTTATTGTTTTTCAATCTGGAGCAGCAGATAGAACAACGTTATTTTTACTTATTTATTTTATGTTTAAAGGCTGAGGCAAATGCTCTGCACTTGACGGGGTATCACAACTTTTCGTATGCGAATCGTGGCGAGAGTGATGCCAATTTAGCCGTTTTCCGGTCGAATTTTATCCCCTTATTTGTTAAACGGAATAATTAACATTTTATGCTGTTTTCTATATATATATTTTTTTAAAATGTTTTCAAGCCTATCCCGTATTCATAGAATATCCCGCTTTAAGTTCGATTTAAATGAAAAACAAGTGATTTTAAAATTATTTAATTTTATGTATTTCGGTTTCGCTTTCGGTGTTTATACAATTTGCCTGTTTCTGAACAAACATATTGCATAGTTGTGTTTTATGAATGAATGAACAAAAATCCTTGCCTAAAATGTTGTATTACATTTACTTGCTATAATCAAAAAAAAAAACATGGTTCTACTGCATCTGAAGAATTGAAAACAATCTGTAGTATGCTAATTTAGTTTTAGTTACTTAAAAGTATGTTAAGGTTTAAACAATTTTCATCAATTTTTAGTGTGTTCTTGTGTGTGTGTGTGTAAAGAGTATGGGTAACAATGAATCATAAATGTAAATAATAATTGCTCTTAACTTATTCATGTGTGTGTTTGTGTGTGTGTGTGTGTGTATTCAAAAAGGAATGACTTAAGAGTTAGTTAAAAATTCTTCTTAGCAGTAATTATCTTGTAGAATTTGTTGTTGTTTGTAACACGAAACCGGATTAGCAGCAACTAATTAAAAAGAGAAGGAATCAAAAAATAAAACCAAATAACGCAAGCAAATTTAGTTATTTTTCTCTTTCTTTTTTTTTTTTTGTGTTTCAAAATGTTCAAAATATGTGGCTTACATTGGTTTTTTGTTTTTAATTTTACATTTAGTAATCATTTATATTGACAAACTTTAAACTTAATGCTAAGCAATTTTACAATGTGTTCAGGAAGTGGAATTAATCGCAACTATAATTTTTAGATCATATTTTCTTCATTGTTGCTGGTATTTTTGGAGAACTGACACATTTTGGGTTCGGTTTGCTATAGTTTTTTGTTTGTTTTTGTGTAATGTTTATATTATTGTTGTGGGTTGTTTTTTGCTTTTGTGTTTTTTTAGTATTCACTTACAACATATCATCATCATTTTTTTTATACTCCTTTTGATTATTACATTTTAGTTTTTGTCGGGGTTTTTCTTTGTTTTTTTTTTGTAGTTTTATTTTTTTTTTTTGGGGGGTTGAGTTTAGAATATTTAGCTTAAAATGTAACGAAACAAATGTGTTTTTTTTTTCTTTTTCTAATGGGGTCCTTCTTATTTTCCATTTGTTTTTTGTTTATCAAAATATGATGTGTGTTCTTGTTGCTGTATTTTGTTGTGTGTAGTATGTGTATAGGTGTGTGTGGGTGTAGGTGTATAATTAAATTTATAACGTACAAAGACGATACAGTTGCAGATCATACTCTTTTTAACCATCATGCTTTCTCTTCTTGCCCCTGGCTTGCGACTCTTCTGCAAATAGTGAATAATACCAGACATAATTAAATATTTGTTTATATATATACACACCTGGACAATAAAAATAAATAAATAATATAAAACTCATGTTCTGAATACAATATATATTAATTTATAAGTATATCCACGTTGTTTACTCATTGCAATACGAGCTCAATTGAGCTATTAAATAATATTGAATGAACCAAGGACATCAGTAAATGGGGCTGAGAAGAGAAGATAGAGTGTGGACTCTAAGATCAGGCGAAAAATTAAGAATTGCAGAGGCACATCAATTGGATGCTCTCAGAAAGGCTCTTAAGTCATAAATAAATATAACAAATATATTGAAAGGCAGGTAGGATTCAAGAAAACTTCATCAGCAGCCGATAATCATGTGGCGTTATTGCCTACAAGTGATCCTTTGAGTCAACATTAACGATTAATGTGTGCGAACTTGGCTAATCGATTTTTCCTTGGTTAGAACAGCAAATTTAAAAATGGGGATAAACTTAGAAGTGGTTCATTAAGACTGGCACAGGTGATCAGACGCATAACATTCTCGGGATTGATGAAAATCAGATCAATTTGATTGGTAACTAAATGCTAAAAGAAAAATTGATCACCATAGTGTTAAGAATTCCATATTAAACTAAGAAAACGGTGCTTGTCTTTACTGTCCAGGTTTGTTTGGCATTTGTTTACTCACCTGGCTTATCAGCATCCTTATCCTTGGCATTGACCGATGCGCCCGATTCATTTGCCTCTCCATCGGCCTCATCAATATCAGAATCCTCATCCTCATCGTCGTCGCCAGCGCCTTCGCCCTCTTCCCAATCAGAATTGTCCTCCTCTAAGTCATCATTATAGACCTGCAAATGTTTTTGATTATTAACTGAGTTTCGATGGATAAATGGTAATCTTTGTTTGCATACCTCCGAGAGTGAAACATCGCCGTTGTCCTCTTCGTCGCTCTCATCGCTGTCGCCATCATCATCATCGTCCAAAACTGCAAGCAATTGCAAGCAAATTGATAAGGGTTTGATTAAAAACAAGTTGCATTTATGCACAAGATGCTTACAATAACGGGCGGCACTCGCCAGATTTAATATTGCTAAAAACCAATAGAGTAATATGGCAAAATGAATGCTTGGCTGATGGCTGTTGCTATTATTGGGCTGTGTCTGTATCGCATCAGCTATCACAGATTGGCTGCTTTCTCGTAGCTGCAACTCTTTTAAATATTCATCTAATTCGTCAACTTCATCATCGGCAGCAGCATTATTGTCATCAGCAGGTGATGCTTCCTGCAAACACTTTTTGGCCTTAACACGCTGCTCCAATGCCTCGAGCTCGTCTAAATCGATCTCTAAGCCATTTACACAGAAGGCACTGCGCTCATCTGAAAGGCGACAGAATCTGTGTGTTGAGATGTGTATGGATAATCGAATTCGAATCAAATCCTAACTTCCTAACTGATGATGGTTTTAAAAACAGACGGACGACATTGATCTGGCTCAGATATGCAACAGTTGCTCATGTTCAAATCTTATATTATGAATGGATATTTTGTACACATGCATATACAAACCATCATCCTCGGAGTCATTGCCATTGACCTCCTCATCGTCATCGCCATCCGATTGCCCTTCTTCATCATTACAATCGAAACTGTTGTGAATATAGAAATTAGTTATAATCAAAATTAATATTCTGAGAGACTTACCCATCTAAAAAGTTTAAGGATGGCAGCATCTTGAAGATTTTCTCACGATAGTTTTCCACTTGAGTGGCATCATTATTAAATAAATCCAAAACAGCCAAATATTTGAATTCCTCCAACGGTTTCAACGTTTCCAAATCCTTGATTTTATTACCAGACAAATTTAGATATTGTAATTTTGGACTGGTCGTCAGATAGTTGAGTCCGCTCGAAATTCTATTATCGGATAATTCCAATTTCTTCAGATTGGGCAACTTGGGGAAACCTTTGAGTGTGGTGAGTCCCACATTGATCAAACTTAATGATTCCAAGGCGGTATATTCATCTGTAAGGCCAACGATGCTTGTACTCCGGCAATTGTCCAGATTCAGTTCTGTGATCTGTTAAAAAGTATTTCATTTTCAATCATTTCAATAAATATCCCAAATTCTTTTGGTATTTGTAACAATCTAATTTTAAAACGGAAATGGGCATTTTTAACGTTTGACGGATTTGGTCACACTGGCTGTGTATATTCAACATGATGCGAGTCTGACAGTCCGCCATGTCTGTGTGAACGTGTGGCAGAAAACAAGCGTAAAAGAAAAAACTCAAAATGATAAACAATACATACGCAAAAATCGATTAAACGAAAAGCATTTTTTTTTATAAATACAAATACATATCTCACACTCAAAATAGGCGCATTGAGAGCAACTAAATGAAAATGGTAAAAACAATTCATGTGCTGAGACAAGAAATTATTTAGCAACAGCTGAAAAAGTGGCAGCAACGCGTTTATGTAATACCATTTTTTCAGACGACGGGTGTGTGTATGTGTGTGTGCGTGTACGTGTGACGTACGCGCGCCACAAAACGGAATGCGCGAAAATGGGCAATGACAGAAAGAAGAGCAGCGCAAAGAGCAAGTGCTGATAACATGGCAGCGCTTTGGGCGCGCATTGCCTATGCAAACAAATGAAACGGAATGAAATGCTAGAGATGAGTACACGGCTGATGGAGGGGGAGAATGAGAAGGCAAAACAGTACAAGTCTTGTAAATTGTGGAATGAAACAAGCCGGCAGCACACACACAAACAACAGTAATATGTTGACAAAAAGAAAAAAACTGACGTTTGTTGTTCTTAAAGAGCAATATTTTGGTTTGTGTTTTCTATGATGATGATAAGCATTTTGAGTTGGGGCAACGTTTTCAATGAATATGCGTGAAATGCAGCAACCAAATAACAACTTTTGATTGTTTCCTGATTAGCGCAATTATAGTTGTCATCTAGTACACACATGCACATGTACATATAACTGAAACTGACAATATTTTTTAGGTAGTGACAAGCAGACAAACAGTTTCTCTTCCATCTGTTTCGCTGGACAGTTAGTTACATGCACAAGAGCGCGCACACATACACACACACACAGATGTAGTTAAATGACACACACACACATGCATGCATATTCACACGCAGCTTAAGCTTTTTGAAGCGTTTGCATATCAGCTTAGTTTTGACTTTACATATGGCTGTGTATGTGTAAGTTTGCATTTGTAGTTGGCTAGGGGTGGGGGCGGGGCGTGGGTGCCTGATTGAGTAGGCCTTGCCAGAGCGCATGTTTATTAATCAGCAAAAGTGCCATACACAAAAAAGAAAGACAGGTTTGTCTGCTCTTTTTCACATTTCTTGTGTCGATTGGGAGTGGAAATGGGAGAGAGATATGCACGAATTGTGTGTGTGCGAGGGGGGGGTTGCAATGCATGTAAACAGTGCATGTACCGTTTTGGGGCCGGTTTTCTGCATGGTGAAAAGTCTAGCCTGCAACAGCAGATGTTTGACAGTGTGTGTGTGAGGGTATTTATGACTGCGCAGTCAATATGGCTGTGTGTGTGCACGTCTCGACAGGCAACCAAAGCTAAAGCTGCCTGGCGACCCATCGGCATTGAATGCGAGAATGTGTCGATTATGTGCATACACGTTCCTTCGTGTGTGTGTGTGTGTATGCCTCTGTGTGCGATTCTTGCGTATGCATGTATATATGTATATATATATATATATATATTTGAATGATGCGCGCGCTATAATGTTGTTATAGATACATTTTGGTATTAAATAACCTGAAATTACAAGCACCAGCATGGCATACAAAACACACACACACATGTGCAATATATGCTTTGCTTATTGCAGTGTTTGTCACAATTGAAGGCCGGCGACAACAACAAGAGATTATGACAGCATTGCCAGCTGTTGCGATTTCAGGTGCTCTTCTCTCCACGCTTTCTGCGTGACGCGATCAACAATCATAAGCATGCACAAAATAAGCGACAACTTTTTATATTAACAAACAAAAAGACACACGTGTATGACAAATATTTACAAGTTTAAATGAGATAATTGGAATTTTTACGGTCATTGGCAGTGTTTAAACATAGCCAAGGCGCAAAAAATGCGCGCACATGGCAACACTGCTCGCGACACACATACAGACACACACGCACGCATACACTCAAAAGAATAGCGCATGTACACATGCAGTTGTGTGTGAGAATTTGCTTATGGCGATCAATTTTTTTTCAACGATGGACGTTAATCGCCTCTTCTTCTTTCAGTGATTTTGCGCTCTTTTATTATGGCGTCAACGACAACTGCACAAATTGAAACTAGATTTACATGATGGCGCAGTTGCTGTTGTTGTACACACACACAAAAAAAAAACATTTGTGTAATAAAAAAAAAGCAAAGTTTTGCGCGTTTTTTGGCTTGGCGTTTTTCTTTCCTTTTTTTTTGTCACATTATCAATAGCAAGAGGAAGACGAAGAAAAACTTACCTGGTTCACTTTGCGTGCGCGTCTTTCCAATTCTATTCTCTTTTCCATTTTTGTTTAGTGTGCTTTTGCCTTTTTTTTCTTTAAAAAATCGACTCTTTTAGATGCACTTGTTTTTGTTATTTGGTAAAAGCTGCTTTTGTCTTGCTTCACGTTCAATCCACCAAGCTCGCAGAAATGCCAAAGGATACACCAATACCAATACCAATGCAATTCTCGATGTGCGTGTGTTGGTTTTGCTTCCTTGCTGCGACAAGCGCGCACGCACCACAAGCAGCAGCAGTAGTCGTTGTCACACACACACACAGACACACTTACACTCACACACACTCACAAACACCTTGCAAATTTTTCTTTTTTATTTTTTTATGCTGTTTCTTCGGTATTTTTGCCGCCGCCCCCCGCCGCGTTGCTGTTGTTATCTAGCGTCGAATGGAAAATGAAAAAGAAAATTAATTATTTGCATATACTCAATATGAAAATACGCTAACAGTTGCAGTTGTGTACTTTAATCGTAAGTTAGCGCATTTTCACACACACATACACACAAGACACACACACACACACTTGTGACGCGCTATTTTCAAACGGACGTTTTAGCACGTTTTTCGCCAGCTTCTTCACACTTGGCGTGTTTTTTGTGCTCACAATGTGCCGCTAATTTCACTTACCTTAGTACGTTGAATATTTAAGTATTGAAATCAATTTTTAATTGTATTTTCCAACTAACAACAACAACAACCAACAAAAAAGCAACCAGTATAAAGCGCTAGGGATGTGCGATAAGAATGTTAGAGATGCTCGACTATCGTCAATGCTGCGTTTTATATATCGGGGGTAACTCTTATCTGCCACAATCGATAATATTTGCTGGAATTCATGCACAACATAACAGAACTGCTCCACACTTAACGAGTTCTTAACTTATTGGTGGATTTCTGATAAGAGAAATAAAGTAATGGAATTATATTTCATTATTATTAATTATTATTATTATTTTTACACCATTTGAATACGAACTAAGCAAAGTGCTACTAAAAGCCATACACAACATGGTTTGTGACTTTGCTATGCTTACCAAGCAGATACATGCCCCTTGATACACAAATGTAAAAGTGCTACCAAACCCTAGATGGCGGTTATTTAACAAAAATTCAGATATTTTAAGGCCGTCGACTGTTATATCGTAGTTAGATCGATCGTTTTTATCGATTTGTGTTGCATTTCTTAAATATCCTGTTTGTAATATTGTTATCTTAGCAAAATAATTATACTTTTAATTGTACCTATCAGACCTTATAGGAACTACAATTTGTACAGCAGAATACAAATTTTTTAATATATAATTATATTAAAAATAATGAATTAATTTATCTAATTAATGTAATTATTATTGTTATTGCTTTGCATTTACAGAAGTCAACAAGTCAACATCGATTGCCGAGCATCGCCGCTTTGGCTAGGGATCATTTTTTATCGGGAATCATTTTTATTAACAGTTTTTTTGCGGATGTGTCAGCTGTTACTTTTACGTCACTGTTATTCTTATTATAATAGATTATATGTTTATAATCGATAACATTGCAGCGATCGAGCTATAAAGTTTAACGTTCAGTTCTTAAGCCGTGTTTACAGATCGAGAAAAAGTTATCGATAATGAATAATTCCATTAAAAAAAAAAAGGTGTAAAACTGGTCGCCAAATTTTTAATTTTTGTTTGGTTTTAAGACGGCAAAACTGAAAACCGCACTGTTAACTCACTGTTGGCCTGTTAGCGAAATTTTGATTCGAACTGAAAATACTGCTTAACACAGAGTTAAGCTTAAGATCCTAACGTCGATTCGCGAATTTAACAGGCGGGCTTTAACATTGGCTCCTGCAACATTAAAGATTATCGCTCTTAATATTAAGAGGGGAAATTCAGCTTTATTTAATTTGTATTTTATCCGCATTGGTTGCATTTGTAAGGACATAAATATAATATACATATATATATTGACACACAAATGCATAACGAAGGTCACATATTTTCGTATTCACCCCATAAATATATAAACGTGCTAATGACAGTGGCAAGCTGCTCAATTGTAATAATTATAGATTATCATTCAACATACATAAATAGAATAAATAATCGAGGACCTTGAATACAGAAAGCAAAACTAAATTTAGCAGCCACCAATCAAAAACAGGAAGCGACATACAACGCACACACACGCTCATACATACAGACACACTCACACACACACATACACTATGAACAGAGGTTCGATGAGCTTCGCTTATAATTAGCCAATTAAAAAGTCAATGAACGAGTGGATAAAACATACTGACACACGCACATGCAGATACAAGCAGCCAAAATGGCACTTGAGTTAAATTTCACAATTATCTCAATTTAATTACCTTTTAATTATTTGCGCGGCGCTCAATATTATCGCTTATAATCGCATTCATAACCTCTCTTTTACTCTTTTGGTTTCCTGTAAGTTAATAAATTACTAAAACCTTAACATTTCTTTTAATGTGGAAAATAGAGCCAAAATAATTTTACTTTACATTGATGTTAGAATGTTAAATGTTAATAATCGCATTCTCAATCTTGACTCTTCCTTACTCTTTTGTTTTTTTCCCTGGCTTTGCCAATTTATTTTTTTTAAATTCATAAATTAAGCATAACATATTTCTTAATGTCAAACATCATTTTTATATTTGTGGAATATTCCCGCATTTATTTGGCATTTCCGCTCAGCTCGACTTATGGTTTCACTTAACATTGATGATAGGCTTACGTTAATAGCATTTGTTATTCCTTAAGCTCAGTTTACAGATCATCGAAAAATTTCGACCGAAATTTGCAATATATTTCAATTGTAGAACCTAAAAACAAAAATATCTCTGGGAAGGCAACAATTAAATGCAGTAAATCTCTGTTTTTTTCTAGATGATTAAAAAACCTTTTTCATTCATAATTTACTATTTCCACGTGCACTTGCCGATAGCCCGTAAAAATATATCAAAGTTCATTATTTTGATGGCGTTAACAGCCGTTCACAGAATCCACACAGGTCAGCAGTGAGTTAACATTGTCGATTTTAGTTTTGCGCATTTTCACAGCCTCTTTGACACCGTTTTCTTGGAGTTTTATTTGGAGTTTTTCATTATCGATAACTATTTTTGTTAAACTGTAAGCTGTGCTTTAGCTGCATCGATCACGATACATATGTATCGATTGCAAGCATGTATTGTATTTTATTGTATTGTGTCATTTGCTTAATGCTATTTTTGTAATGTGCGTACTCCAAACACGTCGCTCACAATTTATTGATGACTGCCTGTATGCAGAGGGAGCTTGCTGTATCAATTAGCCGGCTGTGTGTCCTTCCGCTAAGCAAAATTGCTAAACGTGCGTCCTTCATTCGTTCGTCCGTCTGTCCATCTTTCCTTGAGCAGTGGCATCAGTTTTATGCATTTTCACCTGTAGCTGTTGGCTGACCTTAAAGCTTTCAGCTAGCTGTGTGTGTTTGTGTGTGTGTGCTTAAGATTGGCCAGTGCTGTTGCTCTTGGCAAACTTACCGTTAACTAACTGTGCGTGTGTTTTTTTAAGGAGTAAATTAATAATTAATGGATGTTGTATTAGCCAAAATGAAAGCTGCCTTGAGCTGTGCTTAAGGCAGACGAGCTTTTCGGAAGATTGTCACATTAATCATTTAATAAAAAAAAATTACTTAATAGTTGCAATATTTTGAGTTGTTCTGTTGCTGTTTGTTTTATTTCTCTTAAGTCGTGCAATATTTTATTTACACTCCAGTCACACCTCAAACGATTCAAGCTGGAAAAGTTGAAAGTTCAAATCAATCGCAAATAAAATAAAGGCAAACAACAATTAAATCTAACAAAAGGAACTTTTGCTCTCTCTTAAAATGTTCTCTTACTTCCCATGGCTCTCTCGCAAAATCAACAGTTTGCTTTTGTGCTCCACGCAAAAGCTTCGCGAAAGCTCTGTGCTCTGTGCTGCTAAAGATGCAGCATCGCGGCAGCCACAAGTTGCCTTCTCGACGTTTGCAACAGTTGCTGTTGAGTGTCTTCGAAAAGCGGACGTGGCAAATTAAAGGTAACGCAGCAGCGCGTACAATTCATAATTCCTTAAATCCAAAAACGATATTAGTGTGTCCAACACATGGAGCGAGAGAGCGAATGGATAGAGAGAGGGAGAGAGAGAGAGAGAGAGAGAGTGCTGCAGCTTTAAACAAAAAGTAGACGACTCGGCAACTAGTTCCAGTGCAAGCCAAAATGTTGCACACTGCAACAATGACGCCAACAAAGTTTACAAATCCAAATTTCCATGTGGAATGCCCAAAAATGCATTCAAATTAAAGTGAAATCTAATTAAATATATCAAATATTCGAGTATATTTTACAATCTATGACGCAAATAATTTCTCATAATTTTTAAACTTAAATGCAAAAAAAAAATCATTAAAAAAAGTTGGCGAATTATGCATATCTATAATTTTCTCGCCAAAATGTGTTAAAATATCATAAATCAACAATGTTCAAATCGTGTTAAGTTATTTTATAATATGACGCCAAGGAAAATACAACAAAATAAGTGCTAACAAAAAAATATAATAACACCATATGTGGCATGGCACAAATATATATGTATATGTATTTAGATTTCTCACATGTAATGAGAAAATATATTCCTATTTAAATATATATAGATATATATATATACATATTTGTACTATATTGAATAAAATAAATTGTAATATTTTGCAAATTATTTCACACGCTTTTCATTTTTGGTGTGTGTATTTTTTTGTATGTCGTTCACTTAATTTATTTTTCATGCCACCTCAAATAAATTCGCGCAACTTCGGTTAAAAAAAATAAATAAAAAAAACAACAAATTTAAGAAAGAAGAAGCGACAACCACTGCTAAAACAGACCGCCTACAACCCGCCTCCCCCGGCCGTTGTTTTTAAAGGTAGGTGTGCCATTTTTTGATTTGCGACTTGTGTAAAAAATATTCGCTTTACGCGCACTTATTTGCATTTCAAAGGCAGTCCTCCGACTGTGTGTGTGTGTGTGGGAGAAAGTGCTGTTCGCTAATTTTTTTTATGTTTGTCTGGTGGTTTTTGGTGGGAACATCATAATCACAACAATTTTTGATAAGGCGACGCGGCGTATGATTGATTGATGCCTGTCTTTGCCCCTGTCTCTCTCCGTGTGTGTGTGTGTGTGTGCGTGTGTGTGTGTGCGTGTGTGTGTGTGTGTGTGTGTGTAATTAGATATGCTCGTGTGTCAACTGACACACTGATTGGCGTGCGAGCTCAGAAATTAGGTTTATCACAATTTAATTGTAAAAATGTATAAGCTAATAAGTCAAATTCTGTTTGCAATTTGGTTTCATTTTAAGTGAGTTTTATTCAAATCAAGTTCATCACAGCTTCATCATTTCTCATGGGTTCACTTGCTATAAAAATAATATAAAAAATATAAATGAAAAAATTATTTATATTATCTAAATCGATTTTTTGAATTTTTAAGCTAAGAAATTGATGCATAAGAAATTGTGAAATAAAAATGATTATTTTGTATATTTTGTTAAAAAAAATTGGATGAATCATTTCAATTGGCAATTTTATGCGCATATAAAACAAAGCAAAACCTTCCATTTTAAGTGAAAAAAAGAAGAAAATTCAAAGCAATTTATGTGGTTTTTATTATATTCAATTCAAAATACAAATATTATGAAATGCAGCAAAAGTCAGTTAACTATATCAATATCTATATGACAAACAGCTGACATATAATTTGATATTGATGATGATATTTGATGATATTTTAAAATTTTATATGCTGAAATGCTGAACACAAATAGAAATGAAATCCAAATAAATAAATTTGTTTCTTATCTGTTTTTATTAATTGTTCTATTATTCCTTTCTTAGAGATAAATAAAGATAAGCCGAGCGAAATGTTAACAATGTTAATGTACGAAATGAAATCTGGCTAAAAATTACTTGTGAAATTCTGAATATTATTAGACCAATTCAAAGTTGGTTATTACAATGGTAAAACCCTTTTCCTTTCCTTGGTCTGCATTTTTTTATATACATATAAAAAGTTTTATGTTTTGCGCGCTAGGCTTATTAAAAATTATCTGTGACCGTGATATATTTTATATATTTTTTTAAATATCATATCAGTCGCTACAGAAAATTAAAAAATGTATTAATTCATTAAATAATTAAAATGTAATATTTATGTATTTTAAATTAAAAGAAATAAATAATAAAATTTGTAAATAATTAGAATAAAGCAAATAAGCAGTTAAATAGTAAATGAATTTCAACCGAGTCCTGTTTTTATTTTTTTCTACTTGTCGCTTTTTATTTTAATTAGAGCGCTGGAAAGCGTAATAAAATTACAATTTGCATAGTTGCCCCGTCGAATTAAATAATTAATGTTCAAATTATTAAAATACAAATTGAATGAGTTTAATTGACATAGTTATTTTTTAACGCCCTTTCAGCTCGTTAAATAAATCATTTAAAGCAATTTATGTGTCCAACTTTCACAGCAGGAAGAGAGCGCATTTTATATTTTCTAATATCCCTTCAGAGGGCATTACACTTTTGCTATGCGGTTTGTAACGCATTGCAGGAGGCGTCTCATAATAAATATATATTCTTGATTAGCACAAATAGCTGAGTCGATTTAGTTTTCTTTTTGTTTGCAGAAAGTACGCAGTAAAAAACTGCTCTGAATTAAACTTTTTTTTAATACTTTTGTCGCCAAGGGTTTTTAAGCAGAACATTATTTTTAAGTACAGATTAAGATTTAAGATTTTACACACGCAAGAATTTTTCAACAGTTTGTACAATCATATAATATAATAAAAAAAAGAAGTAATTTTATGGCAATTCCAATTCGCCACCTTTCGTTCCTATTCAGCTAATCTCTACCGAGCAGCAAATTTTATTTGATTATTTTTTAATTTAAGAAAGTATTTTTGTAAGTTTTTGCTTTACAAGATTTTAAAAATATTTTCTATAATAACCAAATACATATTTTTGAATATAAATGTAAAATATAAATATAAAAAAGGCTTGCTATAATTAGGACATTTTTGAATATATTTTTGAAAATTATTCCTAAGAACCAGAACAAATTTTTGTACATAGTTCGTTGGCTGTTGGCGCCCGTTAAATCAAAAGATTAGTTCCTAGTTCTGTGCTTGTTATCAAATAAAATTAATAAAATTTCAGCAGATTAACTGCTGTCTGCAAGAGAATATCATCTTCGGCGTGCCACAACTGGTCATTTTTTCTGGTTTTCTTTTGCTTTTGTTGTCGGCACTGCCCTCATCTGTTGCTCGTCATTTAATTGGCTGTAAATGAATTTCCTGACCCGACCAGCAGCAGTTGCTGCGTCTGTGGCACCTGTCATCAACATTAATGACCCCAATGCCACATTGCTCCCTTGCCCCGTTGCCACATTGCCACAATGCCACATATTTAACCGCAAGGCATAAACTTATCGCGCCCTTGCTCTCAATCTCAATACTCTAATTTGTATAGCATACTTTTCTGCTCGCGCTTTGTGGCTTAAAGTTGTAAAATGCATCCGTTGAGCAAACAATAAACAAATGCCGAGCATAAAAATTAACAAACTAGAAATGAACTCGTTGTAGTTCAAGTTTTTTTTACTACATATATATATATATACATATATATATATTTTTTTTTATATATCTATCTGCCAAATCTGCATAGACATTTCGCTTTTGTTGCCGCTTTTAAAAGCACTTGACCGAGTTTTGGTTGGCCCACGCTTATGCTGGTACTTTGATTTTTAATACGGCGTAAGCACAATTTTTATGAAAAGGGGTTTCGACTTCAAAGAGACATGGTTTCAAAAAACACAACTTGGTCCAATTTTCTAATCATCGCATTAAAATTGATAGCTTTGTGATATGCTCGTATTAGATATGTTTATGACTCGATTGCCCTCAATTGAAAACTTCCCTATGCACTTTTCTATTTTCCACCTAGGGTATATCCAAGTGAAGCACTCTCGACAAGATTTTTACTAGTTTTACTAGTTATAGTTGTTGTTTAGCTGGCTGTGCGTATTATTTTTGTTTGCTGGCTTGTAAACGCGCAGAATTGCAAAAAACCAAGAGCATATAAATGGATACAACATGCTTTCTGGCTGTGTTGCAGAAAAGCAGGAGAAAAGTGGATAGGTCAAGGGGCGGGGCGGGTCACAGTTCAGTTAGTTCTGACAATATGCAAACAGTTGTTTGCAACTTGCCATTTTCGTTTGACATTTACATTCACAAGAAGAGCGGGCTTACAAATACAACACTTGAAGCTAAATTTAGTCACTTGATTTGTGAATAGCCTCAAACTGACTTGCTTAACCCTGAAATTTAGAAAATCTACCTTGTTTTCCATAAGGTCATTTAGTTTCTCAGTCAGCGTTGCATTGAGATCCTTATCCTTTCAGCCCATTTTTTTATTTAGTTTTATTGCATAAAACTCTTTCAATTTTATGCATTTTTTTTATAATTTTTAATATTAATAAGTAATAAATTTTTACGAGTTCAAATTAGCATAAAATTGAAAGTTATTTTGCTGACGCTATCAGCTTTTTGATAGGATAGCTATATCTGAAATTAAAAACTCAAATTTATTTCAGCTACGTTATAAAGTTTAATGGCAATATATATTGAGGCTATAAGCCAACGCTTAGTCTTTTCTCAAAAACACTTGGGCTTTTATATACGAAGGTCTAAAGCCATAGCTAAACCTTCTCACAACAAGAGTAAACATTTTGTGCAAAAGGTATGCCACAAGCAGAAGGATGCATCACGAGTTGATCTTGCTTTATTTATTTATTTCAAT
The DNA here is from genome assembly GCA_035041615.1 of Drosophila anomalipes. Lineage (NCBI taxonomy): Eukaryota > Metazoa > Arthropoda > Insecta > Diptera > Drosophilidae > Drosophila > Drosophila anomalipes. Next base: position 866,028 of record JAWNKZ010000041.1, read on the forward strand.
TAATTTTTTCGATAACCCCCTGTCAAGATCGGAATAGTTACAGTCGAAAATGTACTCTTATTTTTCTGATTGCTACCAGCAGTCGAAAGCATTTTCTGCTTACATAAATATGCGAGCGCATTTGTGAGAAAGGGATGGCATGTGTGTGTATTCTGCAGAGCCACGTTATGTATGTATACATACACACACATACATATGAATCCACGTACTGTAGCAAGTTTCTAGTGACGCAGTACTAAGACTGTAACATAACATAGTAACGACAGCAACTCTGTACATAACATACGATTTCGATATCATTGATACGATAACCAACTTGTAGAAGAAGAGGTTAATCGAGTTTGAAGGAGTTTCATAATTTAGTTTTGACAGCTACATACAGTATGTGGTACTGATTATGTCTCGTTTATTATAAATATAATAGTTATGAGTAAATTACATTGAAGTGGCTTCCCCGCAACATGACTGCTCTGTTCTGCCCTTCTTCTTCGACTCTTCTTCCTCTGCCACTGCTCAAGTTGCTGTTGGATCTGTTAACCGCCCAGCAGCGAACTAGCGAATGATCCCGTTTTCTATCTCTTTTAATAAATTGCTTTTTATATCGGTTGTGGAATTTGTGGAGTGATAAATAAAATGTATATATGTGTTTATATTTAGAATTGTTACATATAGAATAGTCATAGAATAAGTCATTTGTAAATATAGAAAACTTTATATCTATAAGTAGCACATATTGTAGTATTTATATTATTGTACGGCATATATAATATATAAACATATACGTATAATGTAGCTGCATTGACCCCTTACACAAGCGGATAACTTTCGGCAATGCATACTTGTTGCATTACATTCGAAATGGAGTCTTGCGAGCGTTTTCACCCGACCCCACTGAAATTATACTGTAATTCAACTGTAATTCTACTGTAATTCCACCGTAATTCCTCGTTACATGCATATGGAAGCGTTTGCCACAAGTGGACGATTTCAGTTTGGGCTTATGAATAAAAATATGTTGCACGCCAGTGGGGATCACCAGTTGCAAGAGGAAGAGATGAATCGTTGTGAATAAAGTTAAATGAGTATTGTGTGCTGTATTTTACTATATTTAATATTTGGTTGTATAGCTATTATTACGCCAATTAAGTTTTGGCATCTCTCCAGGGAAATCAATGTCCAAAAGCTCTTCACATTGTTATCTTTTCGATAATACTTTGGGTCTACCACGAGTCTCGGATGATGGTTCGAGTTTAATTGCATTTCGAATCATTGTAAGTGAGCGACCAATGATTACTTGTAATGCTAAATAAGATTATCCATCAGATCGAAGCCTTTTAATAATATCGCGCTGCGATTTAGATTGCTCTTAAATATTCAGTTAATTGTATTGTTTTACGCAATTAATATTTCATAAATTAGCTCAGTTTTAATTTATTCAATCCATTTCGACTGGCTTACGCCAGATGCCTTACTTTTTTACCCTTCAGTGCCTGCTGAATGAGAGCACTTTCAGGTGTGAGAAAAAAGTGAAATTCGGCAATAAAACAAAAAAAATTATATATATTATATATAACAGGTGGCTTCTGGGCAAATCGCAGTCGACCTCATTCGCTAATATACATTTTTTTTACATGTAATTTTATTAAAATTTCTGTTGACACTGTTGACAAATTCGAATAGAATATTAAAAATAATTGTCGCCATTATTGGATGAATTGAAAGCTTATCACTTAGCCAGACAACAGACCAAATCGCGTGCAAATTCTGTTCAATTTTCTACACAAATTCAAGGGCAATTCGCACACGAAATGGACTGTCGACTGAATAATGAATGTCTGGGCACAGCAGGCTGAGTAGTTGAATGAACTACTTGCAATTTGAGGATTCGGACAGTCTCTATAGCTGCTCATCAGAGTGGACACAGTAGATAGTCCTTAGCACGATGCTCCCGGTCCTGGAGCTGCTTTTCCAGCTGGCAATTGCGCAGCATCATCTGATTATAGTAGAAACGGAGCTCAAGCTTCTTGAGTTGTCGTTGCATCTGTTGCATGTAGGAAGGCTTACACGTCGGAAGACGTCGTCTCAGCTGATCGCAGATGGTGCAAGTGGTCTTGGGTTCCGGCTTTGGCAATTCCATTGGCGCTTTACTGATTTTCCTTGGTGACTTCCTTTTGGGTTTGGGTTTTTTCACTTCGGTTTGTAGTTTATCTTCTTGTGCAAATTCTCCATCCGTTTTAAATAATTGCATTATGTCCTCGAACTTTATAAGTTCAGTGGACAGATCCGTGCAAGGTGATACCGATTCCTCTTGCTCATCCTCTCTTTTCTGTGCTATCGCCGACATAGGCCGAGAGTTCCAGGAGAAGGTACTTGATGAAGATAACTTTTGTCTATGTGTAAAATGAAGTTCATTGATAGACGCTAGCGAACTCTTTCGTTGACTTTTATCTTCGATTTTCTCATCAGATTTCTCAACTTTTTTTAATAAACTTACGTTAGTTTTCTTCAGTTTATATGGTTTATATGGATTATGATAATTGACATGTTTGTGAAAAGAATGTAGCTTAAAATTACTGTGCTCTTTCTTTTTGCCGATTCGATTATTGATTTTTTCCTCAGGTATGAGTGATTCTTCTTCTAAACTTCTAATCGAATGAATACTGATCTTTTCACGTCTTAAACTAGAAGTTATATTTGAACTATGATGGCTAGTTTTTGAAGGTAACTGTCTAAGTGGTTCAATTTTTGTCGGCTCTTTGAATGATACTGTGGATTTTAATTTAGGCCGGTCTTTCTTTCCTGGAATTGATTTCATCTTTTTGGCAATTTTAGATGTAAACATATTAAATTGTCCTTCAGTTGTATTCTCGTAAGAATTCTCATTTTCTCTCCTTTTCGCTCTTTCTCTCCTTCTTTTCGCTCTTTCTCTTTTTCCTGTACTAGCTTTTGGTTGTCTATCTCTTTTCTGATCTGGCTCATTTTCGCGTTTTCTGAAGAGTTTTGCTTTTAGATGTTTAGAAAATCTTGTGGGAAGTTTACTTTTAAGTTTGGTTATCATGTCAATTGATTGTATTGTATTATTATCCGAGTCTTGTTCATCCTCAACATATTCTTCATTCTTACCATCCACGAATTCCCTTTGTTTTCGATATTTAGAAAATCTTGTGGGAAGTTCACCTTTAAGTGGAAACTTACGTAACATATCAATTGACGCTATTGTGTTATCCGAGTTTTGATCAACTTCATCATATGCTTTTTGACTGGTTTTAGCATTTTTCTTAGTTTTTCCCAATAATTTTCTCAACTTTCGTGGGTGATTTCCTACAAAGTTGTCGGTTGACTTTTTCCCATTTGGCTTGGGTCTAATTTTTGTATCATCTATCAGTTCTTGTTGTTTTACAACCTTTGCGGAATTCTTCGAAGAGTGCTCGTATATTTTTGTCCTAATCAGTCTTTGGGGAATGGATTGAGATGGATGCTGCAATTGCAGCTGATTCAAACGGTTGAGTTTCTGTGTGATTTGCTCGATATCATACGGATTCCTTGTGTTCTGAAGTCTGTTCAAAGCATCATCAACTTCACGTTTCCGTGTCGAAAATTGTATGTGTCTCGAGCGCTCATTTTTGCGATGCTTCACTGCTCTGCTGCTCCCTCTGCGACGAAAGCAATCCACAAATTCCTTATATATATCATTTGCTGCACACTCTGCGGATATATTCGACACATCTGTCTCAGTGAAGGAAGGCTGCCTGTTATGGGTCAAGAGGTTGAAGAACGAGGCAGCCTTCTTATCCTTGAGCTGTTGCACAAAGTCAGCATGCTGCTCGATGCGATGACGTATGTCCAGTTGCCGCTTCTTGCAGCCGCTGGCAAGGTAGCTCCAATAGGCCCGGAACATTGAATCCGAGTCATTCAACCAATCCAGCTTGTTAATCAGCGGCTTTAGTGTACTTATCTTATTCGCCAGGCAGCTCCGGTTCAGCAGCCTTGGATTTAGGCCATAACGGTCATTGTTGCTAACCAGATTCATGGTGCTCTGCAAAAGATTCATCATTCACGATTTTCCACTTGCAAATTTTTAACGTTTTTTTCATTTTTTTTTCAATTGTATCAGATGTGATTTGAAATATGAGCATGTCATTTTGTTTGAAAATAATATACGAAATTTACCTCTTAGCCTTGTCTTGAAGAGGGCAACGCATTGAAGAAGACATTTAAAAAAAACTATCTGTCGTTTATCAGATTATTCCGACTAAGCACAGGGCATACGGAATACTACATCGATTGTAATTTTTAACGAAATTAATGTGTGCGGCAATCGAAACTAAATTATCTTTCTAAAACAGGTCTGCTCACTTTACTTTATTTACGAGTGATCGTTTCTTCTTCTTCTTCAAGTTGGTGATATCGATATTGTATGTTAAGTACATAGTTGCATGTTAAGTTGCAGATGTTAAGTTACAGTATTAGTACTAAACTCGTGGCGTGCTTTGTGTGGGTCATCCTGTGATTCAAGGACATTCAAATTACGGCATACCAAAGATGTTAAGGATAGATATATGCATAAATGTTATTATTTGCTTATTCGTTTATATAAAAATCGTACAATAAAAGAATTCCTTTTTTCTAAACTTTAAAATGAGCGGTGAGTGAACTGGTTCGAATAGTCTATGCGAACTAGTTCAATCACAGCTCAGATTAAAGCTTATAGACAACGCTCGTTGCACTGTTGTTGCTTCATCTTATTATCTAAAATTATTTGGCAATCGCAGAGCATTTCAAAGCACTCAACCAGCTTTTGTCGCATGATGATGATGCGTCTCGAGCCTGCTGGAAGTGAGCTGAACCGAAGAAGTCTGACTGCAGGGCTGCCTTATCGAAAGTTTCAATGGTGAACCAGACTGTGTCGCCAATGGTGAACTGAACGATGTCGCCAATCTACATCTGTAATACAGCTTGAGCTCTTCTTGTCCCTGTCGCTCCTCCATTTCAATCATATACAGCAGAAGGGGTACGGTGTGGTTGACTCTTCGACAGATTTCGCAGTTTTATTTTTTATGCAGATCGAGATTGGTTTTCGATGCCTTCGGCACTCTTTTCGATTCCTTGACAGATTTCTTGTAAGATTTTTTGTCTTTGTGTAGCTCTTTTCGCAGCAATCGAATGAGGAGCGACTCAAACTGGTGTGGCCAATTTTTGGGTATTCGTTGAGGAATATCAAAGTCAATATAGTTTGCAGCAAAAAAGGCCAGAACGTAATCCTGCACAGTATGTTCCGGATTATTGTTGCTGTCGACATCCAAATTACACACTGAATACGCATTCGATGTATAGCTTTGCCTTCGATTGATTGGGGTTCCTATCTTTGATTGCCCATCTGCTGCATCCCACTCAATTGAATAGGCGATTGTGGCTTTCTGTGCATATGAGATCTCAGAACCTATTTTTAATCTTTGAGCGGTGAGTTGTGAGTGGTTTTTACTAGCATTTCTATGTTTAATTATTCGTCTTCTTCATTTGAATTTTGGAACGCTATTTCGAGCCTGCGATTGCAGTTTCTTCAACTGTCTCAAATGGTAACTACCAATAGTAGTCTTGCTCGACCTACTACTGCCTATATGCTTTCTTAACTTTTCCAAGTGTTGTTTCAGTACTTCAAATTGGTATTCGCGATTCAAATTGAATGGTATTTCATCAGCTGGTTTTTTCAATTTCAGACATCGTTTGCTCCTCCTCCTTTTCCTTACTTAGTTTGGTTTCGGGTTTCTTATTCATTTTGTTCTCCTGTTGATCTCTCTGTCTGTTCTCCTGTTTGTCACTCAATCTATTCTCCTCACTTAGTATGTTCTCCTGTTTCTCACTTATCTTCTTCTCCTGTTTCTCACTCAGATTGTTCTCCAGTTTCTCGCTTATCTTCTCCTCTTTCCCTCTGAGTCTGTTCTCCTGTTTGTCACTCAATCTTTTCTCCTCACTCAGTGAGTTCTCCTGCTTCTGCCTCGCTATGCTCTCCAGTTTCTCACTTATCTTCTCTTCTTTCTCACTGAGTTTGTGCTCTGTTTCTCACTCAGTTTCTTCTCATGATTTGCCTGTCCAACACTTGACCATCTTTCGATTGCTTTGGGACGAACATTTGTACGTGAGGAACCGCGATGAAGTCTCTTTGGTGGACAGGGACTGGAATGTGGACGGGCAAAGCAGTTTACAATCTCCCCATACATTTTATCATATGTTTCGTGGTTTTGTTCGTGATTGGTGTATATCTGTAGGAATCTGGCCGCCTCCTAGTTCTTTATCTGATCAATAAATTCCCGATTTGCAATGAGGCGACGCTGTAGCTCAGTGAAGGCAGCGGGCTTCTGTCCCTTAGCATAGAACTGCCACCAGTCTCGAAATGTGTGGCAATCCTGGCGCTGAGCTCAGCACATTGGGCTGAGGCCGTTTCCACTGCGGAGCATCGCTTCTGACCTTCTCGCCCAGAAGCTGTCGATTTAATAGCCTGGCGCATTGCGTCTGCATCAAGGTCTCGCATGGATTAAATACTATTAGTGTGCGTCGTAGATTCCGCATGATATTTTTGCTGTAAATCAATATGCTTGTCTTTATATATTTTATATTCCTAGAGACTTGTCTCTTCGTGTCTCACATGCAAATTGCATTTCAACTGTGAATTTGTTATTTTAATGGACTTAAAGTTCGGAACAAATTTGATATGTTTTTAAGCGTAAGAACTCTATTTAAATTAGGGGTTTCATTAATGTTTAAAGCTAGCGTGCACTTATCTTAAATTAAACAAAATATATATATATATATAAGTGCATGTTTTGTTTTGTGTTTATTTTGCACATCTTACTTAACTTTTTGCTAGGCGGCAAAACTTTATGATAATGACAGCTGTCTGCCTTGGAAAATGCTTTGTTTTTCCACTTTTCTCGTTGCAACGAGCCACAAGTCCACAATACACACACTTATATATATATATATATATTATATATATATATAAGTGTATCGTTGACTCACACATATGCGTATTTCTATGCACATTGCATGCCCGAGTGAATGAATGAATATAAAATAATTTTTGTTTATCTCTGCCTTGAATTAATGTAATTGTATGGAAAATGCTGCATCTCTTTAAAGCTACACTTGATTTCACAAGAATTGTTATTGTTTTATTTCTTTTCATTATTTTACAGTTACACATAAACTGAACTTCAAAGATTATTTATACATAAAATGTAGCTAAAATTCTTTTCTACGAAAATAAAACTTTTCGTTTGAAAAAATATTCTAATTTATTGTTTAAGTTATATTATTATTGTTTTCATTATTAAATAATCATTTCAAAGTCTTAAGTTGCTCAAAATGGTAGTATAATTGATTATTCTTGGTAGAAATTCATAGGGGTCTTTACAAATCGTTCCAAGGAATACATTCACCCCTGTCATCTAGATTATTCATGCTCATAGTTAAGTCCATGAATAAGAGACAGTTAAAAAAAAATATTAATAAAATAATACGCTTAGCTTATGAAGAGGGGAACCATGCTTGTAAAAATATTTTTAGATGGATCTAATTTACCAACAGATAAAAATGAACCAGTTAAATATGTACTTTAACATAATGTTAAATTGCTAGAAATGCATCCCACAGCCTATACTTGATAAGCCATTTATAATATTATTCGACATCTATATTTTTGGCACCAAAGTTTCTATCCAGTCCAGTCGTCTCTTAATTAACGCTTGCTGGTCGTGTGTACCAATTGTTTTCAAACGGCTGTATCCATTATTGCCGATTTTAATTTAGCGTATCGCATAATGTATAATGGAAATTCACAATTGCCGTATGCTAAACATGAATATGTATGGACATAAGCAAGAACCGTATTGATATCATAAAGAGAAAGACAGATGGCAGATGTGTGCACTCAATTCTAACGGGACAATTCCAGAGAATACTTGTGTTTACGTCTACGGCGAGCATCGATACTTATTTGATGTGATCTATGGGATATGGACATATTAAATAATAGTGTCTTTGCTAGATGTGTGCGTTAAAAAAACTAAGTTTATAAAATCACAAACAATGGTAGTTCATTGATCCAAGTACTTCTGTCAAACAATACGACTAAGTATCATTAAACATGTTGTTTATGTTAAGTATTTAGCACCGTTTATTTAACAGACAGCTGAACATACGGCATCGAGTCCTACACGCACACATACACATACACTATGTCAAGAAAGTGTTTTGACATAGGGAAAAATTCATCGTTTTTTTAATTTCTTTTGCAAGAAAATTCCCTTTATTATTGACTTTAATTTTTTCTTTTTATTGCTCTATTATTCTGTGGAATTCTTTCAACTAGGTAAATACAAATTATCATGATTCATTGACATAAAAAGCATTAAAATTTTAAACACCAAAATTATTCAATCTTTGGTCCGAGCAAATTAGGTGAAAACTTTGAAGGTCACGCATCAAACGGGCTTTCTCGGAAAATAGTAGACTCGGATTAATGAATATTAAGTATAATGGGAGATAATCTCGAAAATTTCGATTTTCTTGCTGTGTCAAAACACTTTCGTGACATAGTGTAGATGTGCACACCAAGGCGCATTAACATTCATACATAGTAAATGATTTTATAATTGCGATGTTTGTTGTGGCAGCCACTAATTTATTTATTTATACTCGGCGCGTCCGTCGTGTGCATAAAAAGCATATCGCATATACAATAGCATGTGCTGTTAACCATTTTTTGTTTTAGCCATGTTTTATTTTTTATGAGTTGGACTTTGATTGCAGAAGCTGGAGCAGATTAAAGTAATTTCCGAATTGAAATTTTGCTCGATTCAATGGCAGCAATGGCGATAAACAAAAACGAGGCCAAGACCAACTATAAACAGGCGCTGCTCGTTTATTAGTAATTAATTTCAGTACTAACAGCAGAAAGGTAAAAGTCAGCAACTCGTGGACATGTTGAATAAACATTGAATAAGTGAAAGACTATAATAAAAAAACTGCACGCGTAGCAAAAAGAAAAATGTTTTCACATAGCGACAAAAGAATTGAATATCATTTGTGAGTTAATTGAGCTCATATTTGAACTATCTTACCTAAATAGGCCATTTATAAATTTGCAATTTAACAGAAATGTTTGCAATTTGCAATTATACGGCTTCTATCTATTACAGAAAATAAAATTAATATTTACTATCCTTGAGCATTGCTGCTGCACTTTGAATGCCATTCAAGCACTGCTTTTGAACGTGCCTATTTAATGGTATATTTTATTTCGAATTCTTTCATCTATGCCATGCTTAACAGCGTACTGTAATGTGAATACAGCTGAAAGCATAATTGCAAACAATTAGCATGTCTATGATTGTACTATGGGGAATGCAGCGGACAGCTGATCGACCTTTAAATACCATGAATTAACATAATTGCTAATCCCCTGAAGAGACTGTTATATAACCTGCATATGTTAAATTGCACGATCTGCTTAAGCGTTAACATTGAATGCGTGCATGCTAAGTATGAATTAGTTCAAATGAAGCAGTTCACATAATATACTCATTTTGTTCAGATATGTGGCGATAACTACCTTTGGTCGCTTATACCCGTTGTGACATAGCTACAGGTGTGTTGTTGTCTGTCAGTTCCTTGTCATTGGTCCTTCAGGGCTGCTATCAGATTTGCTTTGTTGTGCAGAAATGTTGCAATCATTAAGCCTGGCCATAAAACCGTGAATCGTTTCGCATTACAGATTGCCAATACCCCGAAATATATGCGCAAATACATAAGAATATACACACACTCACACACACACACACATACATATATTCGTATAAGGGAGTAGGTTACGCACTTGGAATTCAACTTGACTACGCATATTATCTAGTAGACGAGCTCGCCTGAGTGCGTTCACAAGAGCGAACTGACTCGGACTCTCTGGCACACATTTTGTATGACTTCTCCCTTGGGTTTGGGGTGGTGTGGCTTGTAGCTAGTAGCTGTAGCTTATGCGCAATTAGGCAGCCGATGAACTTGGCAACGTTATTAAAATAGCGCATATATTATAAACAGACAGTGTTCAGTGCGGGGACAGCTGTTTATAGATCTGGGCAAAAAAAAAAAGAAGAAAGAAAGAAATATAGTACATGGCTGCTGATACTACAACAAGTTGTTCGTGTCCCATGGCCATAAATCGTATTGTATACACACTAAAATCCTAACTCAACGGCAAACAGCACATGTTTCCAGTTCACTCCTCGAGGCGTGCGAAAATGCGCCATATGAAAGTATATAATTTTCAATTTTCGTCCAAATTACCAAATTGCCACCATTTGCTAATTTTAGGCAAACATTATTCGCAGGTGCTTGATTTTTATGCTGCATTCATTTGCTGCAAGGTCTACTTAACCATGTCCCACATTTGGAATATGTTTATCACCTTCAGACTTTTAGATTAATTAATTCCTACACTCAACGAAAAGAATTTTCTTAAATTCATTTGCCCATAAACTGCATGAATTTAATTTTCCATATACATTTTTGTAAGTTAAGCTATTTTGTTACACTTGTTAAAGGGGTATTTGCTCGTCGATCAAGCTCGTCTTCTGCTGACTCATTTTCGGAACGCTTTTGTGTTTATCCATGTTTGATTGACTTTTTAATGGGCTGTTGGCAATTTGAGCAGCTTGTGAGACATGCGTTTAATTTCATTTGTGTGCATTGAATAAATCAAAATGCCTTCAAGAAAACTTACATTGCCCTGCAATATGGAATTATGTACAATAATTGACGCTAGGTTGCAAATTAAACACAATACAATTCACACACAATTGGGAAACTTAGTTAATTATTGTAAGGTTTCATAGATATTGTAGTAAACATTCATCTGAATGTTGTTTACCCAACGCCAAATGTAAATACGCTGGAGAATACTACGATACATATATATATATATATATATGTATATATTCTGGCCGCAAGCATATGTGCTGGAGATCTCTAAGCCAGCACTTAAAATTTCCTTATATTTTCGCAGAGCCCCAGCTTTAAGTTGCCAAATGTTTTTGCATAAGCAGAGCCAGGGCAAATAAAATCAAATCAAACGGGAGAGTGAGCCCCACACACGTAAGCAACATTAATGCCCAACACAAACACACACACACACACACACACAGAGAGAGAAAATAACAAATGCCCCCAGAAAGAAACTCACACAAAAATAGGGATAAAATGAACCACATACTGGTCTTCTGCTTGGACCCTCAGCTAGTGTATAAAGTTGGCCAAGTTATGCCAAATTGGCTGCCTGCAGTTATTAGCTTTGGGCAACGAAATAAATTCAAGTATTTTTCAATGCGCCCACCTAAAATAATTTCTTCAACTTTTCTTCATCTTTGCATTTTCCTGCTATTGGTCTATTTATTAATATTTTTATTTGAGAATAAATTCTTGTGGGGTTTTAGACTTTATATCACAGAAAAATGCTTTTGTTGCTCTAACCTAATTTGATTGTAGGCAAAGGTAATAAAATATGTTAAAAGAAAACAAATTGAAATTTTCAAGCTGAGATTTCATTTAGGCTATCATTTTTCAACAATGCTTAAACTTGGTCATTTATATAATACCAAATATAAAGGATATATACAAATATATTTTTAAAACACCAGAAAACAATAAATAAATAAAATAATGCAAGAAAAAGTGCATAATTTTTGAGTGTAAATTTGAAATGAGAATAACTAATACAAAAAATAAGTAAGAAAACTTAAGACAATTTAACACACAAGCAAATAGATTTTTTTGGAATAGGATGTTGGACATTGTGCGAGGTCTACAAGGTTTTTTAACACTTAGGATAACTGTTTTAATTAATCTACTATATATTATTCGTTTCTGTACAGTTTTCCATCGGAAATTATTGTTTTAAAAAGTGCACGCTGCTTTTAAAAACAACAAATTCAAAATATCGGTCAAGGAAAAATCCTCAATGCACATCATAGCAGATTGTGTCGGGAAACAAGTCTTAAAATCGGGCCCCCAATCCAACAAGGATGCTCAGATTCGCACAGGAATTACGGTTGATTTAAAGGCTATTGGCTCAAAAGGGGAAACAATTTATCTAATTTACCGCAGTGCATGAAGGCCACCAATAATAATAATAATAAGATAATAAAATTAATGGGAAATAGTTATATTTAAATTTTGTGACCTTTTCTTGGTAAAAGATAATTTTTTCTATAATGAAAATTCTTCAAATTATTCTAATAAATTCTTTCACAATGTGAATTCCTGTGAAATCCTTACAAAGCAGTAGCAATAAAGGCTCAAAAGAATCGATGAGGTACGGCATGCTATTGTGTTCCTACAGGTCTATAAATAGGCCTAAAAATAACTGTATTAAGATAGGTAATGTATAATGGTATTTAGCAAAGATATCAAATATCAAAAGTTGCTAAGATTAGCACTATTAATATTTTGGGCGCAGCTGGTATTCGAATAATAATAAGTTGAGGCCGATAAGCAATATGCTGCCAGTTAAGCGATTAAAAATCAATTTGTTAACCTATGCACAATCGACAGCTGCTTGTGGCGCCTCCAAGACCAATCGAAAGTCCAGTTATGAGCCAAGTTTTGGCCGAGTTTGTAACACGAGTCACTCAAAACTTTGCCTCCCCCCGCAGTATGCAGCATTAATTGTGGCACTCGCCGTGTGGCAAAGATACAAAAAATTAATAAGCGCAACACGTGCAGCGGTTTTGCTAGTAACTAATAATAAAGAGAAGCGTCGCCTGCTTGTTGCCACAATGTGGCAGGCTAACAAAGGGGTGGGCCATGGAATGGGACAGGGGATGATTTGGCCAATTCAGGTTCAGGCTTGGCCTGGATCACGGCCAAGGCGAAAGTTTGTGTTGAACGAGACGGCTTTGAAGTCTAATAGGATTAGCCTTACCGCCCGCCCTCCACTTAGTGGGCGTGTTTGTGTGCCGCAAATAAACACCAACACTGTGTGTGTGTGTGTGTGTGTATATGTCGATGTGTGTATTTTGTGTGTGTGTGTGTGTTTGTTGGGGTGTTTTATCTGTGGCTAGCCAAGAAATGCGATTGATATAAATAATATTAATAATGCAGGGCAAATATTTAGCGAGCAAATTGTAACTGAATTTTATTATTGCGGCATATGAAGCTCAAATATATATGTATATATGTATATGTATATGTATATGAATATTGGGTAAATAAGAGTGATTTCCAGCTTGGTGATTTCCTAGCCAACAGTGCGATCATTGAACTTAATCGTCAAATCCGTCTTGGCCATGTTTGTGAAGGCGCCAACGAATTCGGTGAGATTTGCGTTGGGCAAACGCCTGTCGAAGGGGAAGCCCATGGTGCGCCTATCCGGATACAGTTTGTCCTTGAGTCCACAGAAGGAGTACGCCGTGCTGCAGGCATCGTCCGGTGTGCTGTGTGTTATTTTATTTTTTTTTTTCATTAGCAATCGCCAAACACAAAATGCCAAAATGCACTCCACTCCACTCACTTGCTTAACTGCTCGACCGAGTCGTTGCTATAGTCCGAAATCATGACAAACAAATCGAATTGCATTCCCTCCGGCTTGCCCTTGGGCAGCAGCAGATGCTGCGGCCAGCCGCAGCCGCAGAAGCGGAAACGTGCCAATTCATCGGCTGCCGTCGGCTGATAGTTGGCGCCCACTGCGCGGAACGAACGCTCGAATGGAATGGCCACCGAGGAGTCTGTCGACTGGCGGCGAATCGTATTTTCACCGGGCACCACTGTAAACACACAATAATATTGCTCGAAATAAACCCAAAATTGTTCAAGAAAATCGCCTTGAAATTTAAAAAATCAATTTAGATGCACTTAGAGAAAAAATCTACCTGATTTTTAGGTTATGAATAATAAATTAAGAAAGTAAAATTCTAAAATTTACGGCTGTCTTTCCAAAAATTAGCATTTGCAGGTGGATTTTTTTTAAGTTAGATAGAATTCTTGTATTAATTAATAATTTTATTACTATTTTCTGTAGTTTCTAAGAATTTGCATTTCTACTTTTTAGCAATGTATAACTTAATAATATATATATCTGTAAATAGAAAAACTATCATATTTTTGGAATTGTCGATTGGACATCTTTTTCCTATATTTACAAATTATTTAAAAAACAAGAAAACCTTTAAATTTTTACGTTGATTCTTTTTCTGAGTGAAAAGGGGAATGAAGTTTTCTAGTTTTTTGGAAATAATTTTTAGATATTCGGGAAAGAACTTCTACAATTAGAAAGGCCTTTTTCTGTTTTTGAGAAATATTTTCCATTATAAGCAAATATATTTCCAATAAAAGTATAAAAAGTAGAAGTGAAAAACCATTTTTACTTGGCAAACTCCTTTCTAATACTCAAAAAATAGTAATGGGATTAGAGCTGGGCTGTTCCTTGGCGTACAATTTTAAGCATTTTGAATTGAATTTTATGAAAATAAATTCAACCTATCTAAAATCTTTGTGTATGTGAAATTTTAAGATACTCGCAGATATCGAATTAAATGAATGACACCAAATAGGTCAACCTATATACCCAATTCACGCATTTTATACTTAAATAAATAAATGATTTAAGTGACTACCCAAAAAGATGGGTGCTCAAATGCATTTTACTCACGGTTTACGGTAAATTTGTCCATTTCAATGGCCATGAGACGCTGTTCCTCGAGACGCAGTGGATCATTGCGCTCATCGGTCTTGGGGCAGATGAAGATGCGGCAGGTGCCGGTGCGTCTGGCGCCATTGTTCGTCACATTGAAGGTGTAGGTGAAGGGTGCGTTCTGCAGATGCCTAAACGAGGCCGATACATTATCGTCCTCGACGGGTCCAAAGTCCAGGCCAGCAGCCAAATTGGTCACCGACTTTTGCCAATAGGTCAGCAGCACATTTGCCCGTGCATTTGCTGCACCCAATTTGGCTTCCACATGTGTGACATTGATGCCCGGGAACTCCAACTGCTCGTTGTTGTAGGCCGGCAGCAGTGTTTTGTGCTTGTTGAAAATCCCATCGATGAATCCGTGCCACCTGTAAAAGATCGGATCACGCATAGCCGTCGTCACATCGCCCATAACACCAAAGTCCTCCAAGTGCCGGAAATCGGGATCGTGGGCAAACGATATAATCGTATGGCCCTGATTGTGCAAGTTGCCATAAAACTGGCTATTCACGGAGAGCGCTGGCGCCGCCTCAATCATGTTGCCCAGTATATCAATGCCGCGCTGCTCATCCAGCGGAATACGCTGTCCCTGAGCCTGTATACGAAAGCGGTAATCAGTACCAATTAATCAAAAGTGATCTAGTCTGAATAGGATTAGCTGTTTCTTATCTGATCTTAATGCAATCTGTTAAGTTCATCAATAATGTGATATGGAATATTTTGTATCGATTTGGCTATACCTTTAAAATTTGTGGCTATTATTACTATCGGAATTCGTTATATATTTAAAGATAATGGCGAACCCGGGCGAGTTATAGATAAAATAAGTAACGAGCTTTCCCTGTATAAGATTCGTGTTACTCACATTCTCGACAAAGCCCTGATCGATGGCGGCCAGGATGCGATCACGCCAGCGTTCCAGTTCGGAAATCTCAATGCTGCCATCTGGGCGATCCACATCGCGGAGCAGCTGATTGGAGGTACGTGCCGGATATGTGCGATTGTTGACGCTCGACAGGATCTTGGGGAAGTAGCCCTCGATGACCTCGTCGCGCAGATTGCTGAGTGGCGCCACACGCTTCAGATTGTTGCAGATACGCTCCACATTGTAACGGGCGATCAGCTGATGGTGCATGTAGTAGAAGAGTTCGCCACGACGATCCTTGTTGACCACCTCCATCGGTCCGCTGGCCGGATAGACCAAATGCCAATGCCAGTGATGGCTGTTGACGCCAATATCTTCCCGGAAATAGGCCAAACGCTGCTCCTCCTCGCGATTGGAGGCCGTATAGTTGATGGGTATCTCCAGAACGGGACGATTACCGCTCTTGGAAATCACCGATGCCTCCTGGCGTGCATCCTACACGCAAATCTCGTGTAAGAATTATGTTTTTTTTTTATGATGGGTGTATTAAGCGCTTACCAGAAAGGCGGATGGCTCAATAAAGTTGCCCGGGAAGATCTGGGAGATGTTGGGAATGGGCACAGTGCGTGAATCCGGACGATGGGCAATAGCCACAGCATAGCTGTACTGGAACATCACGGGATTCACGCGATCCCTGCAAAAAAAAAAACCATTGACCCATTAAATTATTGTAGAACAATTTCAAACAGAATGCAAATTTACTTCGTGTAGGCGGCCAGTGAAACGAATTGTTGCAAGTTGGGCGCATCCAGATACAGTTGAATTAGTTGACCCGCGATCTCTCTGTGTAGAGAGTTGAACAACGAGAATTGATCCTTCCTGCCCAGCTTTGCGGCAAAGTCCAGATTCGGTACTTTGCTCAACTCCCGCAACGGAATCCTGGTCTCAACATTCTGACCGAAACGGGTAGCAACCTCCACCGAATTGTTGCGATAGCGATCCGTGTAGAAATTATCGGGCAGATCGAAGACAGTCTTGCCATTATCACGAGTGGTGAACACTGGCTCCAGCGGACGCTGGAACAACAGTTCCAGAGCTTTCAAATCCGTGTTCATTTTGGTAAGGTTGGCAAGGTTCAGTTAACACAAAAATGTTTAGGACACGTTCAAGTTGTTCTCCGCACCAGCTGTGGCAGCGCACTGTGGAAATTGAAGCCAGCCAGTGTCGTTTTTATAGCTCTTCAATTCTAACCACAAACAAATTCACTTTTATTTATGCACATGCCACAAACATTTGTTATCAGCTCTTTTATTATTTTTAGTTAGCCACAAAAATTCTGTTAGAATTCGCTTCTCAACTGTGAAGTACAGAAATGATTGCCTAAAAATGGTTTATCTTTTATTATTTCACATGTTCCCACAGTGAAAACTTATCAAAACCGCTGTTGTTGAAGTATTCATGTGTTTTGTTTATGATATCGCAGTTTGAACAAAAGATATTTCATGTCTCTATTAACCAAAAAAATATGTAAAAATTAATTAAAAATATAGCCAAGTCCGAGTTATTTATTATTATTCTTATATGCCGAGAACTGCCTCAGTTTAAAAGAAATCTTGATAAAACTCGGTATATATTCGAAGTATATCATATAGCTGATATAGGAACAATCGGTGGCCTATCTCGATCAAGAATAAACGCTTATTGATCGTACTTACTCTGCTGACATCAAAATGTTTGTTCTTTGGACAAAGAAATCATTTTCATATATTTATTTACATTTCGGACAGCAACAAATTTGAAGGTTTAACTTGCATGACCAACTCAATTTAAAAGGCAACATCATGAATCTCAATGAATTCACTAGAACTTAAAGGGTTCAACGTTCGTTGAGCAAGAAATAAGCGTAACATTTATGAATAGCCTCAAGGCCAACGGGCAGTTGGCGATTATAATGCTGAATATTATGGTAAGCTTGCCTTTGTTGTTATGCTTGGGCATTTTTACAATAAGTAGAATCCTATTCAGGGCCCTCTGGCTACTACACTAAATTGGGCAATACGCATATGTGTTGGCATCAGGCCTGTGGCTTAAATACATATACCACTCCACACTGGGAGTGAGAGTTGCGTATTATTAGACTTATGCATAAAGCATAACAGACAGTTACACACTTTTCCTTTGGAGAAAATACAACTTTTTGCGAATTTAAACATTTTTGTGCAAATCAATTGTTGACGCTTCGTGACCAGAGCAAAAACTTTTGCCATTGTCAATAATAAATGTAAGTTTGCCAAGGCGTTCAAATGTGCGCGCATTAATCTGTGAAATTGACAGCAACAAAGGCAGGCGTCTGGTGGCGGCACAATATCTGTGGCTGCGGCACCAACACGCAGTGGGCCAACTGTAAAAAAATAACAACAAATTTTAATTGGAAAAAATCTCGAAACTGGAAGCCATTAAAACAGTTGATAAAATGAATCGATTATTTTAATTTAATTTAATTAATTTAAACACTGGCAAAAACTTAAAATATTGTTTAATTATTCAAGTTCTTGTAAATTTTGAATTATATATATTATAGCGTATTAAAATGATCTCTTGTGCCGGCTGATCAATATTTATCTATTTTAAACAGCTTTTTTAAATAATCGTCCATTTATTAGACACATTTGTTTAATTTGGATTTTGGTCCAGGCCTTTCACGGACTTGCTCCACTGTGCGATATTGCCATGAGTCGCTTCAGCTTCAAGGCCAGTGAGTTGGGGAATTCGAAAGATGATTTTCCATCATTTTGCCCCCAACATGAAAATGACTTTTTACATGAAAGTTGAATTTGCTGATGTTGTTGCTGCTGCTGCTGCTTCTCTTCCTCTATTTATTATATGTCCATAACACTTACAATATGCAAAGTAATATTTCATCAAGAATGTCCTTAAGCTACATTGACAATGTCTTATCTGGCAATAATTAATTATATAAAATGAATTTTTCATGGCAGTCTTTAATTGAAAATCCACTCAAAATTCGAAACGAAAAGCTTAAAAAACTTTCAAATCTTGCCAGACTCGTGCGGAAAATATGCTCAAGTTTCTTATGGCATGCCAAAAAGTTTTGACTCCGAACTTTTTGTGGTAGGTTGAAAGAGAGAAAAGTCGGCCCGTTCATCATATGCTATATAGCAACTCGTAAAATTATCGTTGAGGGTTGCTTTACTTATGAGTTGCTGAGCAGTTGAGCCAACAGTTGACTCTGGCCTTGGGATAACGTCTAAAACATTTTGCGGAATATTGTTATTGATGGCAAAAGGGGGATGGCAGTCGAAGGGGAGCCCGGTTGTTGGCTAACCACAAGAATTTGCGGACGGGGCTTATCAATACTGGGTTTGCTCGCTTTAGCACTAACCGAGTGCAAAAAAGCAAGAGCAAAAATAAAACTCATTAATAATGGGAGCTTTTAAGCTAGCTGGAAATTTTCAACAGGTTAACAGCGGTAAATTTAATATGCAACACAAGTGAAAAGGGTAAAAATACCCTTGGAAATTGTATTGAAAGTGCAGCTTAAGAGAAATGGGTATAGCATATTAGAATATTATTAAGATCTAAGCTTTGTTAGCTTTCCTAACTTTTAATTAAAAAATAAAATGTCTAACGAGACCCAACTAAAATGGTAGTTCGATTATAGCATTATTATTATAATGCTCTGACACTGAAGGTATCCAGAGTATTTTTGGTATGTGCAATGTCCTCCACTACGAGTTTGGGAAATCGATAAAAATCGATAAAGCCACATATCTCTTACAATTTTTAAGCTATAGTCACTAAATTTGGTTTTTAGATTGGCCCACGCCACTAAAAGTCGAAAATGACTGTATCCTCCGCAGTTTTTGAGTCAGAGCCATTAAATGTGGATTGTATATTATGTTATATTTTATTATATTCCATAATTTGTAAGTGAGAATCAACAAATTTTGAAAGAATATTACTAGTAACTCCCTGCAAACTTGGAAGCTAGATTTCTAGGAGACTCCTCAAACATTTTTTTGCCCACGCTTATTCCGCCCTCAAAATTCACAAAAGTCTAATTCTAACATAATTTTAAAGACAAACTTTGAGAGTAGATTACTATGTATCTCCTTCAAAGATCTGTATTTCTTGTCTACACCCACCCTGTTGGGTGGTATTATTATTTTATTAAATGAAGACACTTTACAGAAACAAAAGCGTTATTACCTTTATAATATTTAGCTGATTTAAATTTGATTTGTAACGAAATACAAAGGTGTAAATTGTTAAGTGAAGCTCCTTAAAAGAAAGCAAAGCATTATTATTTTTATATTATTTAGTTGATGGTTTGTAAATATAGATGCATAATTTTATTATCTAAACATTAGGACCATAATTTAAGAAACTATTTTATAAATATTAAAACTTTTTCCTAATTTTCATAGCTGGTAAATAAAGTCAGATATCTAAAACAAAACAAAGTTCCATAAATTTTGAGAGTGATTATTAGTTTTAGCAGAAATGTATAAAGTGAATCTGTTTGAAACTGAATCGCTTTATGAAATCAAATCGAGTTTGTCAGCAAGTTTCACATTAATTTTGCCAGAAACATGAGCAGAAATCTGTCTGTAGACTCTCCCTAAGTTGAAGCACTATTGTGACAGAAACATGAGCTGGATTCTAGCTAATACTTGGCTGCTCGATGCCAAGTTGGTCAGACGTTGCAGGCACACGACACTGTTTCACTTAATAGACATAATGAAATAATCATAGACTTAACGAATTGTAAATTGTAGCTGTGTGAAATTTCATAAATTAACTAGAGAATGGCCAAAAGCAGCAGGCAGCAGGCAGCAAGCACAACAAAAGCACAAGGCATCCAGAAGAGCCATCAAAGGCAGTCAAATTAGCAGTATTCAAAAGGAGATTTAATGCCAAACTCAAACTTGTTGCAAACTGTAGCAAAATCAATGCTGACAGCAGTTGCTACTATTGTCACTCTTAAGCTGACAGCCCAGTTTACAGCATGGGCTGTGAGCTGAGCACATGTAAATCTCTACAGACTAATTAAGAACCAGTTGCAGACAACAGCATTACAGCAACGACTACACCTGGAAAAATAATCGCCCTGAAAGTAGGGATATATTTCAGGTTTTTACAAATAATTTCTTAAAATTAGAAATGCTTATTTCTATTGTTAAAGGGTGTTAAAAGTCAAAATGCATAATAAATATTTTGAGTGTTTTATATTGAGTTTTATATTAATGTGTGGAAAGTCTTTAAGCAGGAGTTGTGATGAGACAAAGAAAAGATAATATATTATACAATACACATTTTACAATTAATTAATTTTTAATTAAGAAAAGAAAATCTCTTGCTTTTTGGAAAAAAATAACTGAATAACTGATGGAGATTTTCTAAATTTCAGTGCACTTTTTTTTCTTAGTGTACAACAGATGTCGAAGTGCACAAATGAGAGCTGAAACAAATCATTTAACAAACAGGCTGCGACAAATGAAAATGAAAATGGGAAATGGTAAATGGGTTGTGGACTGACTGTCGAATGTGCATGGATAACACTGTTAGTAGCCAGTTAGCAGTTACGAGTTGCCAGTTGCCTGTTGACTGTTAGCTGTTGGCTGTTGCCAATTGTCGTTGGCTGTACAACTGTCAAACGCCATGTGGCAGCAGACAGACAATTGCTCTGTTAGCCATGTTAGTGATTGCAACAATGTGTGCCATTGCGTGCGTGTGTGTGTACAAAGGTAATTGAACAACATTTGTTGAATGCCTTGTAACAAATTGCCGCAGAAAGAGTGACAGAGATAGAGACAGCAAGAACAATAACAACAAAAATGGGGAGAGAGAGAGACAGTCGGAGCGTGTCTAAGGGCTGCAACATCAGGTGTGGCAACGGTGTTCGCATTGTCAGCGCCAGACAGCTGGCTGATTTTTCTGTAATATTAACTTCAGGGCCATATGTTCGTTTCTGTGCGACTGTCAACATTTTTTAGACATAAAAAAACACGTCAAAAGGGATATTAAAGTGTAACCGAATTGAGTACTGCCAAAGATAGACGTCTGGAAAGAGTAATCATATTTCTGAGTCGTACCATACTTGTCAGTTTGTCAAGCAAGTCAAATATAATCAGTTGATATTATAGTCCTGCTAATAAGCTTAAAATGCTTTCACAATTTCAGTCGTCTGCCTATCACTTCTGAGATCTTAGTAAAATGCAAGGAATTCGATTGAGCAATTGCCATGAAAATCAGTAAATTATTAAATCATTTATAATCATGATATATGGCTATATTTCATGATGCACTCCACTTTATCATATTTTTTATTTTTATGAGTTTTCTCAAATAAATATTTTTATTAAGTCTGCTCGTTGAAGCATATTTCTTCATTTTGTGCTTGTGCAGTTTTGCAAACCTTAAAGCGTTTCTAGAAAGGAATAAAATTTTCAAATGCCTCGCAGTGTTTAATACAATTTTTCACTAAGAATTTCAAGTCACTATCTACAATCTAGTCTTTTCTGCAGATTTCTTATAGTCTCTGAGATCCTACAAGCAGACTATATATCGACTAGTCTGTTTATCATGATAAGGAATATATATATATACTTTATAGTTTTTTAAAACACTTTTCGCTTATTTTAAATATTTTCAGCAATTATCCGCTCTACTTGCAAGAAACTGACAAATCATATACAGATGCAGAAATACTAGCTTCAGGCTCCCGATTATTAGCTCCCTTCTCAATCCATACAACAACAAGAGGTTTTATTGATCCATAACTGCATACATATTACTAATTACAAATTTGGCAATCAATATAAATAATGTGTTATTTGTTGAAATTTTGTTAATCATTGTTTTTAAATTGGAACTTTATTTATGAACGTATTTTATTTTACATATTTATATTTTTGTGGAATCCTCAGAATTTAGGCACCCTTCTTATTTTTCTTGCCACTGCTGGTTTGCTGCACACTGGCCGCTATGTAGCCTTTGAAGAGAACCACTTGCTTGCTGATATAGCTGAATTCTACATGAACTGGCGTTTCTATCGTGACAGCTGGTATCAGACTCAGATCCAAACGAAAGCCGCGCATATTGTAGGCTTTGTCTTGCTTTAAGGGGCAATGCTTGGGAAAATTGCTGTAACGGTCAAGTATGTCGCGTATGATGCGCAAGAGGGTTACTTGATTCTTATTGGAGAGCAACTGGCAGCCATCTGTGGTCACATTGAGCACGACAAACTTCTGAGTGCGGCGTGGCAGCACAATGACTATGTCGAAATCATACACTTCAAGCGGTTTCACCAACACAAATTCCATATTCAACGTGCGTCGCTTCGGATTCTTGCTGAGGCCACAGTTGACGCTTGCCAAGAGATTGGCATTTGGATGGCTGCCTCGGATGCATGTAAAGTTCACGAACTGCAGCTCAAGGTCATTCTGTACTCGTATATTCAAGTTAATCCCTATTCACGTCATACACACCCACACACACACCCATAACGTATACGCACCTTGGCCGTAGCCTGATGAGCCAGTAGATGCCATAAGACGATGACATAAATTGCCAAGGGCGTTGTGTACATTTCGGAGCTCTGTTTGAAACTAAACGCATTAAGCAAAACAAAAGCAATTGAATTGTTAATTCACTCGTTAATCAAAATCTGCAAATAATGCCAGCCACTGAGGCTTGACTAATGTGCAATTAAATATAAATATTGTTTGCCAGCAATAACACAAATACACTTTACACATACTATGGCTAAGGTTGAATGGGTATAACAAGTAGACTATTGCAGATGACCTGAGAAAAATTGTTTTACTGTAACAAATTAAAAGAAAATTACAAAAATATGTTTACTTAATGGTAAGCTACAGACAGATAATATTTATATATATATATATATACATATATGTTTTTAATTTCCATTTAATTATTGCGTAATGCTATTTTTATCTTACGACTATTTTAAATATTAAATGTTTAAAGTTGTACTTAATTTTAATAGCAAGCTTTTTTTGATGCCGTATCTTACTACGGAAACGACTTGTTTTAGTTAAGATATTGACTTTATCCCACTTTATCCAATTTGAAATACAATCATGATTTATAAAACTATACATTAAGCATATCCTATTTATCAGTTTGTTCATTTGAGTCTTATATTTGATTGCTATACCAAGAAGTTGAGCATTTTTAAGGGTATCTAATATTTGGCATTCAATTTCATATTTGTATATATTAATGTTTTTATTTAAGCAGGTTACACGCATATTTATATTTGTTTGATTTTACTTAAGCAGATTAAGCTTAAGGAAATTACGAAATAATTGCTTTAATCAATCAACATTTTCAGTTGCCACATCATTTTTCATACATAATAATAAAAGCGTGTTGTTAATCATAATTGCCCTCTAATGGCTTGCAAAAAATAACGATTATTATTATTGCGAGATGAAATATTTATACCAATTAAATCGTAATTACTATGATTTCAGTAGAATGCTTTTTTTGATCGATAACTGCCACCGATTCTCCAATATCGATACAGGTCTGAGAAAGGGATGGCGTGATAATCGACGCGAGCGTAAATATGTTTGTGTGTATTCTGCATAGTCCCGTTACCCGTTACGATTTCGTATGCGTGTATTTATGTATGTTTGTATGTATTTACATAAATATATAATGCTCACATTTGGATGCAGTAAAATTTTTCAATTAAGGTATTATATATGCAGGACTGATTATGTCCTGTTTATTGTTAATATTATAGTTATAAGTATCTTACAGTAAAATATAAGTATTGGATTTACTACGTAATGTTCGATTTTATAAATCAACGACTTATTTCTTCGCTGCGCTTAACGAACTCGACTCTCTCGTTTTGCTGTTCTTCTAAGACTCTTCTTCTTCCATTAATGCTTATGCCGCTATTAGATCTGTTAGCCAGCGTTGCCACCCAACAGCACTGTAATCCCCCTGTAACTACTCGTTACATATATTTAACAGCTGGGCTCGGGGTATATACAGTGACTCACACCATATTTCAGACAGTGCCTGGCAAAAATTTTAAAGTGCTACAAAGTTTAAACAAAGAAACAAACGCAAAATGTTTAAATGCCAATTTGTTGCATGTTATATCACGTTTGAAAAAAAAAACGTTAGTTTTTATTAAAATATTAGTTAATTAATTAAAATTAGTCAAAATCTGAAAAAATATCCAAAATACATGTCAACACTTATTTCAAACAGTCTTAAAAAAAGTAACATATTTTACGCATAAAAACTTAAATAAGGATGTTAATACTTAGTATGATATCCTTTAGCCTTAACAACTTCCCTTAACCTGTTATTCATGGAAGATACCAGCTTCCGGGTAGTATCTGGGCTGATTTTGCTCCACTCCTCCAGCAGAGCATTCTTGAGATCGGATCTGTGATTCCCAATGGTATTTTCCATCAGAACCCACAAATTTTCAATAACATTTAAATCTGGAGACTGGGCCAGTGGAATTATCATGCGGGGGCAGTTCCAGATAAGCCAGGACTGTACTAATCCGGACTTATGCTTGGTTGTTGTCCTGCTCGTTGGCCTGGTAGAACCGGAAAGTACGTCGGATTTCTAGCTTCTCGGCACTTTGGAGTAAATTTTCCTTTAATATATTGAGGTACACATTCATGTCCATTGTTGTTTCAGTGGACACCAAATTTCGGACGCCGGCTGCCGAGATACATGCCCATACCAGGACACTTCCTCCGCCGTGCTTGACTGCTGCCTTTAGGTTTTTGGGACTCAATTCAGTATTGGACTGTCGCCACACATAATTCCGTCCGTCCCAGCCAAAAATGTTGAATTTGGACTCATATGAAAATATGACTGTGTTCCAGAACTCCAAATCCTTGTCCAAGTGGGTTTTGGCGAACGTCATCCTAGTTCCTTTATTTTTTGCGCTTATAAAGGGCTTCTTCCGTGGTACTCGGGCATGAAAGTCATGTTTGCGTAGAACCCGGAGCACAGTTTCCACACTGCACTTTTTCCCCATTTCATCCCCCACCTGTTGAGTCAGTTTTGGAGCCGATAGCTTGGGATTTTCCCATATTTTCCTGATGATCCTCCGCTCATCCTGTTCGGTGAAAATCTTGTTTGGTGCAATTCTGCCCTTGTCCTCTATCCGATTTTCGTCGACGAAGAACCGAATGATGTTGTATACAGTTGACTTGCTTAAATTGACGATTTCAGCTATTTGGCGATGTGAATATCCGATCTTGAAGTGTTCCAGGATGAGATTCCGTTGTTCAATGGTGGTCCGTTTGCCCATAGTCCTTGTTGGCTGATTGCACCCAGGATGCAGGATATAACTAATCTGACTACGAAGGATTGGTCTATTTATACCGAAAATAATCAACCTGACGTAAAAAATCCGGGTTTTATGGCACCCAGGTGTCCATAATGCCACTGTTGGAAATAAGAAGTGACCAAAATTAAGGTACTTTTTTACTTAACCCGACCTAGCGGGTGGGAAACCCCCAGTTTATTGGGGTCATATATTCATTTTGGTGGTAAATATATGTACCTGCCATCGGTCTTTGGAATTTTTGAAAAATAATGTATAATTAGTTTATGGCACGCATTTAAAATTTTTGCTAGACACTGTCTGAAATATGGTGTGAGTCACTGTATAAGGGTCGAGCTCACGCGACTATAGCTTTCTTACTTATTACATCATATATTTTCTCTAGGAAAAAACACTTGGCAACGTTCTCGTGATTTAAAAAATAAAGAAAACTCGTTTGTTTGTTTTAAAACTAGCTTTTGGTTGCATGGATTTGAAGTTTGTTTTACAGGTATGCTGTTAATTGCTATGCAACAGTGTAAATAATATAATTTCAAAACCATCTGCAGACCAACTGAGGTGCGTTCCGATGATGCCGAGCATCTGTTCGACCCCTTGGGCAGAAATTTTCCAGTTCGCATATTCTCCATTAAACAAAAGTTTCATGAACCTGCGGTTAATTTTTGTTCTACTTTACTTACATGAGCAGTGTCCAGGCTTAACCTTAATTACTGGATTTTACCCCGTTCACCTTTATGCAATGAATGCAAATTGTACACTGTGCACTTCATGGCCTTGTGCCACAGCGTTGTCTTTTCAAGCTGTGTATGTGCCACAATATGTAAACTATGAAAACTCTTCTTTGCGAATCGGATATGTATATTCAATTTGCTCTGCTCGTTAATAGCAATAAAATCATAAATGAAATTATATAGGTCCGACGAAGCGGCAAAAAAGGATGATTCCTTGTAGCCCTGCCATTTGCAGAAAGCAAATCTCTGAGAACTACTGTGCAAGTGGCATGTGGCAAGTTGCTGTAATAAAATAAAATAAAGGTCATGCCAATTTAGTTGCATAATACGCTTAAGCTTACCCCATCAGAGCGTATTATGGTTACATATTCAATTTCTCATATATGCATATATCACCAGCGGATTTAGATAATCGATACTAGTGTAATGTATTTGACGCAAAGGTCTTTCGATCGATAATATTTGCCGTGGCATGTGCTTTAAATATATCGAGCCCTACAATCTGTTCTCTTTCGATGTAAGTCATATTTCCAGTGGTCAATTAAATGTATCCCAACTGGTAAGATTGCTTAGTTTTTCAAAATAATTAAATACATATTTGACGAAGCTTGATCCTTTATAATAAATAAATACATATTTGCCGAAGGTTAATCCTGAGAGAGGATCATGAGTATAGCGTAGTTTTATTATTTAAAAGGGTATTGCATGATCGATACTATCAAATGAGATTCTTCTGTTCTTTTGTTGAATTTTGCGTCCAGCCAAGTGTGTGAAGTTTCAGCCGCAAAAAAATGCGAAATGTATTATCGCATTTCCGTGCCGCTTTTTATGTTGCACGTGCCGCACGACCAGTTGCCTTCCGCACATATCTGTATATAAATATATTGGAATTAAAAATGCCAGAAGCGTTTTCGCTTTACAAGAACCTTTTAGGTGCCGGTTGCTCACTTTGTGTGTATCTGTTTGTTTAATTTTTTTTTACTTTAAGGTAAAAGCAAATTTATTCTAAGCTGTTGCCATTGGTTTAGCAATGAGTGTATATTTATTTCCATAATCTATTTTAATTTTATGAAATTAATTTACTTCAAAGAGGCACTCCAGCTAAGCAAATTCTTCACTTGGCGTATTCCAAGTATATAGTCAATAAGTCAACGAGTTCGCATTACCTGAAGTATTTGCATTAAAATAATTGCCTGTTTTCCAAAAACTTTTCTTGAGTAATGCTGATGTAATGTTAAATATTGAATTTCTAATGCTGCACTGTGTTATTTGAGGTTTGATTTTTACCGAAATGCGTTTTATTTAACAAATAATACAAATTTATAATATTAAAATAAAATGTAATGAAATTAATGAACTAAAATTTAACTTAATTTTCTTGTTTAAAATACAAAGAAATGAAAAAAAAATGCATAAGCTGTTTATTAATTAATACTGACTGTAAAATAAGACTTAATTTTTTTCTTTTTATTTTTATTTTTAGATGTTATTCCAAGTTATACTTTATTTATTTTTTATTTTCTTATTAATTTAATAAACGTATTTATCAAATATTAGTTTTGATAAATGTTTTTGAGTTTATTTATTGCACCTGAAACCAAATTTGTTTGATTAAATTTGAGATAAATTGAAGTATCTGATCTGTGTATTGATTATGATTATATATTCACATTTGCAATTTCCTCTTATTGCACTCCTGCAATAGACTGAATGTAACACTGCCGCAGCAGGGTTTCGATTAACAAACCCTTGAACATAAACATGAGCAGCAGGTGCCGGAGAGTGCTCATATCATCAGTCTAATCAGGTGGAATAATGCGGAAACGGAAATTGCACACACTGCCAACGCAGCGCAGGCTTGCTGTCAGTTAAAGTATGTGTCTGTGTGCATGTGTGCATGTGTGTCTGTGAGTGAGTGGGTGTCTGGGTTAACCAGAATCAAGTAACCATATGCTAGTGCTATTCTGCACGTGGACCTCTGACCGGAGCACAGCGAATGTGAAAGTGTTGGCTATGAACATTTTGTGGTTAAACATAATGCAAAATATTTCCTTTTAAGGATGAGAGTGGCGGTTTGTTGGCGGTGGGGTACAGGAAATTTTAGTTGGCATATTAATTAAAAATTACATTCGGAATCTAATTATATGTTGCAAGTTGTGTGCACAATTTGCACCTGAGTGCGTCAAATGGAACCTGACTACCCGGGAAGGTGGTTACGATAGGCGTTATTGGCGCTGTGCCTCGCAGCGTCTGTTATCGGTGCCAAACACACGTGCCACATGTCTCAGCACATATCAGTTGACTGAATTTCAGAAAAGTGGGCGTGTTGTGATCCAATGACATTAACTTAAACTAGCAGTCTTAAATTGAACTTTCTGCACAGCTAATCTGAGACACATCTCATGAGAATAAATAAATAAATAAAAAATAATGTAATGGTTCTCGTCAAGTATGTTTGGTAATATAACTGTTTAGTTAGTTTATTGAACTTTATTTTTAGTTTCATAAATTAACAATAATATATAATAGTTAATAGTTTGAAAACCAGCGGCACAGGTCTACTTTTACATTAGATAAATAAAAATAAATACAAAATAACAGTTGCGGTCACTGTTCTTAATATTTCAATGACTAGGACAGAATACACGTATAAATTTTAAATTTTTAAGGCTGGAAAAATGTTGTTGATGTTAAATGATATGTTACAGTTTTCGTATCACTGTTTATTTCGTTGATATTGAATCTCCTTTTCGAAATGTATTGTTATTTACAGTGAGTGCCATTTGTTCATAACCATAAAGTCTAATCAATTGCCACTTTGGGGTTTGCATCAAATGTCAATGTTGACTGATAAGAATCGAAGCATTTGGTTAACCCTCGCTCACAGTGTATGTGTGCAGCTGTTCTTATCGCTGGTTAGCGGAATTTACTAATAAAAATAATAAAAAAAAAAATGTATATATTAACAATGTTCCCAGGCGCAGCAGCTGTCAGTGCTTTTGCGGCTGTTCGGTGATTGTTGCCTCCTGCTGTTGCCTTCGGGAGTCTCTGAGAATTTACCAGAAGCCGCACCTGAGTGGTTAACGCTGCTCCTGCTGTCTGTGGGTGTTGCAAAAAAAAAAAAAAAGAAAGAAAGTAATATTAAAAACTTCAGCAATATATACATCTCGATGTTGGCTTAGTGCTTTTCCATTTCAGCTTTCAATACTGCCTGTACTTCTGGGTATTGGGGGTATTTGCAGCAGCTGTAATGCTTCAAATAATTTCGAGTATCCTGACAACAAAATGCGAGATTTGTGTAGGGAGAATAAGATGAGGATAGTAGCTGCTTGAATAGCCATTAAATAAAATTTATTTACTATCAATCTAAGCCAAACTTTGAGCAATATCAAGATTATCTCCGATTGGTATAAAAATGTTATACAAAAAAAAAGAGTAGCAGAAAAATACGAGAAGATTATATATATATATAAATCGAATTTGGTGCATAAAAAATAAGACTTGAGACCTTTCTCATATTTCATTATTCTCTACATTAAAACTGTTGCTGTTGCCTTAAAGTTTAATATTAATGACTTGTTGTGTGTTGCAATAAATTAACTTAATTGCAAATTAAAAGTGTTGTTCATCGTTGCTCGATGAGAAAATTAACTCCATTGTTTAACCACAAAGTGTTGAAAAACTGAGAAAATTGGAGAAAAAAATTACAAAATGAATGAATCCATGCGAGAGTCCTTTGTGAGAGCCTGTGTGAGCCTGTTGAATATCTGATAAGCTACAAATGAATGTGTCCTGAACAACGAGCCAAATAATATCAAAAGCAAAATAATTGCACTTGTTAACGCTACCACAGATGCTTAACAGCGAAGCGAAATTAGCTTGTTCATTTAATTAAGTGTCTCTCATTTGTGTCTTCTTGCAGTTTTGCCCAACCTGAAGAAGCGCTTCTTTAGGCGCCACCGGCCGCCACCATTCCTATGCCAGCCCGCAAGGGGCTGCTAGCGCCCCAGAACACATTCCTGGACACAATTGCCACACGGTTCGATGGCACGCGTAAGTCGAAAGATATATTATACACAAACATTTATATAAACGAGGGCATTCGCTGGCGGAGGCAGGTGGACATCTGTTCCACTACATCTTTACTTTACAAAAAAGAAATGTGGTTTGGATTAAAATGTATACAAAACATTACAATTCGGCAAATTTACGAAATTCGGACTCGCCTGGCTGGCTACACCCCTTTATATATATATATATAAATATATGTATATATACAAATAAGGAAAATAAGAAGCTTACTCGGCGCTAATTTACTGGCAATTATTTTAATTATATTGCCTTATTGTGGTAATTTACTCTGACAGGACTCTGACATAAATTAAATTAAATTTGTGCATTTTTGTGTAGAAATCAGGGTTGAGTTCAGTGAACACTTATCAAACAAGCAAGAAATAACAGTAATAATAATATTATTCAAGCACATTTTCCCCATAAGAGTATTTTGTGCCATACGAGTATTTTATAAGACACACATGTGTTTCTTTTCACTTACACCTCCATTTATTAGGTGAAACTGTTCCACAACGTGTGCTTAAATGCATCCCATGGAAACTGTCATTGTTATTGTTATCTAATAATATTTATCTACATGATAGATTGCTTAAAGTGATAGACACTCACTGACTCTGTGCCCAGTTCTGTCTCTGTTTAGACTGTAGCATATGTTTTCATAGTTGCGAAGGTATCAGCAAAGTAAATTGTTTTCTTAGAAACATCAATACATGTTTACAAAGAATTGGCTATTCTGGTAAGCATGTGCCACAAAATAAGCCATGACCAGTTCTTATTAATTGCTGGCGCATTTATCAAATATTTTCAAACAATTTTGCAACTAATCTCTTACAATCCTTTTCCGAATTTGCTTTGAAGCTATCTAACAAAAATCCTCTTATGGCAGAAGTGAAGAGGATTGCCGACAATGGGTATTATATCCATGAACAATGAGATTCGGAAGACTTGTGGACAATCATGAGAAGAAAACTGCGAAATGATTCACGGAGTATTCCGTCTGAGTAACTCCAGCAAACTGTTCTAATTTTATTAATATTATGAAAAAGCGAAATTAGGTTTTTTATTAAACAATACAATTAACAAGATTTTAGAAATTTAGAAAGATACCGGTGACAATGTTTCACATTAAATGAAGCATCACCTCAATCGTATCACATGTTGCATGCTTACATTTGGCCAAAACAGCGGCTTTTTACGTGCAACCCGCGACGTGAATTATATATTCAGAATCAAAAAAAAAATTGCATAGGAAACAAAAGTTTTAAATTTATCATGCAATGCGACAAGGAAACAAAATGTACAATGATTTAACAGGATTTAAATAGATATGTGCATAGAGGGACGACTCAGCTCGTTGAACTGATTAATATTTTATGGGCAGGGAAATGCCACGTTGCGGAAATGGGCAAGCATAAAATGCAAAAGTTAAATGATACTTGCGATATTTACTTAGTCCTTCAGCGTTACATAATTTGCAATGTATTATTTATGGGAGTTTTATTGAGAGGGCCCTGTGCTTTAATGGGACATAACGCTATGTATGCATAAGCCCGTCCAAGCGGCATTTGGGCAACTCATAAAAAATGTCACAGGAAATGCGGATGCATGCATATAAAGTAAAATCGGCCCTTTGAGTTTTGGCGTTGGCACGCGAACAACGCACAGCATATCAGCCGGAGCGGTGGAGTCGGATGACAATGACAAGGACAATGCGTGTTCCCATAGAAATCTGCACTGGCAAGTTAAAACTACAGATGTACAGAGGTAATATTTGGGTTTGCATTGTGTCCTGCGGCCAGGCAACGGAATACACAAAATGGATTCTCAGGCACAAGGAAACTCGTAAAATGATTTCCATTTGTCAAAACCTTTTCAATTCTCCATGAATGCAAAAATAAAACTGTTAACTGTTTAACTTTTCAGCTTTAAACAATGAGAATTTCATTAGCTGACAATTCTAAAATGCAAATAAGCTAAATGGACATGCGGCCCTTTTGACATTTCTCATGGCTACCAGTATTTTTTCTTTGTCAACTGTTTCACACTGCAACATTTCACCCTTCGATGGGGGCTGACAAAGTGATTAATGGTCTCTATGGGTAATATTGGTTGCTTTACCTGTAACTTTGAAATTTGATGTAACAAGCACATTGAGGCCTCACTTGTTATCTGATTGCTACAAAGGTTTCACAAATTATAATAAAATGTCTATTTTAGGCCAGCTTTTGCTGGACAAAAAAAAATTAAAAAAATTCCTTTATAAATTAAAAATATACATAATTTCAGAGAAATCAACCCAAAATTTATAAAATCGCTATTCACTTGGCACTAAGGATAGCTCACCTTTTTATTAAGCAATTGTATAAAAAAAAAAAAAACAGGTGTTTTCTTTTCCTAATTCAATGATACATTTTGCTATAGAACAAATTTGTAAGATTCCAGGTTGTTTTTATATGAGTACACAGAATGCTTAATATTAAGCATTAGTATTTTAAGGTTTCACATTTGCATTCAATTTAGGTAGTTTATAAATTCATCTAATTAAATTTGAAAAAAAAACTTTCAAATCAAAAACTAATTTATTGAAACCAGACAAACTTTCTAGTTTTCAGATCAATATGCATTTCAGGTCGATTTTTAAATTTCTGGTCGAATTTTTTTATGTTTTCTGTAAGAACATTTTAAAAAGCAATACCAATGTAATTTAACTTTTAATTTACTCTGTTATTTATGTCAGCATAAGAGGGCAGTTTAATGTTTATGATAAACAAGCGAACAATACTCATTTCTAAATAAATAGTTAAGTATTTCCTTTTCATCTTTCTCTTCCTCTGTCGCGTTTGTCTCTATCTCTCTCACTGCTATATATTTTCTCTTTTTTTCTGTTTTCCTTTCCCTATCTCTCAGAGTTGCTTGGTTTATCTTGCTCTTGCCAATATCTCTATAAATCTCTCCTGTTCTGACTGTAGTCTTTCTATATTAATTACTGCATTTCAGTGTGACTTTAATGGTCTTAAGTAATGCCAACAGATTGTAGTACATATTACCAAATAAATAGACGACAGGCAATAATTTTTGGATGGCAGAGCCTGTAAGTGATTTGTCTGCTGGGCGCACATGGCGTATAATTGTTGTTGTGCGCAAGTTTAATGCGCGTTGACAAGCTGTGTGCAAGTGACATATATGCATGTTATGTGTGTATATATACATATTCACTTACATTCACATATACATATACATATACATATACATATACATATACCTATACACATAAATGTGTGTAGAATTTTTGCCTAGTCAGCACCTCAGTGAGTATGTACAGTATGCTGCTCAGTCAAGTATTTAATATGAGAAGAATGTGGCCAGCAGCAAGTGGCAGACTAAACTGGCTTTTAAGGTCACTTAACTTTCTAATGGCATCAAATACATACACTAAATGATTAATAAAGTTTTTTTTTTTTATATGTTTTCATAAAATTTGCTGTTCATTATATTTGGTTTATTGATTCCATCATTCATTCACAGCATTCATGTGCGGGTTGCAGCTGGTAATCTTTCATTGAGTGCAAATTGATATTCTGTCTATTCATAGCCACTCAAAGCTGCCTTTTTACAAGTACAAATTGTATGTTCGCTTTTATTTATGGTCTTGTCAATAGATAGACACAGGCTTTTAAGGGGATTTGCGTATAATACTCGAGTTGATTCACTCGAAATGAAGGCTTTTAAAATCCCTATAATCAGCTTTGACTGTAATCAAAATCGTAGTGTTTTTTTTTTTACCGCTAATTTATATAAATATATCAAAAGTTGGTGGAACAATATAATCGTAATAAATTAAAAAAATATATATATTTCTTAACAGCAATCAGTACGGATCCATTAATTGGCAGTAAAGAATTTATGATTTTTAATGTTTTTATTTTATTACTCGAGTTTATTCGGAAGTGCAGATAAAAACAGTGAAATGATTTTCATGTATTCGCATTTCCATACCGTCATTTTTTGTGTATGTGTTTACGATTGCAGGGGAACTTCTCACGGGAGGCACTCAATTTTTGATGAATTGTTGCAGACAGTGGCAAGAATTTAATTTCAGTTTATTCTCAACACAGATACGAGAACAAGAACGAGAACCGAGCACTGCTGCAATTTAATTAAATTTGTGTTGTTTGTTAAAAACTTTTATTTGTTAAAATAATAGATTGTTGGCTGCAGGCCGGCAGGTCTGAAAGTTGAACAGCGAATAAAACAAATACCTGCTATAAATGTCATTCGGCAATATAGCACATAACGCAGTTAAATGAAGTTTGTTGAAAATATACAAACATTTCAATAATTCTGTGTGCTGCTATGCATTTTTAATTCTTATTCCAAATTCATATAAATATGTTTAGGTCAATTTGTTTGTGCGTTTTGAAAATGATTTTAAATTAAATCTGACAAAATCTAAAAACTGATGAACTGATTTAGGAAAAAAAAAGGATTAAATCTACCTTTCAGCTGAGAATAAACCAAAAATAAAATAATCTGGAAACAATTTACACATTTTTTCAATATTTGGTGCATCAAATCTTCATTAGTTATTTTTGTGGAGGTTTTAATTGGAATTTGAATTTGTTGTTACGAACACGAAAACTGAACTTTCAGCCTTGACCCACGATATTCCACAAATCTACCAAAATACCGTCTTATTGATCATTTACGTATTAATACCACTGATTGCCGTTGTTAGTCATTCCGCCATGTATTATGTATAAAAATGTAGGGGCATAGCTTAAAGTCAAAGAGCAAATTGTATGAGGTCTTAGGTCGGACAATGAAAGCAGCAGGATGTCCTTCACGAAGGGAACAAAAACTATATGTTATGCTATCTACCCAAAAACAAAATAAATGCTCCATCATTCATTTTACTTCACAGACTCGAACTTTGTGCTCGGCAATGCGCAGGCAAATGGCAATCCAATTGTTTATTGCTCGGATGGGTTCGTGGACTTGACAGGATATTCACGCGCGCAAATTATGCAAAAGGGTAAGTCGACAGAACAGAGGACGGGCAGAGGCCGGGCAGAGCGGCAGAGGGGATAAAAGGAAAGACGGACAAGTTGACGGAACAAACAGCTCAAGACTTCAATACTCATTTTACTGTATTTGTACATTTTGTTCAATTGTTTGCCAACGACAACGCGCAACATCGCACAACAACACCAACAACAACAACATCGATGACGACAAACAAAAATGCAAAAATGAATGAACACTACAATAAACAACAAATAAAAACAACAACAAACCCGAAACAGGCTGTTCATGTCATTTCCTTTACGGACCGGATACAAAGGAGGAGCACAAGCAGCAAATTGAGAAAAGTCTTTCAAATAAGATGGAACTAAAATTGGAAGTTATTTTCTACAAAAAGGAAGGTAAGGCAAAAAAAAAAAAAGCAAAAGACCTTGAATTGCGTGGCAAATTGTGTTGTAAATTGTTTTCATTTTTAATTAAAAACGCTTTTTTTTTTCAACTTCATTTGGCATTTGGGGTAATTTGTGCTCGGCAAAGAGGAAATTACACGCCACGTTGTTTGTGGCATCAGCTGGCACAGTAGGGGAAATTGTGGCACAGCTGCAAAAGTTGACCACACACAAAATTAACATAGTATCCTTAAGATACTTGTCGATTTTAATTTATGCAGGAAGCGATGCAAATAAAATCATAACATGACATCTAAGTATAATAGTCTGATTCCACTATGCCCAACATTTCTCACATTCTACATTTCGCTATTCCAATATGGCTCTCCGTTAGGCTATCGGCCTATTTATATTTGTCTTTGCGAAATGAGTAAAAAAAAAAACAATTAATTTAAACATAAGTCGGACTCCAACCACATTTCAGCAAACAACACAAGAAATGTAAACCGATGTAAAAATGGAAAAGGATTTCATTTCCATTTTGCTGTCAATATTAAAGTGCTTATTGTTTGTGTTTATGAGAAATATAACAATTAATTTAAACATAAGACAGACTACAACCATTTGTCAGCAAACAACACAAGAAATGAGAAAGGATTTCATTTCCATTTTGCTGTCAACATTAAAATGCTTATTTTTTTGGTGTCCTCTTTTCATAATTTAGGTCAAATGGTTTGTTTTTATATACTCGGTTATATTTCGAATTCCGTCGTGATTCGCTTTTTCGACTCGGCCATTAATTCTGATCAGGGAAATATGTACGTGGTTGTTAATCCTGGTCAAGAAAATATACACTTTATAGGGTCAGAGATGCTTGACCTGTAGTCAGCAAAACAAATGTTTAAATCATCATTAAATTGTATTAAATTAAACTAAATTAATTAAATTACAGTTGTATTTTTAAACAGGCGCTTATCTTTATTTTATTTTCTTTTCTTTTTTCTTTTTATAAAATCAACACGAAATTCGAGAAAAGAACAAAATACTCGGGGCGAATTTCTTACATTCACAAAATACTTTACGAATGTTGATCATACAGAATGTTGTCCCTTATGGGAAAATGCCAAGTTGAACATACTTTACATATTCTAGACATTCAAGAATGGAAGAAATGTTAATAATGGAATCAGGCTATAAAACGCCGGGCGCCTAATTTCTGACTGACTTAAATAACGAAGCTACACAAAATCGCAATTCACCTTAAAATGCTTTTATTAAAGCCATTGAAGTAGTAAAAATAATGCTTAAGCCTACATTGTATAAATAATTATGTGCCAATTACAAACTTTGTTGAAGCCATCAGTTTTCAGCTGGTGTCATTGGCTTGTAAGCTGAGTGGGTCTGTGTTTTATGGGGTAAAACTTTAAAGCTGTGGTTCACCACATGAGAGAAAATTGTGTTAAGTTTTCACAACCAGCTGTAAGGGATTATCACAATTGCTTACCGAAAAAACAAGAAGAAGAAGAACATCAACAACAACAATAATCCAACAACAACAACAACAAGAGCAATAAGTGAAAAGCTGTAAGTCAATTGTGGCACACGTCCACGTGCGTAGGTTGCACAAAAAGTTTGTCGTTTGCCAGCTGGTTAACCACCAGTGGTTCCACCAGAGTCTTGCCACCGGCACTCTTTTGAAGCCTTAACCATTCGTATTGACTTTTAATTTAAGACACTGGTTGACGATGCTGTTGCTGTTACTGTTGCTGTTGCTGATGCTGATGCTGCTGTTTCCAGCACCGATGCCGCATCAATTTTGCGGTGCGTGGCTCGCATCAGATGGCTTTTATTGAGTTAGTAGCCCTGCCTTGAACTAGTTTCCTGTGGCCTGTCGCAGTCTCACAGGAGCAGCCCTGCAGATCCTGTTTGTGGCCTCACAACACAATAAAGCGATAAATTTGTTCGCATCATTTTCGCACGTTCGTTTCGCATTATGTATTTTTTGTATATTTTGCTGTGCTTAAATGCGGTCACGATTAAACAGCAGCCAGAACGACCTATCTTGAAGTGTTCGATTGGATATTATGTCTTTTTGTCTAGGCTATTAGCTTGTCTATAAGTTTTCTAATTAGCACTGTGCTTAAAACTTTTAACTCACTGTAGACAGGTTGGATGGGTTTGGCTGAATTGTTACTATTAATTATGCATTAGTTTATGGCCTAAGCACCTCGAGCGATATTTACAATTAGCTCTGATAATTAAAATTGTGGTTCTATTGTGGTCTAATTGCGTTGGCATGCAATTATTTTTTGCATACCATTAAGCGCTAATTAGCTACGAGTGCCTCACAGGGCGCCGAGGCAATCACAACTGGCTGCTTACTAAATTTGCATTTGACTCTGCAGCACGCGACGAAAAGACCACAACTATGCAACCACAAATTAAATCGATTTGCACCACAGGCAAATGACTCTCGATTGAATTGGATGTATTCAAGCACTAAATTAACTAGTAGTATTCACTACTTAGTTGCACTCGGAAAAAGTATACAAGTAATTTGGAAATTAGCATCGATGGCAACTCACCTTATTATTCTGAAAGGGTTTTTCTTTTCTTAATTTACAAAAATATGTCTAATTTCCAGGGTGTACACTGAACGTTTCCATTAGGCGTTAGTTACATTATTATTAAAAATTAGTATTTTAAGATTTCGCATATACATTTTCGATAGTTTATAAAATTCATATTAATTAGAAAAAGCTTATCATTTTTCCGAGCTAAACTCTAACAATGCAGTCGAGTTTGCTGAATTTCAAAAACGATTGTTTTAATTTCTACTTTTTAGAAATATTTGTTCTTATTAAGTTATGTATTTTTTTTTAATATATTAAGAAATTATTTCTAAAAAAATGAACATTTTTATAGATTTCAGGGCGATTTTAATTTTTACCGCTTTTCTAAATTTCGAGGCTATTTTTTCTCCTAGTGTATTTTAAGCAAGTATGCCTGTTTTTATATAAGCTTAGTTTTTAATTTGTTTAATACTCTTATTTTTTTGAACATGCTTAATTTGATAAGCTCGAAATAAATGCTTATTTTCTTTCTCTGCACAGGTGCTCCTTTTTGGTGTCTTTTTGATATTGTGCCCATTAAGAATGAGAAGCGGGATGTGGTTTTGTTCCTGGCCTCGCACAAGGACATCACGCACACTAAAATGCTGGAGATGAATGTGAACGAGGAATGTGATAGCGGTAAGTAGACAAATGGACTTAGCGAAATATAAAAAAGTAAATTAAAAAAAATACAAACTATAAGTGTGAGTCATAAATTGCATATGCTCTGGCCATGATAGCAGATAAAACAGCGAATTCACATAAATTAATGCACTTTCGCTCACAAAGTTTCAAGCAATCATTAACAATGAACACAGCCACAATTAATGCACAGAGAATTATGAATATACACACGCAAACACACACAGACACACAGGCACACACACACACGCAAACACACACACACACACAGGCACAGGCACAACCACAACCACACCCACAGCCAAGCCATAAGACTTAAATAATCCATGAGTTTAAAAAGCAGATGTGCAAAAGTTAATTTAATGATTAGCCAAGCGTCCTGGAAAGGTAAATTTTGTATATATTTGTGTACATGTCAGCGGCTACTCTGTTTTCCAGAGTTGTTGCACGAATTTGCTAAAATTTGCATTTTATTTTTATTTTTGCTTTATCATCTTGTCAACTTTGTAGCATTTTTGGTATGCAGACTTTTTGGTTAACCTTGGGTACATTTGTCAATAGCTTTTTGAGTTCTCGCATTTGAAAATAAATATTTATACATGCAGCACAAGCTAAGTTTTTTCTTCTCTATACTTGTCTGTGCGATTTGAATTTAGTTTTGCTTAATTTCATTTTCTTATATGAAATGGATTTTAGTTGCGATAAATTTACACTTGTTAAGGCTTTGATATATTGATGATATACATATATGAAGGCAAACAGAAAAGAAAAACTTTCTCATTTTGCAAGATATTACAACTAAAATATAATTTTTAAACAACTGCCTATTTTTTATTTTTATTTTGTAATGAAATTTCAATGTGAACTGACAGTTTGGCTGGCGAGGGTATGCAAACTTCGGCGAAATAACTTCTTTTTTTTTTTTGTGTTCTTTTAATTTAAATAAAATTTGTGTGCAGCTCTAAATGAAATTCAATTCAACTGCATTTTACGCATTTTCCTACTTATATTCAACTAGTTCGAATGAAAGCTTTACTGGTTTTCGTGTATTTCGAATTTAATTTAATGCAAATGCAATATAAAATGCGAATTTAATGCAATTTTGAATATGTTTCAAGGCGATTCAAATGGAATTTTAATTTAATTGAAATTGTTACAAATATTTTCCGTTTGCCATTTTCGTGTTTGGTATGTGTATATGGGTGTATGTTAAAGAGACTACTAATTAGACCCACAACCTTTAGATACTAAATACAGTCTGAAAACAGTATTAGTTAGTATTTAGCGAATTGGATTCCGAATTTGATATGCACCATACAACTGTGTATGGTGAATAAGTTAGTACGAAATGTCTGCATAATTCCCCAGAGGACAGAGAAACGTTGGAACAAAAGAAAATGAATTGTATGCTTAAATATTGATGTGAGGGGAGACAACTCCAAATGGATGCTCCCACAGAATTGTCTAAATAGAATGACACGGGAATTGTTTGGCTGGTGCGCCTCGAGTGAAATAATTCGCGTAGGTCATTGCGCATTCAACTAATGCGGATTAGTCGAGTAGACTGAGTTACATTTTTGGAATGGAATTGTTAGTTGGGCTGTGTGGCAGTATTGTTAAGCTTGATGGTTGCTTGCACTCTGGCATTTTGTGGCAGGTTTCATTTGCAGTTTTATTACCATCATTATTCAGCACTGTGTCACTGTCACTGTGTTGTCACTGCTCTTGACTTGCCAGTCTTATGTGGTTTTTGTGGATTTGCAGCTATGCAAAGTCCCGAGTCCTCGCAAATTATGAGCATCTCACAAACAACAGCAGTTGTCTCAATCACTTTTCCCCAGTTTTCCGTATGAGTTAAGCGATTAAATCATGTAGTGCTGTTGCCATACACTGTCTTTCTGTTAAATAGTATTAATATTTATTTTAATAGCAAAATAATTTGTTCAGTTGTTGCACAAACTGTTGCGCGCCGGATGCATTGCCACAGAACTTGCTGTCCGTCTGACAGTTTGGGTTTTAAGCCAACCCAAAACTCATTTGTGGTTGACAGCTTTTATGCGGCATGTCACATCAAAATTTTAAGCTTTTATTTATAGTTAACCACTTGTTCAATTGTGAAATTGCTTCTTCAAACAATGCTTTTTCTTTCCTCATTTTTCTAAAAAAAAGAAGAAACATTTCTAATTTGCAGATTATTTTTATATGAGTACCAATAATTTATTCAGTAGCTTTTTTGTTATTTGTATTATAATTAAAGATTACTAATTTAAGATTCATATAAATTAATTTGAAATACCTTCTATAAATTAAACATTTTTGTATATCTAGAAATTATTTCGAAGAACCAGAAAAGATTTCTAATTTTTCCCATGAGCTTAACTTTTTATCAGTGTTGTGACAATTGACTATATATCTTCCTCAATATACTTTCAAATTTGTTAAGCTAGCATTATCATTATTACTCAATTTATTTTTTTAATGACATTGTATAAAGGGCATCATTGTCTGCATAATAAAAGGTGTGCTCGATTTACGCTTTCTATAAATAAGTTTTTCGATACAAAACAATTTCATAAAATGATATTTACCATTTTTCGAAGCCCACAAATTAGTGCTCGCCAACCACCAACCACCAATGAATGGCATATTCTTAATCAAATTTATTTTCAATTTCTTCAGACTTCCTTTATAGCAAGTATATATTATATTAGCATTGCTTACAACAAATATCGACTGTGAATATTTGCGGGTCACATTGCGTATACGTAATCTAGTCAAAATATAATATTCATTTTGGCATAAGCCTTAATATTTTGGCTGGCTCATTGAATGACAATCGACATCAGTGGCAAATTGGGATTTGTCAAAATGTCATCGCCATATTAACTTGGATTTGGGCCAGGCCAGGCCCAGCAATTAGTCAGATGATTTTAAAATGTTACAACACTTTGATGGTTGAGATTTGAAGGCAATTGAATTATCATTCGGTCGACATTTATGTGAGTTGTGAACGGCGATGGCACTTAACCGTTATTTTACACATCATTAGGCGTGCCAGGAATGCGGCCTGTACTCTTAACAATTTGTTGCCTGTGTGCGGCATGTGCGGCATGTGCGACACTTCTCTCGACATTTTCCACACTCGAATGAATCGCGCATATTTAGCAGTTGCCTCCACGTTTTTTTTTTTCTTCAATTTGATGTCAATTGATGTTTTGTGTATGCGTCGGGCATAATTTACGTGCCCGTTCAAATTGGGGAGTTGGAAACTCCCAAAAATGTTGCTGGCCCACGGCCCGGATCATTGAGGTCCCTGTCAGCTTAACTTAATTGGCATTTTGATATGACAGCGATGGGTTTCGGGCTTGGGCTCAAAATTGAAATCAAATTCGTTACGCTTGTTTCAGACCCTTGTGCGATTTATGAAAGAGCAGTCTTTTATTTCCGTGATTGCATTTTAATACACTTACTAATTATTTTGCAGTAATGATGAAAATTCATATAAAACATCATTTCTATGATAACGCTTCTACGTCAGCTTTATACATATATAAAAAAAATAATTCAATGCGTTCAGTCTTAAAAAATGTTTTATCTACTACAAAATTTATGCATACATCTCATGTTTCATTCGCATAGCAAACTGGCCAAGCCTATCAAATGCGTTATACACTTTATAGCCAGTTTAGGGATGGATAACAAAGGAAATTTTTACACTTTATTACAAAATCAGAAATTAAATTCTTATAATTAGTATGCTGCTTTGTCCCCCATTTTATGTTATTCATTTTGTGTTATTTGGTTTTATTTTTGGGTCTAATTTTTCACAATCAAGCTAATTCAAATTTATAGCAACACGCGCTGGCTTTGAGTTGGTCGAGAAAAATAAAATTAACTTAAATTTAATGAGACTGTTTGAGGTTGTGTCTCGGTGCTTTGTGTGTGTGTGTGTGTGTGTGTTTGTTGAGATTGCGGTTTACTTTCATCCTGGTGGTCGATTACAGTGCATGCCAGACTTGATAACATACCAACAAATTTGCAGACATGAGTCTTTTGTGTGTGGATAGCCCCCGTCAATTTATCATCCGCCTGGTGGCCTGTGACTTGTTATATTTATTTTTGAATTATTTTCCATTTGTGTCTTGTGACTTGATCTTTTGGGTAAACATTGGTTTTACTTTATGCGAATGAAAATATTTCTACGAATGCAAGCTGAAAGAATATTTTTTTCAATATTTCCATTTTAACTTAAGCTGTGTTATTTTATTTGTTGATTTCTGATAGTCTGTTTGAAATGCATTCACTTGTGTTGTGTTATGTAAATAAATGTACATATTTTTGTATTGCTCAATGCCGCTGGCAAAATCAAATAATTCCTCGTTGAGTAGAAATGAAAGTTATGCAACTACAAATGTTAGTTAAGTGAAGGTAAACAACAAAAATTCTTAACAAAGAGAAGAAACATAATCAACTTGTACTTTGTGTCGCATTAAGACACAATTTATTTAACCTTAGCATCAAATTTAATTGAAATGTTTTTGTCCATGTGCTCCTTGGTTACTATTATTGCTAAATAATGTTTAAAAACAATACTGAAACTAAATGAAAAACACATACTAAAAATATAAACAGATATTTTATTCAAATTGTATTTGTACAATTTCTGTATATTTTCTATCTTTGTGCTCTTCTTTCTTACTCTAACCGGCATCATCATTGTAATTAAACCGACACAATAATAATAATAATAATAAAATAAATAACGTCAAAATAATACCAAAATAATACCCAAATTATCCAATATCCACAATCCAAATAAAATTATCATAATACAATTGTCGACGCTTGTGTGCTGCATCAATTGAAATTGTTGTGTTGCGAATCTGTAAGTTTTTGCCCTTACAGCTGCACTCCTGGGCGCTAGATTCCGTGCCGGCTCCAATGCCGGCATGCTGGGATTGGGTGGCCTGCCCGGCCTGGGCGGACCGCCGCCTGGCGATGGCAGCGACGCGGATATCGGTGAAGGCAACAATTTGGATGTACCTGCTGGCTGTAATATGGGA
This sequence comes from Drosophila anomalipes, assembly GCA_035041615.1. Lineage (NCBI taxonomy): Eukaryota > Metazoa > Arthropoda > Insecta > Diptera > Drosophilidae > Drosophila > Drosophila anomalipes. The sequence continues at coordinate 910,541 of JAWNKZ010000041.1, forward strand.
CGACGTCGCAGTCGTGCGGTTCTATATCAGCTATCCGGTCATTATAAGCCCGAGAAGGGCGGTGTCAAAACCAAATTGAAGCTGGGCAATGTGAGTATGACAGCTTCTACACTCAACCCCCAATTCCAAAACCACATCAGCAACAATTTTAACAAAAACCACAACAAAAAACAAGTAAACGGTTATCCCTACTCAAATTCAATTAAATGTGTTTTGCTTTAAAGATTTAAGGTTGGTAACCACCAGGCATATACACCCAGATCTATAGTATCATGCATGTTAATAATAAATATTACATCTTTGATTTAAAAAAATTATTCTTCAAGTACAGATAAATATTTATTACAAAAAAAAATTTATTATTCTTAAGAAAGGAAAGTATGCAGAAATAAACTAGAAATTTTTGAGATCAGAAGAATATTATCTGTCTTTCAAAACAAAATGCATTGTTTCTTAAAGATAAATTAAGAGAGATCGAAATTGTTAAGTATTGAGTCAGGGAATGTTTAAAAATTGCGATTTAGCTGATTAAGGAATTTACAGGAATTCTTAAGGTCAGAAGTATTGCGTATAATTAAACAAAAGAATTTAAGTACCATTGAAATTGTATAATATTGTGTAAAGGAGTATTTAAAAATTGTATTTTTATAAATTAGAGAATTTTTAGCGTATCATAGATATTGTGGTTATAAAATTGTCATATCCTTTATTCGACTTTAGTAGACAAGCTTTTGCACACTCTCAACTTTAGTGCTTAGCCGTTGCGCTGAGTTTGCCATTAATTGAATTAACCATTTTTGCTAACCCGCAGATTTTTCTAATGCGCCAATCCGTGCATTTAACTTAATCCTTTCACGCGGTATATTTAATTGAAATTCACTTTTGATGTTTACGCTTGCTTGATTTATTTTTGAACTTTGTAGAATTTTATGCATTCAACTGAGGCACCATTTCCCGAATACAAAACGCAATCGATAAAGAAGTCACGCTTGATTTTGCCCCATTACGGCGTATTCAAAGGCATATGGGATTGGGTCATACTGGTCGCCACCTTCTATGTGGCATTGATGGTCCCATACAATGCCGCATTTGCCAAGGCGGATCGTCAGACCATGGTCTCCGATGTCATTGTGGAGGCGCTTTTCATTGTCGGTAAGTACATACTATGCCATAACGTTCAACATGTTGATGATGATGATGATGATTATGATGATTTGTTGTCCGTTTTGGTCATTGCGTTGTCCAGTTAAGGCTTTGTTACATTTGCGGGACAAACGGTCTTGCCTGCTTGGCTGGGAATTGAATTTAGCTCAAAGCTCAATATGGGGTTTTAGTTGTATTCTCTTGTGTCTCACTAACGTTTTACTTTATTTTTGTTATTCTATTGGTCTTTTATTGCAGATATTTTATTGAATTTTCGCACAACCTTTGTCTCACGCAAAGGTGAGGTCGTATCCAATTCAAAACAGATTGCCATAAATTATTTTCGTGGCTGGTTTGTCCTGGATTTATTGGCCGCCCTGCCCTTTGATCATCTCTATGCCTCCGATTTGTACGACGGCGAGGTGAGTAATTCTCTTTAAATTGCTTCAATCCCTTTACAAATATTTCAATTGTTGCACTTTGAAAAAATGTATACGCTATTTGCATATCACTGGAAATTGCTTGACATGTGTTTCTGATTTCCTGTGTGAGGATTTCCTGACGTGGCAAATGACATGTGTGTGTGTGCCAGAAAAAATAGTGCGAAAATTGGGAGATTGTTGCATTTGGGATGAATAATCCGGCCAGTAACTGCATTTGCCGGCAGTGGAAATAAATTGTTTTTAAAATTTTATGTTTTGCTGATGAGAGTAATTGAAATTGTAGAACGATTTAATAAATTCTTGTGCATTTTTAACTGAGTATCTTTTCGCAAAGTCTTCAGTCTTTAATGTTTTATTTATTTGCTGCTTTGTTCTCTATTTCATTTTAATTGACTTAATTGATTATATTCCTGCATGTTAATTTACAATTTATGCGCTCACTGACTTCATTTCGGCAATTATTATTATTATTATTATATGATCATGTTGCACAATTTGATGACACTTAATTGGATTGGCTTGCAGGTTGACTCAATAAACATTTGCCTGACCAAACAAATACTAATTGGTTTTATAGATATGTCAAGACATCAATTTATCTTAAATGTATTTGCCGTCGCAAACTTGATTTGTCGCCTGCTCTCTGAGTAAACTTCATGCACAATTGCACTTGGATTACCAGCGAACTTTGCTTTTATCTCTCATAAACAACTGCTGCGGCGGACTCGTTCCACTCATTCAGTTTACCGCATTGGCATTAAATATTTAAGCCGAAATTCGAGTGGTAAATAGCATTTGGGGATTTGCATAAAACGATTTTAGAGCATGCATAATGCATGTCTTTCACCTCAGAGTTTGTGTTTGTTTCGCTGACTTATTTTAATGCTAACTAAATTTAATTTTGTGTCTAACAGCCTTGCAAATAAAATCGGAATGCTGGATTTAATTAGATAAAAGTCATGAATTAATACCGCGCATAGTTGAAATATTTGGCTTAGTTGTTCATTCGTTTAAGTCGCTTTTCTGTTTGCCACGCCAATTGTGATACTTTTGAGTGCATTTGCACTCTCGACCAGCTGGCGGATTAAATATTAATTCGTGTCCTCGCCGACATTTTCACTGAGTAGGTAAATTCGCTGATATCCGCACGCTATTCTGTTCGAAAGGTCAAATAAATTTTGCCCCAAAAGGTATGCTATGATTTACAGTATTAAATAAGGTTTCAGGTATTGGCCATGACTGAATCGTGCTTTGTTCTATGGTTTGTATCCAGGGGCGTTTTAGGCGTTTGACTGCTCTGCTGCTCCTTGTTGAGTTTGCTGTCGAAGTCAGCTTTAGTTGAAGTGTTGTCTGTCCTCAGCCAATACACACTGGACAAAACCTTGTGGTCGGTAGCCGCTGTGCTGCCATGTTCTTTAACTTATGTAATCAAAGCTTAAATAACTTGGCAATTTATCACAAAGACGTTAATTGCAGTTACAGAAACATTTTTGGTTTTGGCGAATCACGAATATATTTGGTATACTTGCTACTTTTGTTCTGTTATGATTTTTGAAGAAATTCGTTATATCAGCTCTTAAATTGGAATCGTAAAACAAACTTGCTTTAAAATATATATAAAAAAATATAGAATCTATTTATAAATACACACAGATAAAGTACACCTTTTGGTAACAGTGTGTAACGGATATTAAAGGCAAATGCGCTCTTGGTGGCCATTATGAACATTTGAAGGATTTTGTTTGTTTTGTTTTAAGTTGACATTTTTGATGCCCAATTTTTGAGCTGAGTTTCTATTGATTTTGTGCATTGTCATGGTTTTCATATTGATTGCGGTCTCAATCAAAGTTTTGGTTACGTTTCATCTATTGTTGGGTATCTTGACTACAAAGTGCTTAGCATTGATTTTAATCAAATCAAATCAAATACATTTTTAGCTGCTTCGTTGACTTAAGCAGACAGCATTGAAATATTTGCATATATAGCCGCATCGCAGCCTGATGTACTCACGGTATATTGGGCTGGCTTGAGGTCAAATATCTGATGGAAAACTTTTCTGATAAAAATTCGGCTTTCAGCTGGCTTTAAAAAAAGTTAGCTAATGGAGTTGTTTAAGTTGGTCTGAATATGGTGTAGGTATACGTAAGTCTTGACTTGTTGCTCCTAAAAGGCAAATCCCTGCCAAGGACAAGCAAAACTTTGCCCGTCTGTGTGTATATATGTACATATAAATATATATTTATATAAGTGAGTATACACAAACGTGGCTTCCCAGAAAAATATTCGAAGGTCTAACAAAAAGGCAAAAAATCGCAGCGTGTTTTAAGCTGTTAAATGCTATTTGTTTTTTTGGGGTGCCAGCAAAAGTTTATTTTTATCAAACTTTAATGTGCTCTAATTGCAAAAATTGCGGTGTCTCTGCCTCCCTCTCTCTCTCTCGTTCTCTCTCTCTTAATTTTACTCTTCATTCCATACCCTGGTTTTGAAAGCGAAAAGTTCTTAAGTAGCACAAACAAAAAAAAAAAAACATTTAATTAATATTTTTATTTGGCGTCTTTTGGCAAATGGTGAAAGCGACTTGCTTATTTTGTAATTCTTAAGTTGTGGCACATTTTTTGAGGCACTGCTTCGGCTATGTCTTCTCAGTTTCAAGTGGTTTACATATGTATATATTGCTGCAATCTCCAGCTAATGCATTGGAAACTTGTCATATTCAGTTGATTTAAAAGTTTTAATTATCTTTGAGACCCAAAAACTTGGCAACGGACTGACCAACGGAAACGGAAGTTTCCATGACTGTCAACTTGGGGCAACTAACTTACTTCAAGTTGTTCCTGTTGCTGTTGCCACGCCAAAATGCGAAAAGGCATCGCACAACTTTAGCAAAAGGCAGCCAAATCTTGACATAAATAAAAAGGAAAGCACAGTTAAAGCGAAAGTGTAAGCGCAGCGTAAATTGCAACATGAATTACAATTTTGCCTGGCAACGCTACACAAATACCAACCCGCACACACACGCACACAAACAAACACACACACACACGCATACATGCACACCCACTAATACAGAGAAACGAAGACAGAGAGCCACGTGGCATTTGAAAGCAAAAAGTCTTACAAATAGAAGGAAACAAAAGCAGTTATTATGCCGGCAATCTTAAAGTTTCATCGCCTCGACATGTTTTGCCGTCGGTGTGTATTATTATTTCTTGTATACCCTGTACTTAACAATATGTAAATTGGGTACGGTAAAGTTGTGTGTGTCTTTGTAATTCGTATATTTTATACATTTTATTACAGTCTGATTCCGTTATTAACATTTTTTAAATTCTTGAATATCTACAGCATGATGAGTATACAACATTCTGTACACTCAACATTCGTTAAGTATGTTGCGAATGTTACAAATTCAACTCTATTATTTTATGGTTTTTGATATTGAGTTATATAATATCAATTTCACACACAGCTGATATTTCAAGAAGGCTAATCGCTTATTTTAAAATACAATACTAATGAACTTATTTTTGAGAGCAAAATCGAAATAGAATCATTTTTAATTTTAAATTTTTTTCTTATTTATTGGGTTGTTTGCTAAAAATTCGTGTTAATCTCTTTTACAATTTTCAATTAATTATTTTAGTATTCATTTCATTTCACAAAGACAAGAACAAATAAGGCCAATAAGCTGTTTTATTTAAACAAAGCGCTAATTTTGCCACTCATTTCGAAATGTTGGGAATGTGCATGTAAGAAATGTTGGTCATAGTGGAATCAGTATATTTCTTAGTTTTTTTTATATTTGTCATCATGTATAAATATAAGATATACAGTAAACAGTCCGATAATCAATTAATCCCAATTTCTTAGACGAAAGCTTGGCGAAATACAATTGTTGATACGTTTGGTATAGTAGAGCTTCTCCTAGGGTATACTCTAGTCGAAATCTTGAATGTGCTTGCAATGATTATTTGTATTCGCTTTAAATGCCTTTCGCATGGCTGCTTGACAGCATCGCGCATTTTTCTCTCCATTGAATTTCCTGCCAGGTTTTCGCAGGCTAAATGCTTAGATCGCAGTTTTTGCTTCTCTTCAAATTATACAGCAGGCACAAACAGCGTCCACTTTTAAAATGACGCCTTGTCAGCTACTGATAATGTCCTCTTTTTCTTAACTTTATTTTTACTTTTACTTACTTTTAATCATAAAAAAAATAAATTGCCAACTTTAAGGTTAAATGACAGCGTTAAGTTAACTCCGTTAACCTTCAATTTAGTCAACCGTCTGCCCTTTTGGGTTGCTTGCTTGCTGCGAAGCTGGTTGATGTTTGCAATTCGGCTTTTTGATGACAGCCCTTTTGATTTTGTACTTTTTACTTAACTATCCCTTTTCATTTTCCACCCATTCTGTTGCCGAGTGGGGTCGGAAGTTATAATACTGCGACGGCAGGAAATACTAGCTAATAAATGGGCATGTGTCAAAATTTTGGTGCTGGTGTGTATGTTTTTCTGCTTGTGTATGTTTATTTTCTTCTGCGTGTGTGCTCTAATGAGATTTACACCCTAGAAAGTGGTAAACATAATTTCAGATAACTACAAGGGGTCGAAATAATATTAGCTGTCCGGCATTAATGCTTGTATTAACTTTTGAAACGAAACTTTAAAACATTAATTTCAATTGTTGCCCGTTTTATTTTTTCATTAAATAATTTTTACTGATTAAATGTATAAATGCATGTTGGTTTGTGTGTCCGTTCCAAAAGGAATCCAGTATCTGGTTTGGGTATTTGAGCTTCAGCGCGAAGAGCACTGTTTTATCGAATTTTTAGATTGCACTGGCGGCTATTGCTTGTTTATTTAATGCTTAACCATGTATCTGGCTTTGTTTCATCTACTCTCTATCTGCATACTCCGAGGAACAGGAATCGCACATTCATCTTGTCAAATTGACGCGTTTGTTGCGCCTGGCGAGGCTGTTGCAAAAAATTGATCGATATTCACAGCACACGGCTATGATTCTGACGCTGCTAATGTTTTCATTCACGGTGGCGGCTCACTGGCTGGCCTGCATCTGGTATGTCATCGCCGTAAAGGAGTACGAGTGGTTTCCCGAGAGCAATATTGGTGAGTAGCAGTGACATATGGACGCATAGACTACACTCAAATAAATAAATCGCCGTAAAATAAGAAAAAAACGCCATACTTTGGCATCAAGGTCAACTTTTTCATATAGTATATTTTCAACAAGTATATTTCTAGAACTGAAAGTTTCTTTTCCCTCTATGCCAGGCTAGACTTTTCTAAAATTTCAAATAATTAGTATCTTAAGGTTTCACATACAAAAACATTTAAAGTAGTTTATAGATTCAAAAACAGCTTAACCTTAGCTTGGAACCTCGACAATAAATTCCATTACATATTTCTGAATTTTAGATAATATTATATGATGATATTCATTTCAATGTATTTCCTAATAATAGAAAACATTTCTAAGCAATAGGAAACCTTTTCTATCTTTTTTTTTCTGAGTGTATAGCTAAAAGACAAGGTCATCTAACATTCATCTATTCACGCACACATACATAAGCGTGTGCTGTGTGTGTGTATTAGTTGGACAGTAATTTGGTTAGTTTGCCGCCAGCGTTGATTGTATTTGCCTTGGCTCGTCAAACGCCAAATGAAAATGGTGCATTTGCCCGCAGCACACAACTCTTTTCCTAAACACACACATGCGCGCACACACACACACACACACACACTCACACATTTTTTTCTTAATGCGTTGTGTTGGCGGAAAGCTTAAAGCAGCTCAGGTGAATAGCAGCATGGGGGAAATTACGGTTATTAGCACATTCAAATGGCAAAGTTTTGTACAAAACTCGTGCGGAACAATCTCAAATCACCGTTTATTGTGATTTAAATATGTAAATATGGGCGTGTGTGAGCCCAAAAAAAAAGTTTTTATAGCTTCATCGGATGCTCCGTGCCGCTAATGGGAAGGATACATTTATTTATTTATAAGAAAAAGTTAATGTTAAAGCACATTAAAATTACAATTTAAAATTTCTGTGGGTGCTTTTATTACAATTAATTAATTACCTTTTTAAAGAAAATGTCAAATTTAATCTGGCATTCTCATTACATATTAATTAAAAAAAACACACTTTTGTTATTGTACACCATATCGTGGAAAAGCATCCGGAAAATTTGTAATATCCCACTTCATTGTGGAGATGGCAATGGGGATAGAATATTGACATAACGCATTAAGCAGCCAAGAAAACACATACGAAACTTTTTCTAACTGACATCAAGTGAAAGTAATCCGTTCTCCTCGCAAAACTTTACGTTTTATTAGTTAGCTGGCATACCCTGTAGTAGATATATAAAGGGTATGTTGTGTTGCAACATCATGCGGAGAGTGGGCGTGAAATAGTTATTCTTACGGGAAAATATTTACAAAATATGCTGCTTAAGTAAATGAAAAGAACAATTCTAATAATTGAAATTGTTAGCACACTTATAGGGTATCATACAATTAAGTACCTTAAAGTTTTATACACTTCGCAGATTAGCATTTATTTATGGATTAGGCCAGGCGCATTCCCTTGGTAAATTGTAATATTCAACCAGGGAAAATAATATACAAAAGCAACAAATTGCCAGTTACTTTTTACATCAGCATAGTACACTTAACACGAGACGAAGTAAATACTTACTCACTCTTAAATGATGTTGCGACGAGTTTGAATATTGTTAGGAGAAAGTTAACAAACTGCCATTTGGCATTTGCCGTTTGACGTATCCGTTGCCATTTAGCCGGATTTGACACGCTCTGGCAGTATGTAAGTCCTCCCGTGTGCCCTGACAGCTTACTGTGATGGACAAGTCCGGCAGCGCCAAGTGGAGAAAGTTTTTTTTTTTTGGCAAAGTCATTGTCGGTTTAACAAGCGGCTGAATGACAAAAACTACTAGAATTATATGTTTGGTTGGCCAGTATGTGCCACGCGCCACGCGCCACGCGCCATCTGCTAATGCCTGATTTACTAAACAAAGTCTATTTTACTTTTTTCTGTCTCTTTCGCTTTTTTTTGTACTATTAAAATCGTCCAGTCTTGTTCACAGGTTGGTTGCAGCTGCTCGCCGAGAGAAAAAACGCGTCCGTTGCCATACTGACAACGGCTGAAACTTACTCGACAGCCTTGTATTTTACATTCACCAGCCTCACATCGGTGGGCTTTGGCAATGTATCGGCCAATACAACGGCCGAGAAGGTTTTCACCATTATAATGATGCTGATTGGCGGTAGGTAATCAGCCACGTTCATATCTGTCTGTGTTCTGTGTGCACTGAGCCCATTTGGGAATTATGAAACCATATTTCGCCATATCTCACTATCACAACTCTTTGTTCCTCTCCCAGCTCTGATGCATGCCGTGGTCTTTGGTAATGTTACTGCCATCATACAACGCATGTACTCACGTCGATCCCTCTATGAGAGCAAATGGCGCGACCTCAAGGATTTCGTGGCACTGCATAATGTGAGTATTTATCTATTGATTTAGCCATTTGCTTTCCCAAGTGACTATGAAATAAATTAGTGGGCTTAATGACTTTATTTCACGAGTTGCTTAACAAATAAATGTATGTGAAAGAGAATAACACTTCACAGAGAAAAAAATTGACCTGAATTGAAGAAAGTAGCTCTAAAATCAGAATAGCACTGAAAGCTAAACAGTTTTTCGTATTTTTAGCAAAAACAATATCTTTTCCTTTTTCAGAATTTTTTCCTATTTTTAAGAAATATATTTCATTTTATTGTTTGATCTGGAGCAAGCGAAAAACATTTTTAGTATTGATTTATCTTCAGACAAGGCTATAAAATGTAGAAATGCAATCGAAAATTTTTAAAAAAAATCCTTTCTGAAATTCAGGAAAAAGTTATCAAATTGGTTGTAAGAGTTCTATGTTCATATATATACAATAAATAAATAAAAGTATTATAAAAAATAATTCATATTTTTTGAATAATCAAAGCCTTTCAATAAATGTTGGACCATTTTACATTTTAATATCCCCATATTTATCATATCCTTTATTATGGATGTTTTTCAGTTTTATTAATTTTATTCATTTTGAATTTTATATATAATTTATTGCATTAGCATTGCATTGCATATTAACTAGAGTAATAACATTTTTATTGTTATTCCATCCTACAGTAAAGTAATAACTTCATTTTTTCATTTTACATTTAGAGTGGGACTTCAAGTTCATTTATGATTTAACTATTAGCAGCTGTTGTTAGTCTCACAAATGTGCATTTTTATATTGCCATTTTCTGCTTGGCTGTTGACTGCACCACATTGATACTTGAGCACTTTATGGGCTGGCTCATTAAGAGTCGATTGTCGATTGCGAAACCACACTGGCCCTGACATAGGAAATTCATTTTTGCTATTGCATCTGGCTGTCATACGACATACGCCTTATGTATGCAGCTCGTGCTTAAAGTACTTGGCTCCCTCACTTTTATTGGAATGCAGCACACTTTTGCCATATGCCACGCACCATTAGGTTATGGATTGGATGGAGACGGTTTCCGGTCTCCGGTCTCTGGTTTCTGCCTATGTTAGCTGCGGTTGCCTGGCTGTGTTATCGGAGTCGGCCATGTTTGCCATGTTGCGAAACGTGACTGAGTTGCACACAACTTGTTGATGGTGCACTCTTCTTGCAAGTGCACATAAAACGAATGCCAACAGCTCCATTAGGCAGGATTCAAACGCTGTATTCCTAATTAAGTGCATTTGTGCCACTTGCTGCTTGCCTGCCTTAAAATGCATGCATAACAGCTATGGAAACATAAAAAACAGTGGCTCATTAGCAAATGTAATTTAAAGATAGATGCCTTAATTATTATTACATTTTATTTATGTACTTATTTATTTCTTTTCTTCTTACGTTACAAGTATGCACTTACAATTTACTGCCCAAGTCAAAATGTCGTTTCAGTTGAATCTTAAACTTACAATTATAAATATTCTTAATAATTAAATTTGCAAAGTTTTCTAATACTAATTCACCCGATTTATTATTAGTTTTAAATTATATGCATTGTATATTAGTAATAGAATTGTCTATAAGGATTCCTAGTTCCATCATCTCATTGATGGAATGATAGATAATTTAATGATAGATAATTTAAAATGAATATTTCAATAAAAATATCAAATTTAAAAATAAAATTTTGGATATAATAAATCTGTAAAATGATTTAACATTTTGCAAGGATTGAGGCAACCCAGTAAAAGCCGAAAGTTGCTCGTAAGTTTATTAATAAGTAAAGTAAAAAGTTAAGAAGGGATAAAAACAATGATATAGTCAAATTTCTGAATCACTGGAGTATGATTTAACAAAGTTAAGCATGCTCAGAGATTACCCGGAGATATGGTAGTATTGAAAATGTAATTCAGATCATTCATTGTGAATTTCAGATGCCAAAGGAGCTGAAGCAGCGCATTGAGGACTACTTTCAAACTTCATGGTCGCTCAGTCATGGCATTGATATCTACGAGGTAAAGTATGAGAATGAGTTCGAGTACGAGTATGAATGAGAGTTCGAGTGCAAGTGAATGCCAGAGCCATTCATGTGTTTGTTCATTCGTAAATCATATGTGGCTGGTACACAAAAGTTGCCGATACAGTGCAAAAACCTTTTGCACTGGACAAGTGGACTGTGGCTTCATTGGCATTTTGATATCTCAGTGCCTTTAATTAAGCAAATGTCTGTTGGGTCTCGCATAAATATATTTTATATATATCTATATATGTACATATGTACAATAGGGGTAAGCCAAATATCATTTGCGTGTGTGTGTGTGTGCGTGTGTGTGTCGGTGTGTGTATAAGGTCTCTTATGTGACTTATTGATTGGCATTGGGTTAAATGGCAAAAGCTGGAATCCCCTTTGATTGCATGTCAGCCAGTAGGCAGATACACATGTTGGTGTACTGGCCCACGGCGCCAGTGGTTCGTATCAAAAGTATTTAATATTGAATTCAATTTAGTCCAATTATTTATAATTGAAATCAACACTGATGAGCAGAGCTTTGCTCGCACATCAAGGCTTAAAGTTAGATTATTTGTATTGTTATTAAATCGTATCATCTATTATTAAAATTGAAAAATAATATTCGGTAGCAGATTTGAATTAAATTATTTATATTGGTATTAAATTGCAGCAGCTATTATTAAAATCGAAAATTAATTACATTCATTTCTGCCAGCTTAGTTCAATGTTATTTTTCTCCCTCTCAGATTTGAATTCTAAACGCCGTTTCCATTAACATAGTTTTTATAAGTTTTAGTTTTTTAATCGAAAATATAAGAGTATTTTTAATTGATATTTTAATTAAGTTTATTTTGAAATTATTTTAACTTTGACAACCCTCGCTGAGCCCGTCTACAGCAGGTGTCTGTCGGTGGCCTGATATGATAAATTGTATCCCATGTGGAAAAAATCTAAATAATAATTAAATACACATACTATTTATGTTTAAGCTGATGATTGCCCTTCATTTATAGTCAGATTAATTGATCGTCCTTAAATTGAATATTTCTTAAGTGTACAAACCTTTGCAAAAGTTTTCCATCTGATTTGTTTTTATTGTGAAAGCAATGCAAAGTTAAATCCATTTTGTTGCTTCATTAAATCTGGCCCAGCAGGGGTAAATCTTTTGAGTTTCAGTTTCAACCTGAAGTTGGGCAAAACTTTGCCCCAGTTCGCACAGCATGCAAAATGTATGTGTGTGTAACAAGAACTTTTTTAATATGTATCTCTGTGGCGCGCCATTCAACTGCAGATGCTACAAATTGACACAAGCGAACTTTGTTGCACGCTGAAGTGGGCGAGTTGCAGGAAGTGCTTAGACTTAACATGCCATTTACTAAATATTGCTATTATGATAGCAAAGATCAAAACAAGATTTCACGCTATTGTTTCAAGAATACTTTGCAATTTTGTTGCCAAGAGATGCAAATTAATTTGCGCATTTGTTTGGCTGCCTTCGTCGCAGCTCAAATGCCATATCCTACTCCTCCTGCTCCTGCCAAAATGCTATCAATGTATGCCAGGATTGTTCCTGCTGCACTCGCCTGACCAGACTGCCAGTGCTCTGCTCTTTGGGAGGTCCTTTTGTTTGCGCATTTTTGCCGTGCCTCAAAACTAGTCTAATTAAGTTCGGATTGTAACCATTTGAGTACAGCTGCCACAGATATCTTTAGTTATAAATTTATTTTTGAGAATGAGGTAAAATTATGGTGCAACATTCCTTGTTCAGATTAGGGAAACCATGAAAAACCCAATCAGGCTAAAAACGAGAAATAAAAATGAGATAGGCAAATGTCTAAACCAGAGCTGAGAGATTTCATAGAGATATGTATGTTAGTATTGAAGATTTAATCAAATGAAGCGAGAGTTAAAGCGAGAATACATTGATTGTAAGATTAACAGACAACTCGAACAGGATTGCTCAAAGTTGGAAATTGAAAGGAAATTGGCAAAGAAATAGCCTAGGAACATATTCAAGAAGAACTGTAAAGCATTGTTTCAAGCTGTTTTACATGTCACACATCCTCGCTCGTTTTTTAATTAGTAAGTTTCAGTTTATGTTGAAGCATGTTTCGAATTCCGCCAGCTTCAGTCAATTTCATAGCGGACCATATACAAAATTTAAAAAATAAAATAAAACTTAAACAAAACAAGTAAGAACAATAAGCAATTATATGATTTATTTTATTATATTAAGAAAAATGCAACTAAAAGTGGCATAACAATTTTTCATATTGAGAAAAACCAAACAAATTGCAAACATTGCCCAGATAGTTTGCTGAAGAGGCAACGAAGAGTCGGATAGTGATGATATTTATTTGGTAAGATAATTTACAATGCACAAGTCGTTATTATTTTTACAAATATTTTGAAGCCAATTGTTTGAAAATATGATAAGTTACAACATATCTGTTAAAGCAACCGCAAGAGTAAATAAATTTTAACCGAATTTATTGATGTACAAATTATTATTATAAAATATTGTGGTACAAATATCTTGATAATTTGAAAGCAATCAAATGATTTGTGGTACAGTTGTTGAAAATTATATGTTTAAATCAAGTTTAATTTAATTACATTTGCGAAACACGAATGATGCACCCACATACCCAGAAGCGCGATTAATATGTGTGTGGAGTGTAAAATGTAACACCAGTTGGGTAGGAGTGGGAGAGGGGCATTGCAGGGCAGGGCAGGGACATGGCAGTAAATTAAATTGTTAATTTATTGCGGATGAAAAATAACTGGCAAAACGTCAAAAGCCTCTTGGCCCTTTAGATGTCCTGCACCGCGACGCCCTCGCGCAGGCACTCGACAAACGTGTGTTCATTGTATCAGAAATTGTGTGGGAGTCCTTGCGCGTAATTTCGAACTGAAATGTTTGCCAGACAAATGAAATGCCCTACGTTTAGTTGGCTGACAGTCGCCTGTTAATGTTGGCATTCGGGGTTGAAAAACTTTTTGGCCATTGCATGCAATTAGTGTAAAATATTTTACACTTCTTTGCATTTTGTTTGGTTGAGGCGCACACATAAATAACAATTTCAAGTTGGCCTTCGGGGAAATGTTCCATTAACTAAGTAAATATTCAAAACTGTACACACACTCACACTGAGAACTTTTAAAACTTTGTTCATATATTCAATGGTTAGTTTTGTAGTTGCTTGAATTGGTTCAGATTCAAATATTTTTGCCCATGTCAATGTAAATCATAGTCGAATACACAATTATAACAAAATTCCGTATGTTAATTTAACCACAAATTTGTGTAATTGTTGCCAAAAGAGGCTTTTAATTTTCCGAATGAATTGAAACTAATTTAAAACTCTCATTTTACCAAATTTATTCACAATTCGATGCAGTATTTGCGCTTGGAATTTTATACTGACAATTGTTCTGCATATCTAAAACAAATATTGCGATTGTGTCATCGTGCAAATATTTGATCGGAATTTGTTTGTTCAAATGCCATAGAAACCAGTCAATCGATGCGCATTCGCATACACGAATTAAGTAAATGCAAATAATATTGAACAATTATGTAAAAATAGTCATAGTTTCACTATGAAATTATATTTGATTTTCAAATTTGCGTGAGAAAATAATTAATTTTTTCTTAGGAAAAGAATGATTCGAATATTGTGATAATTTACAGCCAAGGAGCAAAAATGTTCCTGAAGCTTCTTGTTTGTTTGCACATGATGTCAAGTATAAACTCCCCAAAATTTCCATACACCAATCCGCAATGTTTATTCACGCCTTTGGCTTACGAGTTGTTGTCGAACAAATTACGCTGAAGATACAAAAACGCTTAAACTCGGAGTAATATTCATTCATAAAGGCGAGGGATAGCCACGTATTTAGAAACACATGCGTTGTGTGCATAAGGGAATATATATATATATTTATGTATATATATATATATATGTATATGTATATATATATGTGTATATATATGCCCCTGGTGGTTACTTGACTCGTTCTAAGCACAGAATTTAAGGAAAGCAAACCGAAATGTAAACAAACAAAATGCGAAAGCTTTTCAACTTTCATATTAATCCTCTCAACAATTTCATTCAATACACTTGCGACCACCTCGGGGACCGGCACATAAACAAAAAAAAGGAAACGCTAAGGACAAAGATATTTATTTTACATATTGCGCATGCATAAAAAACGAAGAAGTGAATGTAGAGAAAGATGGCAAAAAGTGCAATGGCCAAAAAAAAAAAAAAAAAAATGAATAAAAAAGAAATTCTCAAATATATGCTTACAATATCGTTCAATATCGTCCAATTCACTTTCAGTTTTGCACGTGTGTGTAAAGGTTTGTATCTGTGTGTGTGTGTGTGTGTGCGTGTGGCTTTGGCACTTGTCGCTCATGTTTACCTCCCCACTTATATATACACACTTATTCCCACTTTCCCTGATTTTCTCTTCTCTTGTTTCGTTTGGTTCGATTACAGACGCTACGCGAATTTCCAGAGGAGCTGCGTGGAGACGTCTCCATGCATTTACATCGTGAAATATTACAGTTGCCGATATTCGAGGCAGCCTCACAGGTGAGTTTAGTTACATACATACACACCGTAAAAAATCCATATCTACATTTTTGAATAAGGCTAACTCACCTTTTAATTCAACGTGTATATTTCAAGAACCAAGGTTTTTGTTTTCTTGAATTTAAGTGCACATTTTTAATAAATTTAGAAAAAAATATTTCTAATTTTCAAGATGGTTTTCTTATGTACAAGCCAAACTCAAAAATGAGCGTTTTTGTTGCTTGTTTTATTGATATTTTAGTTAGTTTACAAATACATTTTATTTACTTTAAAAAGCTTCCGATTTTATGTCGATTTCAACCCACCAACCATGGTTCGTGAGTTGATTGAGGTCCCTCTGAGCTACTCGGTCTCTAAGGCAGACGGAGCTAAATTCTAATTTAGAAGCAAAGCAATTAAATTTCACTTCTTGTTTCTGAATTTTAGAAATTATTTTTCTTGAATTTACAAACTATTTCTAAAATCAAGAAAAACTTTAAAGTTTTCATGGCGATTTTCTGAGTGTTTGTAAAAAAAATATGTATGTGTATATGTATATATATTTATATTGTATATGTGTGTCTGTTTGTGTCGCTTGCGCTTTTCATGCTTTTGCTGGGTTTGACGATGCTTTAAAAGCCATACAAGCCCTCAAACAAGTGGTCTTAGGATACTGATACTGATGCTGAAGCTGATTTTGATGCTGATACCGCTGGCAATGTCAAAATAATCGGCAGCTAACTTGGCCAGGGCCAGTCAAAAGTCAACTGCTTACCAGACATTTTCCTTGGCCCAACCACACATACACACTCAAACCTTAATCACACACAGGTGAAACTTTCGGTTATCCACTGAATAAATTGCGCGTGTTTTCCTGTTGGCCAATAGCTCGACAAGGGCAACGACTGAAGCATGAAAAAGGTTTTAGGCAAAACTTTTGGCCACAATCGCAAGCAAACACATATACACACACACACACACATATATATATATATATATATATATATACACTCACATTTATATAGTGAAAGCGAGTAAGAGCAAGAGGAAATGCAACGGTGAGAGTTGTGACGATTACCGTAGCCAACAATGTCAATACTCATGTCATTTGGCACACTAAGCTTCAGGGCGCATAGACACCCACACACACACCTACACACACACCCACACCCACACACGCACACACACACTTACATATACACCCACTCTCACTTATACATACATCTATGAGTTGGAAACGTTTTGGCAAAATCGGTGCTAAAAACTAAAGTGTAATTGATTTTCCAATTAAGCTTCAGTTGCATTAGCGCTAAATGTTCAAATGTTCATTGCTCATAAATATGAAAAAGTTTTCTCTGTCGATTCTCGATTTTCTTGCAAACTTTCCTTTGCTGTCTGCACTCCGAGATAACACAAGTTTATACAGAGATGTTCTTTGAGCTGGACTTCAGCTTCCATTTGACATTTATCCAGCTGTAATTAAAGTCGAAACTTTGCTTCCGCTTTGCAGCATAAAGAAAAAAATGATTAAAGCAAACCAAAAAACAAGTTAGAATGTTGCAGTCGGAATACTCTGTTAACAGTGTTATATCAGATGATTTAAAAGGGGCGGGGATGCATAATTTTTAATGCGCCTTGAAAATTTGCGGCAGACTTTTGCAATTTTGGGGGAACAAATGTTCTTAACAGTCTTAGCTGAAGCTTTCTAGTAATCTATTATCTAAAGTAGATAAAAAAAAATGGCAGGGTATATATATATATATAGTCCAATATTCCCATACTCCAAGTTTCAAACCATTAGCTTTTAGGGTGTCGAAAAAAGTTAGACACACAAATCAAATATATTTTTATTGCTTCGCCAAACAGAGTAGAATAAAAACGATGTTTGTAAAAATTAGCTAGTAAAGTAATAAGTTTTTCATGGCTTTGTAAGCGAACTTCTTAAGCATAAAGGACTAAAAAGTTGATTTACTTTTTATAAAAAAAAGACATATTTAAACAGATATTATTATGTGAGTAGTAAATAAAAGTGCAATTAATGTTTTATTGATTTTTTGATTTTTATTTTAAAAATGTCTTTAGATAGATATCCACTTAAATTTTGTAATATTCGTATATTCAGTAAGGGCTCTGCACTTATTAATTATTCGCTTTTAGTTCTATTTCATTTAAATTTATTTTAAAATGCTTATATTTTAAACATTTTTTAGAAAGTTGTGTACTGATTATAGTCCACTTCAAATTAATTATATATACTTATATTTGGTTTGTGGACATTTTGATATAATTTTCTAATATTCATATACTTCTTTACGACACGGTATAAAACAAGTGAATTTTATTAACTATTTTCACTCCATTATTAAAATTTACTCAAACATTCAGTTAGCCTTCAAACTGTGCAAATTGCTAAGAATTTCGAATGAACTGTCTGCTCTGCAAGGCACTACTTTATTATAGAAGCAGTTTCCTTTGAGAAATGTATTGTTTACTAAGCACTGACAGCTAACTTAAATAACTAAAATTCTAGTTCGGTGCATACTTTTGCTTGGCATTGAATAATTTGTTAACTGCACAGAAAATCAACAAGGCTGCTCCAAATGCAACTTGCGAGAAAAATAGTAAAACGAAGAGTGCAAACATTTATTACGCTTAAGCAGAAATGGCAAACAAAAACCACTCAATGGCAATAAGCGCGCTTTAAGCCAATTTTCGTGGCAAAATCAACGACATCATCAACCAGGCGGATAAAGTGGAAGAAGTAGCTTCCTGCCACAAAAGATGAGGATGTTTGAGCAGCTCTTCGCCAACTGAAGTTGCCAACTTGACAACAATCTTATTTACGCGAATTTGTCGCAGTGTTATTTATTATATTTGTTGCTCGTGTTGTTTTTACAGGGCTGCCTGAAATTGTTGTCACTGCACATAAAGACCAACTTTTGTGCACCCGGCGAATTTTTGATACACAAAGGCGATGCACTCAACTATATATATTATCTGTGCAATGGCTCAATGGAA
This sequence comes from Drosophila anomalipes, assembly GCA_035041615.1. NCBI lineage: Eukaryota > Metazoa > Arthropoda > Insecta > Diptera > Drosophilidae > Drosophila > Drosophila anomalipes. The sequence continues at coordinate 929,295 of JAWNKZ010000041.1, forward strand.
GTGATCAAGGACGACATGGTTGTTGCCATCCTGGGTAAGTAATAATTTTGAATCGGTCTAGTTGCCTGGGTGTTTTTTTTTTTTTTTTGGGGGAAGTTTGGGTAATTTGTGTTTTCAAGTCGCGTTCGCATAAATGGCCATGTTTCCATTTAATGTTTTTCTTGTCAAAACGTTTATTGAACTCGAAAGTTCGTTCGCTCTACTTAAGCCAGTCATCTGCTTAGTTATTCATTCAGGACGCTGCCTAGACAAATTACTGCTATTTTTATGCTTATTGATTCTCACTTAGCGCCTGACCTTTTGTTTTTTTTTTCTACTTTTAAATATATACATACCGCTACAGGCAAGGGCGATCTCGTTGGCTCGGACATCAATGTGCATCTGGTCGCCACGAGTAACGGCCAAATGACGGCTACCACCAATAGTGCTGGCCAGGATGTCGTTGTGCGTAGCAGCAGCGACATAAAGGTAAGCTATGATCGGATGACACCATCTGAACCTGACACCTAATTAACCACAGCAATAAATATTTGAAGTATTGATTAATTGTGGCCATTTACTCCAACTTATGCTCTTAAGCTATATTTTAAATCTTTGTGCAGGAGTTTTTAAAGCTTTCTAAAAACACATTAATGCTGTGTTCGCATTGAATATTTGCATATTAGATTTAATTATTTAAACGTGTTATATTGAACTATATTATTATAGATTAATTATAAGAACTTACTCCTTAAATAACCCAGAGCTTAATCTGAATTGTCAGCTGAATGGATAAATGGATGTGCGACTACCAGAAGCTTAATCTTAATTCTTTATGCAGGAGCTTTCAAAGCTTTTTAAAACATACATTAGTGATTTGTAGCTGTCTGTATGCAAGATTTAAATACTTGAAAGATTGAAGATATGATTTAGTTCAACGTACTTACAGTATTTTATATTGAATTGCAATATTTTTGAAAATGTATGAATATCGCACAGCTAATTCCCCAAGTAGCCTAGGGCTTAGTCTGCATTTTCGGCTAGTCTCATTTTATTTAATATATATAGATATATATGCATATATTTCGCTTAGTATTCAAATGCTGACAAAACTTTATGGTTATTGTCCCTGGGCATTTGGAATGCGTTTCTTGTTTAACGTTTGTGCGTTTTATTCCGGTTGCGTAGTCTCTTAATTAAATAGAATTTATTTTTATGTTTACTCGGCTGTTTCTCCTTTTCCTCCAAGATGTGTGTTGATTGTGTGCGCTTTAATTATATTTTTATCGAAACGGTTTTTTTTTAAAGCCAAAGCTTAAAGTTCAAGCAATGCAACGATTTTTTTCTGCTCATTTGTTTATTTTCATTAATTCTTGTTTTTGTTTATTCGCCTGTCGTAAAATTTATCACGTTGAGCACAGAAACACGATGCTTCAAGTATATTAAGCATCTGACAACATTGCCTTTTTTTTCACTTGACTACAATGGAAGAAATTCAATATTTTCTTTGCATATTTCGTTTTTAAATTTAAAGTGTCTGCCAGCTAGCCGCAAACGCCTCTGGAATTATGTGTGGCTAATGGAATCGAAACTGTTGGATAATTAATATGAATGAGACGCTTTGTGAATTCACTGACGAGCCGCAGACGAACGAATAATTATGAATTAAGCTGAAAGATCGTCGCTTAATTAGTGTCGAAAGCATTGCACTTAATTCATAGTTGAAGAACTTTGAGTTCGTTTTCATTTTCGTTCTCTGCTCACCACAATTTCACAGTCATTTACTATTTTGCATGGCTTCCTTTGGCATTTGGCCTTTGGCTTTTGGCTTTGACGCCGCTGCTGTGGCTTTGCCTTTGTGCTCAGTTTATTTGCATGTCTGCCTCCATGCCAAATAAAGCGCAGACATTTTGCATACATTACTCACTCGCTCTCGGGCAGCAGCTGCCGCAGCATGTGCTCCGAGCCACTACTTCAGGTATAGCAGAAGTGGCAGTCAGCCAACAAGGGCGACAACTACAACAACGGGGCGTATGAGTGATACTTAACCGTAATATGTGTGTGGGTGTGTGTGTGTGTGTATGCGTTTGAGTAAGCACGTGTGTGTGTGTGTGTGTGTATGGCTAGATGGTGCACTTGAGTATGAAAAGAAGACGCCAAGACGTCCACATTAACACGCGTGAAAAGATGAAGTCGGGTCAAGTAGACTAACTTATGCTCTTCAAAAGAACTCATTTTTTTGCAATATATAAATGAATATAAATAATTAGAATTTTGATTTATAATTGTATATACTTTTTTTTTTTGGTTCATTATCTTACACATATAGTTGTCTATTATAATAAATCATTTGTGTTTTTATATGTTGAACTTCATTATTATTAATAACTAAATTGAAAATTTTGAAATATGTTGAAGAACACATCCGCGACTTATGTGAATACTGAATTAAAGCGTTTTAATTTGAAAATTTTGCTATAAAGAAACTATAATAATGGGAAAATTAATTAATTATTAATTGAATTAATTTAAATATATTTGCTAACTCAAATATTATTGGATATAAGCAGTACATCGTATGTTATTTTAGTAGATTATATTAGCGAAATTAAATAGTAGCAAAGTTGCTTGCAAAACAAATCAGTTTTTATTTGTAGCGAAAACGAAAATGTTTTTTTAACAAAATAACTGGAAATTTGTTGTGTATAATAAATTGGAATTTTTAACATATTGATTCATTATAATAAAGTACTCTTAAATATTCTTAGCATGAACCTTTTCGAGTAATGATTACATTAGACGTTATCGTGTAATCAATTCAAGGTCTTCTAATTCTAACATTATGAACTCAATTTTAAGGTTTACGTCTGATTGGGTTTTCCCCTGACCGTAGAAAAAATGTTGGACCAATTTAGAAGAAATTGTATTATTTTTATTTTTCAATTTAAGTGTAAAAACCATAAACATTAAATTTTATTTAATATAATTCATTCAATATTTCTTTTCATCTTTTGCTGTGTAAACTGATATTAGTCGGCATAAAATAAATAAACTCAATTCCAATATTAACTTCAGTTTGTAGACAAAGTTTTGTTGAATGCCAATGGACTCAGGCCCTTTGCCCCTATGTGGAAATAAGGTCGCCTGCTGTTGTCGGTGGCTCATGGAGAGCCCGGCTCAGCAGGCAGGCATTCAGGCAGGCAGTCGGCGTACTTGAGTGGAGTGCATAATCAATTAACATAAAATGTTCTCATGTTTTTTTTTTGTTGGTTTTTCTTGTCATTTTTGTAGGCGCTCACCTACTGCGATTTAAAGTGCATACACATGGGCGGTCTGGTGGAGGTGCTGCGTCTGTATCCGGAGTACCAGCAGCAGTTTGCGAACGACATACAGCACGACCTGACATGCAATTTGCGGGAGGGCTACGAGAATCAGGACTCGGATATTGGTCCGTCATTCCCTCTGCCGAGCATAAGCGAGGACGATGAGAATCGCGAGGAGGCCGAGGCCGCTGAGCAGGATAAGGAGCACAATGGTGTCGGTGCTGGTGCTGGTGCCGGTGCCGGTCCTGGGATTGCAGGTGTTAATCCACTATCGGCGTCGCCGTCGCCACAGCATCACAGCATCACACGTTCTCCGCTGCTGGGCATGAATAGTCCCAGGCATCAGCGATTGCATCAGCGTGGCAGCTCATTGATTACGCTGCGTGATAGGAACAAGCGGCAGCGTCCGCTGAACATGGCCAGCAGCTTGGATCGCAACTCGTTCGAGGAGGTGGACTCATCCGTTGAGGAGGAGGCGGGCGGCAAACGGCCGTCGTTGGAGCGTCTCGACTCGCAGGTATCCACCCTGCATCAGGATGTGGCCCAACTGAGTGTGGAGGTGCGCAATGCCATTAGCGCGCTGCAGGAAATGACTTTTTCATCCGGTGCCATGAACTCGCATGGCTCCCTCAAATTTCCACCGGCTCGCTCCATACCCAACATCAGCGGTGTGGCAGCAGCACGAGCCGGACTGGGATTAGGCAGTGGCGATGCACAGCTTATGGGCGGCATGATTTCCTTGAGTGGCGGCGGCGCGGAGGCATCGGCTGGCATGCAACGCAGTTCGTCGCATCCACCCGAGGTGTGGGGCAGAGAGATGCAGCTGCCGGCTAGAGGCTCGGCGTGCAGCTCCAAGGCCGCCTCGCCGGCGAGCGTGGAGGCTCCAACGAAGACGAGTCGCAGCTCGCAAACCGATTTCTATCGCATCGATTTTCCCACCTTCGAGCGCTTCGTTTTGGCCAATCCGCGTCTGGTATTGGGTCTGCTTGGCATTGAGCCGGCCATTAAGAGTGAAATGGAGCTGCTGCAGCAGAAGCAAACGTTGCAAATCTCGCCACTGAACACCATCGATGAGTGCGCATCCCCACTGACGACGGAGGCCAACTTGAACAGCTCCAAGGAGCGTTTGCTTGGCAATCAAACGCCAGCAGCTGGACGCATCTATCCGCCCCTGGACGATGAGAACTCCAATGATTTTCGCTGGACCATGAAGCACTCGGCGAGTCATCAGAGTTGCTGCCGGAGCACCGATGCACTGCTAACGCCCGAGGAACAGCCCTCTGCGCCCCAGGAGCAGCCACTGGAGCAACAAGTACAACAAATCCAGCAACTACAACAGCAGCAGCAGCAGCACCAGCAGCAGCGGATTAAGCGCAGCATTCGTCGCAGTGGCAGCGGTGGCAGCAACTCCAGTTTATCCAGCAGCAGTTCCAGTTCCAACAACTGCCTGGTCTCGCAGAGCACAGGAAATCTGAACGCGACCACAGCAAACACAACGAACGCCTCGGTTCACTGCAGCAACAGCAGCCACAGTGTGGCGAATGCGCGACGTGCCTCGTGGAAGCTGCAAAATTCGCGCAGCGGTGAATATCGTCGCCTGTCCGAGGCAAATGCCCAATACTCGCCACCGGCCAAGGTGCCGATACCAGTGCCCGTGCCCGTGGCAACGGCAGCAGACAGCTATGGCCAGGATGAGGAGGAGATTGTGGAGCTGTTGGGTCCGCGACGTAGTTCACGGGGCAACCTCCCTCATCCCTCGATGGCCGAGGTGGGTGGTCGGTTTCTGTTGGGCGTGCACAGTGGGGCAAGTCAGCAGACAATGAATTTTCGTTTCTCAGCTGGCGATGCGGATAAACTGGAGAAGGGAATGCGTGGATTGCCATCCACGCGTTCATTACGCGATCCCAGCGCCAAGTAAGCGGAGAGCGGAAAGCGGAGGGTGTACCTGGAATTTCCTGTTACGCAAAGGGAACGACTCGGTGGGGTTGGGTTGGGTTGGGTTGGGTTGAATTATGGCTTAGGGTTGCCAACAAAAAAACGTGGGCAAATTCGTATGTGTGGAGTCGCTTACACGCATGCCGACGTGCGTGATTTATTTCCTAATTAATACTGAAATACGAAGACGCTTGTACTTTTAATATCTATAAGATATCTACAGATACAGTTACCTACACCTTGATTATTCAACTATTGCGTTTAGGTCTTGTCCAATAACAGAATATAACAACAAACAGTGATTTGCGTTAAGTAACTCTTCGTTTCAATTGTTGTCCACACTCAATACAATTCGAGTTGGCTTCAATGCAATTATGCTGAAGCTTTCAAATTTGTTTCTAAAGCTGATTTGAAAGTTAAGCTTACAACTTAAATAAATTATAAAATATATCACGCTTTCCAAGAGTAATCCAAAGATTAAGTAACATTTCTAGCGTCATTAAATCTTAAGTCTTGTTTACTTTACTTATAAGAAAAGGAGATTGGTCAAGAGAGCAAAGTAATTATGTAAACAAAGCATATTTATTCCTAGCATATCAGAGTATTATCTATGACATAAAATATATTTTTTAAGACTTAAGCCAAATAAAACAAACAAAACTCGAAACTGTGCAAATATTGCGTGAGGCTGTCAAAGAGAAGTGCAAAACCGAAAATCACCAAAGTATAAATAATAAATGAGCTCGGATATATGTATATTTTACTATGCGGCTAGCAAGCATTGTGGCAATGCACTTATGCAACACACACCAACACATACACGTATACATTTGCCTATAAAAATAAAAACATGAATATTGACTATTTATTGAAAAACAAATATTGTATATCTGAATGTTAATTGTCAACTACAGGAACTTGATGTATTTATGTATTATAAAACAGGTAGAATAATAATAATTCCTTAATGTGCAAAAATTTCTCAAAATAATAAATTGTGAGGTCGGCAGTACAAAATAACACAAACCAAATAAAAAATATATAAAACACATATTTTGTTGGGCAGCCAAACATATATATAAAAGTAGGGAGCATATTGATAAGCTGGAGCTTAATATGAAAAATTAAATACTATTTAAATAATTGTTGAATACTTAATGCTCAATATAAACATAATTTTTAAAGTTGATAATGAGTATATGTGTAATGAATTTTAAAAATAAATTCATTTAATATAAGTACCTCAAGAAAAGGAAGTGGATAATAGTTAGTTAGGCAACGTATAAGAGACAAATTTTTAGGATGTCTGTAAAAATGATGGAATAAAATATAAAAATTCAAAATAGAATATAAAGCATACTTAAGTATATGTCATTTACAATAAAAAATAAAAATAAAAAAACAAATACAATTGTAAAATAAAAATTACATTGATATATATATTTGACAATCGTTTGCGCTATTAGGAAAACCCGGCATGAACTTGAGAAAATAACTAATTTTACTTATAAAGTGAATTTTAGAGTTTGTGATTTCCTGTCATAGTTGTCTGAAACGTGAGTTGGCAGCAGGGCATATATCCTCAACATTATACAACTATTTTTTAGAATAGGTCCTGCATAGAATCTACCAAAGATGCTAAGCAAACAGCGTATAGCAAGTAGAAAGTTGCATTATATTGTTAGCATTAAGTATTGGAGTCTACATTGAAATGGCCGAATTATCAAAAAAAAAAAAAAAAAAAAAACAAACAATAAATATGTATATTTCTATCTAGTAGTGGCAAAAACTAGTGTATATATGTACTTATATGTAAATGTTCCCAACAACTATAAAGACTTGTGCTTCGTTCTATTCTCGATGTAAGCATTCTACGATAATACCTAATTGTGTAAGTTTGTGCATATGACTTTTATATGTATATGGCATTCGCATATTTTAACCTACCAAATCCATTATATACATAATTATATTGCATACATGTGTTTTAAATATTAAGCGATATTTATTGCATTGTAGAGATATACATATATGTATATATATATATATATATATATACATATATATAAGTATTTATGACACAAAAATGTGGTCAATAAGTTCAGCGAGATTCTTGAACGTTTTTAAATGTTTTAATTAATGTTATAAATGAAAGCCCAGATTCAAATATTCAATATTTAAATGAAATTAAAATAAACTTGATGTGAACAATTTAGATAAATGCTTTTAATTCCAATTATATTTTGAGCATAAAATTAAAATTAATCTGATTAATAATTATTGCCAACTAAGACCTGAGCTGCTAAATCTTTTTATTTTATTTTATTCATTGGCCATTTTTCCTGTTGAATATTTTCCCTGTGAAGATGTGGAGCTTTGCTTTAATACGATTAACTTGACTTGACTTGACTCGCTGCCCCCTTTGGTAGTGTATTTCGACCATAATCCGATAACCTAAACGGCAACTTTATTGGATGTCGATGTCAACACCATATGTCAATCAAGTACGAGTATTAAAGCCATGCTGGCAGTTCGGGAAGCTTATGTATATATATATCTATTTGCCAGGTAGCAATTGAGAAGTAATTTTTACATACATTTCTATACACTACGTATTTAATTTTCATTGAATAAATGCTTCAAGATTTTGGCTCAGTTTGTTTTATGCCTCAAAATTATGTTAAGCTTTTGCTATAAATGTAAAAGTTTACCCAGGATACTGTGAAACTTACTGTCTTCATAATAACATCTTGTTATTATTTTTAGTAGCTTAATAATTATTGCAATTTTTTAGTTTTGTTTTCAAATTTGTTAAATTAAATTAAATTTAAATTTTAAATTTAAATTTTAATTTAAAATTTAAGTTGCCTTTTGCCTCAAACTATGCCAACAATTGTTTTCGAGGTGCAACGCGCCCTTATAAATTAAATAAATAAATGTACATTCGCTTAGAATTGAGAATTTCAAGCTTATAAGAGATATATAAGTGAGTTTCCTATGCGATTCTTGATTGCCTTTCTTTGCGTTTCCTCTCTTTTCTTCTGCGTCCCTCTGCTTTAAATCCTCTGCTATACATTGTGGCACCACATCGACCGCTAGATGGCGCTGCCCATTTCCAACTTCTCAGATATAGATGGCGCTAACATTTCAGCCCTATAGCCGACCATAAGTGACAATCGCATAGAGCGACATCTTGCGGAACGCATGGTCATTTTTCAAAGATGTGAAACGGTTTTGCTATTTTCAATGGTCGGCGTAATTGTGCAAGATTTGTTTGTCGATGAAGATAAAATGAGTGTTTCAAAGAGATATGCAAGGTAAAAAGTCAAATAAATTTTTCTATTCCCTCATTTTTTCTCCTTCCCACTTTTTCTTAATCGCTGTTCTAATATTTATTCATTGCATGCATCTTTTCGAGTACTTTGAATGATTACAATAGACTTCATCATGTAATCAATTCAGAGTCCTCTATTTCTATCATTAATAACTCATATTTAAACGTGTTGTCTGGTGAATTGCATTTTCAAACCAAGAATTTATTAAAGAAATACATATATACACGACATATAATGAAATGTAATAAACTTGAAAATAATGTGTTACATGTAAATTGCTTACTTTCGCATATCTTAAAATTGTTATTTCAGCTCTTTTCACTAAATTTGCTTATATTAAGTTAATGTCTAATATATATTTTGTGCTTGGACGAAAAAATTTGTAAAAATATAAAAAAAAATAACTAGGAACAAACCCGGATGATAAGGAATTGGTTTAGTAATTGTGTGTCTCAATCCAAAAATAAAAATTAATTCTTTCGCTTTATAATTTTAATAAGCACTTCTTCCTTCGTTCTGAACAAAATGCCAGCTAAATATCTATAGTCCTTGGGATTGCTAACGGGCAATACCATAAAGTTGCTTAAAATATAAACCAACAAAGTCTTAACTTCCAGCATGGCAAACTTTTGACCAATACAATTTCGCCGACCAGCACTAAAGGGTATAAACGCAAATGGATGGCGCTGTGTGGAGTTTTCGGGAAGGAAGCGTTCTGGAATGAATTCATTCGGGTTCTCAAAATAACGTGGATTGCGATGTATATCGAATATGTGCACGATAATCTGAGTGCCCTTGGGCATAATCAAGTTGTTTGCCAATGTCGTATCCTCATGACACTCCCGCATAGTGCCAGGAACCGATGGACACAGTCTTTGCGTCTCCTTGATAACACATTCCAAATACTTCAGCTGACCCAATGTGCGGCTGTCCAAGTTGTTGAGTTCGTCTGCAATATAAAATAAGCTAATCTTATCGGAGGTGCAGACATTAGTCAACTGCATATTATTGCAGTTCTTGATAATATTTCGTTTTTATTCCGAAAGCAAACCATACCATTGTTGGTTATAAACTGGGTTATCTCCTCGTAGCACAGTTGCTGTTTATTTGGATGACTGGCGAGATAGGCAAGAGCGAGTATGATGTTCATAGAGGTCGTGTCAAAGCCTTCAAACATAAATGTATCAACCTCCTCGCAGATACCAGCATGATCTATGAGTCCATCCATTTCTGCTAGTAGCATTGTGTCCAGCATTGCATAACGTTGCTTTGAGTTCAAATCACTGGAATATAAAACAAAGTGCATTTTATATTATTATTAGCTATGCTTTGCAGTCGAAGAAGATTTACTAAATTACATCCGAATATTTATCTCATTGTTTTAAGGAACAATATTAGTATTTTTTGTTGTATATTTAACTTCATATTAATTTTAAATATATTTTTTATAAATATGTATTAAAAGTAGAAAAAGAAATTGTAAATATGTGAAAATAAAAATGAAATCAATTAATTCAGAGTTTGGAGCAACAAAAGAGAAGATTGCGGAATTCGGAACACAGAATTATAATACAAAGGAATTGAATTATTTGAAATTAGAAAGATACCTTGAATCCGTTTCGTAAGCCTCTCTGTTAAAGTTCTGTCTACGTTTCTCAATAATGTTGCTTGAGAAAGCGTGCAAATTCTTCAGAGTTTGTAAATCCTTTCGACCATTACCGAAATTGTTGTATAGAGTGTCGCTGGTCATTAGTGGATTAATCACACGATTTATAAAACTATGCTCTACTATTGTGATATTATTTCGGTATTCATCACCATCGGCGCAATCGTCGAGTCTCACTCCAAGGGCCGTCTCTATTAAGAGGGATTAATTCTCATATGCGATCTCAAATATTCATAAAACAAATGCTTACCACAAATACTGTTCAGTGTGAAGCGAGGTATTACATTATTTAAGTTAATCTCACAGGGGCCCACTGTATTAGTCGACATGTTTTGTAGAAGATCGATAAATTTAACGCTTTCTTGCCTGTATACAAAAAATGTATTACCGCTTAAGATAATCGATTCTTAACAACAGTATTGACTTACTTAAAAACCTCCAAGAATTGTTCCAATATTTTAAAATGAAATGCGGGTGTTAGTAATTTTCGTCTACTATGCCAGTGTTTACCTAAAATGTAACTGATTTAAAATACATGAAATCTTATTCATTTACTGCAGGTAAATACAAAACCTGTGCTCGTCAATAGGCCCGATTTTAGAAACGGGTGTAAAAACCGATACAAGTCTCCTTTGGTTATCAAATTGTTATCATTCAGCACCAGTTCCGCATCAGCGGCATCAATAATGTTATATACTGGCATTCCAATAATATACTGAATATAGCTACGCTTCAGTTCCGTTGCATAATCACGAGAATAATAAAACAATTGCTCTGTGGAAAAAAAGGGGTTTAATGATTGACCTCTTTTTATAATTTAAAATACGTGAAAAACATATTTTAAAATGTTTACGTTTTGATAAGCTTAATCACAAATACAAACCGGAGTTCATTCCGAGCGTATCAAAAGTATTGCCGAGAATTGCATTTCCAACGCCACGGGCAACAACCCGATCCAGTGGTCCACCATCAACGGTCTTAAACCGTCGACTAAATGATAGTAATTCATAGTCTTTGCTTAGACGAAATGCGCATATCACTAGTAACGCAAATAATGATATAAAAATAATGAATAACATTAAAGAGCCGGACTTCAATCAATTCAAATATATATATTTATTGTTGTGTGTATAATCTTGAAAATGAGATTTGAGCACGTCAGCGTCACTCAACCGTATGTTCTCAACTAAAACTTAGTGCTAAAACAAAATATTGCGAATCTCGTCGCTCCTCAAAAAATGACAAATCTGAATCGATTAATATAATTTAAGCATATACCCACCCACATGCACATAGTATTATTAGTCGTATGTTGCGGCGGGAGTCGGTCGTATCGATAGTCGGAGATGCCAACAGTCGGCTAGGTGGCAGCACCCTGCTTGAATAATAAGAGAGTAGAGGGAGAGGGCAAAATTTGAAAGAGAGGGTGAGCTCGCGCGCTCAATAGAGGTACATAAGGGAATTGGTAATTATCGCAATTTCGCACCAAAATATAAGTCAGTCCGTTCCGTTTTGCCTAGTACGGCTACATTATCCCGATCCCAGATCCCACACCTGATCATCACTTCACCTTCACTTCAGGCTTCAGTGCTGCACAGCTGCGGATAGTGATGCGGAGCTGTTGAAAGAGATCCACAACTTGCTTTATTACTTATATTTATTCGTATATTATAAATTTCGACTTGTATTTTTTAACATTTATTTCTTAATTTTTGTTAATTATTATTTGTTATGTTTCATTAATTTATACGTTTCCTAAATTTTTTTTCTTAGCTGTACTTATTAATTATTTATTTGTAAACCGAAACTCCACGAGCGACGTTATATATTTTTTGCTAACGTTTATTTAAATTTTTCTTTGTAATTCTTTGATTTGTTGTTTTTGTTTACAATTTTTTGCATGTCTAATTTAATTTACTACAAAAAAAAGGCTGCTCAAGAACTTAGAAAACGTTTGAAATATAGGTTTAGTCTTATTTTGTTTTGAATTTTTAAGATTGCCATTGTCCGTTAAATCAGCTAGTCAGTTAGTGATGTGTAGATTTGTGCAGTATTGTGTTATAGTACGGTCGGCGCGTATGAGTAGATATTGTATATTTGAATTTGGCGCCCTGCGCGGAATAATTTAAATAGCGTAATGTTAGTTGTCGATTGAATTTTAATTACATTTGCACACTATGTTAAGTGCACTGCAGCCGCCAGCTTTAACAGCGCTCTCTCTCTCTCTCTCTGTGCAACGCTCTGTCTCTCTCTCCATCTCTCTCTATCCGCAAAGGGCGTTCGCTGATCTGCCAGCATAGCTGCTGGAAATAACTTCATGTTAATATCTAAAATAAAGCTATCAATTGTTAGCGCAAAGAGTCATTTTAGGTGTAAGGTTTTTTAGGAAGCTAGAAAATTAATTTCACATAATACGTTTAACACGCGTTCAGATCCAAGTGTATATGAGCATTTTGTGTCAGTACATAAATTCGTTCCACAATTCACTTTTCTTGTAATTTACTCCGAGATTACTTGTTAAAATTTTAACAAATTCTAAATTTCCAGTTCGATTAATAGAATGTTTCGTCATCTCAAATGCTTAAGGACAGTTCAGCGGCCACTAAACCGTCGATATTTTAAGGCTTTCGTCGTTGATGTTGTCCTGAACGATGTGAAGCCGGTGGCAAAATCGATGCCTTCCATAGAAATGCCACAGGTGATAGCAGATCATGATTACAAGTATAAAGAGGGTCAGGTTTATCACGGCTTCCAGTGCGAGCACGTCGAGCATAACGCCGGCTATGATCTGATGTCGTGTCTTCTGAGACATGTTGTGACTGGGACAGAATATTGGCATTTAGATTGCAATGACATCAATAATGCATTCTCAATTAGTTTTCGAACGCCACCGACTGACTCGACGGGTGTCTCACACATTTTGGAGCATATCACTCTGTGCGGCTCCAAGAAATTTCCAATTCATGATCCATTTTTCAAGATGCTTAACCGATCCGTTGCCACCTGTCTGAATGCCTCGACAATCTACGAATGGACTCTTTACCATTTCGGTTCTCGAAATGAGATCGATTTTAGGAATTTAATGCGCCTCTATTGCGATTGTGTTTTTGCGTAAGATATTATTAACAAAAAAAGAAAACAAAAAATACGTATTTTAAATGCTAACCAAAAATCGCTCTTCAGGCCCAATATGCTTTATTTGGACTTTCTACAGGAGGGATGGCGGCTGGAGCACAAAGATGTGCACAATCCACAATCTGAGCTAATGTTCAAAGGTGTCGTCTACAACGAGATGAAGGGATTCTTTTTTGAAAACCCCCGAATATGCCGACAGTACGTTTCCAGATACCTATTGCCAAATAGTGCATACAATTATATGGCGGTCGGCGATCCAATCTGCATACCATCTTTGACACATGAGGATTTAATTGAATTCCATCGCAAATACTACCATCCGAGCAATGCACGAATCTATAGCTACGGATCTTTCGATCTCATGGAGACCCTGTCATTCATCGATAAGAAATACCTGTCGAAGAGGGACTTCCAAGACACGTCCTATAGCATTATCCCACCCCAGCCCCGTTGGACAGAGCCCCGTCGGATGCATGTATCCTGTCGCTTGGAAGAGGACGGCGCCTCGCCAGATTTGCAAAATCGAATAGCGATTGCATTCCTGATGTGCGACAGAACCGATATACAGGAATGCTTTGAGCTGTTGTTTCTATCCAATCTATTGACACGCGGTCCGAATGCGGCCTTCTACAAAGCTCTGGTCGAGATGGACTCCTCAGGTGGCTTCCACAAGAACACCAACTATGCAATCACGACCAGAGATACCCATTTGCGTGTAGGTCTGCAGGACCTCAGAGTCGAGGACTTTGACAAATTTATCGAAATATTCGATAACACTGTGCAGAAGACAATCGAGGAGGGCTTCGAAGCCCAGCACATTGACAGCTGTCTCCACAATCTGGAATTGTCGGTGAAACATCAGGTGCCGAACTTTGGCAAAGTGATCCTCCACAACATGATTAGTGTTTGGACTCACGGGGGCGATGTCGCTGCCAATCTGCGCATTCACGAGCAGATTGCCAAGCTGAAGCGCAACTTGAGAGAAAATAAGACCTATTTTCAGGATAAGATCAAACAATATATATTAAACAATCCGCACAAGCTCACGATCACCATGTCGCCCGACAAAAAGTTCGACAACCATTTTGAAAAGGCCCACAAAGCGGTGCTTCAGGATAAAATCGATAGTCTTACCGCTGAAGACCTGCAACAAATCTATAAGAATGGACTGAAATTGGAAGCTGCGCGAAAAGCGCCCGTCAATTTGGAGATTTTACCGTGTCTATCGCTGAAGGATGTACAGGAGCCACTGAGGATACCAGATCTCATAGAGGAGCACATTCACGGTGTTCCAACTCAGTTGTGTAAGGCGAATACGAACGGAATAACCTACTTTAATTGCCTCTTCAATATGGCGGGTTTGAGTCAGGAAGATGCCAAACTTGTCCCACTATTATGCAACCTCATTCAAAATATGGGCACAGACGAGCATAGTTTTGCTGAATTCGATAAACTGGTCAATTTGAAGACAGCCGGCATTGAATTTCAGGTGAAAGTAGTGGAGAATGTTAAGGATTACGAGCAGTATCAAATGGGCCTGCAGATACAGACATTTGCCCTCGACCAGAATGTGCCCGATATGTTTGCGCTGTGCGAGGAATTGCTGTTGCGATTCACGTTAGTAGATATCGATCGACTAAAGATGCTTATGGATACATATATATCCAAATTATCGGCTGGCATAATTGATAATGGACACCCGCTGTCCATGCTGCAAGCCGCATCCCTGATCAGCAATGCAGCCCAATGGAAATCCCAGTTAACCGGTTTGGATCACATCGACTTTCTGCGAGAGTTTGCTCAACTGCGCAGCACAGAGGCAATTCGCGACAGACTGAAGAATATTGGTGCGAAGATTTTCAGCAAGAGCAATATGCGTGTTGCAATTAATACCTCGGAGAGTTTTGCAAATACAGCCCTGGAACACTATAGCACATTCCTGCAAAACTTGCCAACTGTCGAAAAGATGAGGAGCAGAAATGAATTGCGCTTGCTGGCACCCAGTTTTCAGCATTATGATCTGAATATCTCTATAAATTACTGTGTGAAAGCTTTCTACTCTGTGCCCTACTTGCATATGGATCACCCTGTATTGCGGGTAATTTCAAAGCTCGTCGCGGCCAAGTATCTGATGCCAGTGGTTCGCGAGCTGAATGGAGCTTATGGAGCTGGTGCCAGAATCGGTTACGATGGCATCTTCTACTTCTACAGTGTCAGGGATGGAAACTCGACTAAGACACTGGATACGTTTGATAAGGCGAGCGAGTGGTTGTTGAGCAACAAAAACAAATTGGATGAACAAATGCTGTTCGAGGCAAAGCTGGGCGTGTTGCAGCTGCTGGATTGGCCAAGAGCGCCTGGTGAGACGGGCTTGGACTATTTCATTACAAGAGTCTCGCAGGAGGAATACGTTAATTATCGGAAACGCATGCTGGCCGTGACTATCGATGAGGTTAGCGCGGCCATCGATAAGTACTTTACGCACGAACCAGAACACGTTGGCAAATGCATTCTAGGAGCAAAAGAAGAGAGTATGTTATGGAAGAAATTATAACACTTTTTGTGTTACGGTTGTAAGGAGTCTGCAAAAAGCTCAATTCAATTATGTTGAACTTTCAAATGTAAAATATATCGATAGAGTCGATAGTAATTGCAGCCCTGGCTAATAAAACCAGTAGAGAGAAAAACAAACGACATAAAATAAGTCGTCGCTCGCTTACCATATCTTATTTAATGCATCTATTTATTTACCTATCCACTAAATACGTAAATTAAGCAGAAATATAATTTAGAAGTTCACTACAAATCGTTTCGAGAGCTTCACACATTTCGTCCATCGCCAAGTCAATATCGATAAGTGACACAGCAAATACACTATCGATGCATCGATACAATATCAACAAAATGTGCTGCGGATAAATATATATTAAGTTAGCAGCTGACTGCATTTTGAAAGACTTGATTTTAAGAATCGGTGGGTATTATAGTATTATTTTGAATAGATCACCTATAAATATGATCTGCATATGTCATTCGAATCAGTCGTATGCGTAAACTAGTAAAATTACCATATGCATACATATATAAATACATACACCTATTCAAATGTGCCAATTCAATGCCGGCTGATGTAACTTTGATTCGAGTTGTGTTTTTTGTGTGTTTGGCCAATTAAAATGCGAATTCTCCGCCTTGGGTATCAACTGCAATTCTCCTGTATTTGTGTACCATTTATCATTTGTAGACTACGCGCACCTAGCACAAAACAAAAATGCTCACTCGCTTGCAATGGTTGAGGGCGCTGCCACGCCCTGCCGCCTCGTTCCGGCGAAATATCAAATTATTTCCGGGTACCAAAGTGGAGTCCGAACAGGTGCTGCAGGGAGCCATGCCACATGTAATGGCCGAGCGCAAATACAAATATAGCGAGGGCAAAATCTACAATGGATTCGAATGCGAACGCATTGAATATATTCCCGATTTTGAGCTAACTTCCTGCACCCTGCGACATGTTGGCACTGGGACGGAGTTCTGGTATATCGACCGCAACGATGCGAACAATGTGTTCTCCATTAATTTCCGCACGACGCCCTTCGACTCGACGGGCATGCCCCACATCCTGGAGCATCTGGCCCTGTGCGGCTCCAAGAATTTTCCAGTTCGAGATCCATTCTTCAAAATGCTCAATCGATCTGTGGCGACATTTATGAATGCCTTGACTGGACCCGATTACACGCTCTATCCGTTTTCAACAATGAACGAGGTGGATTTCAGAAATCTACAGAAGATCTACTTGGATGCGGTGTTTAGGTGCGTAATGAAATTATGTAATGTGGATGATATTAATTAAAATACTCAATTCTTACAGGCCAAACTTGGCGCATCTGGACTTTTTGCAAGAGGGCTGGCGCCTCGAGCACAAGGATTTGAGCAATCGGGACTCGGAGTTCATTATCAAGGGCGTCGTCTACAACGAAATGAAGGGCGTCTTCTCGGAAAATTCGCAAGTGTTTGTGCAGAATCTGTTGAATAACATGCTGCCGGATCACACATACGGCTACGTAGCGGGCGGCAATCCCTTAGAGATACCAAAATTAACGCACACGAATTTGGTTGACTTTCATCGCAAATACTATCATCCGAGCAATGCAAGAATCTTCTGCTACGGCTCCTTTGATCTAATGAAATCCCTGACATATATCGATAAGGAATACCTGAGCAATGGGGAACGCATAGATAATTCCTATAGTCGCATACCGAATCAAGTACGTTGGTCGCAGCCACGTAATGTCCACATTCCCAGCAGACTGGATAGCATGGGCGCCAGTTTCGATCGACAGAATCAGATAGCTATAGGATTGCTGATGTGCGACGCAACCGATATACAGGAGAGCTTTGAGCTGAACGTACTTTCGGAGATATTAATACGGGGCCCCAACTCGGCCTTCTACAAGAGCATGATCGAGCCGAACTTCTCTGGGGGCTACAATCAAAGCACGGGCTATGCCGCCGATTGCAAGGATACATATTTCGTTGTGGGCCTGCAGGATCTCAAAGTTGAGGATTTCAAACAGTTCAACGAACTGTTTGACAGCACGGTGCATAAGACAATCGAAGATGGCTTCGAATCGCAACACATTGAGAGTGTATTGCACAATTTGGAATTGTCGCTCAAGCATCAGAGTCCGCACTTTGGCAATGCTCTGTTATTTAACTCAACTTCGTTGTGGAATCACGATGGGGACGTTGTCAGCAGTCTGCGTGTCTCCGAAATGATTGCCAAGCTGCGGCGCAACCTGAAAGATAATTCCAATTATTTGCAGGAGAAAATGCAGAAATACTTTACAAACAACACACACAAGCTAACGTTAACAATGTCCCCCGATGAAGGCTATGAGTTGAACTTCAAGCGCGCCGAATCCGATATGCTTAAGCAAAAGGTAAATGCGCTCGATGCAAATATGAAGACGGAAATCTATGAGAATGGCATCAGGCTGGAGACATCTCAGAAATCGATAGAGAATTTGGACGTGTTGCCCTGTCTATCGGTCAGCGATGTCAAGGAGCCACCCAAGCTGCCAACAATTGAAATGCAAACAATCCAAAATGTGTCCACACAGTTGTGTAAGGTGCCCACCAACGAGATCACATATCTGAAGTGCCTCTTCAATATCACGGGCCTGAGCACAGATGAGATCATGCTCGTGCCGCTCTTCTGTAACGTTATCAACGACATGGGCACCACCAATCACAATTTCCGCGAATTCGACAAACTCGTCCTATCGAAGACAGCTGGCATTGACTTTAAGCTGAATTTAGTTGAGAATGTCGAGGATGCGAAGTCTTATAAAATAGGGCTGATGATCACGACCCATGCCCTCGATAAGAATGTGCCCGATATGTATGCACTGACCCAAGAACTGTTGCTCAACTTTAAGCTGGAGGATACAGATCGGCTGAAGATGCTGATTGAGAATTACATCTCCAACATATCCGTTGGAATAGCAAGTTCTGGTCACTTGTATGCTATGCTAAGCTCCGCTGCCCTGGTCAGCGATGCGGCCAAATTGAAATCACAATTATCCGGTATGGATCATATAGACTTCATGAAGAAATATGTGCAACAGAACAAAACGGAGCAGATTCGCGATAAATTGAAAAATATTGGCTCGAAGGTGTTCAACAAGACCAATTTGAGTGTGGCGATTAACACCTCGGAGGCCTTCCAACAGACAGCCCTGGAACACTACGCTGCTTTCCTTGAAAAACTGCCCGTACTGGAAAAGACCAAGGAGAGCAGCAAATTAAGTTTGCTGGAGCCCAGTTGTCAACATTATATAATGAATATACCGGTTAACTATTGCGCTAAAACCTTCTTTGCTGTGCCATATTTGCACGAGGATCATCCCGTATTGCGGGTACTGGCCAAACTCATCTCGTCCAAGTATCTGTTGCCCGTGGTCCGCGAGCAGAATGGTGCCTACGGTGCTGGTGCGAAAATCGGTTCGGATGGCCTCTTTGGCTTCTTCAGTTATCGCGATCCACACTCAACGAAGACCCTGGATGCCTTTGACAAGACGTACGAGTGGCTGCAGACGGAGAGCAATAAATTCGATGTGCAAACACTGTTCGAGGCAAAGTTGGGCGTGTTGCAGCAGTTGGACTCACCAATTGCCCCAGGCAACATTGGCATCGATAATTTCCTCTATAATGTCTCGCAGGAGATGTTTGTCAAATATCGTTCCCGTGTCCTTTCCGTGACTGTCGATGAGCTGCGCTCGGTTATCGACAAGTACTTCAAGGAGGATCCAAAAAATTTTGGCAAATGCATTTTGGGACCGTCAAACGATAAGTTAGAAGAGAAGACCAAACTAAAATGGAAGGTCATAACCTAAATGTAGTAGCATATCCGATTAAAAATCTGACTGTATATATACACATACAAACACGCATTATCTCTATTTGTATGCTTTATGTTTCCCACCTGGCGGAAAACGTTTGATTACTTGTTAACGGCCATTAAATCTGCCATATTTCACGTAGCGAATGTAATCATTATAGGATTTCAAATTATTCAAAAAATATGTAATCTTTAAACCGGTAGAACATTAAAACAATCCAAAAAAAAAAAGAGTAGAACTTGTGAAATTATTTCAATTATTCTCCGACATATTTAGTCTTTAAGAAAAGAAAAATGATTTCCATCTCCCCGTTCGGCTGTAGGAAACGGAGAATATTCTAACTAATAACTAACCGCTTATATTTAAAAGGTAAAATAAGCTTAGCTAAAAATACTTTGTCATATTTGCTTACCCCTTCCACCCATCCACCCTTTCAGCGATGTCTCTGCCGAGCACCTTCACCTCTGACGAAGCGTACTTTAAGGCTGCTGTGGATTTTTTACGTAGCTACGCCTGGATATACTGCGAGGCAAATACAGCCTGCATTAAGTCTCTAGATGCTATGCCTCCTCAATTTAAGGACTATTTTGTGGAACTAACAAACGAAGAGCTCAACACATTCCCGTTTGTTCACGAACACTTAGATGGTTGCCCCAATGAGCTGCTACGCTTTCGCCAACAAGTCGCCCATTTAACACCCAGCATTCAAACAGCTCCGACAACTGCCTGCAAGGCATCAACGAATGATCAATCGAATCATTCTCGCAGAATGGCACCTAAAAAACAGCATGAAATTCAAGAATTGGCTGCCAACATTTACGACCACTGCGCAGACAGGACACAGCTTATCATCGACCTGGGCTCCGGTTTGGGCTACCTCAGCGAGGCGCTGTTTAAGTTGAATGACAACTATTTGATACTTGGCCTGGAGGCAGATGAGAAGAGAGTTCGATCTGCTCGCATACGTAGTCAGCAATTGCTTCCGCCGGAGACGCATTTGTCGATTAGCTACCAGCAGCTGTTTGTAACAGCAGCTGAAAAGTGCCGTAGTCAAATCGAGCAATTCGCCACTGAGTTGGCCCGAAGCAAAGGACTAACAACAGAGACAGCAACAACAACAGAAGAATTAAGCACAACGCTAATTGGCTTGCATGCGTGTGCGGATTTAAGCATCAACGCAATGCTATTATTCTTATCAATACCACAAGTGCGGTGTCTACACATCATGCCATGCTGTTATCACAAGCTCGCCTTGACGGAACGGGGCACATTTCAAAACTTTCCCCTCAGCCGCGCACTGAGGTCGGCTATGTCAGCCGATGAGGCAGTCAGCTTTAATCGACCCTTCATGCGTTTGGCCTGCCAGCAAACAAATTCGCGTTGGCGTTGCGATGCTCTCAAGCACACACAGCATGGAACTCAGATGTGGATGCGTGTCTTGGCCTCAGCTCTTTGTGATGAGAATGAGCTGGTAAAAGTGAAGCACTCCGACCTGGCTCAAAATTACTCTATCCAGAACAACCCTCTGTATGAATATGTGCAGCAGAGATTTCAGCTGCACGCCCAACAAACAGGAGATCCTTTGAACTGGCGAGCTGTTCATGAGCAACGATTTGCCGAACTAACCGGGCGGTATTCGGATGGAAAGGGTGCTTGTCTAGCTGAAGCCTTGTGCTGCTTGCAGGCTACCATACAGGTAGGTCATATAGTCCTATTACGATCCTATTATGTACTGCTACAACCTACGGTCGAAATGATAGCTGAATAATTGCTTAAGTAAATACTTGCTTCAAAGTTCATCTGTGCTGCAAGAAAGGCTAAATGTCATTTGATTACTCATCAACCAGGCCTTGGAAATGTGGGTCCTCGGATATCCTATCTCTAACTTTTAAGTAAATACATCAGGTAATTTAAAGCTGAGGTATGCGTGCGTGGTGGGCTACTACTTAAGGCGTACAATTCATGGTTTCCGACAGTCAAACAGCAGTAATTTCACACAGGAATTACACAGAACAAGCAAGACCACACGGAACACACAATCGGCGTGTCTTGAGATGGAAAACGAATCGGCGGACAAATCGGCAAGCATGGGGACAGAGAGGCACCTAATAAGACGAGAACTGTATTGTTGCACACGAAAATCCACAATACAGCAACAAGCCGGGCAGAGGCACCAGGCATCTCAGACAAGCAAAATGTATCTATAATCAGAAACGATTTAAGCAAGGAAGACGTCACTGTGTAAAATCAAGTGCGGAATCTGGCAATTTTGTGGCAATGGGGAGGAATACTCAAAGTTTATCATTGTGGATTGTGTCGCCTTAGGCAGAGATTATGCAGTATCCTGGGAAAACGTATTTTAAGCTCTGCAGGCAAAAATGCTTGAATTCATACAAGAATCAGAATTGATGAAAGAGCTGTTGACAATTTTCACTATAATATAACAATTATAAATCAAATTTATTTCGGCTTATGGATCATTAAAATACAATCAGAGAGATGTAAAAATTAATTAGCTAAAAGTAACAACAGACCAACAACCAACAATTTTATCAGCATTTGTTCAGTGGAATTATAAATGCTATCTGGTATCAATATGATTGAACAAGGAGATAATTATTAATAATTAATTAATTATATTTTTTAATGTCTTAAAAGTCTAGGCTTTGGTTGTATAAGTCGAAAAAATAAATGCCTTCTTTGCCACTTAGATTGAATGAAGCAAATGATTTAGTTTAACTTCTTGGCCATAAATTAAAATTTGATAGTCATTTTGAAGTGAATGTGAAGAAAGATATTGAAGTTGGTCAAAGGAATTAAAATACCCTTATATGGCCAAGATTCTCCTCACACCTCTCTTGTAGGTCCAATTCTGGAATACGGATCTTGTGTGTGGTCACCATAATATCCGTTTTACCTAAGCGGATTGGAATCTGTTCAAAATAATTCCATACTTTTTGCTGTTAATCGTTATAATTCGAATGTATTATCTCCTCCTCTTAAATGTTGTACTAATAATTATTCATGCATGAAGTTTTCGACTATTCAGTAACGATTACCATAGACCTTATTATGTTACTCCCAGACATTTTATAAATATTTCTTATTCTTTTCCTTTCTTTTTTTAATTTAAATTAAAATATTAAATTTTATTTTGTATTTATTTTTTATTTTTCTGTGCCGACTAATATTGGTTGACATTAAAAAAAGTAATGAATTAAATATAGGAAAGTTGGATTGCATATGTTTATCTTTGGCATTCACTCCAGACTGTCTTTCTCTTCCCCGTCCAGCAACTCTGCGAGAATGTGGTGCTTTATGACCGATTGTGCTACCTTCAGGAATTGGCTGCAGTGCAGCAGCTCTCGGTGGAAGTGCGCTACGAGAAACTGTTTGATGAAAAGCTATCGCCTCGCTGTCGAGTCCTGATTGCCGAAAAGTTGTGATGCGGGTGCCGACCAGGCTGGCTCGAACGAGAGAACGTTCCTGTATGCCGTTAACACAATTAGCAAGCACTTCGCCAGTGGCTTAAAATGCTGTTTAGATACTTATACGAAGGCACCTTGGCATCTACCGCTATCCGTTGGCATCAATTAAAATCAATGCCAGCTAAGGGAAAAACTTTGTGTTGCGTCGAGAATGAGAAGCTCTTTTTTCTTTCCATTTTACAATTTGCTGCTTAAGAAAAGCATTTTACCTATTAAGTGCTCTTTTTGCTCATTACTTGTTTATCAGTGCGGGCCTCGCCATTGTAATTAAATTTCTTCCATACACACATACATCTATCTGCAAGCAATTGTTATTGTCGGCCCGCAGGAGAGAATTATATATGCCAGCGAAAATACCTTAGCAGAAAAGCTAATTGCTTTATTGCGGCCAAGTAGTTCTCTGCAAACACAATTGGTTTATGGTACGCACTGTATTTTGAAGCATTTTAATACAATTTGTTTACGTGTGTGCTACGTGTATGTATAATAAGTAAGTAATTGTATAACTATAGGTATGCTGCCAGATATATATTTACAAACTTATTATGTGTGTTGTGTGGGTATTAAAACTTTTCCAGCCCCGTTAAAAATTTTAATACCAGTTGCATTCAAAAAAACATAACAGTAACTAGCAAAAAGCCGATGAATGAACAAGGATATTAATTGCCAGAGGGGATCCATTTGCTACAACAGGTTGGTCAATCAATCAATCAATCAATCAGTGCTACGGCATCTTTTTAGTTGCTGTTGTTGTTGATATTGGCATCCTCCGAGGCTATGCTATTGGAATCCAGTGGGAGTCCTTCGTCTCTGTGTGCACAGAATGTAGAATTTATAAATTATGAGTATGAGCAAAGACATAGTTAAGGTCAATCTTACGTGTTCACATTGGTGCAACGGAAGAAGTTACTGAAGCCGGCATAAGTACAGGACATGGTCATCACTGGCATTGTTCTTCCCCTACTGCTGGCCTTTCCCTCATTTCCGCCCTCGTTCTCCTCCTCTCGCAGGGAGGAGCTCTTGCCCAGGGCCAAGCCGAGACTGTCCTGCTCGTAGGGCGATAGGAATTCCTCGCTACGTTTGCCATATCGCGAGCCGAGGAAGAAACGATCGTTCCGTGGCACTATGATTAGGCGTCGCGTCTTCGAGGTGCCCACACCGCCCACGGGGGCACCTCCGCTTCCGCTGGCCACTTTGCCGCTCGAGCGGCCATATCGACTGCCCACAAAGAATGCGGGACGCTTCACCAAATTGGGAAACTCTGCAAAAGGAAAAATATGAGAAGAGCAAAAAAAAACAAGCAGCATTCAAAATTCAAACTCACCGTTGTCCTTGTGCAGCTCACTTTCCGGGTAAGATATTTCCGCCGCGTTAGCTGGCAAAACGCTTTGGGCCAAATATGCGGAAAAGGCAAGCAATAAAAGGCCTATATACGATTTGCGTGATTGTCTCTGAACTGCCCTCGACTGCAACATGCTGGCCAGCAGAGTTGTGCTCTGCAATAAAATAAAACAAAACGCTTGTAAGTCATGGCAAGGAGGTAGAGCAGCCCTGAGGGGAGGGAGCATCCGTAATGCGATATGCTTTTAATTTATCGCAGAAAACAGTATTGTCCTTAAACTCAAAACTAACTGCAACCTGTGGCTTTCAATAAGGCAAGCGTTTCTTTGCTCTATTCACGAATGTCAGAGTCAACTTGTGCATTTTATTTTCATATAACCAACAATACAAAATACGTGTTAAGTTTCCTCGCGTGGGTTTATCTTTATCCTTTTTTTAGCATCCTAGCCGACGGAGATCTCATTCTTCTTTCGCATTGAAATCAGAGCTTTATTTCTATATATACATTATATATATGTCTTATATATTTATTTATTTAATGTCGACTAATATCAGTCGACACAGGAAAATGCAATAGGTAAAAAATAAATTAAATTAAAAATAAAATTTAATACCTAAAAAAAGGAAAGAAATATAAGGTTTCTGGTGGTATTTAAATGCAAAATAGTCCAGCATTTGTTGCCGGTGTTGGGCCAAAGTCAGACAAAACCAAAGACTGAGAAATACAATTTTCTTCCAATTGTCAAAATGTGTATGTATTTTGTGTAATACATCCATGTGTTGTATTTTTCATAAATTAATTTGTTGTTTTGTCACAGCTTAATGAAGGTAATGCAATGCCCACATACATAGGTGCGACACCCTTCAGTATCCATCCCAGAATGCCAGCATCAGGTTGTCTTATTCAATTTGTATTCATTAATACAAGTGAAAGTACAAAATTTGAGTTTCTCCAGCCTGGGAGGCGGGAGGAGACGTTATGCATTAACGGTAATTACAATCGTTGGCTGCATGTCGCGCACTGTTCGGCAACAGAGCTGCACAATTTGTATCGGATGTCCGAACACCCACTTTCCACTTTCCCACTTTTCACATTCCACTTACCCAGAAGTAATACCTTTTGGACTCATAAATTGCGTGGCTCTCGCGTTATAATTACATTTCATTTTTTTATTGCATTAATAATGTTGACACACAAAGGTAGCCACTGTTTTAGTGTGTGCACGTGTGTGTGTGTGTGTGTGTGCGTGTGTGTGTGTGTGTTTTAATGTATCATTTATCGATGTAAAGTTATGCATAATGTATAAATATATGTTTCCTTACTGCCAAATCGAAGTGTCAATGCTAACCCAAAGCATATATTAAATGGATTCGTGTTTCCAAATTTTATTTGTAACTTATTATTTATTTTATTTTATATATATTTTTAGTTGATATGAAAATCGAGTTATTTTTCTTTTATGTTAAAAGTTCCCACATGAAATTAAGACTTTAAATTAAATGATCGACCTAAAATCCTGTTTCTAAGATATACTTTTGATCTAGTTTTCATAATGGCATCGGAGTAAAAGTGATTTGTTTTTTTTGGGTAGTTATGAGTCGTATTTACAAACTTAAATGCTATATTAATCTATGATCAGAAATGCATTGCTTTTGCAAATCGTGCCAGTTTTGACCAGTCCAGACTACCAGTCCCAACATGCCATTGATTAGATAACTAAGATAACTAAGATAACTATGATGTTATCTTGCGTAATACATAAGGCTCAAAGTGCACAATTGGAAAATAAATAGTTTAGTTACGATGGCCAATTGATAAAAAGACGTGACGCTTCATCGCTCTAGTTTCGGTAGTAATTATCTGGCCAAACGGCAGTAAGAGCCTTTCATTTCCCTTTAAGGCACTTGGAACAGAGAAAGGGGGCCAATAAATTATCGATGGCCATGATGGCCTACGTGAGTGATTATGGATTATGATGCTCTTACACCATTCAGTATTCGAGATTCAGCTAGGCTATAAATACTAAAGCACCTTTGGCAGAAGAGTTCAGTAAGAGATCAGTTAGAGTAAAATGCACATCACAAACCGAGCAAACAGACAAAGTTGCAGCTACCAAAAAATGTTGCACCTATTGCTGGTTTTGGTAGTCATTAATAGATGCACTGCCTCAAACAGTGAGAAGACATTGCCTAAGCGCAGTCTGGATGTCTCATCCATTCCTTGGGCCACGACGAGCGGTGTTGGTAATCTTGGCGGTCCTTGGAATTCAGTTGGTGGCTGGGCAGGTCTTGGAGGAGGCAGCAGTGGAGTATGGAGTGGCGGCCAGAATCCTCTCAAGTCCTCACCATCGCCAAACGAAGTGGCCAATGCCATCTCAGCTGCCAAGCAGGCATCAGCAAATGTCCTGATTGCCCAGCAGCAAATGCAGGCAGCCAAGGAGAATGTGCTGAATCAGCAACGCATCGCCATGGAGAAGGAAACACATGCTGCGATCCTCACCCACAAATCGGAGGCAGCTGCGGCCATTCAACGGTCGGAAGCAGCTTCGGCTGCATCCGCTGTCGTCCTGGCCCAACAGAGACTGGCTGCCTCCAAGGCGGCAGTTGCATATCAGCAGAGGATTGCTGCTGCTCGTGAAGCTGAGGCAGCCTCGGCACTGCAGAGATCGGCGCATGCAGCTGCCGCCGAGATTCAGAGGACAGAGCATGAGGCAGCCAAGTTTGGTCAGTTTACGCGGAATGGCAACGCTGGGGCGGCTCATCATCTGACAATTATCAAGGATGATGCTCTATCGCCGATTACAGCCGGCACCAATCATGTTCCAAGTCTGGAGGGTCTTGCCCTTGGTCCCTGGTTAAGCGGGAACAATGTTGGCAAAGGGACCAGCCCGTCTGCTTGGGTGCATTAAAATTGACGCCCTTTGTACACAATTAAATATCTAATAATAAATTTAATAAGCGCATTGAAAATTTTGTCTTTTCTAATTTGGGCGAGCTGCAGTTCGATATCGGTAATCTGAAGGTTCTAGCTCCTATTATTCCCTAAAATAACGCCATTCATAAATCACAAATCGGTCCGCTATATTGTTTTGATTCCGATATGGTGTTTTCGGGTCACACAATATCAGTTTCGGAATTTTGGCTTAAATTCCACTTCCGATTTGACACCTTCTATTTTACTTTACATGTCTGTGGTAGTCACCCATTTGAAAGCAAAAAAGCTCACAATTTTCTGTAAAACTAGTTAAAAGTCCTGGCGCTTTTAATGGAACCTATTATCCTTAAAATATTTATGACAAATATAACAACTTGCCTTATTAATATAGATTTTAGTATTTTCTGACAAACTAATTGTACCCAAACACAACTGGTTTTTCTTAGTAGTTTTGCAGACTCATTGTCAACGTAATTATATAAAAATGTGTGGCTGCTTTTTTAAATAAAAGGAGGTGAGGGAAATTTTTTCAAATTCAAAAAATCATACGATTTGAGCCTATATTTGCTCTAATTAATTTCTTGTGGTAACGATTAAACCTTTTATGCTTACTTATCCGTCAGAGAGTAAGTTGTTGAGTTTGTTACATTTGTTTACATGACGCATACCTATGTATGTATGTCGTTTGGTTAAACTTTTAACCAAACAATTGCTTAGTTGACAGCCGGATGTCCTTTTAATAAATGCCTTTCGCACGTCTGCTTAACATTATTCTTTCCCTGGGCTAAATTCAGGCCAATTAATTACAGGCAATTGTTGGCTAAATAGATAAAAAAAAAAGCCAGCACATTGTTGTTGGTCAAACTCTTTAAATTATGGTGGAATATATGTATATATGTGTAAATATGTTTACTTTTTTTCGTGCGAATAACGCATGCGGTTTTTGTCTCTGAGGGGCGTTGCCACGCCTCGTCCTGACCTCAAACTAAAGGCTTGTTGCTTCTGAAAATTTTGCGCACTTTTGGGACAAGTTCTGTCGGGCCCCACCCTGCTAGGTGTTGTTTTTTACGTTGCCCGGTTCGTCTCTAATTTGTAGCCAAGTGCACAACCAGAGTCCAGTGTTAGATGTATGCGGTTACAAAGGATAAAAAGGACATTGTTGGCAGGCTGCTGCTGCTGTTGCTTTTGTTGTACATTTCAGTTATTTACATCCCTTCAATTTGCACTCATTTTGTGCATCGCAAATGCTGCAACCGCTAAACAGGTAATTAGACAGTAATTAGATGCAAGGTAGCGCTGTGTACTCTACTTAAAATGGATTTTTGCGTCCGCTCCTCCTGCTGCTTTCTCATGGGAGATGGAAGTACATTTTGCGTGACACATATTAATAACTGACCCATTTTTTTTGTATTTTGTTGAAGAGTTAGCTTGAATACCATAAAGAACTATTGCCAACATTTGCAATAAATTATACAACTGATTCTAAGCAACGATCGTACGTGTGAAAGTTCATTTCAGTTAAGTTTAAAGTTATTCATGAAGAACTTCAATAAAATTAAATCAAATTAAGTGTTTATTGTTTAAAGTGCAGTCAAACTTATTGATTTGATATTTCTGAAATTCAATTTGTCTCGTGTTTGTTTTTTTGGCTTTTACGAATTATAATATTATTGATATTTGATAATTATTGATAATTAATATTCGACTATGCTTTTGCCTGTACTTAAATCGACTTTATCTTTTTGTGGATTATCTTTTTACTAATCGTCGCCCGCAGCTCCAACAGACTTATGTATCAGAAAATGTATCTTTTCTTTCCATTAATTATGTTCGTATTTGTTTTAATCGGAATTCTAGTATTAAGAAAGGTGCATACAAATAATAAGACATAACTTTTCTACTGCCACTGCCCTTATACAGAACTGATTACGATTTTCACAATCCTGTTTACGTCATCCGTATGTCATACAATGCCTTATTTTAAAAAAACTATTTTATTTTTCTTTAGATGTTTCTTAAGAATTGTGGACTGTCTATATAAATAAATTAATAAAGCCATGATAAGAAATACTTAGAAATACCGTGTTGCTAATCTTGTTGCTAAAAGTCACTCGGCTCATCTACTCCTTCCACTATTTCGCGACTTTGTCAGTGAAATGATGTTGCTGTCAAGCTTGCTGTTTCGCGGACCCAAAACGGGGAGGCGGCGGACAGATAGAAATCTGGTCTGCTGTCCTTCAACCACCCACCCAACTCCAGCTCCCATAAAGACCGCCAAGCCAATGAAGTTGTGTGTGCGTCTAACTACACACGCAGATATATTATGCTGTATTACATTGAGTCAGAACAAAGACAAACAAATAAATTTTAATAGACGCCGCCAGGTGACAAACGCCGCATTAACTCGCCCTAAATTGCAATTAGGGAATATTTGGCTATTTGGTAATTTGGTAATTGACGCGCGTGCGTTGACCAAAAAAAAAAAAATAAAAGAATTAGTAAAGATTCCAAGGGTCGTTTTCTAAAAACAAATCTAACTCGAACTTTGACTTGGACCCCCAAAAATGATGAAACTCAAAAAGTGACGTTAACTGTTGGTTAAAAATACGTATTAGCTGCTATCGTTCCGCTACTGATAACGAGCAGCTAATGATAAGTGATAGACATAATAGAGAAAGCCATCTATGATGGTATTTTTTTTGGAATTTCCAAAAGCAATTGATGATTGCTGGTTTTTGGTTTTTTGCGACTACCAAATTTTTCTATTTTTGTTATTTATTTTATCAATTCGTTAGGCATGGTAGATAGATAGGTTACATATATATATAAATATATATATATATATATATATATATATATCTGGGGTTAGTATCGTTATGGTTATCACGTACATGTAACTGGGCCACATTTAATTGCATGCAATCATAAATTTGCTGCCTTCTTTATTTTTTGTATTTTTTGTATTTTGGTGGGCTGGCATTTTGATCAAGGTATTTTGCAAACGGTTTTTTAAATCATCATTTATGGTTTTCGGTGAGTTCGCATGTATCGTAAATACCCTTATTACGCACACGCCCACCAGCCAAAATTACCCCCACAAAATAAAGGGCAACTTTTTGATTTGATTGCCAAAACCCACAATCGTTTAACAAAAGGCGGGCTGAACAACAATATCAGGTGAATGACGCCCTTAAACTGGACACGTACAAAATTTGATTTGAATTTTCAAGTCAGCAAGAAAAAGCAGATGGCCAAAGCCACACAGCGTGCCCCTTTTGTTATTGGCCCCAACTTAGTGATGTTGGTCTAAGTAGATATACTTATTAAACCAGAAGACTTAATTAAGCCATGAAGGCTGATTTTGGCGTGTTCTGCAACAACAAAAAAACAGAAGGCTACAAAAAAGATGAACATTATTTTGATAGAATTTTAGATTTATCTCATGCCCACCCAACACGAAGAGTTTGAACTCTATTACAGATAATTGCAATGTAGACAGCCGCCCCTCAACTCCCTCTTGAAATAAATTATTTGAAGTTCAATTAAGATTTCAACGTGACCTCAACGCCAGTTTTGTACTGATGTTGACGTGTTACAAATTTTATCCCACAGTTTTGATGGTTTTCACTCAAGCCGGGAACTTAGAGCGCCTCCCCTCCCCATTTATATGTGCATTTCCAAATTCTGTGCGCGGCATCATTAAATTAATTTAGCCAGGCATGTTTGTGAAAAGTATTTAGATACATTAAGATGAACTATACATTTGTATATCATTTTTTATTGATGTTAAAATAGGAAAAGGTATTATTTGTCTAACCGAAAGTGAAATTATTCTTCCATGTATTATAATTAATAATAAAAATATGTCACATTCCCCATTTTTGTTGACCATTTTAAAAGCAATATCACCGCGTCCTTGGACAGAATAAAGGTAAAACCTTCAAGTCTCAAAAATTGCCAAGACTGGTAAAAACTCAATAGACAGCGATAGGAAATTGGAATACAAAACAAATAAAGCCCCTACCCCATACAATGTGTGTGTGTGTATTTATATACTATAAATATGAATATGTGGTTATGTAAATAGGAGAGGCATTTGATGTGTGTGTGTTTAGCTTGATGGGATTTTATATTGTCTTTCTTACTTTGCCCGTCTGCCTTTGGGAGGTGTCAAGCGCTGCATTTAAAAACTGATGTTTTCCTTGCAGGAACTAATGGGGAAAAATGCATTCAATTTGGTTTCACACTATCGCTATTGTGATAGTCACCCAGCGTTGTTTTACTGTTAAATCAGGAAAACAATTCATGAATATTGGTGTTATGCCTGCTGGAAAAAAAAAACCCAAGCGAATACGGCGTATTTTCAAACGTCGACGTACTGAAACTAACCAGTGATTTATTTGTACAAATTTCAGACAAAAATACCAATTAAAAACGTATAAAAAATATTACATCCAATTTCAGTATTTGATTTTGGAAAGTGGTTGATTTTTTTACTTGTTTATTTACCTATAATTTTTATTTACTGGAAAGTCATTGCTAAAAGGAAAAAAACAATTTTCCCTTTTTATATATTTATAGCTTTAAGTCTTGGATACCAATACGCTTTGCAGGCTGACTAAAAGGGAAGCTCAGACGAATTAAAACCACCTAAGGGGTTGAAGAGAAGAAGGACAACTGATATTTTTGTCATTCCCAAAGGGAGTGGGAATTGCACGTATAATCTGACACCTTGCCATGGACCACTACTGAATTTCTTTCTGCTAGTTTTGTTTCATATTAGAAAATAAAAAACTAGTATTGCGACTCGATACCTGAGGCATTGAGGAAAACTGCAACTGTTGCGCAAAACTTGGCAGAGAACAAACCACAAACTCTAAGCAACTCCACCACCTCCTCAAACTGTTTGACTGGCAATTCATAAATATTGATTGAAAGAAGTTGCTTGGACTTTGGAAAAAAGTTTTATGCTTATCATCCATTTTGTAAAAACAAAAATGCATATTTGTTATTCGCGAAAGGCATCCATCTTGCTCAATGGGCATTAATGTGTATGAGTTAATATTTATTCATTAGGCCTTTAGGCCTCAAGTGGACCGGACAATGTTGCCTTTATTATGAGCCAATGAAGTTTCAGAAAAAAGTTTTGTTAAGTACTCGCTGACAACCTTTTATTTCATAAGCAACTTCATTACCTTAACTGAGGTCAACTAATAATAATTAATAATAATAATTTAATTTAATGAGTTCAAGAAAATGTATCTGTTGGCGAGGTGAATTATACAAAAAATTTGCAAGTATACAGAATACCTTGTGGGTATTACACCTAATAATAATTAATAGATATAATATATAATACATTAATAAAATTCCTTAACCTAGCGGGTTTTCAATGGCATTACCATTTTGACAAGATTTTTACACCCAATTTTTTTTTGGATATATTATTGTTACTATATTACTATATGTATTCTTAGAGAAATTGCAGCTAAATTTGGGTTAGAAAAATCTTCAAATTGATTTGTACTTTATTTCAAAATTAATGACCATTTAATTACCATTTTTAGTAATTGAAATATGTTTTTTTTTACATCAATAAATTTGGAATCCCGTCGAATTTCGTAATGTGAAATTTAAAAAGAAATAGTTGAAAAATTTCTCAATTGGCTAGTGGAAGTGGGTTCGAATTGTCATCGATTTGCTCGATTTCAATTCGATTATGAATATTTAAAAATAAGTATTTATCATTCTGAATATTAAATGTCAAAAGTACATAAATATTAGTACAAATTCTTGACGTAAAATATTCAATATATTAAAACTAACTCACTCTTGTTTTAAACTTTCCTTGAAAATTTAAATCAACCTTTCTTATGTAAAATTTAAACTGCAACGAATTTATTGTCGTTGTCTCGAAGTATTTTTGAACAAAAAACTAAGTTTTTTTTTTCAAAAGGTTTCTATCTAAACAAATACACAAAATAAAGGTTTAAATTTAATTATAACTGGGTTAGAATTGGCAGTGATTTGTTCTTCAAATTTCAGCTCGATTTTCAATATGTATAAATAAGTATTAATCATTCTGAATTTTAAATGACAAAGTATACAAATAGAAGCACAAATTCTTCTTCTAATTCACTCTTTCTTTAAACTCTCTTTGAAAACTCATATAAACGTTCGTGATGCAAAATTTAATCTGAAAAGAGCTTATATCTGTTTTTTTTTATTTTGAATATAAAGCTCAATTTTTTTTCAAAACTTATGTTGTCTCGAATTTGAATATAAAACTCACTTTGGACAAAAACTTGACAATTTTCGAATTAAAAATGGACCGCACTTGGCTATTGGCTGCTGTTGCTGCCACAGGTAGTAGTCGCTGATTGTTGCCGATTTTAGATATTGGCACGAACGTTTGCACACAACTTAACCGAAGTGAATGAGCGCAGGTCCTTTGGCCGCCTTGGCTTTTATACCCTAACACACTGAGAACGGTGAACGGGTGACGTCGCGACAAGCGAATCAACAACAGGCTGGATGCCACACTGTATTGGTATTGGTATTGCTGTATATACAGTGTGGGTGTGCATATGTGTGTGTGTGTGTGTGTGTGAGATAACACATGCACGCACTGTGTGTGTCCCCACCCCACAGCAACCCTCCCCGACCAGCTGATAATACTGGGCAGGTGGCATATTTTCTTATGTTTTGTTGTGCTTGTTGCTGTTGCCTGCGGCCTGTGGCATTTATGTATAAAGCATAAGCAACATGTTGCAAATCTCTCGAAGCCCATGTTTAATGCATAAATTGGAAGCTGTTAAGCTACAGATCGGCCGGACATATAACCATTCCATAGACACACATCTGTATTCTCTTTGTAGTTGAGTGTCCATGTAACTGACTTAATGCTGACTGGGCGATCTCGACTCATTTCATAGAATTTCGAATTCCGAAAAGCGAAGGCAAATTAAACTTAATCAAATCCATTAAAGTGTTCTCTTATCTAATCGAATGTTGAACCAGTTTGCTTTCAAAAAATTACCCAAAAATTGTGGAAAAGTGTATACACTTGAGGAAAATCCACTTCAATATATAAAGGACGTATCCATGATTCTTAATTTAAATACAAAAATTGAATGAAGTACAAAATACTCCTCATTTTTTAGCCTATACACTTTAATTCACGCTGATTTAGTTTTATGTTAAGATGAGTCTGAGATAAAGTTAAAAATTAAAGTACCTCAAATAGAAGTAGTCAACGGGAAGTAATCAAGTTTTTAGCTTATGAGATATCTAAAAATGTTCTCATTGTAAGAAAGAGACAAATTGATCTTAGCATATCGCGAAATAGACACGTACATTTAGGATTTCCGGGATTACCAAAAACCCTCAATATTTTTCTGAGTGTATGTATTTCATCAATTGCCTGACAGTATCAAGTACCAATTAGATAATAACAACAAAAATCCATTGTAATGCCCACCACCCAGAACACATAAGGCTAACTCACTAATGTTAATTCCATATCGAAATCTATTGCCATGACTAATTACGCATATGGTGAAAACAATTTAGCGTTAAGCAAAGATTGGTTTTTAAATGACTAGGACAAAGGAGTACTTTCAGCGGACACCCACTGGCAAGCTCAACACAAGCAAACAAAGTTATTGAAACAATTAAAAAGTTATAAAAGACGACGCTCTTTTCAGCTCTTCATATTTCCTTTCTATTTGCCAGCGCACCAAACAAAGGCAAAATCAACTGCCTTTGTAAAGTTGACATTGCAATGGGCTGAAATGTGTGTCCTTAGAACTTATACTGATTTGAGTATTTCGTGAAAATTCAATAAATTGAGTTGCCTTTTAATTATCAGTATTATTTACAATAAATGCAATTATTTATGCACCAAAAACTAATAAAATGTAATAATTTTAAATAAATAATTTTCATAACTTATTAAATCAACATAATAAATAGACTTTCATCCAATAAACAAATATTCTTTTTTATTCCATGATTTCTACGTCTTTCTTGGGATTTGGTTGCTCCACATTTTAAACTTTAACAGTCGTTTAATCAACCAGAAATGCCAACTCATCAGTGGCACACGTGCAACTCGTCAAAGTAGCGTTGCCACGTTGGCACAAAATTTGTAAGTATCTCAAATAAAAGTTTTGAAAAATATGAGCATGCTAGTTTTATCATAAATCTCGAATTTTAATATAATTCAACAATAATGCTCGACAAATCCCGATAGAGTTTTGGCAAAGATGGATTTCTGAATTTCTTGAAATTGGTTTTAATGCGAGTTCCTGCTGAGCGGCCAGTGGAAACACATCAAACCACATTTTGGTGCTGCCAGACTCTCTGAGAATTTTGTACCTAAATAACCCACGGCATCTTTTCATCACACTGTCGGTGTGTGCAGTGCAAAAATAATTTTTTTTTTACTGATAATTGAAATTTTGCAAAAGCATCATTTGAACAACCAGTCAATTGCAGCAGTACAGTAAAAGTCGGGTAAGTAAAATAAATCATAGCTAATGCAATTTAAAAAAATTAACTTAATCGAGACATTGGCCAAATCAAGTGTTGTTGTAAAGCGGCATAAGAGATACACACGACAAAAAAAGAAGAAAAAAAATGAATATATAAAGAGACGCCAACGAAAAGAGAACGAATAAAATGCATTTCAGCCAATCCTCGATAGAATATTAAATAACAAGAATATAACAACGATTGTTGACTAAATAGCGACATTTTTGTGTGTGTAATTCAAACAGAATAAACAAAAAGAAAAATTCTGACTGCGGCTTCACATTTTTGCCGGGTGGCGCGAAAAAAAAAGTGTTTTTACGCGCGTGCGTTGGCTAAAAAAAAAAACATCGATTTTTCCGCAACGAGGATTCTATAGGAGGAGACTATAGCAATGGGTGCCTACCTATCGCATCCAAAGACGGAGAAGGCCTCCACAGACGAGCGCAGCGATCTGCTCGTCGTGGGAGCCAGTTCCATGCAAGGCTGGCGCAACAGTCAAGAGGTAATTTTTCCCTTTCCCTTTCCCTGTTTCTTTGTGTTTTTTTTTGTGTGTGTTAATTTGGTTGTGTCTTTAAGGATGCACACAATTCTATATTGAATTTTGATACGAACACATCGTTCTTTGCCGTCTACGATGGCCACGGCGGTGCCGAGGTGGCCCAATACTGTGCCGACAAACTGCCCGAGTTCCTCATGAGCCTGGACGCATACAAAAGTGGTGAAATAGAAAAGGCGCTTAAGGATGCCTTTTTGGGCTTTGATAAGACACTGCTCGAGCCGACAGTTGTCAACACATTGAAAATTTTGGCCGGGGAGCACAATATTGTCGATGAGGATGCCGAGGGCTTTGAGGAGGAGGACGATGACGAAGATCTCGCCGAGCTGCACGAGGAGAGCAATTTGCCATTGAACGAAGTGCTGGAGAAATACAAGGGACTGCCCCAAACACACGATCTATCGCTACTCAGTGCAGATTCCGCTGCCGCAGCTGCTGCTGCTGCTGCTGGTGGTGCTGGTGGTGGTCTGCTGCAGCGTGGTCGTCGTGCTGCTGCCGTTGCTGCTGAGGCAGTCAATAAAGCGGTCATGGATCCAACAGCCAAGCCGACCGGTTCATCTACCTCAGCAGCCGCCGCAGCTGCATTCCATGAGATCGATGGACCCGGTCCCAGTTGCTCTCGTCCTGTGAAACGGACCCCCGAGGATGAGTCGGCGGTGAGTAGCAGCTGCAGTAGCAGCAGCTCAGGCGCCAATTGCTCCAACACACATGCTACTAAACTGGACGAAGAAGTAGTTGCTAGCAACAACAACAATGTCGTCGCTACTACTGCTCCTGCTCCTGGTGCTGTTTCTGCTCCTGCTCCTGCTCCTGCTGCTGCTGCTGCTGTTGCTGCTGCTCCTCCTGCTACAACTGAGCAGAATGGTAGTGTGACCTCCTCGGAGGCCAAAGCCGTCGTTACAACTGGCGTAGAGAGTGGTGCCAGCACAACGGAGGATTCAACTGTTTCCGGCTCCAGCGATGTGACCGTCGATAAAAAGTCCAATGGGGCCATTGTGGAAAACAAATCGACAGTTGCCAGCAAAGCAGAGCCAGCTGACATTTCATCCACCAGCAAGGATGCGGAAAAGGTGTTGAAAAAGGCAACGAGTGCCAACCAGGACGAGGACTCCACCGACGATGATGCCGACTACGATGAGAATGCTGTGGTGAAAGCCCAAGAAACTGCTGCCGCTGATAGTTCCTCCGAAGAGGACATGGAGGTGGAGAAAGATGGTGAAGATGATGACGATGATGATGACGACGACGACGACGATGATGATGATGATGATGATGAGGATGACGACGATGAAGTAAGTTAAAGATTTACATAATTAAACTGCTCAATTATATATAAACTCATTTTGCAGGATGATAATGCCAGCGAGGATGCCGATGAAGATCAGCTGGCAAACGATCATTTCTGCGCCAACATGATTGAGGAGCCTGGCAAGGATAGTGGGTGCACAGCGGTTGTCTGTCTGTTGCACGGTCGTGACTTATATGTGGCCAACGCCGGAGATTCGCGCTGTGTCATTTCGCGCAATGGCAAAGCGATCGAGATGAGTCTGGATCACAAACCCGAGGATGATGAGGAATCGACACGCATTGTGAAGGCTGGCGGCCGTGTCACACTCGACGGACGCGTCAATGGTGGCCTCAATTTGTCGCGTGCCCTGGGCGATCATGCCTACAAGACGAACTTGGAGTTGCCGGCCGAAGCACAGATGATCTCCGCCCTGCCGGACATCAAGAAACTGATCATTACACCGGACGACGAGTTCATGGTGCTCGCCTGCGATGGCATCTGGAATTATATGTCCAGCGAGGAAGTTGTCGCCTTTGTGCGTGTGCGTCTGACTGACGAGGGCAAGAAGTTGTCGGTCATTTGTGAAGAGGT
Source organism: Drosophila anomalipes (assembly GCA_035041615.1). Taxonomy (NCBI): domain Eukaryota; kingdom Metazoa; phylum Arthropoda; class Insecta; order Diptera; family Drosophilidae; genus Drosophila; species Drosophila anomalipes. The sequence goes on from JAWNKZ010000041.1 coordinate 967,803, forward strand.
GAGCTGCATGGAAACCATTAAATCAATCAATATATATATATATTAATATTTGTTTGTCTGTCTTAGCTATTTGATAACTGCTTGGCGCCAAATACGATGGGCGATGGCACTGGGTGCGACAACATGACCGCTGTCATTGTAAAATTCGAGAGAAAACTACAGGAACTGCCAGCCACACTGAATCCAGCTGAGACGGCCGATGCGCTCCTCGAAGCAGCATCCCAAAAGCAAAAACAACAACATGCCAACGATACTGCGAATGCGGAGCAGAGCGCTCTCAAGCGTTGCGCCTCGCCAGATGCCGGCGCTGATGATGATGATGGCGCCAATCGTGCCGAGAACACCAGTAAATCGAAACGCTTGAAGATCGAAGACGACTCGTTGGAGTCGGCGGAGGGGGGGAATGCCAAGAAATCCGCCGATGCTATCAGCAGCTGCACACAATCGCCAGTCGTTGATCAGAAGAAGATTGAAGATAGAAAGGAATCCGCCGTAGTCGTATCATCCACATAAATTATATATATTATTATTGAACCCATAAGAATGAATGGAAAGTGCATCTGCATTTTGATCTTTATACTATTCTGATCCTTATTTCAACTTGAACTTCAACTTCAACTTGAGCTCTTAGAGCTGAAAACACAAAAGAGAAAACATTGAAACAAATTTCCAAATTAATTTAGTAATATATGTGAACACAAAATCGGAACTCCAATTTGTTGTACGCGTGTAAGTTTTAGATATTCATGCAAAAAATATGTCGGTTTTTTTTATTAGATCTGTTCTATTTTTTAACACTGTAAAATCAACATCATTTAATACTTTGCAGCAACTCAAATCATTCAACTTCGAAAACCATACATATATTCATAATGCATACATACGTACAAATATATAAACTCTTGATTAGATCTTATTTTTCGCATGCATGCAACCGAAAGATGTTTTCATCTATATTTTAAACTTAATGTATAATGTGACGAGTTAATAAATAAAAGCCAGTAAGTACGACAACTGCCTCTGCTATAAAAATTGAGAAATACGCATATACCACATGAATCTACAGATTTACATCGAATTTTCATTATATTTGAACATAATTTCTGCTCAAAAAGTTAGAAGTGGTTATTTGAAGCACCCTAATGCGCAACGGTCCAGCTATATCTTAAAAAATAAATTTTTTTTATGATATATCATTATCCCACTGAAGAAATCTGAAACTTCATCGGCATCAGCAACTATTTATAAGCATAATAATTAATTAAATGCATCGCTTTCATATGCATATAATTCGACAATGCCAATCGAAAAATACGTCTTTCTTATTAGTATTTTATCGACTGTGGCGTTTTGTTGAAATTTAGTACATTTCGTTTGCAGTCACACTCATAATTTTGGTATGTTTGCATGCATGTGTGTGTGCGTGTATGTGTGCATATTTGTAAGCGGAATACGATTGAAAGCAAATTAACATTCTGTTACAATTCCCGTTGAGAGATTAAAAGATTCGCCAAAATTGATCCACTAACGCCGACGGCGAGCGCAAGCAACGCAAAAGAAGGCGTTTGCAGAGGCTCCAAACCAAAGGGCGTCGACGCAGCGAACGCAAATAACGGAACAGTGGCAGTGTTGCCACTGCCTGCTGCCACAAATCCAACAACAGCAACCACAGCAACAGCAGCAGCAGCAGCAACAACATCGAACAGCTTTGATATCATTGATGAATTGGGTCGCTCCCTCAATGGCAAAGTGCAATTGACAGCAGCAACAGCTACAGCCAGCAGCAAACAGCTTGTGTTGCACGCCAAGGAGCCCGACACGATGTCCGGGGATCAGAAAGTGCTGCTCAAAGGACACGCCTCCCAGTATGTGAAACTGAATGTGGGCGGTCGCTTGTATTACACGACAATTGGCACTCTGACCAAGCACAATGACACCATGCTCAGTGCCATGTTCAGCGGTCGCATGGAGGTCCTAACCGACTCAGAAGGTATGTGTCATCATACCCATCATTTGCCTACAATTTAATATATTATATTTCGGATATAATATTTAATATTTATTTTGAAAATTCACTACTTTTCCACACCTATTTTACTGTTCAGGTGGGTGTATATATATAGTCATATTATTAAGCGTTAGTCAAATTAATTTGATGAGCCTTATGCGACCAAGATTTTACTTTTCACTTCGCTTGTATGTCCAATTATGGAATACGGATCTTGTGTGTGGTCTGCATAATATCTGATTCCCCAAAGCAGATTTGAATCTGTGCAAAAGAATTTCTAACTTGTTGCACACACCGAAAGACTCCTCATTGACCGTCCCTCATGCTAGTTATTATGTTTGTTATTAAATGCTGCGCTGATGAGCCAAATTAATTTTTCTGTTAGTGAAACCTATAGAATTTATAATTCATTCACAGTCCTCTGTTTCTATCATTAAGAATTCAAATTTAAACGATTTGTCTCAACTCGTGATTAATTGGTTGGGCATCTTAACTAACTCACACTAACTATTTAATTGGTCTGATTGGGTTTTTATTTATGCATTCAAATTCCCCCAGATATCTTTAAAATCTCATTTTATTTTATTGTTTTCATTTAAATTTAATATTACATTTTATTTTTAATTTATTTTGTATTTTACATAAATAAATATATACATATATATATATATAAATATTAAATGCGCCACTCCCCCTTGCAGGTTGGATATTGATCGATCGTTGTGGCAATCATTTTGGCATCATATTAAACTTTTTGCGCGATGGCAGTGTGCCGCTGCCCGAGACGAACAAGGAGATTGCCGAGCTGCTCGCCGAGGCTAAATACTATTGCATCACGGAGCTGGCAATGTCCTGCGAGCGTGCCCTGTACACGCACCAGGAGCCAAAGCCGATTTGCCGGATACCATTGATAACATCGCAGAAGGAGGAACAACTCTTGATTAGTTCATCGTCAAAACCGGCGGTGATTTTAGTGGTACAGCGACAGAACAATAAATACTCCTACACAAGCACCTCGGATGATAATCTGCTGAAAAATATCGAACTGTTCGACAAGCTCTCGTTGCGTTTTAACGAACGGATACTCTTCATTAAGGATGTGATTGGACCGAGTGAGATATGCTGCTGGTCGTTCTACGGGCATGGCAAGAAAGTCGCCGAGGTCTGTTGCACATCGATTGTGTACGCCACGGATCGGAAGCACACGAAAGTGGAGTTTCCCGAGGCACGCATCTATGAGGAGACACTGCAGGTGCTGCTCTACGAGAATCGCAATGCACCTGACCAGGAGCTGCTGCAGGCAACCTCATCGGTTCGCGCCGGCGGCGTCAGTGGCGCCAGCATGCATCAGTATACCAGCGACGAGGAGGAGGAGCGCACTGGACTCGCCCGGCTGCGCTCGAACAAGCGGAACAATCCCACTTGACTCATGCCCAAGTTGGAATTACCACAGATTTGATGGCAAAATTGCGGTGCTTTCAGCCATTGCTGGTTCGCCTGATCCGGGTCCTTGGCGCGAGTATCGCAACAGAAACTCTATATATATAGTTAAAACATACCATATAAACAACTGCCGAGATTTGCTGAAAAAAAACCGAAAAAAACAAACAAACTTGCAAAAACAATCGGACTAATTTGGATATTATTGAAACCGCGTGAGGTTAACCTGTTTGCTTTCTATCTGTAATCCCCCAATAGGCCCAGGCAAGGGGCTAAAGTATTAGGTCTTAAATATATATTTAAAGCAAGCCAATCTAGATACAAGTATAAATATATTAAATATATATCCCTCTCTCTCTCTCTATATATATATATATATATATATATATGTAAATGTATATGTAGGCAAGTAAATACAATTGTGAAGCGATTAAAGAGCTCAATAGGCAGAATTTCTAACGGTAGATATATTAGTTACAGTTGATCCTTCAAATATCGCATGAAATATATATATATATATATATCACTTACATAGTTAGATGAATTTGCGTTTGCTTTTAAGGGTGGATTTTGGCAACCATGGCAACAACCGGAAAAGCGAACAACAAAAAATGAAAACTCTTTAAAATGGAAGAGCTACAGAAGGCCGGACTCTATATTGATGAAATCTATAGATTGCGTGTCCAAGATCCCCGGATTGCTAATCAGACGATCGAGCTGCGGCAGGAGTGCCTGGAATATTCACGCAACTTGCAGGTATTCAAGAAATTCGGCGAGGACTTTTACAAAATCTCTTCGAACTTCGCCAAGGACGTGGAGAGTGAGAAACTGCGTGCAATCGGCACCCAGAACCAACTAAAGACAATGGCCAAGCAACGCCAGACGGAGCAGCAAGTCTACCAGAGCCAGATCCTCGAGCAGACCGTCGAACTGGAGCGCATGAAGAGCGAATATCAGTATTTGCAACGCATCGAATCGGAACAGCAGGAGATTATCAACAACTTCCTAATGAATCAATAAAATCGCGTTGTTATTTATTGGAACTGCATCACACATAATCCTGGCTGGACAACAGTCAGATTCAATCAACAATTTCCTAATGAATCAATAAAAGCACATACGTATTTATTTGCAGTCTATCAGACCTAATCTTTGCTAGACAACAGCCAGATTCTTCATGCAACCGGAACAGTAGTAGATCGTCAACAATTTCCTAATGAATCATATAGCACATCCTAGCAGATTGCGTCGTTTTAGTTAGAAAAACATGTAGTCTCCTGGGGAAACATGTTTTAAAGTCGGAGGAAATGGCAACCTTTAACCCGACGAAGCGTCTTGTATTCGTGCAGCAATTTGGATTTATGGAAGAGCTATAGACTCTAATAATAATTATAATTATATTAATAAAATCACATACTTATTTATTCGAACTTCAACAGACCTAATCCTGGCTAGACAATGGACAGATTCTTCTTGTAACAGGCTAGACTACATAGGGGCACATTTGTTTTGGAGCAACTGTAGATCTTGCGATTGCCACAGCCGGCAATGCCGCACAGCTGTCGCGGAGGCGGCTTAATTGCAGATTGTGCCTGCAGTGGGAATTCTTGTCCAGGTGGCACCAGAATGTAGCTCCCATCGTGGGTATTCATGTAGGTGAGGGAGGGCTGGGCATGCTTCTGATTGAGCCTGTTCCGTGCTGCCGCCGAGCGCTGTTTTCCCGTTTCCTGCTTCTTGAGCAGACGTTCCATGGTCTTCTGCTTGTCCTTCTCTCGCCGCTCGTCGGCTTGTTGTTTGCGCTTCTGCGACTTGAGGGCCGCCTTCTGAATCTCCTCAGCCGTTTGGGGTTTCTCTTTTTCCCTGTACCCGCTGGGCAGTGCGATTAGTTCCTCCACGAATCCCGCTAGCGCCGGCTCCGCTTCCTGCGTTCGTTCATACATCGCTCGCTGGCGCGCTGTCATTAGCTTGGGATCCTTGATCTTCTTCAGCTCATCATCGACATCCTCCAGTTTGCCAGTTTCGATGGCATTCAACCAACGCTCCTCATCGCTGGACGTGTCCGTGTTGCGACGTTTCCTCGAAGGCGCCTTCTTGCCGGCACTGCTTGGCGGAGTCGTTGATGCCAATCCCCCCTTTGTGCTGGATGCGGGTCGTGTCTTTATACCGGTCAATTCGTTTGTCTTTCCACTGTGCCCGGTTGAGGTTGCCACCTGGTCAAGTGCTGCTGCTGCTGTGTTGCTGAGTGGCTCAGTGTTGGTCTCAACCACAACCAGAACTGCTTCAGCATCACAATTCTCAGTTGATGGCGACGGCGATGCAGTTGTGGGTGATGCAAACCTGGCAGGCTTTTGGCGTTTGCTTCGCTTTGAGCGGCGATCTGAAATGATTATTATTTATATTAAATGAGTACTATCACTGAGAATAATGCATACCTTCGGTTTTTCCCATGTTTTGTCGTATTGTTTACTGGCAGTTTGCTTCTTTATTTGTTGTGCTATATTCGAGTTTTCTGGCAACTCTGGCACACTAACAACGGTCCTGCCAATCTGCTGAGAATAAATAAATAATTTTATTTTAGACATTATTAGACAAATTCATAGAATATACCAGAATCTTTACTTTTGCAAATAAATAATAAATGCTTTTTAAGCAAAACGAAATTTATCTGTGTCTTTCTTTAACAAGCCTAATTGCAATACTTTAATTTCACAGTGTGAATGGACATTCCATTTTCGCTCCAAATTTATTTAAATGCTTAGGTTCTTAGACTTTCTTGAACGCAGTTCGAAAGAGTACTTCCGAAGATTAAAATGCACAATGTCCTTTGACAATCTGCAAAGGTATGACAGATTTAGAAATATTGTAATATTTGTTTCAATAATTTTAAGTTATTCTGCTTTATTCAAAGACCCAAAATTAAGCAGCTTGTTTTGGCAATTGGTATTTTTGTGTCCAGCCCAAAAGTATGCAATAATTCGCCAATCGATCGAAAGATGGATTATTGTATAAAAACTGCACCAAACACATTAAATATGCTCTTGAGAGGATGAATCTGTCCTTTTTTTTTTATTTATAATGGAATTTAAGTATCAGTAGCAAGGATTTGTTGTATTTATTTTGTATTCTATTTTGTAGCATTTTTTAAAAATTATTTAAAAGGCTTATAGAAAAATATAGCTGCTTGGCGAAAGCAGTTTCATTTAAATGTCGCATCGCCGACAAACATTATTCTGTCTTAAATAAATTGCAATTCTTAAATTCGAATACAATGTAAGGCAAATAATTGCCACATGTTGAGAAATCATTCTGAAACAGCTACAGCTATTAATATAAAAATTAAATCATTCCAGCCTTGTCGACAAATATTGACTACTTAATGTAGTATTTATCGCTGTATTAAAGTATTTAATTATTAGTTATTTTATTATTTATTAATTGACGATAAGGAAAAGATTGGAAATCAAATTGCTTAATGTCTAAACGATAAATAATAGACCTTATAGCTATAGCCTAGTTGCTACTTATGATAATTGCTTAAGTCTCATTACCATGAGCTACTGGGACGTGTTATGGGTGGCAGATGATTACCACATCGTGGAAAGTTTGGCGGCACTGGCGGCAGATCCTTGGGCGTGCCAATTTGAAAGACCAAATTCATGCCAATCACGATGTGATATTGGAAGTGACAGTGGAACAGCCAGAACCCGGGATTGTCGGCGCGAAATCGCAGGACAGCATATCCATTATTTGGCACAGCCACCGTGTCCTTCAGGGCCGGCTTCACATAATGCCGCTCCAGCATACCGCGCTGATCGAGATCCAGAGCATGCTTCAGATTCATTCGCTTAACACTCGTGTCCGGGGAGCGACCCAGTCCAATGACGTAGAACGACGTGCCATGCAAATGGAACGGATGACTGATGTTCACCTGCTGCACTTCATCTACAAGGACGACCTCAACGATCGCATTCAGTGGTATATCGATCTTGTGGACACATTGACAATTCTCGCCACAATTCGCTGGTCGATTATCACCATTGCAGTAATACTCCTCAGGGATTTCATCGTACTGGGAGAGCATTGGAGATGGCGGGGCTACGTAGGAAACCTCATCGATCAGGGAAATCAGGTGATCCGCATCCGAGGCGACTATATAGAATAAAAGGATTAGTGCTATGACTGTTTGGGATCATTTGATGTGACACTGGCCTTAGTAAAGTTTTTCACATCGGTAATTTATTATAAACATTCAAAATTTACTCACTTAGGCTAATAACATGCGCACAATGCAAACATCAACGTAATTATAAGCATTATCATTAACATTAAGATAAATATAAACATAAGCCTAAACATATAAATAAACATATTAATATACCTATGCCCAATGTCAGGCGATATCACCACTCCATTCAATTCAATTCAATTAATTTTGATTAAAATCGATACATTTTGAGCTATTTTGCATGGGCGTGCACAAGATCTTGGCCAGGGGTGTTAAGAAATCGCTTGACAATCGAAATTTACAACACTGAACAAGGCTAATTACACAGAGCCAACCCTTGCGCGATTTTTTAAAGATGTGAAACACTGTTAAGATAGGCAACATCAGCATCAGTCGCAGCTGTTGGTTGACATACAAATTGTTGGGCACATAAATGAATATAGATTGCATTTTGAGGAGAAATTTTTTGTTGTAGTTGCTATTTTTAATACTCTGCAAGAAAGTGGTAGGGATGAGTCAAAAGGATATTTGGAGAAACGAACAATTGTCAAAATTGCATTGCAAGAATAATTAATCACATTTTAAGCCATTCGCTTATGGGTTTTATTTAAGAAATTGAATGAATGTATTTCATTTATAAACCTAAGCAATCTGGTTAAAAACCTTCTACGTTAGATGAAATTCTTTTCTTTTTTTTTTTTAGAAAAATCGCCAACTGATGCAGAAATTATGCTAAATTATCGGCACGTCAAAATCTTACGTTAAGAATTAGCAAAACTAATGATTGATGCTATGTGAATACAGAATAAGTTGCAATCAAAAAAACTAGACCTGAATTTTTTAATACTTAGCACACTTCAAATGCCTTTGTGCCTTAATATTCTTCGAACCCCTCCCAATTCTGGCCACGCCCATGGTATTGCACATTTCTAATATATGAATAGGGTTAATATGTTATACGTTAAGCTAAAGCGTGGTGGTTAATAAATAACTGAAGCTGTAACAGTAGTATTCGAGGAAATAGCACATTGTTATTGATCGATGCAGAGATACAGAAATATAGTATATTACTTAGTACCAGGTAACGGGCGGTACGTGATCTCCGCAAGTGGGGAAGCGGGGCGGCACTGGCGGCAGGTCGGCTTGTGTGCCGATGTGGAGGACCAGATTCATGCCGATGACAATGTGGAAGAGGAAATGACAGTGGAAGAGCCAGTAGCCGGGATTATCGGCTCGAAATCGCATCACAACATATCCATTGTTGGGCACCGCGATTGTATCCTTCAGCGGTGGCTTGGAGAAATCACGCTCCAGCATTCCCATGCGATCCAATTCCAGGGCGTGCTTCAGATTAATTTTCTTGATCGACTTATCGGGCGATCGTCCCAGTCCGACGACATAGAAGGCCGTGCCATGCAAATGGAAGGGATGACTGATGTTCACTTGCTGCACCTCATCCACGAGAACGACCTCAACAATGGCTCCGAGTGGTATATCGATCATGTGAGTGCACTCACAGTTGGGTCCACAATTGGGCGGACGATTGTCCCCATTGCAAAAGTACTCGGGCGGAATATCGTCGATTTGCGAGAGGGGCGGAGCCGGTGGCGAAATGTAGGAGATTTCATCGACGAGAGAAGTTAGATGGTCACCGCTAGGCACAACTAAGCATGTGTGTGTTTTTTGTAGCGTACAATTTGTTGTTGTTTTGACCCGATTGTTAAGTTTAGTACATAAGAAATTAAGTGTTATGTGTGTTAAACAGCAAATGTTTGGGTTAATAAACAACTGAAAAGCAATTTGTAATATTTTTTAAGAACATACCCAAAAATCGGTTGTATGTATTTGGTATGAAGAGCGTCTTGGGATCGTACACATAAAATCTGAAAGGTAAAAAGATTTTCACATCGGGCCTCTCGACCAGAACGCTCTTATCGACTTTTTTCGCATTCTTCAAATTGGAGACACATATAGCATCGGCCCGTTTACGATCACAAATCGCATCTAGCGGGTTGAGAATCTGTGAACAAATTCAAAATTGTAAATGCAAAATTTTTAACTTAGATTTGAATTATTTTTAAGAGTAATTTTTTTTGAAAATCTGTAAAAATTTGTATAATTAATTAGCTAAATTGATAGACATAAGATATACATCTATTGCATTTGAAAAGAATTTGTGCAAAATTTTAATTTTTCATATTTTATTAAAATTGATTTAAGAAATAAATATAAATTTAACGGCAGTTAATTGGGTTGCGTTTTACAAATCTCTAGGTTGTCCAGTTTATACATATATATATATATATGAATATATATATATAGAGTATATGTATATTGCATTATATTTTGGAAATTTACAAGTTTCGTGTCTGGCATACATATTCTGTTTATGATTTTGCTTAATTTGCAGCTATTAAATATGACTGTGACAAGCCAATCAGAGTATATTTCATTTAATAGACCCTAGGCATATTACATAAGTAAGTAGTTTAAGCATTATACATATTTGAATTGTTTTTGTTTTGTTTTTTGTTTTTACATTTTATGTACATTAATAATTATTTATAGATTTATATTCATTTAATTGATTTGTTTACATGTATTTATATGTATAACTTACACAAAGGCTAACTTTATACAGGTTCAAACCATTGGTACAAGTTGAAGCTTTTGCATAAAAACTAGGCACCAGCGTGGATTTTATTGGTCCTATACACATTACTTTAAATATACATACATCAATTGTTGTTTCTTTATATATATACATACGTACACATATGCATATTACAAAAACTGAGTCCAAGTTTCAGGGTTGAAGAGCGTGTAAATGTTGCAGAAACGGATCGTCACAGTTTAAATGTTTAAGTCGTTTAAAAAAAAGAAACATAAAGTATAGATAAATCCAAAGCTGCTGGAAATAATTATATGGCTGCACCAAATATCATAGATGTTTTTCTTTTTTTTTTTTTTTTTTTACATATTTATACAAAATAACAGATTACCGCTTTTGCTCTTAGGAAGTGCGTCTGGGAAGGAAGTATAGGAAGGATTTTGATTGCTTTAGGCAATTTTTGGTTGGGGTGCAAGCTAAAGTGCACCCAAGAGGCAAGCTTATGCGGATGGGGCTGGGCAAATAGTAATATCATACAGATAGGCAGTGATATCATTGTTGTTCTCGTTGGCAAGGATTCTCTTGTGCATTTTGGGGGGTATATATATTACAACAAATACATACATACATACTTATTGTGTATTGTGCTGTGTCTCTAAAACTTTGTACAAACTGTTGCGTTCAGAGTAGACAGGGTCTTATATTCGCTTTCTCTTTCTCTTCCATTTGTTGTTGTTGTTGTTTTTGTTTGAGTGTGTGTGTGTGTGTGTGTGTGTGCGTGTGTGTTGTTTTCTTCTTCTAGTCGACGATTTAAAAGCCTAGCTTAATTAATGGGTATGGGTGGAGTGTGATCGCCACAAGTCGGAAAACCTGGTGGCACTGGCGGTAGATCGGCATTCGTGCCGACTTGCAGTATCAAATTCATACCGATCACAATGTGGAATAGGAAATGACAGTGGAAGAGCCAGAAACCTGTGAATGACACGAACAGCGTGTAAGTGTACAAGTAATTACTACACTCAATCTAAATGATTTACTTACCGGGATTATCAGCTCTAAAGCGCAACACTACGTATCCATTGTTGGGCACGGCAATCGTATCTTTTGTGGGTGGCAGATTGTACTGCCGATGCAGGAGACCGCGTCTATCCAGATCTAACGCATGCTTCAAATTGATCTTTTTCACCGAAGAATCGGGCGATCGGCCAATACCAATCACACTAAAACCGTAGCCGTGCAAATGGAATGGATGCGACAAGTTGGGTTGTTGAACTGTAAATTAGTTGCAATATATGCACATGATTAATATAACTTATATATGTAAAGAAAGTGTAGCGAACATTTTTTACAATCAGAATCAGATTGTTTGGTTTATCACATTGATTACAATTTTGTACAGTGATGGAAAAATACCACAAATTTTCAGTTGTTTATAGAAAACGAAACGTCGAAAGAATAAACTATTTTCATTTAATGTTAATTTACTGAACAAATTTTACAGATATTAGAAAAAATTATTGGACTAGACTTCTTCACTGAGCCATATTACCATTTTATTTTTGAAAAGCATACGTTAAGTATATTTAATATCAAATGAATACAATCTAAAATGCTGCACTGAAATTGTAATAATGATTTTCATAATTTAAATATTTTCTTTGGTCGCGTTGGTCTACAATTTTTTCTAATTATTATACCTATGATGCGTTTCAAATGTGTCAAAAAATGTTCTTTTTATTTAGTATATATAATTATATGATTATATGACGTATGTACATATATCCCACAAACTCACCCTCGTCGACCAAAACGACCTCAACAATCGCATTGAGTGGAATATCGATCTTATGGGTGCACATACAGTTGGGTCCACAATCGGCTGGACGATTGTCACCATTACAGAACTGCTCAGGATTGATTTCATCGTACTGCGAGGTCAGTGGTGCTGGCGCTGATAGATAGGAGATCTCATCGATAAGGGAAATCACATGATCGCCAGTAGGAGCCACTGAAGTAATAATACATTGTTAATATCTTCGAATTGAGGTTAGAATTGGTGTTTGGTGTGTTGAAACCTACCCAAGAATCTGTTGTAGGTGTTCGGCTGGAAGAGATCCTCAGCGCGGTAGACGAAGAAACGGAATGGCAGGAAAATCTTCACGTCCGGTTTCTCAGCAAGGATTCCACGATCGATATCGAGTGCATTTTTCAATTGACTTACACAGATGGCGTCGTTTCGCTGACGATTACATTGCGCGTCCAAGGGGTTCATGACCTTTTGTATTGAATTTTGTTTTTTTTTTTTTGGTTTGGTTTGGTTTGGTTTCAGTTTAGTTTAGTTTAAGGTTTCGGTAAAGTGTCAGTCGTCAGAATGCAAAAGAAGTTCATTTGTGTTCAGATTTATATACATGTGCAGGAAAAGCCACATTCGTTTTGCATGGGTGGTGGAATATTACATTTTTGTGTAGGTTTTATTTTTTATTTTTTGGGATCATATTTTGTAAGGGTATTTGAAAAAGATAGAGAAATATATTTAGTTATGCAGTTTATTCGCGATGTCTTTTGTAGCATTTTCACAACGCTAAATTCATGCATTTATTTATATATGTACAAAAATTACAATCCCACCAGAAATACATTCGTATTTTCACATAATACATTGTACTTACTTACGTTGAAGACTAGGATGGTATTTAGGATGCTCGCTCAAGTTAAGGGGAATATATCAAAATATATTAACTCTCATTTTATACTTTTGGATTAATAGGATATTTCTACATATAGAGCTATATTTAAGGATTTTGTAGTTTCCCTTTTGGATTTCTACTAAGCTTCTTTTAAGGTATGCAAAAAAATTTAATATCAGATAGAAAGATATTCTTTCAGGGACTACATATTAAATATGTATTAAGTAAGTATCTCATAATAATTCAAATACTGCTTTGTGGAGGTTGATATTATGTGAATGCCTTTAAATTGATGGCAAGATGATTACATAAAAATGGGGTAATCATTAGATATCAGAACAGTTGACAAACTAGCAGCGATTGTTTATAAGTTTTACTGAGCTCTGCAAATCTTCTTGGGTCTAAAAAAAAGACGAAAATATATGCGAACTGTGAATTTGTGAACTTACCACACCCTGAGGAATGCCGACATCATATGTGGGTGGCGCCGAGGCTGGCTGATAAGGACCTCGAGCATAGCGCAGAATACCCAATTGTTGGGCACGTCGAATTCCGCACTCACCTAGACCACGCAGCTGGATCCAATAAGCACCCACGGGCTGATCGGCAGTGATGATGAAATCGTAACGCTCGCCTGTAATTAAATCAATATAATGTAGTTTATACTCCGACAAAAATCTCACTAAGATTTAGAAAATCGTCCAAAAATATACAATCTCCTTGGCAACTAAAAAATATTTCCCTTATTTTTAGAAATAATTTGTAAATATACGAAGAAATAACAGCTGGGTATAATAAGTTAATATGCCAAAAAAATACGCACCTGAGAAGGAGATGATTGTGTTGACATTCACAGGATGCACGGCCTCTCCATCAGTAGAAATCACGGTCATGCCATGTCCCTCGATCGTCACTTGAGCCGGGCATACAGAGGCGAAGGCGTTTATCATGCGGAAACGGTAGCGACGACCGGGTGTAATCGTGAATATCTCGAGTGGTGTGTTTGTCATGAAGCCGGTGTTCGGGTCACGGAACTGCCCTTTGCCGTTGATCAACATGGACTCGGGATCTTGGCCAGTGTTAACGGCCAAACGACCGGGATACCGTTCGGCAGCATCCTCATGCAACCAATCGCTGATCAGCATTATGTGGGTAGTCAAATCGAAGTCGTACAGATGAGAGTTGGGATCACGCGAAGGCGGTTGTCGCACCACAATACTGCCGTACAGTCCGTCCAGTTTCTGCAGACCCGTATGAGCATGCCAGAAATGAGTGCCGGCATTGCCCGTCCATTGGTAGCGGAAGGTGTTTCCCTGCTGAATGGGGCACTGGGTGACGAAGGGTACACCATCGTAGTACTGGGAGCCGCGTTGGAAGATTCCGTGCCAGTGAATGGTCACCTCCATGCCTTCCATGTGGTTCTCCACATCGATGACGACCTTGTCGTTCTCGCACACCTGAATACTCGGTCCCGGAATCATACGGTTCGCTGTCAATATGCCACGCTCAACGCCATCGGCCAAAACGCACTGACAGTGACTCCAAACGGTGTTGGTAGCATTTGGTGTGCACACCTGGCAGGCACTGTAAAAATAATATTGTTAGTGAATTTCTAAATAGATTAATTTCCCTGTAAGATGAATTATATTACAACTAATTACAACTTAATTAGCCTTCAGCTATAGTTACTCGATGAGCCTTAATTAAAAAGCGGCTTATTATTTATATTACATATAAAATACAAATATTTTACTTTATATAAAAGATCGGCTTATAGCTTAAAAAGCGGCAACATTGAAAATACACATATTTCCTCTACTTGCGAGTAATATATTATAATTGAATAATAATTGCTTTTTATTAATTTACATGCACAACTAATCTCGAACTATTTATGATCCTTTTGGAAAGTAAGCCACATTTAATTCTAACCGCTCGATGGTTGCCCATATTTAAATATATCATGTGCTTCCTGGTATGTGATTCCAACCGGACTAAATAGTTATATAAGAAAAGTGATGAAAACTCGTCGTCTACTCGATTATTTGTGCAGCATTTGCCTTGTTTTTATGTGCAGCAGCGTGCTTGACACTCGGTTTAAATTAATCATGGAAATACGGCGCTTATGGCGTGGGAATTATATGTATGCATATACATATAAATATATATATATATATATATATATATACATATATATACACATTAAGTCTGTGCCTCGACGATGCAGTGACAGCTTTGTTTATTTTTGTTTTTGGTGGTGTGAAGTTGTTTTTTTTCCTGATACTTAAAATTGACTTGGATTTTTAATTGTATTTATGCACGGAGTATATTTTTCTTAGCTTGAACTTCCATTCAATGACATTTTCTTACTTTGTACTTTTTTTTGTACATGTGAATGACTCCGAATCTCCTATGAACCAGGGGATATGTTATGGCTTTTATGCAGCCATGATAGGATTTCTGGTTTATGGTCTGTCATTCAGGCGATCGTCAGACTTTCAAATTTTATTTGTTTTGCCCCAACACATGCACACAGACTTACATATATAGACATACTTATGTTTGTGGTTTTGGGTGTCGCATTTCTGATTTTGCTGTTTTAATTTAATTTAATTTGCGAATGAATTATGCTGTTTAACCAAGATTTTTATGTACACAAATATAAAAATGCAAGTTCAAAAGGAAACTAAGATCAAATCGTAAATATATACCATAAAAAGTTGTTTAGCTACTATTTTGACTTATTTTATTTATTGGGACATAAAATTGAATTGAAAAATAAACTCATTAATTGAAGTCAGACTATACTAACTTTTTTTTTACATTCCGAATGAGTGTTTAAATAAGATTTAACATATTTGTGCAAGATAAAAATCGAATTAAATACAAAACAATATGTTTGATATGTCCTTCTACAATTCTGACGTATATTGCCTATTGGGATACATAATTAGAAGCTAAACGAAATTAAAAGCTATTTTTTAATTATCTAAATTAAAATTAGATTTATTTACTCAACTTGTCTGGCTATTTGAAAGTTGTAAACTCTTTAATTTAAGTCTACCTTAAATTATTATTACTTTTTTAAATTTCGGAGTGAGTTGTACTGTTAGAATTGGAATATGTATTTTTGTGCAAGATCTAAATTATTTACTTGACTTTCTGGCTATTTAAATAAATGATTAAATAAAGTCAGACAAATCTTATTTATAATGGTAGTAAAAAGCAAACTGTATTAAAATTGTTAATTTTTATGGAGGTTGTACTTACGCTCCCAGAACTGTGTAGTATTCCAGAGTAAAATGGTAGTAGCATATCCTGGGCGGCTCTCCTTCGCGGCAGGCACGTGCGCACTCATCAGGGGCCGACAGGGCTGGATTGCGACGGAGTTCGGCTGTGGCGCTTGTCGAGAAATCCAAATGGCGGAAGGGGGATTTGGGGTTGGGATTGACAACGGTGCCGCTAATTTTGGGCGGATAACGCGCCGAACTGGGCAGACTGCCGCGTGAGTTCAAGTAGCCGCTGCCAGCTGTTAGAGATGGATTGACGGCGGCGGGGGGTGTGCCGCTGCCCAGACTGTTGCTATTCAAAGGCACTGGGGGGCGGGGAATGCCGGCGCCCAGTGAAGGGTGCGTCTGGACGAGGCCATGCGTCGCCGAAAAGAAGGGCGAGTCGAAGGGCGTCGAGCTGCTGGGTGTGGCCACGTGCTGTTGCCAGTAGGAGCCAGCCGATGTTTGATCCGGCTGTTTACCTGCAAACAAAACAAGCAAAAAGCGCAAAACAAAGCAAAATTTGTTAGTAAATATTTCTTTCGTTGTTTTTCTTCGTTGTTTATTCATTTGTGAACTTGGAGCTTTTCAATTAATTTGTTCAAAAACTCGGTCTGGGGCACCAGTACTTCATAAAGATCGTGCGCAACTACGTTTTAAATTAAGTGCAAATTGGCCACAGTTTCAGTTACCGTATATATGTATGTGTGTATGGATATATGTATGTGTGTATGTATTTTGCATTGTTGTTACTCTTTTTTTTCGCTATGTTTGGCTTTATGCAATCGCAAGAGTTCAATCAGCTCAAACGATGACGCAATGCCGCCAAAGGTGCGCGTTGCGAGTAACTAATTAAGTGCAAAAATCTTGTATTTGTTCAGACTAGAAGCACAAAAAGCCATTGGCAAAAAGTTTTAATTTAATTTTTTGTTAATGACAATAAGCGCTTGTGATTTCCATTTTATTATTATTTTTTTTTATTATTATTATTTTATTTTACGATTATAGTAGTGGGTTTATTTACGTGTAATTTTCTCAGATAAATTTATTAACGCTTATTTCGAACTCGCCTACTGCATATATTAAATATATTCAGTATGACTAAAGTGGCAATTCAAAAAAGTACAAAAAGAGAAATTTGCATTATAATCAATTAAAATGCATTGCTTGCAAATTTTACTGTGCTAGTTCTATTGTCCACACCTATTCGCTATCACTTAATGGAATTGCATATGGATGAGAAAACAAAAGATTGAGGACACGAACTTGCTTGTTTCGTACGTTGCTCGCATTTTTAGTAAATAATCAATTGTTGGATTGGCTTTAAGATTTGTAAGCAAACCAAAAGCTTATCTGATTTCACTACATTAATTATGACTAATTATCTTTGTATATATATTACGATTTATATATTATTGACTTATGATTTATTTTTTTAATTTCGTGATTTTTGAGTTCCCATATAATACAAAATAATAATGTAAAATAAATAAATATATCAAACAAAGAATCTGTTATTATAAGTTCTATTAGTATTTGAAACTGTAGCACAACTATTCTTTGGCTCATTTATTTAAAATTAAATTTTTGCTATCTTGGTACTTAGACCCGGATCATTTGCTAAATGCCTGGCTCGTTTGGATATTGTGACAATCAATTTACATATAAACGCTTTTTACATGCAGTGCACGAAAGCAAAGTTTGTTGAGCATGTCCAATTGATACATTGAAAAAGATAAATTACTGCAAATCTGTCCCACGCTTTTTATTCGCTTGACCAGCTGTTCACTATTTACAGTTGTCAACGTGAAGAATTTTGTCAGTCTCTTGGGTTTTTGAGAGCTTATATTTGTGGCCTTTCAGTTTCGTAGCTGCACCCATTAAACCGAGTATTTGTATCTTGTAATTATCTTGTATTAATTAGTTGTTCACAAAGGAAAATACATTTTCGTACAATTATATAAAAAAAACGAAGGAAATTCAGTAAAATATTATTTGGAAAAGTATAAACGTTTACCTCGGACCTACCCGACTGCCCCTTACTCTATGGCATATATTTATAAAATGTAGAAAATATATTTTTTTTTGTGTTTTTCGTGTCGAAAGTCGAAAGCCCATACACTCTTTATTTTCAAAAAAAACAGAGTGCACAGACTGAATTAATTTCAGCCACCGTTAACAAGCCGCATTTAGATTATGTATGGGCATTTATAAATGGGCAAATTTAAAACAAAATTACTAATAGCCAGAGAATGGGCGATAAATAATTACAAACATACATATATTGCCAAATTTGGATTAAAAATATTTCGAGAATTCTCAGGTGCCACAAACATTATTAACATAGATCTTTGGTGCCGAAATGGTGTGAAGTTCTTAAATGGAAGGTCATATTGCCGTACAAACTGTGCGCATAATGACTTTTCCGGTCCCAAGTAGCTGACTAGAGCTCGTAGCAATGTTGATTTTAGGCAGCAATGGATTTTGTTCAGCTTTTTGGCATTGGCCAAATGCGGCAAATATATAAACTAACGTGGGTGAACAAACAAAACAACTGTTCCATGACCCACATATTGCCACAAAATGTACATTACCTCAACTGATGGGAACATTTTAAGACTAAGTTCAGCAAACAAAATGTTAATCATTAATTGATATTAATCTCGATCATGAATTGGCCCATAAAACCGGTCAAGTTTTCAAAAAATTATGGCAGCTAAAAGTTGTGACCCACGATTTATTTGTTTATAATTCTTACAAGAGTTTTGAACTAAAATCGTGTTTCCAGACTTCAATTAAGAATTGTGCTATTTTATTTTTAAACATTAATTCCCTTTACCCGTCGGGGGGTACAGGTACAGAGCATACAGATGGAGTTGGAATTTACAAATCGATTGTAGCGGCAACCTTGACTTGGGTTACATTTGTACCAACACCCAAGCAGCAATCGACTATTTTATGATTATGTACTTTGTTACCGTGAAAATTGTAATTAATCGCTGGTCTGACAAGAAGTTAAAAAAAAAATCTGAATGTTTGTGTATGCAAAACGTGTGTTGATGGAGCAACAATTTACAATTGAGAACTTTCGAAAAAATATAAATATATTAAATAACTTAAGAAAAAATAGAAAGCATACCAAGTGTTCAAGTTAAGTAGTTCATGCGATAAAATACTATCACTTTTACTTCATTTTGCTTAACCTTTAAAACACTTTTATTATTGTGATTTAAATTTCGATTTTTGTCAGTTCATTTCTTAAAGAAGTTTGCAATCTAATTAAATATACATTTGTGGTTTTGGCCTCTCAGCTAATTCATATTACCTATTGTCATTATTATTTTGGTCTGATTTGGGGTTTTTTTTTTTTTTTTTGGGTTTCCCCGAACCATGCAACAAATGTTGAACCAGTTTTTGTAATAAAAGCACCCCCGGAAATTTTAAATTTAGGTTTTTTTTTTATTTATTCATTTTTCTGTATTCATTTTTGTATTATTTTATGTCGACTGATTTTTAGTCGACATAAAATTAATAGATAAATCAAATATTGATTTATTTTCTTAAATAAAAGTGCAAAAATAAATAAATAAATAAATCAGATATTGAGTTAATTATTATTTTATATAAGAGTGAATAAGTACATAAATTCACACATGTAAAAGATATATATAAGTATTTATATTTCCATAACATTTCACCTATAAAGAAAAAAACGCCATTAAGAGGGAGAGAGTTGGTGTTTGGATAGCATTGGCAAATAAAAGCGAAAATTGGTCAGTATTTTGCATAAAGGGCATTTAACCGATCAAAAGCTGAGCCAATGTTGCGGACTTAATGGTCGGCATAACGAGCTCCATTTATGCACTGTAAGCCACCTGTCAATTGATTAACGATTTGCAATTGCAGCTGTGCTGATTTGACGCTAGTTGATGCTAGTTGCCATCAGGTGGCAATAACCAGCAGAAACAGGCAACACTTACACATACATTGCTGTATGCACGCGTTGCCAATCAGATTTGCTAGTGAGTTGACTATTGTGTTAAACTGTAAATTGTTTTTGCTTCACTTTCACAACGAAACCAAAAACTCAATTGTTGGACAATTAGCGACACTAAAACAGCACCAGCGCCAGCACCAGCACCAGAGACGTGTGTGCTCAGGCAATTGGGCAATGAATTAATTTTCTCAACTTGCCGACTTGCAGTAATTACACAAAATCACAACCAAACAAGTCGCTAGTGCAATTGTGTGTGCGACTAGAAGTTTCCCTGTACATGGAATTTGGAGTGGTATAAAAAGAAATGCATTTTTAAATTTAAATTTATGCACGAAAAGCGAGTCAACACAGTTTTTCCCCTATCTAATATAGATCAATATTTATCGATAAAAAAATAAATTTTGAGCTGAGTGAAATATTGTTGGCAAACCAATTAAAAAACAAAATCGCCACCAGCCCCTCTTTAAGAGCTGTCCATGGCTACAGGGTATGTTTGGCGCTAACAACCTCCATGGAAGTGCGCTGAAACTCGTATTTTGTTCAAATTATTTCAGCAGTTTTATTATAGTATTAATTAAGCAGCATTCGACGGTTCTTTGATGTATTTTAAGACTCTCAAACAAATTTTACACAAATCAATAATAGATACAAATCATTTAGACAAAATAAGTAGGCTATGTTGAACTGGGCTGTTTCAAGTCAAACTTGCTGATTTTATAATGATTACCATAAATTAGTTGGTTAACTTGCTGTTGACTTATAAACTTGCAACTTTCATAGCTTGTTGTATGCAATTTCGGTTGCAAGTACAATATTTCATCTTTTACTTATTTTTTTGTTGACGCTCTAATTTGGACACATTAAAATTAATTATTGTTTATGTTTTTAGCATTGTGCCATTATTTTTATTTTTGACTGTTGCAATTTTTGCTGTTGCTGTTGCTGTTGCTGTTACCGTGGCTGGTTGTGGTAACTAGTGTGGAAAGTACTTTGTGTATCCGTTTCACATTTCATTTTCATATTCGTAGTCGAACACATGAGTGAAGAGTGTGATAATGTAAAATGACTAGAGAGAATTGTGTTGTCGTAGTACTTAAATGCTGCATCCACCGCCTGTCTGTCTGTCTGTGCCGGCCCTGTCATATCCACTACTCGATGGCTCAGTGCCTTACATTTAAATACACTTCACATTGTGAGTGGCAACAAAGGCATTCAAGCCGGACATTCATGCTCAAGAAATACAGCGTGGGCCTGTGGAACGCTCATAAATCTTAATAGATTTGTAAACGGTCAAAGTGAAAGTTAATCAGATAGTCAATCCATTTTTGGTATTTTCTTCTTCTTTCTTCTCAGTTATTATCTCGTACAGGGGTTAAGTGTTCATTAGGCTTAGTTTGTTTAAGATAGATTAATATAAGTGGGGTGTCATATTTTAGCAGTTATTACTTTCCAGCTGGGGTTATGGTCACCTGGCCATGTTTCGTCGTGTGAAATGCGCTCACGTTCCAGCCAATAGGCGGGCGGCATAGGCTCTGCGGTTGTAATTTAATTGTGTTCGCAGTACTCGTAATGCTGCTAGTCAGGCAAACATACAAATAGACAACAAGCCAGCCAGCCAGCCAGCTAGTCAGCCAGCCAGCCAGTCAGTCTGTCTGTAGGGTGTTGCGTAATCATTGTCTATGGCCTGGGTAGTGTTGCTTATAATCTGGTTTTTTGATTTGTCTCAGAGCTATTACAATTATTATTTTTATTAACATTATTGTTATTATTATAACGATTACTGTTACTCCTCTTAAATGCTGTTACTTGCTATTGCGAGGGTTGCTCTGCAGCAAGGTCGCAATAACTTTTGTTTGCTGGCGCCCAGTTGAATTATTTCGGGCTTGTTTCTCGGCTTCAGAGTCCACCGCCCAAGCTTACTTTCACTTTGAACGCTGCCAAAAAAACCTTGCTCACACAAAAATGTGTAGCACTCACATTTTTCATTTTTTTTTTTTCTTATACATGCTTTTATTGTGAATAGAAGGTGCATGAGTCATTTTTAAAATGCCCATTGTGAGCGTAGCGCCCTATTCACGCCCACCTCATAGCATTTGCCAAATGGTCTAGATGAAAATAGTCACGTAGTCCACGAACGTGGGCCAAGGTTCAGATCAAGCGATTTAACGTTTCTGTTT
The DNA here is from genome assembly GCA_035041615.1 of Drosophila anomalipes. Lineage (NCBI taxonomy): Eukaryota > Metazoa > Arthropoda > Insecta > Diptera > Drosophilidae > Drosophila > Drosophila anomalipes. Next base: position 990,217 of record JAWNKZ010000041.1, read on the forward strand.
ACAGCTATAATCCTTTTAATATGAATGGGCTTTAACTCTACGTAACTGTAACTGTATTTGGTGTGAGTTTTTCTGTTCACATTTTCATTTGCTTCCTAAATGTTAAAATTTTTTAAGTAAAATAGATGATATTCATAACAAATAGACGTTAAAGTCTCAATCATTTCGCAATATTATACTTAATATGAGATATAGTAAATTAGAAATTAATTTAATTTGACTTCCCTTAATTTAATTTTTCTATTTTAAGGTATGATTTTATTTTAATTTTAAATTAAATGATTTATAACCACCTGTTTGTGGTATTTGAATTGGTTCTCTTGTAATTTAAATTCAAGTATTAATCATTAATTTAATTTTGGCATTTTTTTTTTTTAAATTTTTTAGTAAATTCGAAATGTTTTAAAATGAGTATTGTGCAAAAAAAAGTAGGAAATAGTAATTTGCAGGAGAACCAAGCCATAATTTGACACACTTTGGACGATGGGAAAACGAGAAAACTAAAACCTCAATGTGGCTTTTCATTGTGAAGTTGAAGACGGTGCTGCCATTGGGGGCGACTCTGTTGCAAATACTAGTTATGTAGCACTTAGTCGATTGTGTGGCACAGTTCAGTGGATTTACCTTACCAAACCTTTACGACTTTCCACAAGCTGGAGTTATGAAACATGTGCGATTTTATTACTTTTTTTCATTTCTTTGATGTGGTTGACGTCGTCGTCGTCTTTTTTGCCACTTTTTTTTTTTACTTGGTAAGTGTGTAAGTGTTGTGTCATTGTTAAATTTTGGAATTACAGCTAGTTAACTTTCCAGTGATGCATGACCAATTAAAATGTGTTGTAATTATATTATTTTTATTATTAATTACATAAGGTAAGAATGAACTGTAAAGCAAAGTAAGAAGAGAAGCAGACTAGCTGACTTATGACTCGAATTGCTTCGATCGAAAAGATCGTTTTACATTCTAATGGAAGGCAATTCATGCAAATAACCCAAATAGTAAATATTTTCGGCTGCCATTGTGATTAGAAGGGGCAGCGTCACATTGTTGGCTGATCTCTTGCTATCATGTATGTTATGTATGCATATAATAAGTAGGGTAATTGAAAGCCACGACCTTCTGTTTCATTTGCGAGACAACCACATTTGATTGAATGCTTTACATAATAAACTGGAGGATTTTTTCTTTTTATTTGTGGACGGTTAGTATTTGAAGTATGTTCACAAATTGACCTCGATGGTACTCTTGCGTATACAATAAAAAAATAAAAAGACGAAAGGTGTGGTCAGGTGAATTATTGGTATGTGGCATGTGGATTAATGAAAGAATATACATGCACACATAATAATTCGTACGCAAATACATATATATGTATAACGAAACAATTGATATAATAATGCCATAAAAATAATAAAAATAATATAAAAAGTCCCAGCGGAAAATTGTCAAACGTGATAATTCAATATTTGCTTGATTTTTTTCTGCAAATGCATGTCAAATACGAATTCCAAAAGTCATTGTTCGTTTTTTTTTGTAAATATTATTTGCGGAATAAATGCAAAAAATAAAAATCAAGATTGGTTCAGAAATGAAAACACGAACTGTCATTTTCACATAGAAGTGAAGTGAGTAGGTCACATACAAAACTTAAGTTAGATTTTTGAGAAAAAAACATATTCCATGATTTTATATACGTGCAAAAGCAAGAAATTTTGGACACAATAGATTGGGAAGATTGGTATTATGTGCACTCAGAAAATAAATGGAATTAAATATACAAAATCGCCTTATGATTAAATTCCCTAGAAAACAGAAAATAGTTTCAAGATATTCCAGAAAAATATTACATCAAAAACAGCATGGAAATTAGATATACATAGCCGCACGTGGAATTTAATCAAAATTTAATCACTGTTTCTTAGAAAGGCAGAAATTTGCGTATTAGAAATTTACTTTCCAAATACAAATGTGAGCTACTAAAAGTATTGAGCTTTTTTTAAAATCAGGCCAATTTTTTTCTTTCTCAATCCGGAACTGAACAAACAAACATTTCTTTTGTATGATTTTTAGCTAAAAATCAAAAATATCAAAACGAAAGACTTAGGCAACAAACTTCAACAAACTTGAATGCACTTTTAAGTGTTAAATGCGCCAAGTTGAACATGATGTAAATGAGGACGACTAGCGTCAGAAAACACAATAAACTTCGCCCATAAATTAACTGCTTATTAAGAGATACTTTAATGGGCAAGAGAGTATTTTATAAAATCAGACAAGTCGGCTTACGATTCATTCATTGAAGCCACTCGGAGATGCTTGGAGATGAATGAGTTGCTCATAACAAGCTTACAGTTATGCGTCTTACCAACAATGTGTAGTGGTCACGTCTGTCTCTTAAGCTAAAGACGCCTATTAATTGACGCTGTTGTTTGTTGCTGTTGCGGCTTTGACTGACCATTGTTGTTGTTGTTGTCTTATATTCTCTCTCTTTTTCTCTCTCTCTCTCGGTCTGTCTGTCTCATTCTCGTATTTCTTTTATAGACCTTTGCGTGCATCGAACTTGTCAAATCGCTTAGTAAATACAATTATGTGTGTAATATGTTTGTGTGCAGCCAGACGGCATTTTATTAGTAGTCTGGCTGATGGCTCGGCATTACGAGTCAAGTTCAGGGCCACCCGCCTTTCATGCCTGAAAGTAGGCCATAAACAGCAAACACCTGGAACTCTCTTGGTGATATCCTCCACCCTCTAGCAACATAAGGGATATTTGAATACAATTCTTTTTAAGCTTCATTTAAGTATCAATTGAAATTATAAAGTGAAAGCGAAAACAAGTGTTTTATTTATCTGTGCGTGAAAGTCGCCATCCTGAGGAATACACTATCTGAACAAAGACGTCTGCCACACTACAAACTTTTGTTCTTCGGTCCGAATTCATTTATAATCCGCTGCTGTCTCAAGTTAAAATCATAAGAAAATTATTACATTACATAAAATAATTTTATTACCCAACTGCATACACTGCGCATACATAGCTTTACATAAAATAAAATAAATAAAGCAATTAAATATTAATAACGATTATAAGAACGCAATAACACCACAAATATTGCAATTACTTTTACTCAATAAACCAGTGACGGCAAAAGACGTCTATATTTAACACACACTAAATATTTGTGAACAATTTACTTAAAAAAATAAATATACATCACTTCGCATAATAGCTGGCTGCAATTGCAGTTACATATCGCAATAACTATTGCTGCAGTGATAAAAAATATGTTTACCCGAGATCACTGTTCCGACTCTTCATAGTCATGATCATTAGCGCTTCAGTAAAAGTTTATTTATAAAATGCAATGTTTTCAAAATTAACTGTTTTATAAATTAAGTAACATCAGTTAACAAATTGACGTAATTTTCCGCCGCCACATATAACAATAAGCACCTTACACAATAAGTCAGAAATTCCGATATGGCTTGAAGTTAATTTATTTAAATGGCCATCGAGGACATTAAGCAAGTAACAGCACTCAATTCCCCAAAATACATTAACGCTCCCGACGAACATCCAGTTGGCTGACCCCACTTTGTAGCATAGGTAGACAACGATTTTGGAATGGAGAACTGTCAGTCTCCTTCCAACCGCGTTGGTGTTAGTCGATAACGGAGCCAAGGATTTCATGTGTTTTATGGCTAACGTATTGCCTGTCATATGAGGCATGCATCTGATTGCTCAATAGCTCAATTTGTATCTTTACACTCGACAAAAGTGGGCACAAAAATTTAAAACTTCACATTAAGTAAGTTGGCCTTATTTCCGTGAAACGATTTTTCTTCGTAAAAATTTAAATAGCAAAATACTTTATATTTTTCAGAATAGAATGTTTCTGGAAAAGTTGAAGTATTTCGGAAAAGTAATCATAAATATTCTATAGTTCTCAGTTGTTATTTACCTTACTACTTTAATTATATGTATTTCATAAAATCTGAGAATTTTTGATTTGTAAACATTCAGCATCTCTCACTTCTTAACGCTTTGCTTTTCTTATTACAAAGCTAATAACGGTTAATCATTTCTTGGTTTTATTTGTTTTTTTCTGGGATGGGATTTTACATTTTAATTCACTATATCCTTTATGTTATCTAATTTTTTTATTCACTTTAAATGGTTATTTAATTATTCACTTTAAATTTGAAATCATTTAGTTTGTAACTATAATTTGAATTCTTATTTATTAAAAACGCGTTAAAAAAGAAAAAATAATATATTATTTTGAATTCCTATTCTTAAGAACACTTTTAAAAATTGAGGTCGGTTAAATGAAAAAATAACATAGTAGTAATAATATATATAGCGTCAATATATATATATATATATATATATATATTATATTTATCAATTTGAAGACACATGTTTTTCGCGAGTGCAGCAATCAGGCTTGCGGGCTTACCACTAAATTGGTGACCAAACACCTTAGAAATATGGTCAATTGCCTTCCGCATTTTTTTTAGCCAGCAACTAACATGCACACTACTTATGTGTCTGTGTGTGTGTGTATGTGTGTGTGTGTGTGTGCGTGCAAGTGCGACTCATTGTTTTTGCTGAAATTGGCAACTGCAGTGTACCGTGCCGGTGGCCGGTGTTCCATTCACGTGCACAAAATCAACAAAAAAAAGATATATCAAAATAAAAAATAGTTGCAAGAAAGAGATTGAAGGAAAAACGTGGGGAAAAACAAGAAAATGAAATGAAGTACACACAAATAAATTAACAATGGCGATGCCGACGCTTGACAATTAGTTGCTCTGCAAGTGGGAGCGTAACAGAGAGAGAGAGATAAAGAGAGAGAGAGGGAGGGAGAGAGAGAGAGAGAGGGAGTGAGATGGAAAGCGAAAGGAGAGCGAGATAACTGCCGAAACTGAAACTGAAACTGAAACAGAGGCTGAGACAATGAAACAAAAAAAAACTGCAACAACAACAACAACAACAATAAATGTTGCATGCAGCAAGACAACAAACTGCAGACAGTCGCCGTTAATTATGAGTATGTGAAAATGTCAGAGAGCGGCATCAACTTAAGGCATCAACATAGCCAACACTCGCATTGACATTCTAGTAATAAAAAAATAATACAAAACTGACAACTAATTAAAAATGATGTACATAAAAATCAACATAGATCGTTTGATGAAAATCTCAATGAACTGCCGCATGTTGCATACATATTTTTTTCGGGGTTGGGGTTAAGTTCACAAAATGAATTAGCTTCGATTCGGCTGGCAGACACTTTGTATTGTTGCATTTGTGGCATTTCGAGACGCACGAGCGAACATTGATTTAATGCAACAAAAGCCGCAGGTTAAAAAAACCAGCTTCGATCAGCAAAAATCCAACTTATTAGCCGGCTAACAGTTTCGATTCATTTCGATTCCCGCCCTTCCAAAGAATCGCTGTCAGTGGATGACGAACCACGCCGCAGAAGGGGCAGGCGGAGACCGAGGCGAAAAATTGTTACGGTCTCATTGCGTTTGCTTTTTATGAGCATTTAATTTCATTTTCATGTTGATGTTGCGGTTGTTGTTGCTGTTGTTTCTGCTGTTGTTGTTGCTGTTGTTGTTGCTGTTGTTGCTGCTGTTGTTGTTGCTGCTGTTGTTGCTGTTGCTGTTGTTGTTGCTGTTGCTGTTGATGCGGCCAAGTCACTGCAGATTTCACAATTGTTAGATGCTTTTCCCACTTTAGCCAAAGTTGGCTTGTATTTGTATTTAATTGGCTAGCGTGTGTGTAAAATGTATTTTTACACGTCCATGTTCCTATTTATTTGACTTGCGTATTTATGCGTTATTTACTGTTACAGATGCATAATCGTACATACAAATATATAAGTATATATTTTAGGTACTTATTATCTACCTGATACACACACACAGACACACACACACACACATTATGAAGTGAAAGGGAAATGAATGATCTTTAGTGCCTTGGTCATATCATTATTAGATTTGGTCTAAAGAAAGTGCCAGATTTCTTTTTCTTGCTCATAAGCGGTATTTACACACATGCTGCTATATGCTCAACAAACTTTAACTTTGACTTTGCCTTTCACTCCTATCGCTTTTTTTTTTTTTTGTAGTTTATTCCTGTGAACAGTTTATTAGCAGCCCACATTTAACTTTTAAGGTATTTCTATTAAAAATCTCTCAATAATGCTTTCTTAATATAAACATCAAAATCTGTTTACACCTTGCCGTATATAGATTCTTTTCAAATCAAGTTTTATATAAGCAGGAAGAAACAGAGAAACAAAAGCTAGTTTGCATCGTTTAGTTAAATAATTTGATGCAAAACTTCATCAATAAACTATAACAAATAATCTTGTTGATTATATAACATTTTTAACGATTATGTAAATATTAAGTTTTTTTAAACATCCAAAAATTAAGCACACATTTGAGATTGTGCAACTCACTAAAAAACGACTTCAGAAAAGGGGAGAAATTATAAACAACAATCATATGTATGTAAAAGAATTGGTAAAGTTGAATTGCAAATAATTATAAATATATTATTTATTAAATTCCGACTACTCATTTGGGTTTCTGGGTAAAACTTTACAAAATGACCAAATTGAAGCTCAGTTCGTGATACAAACTATCCCGTGACTAATATAAATTTACAAATCAAATTCCGTATTTTCTTTTTATTGTTGTAATGCGGAAACTATTGAACTTCGTAATTTGGAATTGTATTGGACCTGCATACGGATCTGAGATACGGCACGCTTTTTGCCAACATCCTCGAAATAAGTTTTATTATTATTTTGAAAGCATTTTCTTTTGGGAGCACAGTGCCTGTAATTATGTGAGAGGGAAAATTATATATATACTACAGCTGACCGAGTGAAAACTTTTGTAATTTTCAATAATTTCAAAATGCTTATAGCTAGCTGAGTCAGCAGAAATGGGAGAGCGCCTGTCAAAATTGGTAATAAGCGCAAGTATGAGAAAAACATGGCAACCGATAATGGCCAATACCAAAAGCAGCATATTTGGTAATTGCTTTTCGCTGCTTTCGTCATTTGCATTGCGTGTCGGCAATCAAAGCAAAATTATTATCCATACTTAGTGGCTTGCAGACAGTTTATGGCACCTTCGCGCAAGCCATGTCAGCAGCAGATCACATAAAAGCTGTCCAACTGGACCGGACTGCCACTAATTACACCATTCTGCCCAAGTGATTTGTCATATCCAATTAAGAGGTACTAACCACTAACTATGTTCTGGTTTACAGGAATGCGAGCACTCGGCTGTGATATGGCATTGAGCTGCTGCCAGTTTGCAAGCCAACTGGCTAACGCAACTATTCAATAAATTCATGTTTTCAAATCGCATATCTTAATCTTTTTAATTACTCAATAATACTGGCTGCCTATTCAAAACACTTTGTACGAATGCATAAATAACTAAACACATAATTTAAGTTGATGTCAACACATATACAAAAATATATTGCTTGTCAGAATCGGTTCAATTTTTTCGTACTCAACTTAAAGAATTTTGCGTTATTTTATTTGTTATTTATAAAATTAGACATTTCACAAGGATTCTGTTCTATTACTTTTTATTATTTATTTTTGAAATTTATGTTTTATTACTTTCTTCATTTTAATTTTTTTTAATAAACTTAGAAAATTCACACGCCTAATTTATTATTTTAAATATTTATGTTTTTATGCTTGCTTACTTTATTTATTTTTTATTATTATTATATTTTTTTAGGTTTGCATAAAACGAGTTATTTAAAATTACCAAACGTGCTATATTAAAAGATGCGCTAACACTTCCTATTCCATCTGGAAGTTGCTAATTTAGCCTTTTAGATGTAGGAAATTCTGATTGGCAATCGGTGAAACCAGCTTGCGAAATCCAATGAAATAGTTTTGCACAAACGAGTTGAAAACTAAGACCAATATTTTGACCCAAATGCCGCAGGCAGCGTCACGTACTAACCGTTCTGACACACAGACTGCTCACAAAAAAAAAAATAAATAAAAAAAAAATTCAATAAAAAAATGTGTGCGGACGTGGGGACACTAAGAGTGTCATATAAAAACGAAATATATATATATATAGAGCCAGTAGGTATATATATTAAATGATACTTAGTTGAACGTGTTTTGCTATTTTGCAACGAGCAGGGAAAAACGTAAAAACAGAAATAAAAACAAAAAATGAATACATCAAAAAGTACGAATGCGATCGTAATTGAGTTCCTAAGCAGGAAGCGCCTGTATTCGAATCGGTCCAATTGAACGAATGCTCCAGTTAGCCAGGTTAGGCCTGTGCGCAAATCAATTTAGGTCAGACATAAGTAACGGCAATAGCATCGCCAACTGGCCAAGCGATCGGGCAACTTGGCTGGCTAGTTGGCAGCTGGCCCACTTGCCACCACCAGCAGCAGCAGTAGCAGCAGCAGCGCCAGAAGCACTTTCGTTCGCTGCGGTTTTCTGTTTTTCTGTTGCCATTTCCATTTTTTAGCTTGTAGTATATGCCTCGCAACAGGTTCGCACGCAGCCCGGTTGCCCAAGCACCGTGTGTATGTGTGTGTGTGTGTGTGTGTGTATGCACATACATAAATTATACCACAAGTATGTATAGTAAACTCGTTGTACTTAGCTAGATAGTCTAGATGTCTAGACATACTATAATATGATTCCTCTTTCGCCTAGGCCTATGCATTGATAGAGAGAGACTGGTTTTCAAAATCGTATTCAATTTTTGGAATGTGAGTTTAGACGTAGCTTAGACAGTAGCAGTCAACATTCTCCATTTTCGCCAGTTAGCTCCCAAGACAGCCAATTTATTGATTAAATTGCAATTAGTATCACAGTGATTTACTTTCTGCCTCGATGCGGCCAACTTGGACATTTTTAATGATCAAAGGGTATCTCGAGTCTGTTCCAGTTTAATATAATTGTTTGATGGATGTAGTTGTTTGATTGAAGAGCTTCTTTTTCATGCACGTAAGTCGAACACATCGTGATGTGAAATCACATAAAACACAGCGCGACGACAATATCATTTGCTCTACATCTAAAATATAATCAGGCAAACTATCTCGATTAAAATGAGAGCAGACTTTTTTGAGAATAAAATGCAACAGAAACAATTGGGATTGTTCAGTTTGTTGCTAACTGCTTTGCGCTAAATAAAAACAAACTGAGCCCAAATTGTTGCTCAACGGTCTTAGTGCATAAATATAAATGTATGGGGTATGATATGCAAATTAATGAGAAATAAGTAGTCGAAACCAGCTCGGTGACCACATTTGCATTTAACACCAATCCACTTTAATAATTCACATTCTGATACCCTGTACAAAAAAAAACGCTATTTGAAAGTTAAGCAACTGCATTTAATAGGAAAAAAAAGTTAAGTGTTCTTTGAATTAAATAGGTTTGCAACTTCATCCTGTTGACCAAATTTACACAGGCTAAAAAATGTAGTGGGTATCATATAGTCGAGCATACTTCTTTAGATCATACTTGCTCCTTGTATGCACTTCAATGGAATGCTGATCAAATTAGTGGTTATATTAGTACCCAACTTTGGCAGTAAATAATAAATATCCAATTCGAACACAGACTGTACTTCTTGACTATTTGCGAATATTTCAAATTTTTAATATGTATGCTTGGTAATATATTAATATCTAAATTAGATTGTGTTTTGAAGGTTATAATTCTGATTTTTTTCACATATTTTAATATTTTCAATTTGCTTTCGAGATTTTTTATACCCGCCGCCTTAGTTATAAATTACTTATATTGCATGTTTATACACACACATATATATATAGCGTTAAATATATATCAATTTATATGAAATGTCAGACACACCCATAAAGTTTTATGTTCAGCAATTTGCCAAAAAATTATGCATAAGCTGACCTTTCAAATTTTGCGAGATTATGAAAAATAAATAAAGTTAGAACAACGGCGTTATTTTAATTGGAATAGAAATAAATTTCAGTGTATATTGCAAACGGGCATATTATATACAGATTTTCAGATATAAAGATATAACGTAAATCGCGTCTCTTTTACTCTTACTGGCACATAGGAAGCACACTGTGAATTTTATCTAGCTAATTCAATTTGTATTGAGTGTAGCGTTTATGTATTATATGAAATAGCAATGTTCACATTTAAGTCTCGGGTTTTCTCCCACAATTATGCTCAGTGGATGTGTTAACATTCTTTTGAATTGTAAAATTGGTTCAACTGCGCAATTGTCGCAGACCCCACAAGACACGAGTTCATTCAAATAATTATTTTGCCTGACCCTCTTTTCGTAAATCATGTGAATATTTTGTAACAGCTCAACAACGATTTTTAAATGCAATTGTCTGTGTACCGGATATAATAGAGTACTACTACTAGGGTACTACTAGGTACTAGTGACCTAAATATAACTCAACTGGATTGTGGGCCAGAATTTTTAGAACTGCTCTCACTTTCTTCAAATATTCGGTATGTATATATTATTTTGAGATTGATTAATTCATATATTTATTTAATGTAAAGAATTAGTCGAGCACTCTTAACTACTGCCTTCGTTTTCTGATTTCTATATTTTCGTTTTACTTATGCTAATCAAGTAAAAATTATATAAACTTACAAAATAATCCCCAGCGTATTATTGTCTTTTTGTCTATATGAACCACTTTCCATCTGGGCTTGTCCCTTCAATGGGTCTCCCACTTCACTGTATTATATATGTTTACTATTGTACGTCGTATATTGTATCGATACCATGTGTTTTTTGGAAAGCCGCTGAGCCACACAAAAATGCCTTTCAACATTACCAGCAACCCAATGATCAACAATCTCTTGATTCGCATTGTGAGTTCGTCCGGTATTGAAAGGGTATACTGCCTGTCATAGGTTTTTTAAGCTTTGTATTTCTGTTCGGCACTGTGTCAGCACAATGGTCACATTCTCTAATTCGCAGCCAACTTCCTGGTCACGCTGTTGTCTTGGCATAGTATTGTAGGCGTCCAGCTCGCCGCTCGCCTCTCTCCTCTCGCTTCGAAATTTGGTAATAGTACTGATCAAAAATTTTGTGCTGTGTGTTAACACGGTTTTCGGTGTATACCCAAAATTTCGGAGACTGAAGTCTGAAGCCAACTCAAAAATAAATAGCATACAAATCTGATTTCTTGCCATCCAACCGACAGTAGCTGTAAAAGCAAACTATTAGCTGCCTTTTTGCTGAACTCAATACTAAATCGCAAATCGTGCAAAGAGCTCATTACAATTAGTTTGTTAGTTTTCCCAGCGTATAATTTGCAAAACCTATGAAAATTGCATTTAAACTTGTCTTAAATGAATTTTTGTAAATTTGCATAATATTATCACAGTCGCAAATTTGATTACTCTTACTGAATTTAAATTCAGCAGAAATTTGAAATAAGAGTTAAGCCTCTTTGTTGGAATATGAAAGCCTGTTAGTGTCTCTGTCTCTGTCTCTGTCTATGTCTATGTCTATGTCTATGCCTATAGTTAAAGTTTGCGATGCCTCTCGTTTATCACATGTAGTTAAGTGAAAGTTAGTAGAGATACAATAACTAGTAGCTGCAACAAAGTATACTGAACGAATGACACATTTTATGCATTATTGCCAAACAGGCTGGCAGATGTTGCTGCAAAAACTAACTTTAGCTGGTTACCTGGATTTGAGTCGGTTAACAAATTTTAGTTTGAGAGGCTGCAGTGAAAATATATCTTACTAAAAATGTCATTCACTGAAATTAATAAATGTTTTGTGGTTTTCTTTTGTGTGGCTTCCTTAGGGCATAAGCCGATTTGAATTGCATTCCAAAGGGAACTTACACCTATCCTCAACTAAATAATAATACTCGGTTTCTAACAGTAGATTTGTGAGCGCTTTCCGATATTTTGTAACCAAACTTGACTTAATAAATACTTAATAAATATAAATATACTTCAAACTCTTATCTCTTTGGCGAAAAATAATCCGATCTCTGTGCTATACTCAAAGTTATTCAGTGCTGTTTACCGATAATAATTCAGCAATAAAACTTAAAATACAATTTTCTGATTTATATCGAGTAAATTGTGTCTTGAGCGTATTTTATAAACTTTAATTTCACAACGGCAACATTTTCTCCGAAGTTATACAATATATAGATTATTATATAATGTAGGAACAATCAGCTATTCAGATGCTTATTAGATTTAAAAATTATTTATGAGTGAGTGGACTCCCCCCATATACTAGCGTATATAACCTTCGGTGCATTTTCACAACTGCTGAATAACAAATGGTGTAAAGATGCCATTATTTCCAGCTTATTTGTTGAAAAGCCATTTAAACAATCTGATTGACGATCGCAGTTTTGGAACTACTGTGCGTACAAATGTTGACAAATTAGCCACACTGTGGCGGCCACAATTCGGATTACGGTTACTTGTGGCGCGCTGGTTGTGTCTGTGTGTGTGTGTGTGTGTGTGAATGTGTGTGTGTGTGTGTGTTTTACTTCGGCTTTGGCTTTGGGCTGCCTTGCTGCTGAATGAAGCTGAAAATGAATGGATAGATAGATAGCTGCGACGCCAGCTTGCGGTCGACTTTATAGCCGAGTTCATTTGCAACAAAGTTTCGGCCAACACACACACACTCACACACACACACACACACACACACACTAGTGTAGTTGCCGCTATTGCTTTTTGCCGCAACAAGTTTTCTGTTCCATTTTGCTTACATACGAACAAATATAAGTATACAACTCAATCTCTACATGAGTGTGTGTGTGTTTGTGTGTAACTTCAACTACTCGTATTTATGTACATACACAAATTATATATCTATTTCTATATGCATATATATATATATGTATAACTTCAGCTACAACGTTAACTAGTTTTGTGTTGTCGTGTTTTGCGGGCTATTTTGATTTGCCCGCTGTTGCATTAAAGTTGACCCAAATTATTTATGTAGTCGAGAATTAAGTGCAGTTTGACACATGCAGCTGTCACTTAAATGGTCATTCTGCTAATACCCTGTATACATTAACATAACGCAAAAAGGCAAAAATATCAAAATAACAGCTTACTTTGCATATATGTACATATATAGTCAGCAAAAGACTGCAATCCACCTGCACATATAATTTACTTTTATGAATTGAATGACAATTTTATGCTCAGGCCAAAAGTTGCGTTACTTATCTCAAGAACTTGTATGTAAAGTTTTGTTTTTTCTCTCATATTTTTCTTTTTCTGATCTCAAGAAAAACGATATCAACCAGACCAACTGGCTTGTTGTACCACAGTATCTAGAAAACATAATACTTAACTAATTTAATTTAATTTCCGTCATTTAAAATCAAATGATATCCACAGGCTTAATTTTTCACACTCAAGCCAAGAATTGTGTTACTTATTTCAAACCAGGTTTAACCAGATTTATAAAATAGACACTCAAACTTATATTATCTTAATATTATTTATTATGTAAACCTTCCAGTTTGGCACGCTTGGTAAAATCTAGATGACACTGAATGCTTCCAGTGAAATAATAAAAACACATATTTAATTTAAAATTACATTTTTTTCCAAAATTGTACATTCTTAAACAAATTTATTTCACCTTGACTAAACTGACTTTCTAGAAGAACTCAAACTTTGCAGCTATTTCATAAATTTAGCATTGAATTCTTAATTCAACTATTGAATTCCATTCTGAAAAATGCAAATTAACATCACATCCAAAAAATGCACGTCATTATAAGTGACAGCTATTTTATAAAAATTTCATTTAAAAAAATACCCATATATTTAGAGGATCTTACAAAGAGGTCTTCAATTTAAAATCAATAAATTTTGACGCTTGCAGAACTCCACCTGCTCAAATCCAAATTTCATCATAAATTCAAAACTCCTACAATGTGATAATACCCAGTGCAAGGCTATAAAAAGCGAAAATGATTCTAACCAGTTTATTTCATCAGTGCAGAGCTGTGTTGATTGTTATTTTTAGCACGTTGCTCGCCAGTGAAAGTAAATAGTTCTAACTGGAGTTCCCCAATTCATTCCAGGCTGCTGAACTTTCAGATATATGCATATATATGTATATATATATTCACGGCCTATTGACCAAGACGGACACCCTTTCACAGCTGTGCTCTGCTTTTGGTCACATAAAGTGAAAATGAAATTGTCATAAACAGTGGCAGTTTAACATTAGCTCGGACTCTGACTCAAGGTTGTAGCGGCTTTTTCGCTACTTGACGCTACTTTTATGGGCAGCAGTTTCGCAATGATCGTTGGGTTTAGCTTGACGCAATTTATTAGCCAGATTTGAAGCACAAGGGTATTGCTACATCAGGGACAGGGGCTCGGGGGCTCGGGGGGCATGGTGGAGGCGAGACGCGGCAAGGCAAGGCGAGGCGAGGCGAGGCTAGGCAAGACGAGGCGGAGATTGCGATTGATTTTGATTTGCAAGAAATTCGCAAAATGTTTGCAATGCTAATTAAATTGCCACAAATACATGTATTTGTATATCAAATAAATATATATACAACATATATGTGTTTTTTTTTTCCACACTTTAAGGCATTTCGCATTTATAAACGTGTATTTGAAACCGAAAAGGAATTGCTAAATTCGCGTAAATTTTCGTGATTTTGACCCAGTTATGTCACCAAACGCATAAATTGGCAAAAAAGTTCGCCAAAAATGTTGCTTGATCTTGATAATTGTGAATATGAATCGCGAAATTTGCTTCCTATTAAAATCAACAATTGGCATAAAATTAATTAATTTGTATATATGTATATATATAGATATATTTGTGGTTATCAAATTTGTATATTTCTTGGATCCGTTTTGCAACTTGTGTTTAAATTTGATATTAAACAGCATATGCAGATGCTAAATCTGGGCTGATCGCTGTTTATACATGCATTAGACGCAATATGCAGATCCAAAAAAAAGGAAACAAAACAAACACATAATAGACAAAGATATATTTGCAATTCGGAAACTTTGGAAAAGTTGACAGCTGGCAAGATTTGGGTTGCGATGTGTGCGGAATCGGTTAGCCAGATAACAAAAACTACGTGCAGGCCAGGTCGATAGTGTGAGAAACCCGTTTGAATTCCATCCTTGTGGCTTAAATGTGTGTTAAGTATCTTAAATCATTTATTCTTGGCAATGACAATATCAGGTTATTTGAATTAGTTTTTTGCATATTTCTTTGATGTATGCATATAATTATGCATATTGCATATAATATATATGTGTGTGTGTGTGTGTGTGTGTACGCGTGTGTGCATTGTGTCGCAACGTCTGCTAAAACTCCAAAACAAAACTAAATCCGAACGTGACATTTGCTTGTGCAAAAAGTAAAATATGTATCTCAGTCTCAGCGCCCAAATACAGATTCCGTTTTTGCAACGGGTTCAACGGGTTTGCTTTTGGAATTTGAATTTGGCATGTCTATCTAAATACCTATGTATGTATGTATGTAGGTATGTACGTATGTACGTGTTTGGATGATGTACGCATATTTGCATAAATAAATGAACGTTCATACATTCACTCATTCAGCTACTAATCTGTATTTATTGCACTTCAAAGTCGCTAATATTATTTATACGCACCTGTGAAAACGGATGTGATATTAAGTATACGTTCTTCACACTACGACAACAATATGCTGACTGTGTTGCAGTGTCTCAAGAAAATGTACACTGTTATTTGCATTATGCATAATTTTTCGCGTTTTTTCTGAGTGTGCTAAGCATTTGTAGAGCATTAATCCTGTCTGTAAAATATACTCACCATTAAATAGACACTTTTATGGAATGGAACTACTCGAAATACATTCGCCCTAATTCGACCAGATACATATATATCATATATATATATATAATAAAAAACAGGAAACATATATCTACTTTTCCTACTCAAATGTATGTAAAGCAAGACGCACTAATTTTAATGCATGTACATTTTTGACAAGCTCAATTTTTCAATCTCGGCTAGGACAAAAGACTTCATACCAATTCGACATAGGCCATCATCTACTGAAAACTCTTTTTATAAAATAATAACAACAAATAAATATATATATATATCTAAATATATATATAAATTAAAATAAATAAATTAATTAATCTAATGCATAAAGAGTCCTTACATATGTATGTAAATAAATGTATATAAACTAAAATAATTTAATTAATTAATCTAATTCATGAAGAGTCCTTACATATATTTAATCCATATATCACTAAAGTTTTTAAAATAAAAAGAATAAAATATATAAGAATATGTAAAACATATTTCTAGGACTAAACAGTGCTGTCTATTATCCAAATTATTTTTTTTTATTAGCATGTACATTTTTTTTTATGATGTATTTGACAGTGATTATTGAAACAAAATACTTGCATACATTTCGAATTGTCTTTGCATAACTTTGTGTGAATATTATGTTTCGTATGTAATTAAGTAGTTAGACAAAAAGTTCCCCGCCTTTTTAGGCTCAACACTTTTTGTGTGCCATATATACTACTACTACTTCCTACATTTGTCAGATTCCCATACAACACTGCGGATACTTACTTTGTATGAGAGGTGAACAAAAGATACATAGACATATATGTAAGTATACACATACATAAATGTGTGTCGCCATGCAGGAAATTAGAGTAGTTTTCCGCTGCGATTTTAGTTCGATTTTTATTTTATAATAATTACACCCATATTGCGTTCAGTTTGGAGTTGGGCTTTTGCTTTTTGCTTTTTGCTCACTGCTCGCTAGTCGAGCTAAGCCATCAGAGCCAATTTTGACAAACGTGCTCACAGCCACCGCCAAACGTCATAGTTGCAGTTTTTATTTTGATATTTTGAGGTGTGGCTGCATCAACTACAACTACAACTACAACTACAACAAAAACAACTTCAATAACAACAAGCTCGGTTGCTCGTAGGCAACCCAAGAAAAGGTGCATATAGATAAAAAAAAAATCCATATTTGATTGAAAAATCTATTTCTGAATTTTCTATTAAACGAAAAACACCAAAACATATTAATTAAAATTGAGTTTGCATGCAAAATGCCTTTAATAATAAAAAAGTTGTTTAGATATGCGCAAAAAAATAAAAATAAAAATGCTAGCAGTAGATTATGAACTCCTTTGAGTCTCTGTGGAATGCCACACATGCTTACGTAAGTCAGTTTACAAGTGTACTGATACTACCAATAAAAAAAAAAAATATAAAAAAAAAACTTTTGAAATATGGGATCTGCATAGCAATTTGCGTTAAATCGGCTGCATTGATAATTGCCTGGTCTGTGTACAACAATGTGTAGGCAATGGGTTAGATAACACATAAATACTTGGCCAGCAACCAAAAAAAAAATAAAAATAAAGACAATATGTGCCTTGCGCCATTTACAAACTTCCTCTTGTCATATTTGTAATACTTTTTCTAAGAGCTGCACTGAAACTGAATGCTGAATGGCTAATGACTGAGCAGCAGAAGTCAGTTAAACAAAAAATTCGAATATCGTTGGAAATATTTTTTTGATGGAGCTAATAAAAAATCGAATTAGGCCAGTTCCGATTTTATAACAAATTATGCAATGAATTCTGTTTTTTATTGCTTTTATTTCTAACACTTGCGAGTTGCAGTGTCAGTTCAAACGGGTTTTCAGTGTTCACTTATTATCTACAGCAGGGAATCAATTCAATGATATATGTTTGTTTTGTTTCAAGTGGTACATAGCCAGGGATTTGTGTTTTAAATATTTACATTTATTTGTTGAACATTTGCAATTTTTTGGCAGTGACAAATGCAAACAAGTTGAAAAAAACACTTGTTCCCCTTTCTAGCTGATTGGATTTTCTTGAACGTATGCAAGTTCGTGTCAATGACAATCGTGTTTGTTTGCCTGCTTTGTGTACAACAATAAACACATGCAATACTACAATAAACATGTTCACACGGAATTTGAACCCCCCCAGCGTGGACTGACAATGGAGACACGGCAACTGACAGTTGCAATTTATTTAATGCACAATAGATCCATTTCTCTCTCTCTCTCCATCAATCGGTCTCTTGGCGACATGCGAATGTCAAGTTTAACTGTCCACATTGCCATATACATATGTATATGGACATATGTATTGTATTCATGCTTACGGATCTGTTCAGTTGCTCAACACTCTTTTCGCGGGCGAGGCAACTGAATAAAGCGGCTTGAAATGACCTATCATAAAATACAATATATGCATGCAAGGCGAAAAATTTTCAATTTTTCACAAAGTGTCAGAGGGAGAGAGAGAGAGAGAGCGAATGCGAGAGAGAGAGGGAGAGAGATGTAGTGCATAATAGCATAAAGCTGATTAAAACGACACCTGATAAAGTTGGCTAAAATATCGTTGCGAACTTTCACGAATTTAAGAGTTCAGATTTTGACTTGGATCATAACCCGATGAGGTGTTTGAAAATATAACTAAGCTTAATAAGCTATAGAGCAATATGCGAGACTTTCTATTATTTTGTAATTATTGTTTTCCACTTCATAAAGGCAGGTCTATCGTTGCTTTTATTTCGCTTACTGCTCTTTCATATTTTATTTTCTCGATTTTATCGATTTTTATTAGTGAACTTTGCCACTACAACAGAGATGTTAATTTCGAGTGGTTTCGATGTCATACAGAGCTAGATGGGTGATAAATGGAAAGTGACGGCTTAATGCTTAATACTATAACAATGCACATCTAATATAAATCGTGTTATTGACACTTTTGCAGTGCGTGTGTGTGTGTATGTGTGTGTGTATGTGTGTGCCATTAATAACTTGTTATGCTTGTTGGATGGCTTGCGTACATGCATACGTAAATACATACATATTTATTCGTACATATGTACATCCGTTTGCATATAAAGCATACGCCACGTTTGTTTTCCTCAGCGCAAAAAAATGGAAAAAAAAAATGAAAGTGCTCCTCGGACCATGCATGCACAAGGCCACTTCGCCATTGTTAATTAAATTTAATTAAATTTGAAATTTGAATGCTCTTTTTCTCTCCGTCGCTCTCATGCGAGACAAACGCGTGCTTTGCCAGCAGATCCAGCTGGACTTTAACTGGTTTCAAAAATTCGAAAAAAAAGAAGTCCCTAAAGATTTGCTCATCATTAATGTGCCTGAGCACGTTATTATTATTCATTAATTATTCATTCAATAAACAGTTGATAATTTTATTCAAATCGAGGGGGCTCGTATTGATAAGATTTTATTTTCATTTTAATCTTTGCTTATATGTATATATAGAAATATATTATAATTTGGGTAAATATTATTATTTGGCTTACCCTTGGCGCGTTGCGGTTGTTGTGGGGTACCGACGCGAACAGATTGAGCCACTGGTAAATCCGAGAGTAGGCAGGCAATTAGAGCCACAAGTGCAATTAAGTGTTTTAATGCCTTTTGCGACATGGCGCACTTTGATAACATTTTGCAAATTTAGTTTTGAATTTTGCTTTTCACACAGCCGCACACTTGAGAGAAACACCAGCTGAGAATATATTCGCAATAATGATCGTGACTAGTTTTCTTGGCCAACAACAGGATGTCGACTATATTTGACGATAGTCGCTCAGATGACCACTTGGGGAGCACAAGAAAACCAAAAACCCGAAGAAACGAAAATAAAGTCTGCTGCACTGCGTTTTGGCGAAACACGCGCACCGCTTCTAAGCACTAAACTGACTGCCACTGTGCGAACCGATCTGACTATATAAAATCTTTCGAGACCAACACAACACTCGCTGCAAGCTGTTGCGATCGAGCTTACGACCAAACGGGGAATGGCTGAATGAATCACGCGATGGCTTCAAAGAGCGCAAGAAGTTGCTTGCCTGCCTGCCTGCCTGCCTGCCTGCTTGCCTGCTTGCCTGCCTGCTCGCTGCTGCAGCCAACAAACCGCAACAGCAGCAGCAGCAGCAACAGCAGCAGCGGCAACAAATACAGTTACAGTTAAGCCAGCAGCTTAAGCTCAAACTCAAACTCAGACTCCGACTCAAACTCAAGCTTCACTTTCAGCTCAAGCTCCAGAAAGCTTTTGTTAAACCAAAGAGAGAGAGGGAGAGAGTATGAGAGAGAAATGCAAAGCAAGACTAGTAGTATATTTGATGTACATATGTATGTTAAAAAAGGAATATCTTAAGTTTTTATTTTAGTTTGCAAAACTATATTCAACTTTTACTGTATTTTAATAAACTACAAAACTTTATGAACTTTTGTGAAGGTATGCTATTATTTTGGAAGTTTACATAAGATGTCTGCACGTCCCCGCCCCCCACACAAGCAAATCAGCTGCGTTGGCCATTTGAATATCGTAAACGATCTACGAAACCTAATCGAACTTGAGGATCGTATCAGAAAGTTGCTTTGATTTGTTTTATGGCTCCATTCAAACTGTCTGCTCCTGTCTTTCCTACGCTAAAGCAATTATCGGACCCAGTCTTGCATAATATGGGCAAATAAATATGTTTGTTTGTGTGTGTGTTTGCGTACAGTTTTTACATGTAAACAAAATGATCCATTTATGAATTGTGATAGTAGAATAATAAAAATGACTGCAACACACAGCTTTGATTACGTTTCTGTTCCTGAGACTGATTTTTGGAGTCCTTTAGGAAGTCAATACTATTCAGTCGGTTTTAGTCAGTTTTTATCAATTTTAAGCTCACAAAGATTTTCTTAAAGATATACCAGATCGAACTAATCTTAAAGCTAATAGTAATCAATTTTAAGCTCGAACAGTTTTTTTTTTGTTTTCTCTTATAAACTGAAAGCTAATGGCAAATTTGTAGCTCTGTATAATTTTTGGGGATTACTAGTGGATTAAAAATAGGTTGAGCTGATAATGAATGTGTATATTGTTTAATTAATTATTTTATAAGTAAATAACATATAGACATAGTTTAATTTAAATAGATAATTAGCAATAATTGTGGCATTTGTTTCGTGGCATAATTGACATTGATTGGGTATGTTTTTTGACTAAGTAATGCTTGTGGATGAGTTTGCTGTGTCCGAGTCTCAGTCGTATTATTTGGTTATTTTATTTGATCCAGTAGAGAGTGTGAAATGATTTTATGGAAAGTAAGGGGTGAAAGCGACTACTGGGTGACTGAACGGTACCAAGTTTAAATAATGCTCCAAAGTTCGACTTTGGCTAACAAAAATTGAAATTATTTGTACAAACTGGAGGCAAAGATTGTGAGAATTTGGTTGTAGTATTATATTAAACTAAATATATATTGTAATTACTTGTTGTCAACTTTAGTCACTGTTAATTAAGAAAGTAAATGAAGTAAAAAATAATAAAAGACATTCAACTATTTCTATTCAAATTGAATTATTTTACTTTTTTCCATTTTTTATTTAATATTTATTAATATTTTTCTGTCCAACTGTTACGTGCTTAAGGTTATTATTTAAGAATAATAATGACTAGAATTTTAATATTAGTTTCAGTCACTTTGTTAAATTATGCTATACTTAATATATTATGTTATGCCAGTTATTAGATATGTTCAATTATAAATTAATTTGGTATGATTTAATTTAATTCTCATATTTGTATCATTTATGTGTTTCATTTAAGAAGTGATCTTAGTTTAATTTCAAATTGTGTGTCAGCATAAGTGAAGAAATGCCCTTCGGAATTTGGAGTCTAACAATGCTAGTTAGTTGGTTAGTTTCACATTTATGCAAATATGCAGCCAAGAAAATAAGCATGTGCATGCAGATAATTATATGTGCCCCTACATTTACAAATACAAAGTTGTAAATACCACTGGCTGGCATTGCAGTGGGGCTCTGGCATTTTCATCTCAAGCCACTTAATCGGTAATTCACCCCAAACAGATTTCCTCTCTGCCAGTCAAATGTGAAATGTGGTCTTAAAGTTGCATTTGTTTTCGGTTAGAGCAGCCAAAATGTCCAAATGATGTATGTACATACGTATATATATATATGTACGTAATTATATATGTCTGTGCTTGAAACGGTCGACTGGCCAAGGTTAGGCAAGGTCGATCAAATTAGTTGGTGAAATTTTGGTGGTTACATTGTCTGTGTATAGAAAAGTTTTATGCGAGGATTATAATAGTATGGAAAACATAAGCAAATCTTGTATCTTTTGTAGCTTTTAAGCTTCCTCTATTGATGCTAGATAATAAAAATAATTATTTTTACATTTAAAAATATTATTTCTTGTAAGACATAAGCCAGAAAGATACGGAAACTGCACAATAATAGATTACACTCTCTTAAATAACACTTGACAGGATATAAATTAATATAGCTCTCCCGAGTTGAAAGTCTGGTTTAGTAATCGTTAAGAAGACATTATTATTTACATTACTATTTACTCACTTATTACATTGCCTAAACCATAAATAATATAAACGATTGAAAGGAGTTTGTTTTACCTTATTATTCAGCAATTAAGAATATACATATATATATATTAATATATTAGCTTTTGTCTTACTTATAAAAGTGATATTTTATTGAACAATTTTCATCACACAAGCAGAAATTAGCCTTACTT
Source organism: Drosophila anomalipes (assembly GCA_035041615.1). Lineage (NCBI taxonomy): Eukaryota > Metazoa > Arthropoda > Insecta > Diptera > Drosophilidae > Drosophila > Drosophila anomalipes. The sequence continues at coordinate 1,012,890 of JAWNKZ010000041.1, forward strand.
CTCTTAAAACTAAGAGAAAATATTGGAAAATGATCCACTCACAAATGAAATATAAATAAATTCGAGAAATCTCAATTGTAGATTAGGTTAGTTAGGAAGGTAATGTCAATAAGGGAGTATATACTGCTTTGGGGAATCGGATATTGTGGAGACCACTGTCAAGATCCGATATCAGAGTCTTAAAATTCCTTTGACCAACGCTTGGCTTTTATTGACTTGGTTGTTGTTATGGTCAAGGTGTAAACGTAAATCATTCCGTCGAATGTGTAACTTACAACCTGATCTAAGCTACGATAAAATGACATCATCTTGCACATGGAGCGGTTCAATTGCCGCCAATTCTTTTTTCACCTAGACAAAAAAGAAAGTAAGCACGCCTGCAGTAATCATCGATGGATCATGTCATTATATGTCAGGCACTGGACGTCATCATCATACATTATAACAGAAGTAAGTTCATTAATAAATAGGTAAAAAGGTGGCCGCCGTGGGCTACGTCAGGGGTATCTAGAATATGTCTAGAATATGTCTAGAATATGAAGCTTTTGAATTAACTTTTTGAGTTTTGTTAGCCAGATACTCAAAAATCCAAATCTACATTCGAGATACGAGAACTTATATTACAAATTTTAAGTCCCGACAGACGGACAGGCGGACAAGGCTATATCGACTCGGATATTGATTCTGATCAAGAATATATCTTTTTATCTATTTTCAATAAGTTCAGGGTATAAAAATAAGACTTGCAGCAATTTGTAGCTTAACTCACAATCTTTTATATTTGAAATAGCCAACTCGTCATCAGAGAATTATTCAGATTTGGGCATATAATGCGACATCATTTCAAAGCGTTCATAGAATCCATCGTTTACATTTGCTTCGTTGAATGCACACCCCAGCAATTGTGTGCTTCCGCACCCAGCCCTTGGCGCAGGCACAGCCGGGCTCACACTTGATTGGTGTGCACTTTCTGACCTGGTAGTTATTCATGCAGATTCGTGGACATGCTGGCACACATGCTACCTTCACGTCGTGCTTCAGGCACACTGGACGCGTAATCAGAAATGGATGAATCAATTAAAAAGTTTAACACAAAAAAACTCACAGTTAAGAAATTTGTCCAAATGGGCAGCTGCAAGTCCCAAGACGGCCAGCAGATAACCAATTACGGCAAAGCTCATTTTTGGAATGAATCAAGGTTTTTTCAAGCCAAGTTTATAAATTCAACTGTTGACAATTGTCGTTCGTAAATAACGAGGGTACTTTATCAAGAATCGAAGTTCGAATTTGTTACAGTTATCTGCCTCACGAACTTATCGATCAACTCTTGAACTAAGCGCTCTAGTCACACCTGTTAATTTGTTCAGCTACTGCAAATCAATTTTGAATGCCTGGTTTAGCAAACAACAAATAACTCAAAATAAATGGCTCCCAAAATATATACATATATATGCATTAATACTTAATGTATTTTTAGTTTTAGCATTTTCCTGCCAACCTTAAATGCCATTGCAAATTCAGTCGCTTTTCAAAGCTTGTCGTTTATCGATATCCGTTTTTATTTTTATTTATTACATACACACCCTTTACACAGATACACACATAGACACAGAGATACATATGTTTGTATTTATGTACATACATACGAATAAGAGTGAAAAACCTGCCCACAATTAAAATACCTTCACTTTCGGTTTCATTATGCTTTGGCAAACAAAAGATTTGTATCTGCGTAAACTAAGAAACTGGAATAAATAAGAGAATTTGTTGTTGCTTTATTTATATTTGTTGTGCTATTGTTGTTGCTGTTACTGTTGCTATTGTTGTTGCTGTTGTTGTTATTGTTATTGTTGTTGCTGGCCAAACACCTCCGCCCAAATGTGGCATGAGAAAAACAAAAGAGCTCTTGAGCTCTACAAATTTATTGGCTTTGTTAATGTGATAGGTTGCGAAAAAAAAAAATCGACTCTTGCAAGTAAAACTGTGAATCACGATTTTTGGGGGAAAAAAAAAGAAAATGAAACTAAAACGTTACTTTTAGTTTGCTTTGAGCCTGGTTTTACTAGCCTGGTTTTACGATCTATACATAAAAGTATAACTGCAGGCACAATTGATGGCCTCATTTGTCGAAAACTTGCCAAATTAGGCCCAATAACTTTGTCTGATTTGCATCATTTCGCAAATTATAAATTTTGACCAAAACATTAGTTGCAATTGATTCTAATGAGCTCCTCGAATCGCTGAGTAGATTATTTACCTACACCATAATTCACACCTATTTAAATATACAATGCGATATTTATGCTTCGCATAATTACTTCTTATGTGATTTGTTAATTAATTCATTTCGTAAACATGCGTAACAACAAACTAATTTATAATTTTGTTGTCAAGGACGCACGATCAACTCAAAAAAACTAATACAACAGTTAACATTAAATAGCTAATCAGCGAAAAAAAAAAAAAAAAACTCGAACAAACCTCAACAAACCAGATCTAAATCGATTTTAAATTGCTTTGTTTTGTTACCAATTGCGATTCGTTGTATTGCAAAATGTGGAAGTGGAAGCTTTGTCGTCGCATTTTTCTCAACTTGATTTCGCGGTTCACAGCCAAGTTAATTGAGACACAAAAAAGAACCGCTATCTTCCGGCTACGGATACACCTTCAATTACAGACAGATGCAATATAATCATTGTTCTATGGCCATCAAATTCTATCAAATTTCTTCATCTTTCGATTACAATTCATCCTTGCATATGCAGCTAACTAAATAACTCTTGATAATAATAATTCTTATATTTATTGCACTTTTGGAATATATTTTATGTATACATATTAATTCACAAATTATTATTATATTTTTCAATTTTTTCAATTGTGGTTCAAACACAAAACAGTGGTATCTTATTTAGCCAATTTTCAAAGTTAATTTTGAATATTTTGTACTCCAGAGCTTAACCTAAAATGAGACAAATGAATTTTTTTGTTATTATGATAAAACAAGGTTCGTCTAATTACCCGTCATCACTTGCATAAACTCTGTAATTAGTTGGAAAACAAAGTATTTTAAGAACAACAAAATAAAGGAAATGGAAATGCGAGATTTGCGTACCATCGAAATCAACCGTTCCTGAGCCATCAGCATCGATTTCCTCAATAATGCTATCCAAATCCTGGCTTGATATTTTGTCGTCCAGCTCATGGAGAATGCCTCGGAGTGTGGCAACCGTCAGATAGCCCTTGCCCTCCTTGTCGTACACTCGGAATGCCTCCTTCAGTTCATTCTGCAGGGCGGCCACATCCTCCTCGACCTCGATGAAACGCGCAGCCAGCTTGCAGAACTGAGCGAAGTTCAATTTATTGGATGTGCCCTTATCCACCTCCTTGATCAGAGCTTTCACAGCTGGTGGTTCTAGCTTTTGGCCCATAATCTCCAGTATAGCGGAGACATCGGAATGATCGATCGAACCGCTGCCATCCAGATCAAAAGCCTTGAAAGCGTTGCGCAGAACTAATCACAAACAACAGATTAGCGGAATTACTTTAGACAAGCTACACTCAGAAAAATCGCACTGAATTTTAGAAAATCGACCTTAAATAAAAATCGCCCTGAAATTAGAAAGTTTTTCTTGCTTTTAGAAATAATTTCTAAATATAAGAAGAAGAAAAACTTTCGAAAAATTAGAAAGGTGATCTTTTATTTTTTAGAAATATCCTCTATTATTATTATTATATTATTTCTAAAAACGTTGAAAGGCAAACCCTCGCTTTTAGAAGAAACCCTTTCTAAAATTCAGAAACAAGTAATTAAATTTACTGGCTCGACTTTAAGATTCGAGTTTAGCTGTTGTCTGCTTTAGAGGCCGAGTGGCTCAGTGGGCAGTCAATCAACTCGACGACTCGGAGACCAAGGGTCGCCGGTTCGAATCGCCGTACATTTTTCCAATTAAACTATACGAATTTATAAGTCATCTAAAATGTTGGTATATATGAAAAAAAATTATAGTACTAATGTGTGTTAATATTATAAGCAAGAGAAAAACTAATTTTTACGCAAATTAAGTTTTAGAGAAGTGTAAAGAAAAACTATGGTTTTTATTGTACTTTCTGAATGATAAGGTAAGTTGTCCTTGGCGCCAAAAGTATGGCGAATTTCTAAAATTCAGGTCGATTTTTTTCTAAGTGCATATATATACATACTTCTCAATTGATCTTTGTCGTACTCCGCGTCAGACTGCAAAAAAAAAAAAAAAAAAAAAAAAACGAGAACAAGATTAATTAGGAAAGCAAAATCTAATTACATATACATATGTTTGGTTGCGTGTAGACATGTTCTCAAAATAGGATTTTGTATCTTTAATTTAGTTGCCATTAATCAACACATTGCAAATGACCTACTCTTTTCTTAGAGACATATGAAAACAGACTTTTTGCAAGAGATTTTGAATGAAAATTCATCGATCCCATCAATTACATAGAGCACATTTTTTATGAATGTTAAAAAAACCTCTGTATATATATGTACACCTGCGCATTTGATGCCCTACAAATGTCCTCTGCTGTGTCAACTAATTTGCAATTGCAATCAAGGCCAAACATCAATTTAATTGATTTATTTGTAGAAATGTGTTGTGCACTCAATAATCATTTATTGTATTTTATGCGATTGATTAGCTTAGTTATATAATTAACTCACCATTTTTTATATTTTTCTATTGAAAAAAGCTCGTTGAAAATTATTAAAAGTCAAATCTAAGATTCGATGATAAAAGTTAATTGTTTAATTACTGATTGCAAACAAATAATAAATATCGAACTATTTAATATTCACCAAAGATTGATTTGCAATTAACTTTCGATCAGATCGAGTTAGCGCCACCGTCTAACCAATTCGATGTCTGTACGCCGTATATAAACCACAACGACAGCAGCAACAGCAACAGCCACAGCAACGGCAACGGCAAATGTCACCACGGGTTGGCTGCCTACACGGGATAAGAAACGACGACGAACCGTGTAAAATCAGAAAGCACAGCACAGCACAGCACACACTGCAACTGCAACTTGCGAGTGGAAAGAAATGCCAAATTAGAATTCGTCGTGGTCGCCGTCGTCGTCAGCGCCAATCGATCTCTTGGCATGCTAAATAGAACGATGCAACACCTTACCCTACTCTGCCCCACCTGAAGCACACGAGATGCCAGCGACCCGATGACACAGCATTACTGATAACAAAGTGAATGAGTCACTCTCTAAAAAGCCAGTTATCAAACAATAATTTTTATAGAAGTTTTCAGATTTTCGAACATAAAATAAAAACTAACTACGAAATATATATATAAAAAAGGATATATATTTAATCTAGGGCACTAAAATGTAAAATGGATCAATGGTTCAAGGATTGCTCGAAATCCAGATAAAACACAATCCCAGCAAATTTTTAAACGTTTACGAAAGATTCAAAAGATTTTCGAAAGATTTTAAAGAGAGAACAAGTTATCAGAAATTATTTTGTATTCATTAGTTTGTTTAATGTGGACAAAAAACAGACCTCCATTTAAATAAATACAAATTTCAGATAAAATTTAACATTAAAACTAAAGCTAAAAATTAAAAGACGTTAATCAATATTCAATTTGAAATAAAAGAAAATAATAAATAAAAGAGTAAAAAGGTCAGACATTTTTAGCAATGATTAGTGAAACCCAAAGAAAACCCAATCAGATCAAAAATTGTTACACACTTAAGAGTTACATACACTTTAAATACCAAGTTATCAAAAATTTATTTTAATTTAATTTGATTAATGTGGAATAGAAACACACAACAATATTTAAAAATGGTTTTAATAAATACAAATTGAAAATAAAAAGTAACATTAAAATTGAAGAGACAAATTAAATAATGCAAATAAGAGTGATGTATTTTAGTGAGCTGGACAATGAATACCCTGGCTATCAAATGTTCTAGTATTCTAGTATAATTTAGTTTTATTACCAAATTTATTTTTCTGCCCTTAAAAACTTTGCACACTCAAATATAAGTATGACTCAAAGTGCGCTCATTTCTTATGATTGGAACAGGTACTGACGAAGTAAGGCAGTGCAAATATTTATTCACAAGCCCGAACTGGCTTCCGATTAATCTACACACGTATACGATTCATCTTGGACTATAACTTGGGTGCTTCTAATCCGATCTTGATTTAAATTTGTGCAATTGATTAATAATTTATCAAGATGTATTAAATATTAATTGGAAGGATCAGCCTTTAAAACAGTATTTTAATGCTATCGGAAACGTTAAGAAAGAAAAGTCAAAGAGTGAGAGGGAAAATAAAGAAAATAAACCCAAATTTCTGAACCAATTTCACTTTCCCCCTAAATACTTGGTGAAAAACAAAGTACTGGTATTCAAGTACATTGGGAATATAATTCATATATATTTACATTAATAATAATATATAGCAATTAATACATTATAATTCTATTCCGAGTGCTATTGAATTTCAGGACATCGTTATTCTCCAGTTCTTGAGTTCAAAATCTTATATATATTTATTTTATATATGCATATATTTATTTTATATATGATTAATATGTAAGAATTCTTTTCCAATTGTTCTTCAATTTTAGGACTTCATTTTTGTCCAATTCTTGATTTCCAACTCGACTTTTCAATCAATCAAAATATCTATGATGTTCTTCCAATACTATAAGCTTTCATCATTTTGTCAACGCTGAGCCGATTTTGAATTTTTATTTTTGCCTTGGTTTGCTCTATCAAATTGACATAGAAAATTGGTGCAGCTCCATTTTTCGGATCTTCTGTACAAAATCAAGGAAAAATGTCCAAACTCTGACAACTTTGTCAACGCTAATCAAATTTGCATGCTCTAATTCATTTTGATTATAAAAATTCAAATTTTAGCGACCAGAACTTTGCGTTCTTGGAGCACTCAAAGAAAGCACTCAATTTCAATCCAACCTGTTTAAAGAACTTATTCCCATTTTGATTTCGCATTGCAAATGGCGGTTCACCAATGCGCCATCTATCGAGCACATTCGGTACCACACTTCGATCTCAAAAATACCAAAATATATTTTACTCTCGATAGATAAGCGAACAAAATATGACGAATGCGTCTTGTGTACTTATTGCTTGCACCAAATTGAACGGTGCATTCAGAAAAAAAATTCTAAATTTCTCAAATATTTTCTAGTTTAGCTATTGTTTGCGTTATTATCCATTTTCAAATTAAATTACTTAAACATATAAGCTATCTAAAATGTTTGGATATGTGAAAAGTTGAAATCTTAACGTTTAATGTAAAAAAAGAACTAATATTAAAGTTATACATAAATTATACGTATTAGAAATATACTGGAAATTAGAAATATGTTTTCTACTTTTTCGAAAAATTTACCTGGAATTAAGAAAAGGAAATCGCTTGATTTAATAAAGCCACAACACTTCGTTTTAGAAATAGAATTATTAAATGAGTTACACTTGGCGTCAAAAGTATGCTCATTGTTTTAAAATACCTTCCAAATAAATAAAAATAAATACCATATATGGACCAATATATGGACTTACATATACGTATAGTAAAAATTGTGAAAATCTCTTTCTTAAGTGCATCCTTCTGCCGATTACGTAAATTTGCATACCTAGATTATAACCTTTTCGCCATTTTAATAGGTGTTCATTCTTCTAAACATTAAAAAATATTTTAATATTTTTTATGCGCAGCTGGATCAATTTTTTTTTATTTATATCTGAAAACTGAATAATCCAAAAAGTCATCGCTCGATTAATGAATTAAGTTTCTTATTTATATTTGTAAAATATGGAGATCTATGATTTTCTAAAAGTATATGATATTTCTAAGTTAAAGGGTGAACCAAAGTTTCGAAACTCGAAACCGATATTTCGGTTGTAATTTTTATAAATTTACATATTTATATTATATTATTAATGGTACAAACATACTACAAATTGTATATCCGATATTATTCCCTTTTTTCCAGTCCATTTTTTTAATTTGAATCAAATATTGCGTATTGGTGTTTGCGTATTAAATAATTGTTTGTCATCAAACTCCAAATTTATTAAATTGATTTACATGCATAGTCTGCTGAATTTAAATTTAGATTTAGGAATAAATTCTGTTAGATTGTAGCTTGGATACACTAAATCCGATTCTAAAGATGACTTAATGGGATCATAAATACTGGGTTCATAATATTCGGTCTTTTAATCATCACCACCAGTCATAACTTCCATGAATTCTGTTAAAGATATAATAATATAATTTTAGACAAATTGTTCAAATATATGTTCACAGTTCACAATTATCGCACTTACCATCAAAATCAACAGTACCGGAGCCATCCGAATCAATTTCCTCAATCATCATGTCCAAGTCGTCGTTGGTTAGCTTGTCGTCCAATTCACGCAGAATTTCGCGTAGAACTCCAGTTGTGATATAACCATTTCCCTCCTTGTCGTACAGGCGGAAGGCCTCCTTCAACTCGGCCATCATTGCCTCGGCATCCTCCTCAACAAGGAAACGCGCTGCCAGCGTCGTGAACTCCTCAAATTCAATTTGACCGGAGCCATCCTCATCGACCTCGGCAATGATTTCAGCTAACGTCGCATCGTCCAACTGATGGCCCAACATGCTCAGTATGGTGCCCACCATGGTGGTGTTGATATACCCATTCTTCTCCGGATCGAATGCATTGAATGCATTGCGAAGCACTGCGAATCGCAAAACGAACCAAAAAAAAAACAACAATCGAATTATTGAAATATTGATTAGATATATGCAGCTGCGCTTCAACTCACGAGCAATTTGTTCCTTTGGCAGTTCATCCTGTGAATATAAGAAAGAAAAGAACAAAAGATAATTTATACTTTTATTTAGCAATTTGAAAAAAATTAACCCTAGAAGAGAATTATATAATGATGACAAAAAGCAATTTCTTTCGTTACACTCAGAAAGAAAATAGCTCTGAATTTTAGAAAATTTCCTTTAAATTAAAACCACTCTGAAAACTATAAAGTATTTCTGATTTTTAAAAATAAAACTGATAACAAATTTCTAAAATATTTTACATTTTTATTCACAATTGTGGTATTATTCGGCTTTTTTATAAGAGTTAAAGTGTTGTCTACTTTAGAGGCTTTAGAGGCTTGCTTGAAAGTAAGTTTTTCAAATTAAATTTAAGAAAAATTCACCCTGAAATTAGGAAAAGAAAACATCGGGTTTTTCGAAGAAGTATAGCGAATTTCTAAAATTCAGTATAAGTTTTTGTTGAATTAATTAATTGATTATGTTTTTAAATTCCAAAATTTAAAGTGGAAATTATACGGGAATTAAGGTTGTGATTATTTCAGAAAATTTAATTCTGTTGAGTAGTCCATACTTTAAAGTGGAGGTTACACAAGAACTAAGTTTTTGATTCTTTCTGAAAATTTAATTTCATTGAGTAGTTTTTATTCGGCTATATATTAATCATGACGTTTAGTTCCGATTCAATTGTAGTATTCCAAACGTTAAGGTGGACGTTGCACGGGAAGTAAGTTTTTGATTCTTGCTGAAAATTCAGTGTTATATAATCATATTTTATTTGATTTCTGGCATTTTGTTTCACTGAGGATCTCTTAATCGCTCACTCTCACATTCAATTTGTAGGTCCTTATTCTTTGTATAAATCAAAACACGAACAATATTCTTAAATATAATGATTGAATTGAAATTCTTACACCCATGATCACAGATTATTTGATAATTGATTGATTGATTGATGAATTTTGGATCGTTGCACGACGCACGGTATGTAAATTTCACACGGCAAACTAACTAAGGATGCTTAGGGGATCAGTTAACGAAGACGAGTAAAACTTTGAAAATGATTTGGTTGCTTTTATAGTATCGCTTGCCATGTGTCCAAAAGAAGTCGCACCTCTGCCCAGGCTGCAGTCAAACTGTCGCTGACAACAAAAATTCCTTCTGCATTTTCAAAATCGCTACATTTTTTTGCAGAGAGGTGACAAAAACCCTCTCGTTCCGCGACCGCGCCTGCCCCCGTCACGGCCACAGCGGCAAAGTGCAGTGCAGGTGACACAATGCAGCATTTGGGCTATTGTCGATTTACCTGAATAGGATAGCGAGAAGAACAACGTACTATAAATTATATTAGCAAGTTTTCATATTTTCTTTTTCGTGCCTTTTTTTTTTTTTTGTTTTTTTTTTGTTTGTCACATTAAATTTTCGTCTTTCATTCTTAAATCCCTCTTCATCCCAAAGACGATATTCATTCTCTGCATCTTCCCAATATTTATTTATATCGTAAAACACAAACACAAGTATACTCGTAGATTGTACGTAAATAAATAAATGCTTAATATTCAGATGTGGGCAATGCTTATGGGTGAAATTTTGCACACTAGTCTTGTTTGTACACCAGTCTCTAAGAATACATCCTCAACAATCATATTATTGTCAGTTGCGAACCAGAACATTTTCACATATTCACTGAAGCGATAGGCAGACTAAAGACTATCAAAATGCCCCAATACTAGATAATAGTCCAATTTAATATTATTTATCTTTATAATATTTGGACGTAGTTATATGTAATGTATGTGAGTTCTCATCGTGATATCACCTTCTGGTTCTCAAGGTCAGCTGCAAATGGTTTTAGAAAGCTTTATAAAAAAGGAAATTTCCTGTTTCCAAAGTCCATTTTTAATCAATAAAAGTCACATTTAAAATCAGATAAAATATGACAAAGTTATGGCGGTGGAAAGTTTTCATCCATTCCCTCATAAAAAAAAAGTATCCTTCGACCGATCGTTTCTATGCCTTTTATCTAATAAAACCAGATATATTACAAGTCTCATCAGGGTACCAGGGACAAAATGCTTGTTTTAACCGACGGACATAGCTATATCGCTCCGGCTACACTCAAAAAAATTACAATTTTAGAAAATCGCCCTGAAATGAAAGTCAATTTGAAAACTAGTAAGTTTTTCTTGTTTTTGGTAAAAATACTGCTATAAATTAGAAAGGCTTGCCCTAAAATTTACAATCCTAAAAGTGTGATGTGTTTTATTTCTTATAAATATTTTCAATTATCAATAAATGTGTTTCTGACATGAAGAAGAGCAAACCCTGATGTTTAGTAATACAATTAACACTCCTGTCAGCTATGTTATAGATTAGTAGTTTTTTATACTTTGATACCGAAGATATCCAAGTATATTGGTTTTGTGCAAGTCGCTAAAAATTGGAAATGACAGTTTTTGGGTTCGAGCCCTAAAATATTGTAGGTATATTACTGGTGGAATTGCCTGTAAGAATTGATTAAAAATTGTATGGCCACGCCCACACCTGCGCCCTTTATTGTCAAAGCCGATCCGCATATCTCCGACAATTTTAAAGATAGAATCACCAAACGTGGAAGGTAACTTGCTGGTAACCTCCTTCAAAGATGTTCATATAAATTATTAGACCACGCCCACACCATCCGCCCCCCAAGAACTTCCGCACCAAAAATCAGAAATGCTCAGTATCTTCCACAATTTGTAAGCTAGAGTCACAGCTACAGTTACCAAACTGGGAAGGAAGGTTACTAGGAAGCTCTTCCAACATTTTCTCATGGCCACGCCCACTGCTGGCCACAAAATTCACAAAAGCCTATCTCTGCCACAACTTTAAAGGCAAACTTGAATGGTAGATTACTTAAAATCTCCTTCAAAGATAGATATTTCTTGGCCACACCTCCACGGTGTTATGTGGCACCTGTTGTCAGATGGTATTACATATAGTAGCAAGGTATTTCGCAGTCGGTTACGCCCTACTGCAATGTTCTCTCTTGTTTATTTAGAGACCGCGTAGCTTGGTGGGAAGTCACTCAACTCGCGAACGAAGGATTTCGAATTCGAATCGGCGTAAAATTATATGAACTCAAATTTCTAATTTCTATTTTTCCTGATTGTAGTTATGCTGACCATAATGTACATTTGATGCGATCAAGGACGCTTACACACTTCACTTTAATCGGATATAATATATGAAATCCTTTGATATATAACTTTCACTCTTGTTTTTCGGTTCGTATATCCTTAGCAATTGTACTAACCATAGTTAGGCCCATGATGATCTATTTATTTGATAATTGCGAGGAGCGTCGATAAGTCACGAAAGGAATTGTCCTATATTAGAGTCCTTGGGAAATAAATCCGAACGTGGAAGTTTATGTGTTTGATCTAAATGACAGAACTGCACTAACTGGACCAAGTCAAAAAGATGATGGAGGCACACGAACGGAAACATTCATAAATCGGACTCACACAAGGCGACACATGCACATCACTCATGTATGTGATATTTGTGAGTATGTGTACATACCTATGGATATATATATACATACCTATACTCTTCATAGATGCAAGCACAAGTAAGTACAAACGAATTGATTTTGTGGCGCAGAAAAATGGCGTGGAAACTGTTTGTGACGTCGACGTTGAAAATCCACTATAAATCGTCACGGAAAATATGGACGTAAGTCAAGTGCAACCAAAATGTATACAAATTTACCTTCGCAAAAACACTCGACTGCTCGATACTCTGTTCAAACAACGGACAGGTGGACCTTGTCGTCCTGATCGCGCTTTATAGGGATACGTCTTAGTCAAAACTAAAGAGATTATTCATATCAAAATTGTTGGTCAAAATACGCTTACAAAAAATCGATATTCCCCATTTCAGCTCATCTTTTGATGCTGATCAAGATAACTTAAATATTCTAAATGGGATCAGACATGTGCACTTTATTTGCACATTTACATAAAATGTCGAAAATATGCAAATTTATAAAAACAATTTCTAATTTGTTGGCACCTTGTTGTTGGGCCTACCCGACTGCTCAATACCCTTATGCCAAGGTCAAAATATCTAAATACTAAACTACTTTCGAAGTTTGTGCTTAAAATAAATTAAATATGTTGGAAACAAACCTCTCGTCCTTAATTAAAACTCACTTTTGGGTCAAAAAGGAAATTAGCCTTTAGAGTATCACCAATCAGTGAGTCAGTCAGTCACTCAGTCAGTCAGTCAGTCAGTCAAACCATGCATCAGTCAGTCAATCAGTTCATGCTGTTTTCTTTATATATATGTATATATAGATCAGGGTAAATCAACTGTAATGCCCAATGTGAAAGAGGCAAATGTCTATGTATGAGTAGAGATCGCTTTTGTGATCAAGCAAGCCACTACAGCAAATTCTATTTAAAATGTAATTTTCTGACAAATGTGACGGTGCCATGCCCGCTTTATGAATATGTTAAGCGATTGGATCAACCCCACAAGCGACTATATATTAGACTCTTAATATCTTGGGTAAGGCTATCGCCCATTGTACTATAAATGTGCGTATGTGCTGCAGATTATAAGCATAATATAATATTTACAATTTAGCAAGAACAATCTCATCTGCGATGAAAAGTAATTGAAAAATTTGCAACGAAATTATCTGCTACACATTTGCTTTTACAAGCAAAATCATGAAACAATTATATATTTGAAGAAGTTGAAATACGATTTTATTTGTGTCGTATTTTTAGATACTATTCAAAAATAAATCCAATTGCAGTTGCAATAGCAAATTGCAATTGCAATAATTCCGATTCAGTTTGGGACACACACGTTTCGGCTCACGTGCTTGTGGGGCAATAATCTAGCAGATTTCGTCGCAACGTGGGCAATAAAATGAAACAGTTGCCAAGTTCTATAATTAAACACGTTCATCTAGCTAATTAAATTAGCAATGAATGCTTGAGTCGATTTGGTTCTCTACAATTAAATAAATATATAAAAAAAAAAACAAAGGGACAACCAATGCACATTTCATTCAATAAACAAGCAGAAGTGGTTCTAGTTGAGTGTGCCCGACTTGCAGATACCCTGCATACATATTTGATATCTTAACTAAAATGAAAGGCATCTGAGTTCGATTTCCGTTTTATATATTTATTAAGCATTGTTGTTCTGTAAAGGCGTATATAGTATAAAATTGCATTTTCTTGACCAGGCATTCTTATAAGCAATAAATTCAGACTGAATTGTTTTTGGTGAAATATATATATATATATTTAGAGTTTCATTATATAATACATCGGAGCACAATTGAGTTTACCAATTACTTAGGAAATCAAATCCTTTGGGCATTTCCAAGCTATCTGGCAATAGTTTACATTTCTCGGAATGTTGCTCTTTGGTATCGTTATCAAAATCGTTGGAATCTGTTGATATGCTTAGTAGTGTGTTCTTTGATCCAAAATTGGATAATAAATTGAGTTTCTCATCTGCAGCTACCGAATTAATAGATGATTCAGTGCATTTCACTATATCAATTCTCTTGGGTTCAACATCTCTGAATGGAATTATTTGTTTTTGATTTTCCGATTCGTTGGTATCCTTTCTTGGAATTGGTGGCAAGATTTTGGTGCTCAATTGAATGGCAGTTATATCATTATCATTATTACTATCACTATCACACTCAAGGGCAGCTAGATTGATTTGAGATTTGGTCTTATAGCTAAAGGGAAATGAATGCTCATCCCGGTAATCCCCAATGTTGTCATCGTGTACAATCTTCAGCCCGATGCTCTGATGAATAAATGTGCGCAGATTTAACCGATCGAAGGCATATATAATATTATGCTTCTGGCATTTAGTTCCCTTTTTCCGAATGCTCTCCACGCTCGAATTTGAATTGGGCGCAATTTCTTTGCCAGCGTGTGAACTGCTATAATATCGAATTGTTATTTCCGGCTTGATTATCGTGTCGTTCAGAATATTATCCTGCTGGGCTGTTGTCAGTGTTAGCCACACATGATCGTAGGCCGATATCACTTCACTCATATCGAACGCTATCTTTTCGGCCACTGGATTCAGTTTGGCAAAATATCCATTTAACCATTGATTTTTTGGCATTTCAATTCTGTAAGATAAATGAATAGAAAAATATTTATATTATTTTATTTATATTATAGTTGCACCATTTTTGTTGCCACTTCTAATGTTATTAATATTTCAGCACGAATACAGTGCACTCATCGCCCATATCTATTTTTAGAGTTGAGTTTTGGGGCGGCTACATTAAACAACACAATTAATTAAACCCAATGTTGCTTTATTGATTGTTGACGACACACACAACACACACAAATAAATATTGTATATATGTATGTAAACACATACATCCACAAAAATGTATCTATGTAAAAGTGCATCATTTCGCAACATTGCGCTCAAATCCAATGTTTCTTTTTTCTCACCCTTTATCGACCATCTGGTTGCACATTTGCACATATACAAAACAAGTTACACATTTTACAACATTTTAGACACATTTGTTATTGAGAAAATTCATAAATATTTACCTAATTTCGCCTTTCAAATGTGTTATTTTGTTGACTGCAGCGACAACAATTTAGAGATGACAACAATAAATGCCGAAATCGATAGACTTAATATTGTTATCGAGTGCCGATTGTGATAGCCACCACCGCAAAATAATACTGATATTCCCTAATAATATTTTTGTCTTCATCGAAACGAGTGGAAATTGCGGAATGTGTGAAACTTAAGCACCCTGTCGACAATATTTAGTTTAAGTCGCTAAATATTAAATTACTTAAAAATAACTATGAAAACTAATTTTCCATAGATTATTATGTATTAATCGAGTGGAACAATATGACATGGCAGCTTCCCAGTCGCAGCTGTTAGTTAATACCAAAAGTGTTGCATACACAAATAAATTCAAATGGATTTTTGGGAGGAATTTAATTCTGTTGTCGCTGCTTTTGATGCTTTCCATTGGTTTTTAAGATCTGATTGTTGATTTGTTCATGAAAATAGAAAGGGAGGGAATTTCAGCCATTTGTAAATTGTATTTTCCGTTCTTTGCTTATATTTTTGCAGTGGATGTCAAATATTTCTAGTAGTGGATTCAAATATTCGAAGAAAAAAATACTAACATTATTTGAGTGCAACAAAATGATTTTGGGTGATGCAGAAATAAAGTTGAATTTTCGGCACGGCAAAACCTTTTGGATGCTTAATGTCGATCTGTGTAAGTCCTGCACAATTATATAATTGGCATTTTATGGGAATGAATTGCATCTGATATGTGCACCATATCCATAATTCCATGTGTTTCATGCGATACCTGCGGTTCCTTATCTAATCAGCATTATTTTAATAATAATTATTATAATTTTAATGCATAATACGGTTCACCACATCACTGATAATGAGCCTAACTAATTTGATAAATTACCCGCACACAAATGACAAATTTGATTAGTGCGTTGAGAACAAGCTGGACTAGTTGACGGTTATCGCAACACCAAAAATTATAAATATTTGTGGTTTCGCAGTATGTTCAAATCAAAATCCTTCGATCTGAATAATGACGAAATTTCAAAGCAGCCCGAAAACTTTTATCAACCAAACCGAGCCCGATGGCTGAAATATATAATACAACCGGCTGCAGTTGGCTTTGTGCTTATATTAATAATAGCCAATGTAGACTTTTCAAGTGAACCGCCAGAAAGTGATTCGGAAGAATCGACTCGAAGATTCCCATTTTCAAAATATGCTGAATGGTGTCAGATTAATTGCAGCACGCATAAAGTCCTTCACTGCAATTCAAGTTTTTCAAATTTAATCATCGGAACGGAAGAAATCAATAGCAATAGCAGTATGGACTGCAGTGATTATCTTTTACTTCGAATTGACAAATACAATTTTTCAGACGGAGTTCTAACAGATGATGCTTTTGCCACTGGAGAATACAGTTTGAAGAGTTTAGTTTTATACAATTGTCCTGTGCAACACATTAATGATGGCGCCTTCGATCAAAATAACTTAGGAAATCTACTTAATCTGGAGGTTATTAACAGCAGCCTTAAACAAACTACCAAACAGACATTTCAAGGACTAAAGAAACTTCTCAATTTTACACTCATCAATAGACAAAAATCATTGAAATGTAATGCATTTTTAACACCACTTTCGCGCACCATAAATTCGGTAAAAATTAATCAACAGTATACAAAGTATTCAATTTATAAGCCAGAAGACTTTTTTGGCTTGGCTATTTACGAAAAACTTCAGTTCTTGGATCTTATGGGCAATAATTTTGGCGGCGCATTGGAAACAAAGAATTTTAAAAACATGCCTGCCTTGGAATTTTTAAATTTAGCCGATTGTCGGCTGAATAGTATCGATATTGAAATAAGTAACGGTGTTTTCAACGCTCTTCGATACCTGGACTTGAGTGGAAATTTACTCAAAGAGCTTGGTGCTTCCTTCATACATGCCTCAATGGAGCGGGGCATTAGCTTAAATCTTTTAAATAATAATTGGAATTGTATTTATGCGAAATGCGAGCTCTTCAAATCATTGGAAATAAGCCCCTGCATTGAATCGGCGGGAAATACACGAAGTTTAATCAACACTAATGTTATGAATAGTTCAGATGCGACAAATGGAACAGACTTCAATTTTATAACTCTGACTACTCATGCTGCAACTACTCTAGCTAAGCAGGGTAGAGATGCTCGACCTAGAACAACAAAAAAATCTACTACTATATCGCCATCAACGACTCCGTCGGAAACTACTACTATATCGCCATCAACGATTCCGTTGGAAACTACTACTATATCGCCATCAACGACTCCGTCGGAAACTACTATTATATCGCCATCACCGACTCCGGCGATAAGTACTACCTTAACGCCACCAACGACTACTGAGAATATATATGGTCAGGTCAAATGTGTTAATGCTTCAAAAGAAACTGTTAGTACATTAATGATATTTTATAATGCAGAGATTGCATTTTTTGATTATAGCGAGAGTGCATTAAGCATTACAATAACACAGTTGCTTCTAGAGCCTTGGACCTTAATATATTTCGAGAATCCTACAATAACCAGTCAAGTGGACAAGTTTGATGGCGTTAACCAGTCAGAACAGACAACAGTTTTGGTTGAGGACTTAAGCTGCGCTACCTCCTACGTATTTTGTCTGATGGTTGAGGAGTATATGACATCGCCTTTCAACTGTCGATCCCATCAAACGCTACCCTGTGCCATCCTGAGACTGAGTTGGTTTGCGGCAAATAGTTCGCTGATTATAGGTCTATCAATAGTCGGCATTTTGGTAAGTGTGCTTATTGGATTGCTCGCAATGTACGGCGTTCTCTGGCTGCGTCCACATTGGCTCTGCGGAAGTAAAAGATTGCTGCGTTCGGAAAGAGAACCGCATAGAATGCTCCTATTGCCCAGAAGTTTTGAAATGGATCATTATGGTGCTGAAGCGTGAGTTCAAAAATAAATGATAGTAAAATTATCGATTAGTAGAAACAAATAATATTCAAATTTCAATTAAAATATAAATATATTTTCGTACGTTTTAAATCAATTGCATTTCTGGATTTCCTGTTTTCTTTTTATCTGTAACAAAAATTAAAACAAAATACTTATTTTGATACATAAATATTTTTCATTTGATTGAATAAACATACACTAACCACTTAAAATTCGTTTTTCGATCGTTTTTTCTAATAGCAGCTTTAAAGTATAGTAGTCCAATCCGGACATATCTGACCTATTTAATTTAAACAAATTTACAAAGATGTCTTCAGTTTTAAATGTGGAAAACTAACAAAGAATCTTTCTTTTCAGCAGAAATCCTAACCACGGAAACACAATTGCCGAATATGCGGAATTCTATAGCCATTTGGAAAAATTCCAACTGTACCAGGGAGGCTCAAATAAGTATAGTAAACCCCCACAGGAATGTGCTCCATCTGCGCCACCTTCAGAAAAATCTTTAAATCTTAATTTATATGAATCATTTAATTTATACGAAGAGCTTAAATAAGCAATGTAATTAAAATAATATTTTAATTAAATGTAAATATAAATATATTAATATTCATTAAATATTTATTTAATAAATAATAAGTTTTTTAAAACCTAGATTTAGAAAACTATAAAACTGCATATCGTTTATTGAGCTCTTTTTATTATTCAAATATGTTTTTTTTATACTCAAATAAATTGCGATTCGGGATTCAGGGAGAGACACACAGCATCGACGAAAACCGACGGGATTCGAAATATATCGGAGTATATAAAAAAATAAAATAACACACTTCAACTGATGTCAGCAAAAAGTATACTTTAAGAAAACAAAATAAAGTATGGATATCTTAAGTACAATTCAAATTTAAATTTATATTTATATATATATTTTTTTAATTGAGGACATTTGCACCGTATCTAGGGACTCAATTTTAGCACAATGCTGATAAGAACAAATAAACACAAGCATCCCACATCAACACGGTTAGGCCATAATGCATATAAATATATGCATAATTGTTAATATGAGGACTTAATCTATACCTATATCTAGGTGTAAAATCTATAAATATTTGGTTATCAGAACGACATTAATATTGATTGGTGAAATGGCTACGAATTATCATTATCAGTCAGATAAGCCAAAACCAAATGATATTTTGTCAGTGAATCATTTATCAGATTGCCAATCGCTTGACAGTCGTTTGAAAGAGCTTCAATTGAAATGCCGTCGACGAAGGATTATGGGGAAAATAAACGGGACAAGAAGGAGTCCAATTTGACTAGGTAGTTATCGGAAACAATACAATTTGCAAAGTACATAAGACATTTCTGAAACAATACAATGGGAGAGATAACATTATGAAAAACATGAAGTTTCAATATCATAAATTATTTTACATTTACTTGCAGTTCACAAAGAAGTAATGCCAAAAAGGAACTCTGCACGAAAATCCTCGCCTGGATTTTGTTGATTATTGGCATCGTGTGTATTATAGCCCCAGCTATATGTATAATAGTTTGGCTAAGCGGCAAAGATCAAAATGGTGATTTCGACCAGGACACTAACGACGCTAACGAAATAGATGACAATTTCGACCTCATTAGCGGTTTCTCCCAGGCGTTAATTGAAACAGTTGGGTAAATTATATGATAAAGTAAAATCAATCTAACAAATACTATTAACATTTTATACAAAAAGTGTAGACACATTGGATACATTGGTAGAACCAATTGGACAAGGATGTTATGAAATATCCTGCCATATCGAATGTCATTTCAGTCATAATATTTACGAGGAGATAGCTGCTTTAATGAATACCAGGAACTGTGAAGCGTTTAGCACCTTAGTGGCTGCAAATTTAATTGCAGATTGCATTGAAGATAGGTGGATTGATGTGAATTCTACTGTGGTTAAAATTGTGCTCTATAAAAATCAATTGCGGAAGATCAAAAGTGGAGCATTCAATTCGCCAATATTTGCAAAGGTTGTACACATGAATTGGCTCGATATAGAACTAAATGAGATTAGCACTGGAGCCCTGCTCGGACTCTACTCGTTGAGGAAATTGGAGCTTGACTTCAAGGCACGCAACCTAGAAATAACTTTCTTGCAACCCGTTCAGGTAACTCTGACACACCTGAGAATGAATTGCGGCATTTCATTTAACAGCAAGTCGGACATATTCGATAATATCAAATTTGACAAGTTGAAACATCTTGACCTAAGCCACAATACATTTGTTGGCCCGCTTAGTAAACGCATTTTTCGCGGAACTCCAAATATCGCCTATCTCTACTTGAAATACTGCCGGATAACGGCAATTGACGATGATGCACTTGAAGATATAAGTAAAAATCTGATTTTAGTTGATTTAAAGCATAATTTGCTAACACAAATCAATGCCGATTTACTCGAAATCGGAGGTAGCCTTCGACTATTCGAGGTTGAGCCCAATCAGTGGAAATGTAATTGTCAACTGCGATCCCTAATCAAATTTTATAGTGCCCATAAGAGTCTATTTATAAGTACACCGTATTGCCGAAAGCCATTGAATCTATATGGCAAAATGTTTGATGAATTGGAAGATCTGGAGCTAAGCTGCGACTCACAATTTGATTCTGATTCTGATTCTGATTCTCACATCGAACCAACTCCAACGGAAACCACTTCCGAGGAAATTAAACCAATTGAAGTAGAACCAACAAAAGTTATTGATGGACCAGCACTAAAATTCAGCTGCTCACCAGCTATAGATATAGAGAAGTCTTCGGAGAATATAGAAAAACGAGATACGGATAATAACATAGCTCAAAATGTATTTGTATTTGAACCACCCCCTTATGATCTGAAATTAGAATTATTTCCAAATAATAGCGTTCTGGCCTCGATTGATGGATATTTGCCTTCGGATGAACTAAACATTATTTGGTTTACGGAAGACGTGGATAGCTATTCATCTGGTACTTCTAAAATGGATTACAATTGTATGCAATATGAAAGTCCAAATTTAATAATTGATCCACTGAGAACGAGCTATACATATACATTTTGTATGATGTTTAAGGATGATGTGGTTGTATCCCCATTATTTTGTCAGCCGCTTCATGTGCCTATAAGTGAGAGTAGTGAATCAGATGAACTCTGGATCGATGAGACTGAGAAGCAATTTACAATCGGCATGCTTTGCCTGATCTTTTTCATATCCACCGTATTTGGTGCAATCTGTGCGTATCTGGGCATCAAGTCCTTCCCACATCTGCTGGAGGGTTCGAAGAATGTGCTGGTCGTCAAGGAATCGGAAAAAACATGTCACGTATCAACTATAGCTGATTCGAAGTACATGAAATCATCGTTTAAGAACGGTTACATTAACGATAATTCATTTAATATTCGGAACCAGAAGTAAGCGTCTCTTAAACTTATTACACCACACATATTCCTTATCTAAAAGTTCGCTTTCTCAATGCAGGCTCTCCGATGTATCCACGGGACTGGGTGACAGCCAGTTAGCTAGCCCGATTAGTGTTGGCTCCTCATCGACCTATTTTGAGGAATCTTTCCCAAATCTTGATCTGCGTGACATCGACTATGAGATGCCCATGAAGTTCGCAGCTGAAAGATCGAAGCTCAGTGAATGTCTAGAAAGACCCAACTCTCCGCCGCCGTTGCCCAAACGTAATTCGACTTTATCATTGCACAAGGATCAGCCAGTTGAGGCATGTGAAAATCCATGAAATCGCACAAAACTATTTAAAATGGAAAACACTTACCAAATACAAATACCCACAAATGTAGAGGAACTTTATTACATTAATTATTTACTATTTATTTTCGTATATATATGTTGAGTATTGCAGTTTATTAACAGGAAAATAAATCATTTATTGGCCGATCCACTATTTCTACGAATTGTTTGCACTCTGCTCTGAACAGGTCATTAAATATATATTTACCCTTAGCCGGGATGTTGAGTGGAGTACATTTTAATGCTGCTACGTATATTTGTTGTTGCCCAAAAACAGATATACAGCCGAATCTGCTATCAGCTTCGATCACTGTTTTATTAATGGACATGAAAATCAATAAACAAGTATTGCTTATCTCATGCTCGCAAAAATCGAACTACTCCGATTTGATTTAGAGCGTATCGAATAAATAATCGTATATACCAGAATTAAAGAAAGCGTTGTGAATTTTTAAAAATAATATATTTAAATATATATCCTGCAATAAAGCATATATTAATATAAATCAAAAAGTATTTAAGATTGAAGAGTACATTTTTGATAAGTCGCTTTAAAAGCGAATCGAAAAATGTACATTATTATGAATAAATTCGGCTTTCCATCGGATTTCAGCTGTGATCAGAGTATCGCCCAGTCGTTGACAACCCACTGCAAATTCAAATCGGTTTTGATAAGGATAAATCATTAACGCCTGACGATAAAGAGTTAAACGCACAGTTAACAACAGTCAACTTTAGGTGCTCGCGAGGTGAACTTTGCTAAAACTAATGTTTCCTTGTGTTAACCTATGGAAAAGCAAATCAATTATGCCGAATCCTTTGTCAACACATCACACACAATATTTGATAGTCTTCTACTTGTTTCATGTCTGGGTTGTGGCCTGTGATATG
This sequence comes from Drosophila anomalipes, assembly GCA_035041615.1. NCBI lineage: Eukaryota > Metazoa > Arthropoda > Insecta > Diptera > Drosophilidae > Drosophila > Drosophila anomalipes. The sequence continues at coordinate 1,035,989 of JAWNKZ010000041.1, forward strand.
GAGAACCACAGCAGTGCAAGTTTGTTGAACGCAATCAAAAGTAAAGGGTACGATTTACAGCACAGCCATAAAGTATAAATATAACATACATACACATATAATAATAATAATAATATAATATTTATAAATATAAAGTAAAGTCTCAAGTTTCTGCACACAAATAAGCAAGATAAATATGTTTGTGTATGATTGATTCCTTCGAATGTTTTTAAAAATATGTGACAAGTAGCTGTGCGGAAAACTAAATAAATGTTTCCCTTATCGTGACGATAACAGTCTGTCATTATGCTTTCCCTAATGGGTGCTTAATCTAACGATATTGTTATACTTTGATGCCGCAGCTATCATAGTCTTTTGGTTTTGTGCAATGTCCGTCACGCTGTCTGCCGTCCATCCGTCTGTATGAAAGCAACTATCGAAGAGATAGAGACTTGAAACTTGGAACATATATTAGGCTGTGCCCGTGTCAGACAAAGTGTCAAAATTGGGGTGCTACGACCACGAGGCGACTAGGGAATCGATCAAATCACATATCTCCCACAACGGCTACAGGCACCAAATTTGGTTGGAAGGAGATACGCCCATAATCGCCGAAGCCGATATGTCAAAAAGTGGAGACCAATAAATCCGCATATCTCCCACAATTTTAAAGATTTTCACCAAACGTGGAAGGTAACTTGCTGATAACCTCCTTCAATCGATATATACATTTCTAGACCATGCCCTCGGGCATGAAATGCGCATATCTCCCACAATTTGTAAGCTGGAGTCACCAAATTATGAAAGTATGTTACTGATAACTCTCCTTAATGACTGATAAAAGATTGAATGGCCACACCCACTCCACCTCCCCAAACCAATACTATCTATTGGTGTATATCGACAAAACAATCACACAATTTGAAAGCTAGTCATCAAATTTGAAAGTAATACTGCAAATAACAGCACCAAAAAATACAGATAAAACCCCACTCCCACCCCCTAAAACGATAAAAGCCTAAATATTCCACAATTTAAGAGCTACAGTTACCAAATATGGAAGGAAGTTTACTAGAAAACTCTTTCAACACTTCCAACGCCCAATTCCGTCCCAAAAATTCACAAAAGCCCATATCAACCGCAAATTAAAGGGCAAACTTGGAGGGTAGATCGGTATTTCTTGGCTACACCCACCCTGTTCTTTTTGGTACCTGTTATCAGATGATATTATTTATCTGAATTCTGTATTTATTTGAGTTAAGTTTGGATCATGGACATAAAGATGTCGAGGCAACTGAGTCAAAATGCTTTAAGTTCGTGTGTTCTTTTACCTGTCTCAATGGAAAACAGGACGAAATCGCAAATGATATTGCCTTGGCCAATGCATCGGGTGTAAGTATAATATAATATAATATAATAATATTAGTAGTGAAAGTTAATAATATGCAATTTTCAAATAATTTTCTTATTGAACTAGAGCTATCCGTGTACCATCATTCAAGATCTACAACTAATCAACTATGAGTTCGCCAATGGGATTATACCAGTTGGATTCTTATCCACATATATAGATAAAATCGAATCCATTTCTTTGAGCCTCTCAAATGTTGTCGAAATTGAGAACGGTGCATTTGGTGGCGGAATATTCAAATCTATACAACTGTTCAATTTGCGTATTGAGAAATTCGGCAAGAAAATCTTTGAAAATATCTCCAAAGACTTGGAAAAAATCTATATTAAACAGGATAATGTACCCCTGATGAGTGTGTACCCCGAGTTTCTCGACTATCTCAAATTTCAACTTAAATCCCTGACTATGCAAATGAGCATCGATTGTGTCCGCAATGTGACTGAAATGGGTCCGATTCTGGGCGCAGTTGTTTACGTCGATTTGAGTTACAACGACTTTCGGGACCAGTTGGCTTGGTCCACATTCATCAAATTGACCATGGTTGAAACACTGGTGTTGGCCCATTCAAATATCTGCTTCTTACCCAACTATGTTTTTCAAGGTAATATAAAATTAGAAATTATTCAAATTATTATCACAACATTTAATATTTGTGTACAGTTTCTTACTGAGCATAATCGCTGCAATACTAAATATTGTTTGTATTATTATTGAGTACTCTGCAATGATTACAAAAAATTTAATTAATTAAGAACTCAATTCTCGTGAATAACATTTTAATTAATTCATACTAACAATTTGTTGTTGTCTGATTCCGTGTTTTCTGTGCTTTTGTATTTAAATATCCATAAATCATATATTTCTTCTACTTGTTTTGAGATTTAAGTATTAAATTTGATATTTAATTGAATTCAATTCATTGTTTTGTATTTCTTTGTGTCGACTGCCATTAAATAAATAAAATATATACTTATTAAAGTACTGTTTTATGTAGGTATGAAATATTTGACTCTTTTGGATATATCAGATAATAAGCTGAAAACGATATCAATGATGATATTTGGCACTGGATTTTCGGATATTTCGAACTATTTAACAATCGTTGCCAAAGACAATGAATGGCACTGCGACTGTGAGCTGCAAACGCAAATGAGCGAGATCTTCAAATATCAGCAATCACAACTGGACATATTCTGTGTATCGCCGGACGAGTACCGCAATTGGATGGTGTTTGACGTGCGGCTCTGTGAAAACGAAAGCTCGAACCCAGCAATACCTCCTATATATATACCAACATCAGCAACAACACAGATCACACGCATAACAACATCAACAAACACGATGTCCACAACAATGTCTCCAACTTCAACTTCAACAACAAGAATAACAACAACAGCAATAACAATTGGCACACTTACCACAGCTCAGGACATCGAAATAGTGTCACTGGAGTGCGCTCTGCCTATATCAAAGATATTAAATGACAAGAAACAGAATATTCAATGGCCCCAACTATATTTCATTCCCCAATATTATGGGCCCCTAATGGTAAAAGTAACTGTCGAACCGAGTGATAGTTCGAGTACTTTTGGTCTCATTTGGTTCCCAAGCACTACAAAGGAATATTACACGATGGACGTGTCACTGCATGAATATGGCGTGGGTTGTTATTTCACGATGCCAGAGAAGACCATTGTCAAAGACCTAATGCCAAATGTGGCCTACACATTCTGTTTGGTCGATGATCAGCAGAGCACCGTTTCACCTTTCAGTTGCAAGTCGGTTCATATTAGAGGAAATCTGGAGACATCCCACGATGCCAGCTATTCGAAAAGCATGCGTGCTAAAGTAAATGCATTTAACTATGTACATATTATGTGGTACAAGTACAAGTATAATACTATATAGGGATTGGACCACATAATACTTGCCTTTTCCCACACACTTATAATATACATAATAATTAATTTGAATTTAATTATAGGGCATATCGTTGATGGTTCTGGGCGTCGTTGTTTTTCTAATCTTGGGCATATTGTTAATGTTTTTGGTTCTGAGGCGGAAACCACTCTGGTTGAAGGGCAGCAAGCGCATCGTTAAACCCAAATATAGTTCCGGTGAAGTTGTTGTCTTGCCACGCACTAATACCGCAAAGTATTTACGGCAAAGCGAAAAGTTGATCTCACAAAAAAAGCAACGGTTAGTTGATATATACATTGATATCTACATATGTATCTACATCTGACTGACTACCAACTATTGCAAAATTGTTGTAATTACAGCTTTAACTCAGTGATTCGGCGAAGCAACTCAACGGCGAGCTTTGACAGCACTGACAGCTACATCAATCCAAACTTCTATGAGATTATACCGGCTTATTTGACATTCGATAAGATACCGCAAACAGATCCACCCAAACAGCCAGAATATGACATATATGAGATCTGTGAGTTTCGTAAATCTGTCGCTGAGCGGGAGAGTGTGAGGTATGCGCAAATTAAGCCGCGAACAAAGCGTATTTCCAGCGATCCGCTGCCAGCGATTCCTTCCGACTCCTGATGCCAGTTTGGAGCAATTGTAAAACTTGAAAAGCACATATCATTGTTCTGTTCCTCAAATGAGCAATACAAGTATGAGCCCAACATTGTATCTATATAATGAAAAAATATATATATGTTTGCGTTACTTTGTACTTACGCATGGTTTTCAACTATCCAAAGAGATCCTTGAACACTGCTCACAATTCGGACAATTCAATATATGTTTTGTAGTGTATATACAATTTCATATAAAGATAAATTGATACAGTTCCCAATGCTAATCAATATACATATGTACATACATATACGACATAAAAGTAAAAAGCAACAATTTAATTCAAAACTCAATATAAAGCATTTCTTTTTTCCAAAATAAAAATCACTTCTATGAATTCTCCAATTTTATAATTTGTCATAAGAATTTTTAAATTGTTTACTGCACTAATTTTATACTACATACTTATATTTTGGTCTATATGGGTACCATCCATATATAGACACACTTTAAAGTTTAAACCTTATGGAATAGCCGTGATTGTAAATGAGTGGGTGGTTCAGAATAAATCCATTTGGCAACAGCCATACGTAACTTAATTAAATTTAATAAATAATATTCTAAATCGATATATATATAAATATGCTTTTAATTTATGTGTTATGTGAATCGTGATCAAATGGACATTTTGTTCTGTGTGCTGCCTATAGTATAACCTATTTACAAGTGTGCTCCTCGAGTACTTTTGTACATACATCGCATTTAACCTGGCAGCACCAGTGGAATTTGCAATTGCAGCGCTCACGAACGATTATATTTTTGGTGTTGTAGCCCCGGCCGCAGCAAAGGATACCGCAGCCATCGAGCCCCGACGACGATTTGTTACAGACGCGCCCGTGCGTACCTTAAAAACAAAACAAAAATACCCAAAAGCAATTAGCAAAGGAAAATGTTCTCATGAAATAAAATCTACCTGACCACTGCAAGAGACGATTGGTACGGCACCAGTCGGGGCTCTCATCTAAATAAATTAAATCGTGCGCCGTGGGAACCTTAAACTGGCTGTTTTTCACCTGTAGACGACCGCGTTTATTAAGTTTAACTTCAGTAGCCTCTTCATACTTTTCGCGCAAGTAGTCACCTATGAAAATGAAAACCGTTTTAATTATAATTTCTTGTAGGGTCATAATAATATTTCATTATTATGGACTTACCAATCTCTCTGATTGAGGATAATTGCTGCCAACACGTGATCAAACTGCAAGAACCCGACACTCCATGGCACTTGCAAGTAATGCGTGTTTTTTTAATGACGGCCTATTTTAAAAAAAAAAATGAGATACAAAGATTTAATTAACATCGAATTTGTGAAATGGCAAGGATGCCTTTTCCCCAATTGTCTTCTCCCATTTTTAAAATATTTTTATATTATTTTCTAATTCAATTTTGTTTATTTTCTTACCCTTCGGCCTGCTTCATTGTTGTGCAAATTCATAAGACTGCGAGCCTTTAAATTAGTATTCGTTAGTACAGGTGCCTCTCCGCTGACGGCTCGTTGATTCTTGCGCTTGCGTTTACGACGCTTTCCACTATTCTCTCCATTGAAAAGCTTGGAGTTTAAAATTTCCCGATTGATTTTCTCCTGTCATGGGAAGCATATGTTCGTATCATTCGTGTAATTCATAAATATATTATTAGCATCACTCTCACCTGTAATTCAAGCATTTCAGCTTCTTTCAATTTTGAATTGAGAATCTCCTTTGTAATACGCTCCTGCAGCTCCAATAAATCGTCTGGATTAATGCGTGACTCGGTTCCATCGGCACCTCCGCTGGAGTCCTCTTGTCTGGGCGGTGCCAAAGATGAGACTAACGTCGTCGATGGACGAATTGTTGTTGATGTTTTATCAGGATGCAGTTGTTCTTTGTTTTTATTGTTGTTGGCTTTGGGAGGGAGTTCATACAAAACGGATACCGTTGCTTTATTATCTGCCTCATGATCAAATTTAGACTGTTTATTACTTCCAGGAGTCGCCATATCCGACTCCCTAGCCTCCTTCGTACTATTAATAGCTTCCACCTGCTTACGTTTTTGTTGCTGACTCAGTTGCTGTTGCTGTTGTGCTTGACGACGCTCGGGATGGCCGGCACCTCGAGTTCCGCGACGCGTCTCCTTTTCGCGCACATCAATGAAATCTGTTGCAAATCTACAGCAAAACAACAAAACATAAAACAGGTAAAAACGGTTAGGCTAGCTTAAGCAGATTGGCTGCAAATTCTTTTGCACTTTTGCACTTACTTGTATGCATACTCGAGATTGTCACCGCAGCCCCCCCAGGTCCAATCGTCGTGCAACTGCTTGGGTCGAGAGCCCCGCGAGCAGCCGCATGACGTCAGCTGGCCGTCTCGACACGCGCGGGCAATAAAACTGGTAACAGTTGCGGCCGCCAGCGCATGTATAAAAGCCATTTCTGGTGACCCTAAAATAGAGCCAAAATGGAATGTTATTAGAATTGATTATGGGCATTGCATTGAATTAGTTATAAGTAAACTATAAAAACTTATATTTACAAATGTAAACAGACAAAATGGTGTAGCATTCGAATCGGTTATTAATTAATTATTAACAATAATTATTTAAATACTATTTACAAATTTACAAACCGATTATTAATTAAATATTAATATCATTAAATTAAGATATTGTGAAAACGAACAAAATGGAATAGCAGTAGAATCGATAATGGGCATTAATAGCATTCAATTATAGAAATTATAAAATACTATATAAATAATATTTACAAATTGTTTGTAGCTAGTGCTTCTTAAGTCTACCTTAACTCTAGCTAATATTAACAACTTACCCAAACCAGTCATGGGACCAAAAACGGTTACATCATCTGGTGTGCTGCAATTCCAGCGACGATTTTTAAATTGAAATTGGCATTCCTACAAATATAAAATATTATTATTATTATTCACACTACTGCAATCGACTTTATAAAGATTATAAATGGAATTAAAGAATTATCTTCTCAATTCTTTAATTCCATTTTACAAACTCTACTAATCTCAACAAGAAATATAATAATATATCAATTCTAAACAAGAGAGAACAGTGAAGAAACTGACTGATTGGATTGAGCATAAAATAGTTCTATTTCAAAGACACCAAACTTAATATCGGGAAAAGCAATCAAAATAAAACTGTTCCCAAGAATGTAATGAGTAAAAACAATATCTAATGACAAAATTGAACGAGCTTTTGATAGAAACCGAGTGCTGTTCTAGCCAGACTTGGGTCACTAATAGATGAGTCTCAACTTGACTTACTTGGATGGCAGCACGCGCCCCACGACTTATGGCGGGCATAACGCTTGTGTGCAGGGCGCATAGCTTTTTCTGTCCATACGTTAGCCCGTCGAGGGTGTAGCAATTATCTGGATTTAGATCGATAGTCTCTGAATAGGCGATGGGTGTGGGCGTGGTCTCGTTCTCATGCTCACTACTATTTGGCACCATCATGCCGAACTGTTGCATGTTGGCTAGCATAAATTCGCGACCATTGGTTACGCCCGCCGACGTCATAATAATGTCATGGGCAAAGTAATTGCTTGGATTCGCGAGCTTCTCCTGGTCGGAGGGAGCGCCGCCAATATTGCGACGCTTGTGTTGGGAGCGGGTGACGCGCGAGAGGATTTGCAGATCGGGTGCATCGGCTGAGTGCACTTTGAACGAATCGGGTATCTCAATGGAGACGGCAAACCGTTTCGTATTGTTTATGGTCTGGATGATGGGCTCGAAGCGTGGTCGCATAAATTCCGCCTGGCCACGAAACCATTCATCCCGTTCTCGCTGGCGCTGCTGCTCCTCCCGCTGACGCTGGCGAACGCATTTCGGCGAATCGGGATTCCGCAGGCAAGCTGGACGTTTTGTTGTACGCTTGGCGCCCGATGCCGCCGTATCCGGCAGCAGCGTCGGCATCGTTGTCAGCGGCACAGTTTTCGGTGTCGTCGTTGTCGTTGTTGTTGTCGTTGTTGTCGTCGTCGTTGTCGACTGATCATCACTTAGCAGATGCACATCGAATTTGCCACGCTCTTTGGAAATGGAGTCACCAATTGATTCCTCTTCGTTGTGATAGTAGCCACCGAATGGCCTTTGACCCGGAGTATGTGCACCCAGCGGTACTTTGCGTGTAGGCGGCGCAATTGGTGCCGCATATTGAAGCACCGGTCTTTGGGGACGCTTCACCGATTGCTTCTCCTTTTGCAGACTGGGGAATTTCACGAATTTCGACTCGAAATTGTTATCGCTCTTGGTCATGTTGTGCAGGAACAGGATGTGCTTCTTAAGATCATCGATATTCGATGTGGGATCGGGAGGTGGTGTTGTGCTTGTGTATACGGCTGCTGTTGTACTCCGCCGTTTCGCTGCCGTTGCGAACGCAGATCGCGTTGGACTTGGAGGACTCGCTGCGACGGGCGATTTATTCGAGACGGGCCAGCGGAGTTCCGGCGATGCATTCTTCAGGGCCATGGGCACGATAAATTTGCGATCCTCATCGGTGAGACTGGCTGGCAGACCGTTCTCATCGGTATCTTCGTCGAGGAGTATTATTTGCTTCTGGTCCATCTCCTCCTGAATGGGATGAATGCGCCGTGCCTGGGCACTGGGCGTCTCCAGTCTTTTGGTGAGATCGGCCTTAACATACCCGGTCTCCGAATCACGCAAGTCCACCGGCTTGATGAAGGTGCCCAGCTTGCGCAGCCCCTCCTGATGCATATAGGCCTGTTCATCTTTGGTGATGTTCAGTGGTATGCTCGTATTCGACAGCTGCTCCTCATGTGCTCCAAATTCAATAAACGGCGATCTTAGTCCCAAGCAGCTGCAAAAAAATAGGAAGACAACATTTAAATGAAATCAATGCAGTCATCAAATACCTCTTTATTTGTGTAATTTTAGAATTTAAAAATATCAAATTAAATGATTAATTAAAAGTGAATAATAAAATTAAAATTTTATTTGAAAAAAAAAAAACAATAAATAAATTACGTAATTAATCTAGGGATATTTAAATGTAAAATAGACAAATAATTATTTGGATTGGGGAAACCGACAAACGAAATCCAATCAGACCAAAAATTTAAATAAAAAGAAGAATGTGTTGACTGTTGACAGTTGACTGCTGAAAATACTATGATTTATATATATATATATATAGCCGACAACAAATTACGGATTCCAGACATGAGCCAATGTATTGGGCATAGCTCAGATTTATTGGCCAATTCGGCAATTGGTCAATACCGTCTCCGATACACATTTGCAGTCTTAACAATTTGAAAAAAGGGTATAATTATATGTAATCTAGAAAATGATGTAGGATATAATATAGAAGCTTATAAGGCTGTATGCTTAAAATTCCAAGCTATTCTAATTTTTGTTCTTCTGTTTTAACCTATTTAAACTACTAACACTTCGAGTACGAAAAAATCTCTCAAACTTCTTTAAGTACTGCCAGTAATAATTTAAACCGTTTGGACCATCGAAATTAAATTTATTCGTATCATAAAATACCACATTTTGCCCCCCTCCAGGGTCCAGGACATGTGTCCTTTTGTCATATTTAATCTGGCCTTCGTTAATACTGGCTTTGAACTCAATTTCTTCCAAACCAATCGATCACCACCTGATAACATTTATTGAACACGATCTTGCAATATTTGTAACTTTAAATCAAATAGAGTTTTAGAAGTCGTTGCATTTTTATCAAGTGTGTTAATTTTTTGCTGTTGGTGTTTTAGCATGGTTTGTTGTAGTTTTTTTTTTTCTAACTTTAACATCAATTGCCGATGCCGATCGACTTAATTTAATTGATATTTTTCTGTTGTTCATTCGAGTATCCTGGTAAGAACGGGTTTTAGACAGCACCTCAGGCTAGAGTGTTTTTCCTTTCCCATTCCAAATTGTTGTATGCAACTCATCTTTTTCTACCCATAAAATATTAAATAAATGTGTACACTTTATTATCCCATTCAAAGAAGTTCCAAATAACGCCCTACTTACATTTCCGAAGGCTCGAAAGTGACTGCCTTTAATCGAATTTCACACCCAAAACTAGCTCAAAAAACACAAATATGCAAAAACAAAAATGTTGGGAAACAAAACTAACGGAACTTTCACTCCAATGCAAATCTTAACTGTGTAAGAAGAAGAAGCAAGGCAAACCAGGTCCAGTTAGGCTTGGAATTTCGCAGATTGTATCGTCACGCAGTAAGCCAAGGCGAAGGACCCGAATACTTATTATAAGGGTGGGAATTTGAAAATGCTGTCTGAAAAATACGTCGGAGATAGCTGAGATTTCTAATGTCGCTTGATAGTGCTAACCAATATTGGAAAACAACCGCTATGTTTTGTATGACGCAAATTGCGTCGATTATGTAACCGATGTGTTGAGTGATTGGTAAGGTAAAATGGAACACAACACAAAAGCTGCATTTTCCCTCGAAAAACATAATGTTCGATTAAACGGGTTTGTCAAGTTGCTGTTGAGACATCATCAAAGAACAGTTACAGCTGTTTCAACACATAACACATATATAGTTTTTGGTGGGGGGGGAGGGGGTGGGGGTTTTGACATTCAATCTATGGGACATGTATATTTGTCTTTTTTGTTTTTGTTTTTATTATTTTTTTTTTTTTTTCAGCGAGGTTGCTATCAAATTTGTCAAAGTAGGGCAGCGATTTCTCGATTTGGAAAGTGCATCATGGTATAAATAGCGAGAGACACTCCAACGAAGTCAACAGTTCAATATTTTCATCGAAGCCCACAAGCAGAGCAGAGCAGCAATCAATGAACCCCAGAAGTGCGATATACATTCTGGCCATATGCGCCAGCATCAGCGTGGCTCTTGGCATAAACGCATTGGGCAACGCTCCCGAAGGAGATTACACCTATGGCAGCAAGCTGCCGACGAGTACACTGATCGCCCGTGAGACAATCAGCAGCAGCAAAACCTTGCTCCAGACGACGAGCAGAACATATACGCTGGTGCAGACGGGCACACCGAAGAACATCGACTATATCAATATCAGATCTCTGAAAAAGAGACGTGGCGCCACAGTGGAAATCGAGGCTGGTGGTGTTGGCACCCAGCTACTCACAGTTAGATTCACCTCAAAGCGCAGCGGCGGCATTCATTCCGTAATTGAAGTATGGGGTACATAAATGGTGCCTTGAAATAAATATTTAACATTATTGAACCGAGCATAAAAAGCATTTGTTTGTTGTGTTTCGCATAACACAGCTTAAATAGGCAAAATCAAGTATAGATTGTTTTTAGCAAGCAGACAACAGCATTTAAATACTTTTTGCTTTTCTCGATTATCGATAAAACGATTTAAACTTGATCTGCCTACGGTATACGAGAAGTTAAATTCCATATTGGAAGTCTCTGTTCTTCGGCTCTGACTTATACTGATCACGAATTTATATACACATACATATAAAAATATGTATATATATATTTATATACATTACTTCTGCCAGTTTCGTTGCACAACTTTATTATACGCTTCGCTTTGCTTTCAAAAAACCACAACACTTCAAGTGAAACAACACTTGGCCTTATTTATTTATTTTCCATAAATTTCAACACGAAATATTAGTCCGTAGTTATACTGCGATTGTAGCTTGATGTGGACAAAGTTAAAACCAGGGCCTCCAGAATAAATCGTAGCATGGCCTCCCGTGTTGTTTGTCACCTGGTCGAACGCTCGGATTCCCGTAATGATGCGCCCATTACCGATACCCTAAAGTGTAAGGTGTGCGGAAACTGTATTATATATATTTTGATCTTGTTAGCGATGTTCTTGCAGCTTTTTGTCTGCTTTACAAGATGCTTTATGCTGAATGATAGATGTGAACAATGGTCTAGCTTTTTAAAATCCCCTCAGATATTGTAAAAATGTTGCCTAATTGAACAGCTCAGGACCGATATGATATATATTTAATGGTAAGTGGATGCGTTGCGGCTTTATTGCCGCGGAAAGAGAGGAGAAGGTAGCCGACAAAAGGCAGATTGGTAGGCCTAATAAAAATGCCATCAACTTCCAGTTAAGGTGGCACTTAAACAAAATTTCCCATATACTCGGCGACTTATTTCATTAGGTCGCCTTAACGGCCTAGCTAGCTGTAGGCCACAAAATGATCTGAAATGCTTTTAGGCACTTTACGCTTTAGTGGAAATTATCACAGCAAAACTAACATTTATCTTTACAAAAAAACAAATGTATCAAAATGTATTCAATTGTCTTAAAATTCTAGATTCCTAAGCTTTGCAACTAAACCGGTTGAAAAGATGCATACTGCTTTTCCGCAGAGCTCACTTACTTGAAGCTAGTTCTCTATAAGAGGATATTCCGAGAGGAATCATAATTTGCCAGTAATTTAACAGTTAAACAGTTAAAATAAATGTACTACAAATTCAGAACGAAATATACAATATATAAATAAAGTTAATCAGCATGTGCTAAACGTGAAAACAAAAAACATAAAAACCTCAACGATTATCGTCAAAAACAGACAAACAAACGAATGAATGAATGGACGGACGGACAGACACACGGACGGACAGACAGACGGACGGACAGACAGACGGACAGACGGACAGACGAGCATGTGGCTAGGCTATATTTACTGGATACGTATAAAATGAACACATATATAAGTATATAGATGTTTTCTTTCCTAACAACTCGATGATGATGATGATGCTGGTGATGATGATGGTGATGATGATGGTGATGATGATGGTGGTGATGATGCAAAAGCATATTTAATAAACGCACAGTTGCCACATTTGTTGGCATTAATAAATATTATAGATGATGTCGCCGAGGAGCTGCTTACATTTGTTGGATATTTGATTTCATCTTCCACATATTTCTCTGGCGAGGAGCCCTGGACAACGTTCTCAGCGTGCAACAATTGCGCCGAATTCGAAATGTTGCCCCATGTACTGGATACGGAGAGAGCAGGTGCCACAAACCAGATGAAGAACACCAAAGGGAAGATCGCAACAACAGTTTGAAGCATTTCCAGAAATATTCTCAACAATTTCTCGAGTGTCCTTGGAGAGTGACGATGATGGGGTATATTAATATATATAAATATATATACTTATATGTGTTGCGTCTGCTAATTATTACGAGTGTTATCAGTTCAATTCCGTAGTGTTCTCAACATGTGTTTCTAGTTGCACTATATATATAATAGTGTAGAAAGAGATCTTCGATTGTATTATTCAGTATACGCTTTGAATACAGCTCGGACAGCCGCTCCTCATAAATACAGATTTTCAACTAATTCATGGCGTTGGACGAGGGGTTCTTTTTACTTTTGTTTTTCATTTGAGATGGCACTCGAAAACAGCGAGAACAGAACAGAACAGAACAGATTATATTTTTACTTATACGAAGAAATACTCAATGTACTCTCATCATCACAGCTTGGTGAGTCAAAGTCTGAGCCAAAGTATTGCTCAAAGCCTTATCAATATGGAGACGAGTACGTCAGCGATCCGGAATTAAACATAAAACAAGAAATCACCTCACCCCGAAGATTATATACCCTTCCTTTGTCGACAAGCGGAGTTAATTTTGGAGCAGAGTTCTACAAATAGTATTATCTATTTTGTACGTTTACAATAAATTGTACTTATTTGTTTACTAATTATTCCGATGACAGCTATTTAATGTGTATCAAGTTTCAGCAAGATAGCCTTATATATACCAAATAGATAGGACAAATATATGGACATGGCTGACCATGAATATATATATATATAAGCTTTATGGGGTTGAAGACATCGTCTCCATCAAAGCGTTACAAACTCCACGACAAAATGATAATGCTCCCCAACAAATAATAAAATATACGTCTTGGGCAGGCCGGAAATGGAACACCCTTGAAATCTATAACACTCAATTCACAAATGTTTGACTGATAATTATAGAACTATAAAGAGACTATAAGCCACTCCTCCTCCGATCTGATCAAATAGTTATATTTTTATATGCCACATGCGAAATGCCATTTTTAACGCGTTTAACAATCGAGTAGCACCCTTAGTAAGAGTATTATTTACACATATTGTCGCTTCTTCTCTTATACTGCAAGCACAATTAATCTTTAATTGAAATCTAATTCGCAACTAACAAAAAATGCGTTCAATTTGAATAGTATTCATTTAGAGAACAAAGCAAGAAACCAATTTTCTACGTAGAATAAAAACATGGATTGCCGAATTTAAATATTGATCTATCGATTGACATCAAAAAGCTATTTCTGTTCAAAATCGGTGCAGCTTTCACAAATCCAATAAGCTAATCACACAGCGCCATCTTGCGGCACGCATGCGAACTTTGCAAAAATGTTAAACGATTTTCACCTAGGCAAAATCAGCATCAGTTATCAGCATCAGCATCAGACGCCGCTGTTAGTTGATAAAATAATAAATATATGGTTACACAAACAAATAAATTAAGAATGAATTGTAAAGAATTGTTTGTCAATTACAATGTCTAAAAGGCATATGAAGAGTAAATGCAAAGCAAATAACAAATTGGGCCATTTCTCAAACAAACTTAATCTTTTGTGATTTCCAAATAACCCAATTCGTTGGATAACAAAATATTTAATTCCGGAGTACCACAAGGAAGTCACCTTGGCGCCCCTTGTTATTCACGTTATTTATAAATGACCTTAAGTCTATAATAAGTTACTCTCAGGTGTCGACAATGTAAAAGTTTACCTGTCGTCTGCTGACTCTTTTTCAGGATAAGGGCTACGAACTGATTTAGATAGTTTTCAAAGCAGGTGTCGAGTAAATTTATTAAAACTTAATTGAGATAAATCCAAATTAATGTAAGCTAGCAAACAATTTTCTTCACTATTTTCTTCTCCTGCTAATCAAACCGTTGGTGTCCTGGGTTTCATCAAAGGAATTTAATGATCCCTATATTAAAAGAAAACACTTCAAAACACTTCCTTTGGATCGTAGAGCAATAGTTGGTGTGATCTTGTTAAATAAACTAATCAGCCAATTTAATTTTGCAGTTCAGATCATAAATACAAGGAATTGTCTACCCTTTTCTCTCCAAACTTATACTTCGAACTATGCTTTCCATAACCCATTTCGGATGTTATGCTCAAATTATATAATAAGAAAACATCTTGTTTACCTCGAAATCGAGTACAGTCAATGCGACTTCTTGTTGCCTTAAATACTAGTCATTTAAAATATTATTAATTAAATATAATAAACTTGAAAATGGTATTTGAATACCTTCCAATTTTGATTTTCGCACATTTTTAAATTGAATTTTCAGTACAAATCACCTTTTGGAGGTTTGAACTCAATCAACTTTTCTTCTCTCACTCAGCTCAACTGCTTTAGCTGCTAATAAAGATTGTCCTGGGTTATATAAAATTGTAGTAAAAATCAGCATTTTACTGCATTATTTATAAAAACAATTCAAGTGGCAGAAGACTCTTAAAAAAGGCCAAATAAAGAAAACCATAATTTTATTCAACGTTTCCAACTAATTTTAATTCAATAAAAATGTAAATCAAAAAATTAAATTTTATGAAAGCGGAAGAAAATTAACAAAAAATAATAGCACCATTTTTCAAATTAGCACTCATAAATATGAAAATTATAAATAAATAAACGACTTCTATTAAGTGGGTATTATTATTATTTTTTTTCTACTTTTTGACACTTTTCCCTTCAAATAAAAAGATATATATATGTATAGTAGTAGTAGCGGTGCTAACTTAAATTTATAGGTGGAGCACTAAACAATATATTAAAAATCAACGTTGAATAAAATTGTAAGACACACGATTATATTTTTTGATTACCGCCGAAAATATGATTTCTTGATCGCTTGCCCGTAGGCCTAAAGCGATTATATACTGTTTGATTGACACAGATCTTTTGATCGTTCCTTTTGTTCGATCATTTGTGTCGTCGGCACAAACACGATGCGAACAATCACATAACAAATCCGAGCACTTTTCGTGTGAGAAGAAATAGCTTAATTGATTGGTTCTTAGAGGGGATGATCATGATCATGATCATGATCTCTCAGCTTTCTCAGCTCTCTGATATGTGGTGCATTAATCTAAATTAAATAAATGTGGTATACTTACATCCATGTTGGCACACCTTGCAAGCCAGATGCCGCAACGCGACCTGCTGATGCCGAAAGCAGCAGAAAAGTCATTATTATTGTGCAGTAGAGAAAATGCTTTCTCTCTAGAACTGACATTGTTCAAGTCGGATAATGGATAATGGACGACTGATTAAAAATGGCAATATTACAGTTCTTATAGACTCTCTTTTTTCCTCAATGACTGGGACTGGATCCGGCGGCGTCGCTTAATGCTGCAAGTTATATGGCAAGTTCTTTTATCATAGGCATCCGTGGGCGTTGATCAATATTAGTTTTTAACATTTTCGTTCGATTTGTTTTTCTTTAAGGATTAGTTGGAAACATTTTTGATTTTTCATTCGTTTAACTTCTCGCAACACACAATTGAAGACAACTGCAAAAAAAACACACATATTAATTTCAATGATTTTTTTTGCTTACAAATGTGTATTTTTTGTCATATTTTCTTTTATTTTGTTATTCCACTTCACTAGGTATGTAAAATACGGGGAATATTAAAAAAACAAATTACATATTTCACAGTATTTCCTTATGCACCTGCCGAAGGAGCATCTTTTGGAAGAATTGATCGCAGCTGTTTTGGAAAAATTGTGGCAACTCTATTAAACAGTATTTATTTCCATGTTTTATTGATGATTTAAATACATTTTTAAATTTACCAATGTTTTTCTATAAAATGGTTTTAACGTTTTCCATCACATTTCAAATTTTCACTACAAATTGAGAGAGTTGCCACATTGTTCGTATTCATAAGAGTATATTTTATGAGTTTTTGTGCTGCATAAAAAGGGAAATTTATGGATAACCCATGAATATTTACAATTTACCAACGAATTGCTTATCTTTTAATTGGCCCGCTTTTTAATTAATTTTCTATCTAAAATACAAATCAGTATTTCCCATGCTCCTCACACACACACGCACACACTATGTGTGTACACATTTTAATAATCCTTTTACCCACACACACACACACACACAGGCGACCTGCGTATATATATGTATATACATATATATGTGTATATGGGTTCATATGTATATGTGTGTGTGTAATCTTTTGTTCAAAAAACACCGCGACTAATGCATTATGAGAAATCTGCGCAACAAACGTAAATATGTATGTATGAGTGTACATACATTCACCCATCCATACATACAAATAAAATCCTTTCGCTTGCCACAATCAAATGCTCAGGGGAACACACACAGACACCCCTGTTTTCAACACAGACACGCACACACACACACACGCACGTACATATATAAATATGTAAATTTATTGTGGTAACAAATTACAGAAATACGCATGAACATAACTATGTATGAGTGTATGCATGTATATGTGTAAAGGTTTTGTTACCATTATTTGTAATTGGTTATGGGACTGATTTGACACACATGCACGACATACAAATTTATATATGTGTGTGTATATGTTAGGTGCTGCTGCTCCATATATCTCAATACATACATGTGAGTGTGCATGTGTATTTATGTTGTACACTTGTGTGTGTGTGTGTGTTTTAACTAACTGCACGACTTGTTTACGGGAAGAAGAAGAGATGCGTGCCTTTTCAAAACATGTATACACACACACACACTACATGCTCACATACATATACGAAAACCATTCTTAAGCTGTCTGCTGTAAGAGCGGTAAACATACATATACACACACATGTATATACACAGCTCCTTACACACACACACACACACGGAATGTAAAATTTGTTTGTAAATATGTATATTTTGTTGATATGTATTTTATGTTGATATCTCACATATTTTTATGTGTGTCTTACATTTGTTTATATGTAATTATATAGATATTTATTTATTGCATTCGACACTGGCACAAATTCATCAATTAGTTACACACAAATACATACACACACACATACTACATGCATTTATTTCAAATCAAATTCATCGCGTTGTATTTATGTATTTATGTATGTGTGTGTGCGCGTCTGTTTGTATATGTTAATCACACAACGTACAGAAAACGCATCCAAAAGAAATAAAGAAGCGCGCTGTGTTTGACGATGAACGGAAAATTGTAAATAACTGCAGAACTTGTTTGCCATTGAAGTCTTTCGTGGTGAGTTGTTAATAACTGAACAACAACACGCATATCGATTCTTGCGATAGTTGTAAGCGATAACTTTGATATCTTTTTAACTTGGTGGCAACTCCAGCTGTTGCGGCACCTTACTCATGTTGAGCAACATCTATATGATTCTTTTTTTCTCTCATATCGTTTCTTATTGTAGCTTAGCATCATGTTGCCAATTCAAAAAGTTGTTTTAATATTTAATTTTCTTTTAACTACTTAAATATATGTAAATACAAATAGCATTTCGACTCCATTATTTCTAAGCCCATACGGCTAAAACTTATTTTTATTTCTTGATCAAACTCATATCTACCCTTCATTAACAACCGCTATCGGTTTATGTTAGTCAGCTTAGTGCGTCATCGCTAACGATATTTTATTGAGCGACACGAGCGATAACTTTTACAACTGCTCAACTGCAACGATATTATTTTTCGATTTCTACTACTCTCCCAATTCCATATTCCCGGAAAACATTTGTCTATATTAATTACTCTTTGTCATTCATTCATTCGTTTATATTATAAAAAATTAAGGAACGGTTTAATTTAAATAAACAAGTATTATATTATAAGACGTAACCAACCTTTATATATTTTTAATGTAATCAATAATCGTCCTAATTACCTTTTTTAATATTTGCAGTGTTAAATGTTGGCTAATCTAACCGAAAATCTAATAGGATTGTCTTCTGCAAGCCAAAAATAAATTAACAGTCCAAATTTCAGCTTACTACGAATATCCGTAATATCGATAACAACTGAAGTATGTATTAAAATAAATATAATACCTTGAGGGCGAATAAAAAAATTTGCTTAAAAAAGTGCACATTTCTTATAGATATACTTGCATAATTAGGTTATGCCATAACTCCCTTGTTAATATTCATGTTATAGCTGATTTGAAAGCACTTGATGCCTCTTTCTGACTGAATAAATA
This sequence comes from Drosophila anomalipes, assembly GCA_035041615.1. Lineage (NCBI taxonomy): Eukaryota > Metazoa > Arthropoda > Insecta > Diptera > Drosophilidae > Drosophila > Drosophila anomalipes. Next base: position 1,055,208 of record JAWNKZ010000041.1, read on the forward strand.
TAAATCAAATAAAATAATAAATAACTACTTTTCAGTTCTTGTTCCATTTCATATTGGACCATGCCAAAGGTGCCTTCACAGCTTAATACGTCATTTTGGTTTTGACAATTTTGTCGGGCTCAAATCGTGTTTACATTCATGCAAACCTGTTGCTCACGCTCAACTCAAACCTGATCTTGTCAACAGGCATACACACACATACGCAAATATATCCATTCACATGCACACACTTACTGTTATGTACAGTCAGTTATACATACAAGAATAGATGGGTGTGTGCGTGCGAGTGTGTGCATGTGTGTGTGTGTGAAGTTGAAGTTGGTCGTTCTTGGTATCAGTTCATTTTCAATTTTCGGTTCGAGACGTTGTGTGCGTGTGCGTACGGATTGTAATAACATACATACTTGTTTACATTAACACATACATCTGTACGTATCTATAATATACGCATACATATGCAGAAATTGTGCACACACAAATACATTCACATGTGTATGCATTTAAATTGCCATTGTTTCATTTTAACACACACATTCATACATATAAAAAAGACATTGTGTTTATTAATCCTAAGTGCATAGAAAATTAATTGTATATGTGTATTATTAAGGGAAATAAAAGAAGGCTGAGCATTAAATAAAAAAAGTGTGCTGATTTCCCTTTTTTTGGTTTGTAAAAGAAATACTTGTGCTTATTAATACTAATACAAATGTATGTGCGCATGTGGGTGTGTACTTGTCCGCTGCAGAATAAACATAAATGCGTTATAATCTACGAATGTTAATGTTAACATACACACATATGCACATACATACATAAATAACATGCATACATGCATACATATATGCATATGCTTTACTCTCTCTCCACTGCGTATATATGTATTTATGGATATGTATTAAGAAACCTATTTAACACACACGCACACACACACGTGTATTTGGTTTGTCCATACATACATACATACATGCATACTTATGCAGATTAAAACCTAGTTATGTATTCGAATTTGTATCCAAATTAAATAAAAGTGACTACGTATGACAAATATATACATACATTTGTATGTGTGATCACAGAAACTTATATGTATATTAAGAGTGACTGTAAATAAGGAGTCATACACACACACACGCCCATCTACATTTTTTCCTCATATATACGATAAAGTATTTGCTATCGACACACGCACATACATATGCATGTAAAAGGACGGACCAGCATATTAAATAATTTATGTTAGTAGTTGTGTGTTTGCATGTGTGTGTGCTAATAATGCAATTGCATTCAGTGCGAATGATCTGGATCCGAAATAACATTAAGAGTCTAGTTCACATAGCTTATATGAAAATCAGCTGTGGCATTTTTCTAAGGCACTTTTTCATCCCCACATCGATGGCAAAAAGTGAGAGTGATTTGGTGGAGAGCAGTGCCAGAAGTACCCGATACCCTGTAATTCGATTAAAACAGAAACATATTTATAAAAAATATTTGTATTTCAGTTAACATCTCAAATTAAAAAGAAGCTACTTCAAATGTATTCCTTCTTGTGAGAGGGGACTAATCAGTGCTTTCTGTGCCTTGTGATCAAATTAAAAAAGAATGCCATATTTCACAAAATACCAGAGACAGCTATAAATCTATATCAAAATGAGCAGCAGCGCTTCGATGGACAACACTTGCGATCAGGACTACACCGAGTTTCTCAACGAATACCTTTTGCAGACGAATCTGCCCGGCAACGAGCCGGAAACCCATTATGAAGGTGGGTCTTGATTATTTCATTATATTTCTATTCGACACCCATGCCAATAATTATTGTAAGTACAACTATGCCTGGCAATAAAGACAGACATATTTGTATTTAATACCACACCTAATGTGCACAGTGGCCAAATATGGCTTGCTAAATGCGAATCAGGTTTTCTTTTCTGTTCAGAACAATAGATGTAGATAGGCTTATAATTATAGAAGTACTTATAAATAACAACAAACGAAATGATAAACAAATAAATAAACATAGGCAAATTTTATATTTTATTCGTTGACCAAAAAATAAGTTAAGTACACAAATAAAAAGACTTCTTTCTTAACAAATTTTAATATGTTATAGATTGGCTTATAATTAAATAATTAATTATAAATACAATAACTGAAATGATAGTTAGAAATAAAGTAAATTTCATAGACTTCATAGCTAAAGTATTATAAACAAAGACCAGAAATTAGATGAAATAAACAAATAAAAAGTAATCCTTTAACTGACTTTAATATCGAAATGCTTATGTTTTACAGATGGCGAAATGGAAGCCGAATGGTTAATTTCAGCTGGTTATCCCGAATTGACAAAGCCCTTCGAGCGGGTAAGTAGCTGGAGTTATGTTAAATATCAATAATATTATAATCGATGTCATTTTCTAGGGCATTGAGCTGCGCTCCACGGTGCTGGAGCCAGTTCTGGCGACACTCTCGAGGCCCCATGCTGAGGCGATCAAGCAAAGGGTTCGAGCACTCAATCATACTGTGAGAGGACGCACCAAGAATCGCTCGAAACGCAAGCCCGACATACGTGATGTATTTCGCGACTTTGATGTATGTAGCTCTAACTGTAATTGAGACTTGTTTGTTGTTAATTAATGTGCATTTAATGTGCAAACAGGAGTCAAGCACGGGCACTCGATCCCGCAGCGCAACGCCAGACTCACTGGATTCGGTGCACGGTGACGATGTCTGGGGCAATCCCTCAATGTAAGTTTGCTTCGAGTTCTCCTTATTGACTAATTTATACTCTTCATTTTTGCAGTCCGAGTTTCGTGAGCATATCGACGGATCACAGTGCGGCCAACTATAACAATGCCGGCGGCTATCCAACGCTGAGCAAACATCTGAAGCAGAAGATACGGCGTACGCCGAGTGCTCCACTCAAATCGGCGACGTCCACGGATATATTTCGTGGGTCGCAGGTGCGTTGCGATATACCCATGTACTCATCGGAGGGCATCGAGCTGCTTGGCTTCTCAAAGATTGGCACACTGCACATGCCGCCGCGCAATCGTTCCGGCTCGGATCCGTCGTGTTCGATTGGCCGGGTCTGTGGCCAAAATATGCAGGATTCGCAGAGTGAGAATAATACGTCATCGGGTGACTCCAGCGATGAGTACCTACCAAATACGGCTCGCATCTCAACGACGCTCGCATCGTCCCCTGAAAAGATATTACACAAAATGAACCTGGAGACGCCGCAGCAGCATCATCATCAGCAGAAGCAGCAGCAGAAAATGGGCAACTCCTCGCCTTCGTCGCGAGACGGCATCAGCTTTGAGAGCATGTGCCGAGAAAATTCTAGTCAGGATGATGGCGGCATTGACACCGTGGACAGCAACGTTCTAGGAATACAACAGGAATACAACAACAGCAACTCCGACATAAATACCATAAATGAGACAGATTTGAAGCGCTTGCAGCCGATCTTCTGGCTGGAACTGGCCACCATATTCGATCGCAATCAGGTGCTGTTGGACAAACGGAAACCGTTCAAGCGGCGTCGCAAGGAGGAAGGCAGCCTCTTCGGGGTGTCGCTGAATGCGCTAATTCGCCGCGATCAGCAACTGTCCGGCATGGACTCGACGCTGGTGCCCCAGTTTCTGGAGGGTCTGCTCGAGGAGCTCTCGAAGCGGGGCACACGAGAAGAGGGCATTCTGCGTGTAGCTGGACAAAAACACAAGGTTGAGCGAAAGATCTGATCCTGTTTTAATTACCATTTATTAACGATTCTTTTTTTTCAATTGCAGACTGAATTAATTTACAACGAATTAGAATCAAGTTTTTATCAAAAGCCCGAAAAATTCGCCCAATTGCTGAGCAGCGCGAGCGTTCACGAGCTGAGTGCGCTGCTAAAGCGTTGGCTGCGCGAACTGCCCCAGCCACTGCTGACCAGCGAGCTCATCCAGCTCTTCTATCAGTGTCACACACTGCCGCCAACGGATCAGATGCGTGCCTTATCCATATTGTGTCAGATGCTGCCGCACGAGAATCGCAACACTCTGCGCTCGATATTACGCTTCCTCAACTCGATTATCGACCTGAAGGATATTAACAAAATGAATTTGCATAATGTGTCCACGATCATTGCACCCTCGTTCTTTCCGCCACGCTATATCCATCCGATCGATAAGAATAGCATCGAGGAGCAGGTCAAAATGGCCGCATTATGTTGTCGCCTCACAAACGTGCTAATCACCAGAAGCGAGAGTCTCTTTCAGGTGCCCGACAATTTGATCACAGAATCACGCAATCAAACAGCGCGACAGGTATTTATTTTCTTATTTATGTATTTGTAATTATAATTTATATTTATATTCATATATTTATATTATTTTATGTTTCTATTTGAATTTAAATTTACTTTTATATTTATGTTTATATTTTTTATTTGTATTTTATTTGTATATTTATATTTATATTCATATATTTATATTTATGTTTGTATTTGCAATTAAATTTATTTTTATATTTATATTTTGTATTGATATTTATATTCATATATTTATATTTTACGTTTATATTTATATTTGTTTTTATATATATATTCATATATTTAAAATTTATTTATATATTTCTATTTATATCAATATTTTCATTTATATTTATTTTTATATTTATGTTTATATTTGTATTTTCTATTTATATTCATTTTATTCATATTCATTATATTTCATATTTATATCTTTGTTTATATTTATTTGTTTTGTATATTTGTTTATATTTATTTTCATATATTTATTTTTATATTTATATTTATTTTTATACTCTTCTCTCCTCCATTTTCAGGGCAAACGCGGACACCGGCGACCAAATAAGCCATCTATATTCAATGCGAGGATCGTAGTGCCGGGAACTTCGGGTATTTCGAGTCCTAGAAATAGTGCCGAAAGCAACGAACACAGAAATGTCACAACTATTGCACGCAGTCCATCCTTCAATCCAAGTCATGTGCACCGCTTCGTAGTCTAAGGCCAATGCGTGCTATTTCTATTTTTGATTTTTCTACAATTTCACTAATGTGTATCATATCTCGTTGTGCTTGCATTAGTAATTATACAAAAATTTGATGAAAACGTTTCAGTAAATAATGCGTACTAAAAACACACAATTTAAATACAATTTTGGCCCAGACATCGTTTACTTTCTATTGTTAACTCTAATTGTCACGAAAATTATTCACTTTTGTATGTACAAAATAATTATGGATACTATGTTGTTATGCGAATTGTATTATTTTTTCTAAAACTGTTAAAAGGGTGGGGAAGCAATAAAAAACACAAACCATTTGACTTGATTGCATTTTACAAATCAATAAACATATGCAGAGGTATATATAAATTTGATAAAGTTGATTGGTTCTTCTCTTTAAAGTATTAAGTTATTATTCTTTTACTTCCATCATTAAAAAACTGTCGGAGTTTGATTTGCTTCTCAGACGTGAAATCTTACGCCGTAGTCGATCTTTTTGAGCATCATTCGCTGGTCATGGATATCCGGGTTTAGAAGTAAAAAAAAAAAAAAAAACAAACAATTCAGAAGTAATAACAAATAAATTGATTACAATTTGGAAGTGACTTAAACTATATATATATATTTGTATATCATAATTACTTAAGCGAAAACATTTACAATTAGTCCCCAGACATTTATATAACAGTGCTTAATAATCTTGTACATAAACGAATACATAAAACATTTCAAATGGGTGGAATTAAGCTATGGTATATAGATATAATTTCGTATATTGAATAGATATAGGTGTACGGATTAGCCATGCAAACGAGAATCATAATCTGTGGTATCTGTGGCATGTGGCTTGCTGTTGTTAACCATGCTCTTGTTGAACTCCACCAGGCGTGGCTTCTCCTGCGACACGGCTGCTGCCGCCTGATTTTTGGGGCCAACCATAAAATAGGTGCGTACTCGAGGCTTCTCCGGCTTCATCGTTCTATCCTGCAATTTAATATTTCCCAGCGTCTTGTTGCTGTTGTTGTTGTTGTTGTTCAGCATGGAGTGCTTTGGCTTCATTTGCCACTTGGTTACATTCGGGCGGAGCCTAGCCGGTATCATGTGGGACTTGAGCTCCAGTTCCTTGGTATTGAACACCTCACAGTCCACCTGCATCATCATGATATCGCCATTATTCGATGGATCAGCTGTGGGCAGCAGCAGCGACATTTTCGGACGTTCATTTTTATTAAGCGCCGCAGGCGATAGCAGAATGTGATCCGTATTGAAAGAGAGCACATAGAATGTGTCGTCCTGTCGCTTGATGCCTTTGAAAAGATCCGGTTCGCCATTGCCAAAAATGTTCTTATCATTGTCCAGTTTCTGTTGCTTGTGTCCAATGTGCGATAAGCCGCCCATAAATTTCTTACGTTTGCCCAGGCCTCCAGTTTGTCCCTCAACCATATCGGGTAATTCCAAATAGTCCGTTGAAAACTTAAAGCGATGTCCTTTGTCCGTTGATTCCATATTAAATTTCGTGCTCATGCTCAAATTGTGGTAGCCACTCACATTGATTAACTTCTCCAGATGAAGCATTAGCCGCGAATATTCAGTTTGGTTGCCATTGGAATCATTGCATTTGCCTGTTGTTGTTGCCGCTGGAAAGGTCAAAGGTGGCGGATCAACGCCGCCCCCCTCTGTGGCATTGTTACTGCTGCGACTGTTCGGTCTTAGGAAATGCAATGGTGGCATCACCAGCTCCTCCGCCGCCTGACGGCTGCTGCTACTGCTGCTATTTCGGTTCAGCTTCTCGTTGTACTCCTCCTCCGACTCGACCCAAAGCAGACGACGACCAATTGGCATCGGCATCGACATCGCTTCCTTCACATTCGAATCGGAAACGGAGGCGGCTGTGTTGCTGTCGGCTTCAAGACTGTGCTTGCTCAGATACGATTGGAAATTGCCGGCATTGAGTGTGACCATGAATGCCATGGCAAAGAGAACGGCCACATTCTTCTTAACTGTCGCCGCATTCATGTGCTGCCTGAAACTCTTCGAGCTTGGCTTCGGGGCAATCTTAATATTCTGCTCTGCCGGCTTCGAGTTCAGCGAGTGCAGCACAAAATCGCAGACGCTGCCCTTGCGGCATTTGCACGTCTTGGCCAGAGCAACCAGCTGATTGCGCAACGTCACATTTTCCTGCAATTAGCCAGTTGAAAATATAGGTTAACAGCGTAAACATTTTTTTTTTTATAGGTTTGTGTTGGTTTATTGTAAGACAACCAAACGAGTTCACAGATAAAGCCAAGATAACAGAAGAACATTAAATAAATATTGAGTCGACTTCTTTTACAGTTCAAAAATATTTGTCTTCTTTATAACAAAAAAAAAATGGACCGCATTTAAATAGCTATTTTTGCAAGCAGAGACAATATTTTTTGCATTCTATTGCGCAGTTTCATCTCGCACAATGTGCTCAAGTCTTGGAGATAACACATTCAGGTGTCAGCATTTTGATTTCTTTTCCTAATCTGGACATTTGCATTAGAAAAAAGTCAGATCGCTTGATTTGCATACTAAAAGAATTATTCGTTTGAGTCGGACGGTAACCGATTGCGAAATACTCTGTTATCAATATAATACCAGCTACATTTTTTTGTACAAATCTTCGAAGGACGTTCCTAGTAGTTAGATTTTAATTTACAATAATCGATTTTTATCGATTTCCTAGCGCACTAGTTCATAAGTATTTGGAGTACAATTGGTGAGTCTAAAATGTATGCGAAATGATTTTTCTTTGTTTTTTTTTTTTGAGATGTTTATTTTCCAATGAACAAAAAATCATGGGTTTTTTATCTTTCACTTACCCCCTTTAGCGTATAGTTCTCCTTCTGCAGATTATTTAGACGCGTCTCCAAGGAGACGACATATTCCTTCTTCTTTTTGCGCGACAACGAAGCCGACTGTCGATTTTTAATCATTCGCTGCTGCTTTTTGTACATCTTCTCATCGATCGTGCTCTTGCGGATGTAGTGCGAGCTCTGCTCGGGTTCCAAGGAGCTCTCACGATTGATAGTCGACTGTGGAATTGATTGATGCTGAGCATGATTTCGGAGCAAATTCGACTGATTTTGTGTTTTGGCTTGGACCACATTTTGTTGATAGCTCTGTTGTTGGGCCTGTGCCTTGCAATTTGCATGCTTCATTACGATTTTGGGTATCTGTGTCTTAACACTGCCGTTGATCTTGGCGCCCCCCTTTGCACCATTCAAATTCATTTTCTGCATTAGAGCCTTGTAGTCATTCGATGATAGGAAAATGGTTTTGGTTTTGCCCGCGCTTTCCGCTGGTGCATCAATTAGCAGTTTTTCTCGAGCGGGTTTTTGCACTTTTGGTGCATCCACATTGACGGGCATGTAAACGGTTCCAGTTGCAGATGGAGTTGTGGTTCCAGTTGTGGTTGTTGGTGCTGCTGTTGGTGATGTAATCGGCACCTTTCTCAACTCAGACACTGTTTCCGGATTCCAGTTAATCGATGTTTTCTCTTTCAGCTGCTGTTCGTTGAGAGTTGAGGTGGAAATTGAAGGTGAAAGTTCGGGCATTTGAAATACATTTTTGTTTTGAATACTGCTGTTGTCTTCATTTTTAATCTTAAAGCTTTCAACAAGTGGCGGCGGCGAGGGCAACTTTGGAACACTAAGCATCATCATCATATCAGATGATGCCGTATCATTTAGCTGTTCTCGTTGCCGATTTTGCCAGGCGTCCGAGGTGTCGCTGTGGACACCGCTTGTTGAGCTGCCACTGAAGCTGCCACAACTCTCCGTGGGCGAGGGCGTATCTCGATCGTGCATATGCTGCTCAAACAGATTGCCGCGTGTCAGTTTCTCAATTTCTGTATTGACGCTGCAAACATTCATCGAATCGTCCATCGACGCCATCGACGAGGCAAAGAAAGTGTCATCTGTGTTCCAGCTTTGTGTGGAACCCGCCTCCAAATTGTTAAAGTTAAGCTCCAAGTCATTATGCTGACTATCGGGCGCCGATTGAAACAGGTCAGAGAACAAATTGTCACCTTGCAGTAAACTTTCGCGACCCTGCGGTAAGAACGAATTGAGGTCCAGCGATGAATCGAGCTGCGACACCGTCGAGCTTATTATCTCGTCAAAATCATGATGGTTTATGCCGTAGTCATTGGGCGATGACATAAATGACGACAACTCGTCTATAAGAAGAACAAAATAGGTTTCGTTTTGAATGATTAATTGAATGAGGGTTATCAATGATTAATTTTTGTTAACTAAGCAAATTGATTTCTACAAAGATCGAATTTACTTGAACTAAAAAAAACTATTCATAATTTTTAAATGTTCGATAAAAATATTGCGATATTATATATATTTATGTTACCAGCATTATTTATGAACCGACATTTTTTTGGAGTTTCAATACAAACAAACATATTAATAATAAATCGCCTACTTTATACTTTTAATCAATTTTATTTGATTGGTCATTAGTAAATATTAAATATATGCGTATTTAGCTTGCCGACTTTTTTTTAGATGGGAAAAATATTTATCATTATAACACATGGCCTTCAGCTAAAATTTCTTAAGACACACTTTCAGCTGAATAAATATTAACCACGTGTTTTTAAAAATCAAACTCCACAAGCAAGTTTTGCTCACTTTTAACTTTTACTTTTCAATTTTTCTTTATTTCGGTGGTAAGGGAAATTTTCCTATCGCGCATAGCAGCATTGTGCCCGGGCAAAGCCGGAACACAGTTTACACCCCTTAATATAAATAAAAATATGCATTCGCATACAAACTGAAATTGTGACCAATTAACGGTTAATGTCTTAACCACACAGTTTGTGTCGAAATTAAGGCCAAGTTTTTAATAAGTAGCATTATTCATACTTGAAGAAGAATTCATTTGTATTTTGCATTTTAATGCTGACAATCAACATTCACCGAAACAGAAAAAAAAGGAAAAAATAAATAACAAGTGTATGCACACACACACATATGTGCATTGTATGTGTGTGCGCTTAACATGACGGCAATAAACGCAATTCTTTCACTTTTAACTGGGGTACACACACATGCACGTATATTTACCACCGCAAACAGCATGAATAACTAATGCGTAGGGTTTATTTGTGAATGCAGAAGTGCATACACATACACCTACACATATACAAATGCACATACACATAGTTAGTAGCTTACCGTAAAAACAGTCATCGACGTCCATGTCACTGGGTAATTTTTAGCTATCCTTATCGATAAAGCCGCTTGTTTTACCCATAACAAATGATTAATAGTAGCTTGAAATGAAATATGCAGATTAATATGTCAAAATTGTTTCACAAGAGCAATATTTAAGCCAATTGTCGACGAAGGCAAAAAATGACTGTGGATGGTATTTTAGGTGTTGAACTATCGTCAAATATCGATAACAAACCATAAAAATCACCTTCGGTATCGATAGAAAAAACATCCACTGCAGAGCGGTCATTTCAGTGTGATCGTTTAGTCCCTTTATCAGAGAAGATCTCTTCCGTCCTTAATTGGGTTAGAAGAAAGAATTAGCAAACAGCCACTGTCCGGAAATCTAACCTTACTAGAAATATTGCGAAACAAGTATAAATTTCAAAATAATCTTTATAGTCGAAAGAATATTATGTGACACAGAGGATGACAAGCTGTACATTGTTTATAGTTATATTATTCATCAAGTATTTATTGTCATCCTAATCAGACAGAGTTCCATATGAAAATGTCTCTTTTCTATCCATTTCATAATTTGTTCGCCTTTGCTTGTCTTTCTTCTGGTCGATTTCTCGTTATTGGTAAATGTCAACATTGATGGCGTCGCTTTGCCTTTTTTGTTTGATTTTTTTGGTAGATTCTTAACATAAAATTTGAAAAATTATGGGCCAAATCTTAATAAAAAAGAAAAAAAACAATTCAATTTGCATATATTATCTCTAATTTTTATTTTATTATATTATTTTTTTTTTTAAAACCCATTTTACATTTTAAAACCCTTTATTATTTTAAAACTCTTGTAGACGGTTTTGTAAGTTTTTATTATTTATTTCATTTTAAAATATAAATTCAAAACTATATGTAATATTAATTTTAGTATACTTTACTTACTTACTATAACTTAATTTAAATACCATTTATTACAAAAAATTTGTATTTTAAGCAACTAAGTCTTTGGATTAAAAACTAAAATTAATGTGTGCTCATTCGGACTTTACTTGTTTTCACAATGACTCTGAGTATAGCAACCAATAACCCCTATTTTTTTTTAGGAAATTTGGTATTGTTTCGCAAGACAAATGCCAACGAGTAGTAAACTTAATGATAAATGAGCCACGATTCTTGAAGCGTTTGAGGTTAATTGAATGCTATCAATAAATAGATTATATGTGCAACTGCTGGGTGGCTTCACAAATGTGGTAAAATTGGGATAACGAATAATCTCCGAGGGCTATAAATAAAACAGAAAATATATTTTACAATTTACAACGCTTTTGATATCAGAGCTGAGACTCACAATCGAAATGGATTCGTTGGCAACACGACAAAAAGTCATATGCTTGCCAGTTATCATGGCATGCTCCACGCGCTTGGTGAATAGGGGCTCTGACCAAGGGAGCTGATTAATGTGTGAGAGGAATGTCCGATCATGGAACTCCACGGGATCCGAAATAAGAAGTTTGTCTATAAGAAATTAGTTGAATAATTAAAATGAAATGAACGTCGAGCTTATAAGCTTATATATTGTTGACATACTTAATAAAGATTCTTCGACGACTAAATCTTCAGCGGTCAAATTATTTCGGTTCGGTTTTGTTTTTCCATAAATAGTGTTGGGCATATAATCTAACAGATTGCCATTGTATAGAAATAGGTTTTCCACATCTGTCATATTCAACGAGTAGAACTCATTGATGCCAAACATCTCAAAGAATTCACGCACTGGCGTCATGCTATAACAGCCGGCTAGTTCGATTTTCGGATAGTATGTGATGAAAGACAAGCACATCTCCTGTTTCGTTGAGTAACCACCAAATGTGGCCCGTTTGCGATGCTGTGTATCGTAGGCACAGTCTGTGATAATGTAGTCTCCTGGTAGAACGATCGTTTCATTGGCCAGCTGATGAAACTGCTGATATTTATAATCATAGTTATCATCCTCGATGATCCGTTGCAGCTCCTTGCCACCTCGAACATGGCGCAGGCTCATTTTGCGACCAGCGCGATGCGTATGAAGCGTACCCGATATGATCTTAATTCCATTGTCAGGAAACAACTAAAAAGACACTCATTGATTGTTAAATAACAGATAAGAATGTTCTAATCGAGACAGTTCGACTAGTAGATACCCTGAAACCATTTTTTTAATACTTGCTTGCGACTTGTTTGTTCAATATGAAAATACGCTTTGGGTAACAAAATAAATATTTGCAATAAAATAAAAAAATTGATCTGACTCTGGGAGACGAGAGCTTATATTCCATATCTGATGTCCCTAGTCCTTATAGTCTCTGAGATCGGCTTGCACATTCAGACGGATCAAGGATATATAACGATTCTTTTGATTGTTGCATACTATCTCCTAACTTCAGCACTCTTCGCCTATTTTCAATGGTTTCAGGGTATACAAATAAACTAATAGAATTGAGTTTTAAATTTCATACCACGTTTGAACAAGATGGTCCACAAATGCCAACATTTCGATACAACTTTTGACCAGGCGGAATGATTTGGGTATCGGAAATTGAAACGCCACTTATAATGATGCCGCCATCGTTAGCCCGCAATTGGGGCGTGTAGTGAATACGGAATCCAGAATGATCAACGGCTATAATTTAATAAATACATTAAATATTGGAAGGGGAATGATTTGCTTGCTTACCTTTTAAGGCATTTGTATTATCATAGTGTATTTCGAGCATATAATACTTGGCTCCGGATGGCCCACCCATCGGTATTCCGACGTGTGCAGGCAAAAACTGTCCGCTGGCACCCACAGACCAAACAGCAACTGGGTTCGAACACGAATCCCAATCCCTGGGAGTTAACGAGTTGCTGTTGCACACAGTCCCTGTGCTCCTGACCCAAACATCCCACGAGGCTGAATCGGCACCCGGATATGATTTCGTGGAGCATTCAAATAGTGTCATGTGATGCACAACTGTTTCATCGGATTTACTAAGAAACGAAATGTTTTATTTATTGTTGATGAAACCAGATTCTGTACTTACGCAACATGAGTTAATAGTGGCTCATAGCCAATAATATGGTGCTTGTGATTCAGTCTCGGGGAGCTTAAGATTTTACACCAATAGAGCGTATCCATTGTGGGCTCAAGCGTCACATTATTGACCGTAATGTCCCATTGATGAGTTTCCTGCTTGTTGCGCATGCTTTCTTTGCGAAACACGGGATTAAGTAAATGCAATGGTTTGGCACCGCGATTCCTGCCATGTCCCTCTAAATTACCATGTATTGGATCTGTTTGACCAAAGGACCACAACACTTTAACAGTGTCATCCTAGAATATCATCAAAATTCAGTTATTTCCATACCAAGTCCAATATTAATTACTGTACGTACGCTTAAGGGCATGTCGTAGGGATCGCATGTTTCAATTAGACGCTTGAATTCGACAAATGTGTGGGTTCCATTTTGATAGCCATCGATCACGTGGTAGTTTTGTGTATCATCTTGAATTGGTGCTTCATGGGGGTGGAGCACCGAACCATGACAATCCTAAAAACAAAACAAAATGGATTTTTTATGTTTTATATTTAATTAATTAATATTATACTTAACAACAGTGATATCTAGGTTCTATAAACTAAAGTTGGATATTATGAATTTTTGGTATTATTATTTTTGTATTTGATATTTTTTGTAAATACTCTATTTTAATGTGTGTTTATTTAAGTTGTTTATATTTTTATTTTGTACATTCCAGCCAGCATACACTGAAAGAAATAGTTTTCACTCACCAGTGCGTTGGGTTTGCCAGTGTGATCGTCGACCCATAGCAGAACCATATCCGCACTGGACATGCGACCGTCTTTGCGCGAGAATCCAAGGCCGATGAAGCCACGCGTGTTCACCGTGACCTTAAAGTGAATATCCTTGTCTTGGATGCCCCACTGCAGCCAGTACAGGCCATTGGCGTCCATCATTTCCAGTCGCTGCCAGTTTTGGTGCCGCACCGAACCCTTGTGTTCTTCATGGCTATGATGCGCACCGTTCGCATTTTGATGCAGATCAGCGATAATAATAATAAATAGCCTTGTGAATATTTGCAGCAACATTTAAATGACTTAATTGTGTTTTTCTACACTGATATTTGTTCTTAGATTACAATTCGAGTATTTATTTCATTTATTTCGCAATTTTTCGACACTGAGAACGTTGCGCCTTTTGTGCGGTTGAACTCCTTTTCCGCTTTAATTTGGCTTCAATACATCGCTTACGCACATACTTCCAGGGGAAGGTCATTTTACAAGCCGGCGGCAGATGTTCGCTCAAAAGGAACTAACACACACCACCTTTTCTATACAGGTATACACAATCGTTCAAACATACATACATATGCACGCTCTCACACACACACACACACAGATACATTCGAACGATCAACTGGATGCTATTAATATATCGATAGCACATAATTTACTATCTCATTCAAGGATCGATATACTTGGAACTCGATTAATCATCAGTACATTCGATATCAAGTAGATCGATATTTAAAGTTGAAGCAGATTTTCTTCTTTAAATACTTACGATTCATTTTTGGTTTTTATTAAAACGATCCGAAATGAAGGAAATACAAGGACATTATAACAGTGAATCTATTTACAATTTATATTGGATGATTGCAGCGCAGCGTTTTATGAATAATACTTATACGTTATTGAACAATTTTAAAAGAATTAACTAGTTTTTATGTCGCTACAATAAAAAATTAGAGAAATAAGTTATTATTTGTAAAGGATAACAAAATTAAAATTACAGAAGGCATTGCATATATAAAATTGGCTATAATGCATGGATTTTGCTATTATAATGGACGGATATTCTCATCATCAACTAGAAATTCGTCTCTCTCTTTCTCTCTCTTCGTTTCAGTAATTCAACTTTGTATATTACATTAATAAAATTAAGAAATTTGTTGCTTAAGTTGCAGTCACTGGGCCCAGGGGTGTACTACTACTCTGTGGCTGGGGCATTCGAGGACGTATCATCATGGTGGCCTTTTTCAGTGTGTAATCCCAACCCCGCCAGCGAAACCAGACGATTCCCTGACGAGCCGTCAAATCTTGTGGATCATGCAGATAGAGTCCGTTGAGGCCACGACCACAGGATTTCCACCACCAACCGCCCTGCAAAATATTAAAATGAATATAAGATTTATTTGTAATCTAGTTTTTGAACTTTGAATTTAAATTTACCTTTAGCATGCTTGCACAATTGAGTGAGCTTCGATCATTATCTTTGTTGTATGTGGAAAATGGACTATTATTGGATCCATACCATGGATCATTTAATGAATCACCCGCATTCCCTTCATAACCATCGATTTCCAATTTGTAGTAATCTGCCTCGGAATGTATTTTGAAATGCGAATACTGAGCATATCTGTGCGAAAGAAGATGGCATCATTTATAAATTAAGGTTACAAAACATACAAATCCGTACTTACCTCTTGTTGCCTTCGAAATCTTCCAATTCCACCCGCAAGGCATATTCTTCATTGTTTGTCAGCATATAAATGTTTTCGTTGCCCAACCAAAATTCTTTTGCCGGCTCGCCAAAACCATTTTTATAATCCGCCCAATCGCGATTGAAATTTTCGCGTGGTTCTCCAAAATCATCGCGCCGTTGAATGACCTACAATTAATATGGAATTCAAAATTGGTTTTTGATTGAATTAATATTAATACTTTACCGTCCAGCCACCATCTGAGATGGCCTGTTCGCAGAACACTTTCAGGAACCAATATGTTGTCCCACGTATTTGGAGATAAAAAACTCCAGATTGTTTCATGCCAGCATTTAAAATATCTACACATGAAAATCCCTAAGAGAGAATATAATAATTGAATTAATTAAGTTAATTGAATGGTGATAGCTTAAAAATATAAATATTTCATAAAATTATATTTGAAATTCATTTCCTTTTGAGCTTGTATTTTCTACGATATTTTTATAGTATTTTTTAGGGTCACACATTTTTGCATTTCGAAAGTCGGTCACACTGATACTTTTTCTAGCGTTTTTTATCAATCTCAATGTTTACCACAACAAAATGTATTATACTCGTATTTATTTTGCAATTTTCGGTTACGGCTTGCGAAGAACAAATTTTGGATGCTAAGAAAACTCTCATTTGGGGGCCAGGTCTAAAGCCAGATGATATTGTCCTGCCAGCCAGATACTTTTTTATCCATGCAGTCGACAGGAGTGGGAACAAGTAAAAATCAAATGAATAATTAATGAGAGGAATTTTAATTCCTTTTTAATTTCGGTTTTTTCGTGTTTTGCAGATTTGTGTCGCGCACGCATCTTAAATTTAAAGTTGAGATCAATGGAAATTCGCCACATGGCAAATGCCGATCAAACATAAATCAAATCGATCGCGGAGATGGATCGACAATCGTTCGTTATACGATCGCCGATTGGTGTGAGAATGTGGAGATTATTGTTCAGTATAACAACTCTCAAGTGGCACAATCTCCGTATTTAATTCGCAACAAGGTGTACTCGGAGAAATGCTACTGTCCGCAAGAGTTAAATCTATGGCTACTGAACAATGATTGTTCGCCTTTTGCTGCGGATAAACAGATATCCTGGGATCTGCACTCATTTAAGCGGGTGAATTTCAGCGCCATACGGGATAATCTCTTGAAGCGCTATAATGCACCGGAAAGCATTTCGTTGTGCCATTATGTGGTGAAGAACCAGCAGATTTGGAGAACTTGCTATGGAAAGTATACCGGATTTAAGATGTTTATGGATGCAACGTTGTCGGCGCTATCTCGAGTTGTTCTCCTGCCCGATATGGAGTTCTATTTGAATCTGGGTGACTGGCCGCTGTCGAAGAAGGGAGGACAACAGAGGACATCTGGACCGTATCCGATATTTTCATGGTGTGGAAGTGACGATACTTATGATATAACACTGCCAACATATGATATAACCGAGTCCACAATTGAGAATATGGGACGAGTTATGCTGGATATGTTATCAGTGCAAAAGGATGTTTATCCATGGCAAGAGAAGGATGAGAAGGCGTTCTTTCGTGGCCGAGATTCGCGAAGAGAACGTTTACAGCTCATCGATCTGGCTAGAAAATATCCCGATGCGATAAATGCGTCCATTACGAATTTCTTTTTCTTTCGCAATGAAGAGGCTAAATACGGTCCAAAGGTGCCGCACATATCATTCATGGACTTCTTTAAGGTATATTGCTTGCACAAAAGTATTTTGCCATAAAGTATTCATATAATAATACATTTTCTATTTTCTCTGTTTTCTTTGCAGTACAAATATCAATTGAATATTGATGGAGCTGTTGCGGCATATCGGTTTCCCTATTTACTGGCGGGTGGATCGTTGGTCTTCAAGCAAGACTCGCATTATTACGAGCATTTTTATAGCAAACTAACGCCGTATAAGCATTATGTGCCCATAAAGCGTGATCTCAGTGACGTAATCGAAAAAATTGCTTGGGCCAAAGAAAATGATTTACGTGTTAAGGAAATCATTGCAACTGCACGAGCATTTGTCGATGAACACCTTTTGCCACAACATATCTATTGTTATCACGCAGTATTATTTAAGGAATGGAGCACTCGACTTGTGGCACCTGTCGAGATACTCCCAGGCATGGAGAAACTTAATTCTAGTTACACCTGCACGTGCAAAGAAAAATTGCCCAGAGATGAGCTTTAGACATTACGATTTGTATTCTCATTATGATCCTCCTTTTGTATCACAAAACATTTATCATGTTTAGGACAATTTCTCTATTTTGTACCACACCGATTGTTTATAAAATGAGAAGACAATATTTATAATACAATCACTAGTAAATCTCAAAATATGTTTAAATTTTAGTCTGGATTATCAAGAGAAATATGGTGTTTACCTTGACATCCTTTAGGGAGAATATATCGGTGGTAAAGGTGTTGTTCACCACAGCTGGTTTGTTCTTGACACTAGGAAAGATAATGCCGCCCTTACGGAAAGACGACTTTGTTGGTGTTGCATTCCATGACGTAGCCGTTGCGGATGTTGTCAGAGTTGCGTTCAGCACAATGCCCAATATACTGTTTAGATTGCTGCTTGATGTAGTCGACTGACCACTGCTCGTTGATATAGCAGCGGTAGGGGTACTCAGTGTCGGATAGGGCGTCGTTGATGCATTCAACGATGTCGATGTTCGTGTTGACGTCGCTGGCGTTGTTGCCGGCTCATTCAAATCCGTTAAGCTCTCCTCAATCACAGAGTACCTGCACAAAATTATGGATTGTATTAAATAAATAAGAATAAAACATTTCAAAATACTTAAAATACTCCGAAATTTCCATGTTTTTAGAATAAATTTCATAAATTTAGATATGATATTTTAAGGAAAATAAATTATTTCAAGTTTTCACTACGATTTTAAGTTTATTTCGGTTTTCTAAATGAAGGATTATCGTTTTATACCAGTTAAAATAATTAAAATAAAACAAAACTCAGAAAAAATAATATTTTAAGTTTTCGCTACGATTTTAAGTTTTCTTCATTTTTAATATAAATTTCACTATGAAGCAAAAATCAGTTTTTCTAGTTTCGCAACGATTTTAAGGATTATATTTGTATACCTGCTTGGATCGTACTCCACCAAACGATCAATAGTTGGGTCCACTAAAATATCCGTAGGTCGTTGAGCCAAGATTTGGACATCGTCCTCTTGCTTCTTTAAGCGTTTCTCAACCATATCCAAATTGTTGATGATCAAATTCGTTTTCGTTTTGAGATCCTGATGGATTTCACCAATTGCTCGCTCCTGTCGCTGCGTTTGTGTGAGGAGTGCATCGGATTTGGGCAATAGATGATCAACCGAAGACTTGGTGCCCACCACCACATCCCAAACTTCATCCATTTTCTCCGAGACGGATACCATGGGTCGCATCTGTTTAACCAGTGCATCGATCTTGCTCGATTTAATCGCTGGAAAGGCGGTTGTTGTGACATTGAAACCATTTAATTGCTCGTGGTGATCGACAACAGCATCGTGAATATCGTTCATCATTCGCAGCATTCGACCGATATTCTCTGATTCGATATTAATGTGAAACTGCAGCTTTTTGTCAATGTTGTCGGTGGAATCGCGCAGTTGATTGACTTCTGATGATACATGGGTCATTACTTCGGCAGTCATTGCTTTTGTAATCTCGACGACATTCATTGTAATCGGTTTTTTCTCACTCGCCTCGGCATTGAATTCGTCGACTTGCAAAAAGTTACTATCGATTTGGGTCTTAAGCACTTCCAGTTTCGTATCAATATCACTAACTTTCTGGTCCAATCGAATCAGCCGGCTATCGAGTTGGATATTCGGTGATATCGTCGCACTCTTCGATCCGTGTCTTCCGTTGTCGGAAGAGGAAGTCACTTCCGGTAGCACATAAACCACATTTGATAATTTTGAATCAAGACTATTTAGCTTTAAGAGTGCTTCTTCGGTTTTCTCAACATTATTTGTCACACGACTCTCCAATATTTCTATATGTCCCATCAGATCCTCAACGGATCTGCCCAGATTATCAATTCGTTTCAATTTTCCTTCGAGTGTTGTTATAATTATCTCAAATATACTCAGCAATTGTTGTTCTCTACAAAGAATAAATAAAAAAAGTTGAACATAAAAAGCCGAAATCGTTAGAGGCTTGCAGTTAACTGTTAGGATATAGTCATAGTCGAGAGTGCTCGACTTTAGGTCTTAATTGGATTTTGATTTATAAAGATGAAGTTAATTTATATGTATTTTATGTTAATTTCTGAATGTATCTTAATTTTTTCAAAGCTATTCAAGCTGGCAGGTCTATTGGATATATATTTATTGGGTATGAATATGATGTGGAAATAGAAATACGGACATGCTATTACCGTGTTTATATTTCATAGATTAACCACCAACATTGACCCAGAGTCGACAAGCTTTTAAACTTTGCTAAAAGACTATAACGAACTCTTAAATCACTCTTTAACATTTTTTTTTTTTGGAAATACGCATTTAAAACGAAAGTGATAAAAAAAAACTTGTTGTTACTAGCTGATGGCAAATATTTCTGAGTTTGCTCAATCCAAACTCTCTTTAATACCTCAACCATTTGAATGGGATCTTTTATTACATCTCCACAGCTTTCTTACCCTAGGCTGATGAATTGTATTCGACTGTTTTTTCCATTAATTAACTAAATAAAAAAAACAGAAATGACCGCTTACACTCCCAATCATATGTGAAATAAGACTCGCAGCTCTCCTCAAAGACCGAATCACGTAATTTGTTATGTTAGGCTGAATATCTCCTTAAAAGGGTGCCACAATTGCCACTCCCAATTCAGCTTAAATTGCGACAATTTCCCAAATATTCGAGTATCTCACAGTGCATTTTCTTTTATTCGTATACCTTTTTGGTGTTTGGTGTTTTGTATGGTGTTTGGTTTATGGTCAAATCAATGCAAGGCTATCGCTTGATAGATATTGATATACATTTACATGTGTGTCTTTCAATGGCCATAGCCACTACGACTATTGTTGTCCACTGCGTTGTGGTATAATTAAATAAATTTAATAATTTGCATCACATTCACTTTGGTCCAGCACCACCACCAAATAGCAGTCATAAACGCGCAGTTTGGTTTCATTTGCCCATTTCCCACACTCGCAGGCAAAAGCAGACCGGTTTTCCACCAGTTGCCACTGGCTGGCTAGCCAATCAACGAGCCAACAACAAGCCCAACAATCCAACGGGCCAACAATCCAACCAGCCAACGAGCCAAACCAACGAAAAGCACAGCACAAAACACCACCACACTCATAGAGCATGCACCAAATATATATAGATATATATATATATATTGTATATATCTCTATATTTATATATGTGTATGCATATACCCTGTACCCAAAATAAGGGATCAATAGGTATTATAATATTGATCAGACCATATAGATTGCTATATACACGTTTTACTGCTGTCTCTTGGTTAACCTATAAATATTTCATTTTTAATTTAAATTTAAATTAATTTTATTTATTTGTAACTTTTTGTATTTTTCTGTGTCGACTGACATTAGATGACAGCAAATAAATTTGCAATATAACCTTTATTCCAAAATGGGATCGAAATGTTTTACTATATATGTATACTAATAAATCAACACGCAGATTTCTGCATTATAAAAAATGCCTTTTGTTAAATGGTCAAAGATTTTTGTTAAAGAAAAATTTGTTGAAAATTTATAAAATTGTGATGTTAGTATTTTAAATATTATTTTTAAGTACATTATTATTTATTTGTATTTGTATTATTATTCCTATTAATATTTATTTGATTATTCTTACTACTATCATCATTATTATTATTTATAATTTACTTTTTCGTTCCGATTTATTTAATCAGTCAGCATTTTCGACCACTTTTACTATTTGAATAAATTATATACTGTTTCAAATTTTATTTATTCATGAATTATTTACGATTTATTTATATTTATTTAATTAAATACAATTTAATTTGATTTAAGTTATGTGCAATTTAAACATTTTTTCTTCTTTATTGTGAGATAATCAACAACACAAAACAATAGTCTTACAAATATCTAAGGTGATTTCCTCGCCGAGCTTATGAGGAGCTATAAAGTTTGTACCAATTTCAAATGAATTCGAAAAACTACAAAAAATGAGTTGGTAAAATAACTTCAGCTTTACAATATTTTTTGCAAATTAAAAAATGTTTAATGTTGGCAAATAACAGAAAGTAAAGCAGAAACGAAAAAGGGGCAGACAAAAACAGCTTTTTTTGTGTGTAAAATGATTATTATTATTACAGACACAACTTCACAACTTGGCTCTGTAACAATCTAGAGTCTAGACATTTTGGGTTTGAATAGAAAATACGCTTCGCTGGCGTTCAGCTAATTTTCCTTTGTATAGAAGACGTTCGCACAATTAATTCTTCAGCCGTAATTCATTTGTGGAGGTCAACCAAATTTATGTATTATAAATCTACATATATATATATATATATATATTTGTATACATTTATGTATAAGCCTTAGTTCTGTTTTCTCAACTAGTGCGAGAGTGCTTGTAATCATTATTTGTCTACATTTTTCAATGACCCACTATTTTGTTACTTATAATTTGGCAGGCATGATATACACTTATTTAACAGAAATAACAACAACCACAAAGCTCAAGTCGAGAGAGAGAGCTTGACTAGCAGATACCCTGAAAGTAATGTCTTAAATAAAAAAAAAACAATCGATTGAAACACAGGTTCTAATTTGGCTCACTCAAATCTAAAAAGGTAATTATGCAGGTGCAAGTGTTCCCAATTTTATTGACTCGAGCAGGTTTTTTGTTGTTGTGCCCGAAACTGAAATCTCCGGCTTTTGCATATATATATTTAAATAAATGCAGATCAGGGGATGATATACATATGACGTGACACATTTTTGCTGATTATTTTACTGCTCTCATCTGACACATGTGTTTTTGTATTTGTATTTGTATTTGTGTATAAGGAAGTGCTGATAGCAGTTTTTTTTTGTCAATATGAAATACGTCTTAGTTAATAACTTGGTTATTTCTAATTCCATCTTGCCAACGTATTCAATTAGAAGACTATATTTTATGTCTTCATTTTTATTACTATCATAAAACAATTTCTGTCGAAATTCGCAGAATTTAAACGGATTTAAAATCCAAATTTAAAGTCTCTGAATACACAAATACTCTTTGAGGTCGGCTTACTTTCTGCTCGTTGCAAACTTTTGCTCTTTAGCTTTATACCCATTTTGAACATTTTGAATGCGTTTAGGGTATACATAGACAAAACAATCAACAAATTTGATTTATGTATTATTTAAAAATTGTACAGAATTTATAGACATACTTAAATTTTTGTCTGGCAATTAACAAATGCTCGAATATATTTATGCATTTGTGTTGTGTGCATGTGTCTGTCTGTCCGGGTCTGTCTGCCTGTATATATCTGCACATGTAATGAATTGTTGAATTTTATTTTCTTTTTCATTCATTCAATTGATTGTAGTTGTGTGTGTGTGTGTGTGAGTGTGTGTTTATGAAGACTATACAGTTAACCAGTATGCAAAAACCAGTTTGTTGCCGCAATCTTTTGTTTTGACCATTTGAATTCACACAAAAGCGCACACAAATATAAAAGTATACATATATAATATATATTCACACATACATATAAAGAGGCTAATGCAGTCACACTCACACTCACATCAAAACTGCTACAAAGTTATGAAAAATACACATAAATATGTATGTATATATGTATATACTTACACATCTATGCAGTATGTAATATTATTAAAGAAAAAAAAAAATAATAAGAAAAAAAATACCTCACCTTGTTCGCAAGTTTCCATTACGCGTTGAGTTTAATGTTTTTGCAGCGAGCTTAAAGCTTGCCGCCGCTGCATTGCTGCCACTATTTATTTGGCTAGCACTCGTTCGGGGTAGCGCCAAGCGTATATTCGAATTGCCATTGCCCATAACGGATCGCCCCGTCCCAGCAGGGTTGCCAGCATTGCCAGAGTTGCTTGCTGCCAATGCTCCCGAATATGTATTGGTTGCTATTGCTGCGATTAAGAGTATGGCTGGGCCACTGAACCGTGACCGTAACTTCACCATTACGGCGTATCACGGACTCCAAATGCCGTGCACTTATTTCTTCTCAATTATATAGTTTTATTTTTGCAAAACACTGTTATTTGTTTCTTATTGTGTTTGCACTTTTATGGGGGAGCCTACAAAAAATAAAAGGAATAACATTGCAATATTTTTGTTATGATTTCATTTTCACTTTTATTTAGTTATTTTCAATCATTTCATTGTGTTTGCAGAACCTAAAAAATATAGAAAGAATAACGTTGCAACATTTTTGATATGATTTAATTTTAATTTGACAAGTATACCGTTTACTTTATTGTTAAATTCCATTTATTTATTATTAACAATTATTTAATGGGGCAAAACTATTGTACTAAATGAAGTAAATACACCATTGCCAAATGAGGCAACATTTGTTTTTTTTTTTTAATATTTTCCTTATAACATTTTTTGGTTGTTAGACGAGCTTTTGCATTGTAAGAGCTTATTTATGTTGGTGAGTCGAGTCTGGTTTCATAAATGTTACTTTCATAAATGCGATCTGCAGGCGGGTTGTTGGTTGTTACATAGTTACTTAAAGCTTAACTTATTGGGTGGAATCTATTGAATTTTTTTTTTATTTGGAACATTTTCACTTCTTTAAAGTATATAGGTTTGTTGCATCAAGGTATACTTGTATATACATGTATTAATTTTTTTTTTTTTTTGCACACAACATACATTTTCCTATGTACGTATGTGTGTGTATGTGTGTGCAGTGTAATTGCACTTATTAAACAGATATCTTGTGGCACTCAAGTTACATGACATCACACATACACATTTTTTTGGCTATATTATTATTATTATTGGCGAGAATCATTTCGAACTCGATAATTGGTTTAATAGATCTGTGTAATTATTGTGGTGGATTGGGTATTGTGTGTTTTTAAGCAAAAACCTCTGTTATTGAATATTTCACAACCGAACATATCCGTAGGTGAAACTTTTCTGCACACACGAAACGAGACGAGACGAGACGAGACGAGAAGAGACGACGCGATACGTGCTTAGATCTCGATTTGTCTGTGCCACAATGCAGCTCAGTGCTGGCTGAAAGTTCGGCCCTAATTAACGGACCAGCAACAACAGCAGCAGCAACAGCAGCAACAGCAGCAGCAGCAGCAGCAGCTTTACAACACAACATTGAGTAACTCACCACGCACACACCACTGAGAGCAAAAGTGGAACTCGTTTACGGGGCCTAACGAAAGTGAGAGTGGTTTCAATATGCACCCATCTATGTATGAATGGATGTGTGCATGTATTTACTCGAGTACGCTTAAGATATTTACGAAAAATAAATTGCATTATATAATATGGAGTCGGGTCACAGCTATGATAATATTCTATTTGTATATACTATTTGCGCGTTTGATTAAGTTGCCATTAGTGTAGTTTGCATACATAAAAATAAATAAAGATTAGTTTATTTTGCAAAAACTCGTTTGCAGTTTCGCTAATTGATGTCCCACAGCTTATAGCCGAACCTGTATAACAAAATAATAATAATAAAATAAGGTAATAATTAAATGCGTAATAGATATGTATTACGTATTTTACAAACATTTCTTTATCGCCATAAAATATAATACTTACGTTTTCAAATGCTTTAGATCTATTTATCTTTTCTTGAGGGATTATTGATATATTCCGCAAAGTATGCAATAGGCTACACTGTAGATTCAACTGCATTTTAAATCCGAATCGGATCACTATCATATAGCTGCCATGGGAGTGATCAGTCTTAAGATGCTTGAACAACTTTGTTGCTTACCAAACTCATTTAAAATTCGTGCTATTATATTATCCTTACATTTCAACAATAAATCAGCAGCGGACCACTATAATATATAGCTGTCATAGGAACAATCGGTTGGTTTTTTAAATGTAGAGTGAAAACCAATTGTCAGCAGTTTGACTCCGGTCTGCAATCAGTCCCAATTTTGGTTTTATATATATATATAAATTTAAT
Source organism: Drosophila anomalipes (assembly GCA_035041615.1). Lineage (NCBI taxonomy): Eukaryota > Metazoa > Arthropoda > Insecta > Diptera > Drosophilidae > Drosophila > Drosophila anomalipes. Next base: position 1,081,189 of record JAWNKZ010000041.1, read on the forward strand.
ACTGCAGCTGCTCCTTAGAAGGTGAGTTGTCAGCAAAGGTTCGTGGTTCATAAGTGGATGTTACTCTGGAAGAGAAAGTTCTATTGTACAACTATTTGGAGAAAGGAAAACACACTCCTTTTCACATTTACAATATTTTTAATGTACATGTACAATAGGTTTTATTTCTTATACTAAAATATTGTTTAATTTTAGGTAAATTATATTTCTGATTTGCCTTATTTGATTTGATTTTTTTGTGTTCAGCCGTTTATTTCCTGGACTTTTTCTTTTTCTTTAAGATTTTACTCTTCTTTTTGCTTTTTACATCCTTACGTTTTTCACTTTTCACTGATTCGGTCGACGAGCATTTTTTTAGTTTCTTAAGTTTTTTATCCTTACGTTTCTTATATTCAGTTTCATCGGATGGCGATGGGGGTGTAACATCTCTCTTAATTGAGTTGTCGTATTTGGAGACTTTACTTCTACTTGAGTGGTTTTCATCGAATTTTCTGAATGGATTGTCCGGGCGACACGGTCTGGAAGCAATCGATGAAATTAGACGCGTCTCTCCTGTTTTTCGACTTCCGTGCGAGTTTCGATCTGAGTCATAGTTTCTCTTTTCACTTCTAGACGAATCTCTCGTGGACGACTTGTCCTTGAATTGGGATTTGTGTTTCTGACTGTCCGAATAATTTAATTCTTTGACAATTTCACGCTCATGCGACGATTTGCGTGGATTTCGGCTATCTTCGTACTTTCTTTCGGTTGTTACTCTAATGCGTTCTTTGGAATCCTTTTCCCTTGTCCGGGAGCTATAGCTGCCCGAACTATGTTTGTTTCTCTCAACGCTGACATGTCGGCCAGAGTTCTCTCGTTGATTTGTCTTGGATCGATCTGAAGAATAGTCTCGCTCCCGAACAACTTTGTTGCCTAGCCTTTCTTTTACCGATTTACTGGTAGCTGATGATTTTGGGGAATGCGAGCGATCTCTACAATCCGTTTTCAATGAAATCGTTGTATCCTTACTGTTATGCTTTGTATCGATCACAACTTTAAACTCAACGGGCCTTATGGCGTTAATTGCCTTTGCAAAAATTGCATTTTCCGCCTTGCGTATAACATCAGATGTTATTTCAGAATGGTCTTGCATTTTATTGGATGAAGACACTTTTCGACAGGGATCAAATAAATTACTGGTTAAGCTAGAATCGTCTAGTTCCCATTTTGATAATTGGACATCATTCACATCGATATTATCGCGATCTAAATCATGATCTGTTGTAACCTCTATATTTAATATAGAATCATTGTTTTTTAAAGTGTCCAGATCAAGGCTATTCGATAGTATCTTTTGATTTGAATGATTTGTGTGGCTTTCAGCGATTTCATCGCACGGATTCATATTCAAGTTGTCCACAGAGAATTTTTCTGGTGCAGGCTCAATACTTTCCGAGTGGCTCTTTTTGTTTTTATCCTTTTTGTCCTTTTTATCTTTCTTACTCTTCTTGCGCTCCGATTTTACTTTTTTCTTCTTTTTTCGGTCTTTTAACTGAATATTATTTTCCTTTTCCATATTGCTATTGGATTCCAAATGATCCTCGGAGTGTACGGCATTTGTGTCATTCTCCGGATTTAGCAACTGAGTACTTTGCGGTTTCTCCAATTTGATGTGAATATGTTGCTCTCTTCTGTCCGGTGTTTTTGGTGGACTCTCGTACATATCCGCACATTTCATTTCATCTCGAGAAGCCTTTAGAATCTTTGACTTTGTCGGTGGCGTCAGGCTTCTAGAAATGTGCTCAACTGTTTTGATGTCTACGTTGTTACTACTATACGTTCTTGGCCTCTTTGCGGAGTGAGTTTGCCCATGAAAATCTCTATCAACATCTGTATCTATTGCCTTATTATTAAAGTTCATATCATTATCCGCTAAACTCTCAATTTGTAATGATTCAAAACCAGGCGGTGGTGGCTCAACTGTGTCTGGTTTGGGTGCATACGGTTTGGTTACCGACTTCTCTCTTGGTCGACTTTTATAGCCCGATTTTGGCGATGGTGAACGTCTATGCATATATCTGTAAAATAAATATATAAATGTTAAAATAAGTTAAATGGGACATTGACTCTGAACATAATAAAAAATAGTTAGAAAACATGATCGAAAGCACCTCTTAGGAGAAATCTGAAATAATTAAGTAAATAATTTATTTTATGTTGTGAATAACTAATTTAAATATAGATTAAAAATGTATATGTATATATCGAATTGTATTGTTTATATATTATAAATAATAGGTTTAATTATTAGACCAAAAAACAATAACATCTCATTCTTCATTTAAATTCTGACAAACATCGCGCTGTAAACTTATTTATATGCCTTCAATCAATTTATTTAAATAAAACTTAGTATGATTCAAGTTTGTGATAACTCAAGTAAAACAAAACAGGAAACGAGATGTTTTTGCTTAACATTTTGGTCTAATATCAATTTTTTATGTTTAATATATTAAACATGTATTTATTTGTTTATCCATCTCCAGCTGCATACAAGTCAATACTGAGACTCCGAAGTAAATAATAAACAGTAATCGTTTATTTGAAAATAAAATATCCAATCAAATATAAACTAGAACTTTTCCATCTGGCTTAAGGTGAACGCTGTATACTATATCGGTATAGTTTGGATGTATCTTAAATAATCAAATAGCTAACTTGCGTTTCTATAGAATAACTTTCCCATTGATTTTTTTTTTCCTTGTTGGATGATAATACGCATAGATAGATATGTATTTGTAAAAGTAACTTAATGTATAGAATAACCTCTTCTTCTTGTCGCTTGGTGAATTCGATCCGTGACTTGAATGGCGGGTAGCTCGACTCTGCCGTCTTTCATAGCTATATTCACGCTTCCGTTCCCGGGAGCGTGGTCTCTTTTCCTTAATGATCATTTCTCTGGATGACCCTCTATCGTACACGGGCGACTTGAACCGATGACGCAGTCTTCCCGGTGATCGAGATCTGTGATGCACTGGACTGCGGCGACGATCGCTTTTCTGCTTCTCTTTTTCCTTCATGATTCGGTTGAAAGCTTCAAGCGGATCATCTATAAGTCTGCAAAAAGTTTTCAGAATTGTTATATAATATATATATATATATATATATTTTTAGATAAGTGGTGGGTATTAGTGGGTAAATATGAGCATATGAGACATCACTTACCCAGTGCCAACTTTGGCCGCGACTCCTTGATATATAGATGCCAAATTCGTGGACTGAAATGTTTGCGATGGATTGATATTAATATTCGCACCTGTCATATAGGATGTACTCATTTGATGTACAGGTGCTTGGTTTTGATAGTGACCAAAGCTGAAAAATATTAATATCGGTATTGGTTAAGTCATAGTCTGATTAGTCATTTATTTAATCCTACTTTATTTGCGGCCTGTGTGGCATATTATTATATCCATTGTTATTGTAGGGCGGCATATGAAGCATTGTTGGACATCGGGGAGGCATTTGAATATATGCTGGCTTATATAGCCCCATATGACGACTCTGATCTGTGTTTGGCTCTCTCTGCTCGCTCATGTTCATATTTGCATATTTGTGGTGAGTGCCAACTGGAGTGGGTAAAAGACTTCGCTCATTCTGGGGTCGAATCCTTTCATTATTATCGTACGACTGATGCTTTTTCTCCATCTCAGGTTTATACTCAATGTTTGCTTCACGGCGTGGATGCACATTGTTGCCATGTGATTTGTGTGAGTATGAGGGTACAGACTGAAATGACAAAATGGAATAATATAATAGCATAATAACACTAATCACAATTCACAATTCTTACTCACTTGCTCTTTATTTGTGTCAGCATTGATCAGTGGTGTGTTATTAACTTTTTGTGGCATTGTTATTGTTATATTGTCTTCATAATCTGAATCAAATTTATCTTTATCTTTTTTGACCGAGTCCGTAGAATTAGTATTAGCATTATTTATGTTTTTGGTAACATTTTGTTCTTCAGTTTTAATGGGTTGTGGTTGAGATATATTGTCGGCTTCCGTTTGTTCTGTTTGCTTGGACTCATCTGGAATAGGTTCTTGCTCAGGAACAGGGTCTTCTTCTTTTTTCTCAACTACCGGATTGACTTTAGTGACTGGAAGCGAAATGTCGAAATTATTAAATTAATAATTTAAACTTATATTTACCTAGAACTGACTATAGTTCAAATTTTAAAGTCTTCAATTTAAATGATTACGAATAACATGTTCAAAGGAGTTACATAAACAAATAGGCTTTTTCATATCTTACCAGGCTTAAATGCTGCAAGCTTATATTCATTTTTGAAAACGTTTACCGAATTCCTTAAAAATCGGTTTGGAATCAAAGAACCCGGGGAACAGTTCTTTTCCTTGCAATCCGGGCATTCACTATCTTCTGATTCCAGCAACGAGTTTCGGACGCCTGAAATTCAATTAACATTAATTGTTAATTATTTAATGCATCTCATAGTCCAACTATGATGATGTAAATGTAAAATGTATACTTACAATCATCACAAAAGGAACTCCCGCAGCACGGTATCATTACAGCATCGACAAATATATTTCGGCAAATACCGCATATTAAATCTTCTGGAATTTCTTGATCCTTCTCAGTAGATGCAATAAATTTTGAAGTTTCTTGTTCTGTTGGACTGAAATTCAATAATCAAGAGGATCGATTTAATTGAAATAAATAATGGAATCGGGAAATAAGTAACACTTACATTTCTTTGCCCCTAAATGATCGCGGAATGCCTGTAGTTCTCTTGACTTCAAATTGTTCCTTTCCCGATGAAAAAGAACAGTTCTTTATCCAGTGGCCCCCTCTTTTACACTTATTGCATCGATAGGAGGCCGGAACTTCGCCCACTTGAGACTGCCCTTTAATTCGGTGATACCTACATATCAAGTCATTTAGTACGATGTTGAATCTTCTCTACGTATTGCCTAATGACCAACATCAAGTTTTTAAAGAAAAATTCATAACAAAAAGATACTTACGTTTTAGGATCATAATCTGCCGTACTTTGCATCATCATCGCTTGGATCTTATCCTCTTCACTTCCCTGCATCTTAAATAAATCCATATTGATGTTATCCGCCTTGCTCGATGGCGCATTTGTGATCGCATTATCTGCGGGCGGGTCCCATCCTTTTTTAACTGGATGTGCAATGGGTATGCGTGAAATAATTAATGTGGTATTTTTTGGGATCAAGAAGTTGTCATCCTTGTATTCTAAAAATCAATAAGAAAAATAGTCATTACAGATGTATGGAAAACCAATTAAGGACAAACATTTTACGATATTTACCTTCCTTAGTTTGGGCATTCGTTATTTGTAGATCAAAATCAATAATTTTACCCAGCCTTTTCTGCTGCACTATTTCTCGCTTTAAGTCCGCAACAGAAATATGAAGTCCATCGAATGTTATTGTGTCGAAATTAAGGGTACTTTTGAATTTATAATGTACCGACATTTTGACATTTCTAAAAGTAAATCAAGCACATTACGATTTTTAATATGGATACCAAAGATACCATTTTCAAGAGCTGGCATAGATGTTTCTCCAGTTTGACCTTAGAAGCGCTAACGATATAAATCACTATTCACAGTATTTGCTTACAAAAATGTCTGAATGAATGAATATAATTTAGATAATAATTCGCATAGCACGTGCAGTAAAAACACGAACAAAGGCTCACTTGAAGCGATCCTCAGATTTAGCTGGATCGCTTTGATGCCGGCATTTAAGCTTTAATTAATGTGCATGTTGGCCGAGAAACAGAACTTGTGCTTACAGCATATTTTCACTATTATAATAAACAACTACGGCTAACATAACATAGTATGTAAATATGTATGTATGTTATATGTATGTATGTAAGCATACACATAGTTACATACTTACATATCGGTGCAGCACATGTACACATGCTTAAACATCAAGGTGTTTTACATATATGTACACATAGACACTTATGTACATCATAATTGCACTTGCAACTTATATATACATACATACTGTACACATTTATTTACTTTCGGTCAACCACAGATGAATAGCCGGAGCACATACAAATTCATACATACACACACACATACAGATATACATACATACATGCTACATCTACATGGTCGCTGGCCGAATTTGTATGCATGTATGTATGTATCCGCATAATTTTGTATATGCAATGCTCAAATGAGCAGAGCACATGAAATTAAGAGAATTTAAGCTTTTCCACAATATACTCACACTTCTTAGCACATACGATGATAGCACAGCACAATAATTTCCTTCTGTTTTTCCGACTACTTGATAAGATAGAATTATATTATCATTTTGAGTATTGTCAAAACAAACCGAACTAGTTTAATTATATGGAACCGATTTGGCGTTCGCAGGGTTGATTTATACATTTCCAGGAACTGAGTTATCGATTTTCAATTTATCGGTCCATTTCGAGAATGAAACACATTTATTATTAAAACAAAACGATGTTTAAATTACGAACTTTGACTAAGCAACCAACTTGAAATCTTTATAAATTTAATTGCAGTATTTTTTTAGAGGCCATTCTTTAATAATGAAAAATGTTGAAAATCGGTTGAGTTTTTTTATGGTTGTGAATTTTTTAACTAAGCCCATATCTCATTTTAAGTAATTTCTGTAGTTAATTTTGACTAACCCCTGCATGAATTTGCAGATCTATTCAAGGAATTAAAGGGACTGCTTGCCTCTCAGAGTTCCACTACATAAACACCACCTTCATGAAATTAGTCTAACCTTAGTCATGACGATTATCTTCAAGTTCTGTACTATATCATATTGTCTTATAAATATAAATAAAATCAATAAAAATGCAGAAATGAGATTTGACAAATTTTATTCGACAATAGGGGTTAAATTAATATGAGTATTACAAGTTAATCGATATTGTTTAGGTCATCAAAAAGCAGTGTCCCAATTGGGCTGGGCGTCCTAGAGAGCATGTTATCATTACCGAAATCCTCAGAATTGCCATCAGCTGCAAAAGTGAGATTTTGAGAAATATGTATTTTATCTGAAGTGCATAGAATGTTTAAAAACATTTCGAATACACACCTTGATCCAAAAAGTTGGACTTCCTTGTTTGGTTTACGGAATTTAACGAAGTTATGAGCGACTTGCTTGTGTGCTCGGCTGTCTCCAAAGTGGTTGGCAAGTCTAGTAAACGCTGATTTTGAATACCATCTCCAGGACCCATATGGGAAATATGGTTGAAATTCGTTGGACCAGATATCATTTTTGACCTTCGATCACTGAAATAGTGTTAATAAAACAATAATTATGTAAATCCTATATTTAATTGGTATTGTTTACTTGCCTTTTAACTGTTTTGTTTATTTCTCTAATAGAAAATCTACGTTTAATATTGCTGAGTCCCTTCTGGTCACCATCACGATGTTGCAATAGTCCCTCTATATAGATAGCATATATTTGAATAATCATCATCATCAAGTACAAGATACAAGTATAACTTACTTGTGTGAATATTTGCCAAGTAGACAATCAACGGTGTATCATTGATGGATGTTAAAACAACGTTGCCAATATTATTCAGCGGAAGCGACTGTTTTATACCAATTGATTGAACCCACTCAGACGTTTGTGTATTAAATATATCCAAATGAGTCTCTGAGAATACCAATAAATGACCATCGGAATATGCTACAAGCAAATAAACGAATCATTACTCATAAATAAATCAACAATATAATATTATAAATAAATATACTTACTTATATAAGTAGGGAAAGCCGGATACATTATTTCTCTATCGCGTGATTTTCGTCCTTGTAGATCCACATATATGGCTAGAGTCTGGAATACCAATAGGTATTCCCCAAAGGTTCCACTGGTTGGCGACAGTATTTCAATTACTCGAACAGCATCAACGCCCGAATAATTCAAAAATGCACATAACTGATTTTCGGGATGAACGAGAGCTAAAAAATATAAAAAAAATAAATGAATATATATATATATGTACACAGTTAGTTTAGTTAACATACACATTGCTGTTGCTTCGCCCCTCAAAAAGTATGCCGTGAATCCGCTCTGATGGGCAACAACCAGTCGCATATCCGACAATATCTGCAGATGTTGGGCCAAATATCCGATGGTAAACTCACAAGTCTTTTGGTGTCTAGTGCGCGTTCGATTTATTTCGTAGACAATGATTTGCGTGTGATTGTTGGGTCGTTTCAATGCAATTATGAATGAATAAACAATACTCGGATAACGCCGAATTATGCCGGTGCAAGCAGATATACAGTTTTTAGACTCTATGACTTTGATCCATTCGACATCGCTGGCCTCCAATGCTCTTATCGGTAGCAGCCTCAAATGGCGTTGTTTACCACAAAGAATTACAATAATCTGCTCCTCTTCCAAATACCATAATTGCAGAATCTTCTTTGTTTCACCAATGCGAGCAATTTCTATGAGACAGAAATAATAATAATTGAAACATGCAGCAATTTAATGGGTTTATAGATAGACCCACCATACTGATCCAAGTTGAGATAGAACAAGCCATCTTCAGTTCCTAGCAATATTTGATTAGCATAAGTTATAACAGAACACAGTGCGTTACGTATTATCGATAAGTTATTATCCAATATTTCATTGACTTTGTAAATGGCCGTGTTTGGTAAATTATTTCGCTTTAAAATTCGATGAAGTTCACCCAATGCAATAACCCATTTTGATTTCTCCGACTCATTATCGGCCAGCATTAAAGTGCATAACGAGATTCCCCCCTCAATAAGGGCAGTTTTAATCTGCAACCGCAAACGAGAAGTGTGTTTAATAATGTTTAGATTCAAGTAAGTTGAACACATACCTTAAAAATACATGGTACATCCTTTTTAGCTGCATGAATTACATCACTTTCGCGAACGCTGCCAACTGAAAATTCAGGATCACGCATATCCAGCACCTGAGACACACTTACACTCGGCAAGGCACAACGATCCGTGGATATGTCGTACAAGAACAACTTGAAGTCACAAACGACAACGAATTGGCGAATCCAACCACGCTTGATGACACCCGATTTGGGCACCTTGACATAGCCTTCATAGGCGGTGCCAATGCCCCGTGTCGGATCGATGCCCAGGGGCCGTTTCGTCTGGTCCATGGGCACGGGACACATGGTCGGCACTCGCTGACAGCAGACCGTGTGACAGGCAAATCCGCATATTTCGCAGACAACACCTTGTCGCGTCAGTCCCACCATTAGCGATGTGCAATGATTGCACTTGGTTGGACTACTGAAAGTGCGTACAAGAAACTGATGAATTGCCGTATTGCTGCTCGGTTTCTTTTTCGATTCCTCGTAGGTTAAACTACTCTCTGATCTAATGTCATCATTCATGGTCGAATTCTTTACGCTCAAATTGTCCTTGGCGGCTTTCAACGAATATTTTGATTCGTAGTTGAAAAGCATTCCAGTGTTCGATGTCTGAAACAGATTCGAGGCTGACGAAATGCTATCCCTGGCATCGTTGGCATACGATTCGTCGGCGTCAATCAGATCGGTGTTCATGGACATATCCTTGAAGAAGGCATTATTGTGATGCGATGCCTTGTTTAAGAACGACTCCGAATAACCACCGAGATCAATTTTCTGCAAGTCCCGCAGTTCGACCTCCTTCTTCTTGTAGTCATACAGAATGGTTTCACATCGCTTCTTATATTCACCGACTTCCTTCTGCGTGGACATCAGTTCAGCTCTCGTTTGGCTAAGTTCCTCGGCAATGAAGGCCTTCGCTTGAATCTCACGCTGCAAGGCGCTTTGCAGATTCAGCAATTCCATTTTATCGAGCTTTTGTGAGCGGCGATTGCGCCAATTCTTGTGATCGACAGGATTATTGTTGAGCGTTCCCACATGCTTGAGGTATTCGATTTCTTCGGTCATTTTCGTGGCCAGCGCCTGCAAATAGCTGCGGGCATCTCGCTCATCCGACACCCACTTTATGATCTCGTCCATCTGGAGTTCCCAATGGTTGATTGCATCGCGTTTCACTTGCAGCTCCTTCAGGATTAGTATCTCATCCGCCTGGATGTCACGCAGATTTTTCGATTTAACGCTCACCTCGCTACTCAAGCGTTGCTTCTCCTCATTCCACGTCGACTTCTCCAATTCGAAGCGCTTCTTCAGCTCCAAGATTGTTTCGGCCGAATCGGCAATCGATTCGATCGGTGTACATTTCAATTTGTCGTGTGCCTGCTGCAGCTCTTTGGAGAGTATTAAATTCGAGGCTTCCAGCTCGCTCAGCTGTTCCCGGAGTGCGTCCAGCTCGAGATTGTTGCGTGCCTGCTGATGACTCAATTTCTCCGCATATTGCAATTCGATGCGTTCGATTTCGTAGGCTGCGATGCCCGATGTTATGTTTGTCGTCGCTGTAGCATCCACATTTGGTACAGATTTTCGAAAATCGTTCTGCAATTTGCGGCAACATTCTTCGGCATGTTCGCGTATCTTCTTCTCCTTGGATGCCTCGTTCACCGCATCCTCGATATGCAGTTCGAGCTCTCGCCTTGTCTTATCCGACTTGCGCAGATCGTTGCGTAGGCTATCATTTTTTTGGATTGCCGCGTCGAGTTCCTCTTCCTTGTCGCGCACCTGGCGGGAGAGCTTCTGTTTTTGGTTTCGCAGCTCGGTTAGTTTCTCGGTGACCTCCGAGTATTCCATCATTGCAGCATTGCGCTGGGCAATTGTGTCCTTCAATTCGGAGTCCTGACTCTGCAGACGTTCCATTATCTCATTATATTTAACGGTCAGTTCGTTCTTTTCATGCTTTGTGAGCACTAACTGTTCGGTCAATGCCTTAAATTGTTTGTTGAGAGATTCATTTGATTTTTCAGATTCCTTAGACATGGTCAGTTCAGTGGACAGCGGCGTACTGTCGAGCGACATTTGGTTTTTATTGTCAGGCAGCAGATCGGCACCGGCTGTTCTTGAGTCTGTGCTGCTGCAGTTCTGCGAGAAAGTGAACCCAATGAAGGGCAAATGGAAGCCAGAAAATGCCGGATTCGCTGATGGAGGTATGGAATCGGTTAATCTCACATCGTTGTCGTCCACATCAAAATTGGATGTGTCGGTTGGACTTGAGACTTCCGGTATATAGGGTGCCAGACCAGATCGAATATTCTTCCAATCGATTTCATCGAACCATGTGTGATCCATAAAATCCCGCAATCCCCGCTGACCGAGTCGGTTCTCGGGTATACAGATTAACTTGGAAAGCAGATCCTTGGACGCATCCGATAACTTGCAGTGCGTCGCTGTATCTTGTGACGGTAGATTAAAGCAATTCTGATGATTCATTATTTTGCCGTATGTCTCCACGAGACTCTCGGCATAAAATGGAGTTTCGCCATACAGCATTTCGTACATACAAACGCCCAGGGACCACCAGTCACATTCTGTTCCATATCGCCCCTTGCCATCCTCCATTGCCCTCAAGATCTCTGGCGATATATAGTCGGGTGTGCCGACTGCAACATTCGACTGAACTGTGCCATCCTTGTCCAATCGCAGGCACGATCCAAAGTCGGCCAATCGTACATGGCCACGTTTGTCCAACAGAACATTATCGGGCTTTATGTCCCGATGCACATATTTGAGCTGATGAATGCTGTTTATGGCCAATATCATTTCGGTGATATAAAATTTGGCCATGTCTTCGGGAAGTTTGTCCTCAAATTTGCTCAATAATGTTAATAAGTCGCCACCGCAATAATAGTCCATAACCAGGTACTGCAACCAATGAATATATAAACAATTGTTTACTCATCTATATCGGGATCTTCATCGGGACGAGAGAACATACCAAATTGATATTATCCTGAAAAGCGTAATGCAAATTTGTTATCCATTGACGATCACCAAGGACGAGGACATCTCTTTCCTCCCGAAAACATGCTGTCTCCGCACGTTTCAGCATCTCCCATTTGTTCAGGATTTTCATTGCGAAAATGTTTTCCGAAGAAAGCATGCGAACAACGCAGACTTCACCAAATGCTCCACGTCCAATTATTTTCAATATTTCGAAATCTTCGCGAGTCAATCGCAGTTTGCGGACAATGTGTACAAATGGTTTAGCTGAAGGGTCAATTATTTTTAATTAGTCTGAGTTTTAATTGGCAAATTAGCATAAATTGCTTACCCAGTTTTAGGAAATCGGAAACACTCTTTTCTCTGCGAAGCGATGAATTTGTGCACTCATCATAAAGTAGGATAAACGTATCCAATAAAGCATCCATTGAGAATTGATGCCGTTTGAATTTATCCTCCAAGTTGAAGCTTTGCAACATTTTGTCGCCATCTGGTTCGCTTAGTAGGGATCCCAACAGCTCGAGCCTCTTGTTGCAGCTCAATGTGAGCAGATCTGGCGAAAGAAATATCAGAAATTAATACAAAGTCAAAAAAGTATTAAGTTTACAGTAGGGTTAGATTAAATACTATAAACTTATTGTGTATCAAACATAAATAAATATAATTAATAAATCAATAATAAAAATAATCCAAATTCAAAATGTTCAATATTATCAAGAACTCAAAACTTTGGATACAGTAGAATTTGAAACCTTTTTCTTGTCGACGAATTGGGAAGTTCATTTGAAATGTGCCACAAATTTTCCTTGGAGAATGCACCCCCAGGGAGGAATATTATATTGGGAAGGTCACACTTTTCTGCATGGTTACATATTACATGAGCCCAATTTTACTTATACTACGCCCGTCTTTCTATATATATTGTCTCCGAATATTACTTTTCCTTAGGGATGGATTTCACTTTGTATTGGGAAAATGCACCCGACTGAACGGATATTATGTCTGAGCAGCATTCAACTTATAAAACTGAAATTATAATTTAAATGCAAACATTTGGCCCGAACAATGCCGGGTAGCACTACTCACAAATATATGTACGTAAAGTAAGAATACATATGTATGTACACATATATCTTTTACACACAAGTAAATACGTTCATCTTTGCGAACGTCTGCAATACATACATATGCATAAGTGCTTATGTTCTCGTAAAATTTATTGTATCTTTACACATTTGTATGTATTTCCAGAACGTCTATTTAATTTTGCTTGCACGTATCAGAATAAATACACATACATATGCACAACATGCATACATATACAATAGTCAATGAGCACATATATATATATAAATATACATAGGGAATAAATATGCATGCAAGACTACACATTTACACTAAACGATTCCGAAAATAAGTAGATAACGTGGAACTACTTATTAACTTTGAATTTATTTACCACCGAGCTCAGGTAATGTGTCATAATCCATTTTATGAATGTTTGTTTTGACAAATCATATCCACAAAGCAGTCGAAAAACAATGTAGAAGCCGACTTATACTGCCAGGGATGGATTTTGCCATTAAGCATTCGATATTCACAGTTGAGCTGAAAACTGGTCGACATAATTAAATCGATTGTTTTATAGAGACGATAGTAAAATACTAAGCCCTGTCAAACCTGTTCCATATTTCCCACGTTTTCGATAAGTGAAATCAATTCGTTTTTGTTTAAAAAAGATGTCGAATATAAGAGAATTATGTAGGAGTATTTGTGAATTTATTTGAAAGCAAAAAATTTCGAATTAAAATGAATGGGTTCCTTATGAATTCAGTTAGCAGTGAAATTTGTACTTCCTTCTAAACTTTAGTGAAGACCATTTTTAGAGAGGTTGCCAATTTATTGATAACCTTTTTAAAGAGCAAATATTCCCGGCTATTAAAAACGAAATAAATAAATCTACACGAATAATCTTATTTTATTTTGTAGTCAAATGCATATAGTAGGTGTGAAATAAATGACACCTCTTATAATTATTTTAATCGATGCTATAAAATCTTAATGCATACATATGAATAAACGATGAATTTTTAATACAATAACTTAGGAAACACAAATTTTTATTTTCTTTTTTTTTATCGGGGTTTTATACTTATTCCAAGGGGTTTTTGGGCATTCGGCCGAACTCCATTTGTTTTTGAATATGAACGCAAAATAAAAAAAATTATTTATTCATCATTTACGATTATATTATCTGTGCAATAAAATGGCTCGTAGAACCCAACCAAGATATTTTTCAACATATAAAATTAAATTTGGTTTTGCATATTGTTACAAAATGTTCAAATGGTTCGCCATATTCTTAAAGAATTAAACAAATGATGGGTTTATTCAAGCCAAACATTCTTTTCCACACATATAATAAATTTTTTTAAATTGCGTTGATATGTATATTAAGTTTTCATTTCAATCAAATTGCTTGAAATTGTAAATTGATGTATACTATATATGATGATGACAATCGAAATGGAACAATTAGAATTTCGAAAAAAGAGATAGAAAAAAAAACACTTCTTATTTTGAAAACTATGCCAACTGTTCGTACAACTAGCGCCTTACCTTGGAAAAACTATAAAGCCCCAGAGTAAAACCACAAATATTTTGTCAGCTCTCGATAATTTCAAGAGTTATACTATATAGTGAGTATGTATCTATAACTAATAAAATAATTAACAAACAAATATACACTTTATAATTGTTTTCGAACCATTTCCGACAACAATGCTGAATCGTTGTTGGTGATGACAGCTCCTCCTCCTCCACCTCCTCCTCCACCACCTACTCCTCCTCCAGATGCATCCTTATTTCGATAGGATGCCGAATTCGGGACACGCTGAATCGTTCGATCCTCGTAGCGCGTTCGTCCCTGAGATGCCATTGGTCTATTAAGTGTATTGTTAGCATTATTTGGTGAACTTGGCGGGGTGCTGTGTGCTGCAAAATGTTTATTAACAAAATCCTGCTCCTTCCATCCATTCTTTTTATAGACCTCGCGCAGCTCGTGATGCTGCCACATTGTGTACAGCACCTGACTGGCAAACTTGATCACACAAGTCGTATATTGTTCCTTGCGTCGGGTTATATTCATTAGCCTATCCACACCGCCGGCATCCAAAAGGGATCGTGCGAATTCTGGATTCTTTTTGATGACCTCATTGATTGTGGCCAATACGGCTGTGATGGTGTCGTCGGACGTATTTTGGTCATGCTGCGCATTGCCGGATGGCAATTTTTGGACCAAATCACGCATTGCATACTTGCCGATCAGCTCCTTGTTCCTTTGGTCGATAGCAAGATTGCGCAATGCAGTCGCAACTGCACAAACGACACGATCCACTTCCATCCGCAAGAGTTCGACGAGTATCGGAAGTCCTTTCTCCTTGCGCACGGTAGCACGAATATCAATGCTCGGCTGCCAATAGCAAGCGGATAAATTCTGTATTGCGCCAGCAGCGGCTTCAAGTGTTTCCGGATTCGAACAACTTTGCAGTAGCGAGAGATAGAATTGCACCACTTCCGGTTGCCAAAGCTGTTCATATCCCTTGTTTGTCTTATTATGGGTTCCAGCATTCTTTGCATATTCGGTGGAGAATATGTAGTCCTGTTGCGACTCACTTAAGGCCACATCCTTCTTTTTTTTACTTGTTCCAAAACAGCCCAAATTTTCGCCTGCAAAATCAAAATCAATATATATATATAAGTCAAACAAAAACAAATTATATGAGAAAAAAATTATACGGATTTACCTTTGGAAGACGATGGAACCGCCCTCTCTTGTATAATGAATGGATGTTTGTCGTAATTGGGATCCTCAACTTCCTGGCATCTATACGATAGATTGCGGAGAATGCAAACGCAATTCTCAACGGTCTTATTACCAATGTTATTCTTCTCAATGGAAGATCGCACCACGTAGAGCAGAGACTCCACCAGGTGCTCGCAGTTACGAAGGCATTCTCGGGCATGTTCTCCGGCCGAACTGACGTTGCGCAGTACGCCGGATGCATTGCGAAATACTGTTGAGAAACATGTCTCGCCGCAGCAGATGGGATCCCAGCCCGAATGCGGTTTTATAATGTTACAAACTATAGCAGCCAGCGCTTCATCAATAATTGACCGTTTAATATCCTCACACGAGGACATATTCCATAAAACTCCGGTCACCAATTCTTTGACCTCTGTCTCTTGCGATCGGCATAGCAGATGCACCAATGCTTCGATTCCGCCAGCATTCTTTATGCCACGCTTATTCTCATCATTCTGGCGTCCATATGACAAATTGCGCAATGCCCCGCAAGCATTTCTGTTCAAAATAATCCATTTAGATTTCAAATTAAAAATATAATAACCAATATTTTCGATATGTAAACAAAATAAAAGTTATTAAAATTAGGTATGCGTTGTGAGAACACAAAATGCATTGTGTATACATATCAAATCATGCTCGATCATGATCTGAATATTTTTGGTATAAATCAATTCAATCAATTGTTCGCTCACGAGTCGTGGACGGAACGATGAAAATCAAAGGGAACAATCATTGCTGAAAGACATGAACTGATTATGAGCGAAGCACGAAAGCCAAAAAGGGAGAGAAACAAATGTCTCCATCTCTTTTCGTCACGAGCATGCTTCTAGCCTGGGGTAACGGTAATAATAATAATAATAATATGTAGTAGACAAGATTTGTACACGTCGAGTGTGCTAGCGATGTCTGCGTTTGTCAGTCAAAGCACGTAAACAACACCAGAGGTGTGTTGAATCGCTCTTAATTAGTTCATTTGAACTACTCAGTTTACTCATTTTAGAAGATAGCTTAAGCTTAGTTTTCCACTTCTAAACTTACAAATGTAATAAATACCTTTGAAAGCATTTCTTGTGGGTGGTGCTATTATTTCTTTTCTTTTTTTGAGTTGTAGGTGTTTCAATTTAAAAGGATATTTAAGAAAATATAAACGATAACCGAACTTAAACGAACGAACTAAAAGACTGACTCGTTCTTCTTTCTTTGGGAAGAACTGTAAGGGACAACTCTATTAAACACAATCATCTTGAATACCAAGGAAATTGCAAAATCATAAACAGTTGTTGTCGAAACACTTTCTTGACAGTCCCAAAAATGGATCATTTTCGTTTTTAAAATTTCAAAATATTTCAAGTTATTGTATTATGTAATTTTTTTTTGCTTAGTGGTAAAAACTCCATTTAATTTTTGAAAAATAAAAATAAATAATATAAAATATAAGACAATAATTAAGTACATTTCTTTGCAAAGGAAATGGGAAAAGTTGAACATTTTCCATTGTCAAAACACTTATTTGACATAGTGTAAGTCTATAACAAAGATCAATAGATAATCAACACTTACTTATGAATATCTGGGGCATCGTATGACAACAATCGTATTAATGGTGGTATTCCTCCCAATGTCCTTGTCCGCTGCTTGTTGGGATCATCCATGTAGCACAAGTGCTGCAGATATGCAGCAGCATTCGCTTTGATCGCATTGTTAGGATTGCTGAGAAAGCTAATTACTTCGGATAGGTTTGGATCGCGCCATCGCATTGTTGAGCACAGATCACTGTCGGAGCCACCGATGAAATCCTCTTTGTCAGCGATTCGGGGCGGCACCGTGTTCAGTGAGTTTGTGGCAAATTGGGTCAATTTGAAATCTCCTTGGCCCTCAACAAAGGAGCGACATTGCGAATCGATAGCCGATTCGGATCCATTAAGATTATTGTCAAAGGGTCGCGTTGCAAACTGTTTCATATTTGCACTGACGCCCGGCAAGCCGTAATTGGCAGCATCCGATGTATAGCCATAGGGTATTGCCGGCTCGTCTGTGTAATGGGGTTCTACCAGGCCACAGGGCGGTAGGCCAGGTATTCCAAAATCGGGTGCATCATCGAATTGTGGAGCTTGTATATATCTGACGGTCGGGACCAAAGTATGACCCTCCATACCCGGCGGCATGCTCACCTCTTGAGTCGATGTCTCGATTTTACTTTGCGACCCAATTGTCGAGCAGTGCGGAGCTATACGCGTAAGAGTTCCCATGCCCGTCGGCTTCGATATATACAACGGTGCATTTGTATACCCGGCTGCTGTGTATTGCTCGAAGTTTTGAAAAGCCGTGTATTGGGTCTGGACATGACCCGTTTCCGATACCAGCGACTGCTCAATATTCGAATTTTGTTGCGAATTCATCTTAGACGTAGTTCTCGAAATCTCCTGCAACAAATGAAGTAAATCAAAATATTTATAAAAACGTATACAGATGAAAAAATAAATTATAATAATAAAAAAAGCGTTTCACCGCTTCCGGTCACAGTTTCCAATAATACAAAATATATATAATTAAAATATTATATTGAAAATGCAATACTTGTGAGTGAAAGGACACCTTTATTTTATTCATCCGGCCAAATCCAAGGGAATTGATAAATATCGCACATATCTTTAAGTTTAAAATTTGATATATATTCTGAAGAACAAGAATATTTGACTGTTTACCTATCAATCTAACATCGGAAAACATTTCAAGTATCCATTTTCCCCTTAACGATGAAGTCCATTGCCTCAGGGAAGAAGTGACTACGAATTACATGATATCTTATCGTCGACCAACTTTCCTTGGGTTTGCAAAAACCATTTATTTATTCGGTGAAGAAAAAAGGAACTATACAATTGAAAATCAACTTAAAATTTTAATTTTTTATGTTTTTTTTATTTTTGTAGCCGCCAAACTATGGTTTTATCAAAAAGGTTGGTCGAATTACTTAATGAGTCACTGTAAATTGTACATTGTCAAGCGATGTACAAATGTACATATATTCGTATTCCTGCAGATTTTACATACATACACAGAAGGCCACGCCCCTTCATGTAATGTTCATATATAACTGTTTAGATAAATAATATGCATATAGATAATTGTGCACGAGTATGTACAGACATACTTTGCAATTGATGTAACTATTTACACAAAGAACAATCATTACAAATGTATAAATGCTTAAACATGTATTCACATACAATATATAAAAGGAAAATAGTTAATTAATGTATTGTAATTACTTCAATTGGTTTGAGTCATTTGATACGTACTTGAATAAAGCGGGTTTTAGAAATTACACGTAAATACACAATATGTATAAATATATATATATATACACACATATATTTTTATACTTACATACGTACAAATGTACATGCTAAGAAATATCGATTTTTCACAGTCACTCTTTTGTATGAATGCATGTACATACAAATTTACCAGCTAATCATTATTTTTGCATTCAAATACTTTGGTGTCTTAAGTTAAGTGTGATATTTTTAACACAGCTTGTGCATTGTTTATAAATTTGAATATGTTTCATTTTACACACACATACACATAGAAATACACACGTATGTATTATACATGTATAAAGATCTATACAAATTGTGCACTTACATCTTAATCTTATGTTCAACGTACTTTTAAGTACAGTTTTGATTAGGATTGATTAGGTTACCCACCTTAGAAGTACCAGTAAGATATGTTTATATACATATTTTTTGAAAAAACGACACGAATCTAGATCTGAGTTTAAGCCTCCTCGAACAATACTTTGGCAATATTATTTTTTTTGCATACTTATTCAAAATCGGAGTTGGTCCAAGTAAGTGTTTGGTTACTTCATATGAACCAATAAAATTAGCGCCGATATTGGATTGTGGAATTTGGAACATGCAAGAATATGTATAGATACCGTTAGAAATATATAAGAAAAACTATAGTCAATAATATAAGTGCACCCAAAAAGTTTCTAACGAGGTGATAACTAAGGTAATAATATTAACCTATATAGTAATATATATATATATTAATAACACTGAAAAATCAACCAAGCGAAATGTTTCACATGCTTGTGTACTTTTGAATTTAGCTGTAACACAAGACACAGTAACATGTCAATATTATAAATTATAAGTCGTAAAATAAACTTAAATTAGAAAATTATAGCCTTGCAATCACAGAATAACCAAAAACATTAACAACTGATTGCAATTCCACGCATGGTCACTTTTCAGACAGATTTTATAGATTTTAGCAAATGCTGTCGGAATATTTTTTGGTAAGTTTGTGTTAATTGAAATTTTATGAAAATGCGAAACATCGATTATATCCTAGGTGGATCTGCAACCGATTATAAAAAATACCTTTCACTTTGTTTTAAATGTCTACAAAAAAAAAACGCATAGCATTCTACTTAATTTGTATATGTTGTTTACAAATGTTGTTTCGATTCCAATGTTCCCATTTGTTTTTGACGTGAGTCGCTTAGGCCTGAAGTGTCGTATTTGTCGATTCGTTTCAACTGAGGGAAATATATCGCATACGATTTCGATCAGAGGAGCAACTCATGCGTAAATCGATGCATTGGAACCACCACCCAAATTGATTAGTCCGGTTGTTCGTTGCGGTCGAAAGGCTAAATAGTATTTGTGTATTATACTTATACATACACAGATTGCAATTGATTTTCAAATTTAATAAAAGTACTCGCATTCTACAGAAAGAAAAAATGGTAAGGACATCTAGCGTAATTTATTACTTACATATCAAATTTAACATTTAATTTTAAGAGATGTGTATACATGCACATGTATAGCTACAGACATTCGTATGTATGTACATACATCGTGCAGAAAGTACGATGATTCATTTACACATAAATATGTATGTACATACATGGATTGGCAGCGGTTCGCTATTCACTAAAAATATTTTTAATTGCGTTAATGTACATACACACATATATATGTATATATATATATATATATATGTACATATATATTTATATGAATCCAGAAAAGGCCGACTATATATGTATGTTATATGTGTGTAATAATGATTTGAGAGCATAGAGAGCCAGCAATAATCCAAATACATATAAATATATATATATGCTTGTATGTATACATATAAAATGTTGTACGTACATATATGTATATTTATGGATACATGCATATGTATTAAGTATATGTATTATATATACATTCACGGGGGAATTAGTCAGAACAGGCTGAGTAATATTCGGCATACATATGTATTTAATTCCAAAGATATCAATATGTGCGGAGGTTACGTACATCCGCCAGTAGGCGAATATGTACATATATATATATATATGTATATGTATGGCTGTGTGCATAATTTTTGCAGACGTATTGTTGCAGGTGCATATTAGATGTAACTTTCTATGGAATATGTATAATAATGTATACATATATATATTTATGCGTACAAATCAAAATTTTCTCAAGTGTATGCATGTGTCTGTATGTGTGTGAGTGTGGGTAATGCCGATTACCTTTGCACAAGCGTACATTTGTATGTCCATATTTGGTAAGCATTTCGCAAATTGCAAACAAAGATATAAAACAAATGAGAAATTTGTTTATGTACATTCGTATGGATTTGTATAGAGATTGATGAGTAAATTACTACAAACATATTTATTGTATATATACATATATATACATATACAAACCTAAAACACGTTTTGCCGGCAAATTTTACTGTACAATTACAACTACATACACAATTTTTTTTGCATATGTTGTATGTATGTATACCCTGTACCCATTCCAAACGGTTGAAGGGGTGTTTTAAAACGTGCAAATGTGTGTGTAACTTTCACGATAAATTTCTGTTGCTATAATATATATATACATATATTCAGCATCTATATATACCATCTGTCTGCAACTTTTTAACTATCGATTTACGATTTGACAAACAATAATTTTCTTATATTTGGAAGAAAAAAACCCGTTATTTATCAGTTGTAATTTATTATTATTGTTAACAGGCTTCTGGAGTTACTGTATCGGATGTATGCAAAACAACATACGAGGAAATCAAAAAGGATAAAAAACACCGCTATGTTATTTTCTACATTCGCGATGAGAAGCAAATTGATGTTGAAACTGTTGGTGACCGAAACAGTGAATACGATCAGTTTCTAGAAGATATCCAGAAGTGCGGACCTGGAGAATGCCGGTAAGAAATCACAATCGATAAGTCTTTAATCTGACATAAATTACAACTGCAAAAAATTTTATATATATATTTTACTTTAATAATTTACATGTTTGTGTCTTTATTTTCAGATATGGTCTATTCGATTTTGAATATATGCACCAATGCCAAGGCACGTCAGAGAGCTCAAAGAAACAAAAGTTGTTCCTCATGTCATGGTGTCCCGATACTGCTAAGGTATTATTTTAATTTTTTTCTTTTTAATATTTGCCCAACATATTAAAGCTCCTATCTATGTATTACAGGTTAAGAAGAAGATGTTGTACTCGAGCTCCTTTGATGCTTTGAAGAAATCATTGGTCGGCGTCCAAAAGTATATACAAGCTACTGATCTGTCAGAGGCTTCCCGTGAAGCTGTTGAGGAGAAGCTTCGTGCTACTGATCGTCAATAGACTGCAGGAACAACCAATAAATCTCTGAGCAGTGCATTTTAAATTACAAAAATATTAACATGCATGCATCACCGATTTACAATTTGTATCCGGTCAAGATCGCCAATTTCTATGAGAATTTTCTACATAATTTGTATTTTCAGTATAAATAAAGAAAATTAAAATGACAACTTGAGCACCAATCATTTAAGGGATGTTTGCAGGCATATTTAAATTTTTACTCTGGTCTTGTTAAAAGAAGGGGGAAAGTAATACTCTTAGTCAAAGCATGGCGATTTTTATGACGGAAAGCTTTACTTGCTCAGTTCAATATTTTGTAATTATTGGTCTAAATAGTTAAATAATTTTGACCGGATAGATTGAGCTCTGGAATGAAATCATTTTCGGAACGAAAACGAATTGTATTGCGGGCGAAAAAACAAACTATCATTCAAAAACAAATCTCGCCTTCACTAATAAGAACTTTTCAGCAAAATGAACCAATTTTTGAATTTCTCACAATTTGTAAACAAATAAATAAAGATCCCATTAATATATATTTTACATCTTGTCCATGTGTTTTATTCCATACAGAACATATATTTAAAGATAATGCCCGAAGAAGATAGGTTAAGACGCGTCTACTTGACTTCCTTCACCTGCAGACCTGGTGGCAGGGACTGCTTGATTTTGTCGGCCTTCTCCTTGTCTTGGACCACGAGCGTGTAGAGGAAACGTGAGCAACGGATCTTGAACTTGGTATTCGTTGGGTTCTTCTTTATTTTGACAGCACGAGCATCGGTGCGCCGAGCTTTGTTCAGAAAATCCTTCACTTCCTTGATTTCACGCGGCATCTGTGTGGAAATATATTGCGTTATTAACATGAATCCCACAATTAATCGACTATTTTTACTCACGTTGTATTTCTTATTTACAAAACCAAGAAAAATACAACACGTATTTTACAGACCAATATTAAAAAGGAAAGGAAAGAGATGGGGTTTGTCACCTTCCGGTTGTCAAACACAGAGTTGATCAGCAAATACATATAGTTATCGAACTATCGTCAAAGTGAGAAAATCTAAATTGGAATGAAACACCTTTAAAGGTGCTTCAGCAAATCGTCAAAATTTCAATACATGTTTCTAAAATTTAAGGTTAAATTTAATAATAATATATAAATCAGCTTAAATTATTATTATTAGTTCTAAAATATCGAAATTTTACCGAACATAGGGCTTGTAACTTTAGGAGTGGCATATAAGACATGACAAAAGAGTTATTGCTTTTAAAAATCGTTTCAGTTTTGAATAGTCTATGGATCTGGATATTTCGCAACTCCAAGTGGAGTTTGGTTTAGAATTTGTGCATTAATTCCAGACAAAAATCGTGCTCTTAACTGAAATGCACAATTTTTGTAGATACGATAACATAATTTTAAAAATCATTGCTTTGGAAACCAGGTAGGTTTTATGGGAGTGGAATATGTTCAATGGTTAAATTTAAAGAGATTTTAAAATCGAAATTTATGTTTTTAATTTTGAGCGAATGCGACAAGTACTCTTTGGTCGGAACCAAGTACTATATAATTAAATTTCAAGAAGAATAGAATTGAGATAGACGATATATCGATAGTTTTCCAGTCCATGTTTGTGTGTACATATGTAATTATTAGAATACAGTGGATATACATATTTCCACAGTGAAAAAAGAAAATCTACATGAAACTAAGAGATAATTACAATTGATATCTGACTTATCACAAATTGTGGGTCTACCATTTTATTTATATGTGTACGTCAAGATTACAACGAAAGAAACGATGTGTTTGCATAGTTTTGAACAGATATGTGCATGTGTACATACATATATAGGTGTAAACTAAAAATTGTATTTTAATTTGATTGGCCGGCAATTAATGTATTTTGTATATATAAACTGATGTTATATGTGCTTAAGTGTGCACAAGCACCCACCCATAATATCCAAACAAAATGCCATATAGAAATTCGACAGAAAATATATTGATGTGTATGTAAACGGCGACGTCAGGAGTGTTCTATAAATAATCTGCATTTGGTAGGTACTCACTTCAAAATAAACAATGTATTTACATATGCATATATAAATACTTCATATACATATATATTGTTAGAGTTTAGTTAAATATTCACTGAAAGGCATATTAAACTTTATTAATTTGCTTATGTCGAACGGGTATATTTTAGGAGGGGAAGGCAAACCTTTGTAGCATTTTGAATTGTTTAAGTTTGTCACCTGTAAATCCAATTCCCGAAAACCTTCAGGATATTAGCATCAATTTCCGTACATACAATTTAATCAAGTAATTACTATATGTCCAGGAAATGCCGATATGGTAGAGTCTTACATACTTTGTAGACTTAGATTATAAATTTGTATACTTGTTTTAAGTATGCATACAAACATATGATTTTGGGTACAAGGTCTTCACAGTTTTCTTTTCTGTGCCGAAAATTAAATACTCTTTTTACGCACGGTTTGTTTATAGAAATCTAAGTAAAAGTTAAAGTTATTAATTTTGTTTGTAATTATTGTGTGATTAACAATTGGATGATGATTAAGTCTTTCAAAATATTCAGCCGATGAGATGCAGGTGTTTTTATTAATTTCTCTGCTGCCGTCCTTACTAACTTCTCATTGTTATAATTAAGTGTAACATTGCTTGTTGGAATGTTAATGAGTTATTAATTTAATTTTAAAATTTTTAGGCAAGGAAAATATTAAAAAAAAAAACAGCACCAAAATGGAGGATGGAAATCAGTCGTTGGTTCATCAGACGACAGGTCTAATCGAAAAATCGCTGGATCATCATCAGAATGCGAGTCTAATTGAAAAGTCGCTGGTTCAACATCAAAATGCAAATATGATCGAAAAGTCGTTGGTTCATCATCATCATCCTCATCATCAGAATACAAGTCTTATCGAAAATCCAAATCAAAATATGCATGAGTCAGAGTCGTCTTGTTTAAATGTAATCAATTATAAGTCGCCGTTAATGATGTTGAGCACTTCCGATGTGATTCCACCAAACCATCTAAACCCAAATACAAACCCAATCCCAAACCCAATCGCAATCCCAAACCCAATCACAATCCCAATCCCAAACGCAATCACAAACCCAATCACAAACCCAATCACAAACCCAATCACAAACCCAATCCCAATCGCAAATCAAGCCTTGGATCACATCGAAAGAATTAGTGAATGTAGTAGTAGTAGTAGTATGATGCCCGCAGTATTAAAATCGTACACTAATACTATAGAAAGAGTGAGTAGTGGTGGAGCAGTGTCAAAAGATTTGATACACAACTCGATTGTTTCACCCCATGGATATGGACATGGACATGGACAAAAACGAAAGAATTCCGTTGTATCGGATGAAAGTACAAGCACTAAAAAGGGCATATTGTCAGCAATCGAGGAGAAGAAAAATAATCATCTTCGGAAAAATATCCGAGATGTGATGAATGAAAATAATTTAGATACAACAACTCTGGCAGCCCAGAAAGAGGAAGCTGAACGTTTGGCCCGCGTTGCCGGGCAGCAGAAATCGATGCGGGAAATCCGAAAATCTGTTGTACACAAGAATATCTTTCGTATTTTAAACATCGATGAGTCGAATGATGTGAACTGTAACTCGCAGGCAAATCATTTTAATAACACTATTGTCCTACCCGAAGATGATTTGGCATCCGTAACGTGTGATGAAACAAATAGTAGTTTAAGTTGCAGCATTGATGATGATGAGGTTCTCGATAAGGAAACTGGCACCGAGCCCTCAAACGAAGTTGTCACAATCGATGATAGTTCCGATGATGATTGCATATTGTTGTCCGAGGAGGAGGAGGAAGAGGAGGAGGATGATATGAATGAAAGCGAAGATGCGACAAACAGTGGGATGCATGTTAAGGATATATATAATATCCCCGATGAATATGGACGCGTTGTTGTTAATATTGCACATCCTGAAGGTGAAGAAACATTGTATTTGGCTCCACAGATAGCCAAAGTAATTAAACCCCATCAAATCGGCGGTGTACGATTTTTATATGACAATATTATTGAATCGACGCGTCGATTCAATAAATCAAGCGGATTTGGGTGTATCCTTGCTCATTCCATGGGACTTGGCAAAACCTTACAAGTTGTTTCCTTCTGTGATATATTTTTAAGACACACATCCGCAAAGACAGTTCTATGCGTTATGCCCATAAATACATTACAAAATTGGTTAAGTGAATTTAACATGTGGATTCCACGACAAACTGGCGACATGAATGTGCGTCCCCGCAATTTCGACATCTTTGTGCTAAACGATCAACAGAAGAACCTCACTGCACGGGCAAAGGTCATATTGAATTGGGTGCACAAGGGAGGAGTTTTACTAATTGGTTACGAACTGTTTCGGTTACTGGCATTGAAGCTGGTCACGACACGCAAGAAGAAAGGCAAAAACTCTTACAACGATGCAATGGATTCGAGTAAAGATTTAATGAACCTGGTCTTTGAGGCGTTAGTTAAACCTGGCCCCGATTTGGTCATTTGTGATGAAGGACATCGAATCAAAAATTCACATGCTGGCATCTCACTTGCCCTCAAGCAAATACGCACCCGTCGACGCATAGTCTTAACCGGATACCCTTTGCAGAACAATCTGCTCGAATATTGGTGTATGGTGGATTTTGTACGGCCAAATTATTTGGGCACACGCACGGAATTTTGCAATATGTTCGAGAGGCCAATACAGAATGGTCAGTGTGTCGACTCAACACCCGATGATATCAAGCTAATGAGATATAGAGCTCATGTTCTTCACTCCTTACTCTTGGGGTTCGTTCAACGCCGCTCACATACTGTGTTGCAATGCACTCTGCCACAGAAATTGGAATATGTTATCCTTGTGCGAATGACTCCATTTCAACGAAAGCTTTACGATACCTTTATGACGGATGTTGTGCGCAAAAAGGCATTTCCAAATCCATTGAAAGCATTTGCCGTCTGTTGTAAGATATGGAATCATCCGGATGTTTTATACAACTTTCTAAAAAAATGTGAGACTGATTTAGATTTAGAAATTGATGAAGATACCAAGAGCAACACCACAATCCCCGTCGTCGATCCAAATCCAACTGGTGTCATCGACACTAATACTGCCCCAATGATTCCTCCGCAACAGCAAGTTAACAATGGAAGCAATGATCGTGTACATAATAATACCTCAGAGATAAATAAAATTTATGCTAATAAAAGGTAATATTAGTTTTAATTTCAAATTCATATTTATGCTATATAATATGTTTTTTTTTTTGTTTTATATATAGTTGTGAGCAATATGGTGCCGAAAAAGAGGAGCATCAACTCAATATGGGTACTTATAGCACCGAAGCGAAAGGAGGAGGCAATTATTGGTTGGATGCAAATATACTACCGAAACCGAGCTATGTTGAAGTCATAAAGCAAACCGATTCCAATATGGCTAAAGACTTTGAAACTATTCCCGGATCTTCCGAAATAGTCGACTTGGATACGAACGAAATTAAAACAGTTGAAAGAATCGTTCAGCCTACTTCCATTAATCACCAAAAAAATATTGAATGCGAAAAGCTAAAGTCCATCGAAAATAGCAATTCAACGAAACAAGGCCTTACCACCAGTATTATTAATGACACGATTAAAAAAACGTTCAAGCCAAAAAAAATTAATGATGAATTTTCATGTTCCTGGGCACTGGACATAATGAAAAACTACGTAGCTGGCCAAATATCGACATCACCCAAAATGGAAATATTCTTTTGCATTATGAAAGAGAGCATTTTTTTGGGTGATCGAATATTGTTGTTCAGTCAAAGTCTATTGACATTAAATCTAATCGAAGGGTTTCTCAAATCAAGCTTTGTACCATGCACTACAAACTTTTGGATGCGAAATGTTTCATATTTTCGTAAGTATTCGAATCGAAAGAATTGTAACTCTAATTTATCACTTATCTAAACATTAAATTTACATTTATTTACAGGTTTAGATGGTTCGACTTCGTCGCAAGAAAGAGAAAGGCTCGTCAATGAGTTTAATGCAAATCGAAATATTAAGCTTTTCCTAATATCTACAAGAGCCGGATCTTTGGGTATTAATTTGACTGGGGCGAACAGAGTTATCATATTTGATGCCAGCTGGAATCCTTGTCATGACACCCAAGCTGTATATAGGATTTATAGGTGGGTACAATTAAAATTTTATTTTTTCTTTTAATTTTATTTGAATTACCCAAAAACATTTTGCATTACAGATACGGACAAACAAAGCAATGCTATGTGTACAGAATTGTCATGGATAAATGCCTGGAAAAGAAAATCTATGACAGGCAAATTAAGAAACAAGGAATGTCTGATCGAATCGTTGATGAATGTAATCCAGAGGCGCATTTATCGATGAAAGAGATAACCAACTTGTGCCACGATTATAGCTCAGATGATGAGCAGCAAACGGATGGTGAAGGTCAGAAGTCTAATGAAGCAACCACCACACAAAATAATGAATTGGGCGAACCTCCTGGAGCAACGACTGCTAAAATAAAAGACGAAAAAATTGTTCACTCAACGACGCATTTGGATCCGATTATTAATACAATTGTTGATTTACATGCAAACTATATAACAAAAGATCCTTTCCTCCATGAAAGCTTACTAGTTGATCAAAAAGATCGAAAGCTATCACAAGCTGAAAAAAGACAGGCACACCGCAGCTACGAGCTTGAAAAGAAGGCGTCTGTAAATCAAAAATTAACCTATGCCTCAGGAAAAATGCAATACAAAATTGTTAACCAGGATGGTACTGTTATTACTCGACCAGTGGCTTCAGTAAGTATTCAAAAAATAGATGAACAAATATGCTTTAAGCTAGAAATGATGTAACGAATATTTTGGTTTGTGAGATATACTTACCTTATGTCATTTTTATAGATTAAACCCATACAAGCAAAGAAAACAAACACTCCAAGTGGAGGTCGGTCAACTCGTTGGATTCCTGCTGAAGTGTGGCAAAGACAGGGAATGACTGCTCAGGAAATGACGTTACCCCTTGGTAAGCAAGGACACATTTAAAAAGCAAGCTGGCAAGTTAACGTATTCTAATAATAATACGATTCTATTATTTCAGACGTTGTCATACCAACAAATTCATCAGAGAAATCTAATATAATACTCAAAGCTGGACAAAGAGTTATGGTGCTGAAGTCAGCGAAAGGAATCTATATGCAATTAGATAGTGGTAAGATTATAGCAATCAGAACAACATCCAAGCGCCCGGATGATGAAAAGACCAGCAAAGAAGACGTAATTGATATTACATCCGATTGCGATACTGATGTTCCGAAGTCGAAATCGCCTGAGCCAGGTATAAAAATACATTTTGATATAACAAGTAGTATAAAATGACTTAAAAATTATAATTAATTAATTTTAGAAAAACCGATGGACACCACATCAACTGGAGAAAATACAAAAGACGCGATAAGCAAAGAGTGTTTACCCATTCAACCGTCTTTAGAGCCAGCCTTTCCGAGAGCCAGCAATTTGGAGAATCATCAGCAAACTAAACCACAAATAATGCAAAACAGTAATCAAATTCAAGGCTTAAACAGCATTCCACCAACTCTGCACCAGCAGCCGGAAAATGTAGACTATCAGAAACAACAACAGCAACAGCAGCAACAAAATCAACAGCCGTACAAGCACGAAGCACAGTTGCCTGTCGTCGAATCTTATAATAGTTCCATTAATAGTATCCCATCGAATTCAACGCATCCGCAGACAATGATTCCCAATAATGATTTAGCGGAAAACTCATATTTTGCAAGTAAAAATGTTCAACATTCGTTCCCTCCCCAATATTACAATTACTATGAAAATAAGAATGCAGCCTCAACAACTAACTATCATCTTAATAATTATGCGCCCTATGGACATTTTAATTTTGCCCCTTATCATTCCAACTTTCACACGGCGGCTGGTTACAGCGGCAATCCCGCACCATACATTAACTCGATTGCGTTTCCTAGACAACCTTGGAATGCAGTTGGAAATCATCAAACAAATAACGAACCGATTCGTCAGCAACCGTATATGGGAAGTACTTACTCCATTAATGAATGGTCTTCCCAATAAAAGAAGTAATCATTTTAATAATTATTTCTTGAATAACTTTTGACTAATTTATTTATTAGACTAGAAAATTCTCTTGAGAAGTAGCACTAAATACCAAATAAGCTTAGATTGTCATTCCAAAACAGATAAAATGTATATCCAATAAATAAACATAGATAATATAAATATGTAGAACAAATGTGAATTTCTTGTGAGATGAAGTGGTCACTAATGTAATCAATTAATTAATCAACATTAAGATAATACTTTTACTTTTAAAACATTGTTCAATATATTTTAGTTTTACAATACATTCATAACTTCATATGTTTGTTTAATTAATATTTATTTAATATTTTATATATATACTGTATTACCAGCTCTTCAATTAATAATTTAAGTACTTCGGCCTCTTGTGAATGAACAGTTTGCCAAACTGCGTCTTCATTATATAACTCGTTTATTATAATCTTTTCAATACGATCGCGTGACTCACACGTTAAATTCTTTTCCACGCGCTTCGAACTGATATTATTCATTGAAAGACATTTTTGTACACCTTTGCAGTAGATGCAATTTGTGCATCGTGGCGTATTTGGTGGATTATATAGAGCCAGAGAGCATATCAAATTGGTAGTTTCTTCCTTATAGATAAGTTCCTTTATCATTTCGAAAGTGCTATCGAGAATTACTCGATCATTAACGGTTAAGGAAAATCGATCTTTTTTATTCAAATATCCTATATAACATTTAGAAATATATATTAAATACAGAAATAATTTGAAAACTTGCCGTTATCTACTCACCCGTATTAAAAATAAGTTGCAGAAGCTCAGTACGAAATAGAAGATTTTTAAAATGATCATCCAACTGTGTGAATGTGTATCTTGCAGATCCATTTAGAATGTTAGGAATGTGTGCGTGGACCAAATTCTCATTAGTTCGGATTGCATGCTGCAATATTATAAAAGGATCTATTGATCTATTGCCTTCTTAGTTAATGTATTACTTACATCTGAATATGACTTTGACTGTTCTTTAAAATGCATTGGGTAATTTAATATTTCTATCAGTTTATGCACGGAATTTTGCTTTTGCGGCTTAAATACTTGTAATCTCTGATCCAATAAATTTGAAGCATCCTTAATTTTCTGAACAATGAGCAATTTCTTATTTGATTCGTATAATTCGCATGGATTATAAATATCGCAGATGTTGTTCGGGCTCGATCGTTTAAAATTAGTCCAGAGCTCTATTATTTTTTTGTAGAACATTTCTTTTGCACATATCGTCATATCATTTAATTCTTTAAGTAAATCCCATGAAATTCCTGTACACATTCTTAAACGGGGATTATCAATAGAGCATTCTTTACAATGACCAGATCCCAGATATTTGCCAAGAAAATTTGATAAGCTAAAGTTCAGGTTGCTCTTTGACGATCTCTGAATTGTTGTGGATTGTTGTGGAAGTTTTGACAATGATTTCGTTTTGCTCAATATTGGCGCCGATTCGTAAATGTGAATCAATCTAGAAATTTGAAGTGAATGTAAGTTTTACAATAATAAAATGGAGTGAAATTTTTGTATGGCATATCACCTTTTTATATATTTTCGTTCCTCTTCCATCTCAGTCATAGCGCCTTGCTGCTTTTTCTCGATCCATAAACTTATGTCCGTAAGTCCTTTAGATGCAAACCGTATTTTCACAATTTCAAGCCGTAATATTAAACATTTTGTTCGTTGGATCAGTAAGTTTTCGCGAAGTTTTAAAAGATGTATTAAACTATTTGACTTAGATCCATCCACATAAGGTATAATTTCAGCCTACATAATTGGAATACTTGCAACATTAAGTTTAATTTTTTTTAAGGAAATCATGATATTCACTCACCAATTCTTCATAAAGATGTATTCTACTCAACATTTGCTTACAGCACGAAAAAGACTTCTTTACTTCTATGGGCCCTTCTCTGGCCATTCGATTTACTGGAATTCCAATTAAATCTAATATCTTAGAGTTTAATTGCAATACTCTAATTTTGTTTCGTATGGCCAATATAAAGTTATATGGATGTTTTAAGCCTGATTGACGTCGCTTCAAGCCATGGTGCATGGTGAAAAATAAATCGTTCGATTATAATCGATTTAATAGCGTTTGTTGATTTATGCACGAAATCGATATCCCTATTCTCTCCACAGATCCTTCAGTTGGCTTGTAAGACTTTTATTGTATCCATTTTTTTCTCCATATATATAAATATATATATATGTATATTTTAAATGACAGAAATAACTACTAATATGTTAAAAGCGTTGATAAATGCCAACTTTACATATATTTTCTTCATGGCAACCTATAATTTAAGCAAACAATAATGAATAAAAGTCATGCAATAACTTAAATAATTATATATAGTATTGCTCAATTAGTAGATTAATTCCTGCATTAAGCCCCATCCACTATTTTACATACGAATAGCGTCAATGGCGTGGTAAATTTATAGATTTTTCAAAGCTCTTTCCAGTCGGAAGGCTTTCCTTAACGATGAAACACAATAGTTGTATTGATTTTCTTAAAATTAACTTTTATAAAAAAAGGTAATTTGTTAAATGTAATATTATATATCTGGTTAGCTTAATAACACTCAGTTCACAGATTATTTTGGTTAATTGTCATAGGTGTTTCGGGATGGAATATGGCTGCAATATTTCTACTTATAATCGCCAGATTTCATACAGACTTAACGAGCATCGGAGTAACAACGACCTATATTCATTGGACAAACACTTTTCCATCGGTTAGCATATGTTTGGTGAAGAATAGGATAAGTGAAGATTTTACAAAATTCATCCAGGAACGCATTCCTGGAAACGAAACCCTGACATCTACTTATCGTCGAAATATCTTCGACTATCTATTCCTAAGCTCTGAGAACATTAATATTAAAGATTCATATTGTCAGGGTTATAATTCGACATGTGGCGTTGATATTACAATTTTGAGAAGAGAGGTACGTACTTATTTTAGTTATCATCGAAAAACAATGTAGCCTAAAAAATTATAGAGGAAAATTAATCCCACTCTTTTGGCGCCAATTATTAATAACTATTTCCTCAGTTGCTACCGCGCTCTTGTAAAAATATATTTAAGTCGGTTTACTATGCTGATGCTTTGGTGCCTGACTGCGAAACAATATTCAAATTTCATGAGTTGGAAATGGGAAACTGTTTTCTGTCCAACAACTTAATGGATTAGTAAGTATTTCATTTATTATTGCATAATTAAATGCAATAAATTAATGTGTTTAACAATTTTCAGTGATAATATAGATCTGTTACCCTTGAAATACTCAAGATCAAAAAATCATCGGACACTCAAATTAGTATTGCAAAGTCAACTAATATTCAAATATCAAGTAAGATTTTGTATAGGCTGAATCTATTGAAAATGTTTAAAAAGTCTGCACTGGAGTTGCGCAAAACTATAGCAACAAAAACTCCAACAATATCTAAATCGTGTTGCTGTAACTATTTCAAAATTTTCATTTTTAAAAATAGTTATATGTTCATAGTCCCGAGGACGTGCCTTATTTCAATGCCGCAAGATTTCTTATTTCAACAAGGCCTACTGTGCACTTCTTTAATATTGAGGAGATGCTGTACAACGCTGATGTCATTGAAGTAAGCGTGGATCAACGTATGTGCAAATTTCCTTCAGAAAGCAGCAATTCCCATTTCGTTTACAGGCAAGCAAAAAGTGACTATAAAATTGTTAATGGCTTTTAATAATGTTCAACTGTATTTGTTTAATAATTTCAGCTTTTCCAGTTGTATGTCTCAGATAAGAGCAAACATGGAAATGAAAGCATGCAATTGTACAACATTTAATCCTTTAACAAGTATGTAAATTGTTACTCTTGGAGAACATTTGTCTTTCTTACAATATAATTGTTACTCCAGATAAAAATGACTGCAATATTAAAGGAATCAAATGTTTAGAGGATGGTAACATATTCAATTTAATTGAAAACATTAATAAACAACTAAAAATGAGATTGTTTTATATTTACAGGCAATATTGCAGAAAGTGTAAAGCATTATGTGGGATCCAATTTGGTTTGCTTGCCCTCGTGCGTGGAACAACAAATTAGCTATGTTGGGTGAGATGATCTCAATCTGGCCAGGATAAATATATATTTGATTTGTTATCCTAAAGTTTGTTAGCCTAAATAACTCCGTTTGTTTTTCCCCCAATTTAGATCACTTGAAAATGAGGAAGTGGGTAACGATTTCGTTGTTGGAATAGAAATTGCCACTGCACCTTCTGTTAGATTCTATCGTAGTGTCACGCAAACCACATTGGATCTCATAGGTGAGTGGCAACCAAGTTTACAATATTGATCACAATAATTGAGATAAATATTTCATTTCGGTTAATTTCAGTTGCGATTGGGGGAGTTATTGGTCTTTTTATTGGTGCATCTTTGCTAAATATTTTGGAACTAGTCTCAATGATTGTTAACAAGTTAAAATATTTATGTAAAAATAGGTGTAGCGGCTTGTGATCGTTTAATATTAATCTTAATCCTGTACCTGCTCGAAAAATTCGACAAAACCTTACTGAATAAGGTATTTTTTTATTCTTTAATTGGCAGACTACAGACAAACATTTTCACAAATTTTTATTAAATATTTTTGAAGACATTAACCATTTTTACAAATTAAATAAGTTAAATATAAATAAATAAATAAATAAATATACTCTAATCTTTGGTTAGTAATATATATATATTTTTGGATAAATATTTTTTGGTATGTGTTGTCGAAATTTAATTTTTGTTAAGTTTGGTAAAATACACTTCGATTGGTAGTTGTGGGACATCAGTAGTGCGAAGTATATCTATTGGGGGGCTAACAGCAATATCGGCATCTGGAGTATGTTTTCGGAATGTTCGCATTGGTCGTCGGGTAGATCTACCGCTAGTATTCGATATAGTCATTATAGCTGACTCTGCTGCTAGGGCTGTTGTCTCGCTTATAGTAGAGATTGTAGTTGTCAAAGTTTTATTATTGGTTTTTGGATTTATTTTCCTTGTTTCCCGCAGAATTACTTTTTCAGTTGTGGTGTTTAATATTGGAGTTTTTAATTCACTTTTGGGCTTCAATATTTTTGAATTCAGGCTGTTTGTTCGGCTAATATTGTATGCTTTAAATCTTGTCGCATTAGCTTCTAATCTTCTGCGCCTCACATGAATAAAATTGGTTCTATTCCGCCTATGTTTAATTGGTGTCGATTCAGTGGTGCTTGATATATTCGGTATAGATTGATTTTTAGTTAATGTTTGTGTTTTGTTCTGTGCCGCCTTTATTTTTGTACCCATTATTTTTATACTCATCTTCTTTCTATAATTTTTCTTCAAATCGTTTGTGGAGTTAGTTTCTTCTTTAATTTTCGATGCATTCATATTTGGGAATCTGACATCACTCAAGGTTATGTTTTCCAGTTTTAAAGGACTTCTGCCGCAGGTATAGCAAAAATCGTCACTTAAAGTGATCGGCATTAGATTCTTTCGGAATGATATATTCTTTTTTGTTGACCAGTTTTTTGTATCAAATGTCGTATGTGGTATGTTCGTGGTAACTGTACGATTTAATGCCAAAACGTTTAAGATTTCCCTAACAACTAACGATTTTTTTCTTTCAGTCACTGCGATTGGTATATCTGTTGGAATTATAGTTGAAAAGCTAAAAGATTCCTTAGTTGTTTCGACATTTGGTAGAACAGTTGTAGTTGTAGGTTCGAATCGAATAGTAGTTTGCTCTATAGCTTCTGTAGATCTAACAGGCTCAATAGTAGTAGTACTTGTACTAGTTGTAGTACTAAAGATGTCGATAGGCGAACTAATAAATTGTTTAGCTTGTTTAGTAATAAAACTATTTTGTGGCTGTGAGTCATAAGATATAATTTTGTCCTCAGCTGGTTTGTAATTTAAATTTAAGTTCTTGGCGGAATTGGGAACAATGACATCGTCAAGAGTAAAATAGCTATGTGTTGTATATGGTTGGAATGGGGGTTCAATCATTGGCGGAATTGTATTACTGATACTGTTTGATATACTATCAAGACCCCGAAAATTGGGCAA
This sequence comes from Drosophila anomalipes, assembly GCA_035041615.1. Taxonomy (NCBI): domain Eukaryota; kingdom Metazoa; phylum Arthropoda; class Insecta; order Diptera; family Drosophilidae; genus Drosophila; species Drosophila anomalipes. Next base: position 1,117,954 of record JAWNKZ010000041.1, read on the forward strand.
TACGTTGATGCTGTTTGAAATAGTTTCAAGACCACGAAATTGAGGTATTACATTGATACTGCCCTTCACTTCTTCATGTGAAGTAATATTTTTGTTGTGTTTGCAAATCGTTATATTCGGATAGACAGGTGGTTTTGGCTTGATATACGTTGGGCTTGGTGTTGTTTTTGTTGCCGATGTCGATGCTATTCGAACAGATGTCATATATGTTCTCAGAATATTCGATGACAATGACGCGTCATCGTAAGTATTTTTAAACGGACTTCTGCAAAAGAGAAAAGCACACAATTATATATGTAGGTTTGTTGGGGAAATGAAATAATTCTGCTAAAATAGGATGATTTCATAAAGATTTGAATTAAGACAATACCTCATCCGTTTTCCATAAGATGCACCAATTTCAGGCGGAGCATTTCTATATACATGTTTTATTTGCAAGTTCCCCAAACGTTGTTTTCTAGTTGGAAATTGTGGAGCTCTTGTCTCATACCAGTATAGTTTTCTAAAATTACTTGGCTGATTGTATAAATATAAAGCTTTCGGATCAATGGACCAAATCTTAAAAAAAAAGTTTTTAAAATATTTAAAATGGTGTAATTAAATACATGTTTTAGATGACATTTAACAGCCACTTAAAATTCATAACTTTACGTACCCCTGTTTTGTATCGAATGTTGTCAGAGCACACCTTTGTAATTGATAAAATAATGATAGTTCCTGAAATCAAATTAATATAGTACAATTGTTTAAGAAAATTACATATTTGTTGATTGTTAGGTGGTGTAAATGCTAAGGTTAATTGGTTGATGGGCTGAGAAAAGCATTTTGTCCACAGGCTTTCCTTTTTGGGCACTGGAGTGTTTCAAGATATTCAAAATATGGCTGTCCAAATATATAAACACGCACAAACACTTTCTTTTTCACTTTCACTTTTACACATTGCATCATTTATATTTAATTTTTTTTTTATTTTGTATAACATTTTAATGGATGAAATATTAATAATACCGATGCCAATATCATCATGAATACTATATTATAGATAGAATATTATATTTACCTATGCAAATATGTATAATGTTAAACGTCTGAAAGGGCTTTCCGAACATGTTGATATTGGTTCTTTACTAGCAAACAAAGACACCTAGCTGGAAAATATATTGGTTGTATTAATGTTCACATAAGTTTTAAAATCTGCTACCAACAATACAATTAATCAAGCCACACTAATTTTAAATTTATTGTATTAAAAAAGATATGTATACCCTGTATACCCACATGACTCATAAATGAGACCCGCAACTTTTACAAGAGATATTTCGCGCTTCCACAATCTAGTAGATTCTCATATATGTACGTTATACAGCTCAAGTTTGTTTTATATTAAAACAATAAATAATTTGTGGTCAAAGAATGTGTTTAAATATACATAAATAAAATAAAAGTATTTAATACAAGAACACCACACATATACGATTTTACGGGAGACAGGGTATAAGCGCATTTAGCATTTTGGAATATTGCGATTTCACTCTTAGTCTGTGCCTTGAAGCATAACACTTAATGCATGGTCAAGTTTCTTCATATCTTCTGTTTCCAATCGTTTTTTAATACCCTTCCCTTAAGGTGGGCGTTACCCTACTCTAGAAAGTGATTCTATAAATAATATTTATATATATGTAGACAATAGAGCATATAGATCGCATTCAAATGTTTCATGTGTCAGAAATAGAATTTTTTTTTTGAGCAATCAGTGGAAGGTATTTTAAAATGTAAAATATTTTTGATTTATTATCAATTTTTATCTGTATGCTACTTGCTATATTTAGTTGTATGCTATATTTAGCCCAAATAGTCTCAAGAAATTCTAAGAAGTGGTGGAAATAGATAGATATTTATCGATATTTTTGATTGTCAGTCATATAAATAAAAAGCATGCTCTGCATATTATATACAGAAATATTCATTCCAAGTTCTCTTCAGGAATTACATTATTTACATAGTCAAGTCTGTGTGTCCATATTTTGTCGTACATTAGTACAATTAGTTTTACAGTACACGAATGTGTACATAACCTATATTTTATTTATAGATATATTAAGGATTTCGTTTTGATATTTCTGTTTATTATACTAAGTGTTTTTTTTATTTGTTTTTTAAATTTCTTTTATTAATTTACAGTCAGTAATGAAAATGAATACAAAAATATTTTTTTTTACCATAATTTTCACACATATCAGGATAAATATAACACATAGGGTCAAGACATGAACACTGATTCATGTCCCGCAGATACAATTGAATTAAGCAAATGGCAATTGGCAGGAACCATATTAACTGAAATTGTAAAAGAAAATTAAATCATTAATTATGAGCTTAATCAATTATAATTAAATAAAAATATTGCTGTTTCAGCATTAATATTAAATTATTGTTGTTTTATGTACACAACCAATTAGTCACATATAATATACATTGTATATTTATGGATGAACCATACAAAATATTTATATAGCAGCATTAACAATATGTGTATAGGTTTTTCATATTTTGTATACTATATAAATATTTGTAAATTAAACAAAAAAAAAGAGTCTAAAAAGTTGAATACTCACTCTCTATTTAAATGTGCACCCGTATCTGTTGACAAGCAGCCAGCACCACCGCCGAAACCGTATCCCTTGGGTCCGTACTTCCTGCCGTGGCAATTTTTGCAGAACAGCACGGCTTCATGCTCGGTGCAGTTTGTCGAATCCAGAGCCTTGTTGCACATACCTTGATGGGAATTGTAAAAGTAATTTTTTAGATCACATGTATGCATGTGTGTGTGTATGTGTGTGTAGATGTACTTACTGCACTTGAAGCAAGTCTTATGGTATTTGTGGCCACCAGCAACACGCTCCTCGGCGGCGTACACCGATTTGCCGCATGCGGGGCACTTGGGAGTCTCAACCGGAACAAAAGGCATTATGTTCTATCTGCAACAGGTAACATTAAGTAATTTAAGTAAATATAATATTTTCGTATATATATATATATATATATTATTTATATATATTTATATATATATATATATATATATATATATATGCGTATGTATTTAGCAGACATACCGTCAAAAGGTACACTTGTAAAGAAGTTCCTGTATGTTAAAGACGCTGCAGACTAAACTGGAAAGATTCTGTACACTGGTAGTCTATATTTGTGGATGCACACGGCACAACAAAAAATACATGTTGTGTGTGTGGATGTGTATATGTGTACGTGTGTGTTAAATATACAGCAATAAAACGTTAAATATAATCGAAATTTGGTTTGTTGTCTCTATATGTATGTAGAAAAACTACCAACGAATTACAACCATCCCCTCTACTGCATCAAATATTAATAATCACATAAATGTAGTTAAGTAATTTTGGTTAATATACATATATCCTTTTGTACAGCCACAGCCAGAGCAATATGGTTGCTATAATTATAGTATTATGTGCAAGCATGCATAAGTAAAAATATACAACATACATATATGAAATCATACATACATATATTCATATTTGATTCTCAAATTGTGTATGACTCCCTACGAATAAAAATAAATATTGCATATAAATATTTATATTATATACATGCGAATGAGTATTTTTAACAAGGGCGTATAAAGGGAATTTTTTTATTGGTGGGCGGGGTGTACAGGTGGAAAATTGGGGTTATCTAAGAAAATACGTTAAAAATAACTGAAAACTTGAGTTAATTTTTATCGACGATTTCAGTTGCTCGTATTACTTTTCAACCAAATCCAATACTTGAAAGCAATTAATCAATCTCTCAACAATATTTAAATACATCATCTGCGAGAGAGAGAGAGGGAGAGAAAGAGAGATAGAGAGAGAGAGAGAGAGGGAGAGGGAGAGAAAGAGAGATAGAGAGAGAGAGAGAGAGAGAGAGAGAAACGAAGCGATCGTCTAGCGATCATTTGCCATATTTATACATTAACTTATTATAGCTTCCATTAAACATAACTAAAAAAGATTGTAAAACGTCACAATTATCTATTTAAGTATTATACGATTTTTTTTGTTAACAAAATGTTGCAGTCATTTTTGGAAGGGGCGAATGCCACCTGTCCCACCCTTCTGACACCCATGATATTTATAAATGTATGTACACATACCTAAGTATTTATGTATGCATGTACATACATATACATATTCAGATGGAAATTTAATTTTCCTCTCTTTGCACTACCTTGCCGAGGGTGGTTCAATAAATTGGTAACGCTCTCAAATATCTCGCTTCGATTAAAAAAATTATATCCACAGCCAACCTACTTATCCATTATATCGCCAGCTAATTTTTTTTAAGAGATTTTCGGAATAATACAGGATCGTTAAGAAATTTGATTTCAAATAAAAAAAATACAATACATAGTAATATTTTTGTTTTGAGTCTTTTTTATTAATTTAGAGCCTTATTATTCGTTGCCCAAAACGAACTGTACGAACTGCAGATGTACATATAAATATTGTAATATTATGGATATCAATAATCCATCATGCCAAAATTTTTCGCTCAGCTCAAGCTCAACGGTTAATTCAAACCTTCCACTATGCTCTCCATGCAAGAAGCCAAAAAAACCACTAACTAAAAAGCAAAAAGGTGAACAGGAATCTTCACCACAATGTTCCAACATAATTACAAGCTCGTCATCATCCTCAACGACGACCATATCCTTGGCCGCCTTTAATTCGGAAACACAATTTCAAAGAGGTCCAGGACACGAAGCCCCAAATATTGGTTATGAGCTAAACATAGCTAAATCGATACTGAAGCAATATAGTACATTAAGTGGCGACAATTTGTAAGTATGGCATTACATGAAATTCAACTTTCAGCTAGTCCAAGAAAGAATTGATTGTAATAATTAGTTGGAGCATAGGGTTCCAACAATTTTGATACTACCTTAACGAACCGAAACTCGAAATTAGAAACAAACCATATTCTAAAAATATGGTTTGGCATAGACGATATGTGTTTGGCAACATTCAAGATGTTCAAGTATTAATTTATTTTATCGAAAACCCGATAGATTTGATCATATCAGTGATATTGTGAAGCGAGTCGTCGATGAGCGTCCCCCAAATGTTATCGATTTCTTTGAAGAATTCAGTCGAAATGTACGCGAACAGAAGTTTCATGTAGCTGAACGTTTCCCCCCAAATGGGGTTTTTGCCGACTGTCGAATGTTTCGTCCGGCCAAACAAATACTTCATTCGATAAAGGTATATAGTTTGAAAATAAGAATTTAGGTATATATTCAGCGACATTACTTGAAATTTGTGATATTAGTTACCCCACAGTGGTGAACACCTTGATTTTGGGGGTGATGAGGATCTCGGCGGTGAGGAATCTGATGCGGAACTACGAATAAATATTGATGATTCTATGCGAATGTTTGTATCATTTAATGAACGCGTCGAACAATTGCAATTCTATTGGAATCAATGCGGCTTTAGTATTAGCAAAGATGATATCTTCCAGTTGGCAAGTTCCATTAATCGACTACAGACTCATCCATCAATAATGCAATGCCGATTTTGGGGCTGTATAAGTGGATTGAAGGCATCCTACTATATTGTGGAAGCCTCGCTTTCGCGGGAGGAAATCGCATCACGATTGACCATGATGAAAGAGGAAATAAAGGAAAAGCAAACGCCATTTAAGATGCGAAAAAATCAAGAGGCAAAGCCCGCACCAGCACATATAGGACCAGAATTAACTCCAGGCACCTATGGTTGGGAACTGTATGCTAAGGATGAGCTAGAGAAGATGACGCCAAAGGCAGAGCCAGTGCCTTTGGCAGAGGAAATCGAGGTTTATGATATACCACCCGAGTATATTGGAAATGGTTGCAATCGATTTTCATATTTTGTGGTTAATTGTTTGTACAATGATTGGATTGAATTACCGATTGTGACGCCACGGCAAATTGTTGTTTCGCGACAGATTATACAGTTTTTCACTGGAGATTTGGAAGCGGATGTTGTGTCATATCCCTGTTTTCCGGGCAAAGAGAAACATTATTTACGTGCAGTGATTGGTCGTATTACGGCTGGTACTCATATAGCTCCTCAGGGATATTATAGACGTATGACTAAGAAGGAAAAAAATCTCTATGATGGCATCAATCTTGATGAAGAAGAGGAAGAAGAAGAGGAAGAGGATGATTTCAATGAGGGTGAAGAAGAAGAATCACAAGGTAGGTGGTTAAATCATGTTTAATTATTTGAATGTCTTAAAAACCCTTTTCAGATAATGATGTACATCTGATGAGAAACGAACGATTCGAGATAGAACCTTTGATCTCCTTGGCCACAACCACAGCCTGGGTACACGTTCGATCCAATATTTTAAATCAAGGACGAGTTGTGTGGTACGATGAGGAACAGGCTGAAAAAGAGCGAAAGAAAGCACTTGCGATGTATTTGAAAATGCGAGCATTAGAGGAAATGGGTGAGGAGCTCGAGGAAGAAGAAGAGGCCGAGGAGGAAGAAGATGGTGAGGAAGAAGATATGTTAGAAGGGTTCATACATCCAGAGATGGGTCCCAATATCTTATCCTCATGTGCCGGTGATATGAGCAATGTGTGTTCCATACCCTGGGGAGTCCGCTTTACCAGCAAGCACACGAATCAAAAGGAACGCATGTTAATAATGCAATCAAATATTTGGCCCGGTGCTTTTACATTTATTTTTGAAAATACCTGTGAATCTATATATATGGGCTGGGGACATAAGTTTTCAAAACGCAATATACTATTTAACCATTTGCCGCCTGTTCAAAATGAATATCCTCACACCATCGACGATTTTATTGAATCTACAGATCCAAGTGTTGAAGACGAACTCGCTTACAAGGAATGGCTTTTAAATAAACAAAAGAAATCTGAACCTGTCGGAGAAGACTTACATGACTACGATGAAGATGATTCCGAAGAAAATATTGACAACGATGATTAAATTTCAATAACAGTTTGTTAAATGTTATATATATTGTTGCATACACTTTATGAATATCGGCCGATTAAAGAGTAAAAGTTTTGAATCATCCCCACATGGTTTTTATTAGAGTAGCAAAATCATTTTTCCAAATATAATTGCATTAGTATTATAGAAGTCAAACCATGATCAAAACTTCATTGCTTTTGGAAATTGGCTCACTTTGTCAAATTTGGCTGTCAAAAGACTTGATCCATGCTTCAATCCTTTTCAAACGTTTGTATCAAACATATTAATTACAGCTTGTAAACTAAATTGATAATGATATATGTACTATATTTATTTATTATCAAAAGATATTTTGTATAGTTTACAGCGTTTAAATCGCTCTTAAATAGTAGGTGACAGAATATGTTATTACAACCCCTGAAATTGAATTTCAAAGCGCATGCGTTGAAAATTAACAAATACACAAAAATAATATCTAGCATACATTAAAACAGTAGTTATGTTTTTAATCAAAAAACGGCAAAAAGAAATTTTGATTTTTATCTTTTTTTTTATAATAATAATTCCTTCCAAAGTTGATGCTGAAGAAAGGAATATTAATAAGTTGTTAAACAACCAAGCCGTTGTCAGTCGCCAAATAATGTGTATTCTTGAAAAGAGCCCATGTGACCAACTAGGGCGACAACTGAAAGGTATATTGTAAATAAAAATATATATTTTTATAATGAGTAGAGGATTCGTCAACTAAACCTTTGCTAATCTCTAAGTTAAATTTTAATTAATCGAATCAAACCCAAAAATGTTGCACAGAAAGCTAAAAATCTATAGAACACAATAATTAACACAATACATAATTGAGAAATTATTGAAGCATATAAAACTAATTAATGATATATATATATATGTATTTATTTTTAGCTGCTCTGCCAGAAGTTATAACTAGGAAATGCCGCAACTGTTCTCCCCAGCAGGCGCAAAGTGCACAAAAATTGACAGCCTTCCTACAAGCTCGCTATCCGGATGTCTGGGCAATGCTTATAAAAAAATATCAAAATGTCTAAGTTTAGTGCTTGTAATGTAATTGTATTGTTATTCTCAGTAAACGTCAAATACATAAATCGACAACACCAAAATGAACATTGTTGTTTTCATATTTATTTTTTAATACACAAAATTTATGATACATTTACAAGACAAGTAGTACAAGCAATTGATACTTTATAGAGTAACGTGTAACTAGTGTAAGATGTAGATATATTTATTATCTGCGTATTGAGCCGTTCAGCGGCAAGTATGCTGAATACGTTTGATACATTGAATTCGGTTGCGCAGCCCTTTGCAGGACGCATGCATCTTGATATTGTGACTGCATGTTCATAACACCCATTTGCATTGGAATTTGCGAGTTGGGATATTCACCACCGGAACTATATGCAGATGCCGGAGGACTTTGCTGCGGCGACATTCGATAGCTGTTAATAGCTCCATAATGTGACATCAGATTGGGACTGATGTGCACATTGGCTGTGCGATTATTTGAGCTGCTGCTGATTGCCGATGAGGCATGCTGAATGGGTGCTGATGGTGTGTTCCGAGTATTCCTATTTGTATTTTGGGAGGATGAAATCGGCGGAATATTCATGTTGCTGGTGTAATATTTATGATATTGTAGTGGAGTCACTTGCGTCTGCAACATATTCGGCGGCGTGGAAATATTCCGGTTTTGCATTAATAAGTGTGGTGGCGGTGTCATTGAGTTGGGTGGAATCGGATGATGTGGCGACGGTGTTAAATTCGATTGAGCTCCTGGCGATGTATTGCATGGTTGAGTTTCCAGGCAATTAGTTAACTGCTGTAGTTTGGATAGACTACATAAATTGCCAACGAGAGATGGTGTGCTGCCACCACTGTTCGATGATATAGACTGATCGTTGTTAGTGGCGGAAGATGGTGGCCCCAATGTGGTGGAGACCGGTATTCGTGGTGCGTTCGACACTATTTCATTTGATGGCATGTTATTTTGCAAATAGAAATTATTTACAGCACACGCGGAGGATGGCTGTTCAATGCGCTGATGCGAGTTGGGTAGGGAATGAACAGAGCTATTTAGAGACATGCCCCGTTGAATGACGGCCGGCATACCAACTATGTCATAATTCGATGGATTCGTGGAGAAATTTTGTGAAATTTGCGGTATCGGTATGTAGTCCAATGTTTGCATATTCTGCTGATGACCATGCTGACCGCCGAGCTGTGTAAACTGCAAGCCTCCACCAATTCCATCCTGTTGCCCCTTGGAAATATTCGAAACAGAGCTCTGCGGATGCTGGTGGTGAGTATTTTGTGTGCTTGTCGCTGCTGCTGGCACTTTAGCGTCTCGCTGCTGAGCATTATTCGAAGAGCTTGCATTGCGAATTTGCTTGGGGGTCGGTGCTCGATGCGCTGCTGTCGGTGAACTCGCCACAATATCCGGCTGTAAAAAAATAACAAAGATAACAATATTTAAATCAAGTTAATATATATGCGTGTTATAAAGGTTACCTGTACGGTTAGCTTTCTGTTTTGATGCTGGTGCTGTTGTGCATTGCCGATTATATTCAAATTGGACGAACTTTCAGAATTCAAATTCATATTTATATTGTTTTGCTGTTGCATGTGCGAATTTTGTATAGACATGTGCATGGGCGTCGTTGCCGATTGATTTTGCATGGAACAGTCTGAAAACTGTCTTTGCATATGTCCATTGGGATTTTCCGGTCCATGATTAATGGCACCTCCAATGTTAGAGGGTGAATCCAGATTGATTTGCACATTAATACCACAATCATATTGCTGCTGGATGGGCGCATTTGAGGCTGCCTCCGAATTATTGTAGGCCATATTATTGGTATTAACATCAGGCTGTCCAGCGACTTGCAAATTAGAATGTGGAGCCGATTGTAATATCGGTTGCGATACCTTAATTTTTTCCTCTCTTGATGGGTGGGATGCCACCAATGGTATGTTGTTAACATTGTGCTCCGATTTTGGTTTTTGAGGAGCTGCTTGAGCCTCGCGACTCATTGAAGTTGGTAATAAGTTTGCTGACTCCGCCTGGTTAGAATTTGTGTGTCTGGGCACTGAGTTCTGGGGATTACCAATCGATTTGATTTGTTGTGCATGATCGGTGATTTTGAATTGCTTCTGCTGATTGCCGCACTTCTGATCAAACATATTCGACTGATTATTGACATTATAATCATTGCAGTTCAGCGTATTTCTATCGCCATCTCTTGCAGTGTTGACAGCGCTAATATTGGATACGGACTTGGACAAATCATCCTTCTTACCGCTATTCTTGCGATCCACCTTTTGCTTATCTTTCGGATGATGCATCTGGTGATGAGCATGCATTGCCAAATTAGCCGATTGATACAGATTTTGGGTGAAATTATGCGTATAGGCCATAGTTGTTGCGAGGTCCTTGTGAAATTGCTTTGGATCCTTTTGTGCTGCAGGATCCAGGTTGCAGAGATTATAGCTGTAATAGTCCCACTGCCAATATTGCGAAGTATGATGATAGTTGGGCATTTGATTAATTGGGAATTGAGAAGTTAGCGAGTTCTGCAACTGAGCATGGTCGTTATTCTTTAATTGAATCTTATCCCGTATGGGCAATGAAGTGGACGGCGGAAGACGCACATTGGATTTATCTTCTTCCTTAACTTGTACTTGGAGCAAGTGTGGTGGCTTTTGTGCCTCCTTCTCGGCAATTACATTGATTTTATTTGCATGAGTTGCATCCGGTTTCTTGCATAAAGTGTTCACATTTTCGGCCTTTGGAATTGAGGGAACTTCCAAGTTGGGTTTCTTATGCATTTTCTGTTTCACTTCTGTTTCGTGCATTATTGATGCCTCAGTTTTTGCAAGCATGTTTTTCGTTTCGTTTGTTGTGTTTGCTTTGCTTTGCATTTCATTATAATATGATTGTTGTTCTTGCTGCAAACTACAAGGAACTTTTACCTGGGGCACATCTGGCTTTTTAGGCTCAACTTTCTCCGGTGTCATCGATTTCTTCGTTTCAATTTTATCAACGACTTTGGTTTCCTTGACGCTTTCTTCAATGATTTTGGTAGAATCAACGACAGTTGATGATGATGGCGGCACCGCGGCTGGCGTTGGTTGTTCACCAGCAACAGCTGTCGTTGTTGATACACAAGGTTTCAAGCTCTGATCATCGGAGATCTCCTTTATAGGCTCATTGCCCTTATTTAGGCTTTCACAATTCAAATTAAGTACTTTAGTTTCAGTTTTCTCAACGATTGGCACTGCAACCGTATCAATCTTTTCAATAGTGGTAGACGAGTCGGTGCTAATGACGTTTTCTTTAATATTCAATTCAACTGTAGAAGGAGCCGGTAAAATAGGTTCTTTTTGTATTTCACAAATTTCCTTAACTTGACATGTTGATTCAGCATTATTCAAGGTATTTTCAACGGGCTTTGGCTCAATTTTACATTCCGCGATTTTAGTCTCACTGTTTTTAGCTTCAAATGAAGTTGTGTCCGAAAACAGTGCTTTCTTTGTCTTCTTTGCAACGGCATCGAGGACTTGCTCAGTGCAATGATCAGTGGCAACACTGATCTCCCTTTCCTTCGGCTGCTGCGGTGCAGGCTCAACAAGCCGCTTTTCCTTTTCCTTTTCCTTTTCCTTTTCGTTTTCGGTTGTCTCTACAACTTCACTAGGTGTTTTTAACGTCGGCTTTTCATTGTCAGGTTCTTTTATTGGGACTTCGGCAATGCTGGGCTGAGCGGGAGCTTCTTCAGTTTCTTCATCTCGTTTGCCATTTGATTTTTTACCTCTCAGCTTGGGTACGATATTTATTGGCTTGTCAATTGATTCGTGCTTCTTAATGTTGCGATTGTTAATTTCTGGGACAGCAGCACCTAGCGATAAAGAACATTTGTCTACGATTTCTTTATTAGCGTGCGGTTGATCGACTGGATTCGACACATTATGCTCCACATTATCAATATTATTTTTACGCTCGAAATGTTTCCTCTTGTTGGTATGTGGAATAACATCTTTGCGCTTAGCCAGACGCAATGCTCGTTTGGTTAAAATATTGTATTCCGCAGACTCTAACGATTTCTTGGAATACTTACTATCAGAGGAATCGGAATTTTCAATTAGATCTTCAAATGGACGTTTCGAACGTTTTGCATCATTGAGCGTTGAGTGCGTTGATTCTAAAGTGCTATTGTATGCATTCTTTTTAGAGTAACTTGCATCCTTGTCGACATTCTGAGAAGTCGACTTTGTCGTCTTCGTGCAATCTTTATTTGTATCTTTAAAAAGCTCAATGGTAGAATTTAGTTGAGGTTCGACGATTTTCTCAATTTTGTTCTCATACAAAATATCCTTGTTATCAGAATTTTCAATAAGCTGAGTACTCAAATATTCACGATTTGAAATTGGTCGTATATTATTATTGGGTGATCTGGAAATCGACATCAAGGGACTCCATCTTAGGCAATCGGCTTCAATTACAATTCGAGTCTTACTTTGACTTCTCTTATTATGGTGCAATAGAACCTTTTTCCAGTCGATTTTTACCGTGATTTGGAATCGAATGTCACCATCATTTTTTCTCAATTTGATGAAATTTAGTAGCTCAAATGCTAATGCGATGTCGGAAACAGCCAAACCGGTTTTTATGGCTATATCCTTAAACGTTGTCGTCTTTTTATTCCTGTACTTGTACAAATACTCTAATACAACCGATTTCCAGTATGAAAAGTATGATAGACGTCCAAGATCCGAAAGTGGCTTCTCTGGCGTTCCCAATTGGCCTTCTTCGCGACTAAGCAAATAGCTGAAGTCGATCAAAAAACGGCCATAACCTTGTCTTTGATATTGGGGTAGAGTCAGAATGCATGAGACATTATACTTTTGAGAGCAGTGCTTCTCTTTTGAAAAATATCCAACGAGATGACAGCCGACTTGATCATTTTTGGTTAATATATAAAATAGAAAAGGTTCCACATCATAGTACAACGTTTTGTGATCTAGAAAAAACTTTGCAAGCAGGCATAGATTTTGGCAATAGATCTTATTAACATTTCCATCCACTTCGAAAACAGATATATCACCCTGCCGAAATATTTCAGTTCCAGGCGGTTGTTTCCAAATACATTTATTTTGATGTCTATCCAAGACTGATCGACTTTTTGTGTACTTCAGGCAGAATTCGCATAAGAAAAGTTTTAATAGCCTTTAACAGAATGAAAACAAATATTAATTATAAAATAATATTAAATACGGTTGCATGCATGAAAAATGATTGTTAAAATATGATTCTTCAACAGTTATTGTTCGATCGTCAGCAATTTTTAGGTTTATAGCTTTCATACTCTCCAATACCGATCCGTTCATTTAGACAGACAGGCGGACTTGATTATGCTTATCGTATTGATCAAGAATATATATAAACTATGGGATAGTTAACAATTGAATTTATTACTTTTAAAATTTGACAAAAATATGACGAATCAAATTTGAGTACATGAAATTGGACAACCAGCCAGTTTTTACAAGTTTCAAGAAGCGTGAACAAATTCACAGAAACATGGATTTTGGTTTCTTGCAGTCTTTTTCTATTAATAATAATATGATATGGGATTTACCTCGCATACTCCTGTGGAAATGGGCTGGAGTACCATGTTTCAATATTCCATTTTCCTATTTCAATGGATTTTGGACTTTGTCCACAATGGATCAGTGAATGGCTTTTCTCAGTTGACATTTCGGGTGGATTATTATAGACTTTAATGACAGCTTTTTGCAGCACTTCTTGATACAGTTCAACGTCAAATGAATTAACGCCCGGCGGTAAATGTTGATTTTCTATAAATAAATATTTGTAAATAAGCTTGTGTAAATTAAACATGTATTCCTACGTACTCCTTACAGTATAATTGTGAATTATTTATAATCTGTTTCTTACACTTAAGAAAATATATTCTTGATCGGTGTCTGTCTGTCCGTCAATATCAGAAACCGACTAGCTAGGAACTTAAAATTCGATATGTATTATTGTGAAAATTCACCTCTTGATTGAGATCAACTGCTGAATATGTAAGAATTATATAAATTACTAATTTATTTTAGCAGTCGGCAGTTGAGCTCCGACCTTATTTAGTTTTTCAAAGACAAACAAATTTGAAAAAAAAAGTTACACTAAATAAAACAAGAAACAACGACTATCTTAGGCACGCCGAAGATTACATACCATTGCAGACCAGAAGACATCCAACGTGACATCTAAAGTTCAACATAAATATAAAAAGAAACCGACCGATTTTTCGTACGAAGGACGATTTTTTATCCAAATGTGAGGAGCAGTATTATGCTCTAATATTATATTATATGTTTGTTTCGGATAAATTGGTAAACAAGAACATTTATCATACAAGAAGTTATGTTTCGACCGATCATTCCTTTAACAGCTATGATTTGTACTGTATATGCATAACTGTACTATATATATATACTAGAAACAGACAGACGGAGTATATCACTATATCGATTCGCCTAGTGATGCTGATCAAGAATATATTTAAGGGGTCGGGCGCGTTAAGAATTTCATAACAAAATTAGCTAACCCTCTACAAGGGTATACAAACATAATGTAATAATAATAATACTCATAATACGGTGACTTTAATCAATAATTAATGAAGCATTATCTGCTTCGAATTCCTTGTTTCATATAAACCCTTTTGGAACTATGTATTCTTGTTCAAACTTACCAAATGGCTTGTTTCGACTTATAAGATTAACACTCCGGTCCTTGTCATTATCCATTGATTGTCCATCAATACCCTCAATGTCTGCTCTGGCAGATAGTTTTGCATCTAGAGCCTGCTGCCTTGGCTCTGGAAATTCTTCTATTTCATTAATCATTTGACATTTTAGAACAGTTTCTTTAGTTAGATATGGAATATCATCATCATGTTTTACGTATGATTTAGTAGATTCAAGTGGCATAGATTTTAAAATGATAGTCCTCTTTTTACCCAAAATGGAATTGTTTCGCGACGAAGGCAATGTGGACTTTGCGGCCATATTGTCAGATTTATCAGTTGCATATTTGTTGGGTTTATTGGTTTCCACATTTGGTGATAGTTGATAAATGTCCGACATTTTTTTCGTATAGCTCATGGCTTTGAAATTATTTGTATATTTGTTGTCGACAGGGTTTTTTGCAACGGCAGCAAAACCCCAATTATCAGAAGTAACATCCATTAGGCTCTCATTGTCATTTGGCGAGGATCGAAACTCAAGTTTCTTCTCGTTTTCAAATATATTTTCTTTCAATGTACTTCGATCTGTGTCATAGTCCTCCTCATCGTTATCGTCATCGCATTCAGAGCTATCGCTCGAGCTAGTGCTTGAATCGGACTCGGAGCTTGAAGAAGTACACGAGTCGGATGATGTACTATCATCCTGATCCTCGCATCCCGCATTCTTATCATCATCTTCTTCTTCGTCATCACTGTCGCTCGATGAAGTTGACGATGATAAATCCGAATAATTCCGCTTGCGATTTAGTTGATTAACAATGTTGTCACGATAGATTTTCTTCTGCTTTATTGGCGTCGCAAATTTATTCATAACGACGGCATTCTTTTTCTTTTGTCGATTATTGCCGGCAACACCACTAATGCAATGTTGAGACGTCGACGGATTTTCAATAAATCCCTCACTTTTGATCATCTGTCGCTTACAATTGTTATATGGCTTTTGCGCCGTATTTGAATATTGGACAATTCTGAAATTTAAATTGAAAATTTATAATTAGATAAAACGAACATAAACTAACATAACACAGGGCATGTGTTAACGCTCCAATTTTGCGAGAATTGTTTTGTTTGACGCTTACTTATCACTTCCAACAAGCTCTAATTTGATGTTTCCTGTGTCTCTCCTTAACGATTTGGGATGATCAATGTTTAAGCAAGACTTGCACCTGAAATAGAGAAACGTTAAATCGATTTTGAATATCAACTTGATTTGAGTTCGTATTTCTTGGGTGTAAGCTAACTTACCGATATGGATGCTTTGGCTTTTTATCTGGTATCGTATCGAGGCACGTCAGGTGAAAATGATTTTTGCATGCAAAACACTGCAGCAAACATGGCCCACGATTATGTATTTTGCAGACAACACAATCTGCGCATTTCTGACAATTCCAGAGAGTTCCCTTCGTAACAAGCATATAGAGTAGGACATAAGATTGGGATTTGCATCTGCCTGCGATATTTGCACACGTTGTGTGCAATGATATGCCACATTGTTTGCAAGAACTCAAGGGTTCTGGAATGCCATTTAGATTCTTTTGTGAATTGCCCGAGCAATGTGTGCAGGTTTCTTCTCCTTTTATAAGTACATCTGCTTCGACAACAGATTTTCGTGGTGTTGTTAACGATTTGCCCTTTTTATATAACTTCCCCTCCTGTACTAGGAATCCAGTATCAACTGCCTTTTTAATTGACAGTTTAATGATAGCTTTGAAATCAACATTAGGCGATAGATCAATGCAGTTAAACTTTTGTATATAGTTTTCTATATTCTTGATGGTAGACCCTTCGCATTCGCCCAAATCATTAACGGCTTTCGCTACCACTTTGTAAAGGTTTGTACTTTTATCAACCTTAATTCGCCGTTTCGCCATTGGAGCCTTATAAGAATGCAATCCTTTATTGTATACTTTTATAACTGAGCCAGACTCAACAGCTTTCTCCAACTTTTCAGCGACGATGTCCTCGTGAAATTTGTGATGAGTGCCAATAGCCTGGCAAATTCTTTGAACGCTCGGTCTTTGTTTTTGAGATCGAATCTTCGATATTGCCTCAAGTATCCACTGCTTCCATGTATCCATACTGATGTCATGAGCTGACTCCCTCATCTTGCAATTTTATCTGTGAGTGACCCAAAGTGAAAATCATTAGTTAAATAGAAAACAATTAAGAAAAGCAAATAATCAAATGGTTAAATTAATTATTTAATTAGAACTTCTATGGAGGAAATAGATGGTTATGATTTGAAGCTTTTAAATAAAATTCAACTCTGTGATCCCTTTAATAAAGTCCAATAAGATCTGACACTACAGGAATTAATACATTTTTTCTTTAAGAATTGATTAAGATTTTAGTATACGACTTTAGTTAACGAAATGAATGAGATGGTCCCACTGTTCTACGTTAAGTATGGATCATGTTTTGGTTCAATTACGCTTTGAACCATGTTATACATGCATACGTTCATCTGTACATACACACACACACACATGCATACATAAATGCAGAGGTGACTAGTTGTCGGATGCGTTTAGGCGTCCCTCCACTGTGCATTTTGTGAGCCTCGCTTGGCAAAGACACTTACACATTTATTTTATTAGTAACAACAAGTCTTTGTTATTGACAGGGGTGTGTAATTATATTACTTGTCTTATACATGAAATTATGAACATGCATGCATCTATGTATGTATGTATGTAGGTATGTACATAGCCATAGGAATTAGAATCTAAAAAACCAAAACAAAAAGGCACTCAATTGACATAATAAAATGGGATATTACAACTGGCCGTTTCACATAAGCCAAAACACAATTATATTAAACAAATTATTGATTTTAAACTTACAAGATATTTATTTTCGGTGCAAATTTTATTTCACTAAGTAGGATTGTGGAATATTTATCACTTTATCGATATATCGATAAATAAAAGTATTGACATTTTTGAGCGTGTTATTGCATGACGATAACATCATAATTTATTTTTGCATGCGATATTTCTTCTGATTTCGTTTTCCGTTTGCTCTGATTGTTCGTAAATTATAATAAAACGGTTTTTAATAGATAATTGATTATTGTTAAAGTTAATTAAGACTATCACGATCAATGTGCTAATAATCGATATCGCTTAAGTCTGTGCCTCTAAATTGCAGTGCCCGAGTCGCCCTGTGTGAGTGGTAAGATTCGCATTTCGCTTGTTTACACCGGTCCGGAAAAACATATATTTTTCGCAAGCGGATTGAATTAATGGTTACTTAAAATGGCACACACCGAAAATATTCCGGTTAACACGTTCCGGAATTACCTCAATATACTAAATGACCCGGCTGCGAACGATGAAATCAAGCTGAAAGCCACGCAGGAGTTGAGCGAACATTTCGAAATGATCCTGAATTCTCCCTCTTATCCGTCTTTCTTGGAAAACGCTCTCAAGATCTTTACACGCATTCTGCAAGATGGTGAACCACAATTTGTGCAGGAAAATACAATTCAACACGTAAGTTCCAATCTTTTCTGCACTGCAAATAGTTCACGTACATATATACATGTGTGTGTGTTTGCGTACTGCGGAGCCTCAAAATGCTTGTGCGCATTGTTTATGGTTTAACTAAAAGTGTGCAACAATCTTTTTGTCAAGAGTGCTCAGATTTGAGATACCCAGCTGCATTCGCTTGTAGTTCATCGTTCGCTTGTTTGTTTTGAGCACATGCAAACAAGTTGATTATATTTCATCAGCATTGCAATCATTCAATCAGAAGACAGGCTCCTGTCGAGAATGCCCAGCTAGAAGATACCCTGCCCCTAGTCCAAAGTTACCTATGGATATGTTAAGATGCAAACACAAGTCGATTTTTATTAATATTTTAATCGAGGCATATTAACGCTCATTTTAAATTATTAATTTGTATTCTTTTCAAACCTTTTTTTTTACATATAAGTAAATGAATAAAATATTTTAGTTATTATACCAAATCATTATTTATTTTCAGATTCGCAAACTGATTTTGGAGATGATACACCGATTGCCCATAACGGAGAATTTAAGACAGCATGTCAAATCAATCATAACAATGATGCTCAAACTATTAAAAACAGATAATGAAGAAAATGTTCTCATAAGTCTGCGTATAATAATTGAGCTGCATAAACATTTTCGACCATCATTTAATCCCGAAGTAAGTATGAAGCAACTGATATAATAGATAGTTAAACACTTAACATAATTATATATTTTTATATTTGTTTTAAAGATTCAGCTATTTTTGGGGTTTGTCAAGGAAATTTATACAAATCTGCCGAATAACCTAACATCAATATTTGAAACAACAAACGACATTTGGATAACTGACTTAAAGGATTTGGATCTAGAAATGCTTTTACCTGAAACGTATTCAATAAAAACCATACATGTAGAGAAACCACAAGAGCAGCATTCTCAGCAAATGATTGTAAGCATGACATTTTATTG
The DNA here is from genome assembly GCA_035041615.1 of Drosophila anomalipes. Lineage (NCBI taxonomy): Eukaryota > Metazoa > Arthropoda > Insecta > Diptera > Drosophilidae > Drosophila > Drosophila anomalipes. The sequence goes on from JAWNKZ010000041.1 coordinate 1,137,268, forward strand.
TTTTAAGCTTAAACTGTTATATATATACTTATTAATTTTTTGATATTTCAGTATAATCTTCTTCCTCGTGGTATTCTGTCCTTGAAAGTTCTTCAAGAGTTGCCCATCATCGTTGTGATGATGTACCAAATATATAAAAATGCTGTCCACCAAGAGGTCGCCGAATTCATTCCATTGATATTAACAACTATCAATTTACAGCCAACTGTAATTCAAAGGTAAGCCCCTTATAAATACATTGAATACACACAGGTAATAATCAGACATATTCCTAAAAATGATTCTGCTAGAAACTCTGCACAAAAGGAAGTTTTCGTGGACTTTATGGGAGCACAAGTTAAAACGCTTTCATTTTTGGCATATATTGTGCGAATTTATCAGGTAACTTCAGATTACTTAATTTCTTTCTAGAAGTATGACAAATGTTTTAATTCTTTCAGGATGTGGTGATAGCTAACTCATTATCTGTATCCAATGGTATGCTGAATCTAATGGAGCATTGCCCAAAAGAGGCTGCTCATCTTCGAAAAGATCTTTTAATTGCTGCACGTCATATATTCGCCACAGACTTACGCCAGAGTTAGTACAGCTTGAGCCATTTCGTAATACCGAAAGTAACATTTTCCCATATTATTTACTTTTAGAATTCATACCATCGATTGAGAAGTTGTTCGATGAAGATTTACTGATTGGCAAAGGTGTTACTCTGGACTCCATTCGCCCATTGGCATACTCAACGTTAGCTGATCTTGCCCATCATGTCCGACAAAGCTTGAGCTTGGATGTCTTGATAAAAGCAGTACATTTGTTTGCAAAAAATGTTCACGATGAGACTCTTGCTGTGGGCATACAGACAATGTCGTGTAAGCTTTTATTGAATCTAGTAGATTGCTTACGACATCACAGTGAACTTGAGCCAGTGCGATCGAGAAATATTCTAGGAACGCTTTTGAAAGTGTTCGTAAAGAAGTTCGAAACTATTGCCCAAATTCAGCTTCCACATATTATACAAAAGTGGTATGTTAAATAATATTTGTTTATATGTACAAATTTCCGATTTATTTTCAATATTTTTCTATTTAATCAGCAAGGGACAATCTCCAACTGGTGCTTCAACAAACATAACTGGTTCATTTACTTTACCTTCCTTACCTGTAACAGAATTAAAAGAGGTATGTGTAAGGAAAACTTATGAAGAGGCATGAGATATATATTCTTTAGATCACTTGAATAGTTGGTTGTTTGATATGCTTGTTAGTATTGTGATTCTCATTATTATCATTTAATATAACTCAGGATCAGCTTGGGAGCGACCAAGCTAAAATGTCGACGACTGCCAACCAAATTGCTTGCACAGCTGTAGCTGAATATCGAAGTTTGGTCAAAACACTTGTTGGAGGCGTAAAGACAATTACTTGGGGATTTTTTAACTCAAAGGTATGTTAATTGAGATGTAATACCATTGAAATATTATTTGTAATTTATTTATATTATAGACTCAGGTTGCAGAACCAAGCGTACAGGATAAACTATTTAATCCGGAGATATTATGCACATATATTGATCTAGTGCATTATGCAATGGAAGCTTTGGATATATATACAATAAATGTTAACCCAAATCAACAGCGCACATCTGGATTAATTTCACGCAGTAAAGAGGAAAAGGAGGTTTTAGAACACTTTAGCGGCATTGTAAGTAACACTAGTAAGTTAAGTAAACTATAATTATACTAATATAATTTTAAATTTCTTTTTAGTTCCTCATGATGCATTCTCAGAATTTCCAAGAAATATTTGCCACTTCAATTGATTTTCTGGTTGAAAGAATCTACAAAAATCAATCTCTTCAAGTAATAGCCAACTCTTTTCTGGCTAATCCCACAACCTCACCACTCTTTGCCACCGTGCTGGTTGAGTATCTTTTGGAGAAAATGGAAGAAATGGGTTCGAACGTTGAACGATCTAATTTGTATCTCAGACTTTTTAAGCTCGTTTTCGGAAGTGTAAGCCTATTTCCAGTGGAAAACGAACAAATGCTGCGCCCCCATTTACATAAAATAGTTATTCGTTCCATGGAGTTGGCATTGATTTCAGATGAGCCTTACAACTATTTCTTGCTGCTTAGGGCACTATTCAGATCAATTGGCGGCGGAAGCCATGATCTGTTATATCAAGAGTTTCTGCCATTGTTACCCAACTTGCTGGAAGGCCTAAATCGATTACAAAGTGGATTTCACAAGCAACATATGCGAGATCTATTTGTGGAACTTTGCTTAACGGTACCTGTTCGTCTCTCATCTTTGTTGCCCTATTTACCTATGCTTATGGATCCATTGGTATCGGCCTTGAACGGGTCCCCCACGCTTATAAGTCAGGTGAGACATAACAAATTAAGTGAGATTAAATTCATTTATTAACAAACATTTATTTTTAGGGCTTAAGAACTTTGGAGCTGTGTGTGGATAACTTGCAACCGGATTTCTTGTATGATCACATACAACCCGTACGGGCAGCATTAATGCAAGCATTATGGAAAACACTACGAAACCAGGATAATGCAGCGCTTGTTGCTTTTCGTGTTCTTGGAAAATTCGGTGGAGGTAACCGAAAAATGATGGTTGAACCGCAAACGTTGCACTACGATCAGAACGAAAAACCAAAGATCTCGATAGTTACGTATTTCCAAGAATATGAGAAACCAATTGAATTCCCCGTTGATTATGCAATCGAGTCAGCCTTTAAGGCATTGAGCTCAAACACAACAGATCAGTTTTATCGACGACAAAGTTGGGAAGTAATCCGTTGTTTTCTGGCGGCATTTATTAGCTTAGATGATGAGAAACATACGTTATTAAAGCTGTTTACTCATACGGACTTTGTCGAAGGTAATATTATGAGTTGGCCAATATTTCAAAACAAAATCCACACATCGAGTGTGCGCGGAACACATCTGACAGCTCTCATTGGAATGTTGGTTGCCTCAGCTACGAAGGATCTACGCGATTCAGTGTGTCCCGTAATGGCTGCGGTTGTCAGACACTACACAATGGTGGCAATTGCTCAACAGGCCGGGCCATTCCCACAAAAGAGCTATATATCAAATGGAATTGATCCGATGGTGTTAATTGATGCTCTGGCCGCTTGCATGGGCCATGAAGAGAAGGAGTTGTGCAAGCCCGGAATTGTTTGCATGGGTATCATATTGCACACGGCCACAAATATAATGGGCAATAATGAGCGAGCTTGCAAATTGCCCATAATGCAATATTTGGCTGAGAGAATGACAGCATTGTGCTACGACCGTCCATGGTATGCAAAAGTTGGCGGTTGTCAAGCCATTCAGTTCCTGTGCAAGCATATGTCTCTACGTGCCCTCTACCAGCATTTATTCAACTTCTTGAAAGCCTTTATGTTTGTGCTGATGGATCTCGAGGGAGATGTTTCCAATGGTGCACTTGAAATAACTAAAAGCTATATGAAAACCATGTTGGAGATTTGCTTGTCTCCCATTAGTGCAAATTCTAGAAATGATGAACTAGAAGAGTTACAATCGAAGGCCACGTATGAAGTGATTCATGAGCTCGTCCGTCATATAACAAGTCCTAATTCCATTGTGAGAGAAGAATCCATGGTATTATTAAACCACATTGGATCTATACAAAAAAAGACTGTTTCTGAGGTTATGGACCCCCATAAAGACGTCCTGGCCGATATTATACCACCGAAAAAACATTTATTAAGACATCAACCAGCCAATGCTCAAATTGGCTTAATGGATGGTAATACGTTTTGTACAACTTTGGAACCACGTCTCTTTACAATTGGTAAGTAATGGCAAACAAGTGTGAAGCAATCCGTTTTATGAATTTGTAATCTTTGCTTTTAGACTTAACAAATATGTTCCACAAATTATTCTTCCAAGAGCTGATCACCTTATGTGAAGCCGAAGATTCGACATTGACCAAATTGGATTGCTATAAGAATGTCACAAACCTTATACCACTACGAATAAGTGCATTGAGAGCGTTGGCAGCTTGCCACTATATAAACGACATTGGAATTAAAGAAAAGATTATAAACATTATTTTTAAAGTCATGGAGAATGATAAATCTGAGTTGCAGGAAACATCTTATCTTTGTATGAAAACGTTTATTACTGGCATAACGCCTGAGAGAGAGAAGGTAAGTTTTGAAATATTTTAAATAGTATCTTTGTAAGAAATAATTATATATGTATTTTAGGTTCAAGCGGCAATGCGACCTTTACTGGTCAAACTTGGAGATCACAGAAACTTGTCCATACCGGCAATAAAACGATTATCGTATTTCACACAACTTTTTCCACAAATGTTCAATGAAAAACTAAGTGAGCAAATATTGCAGCATTGTGCCAAAATCATTGAAATATTTGTCGGCCAATATAAGTGCACGAACGAGAACATCAATTTCTTTGCCACATCGAAAGGCGGAGAGTACGAACAGAAAATTGTTACTCTCATCGAAATGTTTTACCACATAACAGCATCATCGAAATATATCGAAAAGTTATGTCAACTGGTATTGCAAACTGAAAAGAATCTAATGATCGAGGCATCTAGCCCATATCGCGAAGCATTGATTATGTTCCTTCAACGTTTCCCAGTGGAGACCGTGGACTTATTTATGATTGATTCCTTTATGAATGATTCACAATGGAATCGCTTTTTTATATTTTTATTAAAGCACAAAAATGGACAACCTTTCCGAACAGTTGTAAAGAATTCGAAGTACACCATCCTTTTGGAGTATTTAAATTGGACAACAGATGTTGGTAATCTACAGAAATACGATGTCCAGCACCAAGCGGTCCTCATCATCTACACACTCATGGAACTAGATGAGCAATGGATTCCAACGCGACCGGACATTGTCGATGCCTTGCGAAACATGTGGCGCATAAGTTTGTACTCAACTTGTTTGGAGAACGTTGCCTGTGATTTATGGCATTTGGTAGGCAAAATACTCCTGCTATATTTCTCGAACAACACAAACGATATCGATCTGCTATTTCAACTGTTGAGAGCACTATGCTTACACTTTATACCTGATACATATTTCCTGCGTGATTTCTTGCAAAATACGGTCGCACAAAGCTATACCGTCAACTGGAAAAGAAATGCATTTTTCCATTTCGTTGAGAATTTCAATAACAACACATTTTCCGAGGATTTGAAAGCGAAAATCATAACAGCAGTCATAATTCCATGTTTTACCGTCAGCTTTGACAAAGGTGAAGGGAACAAGTTGATTGGAGCACCACCAACACCCTATCAAGAGGATGAAAAGAACATTGTCTCGGTGTTCATTAACAAAGTTTTTGATCCCGATAAACAGTACGATGATGCAGTGAGAATTGCTTTGCTACAGCTCGCCTGCCTGCTTGTAGAGCGTGCTTCTCAACACATACACGACGGCGATGCCAATAATAAGAGGCAAGGCAATAAACTAAGACGCCTGATGACATTTGCCTGGCCCTGTCTACTAAGCAAGAACTGCGTAGATCCAACGGCACGCTATCACGGACATTTACTACTTGCCCACATCATTTCAAGACTGGCGATTCATAAGAAAATCGTGCTACAAGTATTCCATTCATTGCTAAAGGGACATGCACTGGAGGCAAGACCCATTGTGAAGCAGGCTCTAGATGTCCTTACACCAGCAATGCCTTTGCGCATGGAAGATGGGAACACAATGTTAACTCACTGGACAAAGAAGATTATTGTTGAAGAAGGTCATGCGATACAGCAGCTGTTCCACATTCTTCAACTGATTATTCGCCATTATAAGGTTAGTGCAATAAGGAGTCTTACAATTGATAAATTGACACTAATTGCAATCCAATCCTTAGGTTTATTTCCCTGTCAGACACCAGTTGGTGCAGCATCTCATTAATTACATGCAACGTTTGGGATTTCCGCCAAGTGCTTCCATTGAACATAAAAAATTGGCTGTGGATTTAGCGGAAGTTATAATCAAATGGGAACTACATCGTATAAAACAGGATGAAAGAGATGTTAAAGCGGAAGAATCTGAAGATAACCTAAGGGAAGGTCAACATAAGCGTCCGGGCACCGAAGCATCTGAATTCCGCAAAAAATCAGCTGAGAGCTCAACACCATCCACTGTGCAAGGCAAGTTTACATATTGGGTGCAATTTAAAATTCAAATAATTTCATGCTCACACCTTCTTTAGGAGTGGGAAGTCACACAAAATCTGAGGACGTTTTGCGATCCATCGATAAGTCGTATTGCGATACTGTTCTCAATTTCCTAATCCGTTTGGCATGTCAAGTCAATGATCCACAGCCGGGAATCATTTCACCAGGCGAAAATTTATCAAGAAGGTAAATCTAAAGAACTATTTTCATTTGATTCCTTTCTCGTTGTATTCATTGGATTTATTGTGAAACCTTTTCAATTTAGATGTGTCATGCTGTTGAAATCGGCAATGCGTCCAGAAATTTGGCCGCAACCATTTGATATCAAAATTAATTGGCTGGATAAAGTGCTGACTACAATTGAGACGCCGCATCACAACTTGAATAATATATGCACTGCCATAGATTTCCTCACGTTCCTGACCACAATCCTAAGTTCGGAGCAATTGGTGACAATTGTGCGGCCAGTTCAACGGGGCCTTTCATTATGCATTATACACCAGAATACGAGGATTGTGCGCCTAATGCATATATTTCTAACACGACTTATGGCAATATTTCCGCCAGATGCACAGCATAAACATAATGATCTGGATGTTCTATATAGTGCCATTAGCAAAATGATAACAGACAATCTGACATTCTATGAGAAAAGTCCACAGCCAAATGCCTCATCTCTATTTGGCACGTTAATGATTTTAAAGGCTTGCACCACCAACAATCCAAGCTATATTGATCGCATATTAGTGCAGTTCATTCGCGTCTTAAATCGTCTTACAAAGGATCACATTAATATTAATACAAATAGTGGCGCTACCACGCAACCAACTGATTCCAATTCATTGGCTTTGGAACTGTTGGTCTTATCATTGGAGTTGATCAAAAACAGAGTGATTGTGATGAGTGTTGAAATACGGAAACTGTTCATTGGCACTATTTTGGTTAGCCTAATTGAGAAGAGCTCTGAAGTGAAAATTCTAAAATGTATAATTAAAATGCTTGATGATTGGGTAAAAAATAAGGATGCCAATATCGCAACACACGTTCCATCGATACGAGAAAAGTCCGCGTTGTTAGTGAAATTAATGCAATATGTTGAGAAGAAATTCGCCGATGAAGTTGAGCTAAATGTGCACTTTTTGGAAATAATCAACTTTATATATCGTGACGAAGTTCTCAAGCAAACTGAGTTAACGAGCAAATTGGAAGGCGCCTTTTTAAACGGACTTCGCTTTCAAAATCCACATATTCGAGCAAAGTTCTTTGAGATTTTAGATTCATCAATGCGTCGTAGATTGCACGATAGATTGCTGTACATATTGTGCTCACAAGCATGGGATACGATTGGATCGCATTATTGGATAAAGCAGTGCATCGAGCTACTGATTTTAACAGCAAACACAATGACTCAGATTCAATGCTCGAATGAAGCTTTCAAAATTCCCTGCATAAGTTCTGTGATTCCAACAAGCTCAACTGATTCTCAGGAAAATTCATTTGTATCATTTCTATCCTCACAATCGGAATCATTTGAAAACGTGCAAAGTGTCGATGACAAAGACGACGTCTTCGATATTGATTTAAAATTGGAATTCACCTCCGTTCGCAAAGAAGACTGCCACCAAATACTTCCCACAAGACGCGAAACTTTAGTGGAACTAATTTACAAGCAGGCGGAATTCCTCGAAGCAAATCGAAATATAAGGACAGATCAAATGCTTGTCGCCACATCACAGCTATGCCACATGGATACACAATTGGCCGAAAGCGTTTGGCTATCAATTTTCCCAAGCATATGGAATATATTTACGGAAGATCAACGAATGAATATATCAAAAGAATTGATACCCTTCCTTTCATCGGGCACCAACGTTAATCAGAAAGATTGTAGTCCGAGCACGCTAAATACATTTGTCGAGGGCCTAACTAAATGTACTCCCTCGATTTATATTCCACCGAACCTGCTGACATATTTGGGTAAATCGCATAACCTTTGGCATCGTGCCATTTTAGTGTTAGAGGATTTGGCCTTAGCTCACTCGGCGAGAAATGATGTGGCGGAAGTTAGTCAGCCAGAGTCCGATCAACAGTATTTGAACAACATCTATGACTCGCTCTCGAAAATGTACTCTGCCATGCACGAGGAAGATCTGTGGGCGGGTCTTTGGCTAAAGTTCGGACACTATCCCGAAACAAACATTGCTATATCCTATGAGCAGATGGGATTCTTTGAGGAAGCACAAGGCGCCTATGATCTGGCTATGACGAAATTCAAGCAGGATTTAAACAGTGGCCTAATCAACATTGATGTTAATAGCGAACTATTGTTGTGGGAGAAGCATTGGATGCGCTGCGCCAAGGAACTAAATCAATGGGATATTTTATTGGATTATGCGCAAACAAATCGAGAGAAAAATATGTTCCTCATCCTGGAAAGTTCGTGGCGAGTACCTGATTGGAATCTAATGAAGAATGCATTGTCCAAAACGGAGCAGTGTTATTCAAAGCAATATGGATTTAAATTGAATCTGTATAAGGGATACTTATCTATACTGTATCAAGAGGATAAACAAGCGTCCAGTGTCGAGCGTTATGTTGAAATCGCTTCCAGCTTATGTATTAGGGAGTGGCGTCGCCTTCCCAAAATCGTTTCACACATTCATCTGCCATATCTTCAGGCTTCTCAGCAAATTATGGAGCTGCACGAGGCAAGCCAAATTCATCAGGGCCTAACGCAATCGAGAAATTCATCCTTGCATGACATGAAAGCCATTGTAAAGACTTGGCGCAATCGTTTACCCGTCATCTCTGATGATTTATCACATTGGAGTGATATATTTACGTGGCGACAGCATCACTATCAAATAATCACCCAGCACTTGGAACAACAATCGGATCAGGGAAGCACTATGCTGGGAGTTCATGCTTCAGCGCAGGCAATTATATCATTTGGCAGAATTGCGAGAAAACATAACCTGACTGGAGTATGCCAGGAAACATTATCCAGAATATATACCATACCCTCCGTTCCAATTGTGGACTGTTTTCAGGTAGTTGCAAATTATTATTATTTTTTTTTTATGTTTTGATCTTTTCAAAATTGTATATCGCCCACAGAAAATACGCCAGCAAGTAAAATGCTACTTACAAATGCCCTCCACATCGGGACGCAACGAAATCAACGAAGCTCTCGAAGTAATTGAGTCAACAAATTTAAAATATTTCACTCCCGAAATGAATGCGGAGTTTTATGCGTTGAAGGGCCTTCTGTTGGCACAAATTGGACGCACAGATGAGGCAGGCAAATCGTTTAGTGCCGCAGTTCAACTTCACGATGGACTCACAAAAGCCTGGGCAATGTGGGGCGAATATATGGAGCAGATATATTTGAGGGAAAAGCAAATATCAATTGGCGTTAATGCATTAATATGTTATCTGCATGCGTGTCGCAATCAAAATGAAAGTAAAACCAGGAAATACATTGCGAAAGTGTTGTGGTTCTTATCATATGATAAATCAAGTGACACTTTAATAAGCACCTTTGAAAAATATGTCTCGGGAATTCCTCCGCCTTATTGGTTGCCATGGATACCGCAACTTCTGTGTTGTCTGGAGCAATTTGACGGCGATGTTATATTGAATCTATTGAGTCAGGTAAGTCATAATGTTAATCTAGTAAAGATGACATTTTCAAGTAAACTAAATTGCTTTCATTTTCAGATTGGACGACTTTATCCTCAAGCGGTATACTTTCCGATTCGTACCTTATATCTTACTTTAAAGATTGAACAGCGGGAGAAACATAAATCCGCTGAACAGGCAGTATTTGCTGGTAAACTAACATCAACCGTAAGTAACATTTCTACACCAATATTATTCTACAATTCACTTAATTAATCAATTTGTATTTATAGAATTTGGAAAATATGTCTTCAATTTGTGGCAGAAATCAAATGACGGGTGCCTCCGTTAATCCCATCAAAGCAACACCACCTATGTGGAGGTGTTCAAAAGTAATGCAACTGCAGCGTGAAGTTCATCCGACGATCTTAAGCTCACTCGAAGGAATAGTGGATCAAATGGTTTGGTTTAGGGAGAGTTGGACAGAAGAAGTTCTACGTCAGCTGCGTCAAGGCTTGATTAAATGCTACGCCATCGCATTTGAGAATCGAAGCACTGTGGTTAATGCAACGATAACACCACATACATTACACTTTGTCAAGAAACTGGGCTCAACTTTTGGCATTGGAATTGAAAATGTGCCCGGATCTGTCGCTTCATCAATATCTCACTCTGCCGCATCCGAGTCTCTGGCACGACGCGCTCAAGTTACCTTCCAAGATCCCGTTTTCCAAAAGATGAAAGAACAATTCACAAATGATTTCGATTTTTCAAAGCCCGGTGCTATGAAATTACACAATCTAATATCAAAATTAAAGACGTGGATAAAAGTGTTGGAAGCAAAGGTTAAAAAATTACCGACATCCTTCTTAATCGAAGACAAATGCAGGTTCCTCTCCAATTTTAGTCAAAAGACCGCAGAAGTCGAACTTCCGGGAGAATTGTTGATTCCATCCTCATCTCATTATTATGTGCGAATTGCGCGATTTATGCCACGAGTCGAAATAGTGCAGAAAAATAATACTGCCGCTCGAAGGTTATACATAAGAGGTACAAATGGAAAAATATACCCTTACCTGGTGGTTCTCGATTCTGGACTTGGAGATGCTCGCCGTGAGGAAAGAGTATTGCAGCTGAAGCGAATGCTTAACTATTATTTGGAGAAGCAAAAAGAAACCAGTCGTAGATTTTTGAACATAACTGTGCCGCGAGTGGTTCCGATCTCACCACAAATGCGCTTGGCCGAAGATAACCCCAACAGTGTCTCCTTGCTCAAGATATTCAAAAAGTGCTGTAATAATGTCAAAATTGACTATGACATGCCAATCGTTAGGTATTACGAACGCCTCTCGGAAGTTCAAGCGCAGGGTACACCGATTTCACATACAATTTTAAGAGAGATTTTCACTGAAGTTCAATGGACGATGGTCTCAAAAACACTGCTACGTCAATGGGCTCTAAACACATTTGCTGCGGCCACGGACTATTGGCAGTTTAGAAAAATGGTAAGATTTTATTCCTGAACTTTTAAATACACGCTTCTTTCTGTAAAAAATGAAGATAGTCTTCAACCATATAGAACATATACTTTAGGGAGTCGAAAATGTGTAATATCCTCTAATGACCTCTCTTTAATATTAATATTTTGTCATTTTGCAGTTAACACTTCAGTTGGCGCTTTCATATCTTTGTGAGCATGCTCTAAATTTGACGCGCCTCAATCCCGATATGATGTATCTTCATCAGGACTCTGGACTCATGAATATTTCATACTTTAAATTTGATATAAACGATGATAAGGAGCAGTTCAATCAACATCGTCCGGTACCATTCCGACTTACCCCAAATATTGGTGAATTCATAACAAACATTGGAATATCCGGGCTATTATCAGCGGCAATTGTGGCCACAGCCCGCTGTTTCATTCAGCCAAATTACAAACTCAGTTCCATATTACAAACGATTCTTCGAGATGAAATCATAACGCTGCAAAAGAAAGGAATACGAAGTAAACTGCTGGATGCATCGGATGATCCTTGTATTGATAGCAACTCAATGGAAAACACAATTCGAGCTGTAAATTCGGCTGTGGATACTATATTATTGCGATTGAATAAGATCTCCTATTTCGACAACATTGAAAAGAAAAAGGTTTCGGCTCTTATTCAATCCGCAACTAATGTAGACAACCTGTGTCGCATGGATCCGGCTTGGCATCCTTGGCTTTAAGTTCAAGCATAATCTAAAAGATTTAAATACTAGCATATAACTAGAATAAGCTTAAAGTTAAAATAAACTCTTAACGTGTATTGTAAAAAACAGAACAATATGTTATAATGATTATGGAGTAAAAAGTGGGTAAGAGGGGTGCTGTTTCGTATCCGAACCAATAAGTTTTGTGATTCTAACGCCCCAAGCCCTTTGAAAAATTAGAGCTGTTTCGCCATTTTAAGGACAATCGGGAAGTCCGCTGCGCCGCATATAAACCTCACCTGCCAATTTTAATAATACAATGAAAAGGATGCAACTCCCACAAAAATAAGTTGGGTTTTCACGAAACACTGCTCACAGCTTTGCCATATCCGGCAAAAGTTCGGTTGTTGCCAAGAAAATAAATATTTTGTAAGCCCTTCCAGTTCCAGCGAAAAAATTGTCAACATCCACTGACTTGGACTTTATTGGAGTTTCTTATGCACCCCAAAGATATGCTTAAAATTTGTACATTTGCGTACAGTTTGTTCTTTTAGCACATAAAAAAAATTCAGCCGTCCCTTGTAAAAGCCAAAGAAAACATTTCAAATTTTTGCATTTCATATATTTTCGGTTAAGTATTATAAAACCTTTTTTTAATTCCCATAGTTTGTAAATTTAATGCTAACTTGTAACTACGCATATAGGGAAGATCATTGGGATTACATTAGAATATATATATATGGAGAGTAAAATAAATTGTATATGTCATTAAATATTTTGTTGCTGAATTCGTAGAATTGCAGCATTCTGTAGCAAAGTGTAGAATTTTTGGATACAAATTTTTCCAGAATTTCACTTTTTGATTGTTGGAAAGATAATCGGTATTGAAATTTTCATCAATCGATAAATATGGATATTTGGGTGGCGTAATAGCACTCCATTTAACATATACGTTTGCCTTAGTAGGATTCGATGTTTTAGCAAAATTTGCCCATAAGGTCATAATAATATCTGCCATTTTTTTATCCGTCGACTTCCACTCGACAATATTATTTACATATGGTATGCCCCAAACAAATATCTGATCAAAATATTTGGGTACTCCAATCCAGTTGGGTAAATCACCATTAAGAGATTGTGATCGATACTTAAATATATAGCTATAAATACTCTGGTGCTTACTAAGAAGATCTATAAACATTTCCAATGGCATTATATATGATTTTTCCGTATGTGCATTGATTAAATTTGTATTAATATTCACATTTTCTTCACTACCCTTATCGGTATACATAAAATCAATTGCGTCAGAAATTATGGGGAAATTTGTACACCATTCACTGCTACCACTAATTTTATGAATATCATTTACGGCGATGTCAGCAAAGAAATTCTTAAGATCATCTGCACTCAATTCTAATGATAGGTAATCATTAAATATTGTCAGAACTTCCTCCATGTCAGTGATTCCAATAATGATTGGAACTTTGTGATAATTTCCACTCTTAAATAACATTTCGGGCTGGCTTTCAATAAATGGATAAGAGGTGTTACTCAATCCAAAATCTACAATGGGACCCCATTCAATTGCCGGTGGTAGATTCTCAGCCAATACTCGTGCGTCAATTCTCTTCAGACATTGCAGGAGCAATGACGTTGGTCTTCGAGCACATCCAAAAACACTTGCTATTCTATCCAAATCGTTGTTGAATTCGTGTGGCAATCGAATAGGCGTTAATGGATTACCAGACATCAGAATTGCCTTGTGAAAGGCGCCCTTTGACCATTCCCCAGAGGTCATATGTAGAGCGGCACTAACAGCTCCAGCATCGTGGCCCATTAATGTGATTCGATTCTCGTCACCTCCAAAGTAGTTGATATTTTTCTTCACCCAGTAGAGTGCGGCCGACTGATCCATTAATCCATAATTACCCTGGGCTTCGCCGTCATCCGTTGAAAAGAATCCAAAAATGTTTAAGCGATATGAAAATGTAACCACAATAACTTTCTGTTTAAAAACCAATTGAAATGGATCAATATCAAATGGGCTGCCTGTAGAGAAATTTCCAGAGTGGATCCAGACAATTACGGCATATCCATCAACTTCGGGAAGCCCTAAAATCAGAAAATAATGAAAAACAAATGAATTATCAGACATTATTAACTTTATCAGTGTAAATATGTAATATTTCTTATACTGACCGTCAGGTACAAATACATTTAGGTGTAAGCAATTCTCCTCATATTTTCGCATTACCGATTTGTTAAACATTCCACCCGAAATGATTTCTAATACTTTATCCAACTGTACGTTGCTGGACGATGGACTTTGTTGCCAACAGCTAGCTGCAAATTTTGTTGCATTAAAAATGCCCTTCCATGGCGGCAATTCAATGTCGGGCGGCGAGAATCTTGCGGCGTGTGCATATCGAATACCCAGATACGCTTTAATATTTTGAGTTCGATACATCTTTAAATAGGTTCCGGAGACAATTCCATTTCCGGGTATGTGAATAAACGGTGCATCCACGCTATTAACACACATGTACAGAAAATTGTAATTGATGTAGAAAACAAAGGCAAAAAACAAATTTCTTAGCCACATCTTGATTCGTAATTATTGTGCACATTCTTGGATAATTTCAAATATAGTATTTCAATATTTTTTATGGAGCTTAAGGTCAATTATAGTTGCCATGTCAATAAGGTTAGTTGCTAAGCACTCGTAACTATGGCAACAATTAGATGTAATTATATTTTTGGGCGAGCATTTTGATCCTGCTGTTGACTTTTGGGGAAGTTATTTCCATTTCGCTTATGTCACCCATTTTTTGGGAAATTGCTCTGGTGAAGCGAATTATCAATATTTTCTAACTTTCACACGTCAGCATATATATATATAAGTCGGATAATTATGTAAAGTAATCTATTTTTATACGGGAACTTTTATTTCAAATTTGAAATATCCAGCACCTTGTATAGGTTAGATCGACTGCATATACTATATATATGTTTCCTTCTGTCTGTTACATACATAATTATGCAAATTTTAACCAATTTTAATGCCTATAAAATTCAAAGCAAGGTAAAACTAAAAAACCCAAAAAAAAAAATTAAAGTACAATAGAGGGTGGGATAAACTTTTAGTAAAGAAGTCTCATATATTTAAACAATTCTCAGTTTTTGGTTTAAATAAAATAAAATGTATAGGCTCAGTGTTAATCCGATTTTAATCGATTTGCAAATTCAACTTGTTGTATCTCCTTCCACTCCTTTTTGGGCTTCATTCGCTTGAGCTGTCCATCCCACACCAGATCTACTAATCCACCCTGTTTCGCTATCACACCCTTGACACGGTTAGCAAAGTCTATCGCCGTCTCTCCATCTTGACGATACATGGGCGGGAGATACCAAACATCGCAGACAATGGCCCACGAGGTCATCATCATGTAAAGGTATTGCATCATTGAGTACTTGGAACTGTTCCAGAAAGCGTCACCAAATCTGGGATCGTATCTGAAAAGAAACACAAAATATTCAATTTTATCTTCAAGCATTGTCGGGTTTTTGGATTTTATATTCGAAACCGCTCGACTAGGAGATAACCTGATAGATATTATTAATTTATATACAACATACATTGAGAACTTACTTAATAGCAACAGGATATATAACGCCGCCAACTTCAAAGCTGCCTTTTTTGAATTGCATAACAGATGTATTATTTATGCAGGTTCCTTCCGGAAAGATTAGAATTGGTGGATTATTTGGATCGGACACATGCTGTTTCAATCTTTCGGCAACAATTAAGCGATCTTTGGCTTCGCCTCTCTCAAACCAAATATGGGGAGATGCCCTCGCCAGGGCTCTCTGCAGTACGCCAAGGAAACCGCCATGTCGTTGACCAATCTATGAATTATATATTCAGCGTTAAGCCAGGTAAGGATTGGACAAAAGCAAACCAAACCAACAAAAAAAAAACACCAAAACAATTTTTGTACAGATTACACAAGCTAACAAATGTTAAGTCACTTTTCACGGGGCATTTGGGACAGCATATTGGTTTTGTGCAATGTCTGTCAGGATCAAATCGACCAGCGAAATTCAACATTTCTTAAGAACCAGCAACCGGAACTGTTATTATTATTGTTAACTAAACTTTTAACTTAAACCGGTAAGTACCAGCAGTACTGAATACTGAATATAATTAGAAAAAACTCATAATCTTTACGGGGTCGTAGATGTTCTTCAGACATTTGCACAACTTCAATATACACTTTTATGGCATTTTTAAAAAAAGTACAGGGTATACAATAAGCGATACAAATAGCCAATCAACCAATCATAAACAATAAACAATTTTTTTTTGTAACAAAACAAACTGAAAAATAACAAAGAACAAGAAAGTGCGGCTATCCTCGGCACACCGAAGATTAAATACCCTTGCAGACAGGAATTAATTATATTAGTCAAGATTAAATGGATTTGTCCCAAGTTTCTTCACTGACAAACAAATTGAACAGACGGACTGAAGGACAGCCGAACATGAATATATCGAGTCGGCTGCTGATGCTGCTCAAGATTATATTTATTATTAATGGGGTCGGAGACGTCGCCTTCAATGCGTTATAAACGTGAAAACAAAATTCTTCAAGGGTATAGAAATGCGTCAGTCGAATTTGGCCGACTCTGAGATACCCTGTACGCTATACAAATACACAAAATCCCACACACTCACACACACACACACACACACAAATTTAATTATTAAATACCAACTTTGTGGAGCATAAGGATGTCATTCAAATTGCAAGATCATATCTACAAAAAAATACGTTTTTTCCAATTATATAGGAATGGGATGGGAGTAATAAAAAAATATAAATATTCTTGATCCGTGATAACAATCAAAACATTTACTTCTACTAGCTTCTCTAAGATACTAAGCTTTATATATTTACAATATTTTTTGAATAATCGGTTTGTTTTTTTTCTATATAATAGTTCTGTATCTAAAATCTATGATATGCATTTATTTTCTTATTTCACTACAGATTACTTCAACTGTTAAATATTAATATACAATAATATTGAAAACAAATAATAGAATTGATCGGAAAAATTATATACAGCATAACTTTGATTGGGTTAAAATAGTTAATTAAAGAGTTTTAATCCCAACACAATAAAAGGATAAACAATGATGAAATCAAGAGTGTTTGGCCCAACGAAATTCTTAATACGAAATTGTCTTACCAGAGAATAGTTCGTGTCACACATCAGAACAAGTACGTCGATAGGGCTTGTATGGTTAGCCACACAAATACCTGATGACGGTCGATTATCCTCATTATGGTAAGTAATAACAGCGGAAATGGCGCTGGACAAGATACCGAAACATTGCGCAAGAACATAATTCACAATTTCACGCTTTTTATTTCCGTCCTTTAGATTTCCCACAGCAGCTGTGCATACCGTTAACCACACTACCTGAGAAGATTGCATGGAACAAGAAGGCACAAAAAAAATGTTGTTGGAAATTGATATTGTTGATTGTTGTGAGAGAATTGTTTGTCACTGCTGTTTAATTTAAATAGTATAATAATCATATTTTATTCAATAGCTTAACTCCAAATTTTGTATCTTAAACGATTTGGGAAAATAAACATATAGTTTTCGATTTGATTTTTAGAACATTTCTTGAAGTTTCGAGTAGAGTTTCAATAGCACACACACAGATCTTAAATATATACTTTTGAATACCTCCCATCGATTCCACTAAATTGGCAAATATACACAAATCTCTTAACAAAACTGTGTTAATCATAATCAGAACATGGGACTCAGTCTTATGGGTCAACGCAAGCAAAAAAAACCATACACAGATCATTCAACATGAAGATCTTAACATACCAAGCATACAATCTGAAAAAGTAAGGTCTTGGACCAATTATGTGCACACCAGAGAGCTGCTTCGATCAGGATCATTGATCGAACAAAACTCAGCTGAGTAAACTTAGTTTGAGTCGGCTGATCGGTTCGTGTTTTGCGAACAGCATCTGATCATTTTGAGCGTATCTCAAGATCGGGTGAGATCGAATATCGTATGCATTATTGCAGCTTTCTGGCTGACTAACAAGTCAAGAATCTTTCATTACTCATCTTTCATCATTCGTTTATTTTCATAACAGATAAAACAGATTACTGGGCACCACAATTCAAGTAAATACAGATTCAAGAGAATTTCTTACCTGCTTACCATTCTCGCTGACTAAGAACAGAGACAAAAAAATGTTCAAACATTATTCAAAGTTGCTAAATCGAACAAACCAGCAGCGAGGACAATAACAAAAGCTAGAAGCGTAACACACTCCCAAAGACAGACACACACACACACACACATTCACCTAAATAAAGACATATATAAAAATTAACAAAAAATTTATAAACGTTTTTAAAACACCTCTTTGAAAATTATTTATTTGCAATTGTTAATTGAATTTAGCTGCGTTTAATAAATATTAAACTTGATTTAAGCTTGTTGCATGAATCGAATGAATTGTTTTCAATTTGAAGCAATTTTATAAATAATACGATCAAATTTGAAGCGAATTATAAACAATATATATGGCACATTGATATAAAGTGGGACAATCAGTAAAAATTGTGAACCGTATGCTTAACATACAATTCAACAATTAATTCTGTTTTACAAGTTAAATAAAAATCATCTTTCTCACCAAAGAAAATGTACAGTCTGTTGATAAAATAGCCACGTCGAGTGGGGTCGTATGGTTAGCTACACAGAACCCAGAAGTGCTGGGCTTATATTGCTTATTGTGAAAGACTATTAGTGCTGACAGGGAATTTGATATAAGACGGAAGGTAATCTTGAAGCACAAGCCCGCTAAGTAGGTCCGCAAAAATCGAATGGGTATTAAAGCCACAAATGTGTTTGAAATAACTGTAAATAAAACCTAAAAATCAAATTGAAATATTGATTAGAGAATTATGAATGCATGAAGAAACACATTTGAATGCTCTTGTCGAATGATGATCGACAAATTCAATTCCCAAACACTTTTCAAATGACGATTTCTGAATGATATAAATCGTACGAGAATATATGAGATGAATCGAATATAAATCGTTTTTATTTGATTCCAAGGGACTGGAGAAATGTTCGATATTTGAATTTAATGTTGTCAATGCGTATTGTACGACTAACCAGAGGACATATAGACATAACATCTCATGCAATGAAAAGTAACCATGAATTTCTTAGCGAGAGTCCCGTGCTTTTTAATGGACTTAATTTAGAAACCCCGACTAACAAATACAGCTAATCTGGCCGATGGTGCTCGACTAGAAAATACCCTTAACCCAGCCATAAAGTCATGTTTGTACCTAAATGATATCTTATCTTATCTCTACATATGAACTTTTACTTATTTCAGACTGATTATGGTGAGGTATTCAAAATAGTGAAATTTTCTTTATTTGTGTTTACTGAACAATCACAGTAATATTTAAATCAGTGCCTCTAGTTCTTAAAACCACCAAGACATGCTCAAAAACCGGGTTACGCAATCGATATGTATCGAGAAAATATATATATATTTTGATTACTTATGGTATTTACAAATCTACATTTCGATTCAACACACGGACGGATGGAGGTATGGACAAGGATGAAAATGAATTTAACCCCATTTTGTGCAGATCGGAGGTGAGGTATCGAAAAATGGGTATTAGCGTGCATATTTAATCTGGTGCGTGTAGTCCTTATAAGCTGTGAGCTATCAGAAAACAATAATTATCGATAACTTTTAATACATATTCCATTATGGTTGATTATCCAATTGGAATTATACTTGAAACTTATTAAATACCAGTGAGGATATGAGTTGTTTGATCATGAATACTGATTACGCTATATATGTACGTACTCCAATAAAGCAGACGAGGACGCGCAGTGGCATTAGAATGGAATACCGCACTGCAAATCCAAACATCCAGATAAGTGTTATTTTCCACGAAATGAATTCATAATGTCGATTCGTTCGTGTCAGCATATTCCAGCTCTTTAGCTCTTCAGCCTCAAATCGGGAGGTAACATCGTCTTCGATAATCGCTTCTACGCCAGATTTCACGTAGTCTAAGCAGTTTTCAAAATCAAAATTGAATTCCTCCTAAAAGAAAAAGCATAACAATTATATATAAGCATTAAAAATTGTATTTTTAAATAACTAAATTATTATAATAATTTTACTTAAATACCTTTTTTAATGTTTGAGGCTTATCATTGCCTGATTCTTGTGCCTGCGGAAGAAGTACGGCATCTCGCGTTATAAGCGTTGCGCCATTAGTTGACTCATTTGCGTCTACGTCCTTCACAGGTTGCACACTAGCATTCTGATCGGAATTGACATTTTCTTGGACACTCTGTGTATTTTCCTTTGATGCCGATTCTATACTAGCTCGACCATACTAAAAATAAGATAATAAATAAATGTTAGCTACAGTTGCAAACTCATACCCATAAAACAAGCACAAAGGCGGCTAACATCTACTATGTAATCACTTGTTTTCCGATAAAAAGGTTCAAGTTCAACAATAAAATTTGTTACGTCTCCGATAAGCACTGACGATTCTGCCGTCAATAAATCTAACTATTGAGTAATCGGCCATAAGTCACGATGAGATTCCAAAGTTGAGAGCTACAAAACGTCATAGTTTTAAGCTAACAAGCATGCAATTATACGCTATTCCTGGATTTTGGGCACCACTCAAACAATAAAAGTAGCCAGAGTACACATTCTTGAACTCATCCCAGTACTCACCATTCTTACAAAAGGACTTTGGTACCGGTCTACCCGGCTCGAAAATACACACACATATATATAAATACCGTTGGCTGCTTTTTTCAAGCGTGATAATAAGAAACATTTACAATCAAATTCAGTTAAAAGTATCAAGAAAGATCTATTGACTTAAAAGCCAATAATATGTACAATGTCTTCAATATTCGACTAAGTCAATATTTTGATTGAAACTAGCTATATTTATGAACTTTGTAATTCATCCAATTCCATCGCTAGGAAGTTTAAGAGTATACGTTTGTATTGGCTTTATAGATTTAAATACCAGCATTTATACCAAAATGAATTGAAAGGATTACATTAAAACTTTGTGTTTACCTCAAATATTCGCAGGAGAATATTTACGTATGCCCTTCGAACACCGACAGATTTGTTGATTGCCGATAATATAATTAAGAATGATATAAAACCAGCAAACGGAATCCAACAAACACCTACGATTCCGTTAAACATTCTATTTAAGTGTTCTTATTTTAAACTAATACAGTAGATATAATTAATGCAATACACTCCGCGATAAAACTGCAAATAAGCACGGAAAACTAATGCAAATAACAACAGGTTCAGATAAATAAATGTCATCGATTAAATTACCTTATTTGGGTGCAGAAACTATCGTTTCTTTTATCAATTTTGGGATATGGAATCAGAACACTGAATTAAACAAGCGCCAAGTTTGTCAATTAACCTTCTCAAATGACGAAATTTGGAAGAGATAAAAGATTAATTAATATCTTATGGACGATTTGGCAACCGTTTAATAAATTATGTAACACTAAAGTTCTTCATGTCATTTTGAGTGTATATTTACACATACGCTTGAGCAATCAAATAAGTTTCATCAACTTTTTATTATTTTATTTTATTACTTATTGCTAGGAAATAATATACAGCTTCTGCCTGATCAAATAACTTTATTTAAAATTTACTACTCATTTTCTGTGCGATATATATATATATATATATTTATATATATATATGTCAGCAGCTCTTAGATATTTTGTAGTTAATGAAATACGGTCACACACAAAATGTCCTTTGAACGGACTTTCATATAAATACACACAAATGTGTATTTGTAATATTTGTTTTTCGTTTCACATTTCAAAGTGTGTTTAAGTATGGTAAGTGAGCACTTTTTGTACAATTACAACTAGTTACGTTGTTTACATTTGTGCAAATGTTAATAAAATTATAATCATATTTTTGACCATTAATCGTGAAATACATGTATAGTAAAATTTGTATATTTTTCGGTACATATTTAAATGCATTTATATTATATATTTGTGTACATCTTTAAAAAATCTTTATAAAATGCAAAATGTATGATAAATTAGAAGGGAATTAACTGAAATTTACCAAAAATTAAACAAAACTTTAAATGAATATTTCCAATTAACTTTTAATCTAATTTTTCAGTTTCGAGCCCCACAAGGCAGATCAATCAAAATTGTTCTTATATTACTATTAGTTAACATACTGTGGCTAGTCCGAGTTTATCCGCCTTCTTCCGGTTATTATGGGAATGTAAGCACAACGCAGCAGAGTATTCAGACCAAAGCAAAATCTGCTGCCACTGTGAACTGTCCCCATGATGAGAATACAGCATATCAACAGCAACAGACTCAACAGCAGCAGACTCAACTGCAGACGCAGAACTTTGACCATTTTTTACCCCAAAGCAATAATTCAAAATTAACATTTGAGAACTTAGACTTCAGCTATGGACGCTGGGATAATCAACATAAGTATAAAATAAAGGATTTCGCCGTAGTTGGAGATCAGTATTCGGAGTCGTCCAAGATTAGCCTGATATGCCTGGCAACGCAAAGTTCTGTGGAGCGTTTATATTCCTTTCCCCAGGTTGCTGCCAATTGGCCAGCTCCGATTTCAGTCACGCTTTTCTCCGCGGGAAACGAGGAATATATTATATTGCGATATTTTGTCACATATTTGCGTCTCTGCTTTCCGAATATTAAGGCAAATGCGACTTTTCATATCTTAGTTCCCGAGGAATATTACAAACTGCCAAGAGTCGTAACGGAATCTTTGAATATAAAGGCAAAATTCAATTGCCAAAATCCTGATAAAACATTAAAGTCGCTTTTGAAATTGCGCACAATTAAAACACTGGAGTGGCGAAAAAAGAACATATATCCACAGAATCATATGCGGAATATAGCGCGAAAAGGATGTCAAACGAAATATGTGTTTTTAACTGACATCGACATAATACCTAGTCTCAACAGTGTCGTTGAACTCAATAATTTCTTTAAAACTGTGATTTGCGAAGGATATTGCGCCTATGTGATTCCCACATTTGAAATCGATGTTCGTGCAGCCTTTCCACGTTCCAAGGACTTTCTGCGGGGACTAATTAAAAAGGGACTGGCCAGACCGTTTCATGAAAAAGTATTCATTTATAACCAATATGCAACAAACTTTTCAAAGTAAGCCCAAAATATGCATTTAAAATTTGTTCCAAATATATACTATATGCTTATTTCTTTTATATTCTTTATATATTTATATAATCTTCAGGTGGTTATTAACGAATCGTAGTGAGACTGCAGTCGGAATAAGCCACACCGTCACGAATTTTGAGTTCTTATATGAACCATTTTATATAGCAATAGATAATGCTCCCGCGCATGACGAAAGATTTACTGGATACGGATTTACGAGAAATTCTCAAGTAATTAGTGTCTCTTAGTTGATTTTTCCGAGAGCACTGATCTTAAAATATTTATGCACTTTCTATTATTTGTGTTTTGCAGGTATATGAAATGTATGTGGCTGGATACAAGTTCTACGTTCTTTCGCCGGTATTCACATGCCACTGGGGCCTACAAAGAAAGCAAGCGAGGCCCGCTTGGAGAGAACAACAAAATAACGCAAATAGAAAAAAATTTGAAGTCTTCAAAACTGAAATATTTGCGCGCTATAAGAATAATCCACATTTGAAAAAATAACTTTATCAAAAAACTGAACTGTTATGAAGACATTTTTATGAAATTTGTAGAACTTTTGAATAATTTTATCGAAAAATCATTAAAAATTTTTGTTGGACCAGTCATTTGATTCATTTATTGGTTCAATGGGGGCTGGTGCACTAACACCAACATAGCATTAATGCTAGCAAAGAAGGTTTTTAAGCACATTTGTTTAAAGTGTCATGAATATTTTGTAAAAACTTTAAGCCATCCGTCATTAAATTTCTTAAATTCATTATTACTTATTTGAATCGAAGACAGTAATTAATTGTCCGTTGTTCCATCCAAAAACTGGGGCTAATAAATCAAGATTAATTGTTAAGGCGTAGTTCTCATAAGATTGAGTTTAATTTTGCATGTGACTTTGACATCTCATACATTTTTTAGAAATCACTTCTTCCAATTCTATTCTTGCAATTTCTCACCTTGCAAATGAGTGCAAAGTATGAACCAAATAAAACAAATACATTTTTATTTGCTCAACTATTTTATAGCCACTTAACAGCTGTAGCTTATGCTGATGTCTCCTGTTTGAAAAACGTTTCAGTTCGTTAAAGAAATCCCATTGGTTCAGCTTGAAGTTGATTTGTGGTGTAATG
Organism: Drosophila anomalipes; assembly: GCA_035041615.1. Taxonomy (NCBI): domain Eukaryota; kingdom Metazoa; phylum Arthropoda; class Insecta; order Diptera; family Drosophilidae; genus Drosophila; species Drosophila anomalipes. The sequence continues at coordinate 1,161,761 of JAWNKZ010000041.1, forward strand.
GGCCTTGTACTGAGACGCAAAAGAAAACGTCGTGTTCTATTCCACTGTTTCAAATGTACACCAAATGCTGGTAGTTTTACAATTCTAAAAACGGTCACACTGAATTTCTATATGTATATAAATATAAATTGCAAAATATATATAAACAAAAATATTAAAAATGAGCGGAGCTCATCGAGAAGCAGTTCAGAAGCAAATTCATCAGGATTGGGCAAATCGCGAGTATATTGAAGTTATAACAGCAAGCATCAAAAGAATCACAGACTTCCTAAATTCTTTTGGTAAGTGCGCTTTCTACGCATGTTCATCTATCAGTCTCTAACGATGACGCCCTTGTTCCAATTGACCGGTCTTAATTATCATATACATATAGATAAAATAGGAATTATCAATTGTCAGATGAGAGTATTTTTAATCAATTGCCAGTTAAATTGTTTGTGTGTACAATTTATCAACAGTGTGACGCAGTTTATTTCTTGCAGGCGCTATGCAAATATATATAAATAATACTCAATTTGTTTTTCAGATATGTCTTGCCGATCTCGCCTGGCTGTACTCAATGAGAAACTTACGATATTGGAGCGGCGAATAGACTACTTGGAAGCTTGTGTGACCCAAGGAGAAACACTGACGTAAACGTTCCAATATACAATATATACAAATACTATTAATAAGCATTATGTTATATTGTGACTCACGTTATATTGTGACGCGTAAATAACATCATACAGTATCAAATTATTCTTATAACTAACCATACATTAAACAAACAAATATCAAATTCAAATGTAGTTTTGCCGTTAAGGGTATATAATTAATAGTCAGCATCGAAAGACAAACCAAAAAGGTGGCAACGGCAGCTAGTTTCTCGTTTTTAAAGCTACTTTATTTAAGAAATTTGGTAACTTGCTTGTGATACTAAATATAAATATTAGAATTCTACTGGCAAGAACTAATCTTGTAGCCCTGAATTAGAAGTAAATTCAGATTGTGGATTTTAACGTTTCTATACTCACTGATTGAACAGATAAATGATATGTTGTCTTGTATTAAATGTGAGGCTTACAGATACAAGCGACTAGATTTTTTTTTATTCAACATATATAGTAATTGGACTGAAAACAGTATACGTTCTATTGCACATCAAGCCGAGCCATTGCTATGGGCTTTCTCCTATCTCCTTTTTGCAGGACGCAATCATTACCAAACAGTGCAAATGGCAAAGTTATCTTCACGGTGGGCTCACCCCTACAATAGCAATTTGATCTTTGCCGGGTTCGCTCTTCTAAAAAGGAAAGGAATAATATTAATTAGATATAAGCCAGATGAAATGAAGTTGATAGGCCACCTTTTGATTCAATTTGTTCAGCTGTTCATCCACTATGGTTACTTTCTGCTTAAATTGTTGCAAATTATTGCTTAATGTAGCGACGTGGGATGTCATATTCTGCGAGCGATCCAGTAAGTCATCCAACTTGATCTGCAAATATACATTAATTATTATGGTATTTGAAGCAATGGAATCGTTGGACTTATTTGTTTACCTTATGTGCCAGTATTTCCCCTTGCAGAATTTGTATTTTCTGACTGAGAGTGCTGTTTACATTCATAATATTGCTGTTTAATATTTTGACAGAATTTGATATTGATTGATTGAGAAAGTCAACATCTCTTGTGAAATTCGTCTCTGACGGATTCGCCCGAACGGTCGACAGTCGACTCAAATTAGCCTAAAGAATTAAATAAAGTTCTATAATAAAATACAACTTGATATATTTATATGTGGTTTACTTTCCTTTAGGTGTTCCGTTTCAAGCTCGAGACTTTTCTGTACCTCGATATAGTTGTTGTAGTGGTCTTTCATCACCTCGATGTCAGTGATAACCGCTTCCAGTTTGGCGCCAAAGTCGGCCACCAATTTCTTATCTTGGCCATAATTTCGTTGAGCATTAACTGTTGCTTGCAGACTGCTCAAATTCGATCCGAGCTGTTCGACGCTTTGCGTTAATTCATTTATTTGGCTTATGACAAATGTTTGATTCTTGATCAGGAATGATGTTGTCTCATGCCATTGTTGAAGTGTATCCGGGAAGATTTTATTTATGGCAGATACTAGAAAACATTATATAATATATTAAGGACCATGATTTTACATTAAATTTAATGACTAGTTTTAAATTTGTGAAAGAAATCGACTGCTAGATAAGCGAAATGATCAGGCGATATTTGAAAGACGTCACCAGCAATATATCCGCCAATTTTGGTGATATTATTTTCTTATCGATTACCCAATTTATAACATAGAATACAGATTATAGGATTCAAGTCTATAGCATCAGGTGTGTCAAAATAATCAGAAAAGTTGCGATCACACCGTCCCAATGACAGGAATTGCATAAAACAAATACCTTCTTTCCCGAGTTAAACAAAAAATGAAGTTAAATCGACCCATTTTGGAAACGGGGTATTCGCACGTCGTCGTTTTCAAGCAGCAAATTGTATTTTTGTTGCATGCGCGTGCACACAGATAACATATATAATACATGTATGTATTTGTATTTACCTTCTTCAAATTTTTGTTGATAATCGGAAATCTGTTGACGCAGATCAAAGTAGAGCCAATATAAAATGGCCACACACAAAGCTGTTGTTATTCCGAATAAAAATGGGCCACATTTGCGAATATTTAATTTCTGTCTATTATTTCTGCGCGTACTGGCAACACTCATCTGGGGAGAAAAAACCAAAACAAAGCAATTACACACATTACTTACACACACACACACACACACAAACACATGCTGTTTATTCAGGGGCAGCCACTCATATGCGTGATTGTGTGTGTACATTGATTATCAAATGTAGAAATGTACTCAAAGTATTCCCATTTACCCAAGCGAAATCATCAAGGTCATCGGTGGATACTGATAGCAACATATCCTGTGAGTTGTTTGTGCGGCGGGAACCTCTTTTTGTTATGGAATGTGCTATCAGAGCATCAAGTTCTTTCCGTTTCTTCATTTTTTTGCCTCCGCCGGAGCGCTGGGGGACTTCAATGCGGTGATTACAGTCCATTTCGATGTCCGTTAATATGACTACTTGCAACAGTAGAAACTGATGTCGTTTTTCAAATATATATATATATATCGTCCGTCGTAATTATCCCATTGACACAATCATTTGTAATTGCAAATTATTCCGTTGTTTCACATGCGCACGATTCAAAATAATAACACTGAAAATCGATATTCGATTCGATTATATCGGTGTGACCGTATCTGTAATGGTTGGTGAAAGCAAATGGAACGATGGCGTTGAAACGCGAATAATTTTCGAGAATTAATTTTTAAGACACAAATAACTTGCAAGGCATTTACTTTATAAATATTAAGTGACGCATATTTGTGTTCGCATTTTGCCTTTGTCACATGTTAATACCGTATTCAAATCAATTGCCCAATAATAAATAAAAATATAAATTGTAAATACCGATTACATCCCCAAAAATAAAATACAAATTGTACAAATCACATTAAGAATTTTATTCAATACAAACAATTAAAAACTTAGTTCACATTAGATGATTTTAAATATAATGATTCAGACAATGATTTTGGAAAGCGATTCAAATAGCGCTCAATTCGCAGAAACTTAATCGATATCAGCCGCTTATCGAACCACCAGCCATTGATTTCATTGTGAACGATTCCGGCGTCCGCTTCACTCGCACAACGGATGTAGACGCAGCAGGACTGTGTATCCAGTTGAACGTCGCAAATATTGCAATGGGAGCCAACTTTCTCCAATATTGAGTCAATCATTAATTGCCTCAAATTGGGATCGTTAATTTCTGATGGATCGAACATGTGCCTGATTTTCAAGCAAGATGTTGGCGGATTGTGAATCTTGTTGGAGTTATCGAAAGCAGAGCTTTGCCACTTTTTCTTTGTTGTTGTTGCTGTTGTTGTGGAACTGGGTTCATTATTGGCAGTGTTTTTATTCCAGGTCATCGTACGCAGTTGTTCTCCATTTCGCGCAATTATGCCAAATAGGATATTGTCATTTGCCTCTAGGTTCTTAAGTGCCTTATTCCAACAACTCAAGAGTTTCTTTCGATTATGCGCAGGCAAAAACTTCTCTTGCAATTGACTTATTAGCACTTCCGAGTTCTCGGTATGTGTGCTCCGGTAGACTAGCTCATTAATGATATCCATTGTAAACTGTTCGATTGCCAGCAGCGATTCCTTTTGTTTCAAGCGATACCCGACAATCAATAAATATATCGACAGGCAACCGGCAGCAACAAGTAAAAAGAGTCCGATAACTGTGAAAAATCTCGTGACTTTCTTACGGATAATGCATTTCAATGGAAGACTTGGTTCAATTAACTCGAACGACAGGATTTGCTCCGAAGAATTGTGGGTTGTAGTTATCGTTTTTATCATCCACTGCGGATTCTGGGCAATCAGATATTGCGTTGCCAGCAGTTTCGAATGCAGATTGCCATTCTGCTGCAAATTACTGTTGGCGCTGAGCAGAGCCTTTTTGAACTCGTTCATGTCGAGGGCGGCGGAATGATCTGCGCTAATGCAGTGATGGAGTCTCGCTCTTTCGTTTAAGTACTTGAATAGCTCTTTGCTGATGTAGATCGCCTTATTGTACAGATCCTCATTAATACACTTAATTGTCGGTTGCGACGATAACGAAGAGCCCCTAAAATCGACATCGTTTCCATTACACATTGTATATTTAATGTCGGTTTCGGTAATGGGGCTTAGGTCAAATTTCTTTGCCATATATAAAACAGATATCATTGACAGGAATATCACAAGTATGGCAATAAGTACGTGCGGTATTATGTATTGGCTAACATCGGGTTTTTTGAAAAACGATTTAACATCAAATGTCAGAATCTTTTGTACGAGGCCATTCTTTATTATGAGTGATCTGGATGCGTGCACAGTGTAACCATCTTTGGAGATTGACTTCTTTTGTATCGATGTATCGCGGAAGCTGAGTAATCGATTAACGACGCCACCATCACAAGCATTCAATTTGCCATGCTGCAACTTGATATACGACGATAAATTATCGTCTGCATATGGCAAAGGTTTGCGATACGCTTTGCGAGCCGCATTCAAATTATGCGCATCATTCTCATTCTCATAATCGGACGCTAAAAGCGGCGGTGGTACATACATCCTTGATGCTGCCATTAGTGATGGACTTACATCAGCATCGCTCTTGCGATAAACTGAAGGTTGAAGATTCCGACAAACGTCAACCTTATTGTTTCTCAGGCCATTTTCATGGAGATTCGGTCTTCTTTCTATTGAATTTGTGTGTGGTGCTGGAATAGCATCTGTATTCGGCTTGTTGTCACCGTTGTAGTGAAGTACATAGTTTGGGATTTTTCCCTTTTTAAGCTCCTCCTTTCTTGTGTGCTTCTGTAGTTTTTTAATTAATACAGCCCGTGTTGTTTCCGTGACGGGACAATGTGGATATCCAAATTGTATCAGTTTCCCTTGTATCTCGACATCGCTCAGGCGATCCCAATATTCAGACGGCATTTTTGTCTACAATTAAGTGAATTTGATTAGAAAATGTGGAAGTATAATAAAAAGCATTCGTAGTATATAGGTATATTTAGAGTAGTATTCTTAAAAACAAGTTGTTTATATAAGAAATTCACTTTATTAAATATGAGTGTAGTTATTCGAACCAACTCCGATAAATTTCCTTTAATCAGAAGACATTATGTGCATGCACATCTACAGACACACACACACCCGCATACATACACCATGTAAGCACTCTCTTCAAGGATATTCGATATTAAAAGCGTCTCGATCGTGTATCACACACGTACACATACATATATACATATACACGTGCACACATGCAAGAACATCTTCATATAAGCAAGGAGAATGTTATGTGTTTTATGTTATAATAAACTAGATAATATAATACATAATAATATAAACAGTATTGTAAACAATTCATAGTAAAAGTAAAGATTTGCTAAATATGATTACATTATATCGACAAAAATAGCAACACGAGTTCTCACCTGCAATATGAGTTCACAGAAAGTATTAGTCGGCTTCTAATTACAATGTATATGCACTTTGACAATTACACTTATATTACGGCATAAATGTTTAAAAATCAATTGAATTGTTAATATTTGTGTTTATTACTCTATTTTTTTGTGCATCAATAAAGTGCAGCTTGTTGTCTACCAAAATTTAGGGACGGACAAACGTGACAAATTACTTAAAAGATAACAAGTTATCGACTGGTTATCGCAGATTCACAATTTCGATACATCTCAAATTTGATGCATACGACACAAATGCACAGTGACATTTGGAGTTTTGCATATTTTTGAAGATGCTCCTCAAGTTATTGCCGTGCAGTTACTTCAGCAGTATTGCGAATATCTTGCAAATGGTCCTAAAATCATTTTGCTGCAGCTAACACACTGTAAGAATTTGTTCGATATTTCGGTCCACCACTGAAAGTTTGACATGCACTGTACAAATTTAAACAGGGTTCGAAGGCGGATTTTTAGGACAGCAGAGTATAAAATGGGTACTGTTGAAGTAGACTTTCATAAATTGATGCGAGAAAGATCTTTTACTCAAATATCGTGTACATTTTTTGAAAAACTTAAAGCCAGCCGAATTTAAATTTGATTTATCTAAAGTTCCTTATTTGAATCGAGAAATTGCCATAAGATCGAATGCAAAATGCAAAAAGTCGTCTAGCTTTGAGAAATTGTTATCAATTGTTTGCCATTAGTGTTGAAATAAGTAATCAGTTGGGTTTTGGAAGAAATTAAATTTCTAAAAATTCATAAGATATTCAACAGCAGCCACATATATTAATAATTAATTTGAAAACATTAGAAATAAGAATTACACATTTACATGCAATAGAAATTAATTTATTGTTTGATGCTCTGTGCACACAGGTATAAAAAAATTCAAAATTATAATCTAAAAACGGAGTTTATATAATAATATGTCAATGATTCTTCCCATTCAATATTCTATCTTATTGTGCAAATCCACAAAAATAACAAAATGGCAACAACTACTAATTCCTCCTCAAAATCCATTTTGTATGTGTAAGTCAGCTAAAAGCAGTGTGAACAGTTTTTCACTTCTGCGTGATTAGTGATTACAGTTGTAACTGTAACTGGAAAATAGTCGAGGAATATCAAGTTATCGAAAACTATTCACAGTCTCCAAAGTCTCCAGCTATCTTGTGGATATCATTGATAACGACTTCATGATACTCTGTTTGATTTGAGTGACGAATTGTTTTATTCAAAAATATCACTGAAAAGGACAGAAGAGAGTACATTTGAGAGGAATAAGGCTAATTACATTTCCTAATGCTTGGAAATTTTTATTTAAAAGTATTTTTTACATGCAAGTATGAAAATACATTTCACCACATATCGAAAAGGGGTTTAAATCATAATTGCGGACTATTCGTTTGATTCTATTGCGAGACAATGGGGCTCTTTTTATCTATATCAGCTATATTGGCATTATTCTGCGGTCCCGACGGATTGCCAGGACTAGCCGGAATAGCACCGCCCCGCTCCATGCTCCACGGATTCGAGCTGGATATGGGAGAATCGGCGTGACCGAATCCCGTATGGTTGTCGTGATCGACGGCATTGGTGCCATCGTATTGGGTGTTCTCCAAGCGTGTGATAAGCCTCTCATCCTCCTCCCCGAACTCACCGCCCATCAGCGTCGGCTCCCCCACAACCATCACATCCTGCGAGGATAGCGAGAAACTGGGTCCCGACGGCGAACGCTTCTGATTTGTCACAGGTGGGGTGTTTGAATTGTTGGCACCGCCCGAATTGGATCCCTTTCTTTTGCGTCGCTTATTTGGCGGTCTTTGGGGGTCCTTTTTGCCCGGTGGCGCCACCATTCGCTGCCACTTTTGAAACAACGTTGTCTTTAAGCAATCCCTCGGACTCAGAGCGTAGGCCTTGTGGCGCGACATCAGCTCCTGCATCGGCTCGAGGATCACGCACAGGCGCAGATAATTCAATGTTGAATTTGTGATGCCCGCACGCGTGATATTCTTGGTGATCTGATCGAGGAGCATGGGATCTGGCGGCAGAGATGTCCCGATTACGGAACGTGGAATAAGTTCGCGATGTCCTTTGATGGTCATGTGCCAGGATTTGATGCGCATGTAATCGTCGTACATGAACTCAAGTATAAGTCGTGCATCGGCGCAGACTTTCGTGTAGAACGGTTTGCCATGCTGGGTGATCACTGTACAGTGCTCGCAGTCCAGTGTGATGGATGTGTTGTGAAACGATTCCTTCGCGTGCTTCAGCTGGAAATACAAATCCGAAACGCCGCCCTCGAAAATGCTGCGAAAGAAGCGCGGTACAAGTGTCCGGCCAATCGTATACCTCTTGGGTCCATCCTCCAGACAGAAGAGGATTGTTAATCGTGCATCGTCCTCGAAGAATTCGGTCGTAAACGAATCCCACCAGCAATTATCACTGTCCTCGTTTCGCTGCTGCAGGCGTTTGTTGAGCTCAAAGACCCGATGCTCCGTGTGACTGAAGTAGGAGTTGTGTCTCCTAAATCCCTGATCGATACGATCCATTGGCTGTGGGCCACCCATCATCGGATGATTGCCGCCATGCCCGAAAGGAGATGCCGGGGGCATGGGATTAAACTGGCTGCCAACTCCAAAGACTGTCGGCGAGGAGAAGTGTCCCGCTTGACCACTATTGAATGGTGTGCCCGAACTGGCGGGTCGACTAAACTGACCCAATCCTGACGAGGGTGAGCCAAATGGTCCGCCAACTGGCCCATTGAAATTGCCCGCCGTCGACGACTGTGAATAATTGCCTTGGATATTTTGCGATGCAACGCCCACCGGACCCGGCGTCGATGATCCGGATGGAGCAGGCGATGAAGTATATTGCGGCGTATTTGATCCGGGTTGAGCTGCATTCTGAAACACTAGCGATTGATTGCCAGCTGGCGAGGACTGGCCCGCCTGCGGATATGGATTGCCGCCCGAAGTGTATGGTAATCCGCCTTGGGGGAATCCACTCTGATTGCTGGCATCCGGATTGAGAGACGATGAGTTCGATGATGGCAACATCGCTGAGCCTTCTGTGACGCCTTTCCAGCTGCCCTCGTCGATATTCGATTGAGAAGCCATCGCATTGCCCGCATTCAAACCTCTGCGATTCATTCCTGCCACAATTGTTTCAATAACATGCGCCTCGATCTGCAAAAATATTTCATTTTAATTACACTTGTGCCACTCTCCTCTTCAAATAATAAACTAAAATTGTATTCTCCACAAATCTGGTTTGTGTATTTCCTGTTGCGAAAGCTCAAAATTGGAGTGTAAACAAAATCTATGTGTTACCTTAGGGCTTGCAATTAATTTTACCAGCTTACCCAAAAAAATGTAGACAATGTATATAAAACCCACAATTATGTATCTACTTTGTAAAAGAAATTATCGTTCGCTTAGATAGATATGTGAGTTATCGAGTTAATCCACCCGATAGATTTTGCTTACGTTAACGTCCATAAAAAATATATATTCCACGTCACAGTATCGTCACTTTTGTATCGATGGAAACTAATCGCAGAAATTATTATTACTTTTCAATATGGAATGTAGAAGATATAATATTATTAATTTCTGAATATTTCATTTCTGAATATAAGTTTGTTATAATTTCATAGTTTTAAAAATATAATTATAGAACATTCTGAAAGATTATGGGTATTACTATTAATTTGGGAATGATTTTGAATACAAAATTGATTGTTATCCAGATGTGTAATATTGGTAATGTCAAATTTCACCTGCTGATTTTGTATATTTTAGTTTTTTGATATTTTCCAACTTATATGTATTACAACATCCATTTATCTTTGAAAATAAATTGATTCTATCCAATTCCAGAACAACTTACCGACTAAGAATATTTACATATCTCTTTATCTAGATGTATTTCTATAGTCCCGTTTACAAGCTGAAGCAAATAAATGTATTGCCACTACCATGAGGGCTTATAAACGTCGCAAATCAAAATTTATAAAAATTTTAAGGTGTGTTGCACTAGTATCGGAACAGTGAAATATATCGATATATTTTCAGTGTGCATTGTGTTGAATGATACCCTTTATATAATTTGGTTTGTTATGTTGGCAGTTCCGTAGCGTATGGTATATATACATATGTATATATAAATATTGTTTAAATCATACAAAAACACGAAATTAAAAAATTTAAAGCAACATTATGGCTTTCAAAAAGAATTGAAAATGAAGTGATTAACGCGTACGTCCACATTTAAATGCAAATGCAGTTTTAAAGCGATTTATTTGTTCGGCTCATATTTGTGTACATAAACAAATAGTTTTTTTTTTTCTAACATACCCATAACGATGTCATTAAACAACAAAAGCAATCTGAGTGAAAAGGAAATCGACGATGAGGACATGCTCTCGCCGTCCCCGACAAAATTAACGACAAACCTAGTTGTGCGCGTTAATCAAGACTCGGATGACAACTTGCAGGCCCTATTTGACAGTGTGTTAAATCCGGGCGATGCAAAGCTCCCATTGCAGCTCCCATTTCGTATGCGCAAGCTGCCCAATTCGTTTTTCACTCCCCCGGCTCCGCTGCACTCGCGGGCAAACAGCGCCGACTCGACGTACGATGGCTCCCAGACGAATATCAACAAGACTGGCGTCCAGTCCGAATTGCAACAGCAGCAGCAGCAGCCATCTCTCGCCCAACAGAGTCAGCCATCGCACAGAAGTCTAGCAATACATCACTTTCGTGCCAGGAGCAGCCCCGCCTCCCTCCAGCCGAACTACAATGTGCGCACGCGGAACGCAGAGTCGAGTGCCAGCAACAATCCAAGCAATCAGGGCCAATCAGGACCAGCCTATCCCGACAACAACGTCGAATTCAACAGCAGTCCAGCTAACAACATTGAGGATGTCATCAATACCTGTATGGGCCAGGGGCAGGATGCCCCGTTATCCACACAGACCATACACAAAAAGCAGCGGTCCTATGACGTTGTCAGCCCCATTCAGCTACAGAGTCAATTGGGTGCCTTACCTCCGGGCTGGGAGCAAGCTAAAACTAACGATGGTCAGATTTACTATTTAAAGTGAGTACGAAGAAACCAACTTCAAATAAATACTTTGCACTTAAGTTTCAACACAATTATTATCTCTAAAGGGCCCTTTGTTCTTTTGTGACTAGCTTGCACACACTTCTGCCTTCTTTTAAATTCTGTTTAATTTGACTTTAACTTGCCTAAAGTAGCCAATTACTTCACCTGCTTCACAAAAGTTATCAATAAGTTCACCTGCTTGGCTAAAGCTGTCCTTATTTTGTGTGCTGCCCCCTTATACCCTGTACCCATTGACTATGGGTAAATGGGGTATTATGAAGTGTGCAAAAATATGCAACAGGTATTCTTGATTAGCTTCAATAGCCGTGTCGATGTATTCGACGATTAGAGCAAGAGACTTAAAAGTCAATTCATGTTGAGTTTGCAGATCGACCTTATTTATTTTTGATCGATAACTCACCTCGTATCGATACATATCGATTTCAGCCGCTGTTTGCGAGCAATTCAATTGACATATTATTGATCAAAAACACTATAAATTATTTTGTTAAAATATCTATTGGATGCATAAATAATTTTTAAATTTGTAAGTTTAAACTTAGGAGAATATGAAGACTTATAAAAAGTGATAAAAAGAAACCTAATTTTATTCATCTTTTTCAACTTTATTTATTTTTTCTGCTTTTTGGCAAATTTCCTTTCAAAGGAAAAAAGTCATATATATATTTATGTACATTGAAAAGAATTCCAGGAGCAGTACTAGCTTTAATTTATAGAAGGGATACTAAACAACATATTAAAAACCAACATTTGCTATTGTTTTTTTTCGCAACTATACACATCATGTATAGATGTATGGGCGAGAATGGGTCACGGTATCTCTTAGTCGAGCTCTCGCGACATATTACTTCAGCTACTTGGCAAAAGATTTTTTATTTGATCTGCTTAGCTTCTTTTATTAAATATTGCTCCATGAATTTTCCATTTTTTAGCCACACCACAAAAACAACGCAATGGGAGGATCCAAGAATTCAGTTTCGCCAACAACAACAACAACGAGCTATTGTCGATCGGATAAAGCCAAATGGTATGTAATAAACGACTTTTATTTAAGCTAACTTTATTATTTATTTGTTTGACATGTAAAGTGCCCGAGTACCTAGAAATTCACTTAACTTTTAAAAAAAAAAAAAAATGAAAAGATTTTTAATTTTTTTGTTGAGTAATAATTTAAAAATTAATTCTGGTTCAAAACTTTCAAAAATATCGTAAAATGTAATTTTGTAGAAATTTGTTGCGTAATAATAAATGTACACTCCCCCCTTACTAATGTTTGAAAACAATTTTTCTGCTTTATCTACCTTTATAGAGACCTAAATTAAACCGGGCACTTTGACATATATTTCGATTACATCCGTAACCATATGGGATTATGACAACAACAAGAATCCTACCAATTTATATTTGTTATTTACTCTTTATGCAGATATTTTACAACCAACTAAGCAAACTAGCACACCGACAATTACTAACCTTATTGGCCCACTACCGGATGGTTGGGAACAAGCTGTTACCGAGTCGGGAGATATTTATTTTATAAATCATATTGATCGTACGACTTCATGGAATGATCCCAGAATACGTAAGAACAATGCTCTATAGTAATCCATATAATATTCTAATGATTATTGGAATTCATTTTGCAATCCATCAAAGTATCACATTTAATTACATCCATAAAATGAGATTTATCAAATGATTCTCTTTTTTTTTTCATTTTTAATTTTAGAATCTGGACTGAGCGTGCTAGACTGCCCTGATAATTTAGTATCGTCTCTTCAGGTAAATATTCGCAAAACCCTATCGCATAGTACGAATTTTAGGAATATTAAATGAATTAAAGAAAGCATAGATCTATATCTTCTGTCGTTTTTGAAATTCCTAGATTTGTTCACTTATTAATTCCTACGAATTTCCTGGGCGTGTAAATTGAAGCTATTTTTATATACGTTTTTTTGTTACTTATATTATTTTATGATTCTTATTACTTTACATAGGTTATAAGATTCATATATTTAAACTTGAAAGAGCTTATGCTTTCACGGGGATTCGAATCCGATTCCGAATTACAGCGATTTTTTGTCTATGTGTAGTACTATTCGGAGAATTGACTCGGAAATGAACTTCGAAAATATTTTCATATTTTTAAAGCGTCTGCTTAATATTATTCATATTTATTTTTTTCAGATTGGGGATAATATTTGCAACAATATTTTTAACGATGCCCAAACAATCATAAATCCACCGTCTTCCCACAAACCGGATGATTTGGAATGGTATAAAATAAATTAATAAATGTTTATGTGCAAATTATTTTATTAGATCTTAAAGTTTTATATTTTGTATTAATATAAAATAAACATTTTTGCATATATTTAACGATATTTAATCATTTATTCGAGGTTTATTTATGTTAGGTTGTATCTTTATAAATTCTCATAAACTCCATTCTTGATTTTCAAATATGTTTTACTTTTCACTACAATTCGATTGGACGTCAGACAAAGATAAGATCGTTCAAAAGTGACGGACCAAGACGACTTTCTCGGACTGGTTACACGAATAGTTAAAAAATATATCGGCTTATTGCCAGGCGAGGCAGTTCTTCGCCTGCGGTCTAAGAGTTCTTCGAAATCCTTAATACAAAATGAAAAACCGCCCTTCTGTTGGTTTTCCGGAACGCTTTAACCCCTACATTATTGATCCTGGTTGCTTTCTTAGCCAGGAAAAGGCCTGTAATACACTCGTAAAATGGGATTCATGAGCGGTTCAAATGGACCCTTCACAGTAGCATTGGGGTTAGCTGTGTGAAATATCTGATACACTATAATCAGCCCATATGGTTACATGACGAAGCATTCATAGAAACGTAGGTAGGTATGAAAATACCTTTGTTTCAATTTCCATTTTGACATAGGGTATCACGTAGTCGGGTACTTTTGACTGGATCATTCTCTCTTGATTGTCATTTCTTAATTAAAGTTTTGACTGGAGCATTTTCTCTTGATTGTCATTTCTTAATTAAAGTTCCCTCTTGCTAATTAGCTCTTATTTTTTGTAGAATCTAAAAAATATTTTATTTCCAGCGAAAAATTATATTTTAAAATTAATATAATTGAATATTAATAATAATGCGTCAGTTCCACTTTAGTTCGAGATAAAATCAGTTAAAAGTGAAAGTGAAATCGTAGATGATTGTATTAAAACCGTTTCTTCTGTTGTTGCTGCTCTTTTTTGTTTGCCTGTTACACCCTACCCTATGACATTTAGTGGTTTTTAGACGACAAGCAACCGCAAATAAGTAAAATTGCTGCTTATTTATGCTCTAATATTGCGAAACAATGCTATTGCATTTGTTTAAGCGTTTCAAAATCTAAAATAATCAAGAAAATATTGCATATAAACTGCGGACAGTTTTGTACAAAAGAAAAACTGATTTCATAGCATGAGTAACCCTACTGGCCAAGCAAATGTAACTCAATCACGGCGTTCTTCTGTTTCTTAGGAGCTGGCTGGCACCTTGTGTGCATTGCTTTTGGTAAACACACAACCAGTTTTGGGACCACTTTTATACTATTTGATGGTGTTTTCTGTGTATGTTTATACCCGTATACAATTTTACACATATTTTATATGTCTGCATTAATCTGTGCAAAAAAACCAGGTATATTTCAAATAACTTTCATAAAAATTACACACTTATTTCTTCATTTTTTTTTGGTTTTTAACAATATGCAATTATTTTGTTAGTGAGTACAATTTACAATTGCGTATACATACATACATACGTACAATGTGTATGTACATAAGTGAATGTAAACTTAAATTTATTTTAGTTTTGTGAAATCTGTGCATTAATTATACTTAATTGCAATCTTAGTTAATTTCTTACGTTATTTTTGTGCAAGCATCTATTTTTGTATGTATATCGGAATGTAGATTTACATACTTATCAATGTGTGAGTGTGGTAACACTAAAGTGTGTGAACATAACTACACACATACATATACAGATACAATACAAATACATTATTAATTCATTTGTTGCATTGTTTTGTTACCCTTGCAAAGAGTATTTTGATTTTGTAACGATTTGTGTGACGTGTTGAAGTGGTTAAAAGTGGTTTCAAAATGTGAATATTGATTTCAGCATTAAAAAAAAACAAATAAATAAACTTGAATAGTTTGTGTTTTTACTAAATAATTATTCATATTTAATTTTTATCTCTCAGATTAAAGCATAACCGAAATGATTGGGATTTGTAAATTTGAAGTCCCCTGGAGACGTTCATGTTTCAATATGTTTTTTAATTTGGTTGCTATTGTATTGATCAACTATGGTAAGTAAGAGGGCTCTAGTCGAGTGTGTCCGACTGGAAAATACCCTGCATTATCTAAAATGTAATCGTATTTTTAGCATCTGGTTCTGAAGTGCCGCAGTTAACGCAAACCGTCTATGGATTTTTGGATTTTACAACTACCATTGGAAATACAGTTATGGTATTCTCACCCCAAAGTTCACCTCCGTTTGGTGAGTACTAAAATAGAAAATAGGAAATATCTGATGCACTTGAGTCATGCAAAGAAAATATTGTATAATGATTAAGAATCACTTATAATGGATAATGGTTGCTTTGTATACGGTTTATATTTGTTACAGAACTTACGGTTAACCAGACGACCAGTCCATCAATTAATATTATTGAGACCCGACCGCACCATAAGGAAAATGTTGCGAGTAAAATTGGAATTAAGCCGACGCCACTGATTCCAACCAGTTCAAAAGTGCAATCGGCAACAAATTTAACATATGCCACAAAAAATCAAGTTAGTCTCTTGAGCACACCAATTGAAACCCTTGACTATTCCGAATACGCTCTGCTTTCGCGTCAGCCCGAAGAGTTTGTCGAAGAAACATTTCGTTTGGTTAATTTAAAATCACGTGTTGATACGGATAGGCAGAAGATCTATATGTCAAAGCGAGATAACAATTATAGCCAATCGACCGGATTATTGTCCAAAAGAAGTGGCGTGAAGCCTTCGAGCAAATATTCGCAGGGCCTTCAGTCAACGAGCAGCGCTGAGAGGCGTAGTAAAACACGCCTGCACTCATCCGCAAGAGTGTTAAAAACTATAACACCATCTATTGTACACTCAAACAAATCGCCTGTGGAGTCAGTAACCCTACAAAGTGGATTTTCCAAAGGTCATCGTTCAAAAAATAGCCGCGTGACAAGCGAAAAAAGAAAATCGTCGCGACACAAGGGAAAAAGGTGATTAAACTATTTCCAAAGCACTATCTTCTTTCTAATGTTTAATTTTTTTTTTGCATATAAAATTTGTATATCAACTTGTATTTGCTTGCAGGAGAAATAAAACAAGTAGTATTAGTACACAGATTTCCAGCAGCGTTCAAATAACGCCATCGTCAACGGAGCCAAGTGTTCGTCGTTCGTTCCGAACAAAGAGTAACTCACCAGTGGAGGATAGCATACCAAGTTTACCACTAAGTATACCAAATATTGGGGGAAACACTCTGAAATTAAACAGACGACCGGGTCGTTGGCAATACAAATCATCGCCGAAGCCAAAAGTGAATATACGAAAAGCTTCAGGCAACGTTACGAGAAGCGATACACAAACTGATGCAGTCAAGGTTAACGATACTATTTTGGATACGCCCGAAAGCAATCAAATACTGAAGGTTGTTAATCTATCAAAAGACTTGGATGCTGTCGGTTCACAAAACAGCGTTGTCTCCGATAATGATGATATTAAGTCCGCTAACTTTGTGCAAACATTAAATGTCGAAATATCAACACCAAATAATTTTGATGACACTTACTATGAAATTGCAACAATCAAAAGTCCATTTGTTTTTCAGGTAATTATTAATATACATATATATCTGAAACATCTTATATATATCTCTGCTATATACGTACATACATTTCTTAATTACGTATTAACATAATTTCGCTCTTGATTCCAGGCTGGTGTTGTCAAAAAAACTCGATTTTTGACCATTACTTCAACTATAGAGAGATTGCTTAAGCATGACCAGATTGAAGAATATTCGGCAGATGATGGTCCATTAACTGAAAACATTTTAGATTCTACTTCGCAGTTAACTAAACCATCTTTGGATGGAAGTATAACCACTTTAAAGCCCATATATTACACAGATAACCTTGAGACTCCGGAATTGGAGACAATAACCGAATCATTCACATTTACGCAGACCAAACTGAAAACACAGATCTTACCGATCATTTATGAAAAGAAAAATGAAACAATACAGATAACATTAGTCCAAACCTATGGTTATACAAGTTTCCTAACTGTCACTCAGACAGTTTCGCCATCCGGAGACAATTTTGTTCCATCACAAAACTTCAAAGACTTTGAAGGTAATTTGGATGAAGCCGGTTCTGAAATCAATTTGGACCTTGAATTTGGCGATGAAAGCAATGCTGGACAATTTGACGTAAAGCCAAACCCGAATAATAATGCGGGTCTCAAAAATTCGACAAATGCTAATGGCCTCGTTCAGTTAAATAGCCCCGAGCAATTGATTAAGCCGGAAATTCCACAAATAAATTTGTTAGGCCAACCGAACAGTATAATAACTTCAACACGTCCAATCATCAAGCTGGAAACAGTATGGGAGTCTTATATAGTACCTCTTGTAAGAGGGACCGATAGCATATTGAGAACATTGTCCAAATCTGTGGGTGTTGTTGAGAAAACTGAATATGTTACTGAGTTGTCGACAGTTCAAATTCCACAGATGTCACAATATCCGATAAATCCATTTTACAATCCACTGCTAGGCCTGCCACAACAGCAGTTGATCACATCTACCCAAATTTATGAAACTTTGGTCACAGCAACAAGTAGCAAAATTCTGAAATTAACATTTGGTGCAAAAACGGCCTTCACAACCATATTTTCAACTTCAATTGTTCCAACGGCAGTTACTAAATTAATAACAGCAACTCTTCCAGTTCAAAACTCAGGATCATTTCCAAACTTCTACCCACCCCCATATCCTCCATTTGCATATGTTGGTTAAACTCCACAATTTTTCCACACAAATGCAATTTTGTCAACACATTGAAAATTAATTCGAATACTCATTGGCACATAGGTTAAGGTTTTATTTCAAGGCTATCGAATTTGAATTGGTTGGTTGTAAGTAAGCTCGCACCCTTGCAGATAGAGGGGAACACTGCCTTAGCTTTTAAACAAAACACACTAAAGCTCAGCTTTAAAATCATACAGGTCGTTAATTAAGTTTTTGTTAATATGAACAATTGCCCTGGGCTACAAAATTGAACATATTTCTTGTACCTGAAAGGTTTTTGCGCAAATTAGTATTTTAAATCAATAAATATACACGATTGTTGAGTTTGTTCGCAAAATTAATGAATTGTTTTCTTTTTTTATAACGTGTTGTATTAATTGTATTAATTAATTAATTAAGACATGTGCAGGTGGACTTTGATCTGCAAGGGTATTTTATCTTCGGCGTGCCGATTGAAGCACCAAAAACTTTTTAACAGCAACAATTTTTGAAAATATATATTTTTAAAGTGCTTTGACTATTTTTCCAACACTGTAAACAATTGACGGTTGTTAGTAATTAGATCAATTGTAAAACAATAATAATTAATAATATATGAGGTTCACAATTTTATAAAAATTAAATCATAAAATCTATACTTCAGTTTTTCTGCATTTGAATTGCACTTATTTTGTAAATAATTTAAAAATGTGTACATATTTCCATAGCTACAGGAAATGTAAATAAATAAAATCTTTTGCGAGTCTTTATTTAAGATTTTTGTAATCATTCAGACTGGGAGAAAATAAAATTTTACTGAACCCCCCTTATTTTGGCAGTGTATTATTGCATTTTTGCATCTGTATCAAATTCCATACAATCCATTCCAAACGTGGCTGTCTAATAAATTCAAGTCGTTATTCTGATGTCGTACTCTTCCCTTATATCGCATATCGCCCGCGAGGCACACGAGCTCTTTAAGAAAAAGCTTTGGATGGGAGGCATCGTGAATGACTAGCAAAAATCTGGATAAATGCCATACTGAAAAAATGACTTAAAAAACGGGTTGAATTCCATCTATACAATATTAAATATCTACACAATGTTTCAAGAAATTAACATTAAATGTTATTTGAATGAAACGAGACTAGGAGATTATATGACATTGCTTCCACATTATTAAAATAATTGTAATTTATATTGTATTAATATTGCTTTTTATCCTCAATCATAATCTTAGAGGATCGACGAAACCATTTGTTTAGTCCTAATTTAAAAAACAAGTACTAGAAGGGAATTTAAATAAACATTTATTTTTTACGTACTTGATCAAAATGATTAGAAATGAAAGTCTCTGGGAAAATGTGCTGTTTTTTTTTTTTATAAAAGAGCTAGTGAAATCGGCAGAACTCGATTGATCTACCGGTTAAAATCAGAATTCTTTGGGACCTAGCATGAAAAGACCAATGAGGAATTTTGGTCTTAAGACGAGTATTGCTTCGAAGATGATGAGTTAATCACCGACAGACTATGCCATAGTGCGTCACCTTCAAAAATAGGTAACTCAAGCTCCGAAATTTAGATTTTTAGGATCGTGGTGGGCGTGCGATACACGTTATCACTGAAGAGAGACTAACGGTTCTTTCCTTAAAGTTGGTTAAGGATAAATTAAAAAAAATATTCTCGACTTTTGCAATACTGAAAACAGTTTAGTAACTAGTAGCATTATTGAACAATAATAATCGACAATATAAGAGGTAACAAATTTTATTAAATCAATTTTTTACCTATTAAATTTCTTCTTTTATTTTTCAACATTTGTATTGCACTTATATTGCAAATATATATAAATAAAATTGATTCCCTATATTAAATTTTTCTAATCTATAGACTTACAAATATACGTAAATTGCTAGACCCCACCCTTTATTTGAAGTTTTTAACGGAGTTTCGCATCTGTATCATTTTCCAAACATTCCCTCCAAAACGCACTTGCCTATACATTTTAGTAGTTGTTATTTTTATATCGATAGCTTTTCGTATATCGATAAGAATAATATGTGCATCACTAAAGGACAGAAATTTGTTTATACGAAATAAGAATGAGCGATTTAAATTGTCTGTGGTTAAATGTACAGAAAATATTTCCAATTCTAAATGGAAAAGTAAGTTGTCATTGTTGTGCTTTACTCAGCTGTACATTCATTACATACAATTTGGTAGATAACTTCTCCAGCACAGCCAATTGATGATGAATTGTTTGAAAATACTTACCGGCAAATCTCCAAACTTGGAGGCATTGAAACACTGGCAACTATTTTGGATATGGAAATAGAGTCGGCCATTCGAAATACGCTTGCCCCGAGGTTTTGGAAACACTTCACTACAGACAGCCAATCCACAAAGGCAAAGTCGGAGGCAGCTTCAAATATTCCAGCTCTCACTGACTCAAATGCGTTGTTCTTCAAATTTATCGCTGCAATTGATGAACTTTATGACGGCTATCAGTGCTTACAGCAAATAAAACCCAATTTAGCACGTCTAAACAAAGGCCCGCAGGCGTCTCCAAAGTCGGGCGATAGAAAGACCAATTTGCATAATGCTTTGCTGGCGCAATTGGCGCCAACATTTAATAGTTTCGTTTGCGACTTTTACGCCGTACATTTCCGACTGTTCACTAAGGATACAAATATATCATCGACCACACTTGGTATGTGTTTTTATAAATCAATAGATGAGAATTTATAATGTGATAACTAACATTTTTGTAGATGGAGAAGTGTTTTCAGAACTTCCATGTGTCGGGTGTAATTTCGATCACGAGCAATGCTGTTGTCAAAAACTCACTGAAATGGTAAATGAAACGAATCGAAAATTGGCAAAGATGGATTTAATTGATCGTTTAGCGGGAAGTGCTTTGACAGCTTTAATCAAGCTAAAAATCAAGGAACATATCAACGATACCTGCCTAGGAATTTTTGACAGAAGTCACCTCAAAAAACTAGAAACGGTAATCAAAATTCCTCAAATCTAATTAGAAACCTATTAAAACCTTTACTTTTTCACAGTGGATCAACGATATTGTTATGACCTGGCTAACTACAATTTTTACAGAATGTAAATCGAAGGATGATATTTCTGAAGAGAAAATACCAAAGTCTGTGCAGGCTTTTAAAGTGAAACTAACGTATTTTATGTATGAGACATTTGCACAAAACGTAATTAGTCAATTTTTCAGTATAATTATAGGTTAGTACGCAATATATCTTGGCTTTATCATGCAAGTTTCATAGCACTTTCAATTTTGATACAATGTTTCTTAGACTATCCGGACTCAACGCCTGCCATAGACGATTTAAAGATTTGTATGGAGAAAATCGATATGAGAGTTCTGTTAACTGAATCATTGAGAAGTTCGCTGGAGGCAAGGATTTTGCATCCCGGTGTCAATACTATGGATATATTGACGGGATACGTTGCAGCAATTAAAGCCATTCGGCATCTAGATAACACAGGAGTGATATTAGAGATAGTTACGGCTCCAATCAAAGATTACTTACGCAAGCGCAATGATACTGTGAGACGTGTTGTTACTGGCTTAACAGAGGAGGGACCAACGGACCTTTCCGAAGAGTTGGCCAAGGGCGAATTTATTAAAGATGGCAAAGATGCTGGACTCAATGAATTTAGCAATTGGGAAAATTGGGAACCGGATCCTTTTGGCATTGACCCCGATGTCCTGGAGTTAAGTAGCTCGAAAATTATTCGATCTGCCGATATTATATCCATGGTGGTCGATATATATGGAAGTAAAGAGCTATTTATGGTTGAATATCGCAACTTGATGGCTGATCGATTATTGTCACAGCTTGACTTTAATTCGGAAAAAGAAATTCGAAATCTTGAATTGCTTAAAATCAGATTCGGTGAATCGCTTCTACATAGCTGTGAGGTGATGCTAAAGGATGTTACCGATTCAAAACGCATTAATGCTCACATCCACAGCAATGGGAACTGTGATGAAAGTAAGTGGGATTACAACTAATACATTAAGCCTTATATAAAAGAAAAATGCTTTTAATCCTTTAAGCTCCATTATTTGACATTTCGTCAATGATAATTTCGGCGCAGTTCTGGCCATCATTTAATAAGGAGAGTCTACAGCTGCCCGAGGAGCTGGAAAATGAATTTAAGAAATTTACGAAAGCATATGAATCTTACAAGGGAAACCGCACTCTCAATTGGCGCCCGGTGACCGGACGTGTCAACATAGTCATCGAAATCGGCGAGAGAGTATTGGAGATGACGGTCGCGCCAACACAAGCTGTAATCCTTTACCACTTCCAGCATAAAAGTATACAAGCTATAGTCTTATCTATTTTGTTATCTGTGTATAACATTTAAACCAAACTTCTCTTTGTTATAGATGAGTGGAGCGTGGACGAATTGAGTAGCCTTATTAAAGTTCCCCCATCTGCGCTAAGGAGACGCATTAGCTTTTGGCAAAATCATGGTCTGATTTCAGAGACAGAACCCGGTATTTTCACACTCTTGGAGAAGGCATCGGAGAAAACACAGTTTGAGGAGATGAATGTCACAGATGCCGACGAAGAGGACTTGGAATCAGCTATGGCCTCGGCCAGTGATCAAAGAGAAGAAGAACTTCAAGTACGCAATGAATTACTCTTGATGTTCTTAAAAGACTTGCTTGCTAACAATGTATCTTCTTTTCTAAGGTTTTCTGGTCTTATATTGTTGGTATGCTTACAAATCTAGATTGTATGCCGATCGATCGGATTCATCAAATGCTTAAGCTATTTGCTTCACACAGCGGAGGAGTCGAATTTACTCAAGATGAATTAAAACATTTTTTGCAACGTAAAGTTCGCGAACATAAACTTTTATTCTCCGGTGGAGTTTATCAGTTAGCAAAATAAAATCGAAATGTTTGGTCAATACTAAGTATTTCTATCCTGCACATTCAAAATGGATTAGTGAAGTTGTGTAAATGCATGTAACATGCAGAAGCTAACTCTTATCCCACATGGAGTATTTATAGAATGCATGTTTTGGGATGAAAACGTTATAAATTTAATTTAATCAAATGAAATTTATATGGAAAAATCGCAATAAAGTATTAACTATGGTTTACCATTTATATCCGTTTATTTTCATTGTATTTTGAGTTCGATAAAAACTTTTTACCCAACTCCCAAATCTACTCTGCTCGTTAATTAACTAATTTTCCAGATTTCTTGATAATGTAAATATACTAAAGGCAAATTTATTTCCAGTGAAGAAATCTAAAAGAACATTAACAATAGTGCCGCAGGTAGTTTACCAAAAACATTCTTTAGTTCATATTCAATTTTTTTTATATATCGTAGTTTTATTGGTTTGATAGAATACACGGCTACATACGATTTTTTTTTGTTTGATTTTTTTTTTTAATTCTATTACAACTAAAAACACCAAATCATGATATACATACAAGTACTAATACGGAAGCGCAATATCGGCAGTCGGTCTGAGTCTCGGTAAAATTGATACTTCCCATTGTGTTTTATAAATGATAGCTTGGAAATATGGAAAAATGCATGCGTTACATACTTTGACATTTTTAATCAGAATATAAGTATACATAAGTATACAATGTACATACATTATAATAAAATTAAATAAAAACAAAAATAATCGAAAACAATGAAGTATTTTTGTGGGTGTGTCCAATAAATAGGTTTTTTTACAAATTCGCCAGTATGCATCCGGTTTTTAAGGTGATTTTACAAGATGTATTTTATTAGGATTTATTTCGCATTAATTGAAACTATGTTTGATTTGATGAGTTTCAAAGCAGGAAACCTATTATAAGTTATGTTATAATAAATGTCATTAGATCTAGTATTTAATTAGAGCCATTTGAAGACTTTGTAGAACAGTTCCCTCCAAGAATGTACATTGATTTGTTTGCATCGCGCTCGCTTCCATAAATCTTTCCAGCTTTCTTAGCCATTGAACCTAGAAGGTCCTGTGACATTTTGTAGGCCGATCTCAATGACAGCGACCATTCCTTTAAGCCAATTTCATCCTTTAAAATGCAATACGTATATTTAACATGAATAATATTTATCAATAAAAGTTCTCGTTTTTTCATTTACCGAATTTGTTAAAATAATTCTACCATCTCGACTGCCATCATTAACACGGATTTGAATACATTGTTCATTTTTATATTGAATGAAATCTGGTGAAATATCCTCGACTTGGTCCAAAAATATAAGCTCTGGTTTGTTATTGCCACTCTCTGAGTAAAGTTCCAAGCTGCAATAAAAAATATATATATTATTACTGAGGTAATATTACTATTATTATTACTATTAAGCACCAACAAATTGTTAATTTAGAATTAATCAAATACACGATTTTGCCCAATATATAAAGTAATTTTAATACCATACCGATTTGGATATAATTTGGCATATTTAGTTTGCCATAAAGACGCAAAAGATCCTCCCAATTTTTTTATGTACCCATGCAGTATACAATCCGATTCTTTTTCATCTGTATCAAAGTGTAGTTTTTGTTTCGATTTCTTCTTTTGCTCGATTTTATCAGTTTCCACGTTGATTGTTTCGAATACAGTTTCAGACACTTCCTGTTGCCACCTAAATAAATACAGAATACGCTTTAATTAATATTTTAGAATACAAATGTTTAAACTCAATTTTCAATAAACATTATGAAAATAATTTTCAATATTTTTTTGCTATCAATAGATTTTGCTATCATTCTCTAGTCTATCCCGATGCAAATAAATTTACCTTTCGGATATAGTTAATGAAAAATGCTTATAGAGATCCAAATCACTGTCATTTAACTTGATGCCTTTCGTATCCTCTTCGTCAAATGAGCCAATATCAAATGCATCAGCGGCGTTTACTTCGCCTCGCGGTGGAACTAATGGTGGGGTGTATTTTTGAATATAAACTTGATGCCAATCGATGCCGGAGAAGAAATTATGCATTTTAACTTCGTCGGCACTTAAAAATGAAGAAACGAGTTAATTTAACATTGTAATCACATTTAACTGGCCATTTTTTCACACTTACCCATTACCCATACAACCGAGACGCTTTGGCACATCTCTTTGTAAAAGCATATCCAGTAAATTCCTTAATTCAGCGGAAAATGTGTCCGGAAGTTCGACATTCTATTGGAAATATAAGTAATTAGATGGTGAGTTTAGTTATATCTATGAATTCGAACACTAATACCATGGTCAATGTCATTCTGTCGATCTCGTGTTTATCTTTCGTTTTATGCTGTCGAAATGGGGAATGTCCCTTGAGTAGCTTGTAGAGCATGCAGCCAAAACTAAACCAGTCAGCGCATGAATCATAGGAGGTTCCTTTCGATAATACTTCGGGTGACATATATCCATGAGTGCCCACTGAGGCATGAGGTTTTTTCCTTGAATAATCACATGCTAGACCCAAGTCGGAAATTCGAATGTGCCCATTTTCGTCCAGCAATATATTCGCAGGCTTTAAATCGCGATAGACAATGCAGCGCTTATGCATATGCTCCAAACCCAAAATGACCTATGGAATATTGAGATTTATAATTGTGCAATGCTTTGCCATAACATAATTGTGAATTACCTCGGCTGCATAAAACTTCATTTCATCTTCGCTAAAAACTCCATGCTGTGAGAGATGGTAATGTAAGTCACCACCATTCATTAAATCTAATATAAAACAGAGCTTATCTGGCGTATGAAACGCATAAGTCATGCAAACGATGAACGGGCAATCAATCTAGGTAAACAATGTAAATATTGTTGCGGTTATAAAGGTAAACAGAATTGAAATTAAATTTAGTAACATACTCCAGTGCTAACTGCTTGCAACATGTTGCGCTCATTTAATGCCAGCATTTCGCCTTGCTTCATTTTAATACGTTTTTTGTCTAAACATTTCATTGCGTACATTTTACCCGTATCGGCTTTTCGACAACCGTAGACTTCGCCAAAGCCTCCGCGTCCGATTATTCTATGCACGCTAAAGTCATTCATTGATAACTGAAAAGTGTTTTAGTATCACTATGTGTATCAAGAATCAATTATATTTTACATACTTGTATATTAAGCTCGAGGTTTTTCCATTGGCAAAATCTCGTAAACTTGTCACTGCAAGAAAAGGCAAAACTTATAATATATATATGCTTATATTTTTATATTGGAGTCTCACCTTTCCAAAAACTTTTTGAATGGTCTCCCTTTAAGTTGACCAAAGATTTCGTCCATATATGGCTGTGAAAAAGTTGAAAATTAATAAATTTGTGTCAAACGAAAAGAAGTGCATTATATATTATTGGAACATTGTTTTAACAAAATTGAATTCTTTTGTTAACTTACCTCAAATAAATTCACAGGAACTTCATTTTTTAATAAATATTTTTGGACACTAGCAACAGCATCTTTGGAGTATTCCTATGAAAACAAATAAATAAATAAATAAATATTTAAATATATATAAGTCCAGCTATCAATCTTAAATACTTACATATGTGTGGGACAGCATTTCTTCCATTATAAAATTATCATAAATTTCCCGAGCTAGTTTTTTTCGCTCCTCGAAACATTCGGTTTTCTCAAAACTTTTTATCTTTAAAATAATATGCAAAAGCTCAAATATACAGTTATTTGAATTTCATTGTCAATAGGAATACCTGCTCATAGAACTTTAACTGTTGTATAGGTTCTTCAGAATCATTCTCACAAAAATCCTTAAACAAAAGGTAACCTAAACGGAAAATGTTCGTTAGTATCCAGTTCATTCCAATGTAAATAATACAAAAATACCTATAATTTGATTAAAAATGTTGTGAAAGTTGAGTTCGTTTTCCTTTTCCAGGTATTTATACATAACGCTCCGTACACTGAAAAGATTATTTGTACGTTATTAAATATGCCTACAGCATAATTCTAGCAAAGTTGTAATATATATGCAACCAGGGAACCATACATCCAAATAATAAAAAAAAATAACATAAGGTCTTTATTCAAAAATTTTATTAGGTATTTATTATTATTATTTTTATATTTTAAAATCTTTGAATCTACTCGTTTTACTACTGATTTTATGTTGTTGTTGAATGTTAAATTTAATTTTTATTTTCTATCTATTTGATTTAAAACACATTTTTGATTAAAATAAAGAGTAAGCCAAGGTTCTATATAATAGTTTTTACAATCGATTGCATCCACATCCAAGCTTCCAGCCGTCGACTGACTGTCGACTGTTTTTTTTTTTTTGCGCACACTGATATACAATTCAACTATTTTTTTATTTTTCACTCATGTGTTATAATAGTCTGCTCCTTTTAGAAAATAAAAGTGTGAAAAGAAATCGAGTTTTAAGATAATAATCATAAAAAAAAAGTTCTACCTATCTAAACAAAATTAATACCAAACCTCCAATTGGTTTAGTTACACAAAAACAGCTAACAAAAACAAGAACAGCTGATTTCTTGCACAGCTTTACAATCTTGTTTTAATTATTTAAAACGGGCACGACTCATACAACTCTATTTTTAAACATAGGCTCAACTATTCTGGGGGCGTTAAATGCTTAAAATAGAATATTTCTTTATTGACTTCCTTACTTATACAAATTGATTGTTAAATTATTTTCTTGTTCTGTTTTAAGGCATAAGAATGGTTCACAAGTCTGTTTTCTTACATGCCACAAATCTAATAATGTTGGAAGATATATTTTAAAAAAAAATCGGAAATTGAGAATCGACATCTGTTGATATCTATGTGAGTTATTGACATCCAATTTGCCATCCTCATCATACCCATCTTACCCTTTTAATGGGTACAGGGTATATACACAAATTTGACGGTACATTAATGCGAATAAATTAATGTTATTATAGGAAGAGTCATACATATATTTCTGACTGTACTCATAAATGCGACGGCGATTTATTTGTGTATAAATTTCAAAACGAAATTATTATATTGGCTTCCCAATGGTTTTAAATATTGATTTGTAGTGAGTAAACACCTGCATACATACAAATGTAAATATATACATACAGACATGTGTATACAAAATATATGAAATGTACATACATATGCGCCCATGTGTGTATGTATGTGTGCGTCAATATCAAATGACTATTTGTATACATACAGCTAATTTGGGCAGTACTTTTGCGAAAATATGAAATTTATTACCGAGGATAATACACACGTATACATATATACATACACACACAGTCACAAATCAAATGACATACATACATACAGACATACAAGGTATGCACCTATTTGAATAAATACATTTTGATGGGGTACCTGGGATCTGGTAGAATTAATTTTTTACTAGCTCTTGCAGCTGGTGTACATTTGGATTTCTCCATAGCCATCAAGTAGCTGACATCAGCTAGCACAGCCTCCAAATCTGCCATTTCGCTCCTGTGGTATGTACAATATGTGTTATGTTTACGTTTTTTTACACGAATTTCTTGATTAATTCTCTTAGGGTGTAAACTTTATGGCACGAACACGATATTTCTATTTGCAACGCACTACGAAATACAACAATTGTTAAAATATTGGTTATTTGCTCATTACGATGAATAGGTGAAGTTTTATTATGTTTTACTTTCTCAAATTATTAATATATATTGTTTTGAACACGGACTTTGCAAATGCCGTTTACAGTTGCGTATATATTTGAAGTATTTTATCGTATCTGTTACTTACATATGCTACTTTTAAGATCGTGAAAATCACGAATAACAGTTACAAATAACATTTTATCGCTAATAACAAAATTGCTTGTAAAATTATTGTACCCAAATATTACATTCCAATCAGTAAGCTATATATATTATTTGATAATAAATAAATACAACTTATTTGTTGAATTCATTAAAAATACTTTAAGTCTGGTCATATATGAGAACAAAATACACATTCAAAAAGTATGACAACCGAATTGAACTAATACGAATAATAATATATATATATATCATAATATGTAATATATATATATTTTTTCATATCTAAATCTTAAAAGTTCAATATTTTGACAATTTTACAGAAGCTCTTCCTGACCTCCAAAAAACCCAATAAAATTTGATGAAACATTAAAATTGAGAGATATTTGTTGTAAAATATATATCTAAGATATATAGAAATTAAATCGCAAGAATTGTCTGATTTCACTCAAGTAATCAAAGTTCACGTTTCTTTTTATTGTTGTTATAGTTTGCATTCCATTTCTATAAAGAGATTTTCCATTCCCAGTGTACCGCAATCTACGCTAACCAACATCGTATATCGATTGTAAAGTGTAATAAATTGAAGTCAAATCTCTGCACCTCTGCCATTGTTTGCTTTTAGTAACATACAGTTGTTAATTTATATCATAAATAAAGTGTTCTACAAATTTTGGAACTCAGTAGGATTCGTAAACAAACATGGATTTCATTGACGATTTCATCGACGAGTACAAGAGCAATCCGTGCTTGTGGAAAGCCGATTCGGTGGATTTTCGAAACAGAACAAAACGACAAGAGGCGTATATAAGATTAATTGCTGTGGCCACCAAACATGGAGAACTGTACAACGTTGAGAGGACCAAGCAAAAGATTAACAATCTGAGATGCGCATTTCGTCATCAGCTACGCAAATATAACGAAGTGAAGAAGAAAGGGGAAAAGTATGAACCATACTGTCCAAAGCGAAGATATTTTGAATCTCTTATGTTTTTAAAGGACGAGGAGAACCCCGAAAAAAAATCAAAAGTGGAAGATAACCAACCCTTACAAAAGACATCAACAACAGACATCACTGTAGCGCAACAGGAAGCTTGTGAGGAATTCTCCGATGCGGAGAGTTTGCCAAAACAAACGAAAAGCGATAACAAATCATCGCCCAGCAATGGCGCGAACGATTTCTGTGCCAATTTATTTGAAGAGGTCGAGGTTGATCCCATTATCAGTATTCAAACCGTTAATTCTAACAATCAGGCATCCATTAAGGAAGTTGAGGTAATAATGCCAGCCAAGAACAACATTATCGCCGAAAGGAGAAAATCATTAAACCCTTCTGCTATCACAAATTCGCTGAACGATAAAATCAACTCTACCGTACATATAGTGGAATCAAACCGAAACCAACGAGTTCCCACCTGTCCCAAATACATCAAGAGCAATCGGAAGCGTTCGTCCTCAGCATCGTCCCAGGTATCCGATGACAATGAAGCGACGCCGCCAGGAAAATGCAGGGCGGACATTTCGAACATCGATTTTGATCGACTCTTTTCACTGGCGCTGAAAAATGCGGATGGTCCGTTGGATGATCATTTCACAAATTTTGGAAAAGTAATTGCTCACAAGTTGCGATCGATGGAAAATGCACAAGCTATTTATGCTGAGAAAATTATTGCTGATGTTCTTTATCAGGGACAGATGAAAATGTTGTCTGCATTAAGTATAACTCAATTCCTAAGTGTAGATAATACAACTGTTTATGTTGAAAGTCCTCCAAAATAATGTGTTTATTTTAAGCTAATGTTATAAAGATAATATGAAATTATATACTTACATTTTGGCTACCAAATTATTGCCTTTGTTATTTTGTTCTTTTGCAAATGGCCTGTATATACTTACAGCAATCTTTGATCGGAATTTTTACTATGGATGAATGCAGATGGGACACTATTTCTCGAAAACTGACTTTTATAACTCTGCTAAGCTCAGCTTATTTTATCTTTCAAGACTTAAAATTCCCAAAGCCATATTAAAACTTAACTAATCTACAAGTTAGATGGCAATTTATTCATGAAGCCATTGAGATTCATCTCCCATAACCTACTGATTAAAGCATTGGTCAATTTTTGAATGTTTGTCTTATTGTTTATTGTTTTCAGCAATTCGTAGCTATTTTTAGTCGTTAGTCTAGCTTTTTTTCTGTAATCGATAGTTTGCAAGACAAATTGCGACTGTCGACTCACAAAATAAGCAATCAATCATATCGATAGTATAATCGAGAATATGTCATCTCTATTTCGTTCGTATTTTCGTAAATAACAGAGACCAAAATGGATCGTAACAAATCAAGCGCCGTTAATAGAGGTCAAAAAAAGGCACTATTAGGTACCGAATTATTTGCACTCGGTACCAAAACTGGTCGCGATGATCCCAAGAAAATACTACCAATCAAGGGAATAGCAAGCACCAGCTCGAGCTCCGTTGATAGAAAGCGAGATGCTTCTTCGAGCCTCGCCAATCATCCCAGCAAAAGATTTCGTGCTGGGCTCAAAGATGGAGCCACTGAAATGCCCAGCACAAGTGGAACTGTGCAACACGAGATCTGGGAACAATTGGCCGAAGAGTGCGATCTCTCCAATGTCATTGAATGCATTTACTCGGCCATCGAACAGAGCGACAATGAGGCAGTTGTGCGCATTATTTGCGGTGTCATTCGGCATGCAACATCCACGTCGGTTGCCTCCCGAGCCAAGGTGGACAGTGTGGCATATTTAACACTGTTGTTCGTGGCAAAAGTCCAGCCAAATTTCTTCAACAATGATGTTGTTGCCTATGCCCTCTTATCATTTTTGCGCAGGGAGACGAATATGAAAATGCGCTATAATATTAATCTGCATATTCTTTTCACAAATCTGCTTGCTCGAGGATTTGCGGATATTGCCCAATGGCCGGAAGTATTGCTTAGAACATATATTGAGGATGCAGTCAATGAACGTTTCTGGGCTGATAATGATTACTGTGCACCGTTCGTTAAGAATATCTGTGCCGCCTTCAAGACGAGAACTCCACATTTGAGTCTGCTGCGTTGGGATGTGAACACAGCGGTGACTCCAGGACAAACGCATCGTGAGAATTTTACAGTCGATGATGATTCGGGGGACAATTCCACACAGAGCCTGGATGCAAGTCCCTTCTTGAACTGGGAACTGGATCAAGCGGCGGATGCAATCTGTGCTGTCAAGCGAAGATTTCCCGATAATATGGTTCATAAATTAGTTAGCGAAGCTATTCGCGATCAACTAAATAAACGCCAGCAACAGGATAACTATACAAGAAACTTTCTCAAATTCCTGTGTAGCAGCGCAGGAATTGGTGAGGTCCGCTGTTTGAGCATCTCTCGCCTGGAGCTGTGGATACATAATGGCAAGCTTGTTAAGTTCGCCCAGCAACTGTTGTCGTATATATGTTTTAATATAAAGGGCAAAAACACACAGGACAACGAAGTCCTCCAAGTATTGGTCAAAATGCGTTTGAAGACCAAACCCCTGATCAATCACTATATGTCGTGTCTCAAGGAAATGATACATCTGCAGCCCGACATATTGGGCACAATTATGAAGCTAGTTGTACAAAATGAGTTGTCGAACACAAGGAATCCAAATAACATGGGAATGCTTGGTAAGGCCCGAACCTTATAATATGTATATACAATTTTATTATACTAATAGTCATGGGAAAGAATAGACTTGGAAGGACAGGACGTTGTAAACTAAGAAGTCACCTAACTGAACTAAGTATAGCAGCAACAGCAGCGAACTTTGCTGGTATTGTAATGATAAAGAATCCTCAAAGCACATCATAGCAGATAAAGATGTTATAATATCCTAGGGAAACATGTTTGAAAGAAAGCCGACGAATATCTCGCATTCGTGCAGATTGATTGAGTTGTTGTCGAGTTGTATATATTATTTTTTTTAATTTTTTAAAGGCCAAGAGCTTTGCAATTTGACTACTCGGAATCGTTTTAAGAATCAGGGTTTGCATTTCTACTTTTCACATATTTATTTCTTCACTTTTATTTCACAGCGACTATGTTTCAAACTTCACCGGACCAATCGGCAGTTAATCTGGCTGAAATATATCAGGAATTTCTGCTACAGCGCGATGATTGTTTGAGGACATTGCGTGTCTTTTTGAGAGAACTGGTGCGAATGTTGCGCTTTGATGTCAATCTCTTAAAGTTTTGTAAGACTTTCTTAAGTGAACGGGAGGAGCTGAATCCACAAATTGAACAATTTGATTTCAAGGAGCGTATTTTCCATTCAATGGTCGACATTGTGTGTCTCTGCATGTTTCTGTCGGCAACGCCACAAGCGCGCGAGGGAAGTTTATCCTTGAAGACCAATCGTGATGTGAAAAACAATCAAGCTCTGATACGGCTTTATAATCAGATGTCACAAATACAATTGGACTCTGTTTCGTGGATGTATGAAACAGTTCCCAATCTATTCAAAATACAAGGCATCGAATATCATCAGGCTTTGCATAAGCTTCTGTTGCTCGATAATCCGGAACAGTATTCCCGCTGTGATCAGTGGCCATCGGAGCCGGAAAGGGGAGCTATATTAAGAATAATATCCGAAACTCCCATACACGAAGAGACCCTTTTGAGGATTATACTGATTGGCATCACAAAGGATATTCCGTTCTCAATTGCCAACACATTCGACATCTTATTGCTGGTCATCAAAAGGGTGTCGGGCATGAAAGCAACCGATTATCCGGCAGTACAAGCGAATAAATTTGATATAATCGACTTTCTGTTTAGCATGTCGGAGTATCATCATCCGGAGAACATTCGCTTGCCAGCCGACTATGAGCCGCCGAAATTGGCAATAATTGCATTCTATTGGAAGGCATGGCTAATATTACTGATGATATCTGCACATAATCCCTCAACGTTTGGGGCCTTCTGCTGGGATCATTATCCCACAATGAAAATGCTAATGGAAATCTGCATAACAAGTCAATTCAACAATTGCATATCACTCAAAGATGAGCTACAGGTTTGATATGATGATATGACTTATCTTATCTGATGAGTAATACTCATGCAAATATTTTCAGATAATCACCGTTGAGCGCGATCATATTCTGCAATTTGAAACGTATTTGGCCGCACAAACTTCACCGCATGCTGTGATCACTGAGGAGAATGCCATTTTGATTACCCAGCTGATGCTAATGGACCCAATGGGCAACCCAAGAAAAGTGCCCAATTTAGTTTTAGAGCAACTCAAGTTCCTCAATCAAACATACAAGTTGGGGCATTTGTTTTGTCGCTGTCGCAAGCCCGACTTGCTCCTGGATATAATCCAAAGGCAGGGCACAACGCAGTCGATGCCTTGGCTATCGGACTTGGTTCAAAATAGCGAGGGCGATTTCAGTCATCTGCCCGTGCAGTGCTTGTGTGAATTTCTGCTATTTAATGCGAACAGCATAAATGAGGAGAATAGTCGCGATGCGGAGCTAGTGAATTTCATTCGAAATCTGATAACGGACGCTAGCTATAATTATAATGTTGTTTGCGAAGTCTTGGACTATATCTTCCGTCGTTTATCGTCCACTGTCAGTCAGTCGAGAGTTGCGGCCTTATCGGGCCTGAAGATCATTTTCAAAAACGTTGGCAAATACGAACACGAATGGCTACTGAAATCGATTCAGCAAATTCCCCATTTCATGGAGGCCAAAATGTATATAATCCCTCAGCTGCGCGCTGCCTGCCAAGTCGAGAATTGTCCGCAACTCATCATGGCCTATATACAATTCATTACTGCGCATACTCTCAACGATCCAGTTAATGAAATGCTGGATCATGTCATCGATATGGCTCAATTGATCGTTGAGCGCAGCACAATGTTTCAGCATATTATCATTTCGCAGGAGGACTACGATCTGAATCCCGACGAGAATCGCATTCAGACATTGAAATGTCTATTTGTGATGTTCAACAATTACATAATCAAGTTGCGGGAATTTCACGAGCCATACGAATGGACGGAATATCCAGATCTGTTGATGGTACAATTTGATGATGGAGTCCAACTGCCACTGCATATAAACATTATTCATGCGTTTATCATACTGCTCACATATTCAAACGCAAAGATGTCCGAATCGATACCGATCCTCGATTACTGGTTTCCACCAGGACGACCGGCACCGGTCGCATTTCTGCCCACAATGCCCCAGGAACAGATTCAACTATTGCCCGACTGGCTGAAACTCAAAATGATTCGTTCCTCGGTGGATCGCCTAATTGAAGCGGCCCTCAATGATTTAACTCCCGATCAAATTGTGCTATTTGTGCAGAATTTTGGAACACCCGTAAACTCAATGTCCAAATTACTGGCCATGCTGGATACGGCCGTATTGGAACAATTTGATCTAGTTAAAAATGCTATACTCAATAAAGCATATTTGGCACAATTGATTGAGATCCAACAGGCACGAGGAGCTAAAAATGGTCACTACACAGTCCAAGCACTGGATCTCCATTCCCATTCACAAACCGTACCCGATCTACCAAAGATTAATACACAAATCCAAGAGAATCTGCATATCGTGCTCTATGATCCCGAATCCGTGCCCAATGCGACTAATAAAAGTCCCTCGAAAGAAACAATATCCATGCTGCTTAAAACGCCAAATCCAGATGTAAACACCTCCAATGAATATCGCAAATTAATTCACAATCTGTTGGATCTTGTCGTCAAACCAGGCAAAAGAAGCACCGAGTTCGTAGCATCCATATGCGATGTTGTGGCTCATTCTTCATTCGAGTATGCACATGAGAAAAAATATGGTAATAATGGCATTTGTGTAAATCGGTCGGCTGCAACTTTACTGCGAGCGTTTTTCAGTGTTAAACTGCCGAATGAATCCTACCACAGCATCGAGAAAACGCTGAAAAAAAATGTTCGACTTTCAAAGCAATTGCATTCAGCTTTAAAGAGTGATTTTAAAACCGAATTGTTTCTGGCCAGCTTAATGTTTATGGTGAAGGGCTCCAATCACCTACACTTTCAAAAACTAAAAGTTCAAAATGCTACGCTTGAGACAAGGAAAGTTGTTCGCGAAATGATACAAGGTTTCGATAAGGAAGCAGCAACAACAACAATCGCAACAACAACAACAACACTCGAACAAAACAATTATTCAAAAATTTTCCATAATGGTTTATTTATTGATTGGCTTGCGGAGGCCGATCCTGAAATAGTGCACACAAAACTTTTAAAGGAAAGCTTTCTATTTTCGAAATCGTGCAGTGAATTTCGATTTTATTTGTTGTCGCTGATAAATCATCAAACCAATTGGAATACAATTGAGGGAATTGCCGAATGTTTATTCAAGGAATATAAACATGACTACGACTACAGTACGGTGCTCAACTATTTTGAGGCCCTAACAACAAATCCAAATCTGTGGAAGGGTCGGGATAAATACATGTCCAAAAATGTGCAACCATATTCGTTTTTCAAATTGGAGCCCACTGAGTTGGAGCCCTTCATGCACTTTGTCCTATCCGAAGGAATTGAAGAGCTGAAATCGGATAATAATGCCAGCTATGATTTCAAGCTATGCTTCCGCATGAATCTATTGTTCAAACTGACCGAAAAACGAAAGGGCCTAATGGTCAAAGTTGTGGAGTATGTGGAGAAGAGTACGATTGCCGATAGCTTAAAGGATCAGGTATTGCAACAGCTGTATATTATGTATCCACGAATTAAATTCCTCAAGTATTGTAAGCTAAAGGGTCAAACGTGTAAGCTACAAAGTCTTAAAGGCTGCCAGGCTGATAAAATATCGAACAATTTAATCACCTGCCTGGGCAGTCTTGTGGCCAAAAAGGATTTCGAAACACTGTCAGCGGACACAGAACTCCTCTTGCGCAAGCTGGCTGCATCGCATCCCTTGCTCTTCTTGCGCCACTTGGGCGTCTTATCATCTGCGATGCAGGGACGAGCCCAGAATAGTATGAAAGCCTTGCGAGAGGATCATCATTTCCATCGGTTCGTGCAAATCCTGAGAACTTTGGAACTATTGCAGCCCACGATCTTCGATGATGCCTATAAGAATGAGATTCAATCGACTCTATCGTGCTACTTCACCTTCTTCAAGCATCACAGTTCGGTTAAGGAGGCCTGTCAGATGCTCGTCAAGTTTGTGCAGGTCCTGCAATCCTATATCAATTGTAATCCCTCGAGCGCATTATTATTCATCGAGCAATATGTCGGTATATTGACGGAACTGGCTGTTAAATACACCTCAATTGGCAAGCTGCAAGCCTTGGTTCAAGCTGTTGCCTTGCTGCAGCACAAATCGAATACTTTGTCGGAGCTCGATGATGAAGAAGTTAAATTGGAATATGAGCTCGATGGCCATTCGTCGGATACAAAACCGGCCACCAATAAAGCTGTCGTTAGCGATATAGAGCCCTTGGATGGGAATCTAAATGTTCAAGATGTCGTTGGCCGGGGATCGTTTTCGGTTTTAAATTTGGGTGCGGCGGGCAAGGCAAATTTGACAGATGTCTCTCCACATTTTCTGGACTTGATCAAGATCATAAAGCAGTCGAATATTGAGGATGTAATTTTGGGGCCGCTGCAGGAAATGGAATGTTTAACATCCAAGCGATTTGTATTTATAAATGAGTTATTTGAGCGACTCTTGGATTTGATATTCTCGCCCAGTGCACAGATCAGATCCATTGCCTTTATCATATTAATACGACACCTAAAGCACAATCCGGGCAATTCGGATATTAATCAGTGTACTCTAAACGCATACATTCAATGCCTGAGGGATGAGAACTCGTCTGTGGCAGCAACGGCCATTGATAATCTGCTTGAGATGTGCATTTTGTTGCAGGAGCACGCGGTTGAAATCTTATGTGTTGCCTTTTCGCTTGGCATCCGGTCTTGCCTCAATACAAATAATCAAATTCGCAAAGTAATGCAAACATTGGTCGTACAGCATGGCTATTAACTTTTTTGCTTCCAGTTGAAATTGATAGATACTATTAGTTTATAGCACTTAAGCATATATATTATTATTCATAACCCTAAACAATTCAACAATAATTATTTAAGATTACAACATAAATCATAGAAATATATCTGAGAATTGGAAAAATATAAATATTTGTATTTTAAATATAAAATGTCCAAATAAAATTTGTAATTATATACGAAGAGCTATTATATCTTATTCTCTTATTTTGGATTTTTGAGGAACAAGAAATATTTTAACAAAATATGTTTTTCATATCTGGTAAACAACGTTTTTTGATACACAATTTTTCCTTTCTTGCTAAATAAATATACATACATTCCTACAAATGTGCCGTATTACTTTAAAATTATTGGAACAGCAGACGCTATTTATGTATTCTATATATATATATATACTTGAACGCATTGAAGGAAACATCCACGACTCCATAAAGGATATTCAGCTGCTAAATAAAACGACTCTCACAAAGAAACAAAAATAAAGTAATTTTACTCACCGTTTTCAATGTGATTAAGAAACTTTATAAAAATTAAAAATAGCATCACTTTTCAAATGTGAATCCACCAAATCCTGTCATAGATTCAGATGAATTTTGGTCCAGAACTCCCGTATGACTACCTAAATTGATGAACATTTTAAAATCAGCCCGCAGGTTTTCAATTGGGATGAGGTCTGCACTCCAAGATGTTTACCGATTTTATCAAACCATTCCTTTGCATTCTTGCTGGTTTACTTGGGGCCATTGCCTTGCTGGAAGACTCACTTAAGTGGAATCTCATATTCGGAGTTTTGTAGCATCATAAAATCCAAAATATTACCATAAACATTTTGGTATATTATGGTTTTGATACAATGTATTGGACGTGCTCCATAAGGTGGGATCTGATATCCATCGTTTAAGTTGCATTAAGGTAATTTTTTACCCCAGCTGCAGTTTGAAAGGAGTGCTTTTGCTCTTTAATTCAAACCCCAACCAATCGATCAACTCTTATAGAATTTTCCATCTAATATAATTGTTTTTTTTTTTCTAGAATTTCTCTGTTTTATTTTTAGCTTGATCAAAATAATGAAGTCAAGTCCCTTAAGCAAATGTTTTTTTTTAGAAAATGAACAATTTCTATAAATATTGCATAAATCCAGTTTTTTTTTTCTAAAAAAAAATATATATATATATGTCGATAAGCATTTCTAGACCAGTAAATGAGGAAATGCTTTGTTTTGTTTTGCGAGAGCGGTTTTGTCAAACTTTTATTGCATAACAACCACGTACTGTTTCTACATATTTCAACTTTTCGTAAGCATTTTCACAAGCCAAACTAAAAATAGAATATATAAATGCAAGCAATTGTCTAAGGGAAAGTCATAAGTATCGATCAACTGTCAATATTAGCTCCAAAAAAATAAAATAATTTGTTACTGTGTTGACACGCGAGAGAAATACTAATTTTAAATTGAAAATAACAGCTTAGACCCGTCATATGTGTATAGAAAAATGACAATTTTAACGACATAAAGATCATTATATTTTGTTGTATGTTTCATAAAGTTTACATGCTGTTTTCAATATCAAGCGACTTTATTTTTTGTATTTCTTAAACAAGGTAACGTCTTATTTTAATAGGTCAAATTGGTTATGAAAGCATGTTCAATAATCGATCGAAAATAAGTAAATACATAAATAGTTAAACTTCACTTGTTTCTTATACAGAACTATTTATTTAGGTATTTAAGAAACATGCATATATATTTATATATGTATATGTCAAAGAAAAATCAAACTAAATAAAATACATTATCCCCCGCCTCCTGCTCCTCCATCTCTCTAGTCGGTGCACTATAGAGCTCTCTTAGTCTTTTTTTTTTCGAACTATTCTGCCGAAATGTGATCGGGTTCCTCGCTCCTATGGAATCTCTCCCACATCCGCAAGAACAGATTCTCTAAGCCTTTGGCATATTGTGAACAATCAAACAATGGACTATCGACGCGTGCTTTCCACACCTTGGCCCTCAAGGTTTTTAAGTATTCCCGCTCTGTGCCCAGCCGAATAGCAATCTCCTGATATGAGTCTCTGCTGTGTGCTATCAACTCCGGACATCCGAGTGTGGCTAATTGTGATGCAGCAACCCTGAAATTGCAATTGAAATTGATTATAATTATTATACAATTTGATGACTACCTAAATATACTATATATACCTGGAAGCTAATGTTTCTCCGGGCAGGGTAACAACTGGAGTTCCCGTCCATAGGACGTCCATTGATGTCGTGTGACCATTACACAGTGGAGTGTCCAGGCAAATATCTGCCAATTGGCCACGACGGACGTGTTCTTCCTTTGCAGCTACGTTCGAAAATATTATTCTATCCGCCGAAATGCCTACAAAAATTACAAAAGTATTTTATAAGAACGATGAAGTAAAATTATTAATTGGCTAATATACAAAACATATATAAAAGTTTGCTTTTGAAAATCGGTTCAGTTTTGACAAAATTATGGCTGAGATCACTAAGCAGACAACACAGCTTAGAGCTGTGACCCAATGCGGTCTCCAGCAGTTGAGGGGGGGAATTATGATCATGCCTTGCAAAGGATACGCATTGAAAAATACGTTTAAAGTATATCTATATTCTTGATCAGCATACTAGCCGAGTCGATATAGGCATGCCTCTCTCTCTCCGTCTTGATGAAACTTAAAAATATATTGGTTTCAAAGGAATAATCGATCGGTGGCCTTCTTGCCCTCTGCCTTCTTCGAATACTCACCCAGATCGCTGACAGATTTTTTGATGTTTTGCTCGCCAACCGCTGGAAAACGTAAAAGCCACAAAACGGATTTGGGTACATTTTTTAAAATGACTACCCAGGATTGCAGAGTTTGGGGATCGATTTTATAGAGCTGATTAAAGTTGCAGTAAACGATGGCGTCATCAGGTAACATGTATTGACGACGTGTGGTTATAACAATATTTTGGGGCACCTCTTCGCCCGTTGCTGCCTTATTATTTGTCTGTGTTGTTGCAAGTCCATTTTGGACGACGACACCATTGAGGGATGTCTGCACCTGTCCTGTGGCAATCATGGACGCAATCTGTGTGGTGCTTGGCAACTCGGCCACTTTGTGTGTAATCTCCAGCGGCTTATTTGCATTGATGACCTCCTTGATCTCTTTCACATCGGTGCTCTCCACCAATGGTGATAAGTCTGTGGCATTTATGACTGCAACATTATCCACCACCGAGGATTGCTGTTTGTCGCACAGAATTAGGCGCTCTTTGAGATGCGGAAACATTTGCTTGTGATCACCAATGAAATATGTGTAAGGCATATAAGATAGCTTCTCGCTGTACTGATAGGCCAATTCCATGGGACTCGTGACGGCATCAGTGATAATATAATCCATGAAACTTGCGCCACTCGTGCCCGGATATCCCAGCCACATCACCTGAATCGGAGCCGGTCGTAGGGCAAATATTTCATTCCTTGCGCCCTTTGTATATCCGTTCATATTAACTAAAATGTGTATGCCATCATTGTAAATCTGATCGGCTGCTTTGCCATTGCATGGGATCAAAGAGAGATCCACAAAATGCTCAGCTTCACGGCTGATCTTCTGACGGAAAGCCGTACCATCATCCGGACTGAGGGCATAACAGAATATCTCGACCTTTAGGCGATCGTGTAAGCCGGGTATCGATTGCATCAGATGTGAGGTAGGATGATTCCCGAAATCGGAGCTCAAATATCCAATGCGTAATCGTCCGTCCTTGGCCAGCTCCCGTTGGAAACTGAACGCCTGCTTGTGCAGGACGTGCACCTTCTCCAAACACAAATTCGCATGCCTCGCGGCTATGGCCCTGCGGTACTCGTGCGTCAATGGATAGAGCATTGAGTGATGTGGATGCACCGATGGCAAACGATTCTTTTCCAGCTGCTCAGCGACGATGCTAACTAATTTCTTCATGCGCACATCGTAATCCGTCCAATCGCAAACGATCTGTAGGCAATGGGCCAAATTGCAGTACGCATCGGGAAAATCTGGTTTCAGCTTGAGGGCTGTACGATAAGATAGAATCGCTTCGGGTATATTCCCAGAGTCCTTATGTATGCTCGCCAAATTGCTATGGGCATCGGCAAATGCGGGATTAATTTGAATCGCCCGAGTATAACATTGTAGGGCGCCACTGACATCCTGCAATTCCTTCAGAGTGTTGCCCATATTCGAATAGGCGTCAGCGAATGTTGGCTGAATCCGGATTGCCTCCTTATAATGCATTAGAGCTTCTTTCAGTTTGCCCTGTTGCTGGAGCACAGAGGCCAAATTTGAATGGGCAGCAGCAAAATCTGGAAAGACTTCGAGGGCTTTCAAATAGAGTCGCGTGGCCTCTTCGATGAATCCCTGTTCTCGTTTTATATTTGCTAAATTGTTGAGAGAGTCGGCATGATTCGAGCACAATCGCAGTGCCGTATTATAGCAATCTTCAGCTTCCTTGACCTGCAAATGCACACAATTAAATTTAATTACTCTGCCTAAAGATATTACGAATAAACATTACCTGTCCCTTTTCCTTAAGGGCATTTGCCAGATTGCAATAAGCGTCGGGGAAGTTCGGCTGTAATTCAATTGCCCGCCTGTATGTGTCAATGGCCAAATCAATGAGTCCTTGCTCATAGTAAACGCACGCCAGATTTCCATGGACAACAGCATTATTGGGCGATAGATTCAATGCCCGCAAATAAGCAGCTACAGCTCTGTAAAAAGATACAAAATACAAGTCAGCAATGTGAAACTAAGGTGTAATAAAATCAGTATTAATACTCATTATAATAATAATAATAATGTTTAAATATTTATATAGTCGTTCACACATTTTCTGACCCATCATTTTTAATTGAGCAAAGATATATTAACAAAATTTAATCGCAAAATTATTAAACGAACTTGATTGATATTGATAGTTATTTTAAATAGCCAAAGATTTTCACTAATTTTATGTCACAGCACATTTGAGCCAGCTTAGAAAATAAGGATTTTAACAAAATTAAACATGTTGCATATTTTAAGGATTGGGAACATTCACCGATTTTACCGTCTTTACAATCTTGTTGACATTGCCGATGGGATTTTAGCCCAATTTTCGATAAGAACAGCCTGGAGATTATTTTCCAATTATCCAAATTAAATTATATTTATGAATATATTTTTGACGAGTCCAACTATTCGATTTTTGTGCTGCTCCTCTACAATAAGCAAGGACCTGAGCTTCTGGGTGCACTTAATATTTACTGATAAGTCAAAATATCATGTTTTCAGTTCCGATCTGGCTACGCTATGTGTGATATACAGATAAACCGCTCCATTGAATTTCCTATGCTTCGAGTTCGCTGTTAATCATTGATCTTAAATCATGAAACCGGATTGTCTTTAAAATGTCGACCAGTCAACATTTAGTTGTAATGTTTAATAATATATTGTTTATTTACCTTTTCCAGCAAAGTCGCAATATATTCATATAGCGATTTACATAATTATTACCAAATGGTTTCGTGTATTCGGGCGCCTTATCTTGATCTTCTCGAATACGAACAATTGTATAAATAACTATGCATTGACAGTCCATTATTATAATTACAGCACCGGACTTGCATTTGAAGCAGTTAACATAATAAAATACGATATGAATCTATTAAAAGTGCAAATCCACTTGAAATACTTTAGTCAGTAGTGGTAATGAAAGCATCAGCAAAACTCAGTTTAATGGTCTGCCCAATATCGCTGTGGATATATAAATTAATTTGCGGCGACTTTATTTCCGAAAAAACTCATAATAATTAAAAAACAACATGACTTGAGTGAACTGCCTACACACACCGTATGTGGTGTGCATAATTTTGTTTAAAAGCAAATTTTCATGAAATTATTTTGGTACCCTGTAGCAAAGAAAATGAGCAGGTTCGATCTGATATTGAAGTTCAAGGCAGCCACAAAATAAATGGCATCAATACAGTCAAAATATATATAATTACCTCTATTGATTTGAATTAAAATTAGAAGATTTAGACAATATAGGAAAATATTGACAGACTACTTCGAAAAGAGGAAATGCCTGAATACAAATATCTGCATTATATTCTCACCACATAACACTTTGC
The DNA here is from genome assembly GCA_035041615.1 of Drosophila anomalipes. NCBI lineage: Eukaryota > Metazoa > Arthropoda > Insecta > Diptera > Drosophilidae > Drosophila > Drosophila anomalipes. The sequence goes on from JAWNKZ010000041.1 coordinate 1,206,077, forward strand.
AACGGGGCAGCTGCTAGTCGAGCACTTGAATTCTTCTGCTTTATTTTGTATACTTTGCCATGAAGTAAAATTGTTTTTCTTTTATTTCGCTTACTCATAGTGTGTGTGTGCGTCTGTCTTTAAGCAATTAAACAAAGAAGATAAACCGAAGACGTGAGCAAAAAATGTTTAATTACTATCCTAGCAACAAAAAAAAAAAAGGAGAACAGTTATCAAATTGTCATAGATCTTTTGTGGCTTTACATAACATAAACTTAATCAATTTGTCAAGGTCATTTTCCATGCGTCGAAATGAATTTTCTGGATATATATATGTATCTATATACATATATGTCTATATCTATGCATATGTTCTGCGGCCACAAATGAAATTTCAGAATCAAAACAAGAAACTGAATTTTTTGACTTCCATGTGCATAGATATTTTTAGAATATACGAGGGTTGCCCCAAGGTTATCTGCCTCAAAACAGAAAATCAATTTGTTAATTGACACAGTGCTGCCAAGTTTTCAACAGCCAAAAAAGGCTGCTGGTGGGTGTACTAAAGAAACAAAAAGAAAAAGATGCATCTACTTTACAACACCTGACCCGATACCCTTACATGTATATACATGCATGCATACATAGATGCATGTATGTGTAAGAGAAGGAAAGCAAATGAAAGGAGGCTGAACTGCTACATGTTTTGCATTCTGCCTTAATCTTCATCCTTCATTCTGTCAGCAACAACAAGATGGCGTCACTCGCACACATTTTTAAGGGTGTATGACATTTGTGCATACCCTTTAATATCATGGTGCGACTTATGTGTAATTGACGGGAGTTTAATTCCCATCCCAATTAACAACAAAAAAAATAATATAAAACAATTTAAACACTGAATTTTAGAAATATTGATAAACAAAATTTTGATAAAATAAGTAAGCAATTCGTATACGACAAGGATATCATTGAGATCAGCTCAATAAATCACAATAACCAATATATATATATTGTATTTGAGTGGTTTATTTAAAATACTTTATTTAATATGCTAACTAACCTGTCAAATATTCTGGCTTCCTTAAGCACATTGCCCAAGTTGATGTACGCGTCCAAGAAATTGGGATCAAGTGTGACGGCTTTTTCAAAGTGATGAATTGCCAGCCAAATCTCTCCTTGTGCATTGAAAACACAGCCCAAATTGCTCCATGCCACTGCAAATCCTGGACAGGTTTCAATCGCCTTCAAATAACAGGCCTACAATTATCATGGAGGAGAAATAACAACAAATCGAATCTGTTAATTCTTCAGAACATTGTGTAAAATATATAAGAGATTAATTACTTTGGCTTCCTCCAAGCGACCTAAAGCCTTCAGCAGGTTACCCAAATCGCTGCGCACGCAGTACAAGTCCTAATAATAATAATAAGAGAATTCAATGATTATTTCCAATTTGTTTAGTAATTTAAGGGGTTAACTTACAGGATTATATTGCAATGCGGTTATATAAGCTTGAACGGCAGACTCCATATCACGTGCAGCTACTAATGCAGCAGCCAAATTTATATATCCATCGATAAAGTCGGGCTTCAAGCGTACAGCTCTGCGATAGTTGTCTAAAGCCTCTTGCAAGAGTCCTCGTTCCTTGTAAACATTTCCCAGGTTGCTGCAATTCGAGATATTATATACACAATTATAGTCTGGTAATTAATAAATAATAATAATCTCACAGCAAATTGTAAAATGTAATTATTAAAAACAAATAAGAACGACTATGTTCGACTGCCCAAAGATTACATACCCTTGTAGACCGAAGGTCAACAGTTTCTCGTCTTGTTTTGAACCTAATAAACCATATTTGTGTAGTTATATCGTAGAAGCAGGTGTGACATGTTTGTCAACGCCTATCTCAATTCCACAACTTGCAACTCATCTTTCGACCGATTGTTTCTACATAAAGTGGACCGATCTCTGTTCGTCTATATTACCTATACTTTATCGGAATTCAGACACAAACTTAACGACAAAATTTGACTGGACTCTGCAAGGGTATTAAAAGAAATATATTTTCTTAAAATCTCACCTGTAAGCTTCTGCAAGCACCGGATTTTGTTTGATGGCCAGTGTTGAGAATTGCGCCGATTTATCCAGCCGTCTGCATTGAAAATGAATTGAGGACAGCAGCAATAGGACACCTGTATTGGTGCTATCCTGCCGCCATAATTGCATGCAATGCTTCTCTGCGTTCTCATAGTCTACAGCTTGGTATTCCCGATGCGCCAACTCCAATAATCCTATAGAAATTAAAATACATTTTTAGAAATTACAAAAACACCTTTACTAATAAAAATATATATTTTGACAGCCGAACATGACTAGATATAAAAATAAATAGATACACATTTCTTTGTGCTGAATTATATCCATTTTTAAAAAATGTTTTTTCTACAAATAATAACTGAAGATTATTTAAAAATTCGCAGCAATAAACAGCAAAATAATCGTTGCCTTATCGCATTGCAACTTTTGCTGCGCAGAACTTATTTTTATCTTATCAAAATGCAGCAAGCATATACTTTCTGCTTATTTAACTTCCTCCCTCCCAAAATGAATCGCATTCGATTTTTTTCATAATGTTTTTTTGGCAAAAGCCGCTAAAAACAGAATTTTACCCAAATATTATACGAGTCCAGTTATTTTCCAGTGACCGACTCATACAGTTACTCATTTGTGTGTGTGTATGTTTACACTTATACAAATGCATTTGGTAATATACATGCATACACACATGGACCACTACACACACACACATACACGCATGAATATATGTATTGTATGTATATATATTGTATTTTAAAGGAATTTTCCATTATTGTTCTCTTGTATGGTCGATTACGTGCGTGAGATTCACGTGTGCTAATGCTAATATGCATACATATGTAAATATGTAGGTGTATATAACACTTTGTAATCATTCATTCCTCTTACCGACAGATGCGAGTGGTGGGTGATCGTTGGGCTTTCCAACTGCATTGTTGTTGTTGGGTAGATGATTTTGTTGTTGCAGTAGGGAATGTGGCGAAGAGTGCTGCTGCGTCTGTTGACCCTGTCCTTGAGTGTGCATTGTTTTTACCGTGGGTTCCTCATATATATGTTGGGTATGTCAAAGATATATTTGATGTGTGAATTGTGTCTAAAATCAATACGCGAACCACAATAAAAAGCACTGCAAATATGAACACTCGCACACTGCTCAATGCATGGAAACCCTTCAGTAATCTGTAAATGTGTTAATCAATCTGTGTTAAATACCAATCAACATCATTAAAATTACAATTTATTTGCACTACAAACAAGTATTTGAATCACCTTAGATTAATCAAGTGCTGGGTAGTCAATAGAGATGGCCGATATTTAAATGTCACTAGTTTCAGGCACTTTGATTCCACCATCGATAAAAATTTCAATGTGAACAAGTCACGAGTTAATTAAAATATTGTGTATCTATCAATACTTATTCAGCAATAAATTGCTAAAATAACCCAAACGATCGGTGAGGGTTTAAGTAGCAGAAATATTACTGAGGCATTGCCTGCAATACAGATACACAGTCAGACGCATCAACGAAACCCACAATTTATCGATAAAAGTGATGCGAACTTCATATTGATAGAGTACCAATTTATACCGGTACTAGGATGATAGTAGCACTTCCAGCTGGAGCTTCATTTGGCAGCAGTAGCAGCTGATTCGTTACAATGGAATTATGTATATTCTTATCAGAAATACTTGAAATTTTTTTTAGAGGTATACAAATAATTTTAAAAATAAATTCAAATATTTATGGCGACATCTGCAAACTGACAGACTATCTTAGACACTAAACATGTTGCTACTTTCTTATCGCTTCTTACTGCATTGCATGTTACCTTGAATTACAATTCATGTATTTCTTATGGTACATAAATTGCAACTGAATATTGTTTGTATAATTACCAGAAGACTCGAGAACCAAATGCCGAATTTGCTTGGGCAACACATAAGCATGCCAAAAAATAATATGTGACATGCAGCATTAATCAATTTACAGTCTCGCCCCGAATTAAAAGAAATATTCTTATTTGCTGTACTTCAAGATAGAATTTATTTGTTATTCTGGAAATCTATCAAATGATTTGATCCACATATTTACAGCTTCAACTTGGTGCGCCTCCAATGACGACGCTTAGCGTTGTACCTGAAAAAATAAGATTATCACATTTCAGTAAATTATTTCAATTTATAGGTCCCCATAATAAATACTTTAAGCCATATTACAGACACAGTTAATGGGGAAAAGGCGGGCAACAACTTTCTGTGCAGTTAATACATTCAAAACAACATAAAAATACAATAAAGTGCTTGACGCGACATTATTCCATCACTAAATAAAATGAATTTTCTTTTCTTAAGTCACTAAACTACACATTAGTCCAATATTGAACCCATCATCGACATAGATAAACAAACAGATGATGAAAACTTACCTTATGGTATTTCCTGTGCGCAAGCGAACCCATTGGGGAACTGATCTGTTTTGCTTTAGCTTTTTAGCTAGCTTCTGCTTGATGCGGAACGATTTATGTGCCGCCTAAAAAATCAGAAAATTGTACAAATAAATTTAATGAATACTTCAAATATCATCAAAAGATTTCTTTAAACATTGTCGATTCAATTACTAACCATTTCGTCAACCGTTGTCAAAGGCCGCACCGGAAAGAGAGTCGGTATTAGTGATGTACGACAACTTTGAAACATCGGTCTATCGATTTTTACTCGATGTTTCTTTTCTTTCCGATATCTCTTTGACATTCGGCCTGTGCTATCCCCTGACAAGTTAGCATCTCTATCACACTTTGCAACATATTGTGGAACAAATGGTATGGAAACATTGCCATCTGCTGTCATGTCGATCAACCAGTGTTGGAAATCACATAATTTCAGAAAATCATTTGTAATTGTTTTAGACGTTGTTCAAAAAATGTTGCACGTTTATCGTTAGTCTTAATTAACACTAATTTAGACTTAAAAACCAGGCTCTTAGTCAAAGTACATGTTAAAATAAAGAATGCCTATCAAATGCCCTTTAATATTTTACATTTAACGTATGCAAAGCCTGCGAAAAAATATCCTAGCCATAAACTATTTTCAAAAGTAAACCTAGCATTAATACAAAGCATACAGTTTATGTTACTTTACTCCATTTATACAAACTCAATACTCACTTTCATTATACATACGTATAATTAAATTTGGAATGCTTTTGGTTTTAAAAAAGAATTATATTTAACGTTTCACATTGTTGATTGTAAAACCAGTTTTATTAATTATTTCTTCAACAGAATCTACAATTATTCTGTAGGGCATTCCATGGAACCATTGTTGAGCTCGTCGATAACATCATGAGGATGTTTGCCATCAACGGTGCATCCAACACTCTGGGCTGTGCCAAGCACTTCCTTGCAGGTACCTTTCAGCTCACGGGCCATTGACCTCGGCCTCATTGTACGTGCGATGGCCAAAATATCATCGAACGCGATATTGCCACTGTGCTTGACTGAAAGATACAACAACCAAAATATACAATTATTATATGAAATCAATAAAATGAGAAACTTTAAACAAATCATTTGGCCAAATTACTAAACACTCGCATTCTGATAAAATATTCACATAATCTATGGCATTAGAAATCTTGTAAATATTTCGTTTTTGTTTTAAATTTAAATTCAATAGTTAAATTTATTTTTAATTTCATTGAATATATTTTTGAATTATAATATAAACTTTCAACAAGTCGCTTGGATACATTACTCGACACTCGCACTCACTAGAACACATTCACATTCAATAGAAATCTTATATTTATTTATATTAAATTTCATTTAAACAATTTTTTACTTTTCATTGTGTTAACGAATTGTATCTGACATTAAATAAATAAATTAAGGAGCTTAAGCCGATTTGGAATGTTTGGCACAAATAGACAGCTTTGAAATAATTAGACAAGTTTGTTAATTATATTAATAAAACACTGCTTTGGGGCTTGGCTGTTTTTGGACAAAAATAATGGAAATCGAAAGAGTTCAGTAGTTCTTAGTTCTACGAAATGTAGTTTTATAAAGTCGAACCGGTTTATTCTGAACACATCTGTCACTAAACGATGCTGTCCGTTTTATGAATATGCATATCCTCTTTTCTTGCAGTGTTATTGTTATTTGCTTGTTTAAAATCACAGCACTCCGACGAGTTAATTAAACTTACTGTTCTTCTGCTTCTTCCTGTCACGTGGAGGTTCCTTCAGGGCCCTGATGATCAGAGAGGCTGCCGATGGGACCACAGAAATGGTTGCCTGTCTGTTTTGGATGGTCAGGCAAACGGTGATCTTCAGACCCTTCCAGTCGGAGGTGGCTTTGGCAATATCGTCACCTACTTTTTTAGGAGACTACAATCACGATTAGCTTTTGAATTAAACCAAAGCAAATTGCGGGTACTAACCAAGCCAAGGGGACCGATTTTGGGAGCCAACGAGGAAGTGGCGCCAACCTCGCCTCCTACGCAACGCAGGTAAACTACAAATAAAATAAAATATTTAAAGTTAAACACATATTCAATATGGTATGAATTTAAGAACCTACCATTTTTAACTTCGGTAGGGTCAAATTTGGGTGGCATCTTGAGTGTTTTCAGCAACTAAAATATAAAGATTATTGTTAATTTTTTGGATTTTTGGTCAACACAAAATTGGACGTACCGTCGACCGAAGTGCCGCAAAGAAAAAGAGTCGGTAAACATGTTTGTCACAAAACAATCAGTTTCCGGTTATATCGATATCATATGCATCGTTTTTGGAACAAGAAAATGGAACACAATTTTAAATCATAAACCATGAACTTTATGATATCTTGTGATAATTTCTTAGTTTCTTAAATTAATATTTAATATTACATTACATTTGTAATTTAATTTAAGCTATTCTTGTATCGCATTCTATATTCTGACAGTATTTATTCGTGAAATATAAACCAAAAAATTAAGTAATGAAACCCTAAGGAATTGAAATTACAATTTATCAAAGCCCGACAATCAAAACCATAATTATTTAACACCATTTTCTAGTTTATGTTAATAAATAACATGTATAATAAATGAATTGTTTCTGGGAAGGGAGTTGTCCATCTATCGTGCATGTATGTAAAAGCTCCAAACCAACCTTCATTCGTACAAGAAAACCCCTGATTGCCTTAAAATGCCCGTTAATATGTAGATTTTGAAGAATAGCAGCGGTCGAATGCATTCCCGACTACTTGTCTGTCTTTGACAAACTCTTACTTGTAATCATTCATTTCTCTGTCCACTCTGTTACCATCTGTTTTATTTAGTTATTATTTATGTTATTTATATTATTATTATTTAATTATACTTCATTTATTTTTCAACGCACAAATTGTATAGACCACTAATAGCTGTGACTTATGTAGTTGTTTTCAATATGAACAGCTATTAATACCATTGAATAAATTCCATGCGTTTTGCTTAGAACCAGTCTGTGTTATGAGCCTATAATCAAATTTAAGAGGAATTGATGAAGTAGTCAAACCATAATCAAAAGGTGTTTACCTATTTACATTAGCAGCGATAACATAATTAGAAAGGTCTTGATTTTCAAATATGGTTTACCTTTGACCAAGTTATCTGAGTCTAAAGTTTTTTCAGGTTATTAATTTTTAATGCAGTTATAATCTTTAGGCTAAAACATGAATGAAAAGTTTAAAGTTCGGAAAATCTTATAAATTTTGACAATGTTATCACTAAATGCGTCTTCTTGGGAATAGAATTTTTAGAGAAATTTCGAAAAACATAGTGCTTCCTATTAAGGTTAGCTTTGGTTGGGGGGTGACTATCTGACAGCTTGTAGCGTTTTTTCGACCGGCACGGCCAGATCACACGTATTACAGGTGGTGATTGTGGTGCTGATCGACTTCCTGAATGATTTATGCTTCCTAATTAGAATTTATAAATAATATAATTATAATGTATAGTAATAAGAATTAGTATACATATTTATAATTATTAACACCATGACTAGAATTGCGTTGTTTAAGCGAGGACAGGGCTAAAGTAGTTAAAAGTTTAGATGCGGGCCAATTTAATGGTGTTGGGGAAGTAACTTCACATCTGTGAAGACGATATAATTATTAAGCCGATAAGTTGCGTTCCGTTATCAAGCGGTCATGGTAACATCAAATGTACTCTGTGCGTTTCATTTGTGTGATCGTGACTTTAACAGTTACCTGCATGTGAGTTGTAGTGACGAGTAGCAGGTTATGAAAATGAATAGTCGCACATCTCTAGTCTGTACATTGCTCGTTTTCTCCGAATGCAAGTGGTCGAAGTTAATAATATAAAGAAAAAATATGCCTATCAATCAAAATTATAATAAATAATTAAATATAATTCACAATACATTTAAACATACCGCGTCTATTGTCGTTTGTAAAAATAATTCAATTTGTGCACAATGCCCATACACATGATTCATTCGTCGTCTCAGTAAACACTTTATAATAATTTTTATTTTGGAACAATAATCGGTGTACATCATAAACAAGTGCTTTAAACATGCGCGAATTTAAAGTGGTTGTACTTGGTTCTGGTGGCGTTGGTAAATCGGCCCTAACTGTTCAATTTGTTTCGGGATGTTTCATTGAAAAATATGATCCCACTATCGAGGATTTCTATCGAAAGGAAATAGAGGTTTGCTACCACAATACATATAGACTCTATATACATACATATTGTAAGCACAATATATACTTACACACGCACATATGTGTCTCTGTACACAAATATCTTGTATATATATACATCTATATATATAAATATATATATGCATATGTATCCATGTGTGTGTGTGTACGAATACATTTGGCCCCATACATAAAATTGCATGTATTTATGTTGTTTTTGGGCATTGTTGATATTAAAATACTGATAAAAGAAAAAATAAGAGAACTAAATAGTTCCTTAATACGGCGTGTTCACAGATTGCAGTAACTAGTAACTGTTATTTTTAGATAAATGTATGCTTATTAAGCGATGTATTTATGACTCATAAAATGTAGTGATTTGAATGGTGTTAAATTGATGTACATATAAACACAAAACAAAGAAGGCACATTTGTTGCACCACCCATGTACATATCATATATGTGTATGTGTTGTGGATGTGTGTGTGTATTTGTGTGCGTATGTGTATGTATGTGTGTAGACATAATATATAATATACGCAATTTACACCGGTAACCAACACATACAACAAAATGATGGTTATAAAAGTGCATTATAAGCAATGCAAAAATGTGTAAAAAGTGCAGACGCAACCCAATTGAACCTGGTTGCTACCCCAAAAGTACTTCTCGCTGCATGCAGAAGTACTATTTGCAAAAACATGAAAGTCACTAAGCGAATCAGGTAGTTTGACAAGCCATTTTTGCATTAGGGGTGGTTCGATGTAATTTTGCTGGTTAAGCCGATGTAAAAAATCGGATAATAGCAGGGATAATTTAATACTTTTAACTGAAACAACATTAATTGGCAAGGAAGAAGTATTGAAAATGTTTACCGAGATATATTGACCAAATTCAGCACTTTTGAAGCATCGCAGTTTCATATCATACATCTTCCATCTAAAACTCAATCGTAAATCGAGTTGTAGTAAAAAAACTTTTCGGGGCTGGGTACGAAACTTTAAAACTTTGGCGACAATTGTTCTTGCTGCTTTTAAAAACCGCTGGCAAAGAACTTATTGACGACGTCTCCGACCGCATAGAGTATATATATATATTCTTGATCAGCATCATTAGCTGAGTCAGTCAACATTTTTGAAAATAAACATAAAATCGTCAGTTTAAAAGCTATCCTGTGAAACTTGGAATATATCTGTCTTTTTGCTGTAGGCAGTATATATGATTTTCCGGCCGGATCGGATCATTATATCGCATAGAAACAAGTGCTCGAAAGATTTGTTCTCGTATGAATATAATTTTTGTTGACTAAGATATCGCATCTCATAAAATCATAATCATGAGACCACTCCATAAAATAACTCAATATATAAAAGGCTTTGCTCTGTAATCAGTGTTGGCTTTGGCTTTGGCCTTTTATCGGACAGATCTGTCCTTACTTAATTTGTGCAGTCCTCATAATACATTAAATATTGAAATATTTGTAGAAATACCAAAATAGACCGGATTCGTTTTAATATTTGCCATATTAAAAAGGTTTTCTTAAAAAAAATGAGGTAGGGTTCCAAGCTCTACCAATTGATGAAAATGCGGAGCAGGATACTTAAATGAGACAGAGTGTTATGATATGTTTATTATTGGCAGTTAAACTATTAACAAAGTGTATATTGTCATTCCAATCATCAAAAACTTAATGTTAAAATTTAGCTTGTTTTCTAATCTTTTTTCTTGGGTAGTGGTTTTTAAGCAGACGTATTTCAATTTTATAAATAAAATCCATGAATGTCTTAAAATATGATTAAATATTTATTTGAATTGAGAAGTATCCAAATTTTCGAATGCAGTTCCCACAAATCGTCTGGCTTTTGACTGCATATGTATTTTGACCATTCTCATCAACAACCCTGAATTCGCTTTGTTGATTTCTGTATTTTTGTTTATTAGTGAGACACGGCAGAACAAGCAGCATCCAATTTGCCGTCAAAATACATGTGTTACTTGCGTATTTTATCAATATTTTTATAGATAATAAATGGCTATGCCTGTGTGAAGAGCGTTTCACATCTTCGAGAAAATGTGTTCCGCTCTACGGTAATATTATGGTTTGATTTAGCGAGGAATAGTCTATATTTTATTAAAGGTGCAAGCAATCTAAAACTTTATCAACTACTATTAAAAATATATAAATATTTCCTATTTTGCAATTTGTTAGACAAAATCTAAATAGCTAGATAGATAAACAAAAGAGAAAAAAAAAGAATAAAAACCAAAACAGAAATTTAAATTGAATGTATTTTTCTTTCGTGTATTTACAGGTAGACAGTTCCCCTTGTGTTTTGGAAATATTAGACACAGCCGGAACTGAGCAATTTGCTTCTATGCGAGATCTCTACATCAAAAATGGACACGGCTTTATTGTAATGTATTCGCTGACAAACCATCAAACATTTCAGGTAATTAACTAATTAAAAACATGTAATAACAAATATACGTTAGCAGTGAATTGCTTATGATATTTTAAATACAGAATGTATTTACTCCATGAATTTGATAATAGCAATAATCATTTTTATTTATTAATTTTTCATTAAAGGACATTTCAAGTATGAAAAATGTGATTACTCGCGTTAAAGGAAGCCAGCCAGCACCCATATTGCTAGTAGCGAATAAATTTGATTTGGATTGCCAGAGAGAAGTATCGACTGCTGAAGGTAAGATGATGTTTTGTATCATACACTTAATATTATATAATATATGGGTTAGGGAAACATTAAACTTTTCAAGAACTTTGCCAAGAACCTGAATTAATAAAAAAAAACGACGTGAAATACGGTGAATTCTCTGTTTCTCGTACTATTATTATTATTTTAGTATTTTATACACTTATAATTGGATATTTTAATATTAAAAAAAAAAACAAATTAAACATTCTAATTGTGTTATTTATTTGTTATAGGTAATGCCTTGGCTCAACTTTGGGAATGTCCATTTATTGAAGCATCGGCAAAGGATCGAATAAATGTCAATGAAGTGTTTGCAACCATTGTGCGAGAGATGAATTCAACACAAGAAAAACGACAGAAAAAAAAATATTGTTGTTGTACGCTTTTATAGAAATTTGTAAATATGTAAGATTATTATAGTTAATAAATAAAATCACAAATATGTATGTAATAAAATATATTATACATCAAAGTCAAATCATATCAAATACATGTGCAGAAGGGGTACCAACACTTCGCTGGAGCTTTTATCAGGCAGTTAGATAGTGTCACCAGGGATCGGTTAAAGTTGCCAGACTTTCAGACTTGGAACTCGTCCACGAGAGTCTGTTGAAAAGACCCAGTCGTGTTGAAGCTGTGAATTAAATCAGCAGTTGTTCAGGCGTAGAAACAGTCAATTTCAATACTTTAATTTAATCAATATAAATAAAATCAAATACTACAATACATATATTCAATAAACAATTATAAAATTATGTATCTCGACTGAATGTAAGTGTCAGACAACAGTCACTAGTTCAGAAAGGGATTGGCAAGACTCGGCCGAAAGTGGGCAAAATATAAAATAAACAAGCTCAAAACGGCGGTTGGCAATTTTCCCATCTCAAAAAATCAAGTTGGCATAAGCATGTGAAGAAGAAATCGCGTCTCAGAATGTGGTTGTGGTTGCTGATCAATAACATTTGAAGTTTGCCTGGACAAGGCCGGATAATACCTATTAATAATTATCTGCTGGTAATGCTTAACACCATTATTTTGCATACACTTACATAAACTACTTAATATTCCCAATTCAGACTACTATGACAAGTGCTCTTATGCGAGCAAGGTCGACACTTATCTTATCATGAAGCGTACATGTGCAAGCCCAATCTTTGAAAGTTACTCGTTGGAAATGAAAACACTACCCAACTCTGAGTTAAACTTTGAACGAGAAAAGATTGCGTTTGGAATTTCTGAAATCAAACGAATACTTTAAATAAAATACAACTGAGATATGTACTTTTTACTTGAATAGTTGTATAAACCCGTATTTATTTCTAAAAATGTACAATTAGATTTGCAGTGCCGCAAATAATATTAAATAAATTTTTAACAGATGTCAATTGCTTTTCAGTGTTTTTAACTATTCGTTAATTATCGAAATCAAACAGGCAGTAGAGTAGTATGAATTGTAGTGGAAAACGAATTAGAGCTTAATTAAGCTGTTGCATGAGCTTTTCTTAGGAAAATTGAGTCAATCGTTGAAAAGACATCGCTGGCTTTCTTAGCAGCATCGACCTTAAAATGTAATCCTCTCAGGCCATAGTAGTCAACCAATGGTTTCGTTTGCTTATGATATGATTCCAAGCGTTTTTTCAGGGCCTCGGCATTATCGTCACTTCGCCTCATTAAAAGCTCCCCAGTAATCTATTATCAAAGATATAACATTAAATTGAGATTATATTTTTTGTGATATCAATTCACTTACGTCATCTTTCATCGGTACTTTGGGTGGCGCAAACTCCTCGTGGTACGATCTGCCACTTGCTTGATGAATCAAACGACCGGTTATTCTCCTGACCAACAGATTGTCATCAATGGCAAACTCAATAACAGCATCCAAGTGAGTCTTTCTCTTGTCAAGCAACGTATCAAGCTAAACCAATTAAAGATTTATTTATATAATATTCATAAATATTTTTCATTAAGTAGGGTAGTAATACCTTTTCAGCTTGGACAACCGTCCTGGGAAATCCATCCAGCAGAAATCCGTTTTTGCATTCGGGTTTGTCCAAGTTAGAATCAATCATATTCACAACCAAATCATCGGATACAAGTTTACCCTCATCCATAACCTTTTTCAGATCTGAGCCAAGTTTCGAACCCGATGCAATTTCGGCGCGTAGCATGTCGCCAGTTGATAAATGACACACGCAGAATTTTTCCTTAAGCAAAGGAGCCTAGGAAAATCGAAAAATGATCATTATCAATAAACTCAAAACTCAACTTGGTTTATTACACCTATTATAGAGTATTTAAATAACTGGTGCCACACAACTGATGACACATACAAACATATAACAACTATGTACATATATTTTTGTTGCTATGCATATTTAACACATTTGGCACCTTCACCAACAATTCGCACATTTTCAGCTAATTTTATTTCCACAATTTTCCAACAATTGCCGCCAAATTTGACCTTTGCCATTCGTATGAAAATGCATAAATATTTCTAGGAGAAAGTCAGTGTCAAAACAACTGTTCGATTACATAACATAGTATATATGTATACACAAACACACACACATACACACACATAAGTATATTTATACTTATTTAACCCACCTGTGTCCCTTTGCCCGAGCCGGGAGGGCCCAATAGAATAGCGTTAACGCCATGGTTACTGGACTCGTAACGCTCCACAGGTCTCGCTGCGTTTGGTGCCATCGTTTTTGTTTAAAATTAATACTATTAATTTTCGTATTAATCTCTATGCATTACGCTTATATCTGCTCTCTGCTGATAATAGCAATCGCTGCCAAAGTTCAAGGGTAGATATGGTCGGGGGGTTATAGCAAAAGAACTGGTCAGTAGCAAACTGAGCTCGTTCCAATGGTTAACAACAAGAGAATGAAGCACGTTTTCGTGAATGGACTATCGGATATCTCTTTTATTCGTTCTTTTTTTTGCTACGTTTCCACTCGTTGTTTTTTCGATAACAATTATATAGCATTTGTTGTTTCCAAACGTCTGAATATTGCTCAGTAGATGGTATATTTATATACGCTTATTCTGATTAAGAGCAGGCAAATAGTTAAATATTTGCTTAATATCGTTTTAAATATCTGCATGTTTTTAGGGAATTTACCTTGGACACAATTTGACTTCAACATATAACAATGTTCCGCTTTCATATTGTTCCACAACATTATTATCCGATAGTTTTGAATTGATCACTATTTTATGCTTGTTTCCCGCAAAGCGACATCAAGCATTAAGCATCATTTGATATATATGATATATTATTACTTACTAGAACTTTACTTTAACTCGTCTATCTATTGACATATTATAATTAATTGTTTGTTGCTCCGTGTTCACAGTTACCAAAAATGCCGAATTAAAATCTTGGGACGGAGTGTCCACCAGCTTTTGCTTTGCATAAGATAAGTGATGGCTGATGTGGCCTGTGTGAAGAGCGTTTTCCATCATTGATTATTTGATCGTTAGGATATTCACATAAAGCGGCAGTTAGCAGAAAGCTATTCACACTGAGCACATTCACCATCTGCTGTCAAAGCAATTAATTGCCAACAACTATTATTATTATTCGAATAAATAATACTGCTCGTACAAATGAAAATTTAGAAAAATGTTGCACATACATATTTCAACATGAGAATTAAAAAGTAATTACAGATGATATTCCTAAATTCCAAATTTCTTTTTACAATTCGAAAGGTGGTAAAAAGGGTTTTATGAAGTGCAAAAGTATGTAAAGTATATATAATCTTGATGAGAATCAACAGTCGAGTCGATCTAGCCATGTCTGTCTGTCTGTTTGAACACGCCGAACTTGCACATCTCACATCGGTAACACCACTAAGCAGACAATCCATTATGTATTATACAGAGATGCAATGTAATCCGTCAGAGTAACTATTGCATTCGCAAATGAGGAGCTGATTATTGGCTAGTCTAATTTTCAATCAGAATAATATACAAATCTTCAGATGTACATTTTTTTATATTCACATAGTTTGAAAGACATCTGCTTATTGCTTTGTTAGCGAGTTTGAAGTTTGCATTGTGTCTCCAGTTTCCAAGTGTTTAATAAGGCGGTATAAAGCGGCAGCTTCCTTAATTTTACTAAATCCAACGCAAAACGCTTCAATTTCAATGAACAGTTCCTAAACGGCAAAATAAAAAGGGAACTGTGAGCTTCTATCTATATCTTGGTTGCACGCATCATTACGAGTAATTATATATTGCAGGATATCTTACCTTAACATTAATGATCTTGTTGCGAATCAATGACTGTAGAAATACACAAACTAATCGAACCAACCGCGACTGCATGTATTTATCTTTTACAGTTTCGCACGCCGAAATGCAATTACTAATGTATAAGTGGATGAATTCGGTTGGCAATGGACAAGATGTTGTCAGTCTGAAAGAATACACGAAATTTATCCACGATATTTCGGGAAAGTATCCTCTTCACGTGCTCGCTCACCTGTTGACCACTTCCATTGAATGTAGCGTTATGTCCATGTTCACCAAAATGTTAAAATATTCCGTTATGTCTGTATTCAACATTAGCCTCAACAGAATTTCAATTGAAATTAGAGGATTGTTCTCAACTAACTGAGGAAGCTATACGCAAAAATATTAATAGACAAATGCCTTTCAAATAAGACAAATGCATATAAATACGTACTTTGGCCGGTGTCAACCCATATTGATGGGCAATATTTCTATTTTGCTTTTGTAGATCGTCAAAGAGGATTTGTTGATCTTGCAGACTTAGTGGCTGGATGAAAGCTTGTTCAATCAACAACTTTGTGTTGGGCGTAACATAATTTGATTTATCATAAAGAACCGTTATGTTCTCATTGTTTAATTGATTGATCCACAAGAGTTCATCTTCAAAGTCCATCAACGGGGGGGCAATGGACAAAAACATTTTTGTTCAGAATCTAATTTTAGCTTCGCAGTGTAGAAGAATTCGCTACCATAGTCCAAAATCTTAAAATGTTAACCAAACGTATTAGAAACTGACATTAAAATAAAATATTATTCATACAGAATAAATCTGATCTAATAATTTGGTTTGCCTTTGGTCTTGTTTATATTTTGTATTAGTGATGAACAAACCTCGATGAATTGATTTTCACAAAAGTGATATTTTTCGATTATAGCTCGATAGGTTTGGTTTCAATTTCACTGTTTCTATGGGCTCATCACACAGGGCAACATCAGTCAAAACGCATGAGAATTTCGCTTAGATGTTATGTGCAAAAAAAAAAACAAATTGTACCTTAACTCTTTATAGCAATAGTTGATGTTATTTTTTGTCATTTTTTTTGTTCAAAGAAAAGTCGACGCACCGTAAAATTGCAGCAATCATCAAAAATTTTACTTGATGTAGTTCCAAACTTTGCAAAGATATATTCAGCGTGGAAGCTATGTTGATGTAACTTTGGAAAGATGAGTTCTTGTATATCACCGCTGTTGGCTGACAGAAGAAAATTGTTGCAGGTTAAGGAGTAATTGGATTCTTTTAATTCTATTTTTAATTATCTGAGGGCAACAAAATGATCCCCTGCTAATGCAGAAATGATGATGATTTTTTAACCCTTATTGTCAATCTCGCTAAATTTGCTTGTAATGTCAGCAAAGTGTGTTTGGCTTTCAATTCGCACCGGACATTAAACCCCCAAAACAAAAAGTGGCTACTTACACGTGAAAGCTGTGCCTTATTTTGAAGTAATAAAAATGTTATATAAACCGGACATTCAAGTCTACAAATCAATCAGTTTTGTAGGGTCGCAGCTGTATAGCGACCTTTAATAAGTTAAATGATAAAAACGTGTTTTGTTATTTGCCTTTTTTTCCATTTGGGTGGTCTGTTATGTCCGAGTGTTTTCAAAAAAATGTGTTACAGTTAATATAAAAACGATAAATTCATAAACAATAAATTGTTTTTATTTGCATACATTACACAACTTTGTTCTCACCATTTAACCTAATTGTATGCTACACAATGGATTTAAAATTTCTCCACTAGAAATTTAATTAGATATAATTTTCCAGAGTCCATCACAGTAGCTTTTTATAAAATAAAAACATATTTGATCTAATAGCATTTTTTTTTTTCGAACAAGCTGTTTTGATCTAAATGTGAATTCCGGCATCCTTGGCTTGTGCCCTGTAGCGTGTACTGTAAATCTCTTCAGGGTCATATTTGGCTTGCAAAATTTTCCATTCATCGGGCTTATGATCGATAATGTGCCGAAGAACCTTGTCGCTGTTTTGTCTTTGCTTTTCACTACACTTGCTGCATTCGGTTTTCAGAGCATCAGGTAGCGATTTCTTAAGCTCTTTTGCTTCGGGAGTGCACTTTCCAGTGTCAATGAGGCATTTGAAATAATTATTGAATAGTCTCTCAGATCTCAATATTTCATCTACATCAATATTATCATATTTAGTAGTATACTTCTCGTCGGCATACACGCATACTATTATCGCCAGAGCCACGAGCAAGAAAGTTGCCTTCATTTTGAATCTGTAAATGAACACGTTTGAAAGGAAAATAGTTATGCAATTTTTAAATAGACACAAAATTATTCATTTAATGTTAATAAATCAAAGGAAAAATCCTATAGTTAGGACATTCTTCGACATTTGTTTCGAGTTATCAATGAAAATAAACTTAATTCGCGTAGAGTATCATGTAAATCTGTAGCCCCTATAGTCTGCTAGCCTGATTCTTTCTTAACACCGACTTTAATATGAAGAGTATACTAAATAATACAAATAATTTATCGAAACTGAAACGGATTGAAAAACATTTTTGCATTAGAAGTTATACTAGCCAAGCAAATAACAAATTGAGGAGAACTTGTATTTTAAACTATACGAAGGTCATTTGGTAAATTTCCAGTGAAAATCTCGATTTGCGTAATAAACGTACTTGATTTTGATTTAACTTATAAAGAAATTCAAGTTTTGGACACCAATCTTTGTAGAACTTGAACTTTAAAAGCTTTTAGATTTATGCGCATATTAATATTAATTCGCATTCACACAGTAAACCACATTTTAACTAATCTGTTTAGCCGCAAAATAAATATATGCACATTAGTAGTTTCGCATTTGTTTACGATATTAATTGGCTAAACACATCACAAACATTGCGCAAAAATAAATATTTCATAAAGTATAGAGTATAAATTATCAAGTAACTAATTGAAATTCAAATATTACCTTTTGTACGCCGCTCCTACTATTTAAGATTTCGAATAAAAATCGAATGCTTCAACTGACACCAGAAACCAGTTGTGCAGTTGTCAGAAAACTCGAACAAACTAACGACGATTTCAATGGTGATTGCTTTTATACGTGGTCAACGGCAGAGAGATTGATATACGGAGATACTCATGTATATATGACATACATACGTATCTGGGTATATATACATATGCATGTAAATGTATATATATATATATATATATATACTTAAGTAGATATGCACTTTGATGCTTTAGACTTTAAAACGTAAGGCCGTCTCGCTTGAATGTCAAATTGGTGATTAGTTGAAGTACAATAATATCTTAGTATTTGTAACTTATAATATATATACTATAAAATTAATAGTGTACTCGTACAACTCATTAATCCGGTGAATCACTCATATTTGTCTATATCTGTCTTATGCATATGGACACACATAGTCGGAGCAATAACTTTACATGTATAATTAGAGTATACCTATCATTTCAAGCATTCTAGTATTTTTCCAAGTATAGATCAAGTAAGTACATTGTTGTCGGGCTTCAAATGGAATCTTCCCAGATTAGGGTTGGTCGTGTTTCCTGTTTTCCTGCGTGACACGATTATTATACATATATCGTGCGTCTTTGTTTTGATTGTTGATTTATAAATTATTTGTGATTGCTTGCCACATAAATTCGTAATTATCAATCTATTTAATTAACTAGATAACAATTTTATAATCCTAAAAATTTTAAAATTAATTTAATTTTTTAAGCGAACTCCGATTAAAATTACAAAATCTTGAATAAATTCTTAAGATTTTAGGCTAATAGGTGATATCATCCAGATCCTTGGACAGCAAGAAGGCTAGCTGGAAAAAAAAAACTGTAACTCACCAATTTTTAAAGAAAAACCGGTAAAGCTTCCCGTTACACCCAAAAAAGTGACTTAATGCCAGTTTTAGCTTTTTGTGTACAATGTATTTTATTAAATGAAATGTTTGTATTTCATCTCTCTGGAATACGTGTATTACAATTGCCATGATACATTTTGATAACACCCTCACATCGGAAATATGCATCGAATAGATTACTATAGCCGTGGTCCTTCCACCAGGTGCACAGCTGCCTATTCCAGACACAGTCTAATCTGTATATCAAATTTGGATATTCATAGCCAAGAAGTGTAAAAAAGTCTTGGTCTCCGAGATGACCCTTAAACGAATATTTTGCAACCAATCGATTAACTTCAAATTGCGTTAACATCTCGATGTATGTTTTAGAATCTCTTATGCGATTTAGTAGCATAAGTACCACACCAGAGTTGAGGCCAGGATAACCATGACGATCACGATTGCGACTAGATACTAACTTATTTTCATTGTTTTTCTTTCCTCCTAATTGTATTGGATTATATGGATTGCCGAAATTAGATTTCGGGAATCGTGTACGGTAACGGTAGAGTATATGTCGATAGACTGGCGTTAATTCCGGCGCTAATCCGAAAAGTTGATGTGGCAAAAATCGATCGAATTCTGCAAACAGTAACCGTATGTCCGATCGAAAAACAATATCACAATCAAAAAGAATAGCGCGATCTAAACTCTTATCAGCAATGCGATGCAAACCGAGTGATAAGAAAAATAACGAATCCGAATAATATGAATTGGGCGATGAACTAAAATATGGCAACAGCTTATCCGTTATATCTTGTATTATATCCGAACAGATTTTCACATCATACATCGTATAGATTAATATTCGCTTAAATTTTCGAATTTTCCTCTGAAGTATTTCCAATACAGATACTTCACTCTTCTTATCGGTTATAATGTGTAAATGCAATTGAGCATTTGTATGTTTAAGCAGGCTATGTGCAAACAAATCAAACTTCATATGCAGACGATAGTTCTCTTTGGTGTATATAACAAAAATATTGTAGTTGGAAGAAAACGCTTTCAGATGTGTGCTCAGGTTCAGTTGGAGCGGAGAATAACTCAGTAGATATTGCATTGATTTCAAATTTGAATGATTTGTTGAATTGAATGCGACTGCTGCTTGCTTATTATTATTATAGTAATAGCCTGTCTGCAGTTTTCCAATATTTGTCACCTTGTCGAACCCATCTGACAGAAATATCGAAAATATTTTATTTCGAAATATATCTGTATAGGCGAAAATAATCAGTATACAAATTACAATAAGTGCTAAGGTTATTGCCAACTTTTTGTGCCATTTACAACGAAATGACCATTTTTTGGGGTAGACAACTGCACTTCGTCGATTGACAATTAATTTGACATTTTCTTGTTCATCCAACAATTGTGATTTACACTCCACATTGAAATTGGCTGGATATGTTTTATGCTTCCGACTGATGTTAAATGTGTTCTTTGCCATTTTACGAGTTCAGATGTTGTTGTACCTGGCATGACAATAGATTCAAAACATACTTATTTATATATATATATATATATTAATGTTTTCTTGCGAAGGTCTGTCTAAACTTAACAGCAGCTGTTTAGCTGTATTCTTATTAATTTGCACACTGGCCAACATCGTTGGCCGCTTTTTAGCTCAATGACTCAGCAGGAAGCCAAAAAAGTTGCTTGCATGCTTCTTGCATATGTGCAAATGAACAAACAAACAAACAAATAAATATGTACATAATATGAACTGCTGAGCAGCTGCTGTTTTTTTTTAATCATGCCTTAATTTTACCTTCAATCGATCAACCTACATGTGTGCATGTATGTGTGTGTATCTAAAATACACTAAATGGAAACTTTAGGAATAAAATTACACAATACATCTTTATTAGCTAATGATGGTGTTGTATATTTAAGACTTAAACATCACTATGTAAATATATATATATATATGTTTTTTGTTAATCAATAAGTTTGCTAGCGATGTAAGTCAAACTTCGATTAATCGTATATAGTGCGGCCATTTTAGCCTTTTTGCGGTTAAACCCGATACTTTGAATATCCTTGTGGCGGGTATTATCATTTTACCACCCAAAATACCTTCAGAATTCATATAATTTTCTTAATTACATAACTAATTTACTTAACAATATGCTTAAATCTTATTTTGGTTTTCGTCCTTAGAAAATTTTCGTTTGGCCTTTTTTTTGGACTTTGCACCCAGTTAAATTTATCGATAGTTGGAAGCACTCCTTGCTAAACTGGTTACCAGTGTTGCCGATTTATCCTTTTACCTGGCTTATCTGTTCTATTTCAGTTCAAGTTAGCCGGAAAAAATAGCAAATAGCTAAAAATAAATCCCAATCCCATCCCAATAAGGCATACCACAAATATCCTCGTTGTCGACTCTCGATTAAAAAGACCGAATTATTAATTAAATATTTGGTATCTCAATTTTTATTATTTTCGTAATTCGAAAGCTGAAATAGAGAGAAAATTCATAACAACCGTTGGTTTTTTGTTAGCTATTTATCTAAAATGTTGTTAGCAATTCCTCTTGAATGCTATTTGATCGGAGCAGTTGAGAAGGAGTCGGTCCGCCTTCAACCGCATAAAGAGACTTGGATGTTGTGGCTGATTTGCTTTTAAGGTCATGATATTCATCACTAAAGTCCTGTTGGGATGATAACAATAGGTGTGGTATTAATAACAAAATTCCATAATAAAACCTCATTTTAAGTACCTTTAGTCGACTTCCCAAGAATATGGCACGTTCACGCTTCCTAACCATATAATCTGAGGACATAAGCCATCTGTGCTCCAGACAATCGTCTGTGAATGGTCTTTTCCTATTTGTTGTGATAGCAAAATTAAGATATGTTTTAAATTTAGATTAAGATTAAGATTAAGAAGATTACACTTACGTGGGATGACGCTTGAATAGCAGCATAATAAATCTGGTTGCTTCTGGTGTAACCTCTTTGAAGAGATTTTCGAAACGATATCTCACAAATGAAATATTCTGTGTAGTTTCATACTCGTCATTGCCACGGAATGGACTACAACCGGACAGGAGCAGGTAGGTGAGCACACCCAGCGACCAGATGTCGCTCTGTGGGACGACTGGCTCATCGTTAATCATCTCTGGGGGCTGGAAGTCCAACATGCCAGTTGGTGTTATTTTTATTCCCAATTTATTCACTTTCTTTGCAGCGCCAAAATCGACAAGTTTCACTTGAATTGATCGCACCGATGCCATAACAACATTATCGGGCTGAATATTCAAATGACAATATCCACGCCAGTGCAAATATTGCAGAGCATCCAATAATTGAGTGATTACACAGGAAACCATCTGTTCCGAGTATTCATGACGACTGCTAAAGTAGGTTAGGACATCGGCACCCTGAAGTTTCTCCATCACAAATATCGAAATCGGTATGTTCATTGGCTTGTAGGCGGCAAATAGAGCTGGGATACGTTCATGTCTCAAAGTTTTGAAATTATCAAACTCAGCGACGATGGCTTCTTCATTTTCATCAGTGACTTCGAATATTTTGGCAACGATGACGGTATCGGTGGACTTTTGAATTCCCTTCACGATCGTACTGAACTCGCCGCGAGCTATCTCCGAAATAAAGCTATACTTATCGCTGACGGAGGAATCAGTTACCCAAGTGGGCGGTTCACGCTCACAATGATAGTCGGTATGGACACGCTCTTCTTCAGGAATTATTTCCTGACCCTTCTCCGTCAACTGTTGTAAGTGTTTCATGGCATTAGTAATGTGGACTTTGGGTACGTCATTGCCGGAAGTCGATGCATTAACGGCAATTCCCATGTCACTCCAGCCAATGCGGTTCTTCGAAGCCAGTCGCACATGATAATTGGTGTTGGGTGTGAGTTCGTGCAATAAATAAAACTCATGATCAATATTATCGGCAACCGTTGTCCACGCATCACTGCTCTGCAGTTTGTACTGCAGACTATAGCACAAGACTGGAGAGTGTCCGTCATCTCGTGGTTGCTTCCATCTTAAGAGTATTTCGGTTGCACTCGTTGCGGATACTTCCGGCGAGTCGGGTGCATCGGGAAGTGTTGCAATGACTATGCGACATCTTGCCACAGTTTGACCTGCCTTATTTCTGGCCACTGCCTTATAGATACCAATATCGAAATGTACGGCTGGCTCAAAGCGCAGTATCGAACGACCATCATCGTCATAGGTTATCTTGATCCTCTTGCTTTCCGACACAACCATATCGTTTTTGAACCACTGTACACAGGGCTTCGGATCGCCAACGGCAAAGCAGTGTATGTGGGCCGGCTTATTATCCGTGATGGCAATCGTTTGTGGCTTCTCCCTGAAGAACGGTGGATAGCCACCACGCTGACCCTCCAGCATCGCATCGGCCTCGGTGTATTCATCCAATCGGGGTCCCAACTCTGTTCTCAAACGTCTAATCGAATACGAATCATTGGCACTATACATGCTAATGCGACTTCTTGTGCGTTCATCATCAATTTCTTCGTCCATAATGTCAGTGAAACGGCGTCTTTCACGAATAACGGGCAGCTGAAAGATATATATTTTTCATATTTTAGAACATCCACGAAACACTGATTATGTTGCCGTATTATGGTTGTACTTACCGACCAATCAACTGAATCGTTTAATGCAAATGATGGCGATCGCCTGTGTGCCACCTTCATATATTCACGCAATCTAACGGGGAAGCTAACATCTCTTAATTGCAGCAAATACGTGTCGGGACCATATTGATAGCTGAATAATTATCGAAATTTCCCGGAGGTAGGTTAGGTATTATTATATATTACTATATATTATTATATATCACTTACTGGCTCTCAGATTGTATGAGACCAAGCTCGTAATCTGGATGCAAGAATTTAGAGACGACATCTTCGCGTTTGCTTCTAATTCTTGGTTCCGGTAAGGGTTCGGGCGAACGTTCTGGGGTATATGAATGTCCACTTGGGTAGACCATTTTCGATGGATGTTGGAAGCAGCCACTCAGGCGACGTCTGCGGAAGTAATTCTTGCAGGACGCATTGGCATACCAATCTCTGAAGTGATCATAATAATTTCTCAAACGATCCGTTCCAATTTGATAGTCATCCAATGAGGCTTTGCGATCAAGCATAAAGAACCAAGGATGCTTCAATGCTGTCTTCACATCCATACGTTCTTCAGGACTATAAAGTAATAGACGGCTTATAAAGTCGCGACCATCATCAGAGATATTTGTCCAAAATGGATCACTGAAATCCCAACGGCCTTCACGAATCTTAGTTAATGTTTCCCTATCATCGGCACCGAGGAAAGGATTTCGACCGCTAAGCAGTACATAGGTGATTAAACCAATCGACCACATATCATGCGAAAAGCTTACGCCTTCTTTATTCACAACTTCCGGCGATACGAATTCCGGCATGCCATAATCCAATGTTGATAGATTATGTTTATTGATTTTGCGTGATAAACCGAAGTCGGAAATCTTAATATAATCACTACCAACAATTGAAATCAGTAGGTCCTTAATCTGAAATATGCAAAATAAATAAGTGTAAAATATAAAAAAACCTTTATTAAAGCAATATGAATAATTACCGTCATTCCCATGTGACCGACTCCGACATCATGCATATGCTCCAATCCCCAAAGCGACTGTTGAACATAGTTGGCAATATCCCGTTCCGTGTAATAATTTCGCTTGAGTAAGTTATCCTTAACAAGTTCTCCGCCAGCAGCCAGTTCCATGATGAGTGTTATACCGCGATCATTCTCATATGCGTCATAGGGACGAATTAGGTGCTTATGATTGAACATGTTCATCATATCCAACTCATTCAACATGAATGGTCGCAGCTCTGGCCTTCCATACATGATCTTTGCCGCATAATTGTCGCCCGTTGCACGCTCAACGGCATGATAAGTAATTCCTTGGGTTCCACGGCCCAACTCATCACCAATATCATATTTATCCTCGTAGCGCAATTGCTTCGGACGCACATATGGATGTCTGCCGTAGGTCTTGTAAATATATTGATCCTCATTGTCTTCAATGTGTACAGTCACCGAGGTGCTAACAGATCCAGCTATATTTCTAGCGCTGACCGAGTACAAGCCTCCATCTTTAATTATTGAGTCATGGATTGAGAGTACGTAGATATCGGGATCATAGGAGTGTATCTAGTATACATCGGAGATAATATAAAATTAATTGATCAAAAATGTTTTTATTCAAATAGATTATCCTATCCTAACATTCAACAAAATCAGTAGAAACGTTTTCAAACTGAAGGATTGAAATCAATATCTATCGTCAATTTATAAATATATTCCAATATATAAATTTTTTTAATTTTTTTGTTTGTATTATTAAAATACATACCTTAATACGAGAAGACTCAGCTAAGAGCTTCCAATCCTTATACCAATGGACCTCTGGCAACGGAATACCCGTAATCCTCGCTTCGATACGTCCATTTTTGCGTGACATTATGAATGTTTCATCTGGTCGCTTCAAGAATCTTGGATACTCGGCAATTTCAAGACGAACTCGTTGTCTCGCTTCACCATGTTCATTTGTGGCGACTGCCTCATACCATCCAACATCGCGATCCAACATACTTTTAAAATAATATAATATAAATAATATAATATAAATAATATATGTATATGTAATAAAACGAAAGGATATATAGAAATAAGCAGTGAAGTTTTAACTTAGATTTATGGGAATGTGCCAAAATTCATTACAAGGATCGTGGAAAATCCACAAAAAAACCCAATCAGCCCAAAGATTGTTGTTCGTTATTATACCGAAAGTAAAACGTTTAGTGGCGTACAATTGCCAAGATATTTGTATGAATATGTCTGTATATATATATATATCACTTACTCGTTGACGAAAAGGGTCGCTTGGCCGTTACGAGTGTAGCTATGATCAAATCGACCACCGGATTCAATTTGCATGTCGTTAAAGTAATAGGTCATCTTGGGCTTAGGATATCCATAGACGAACCACATTAATTCAGTGTTGTGACCCTTGACGCCATAGGACAAATCATTTTCACGAAGTAGAAATCTGGAAAAATACAACAACAATTAATATACAAAATATATAATGATAAAATGCAAATTGAATTGAAATTACCCAAATTTATATTAATTATTTTGAAAGAAAACTTACTGTGGAGCTTGGGCCAATCCGTCATGTGGTGGACGTTCGATGTCAAAGTCCTTCGGGAAGTATGGTGAAGTTTCTGGTCTAAAGTCAGTACCAGGTGGTAAATACGTGTAAGTTTTCGCCGGCTCTGGAACAAGTTTATGCCTAAAAATGAAGAGAAATCAATATTTATTTGCCGATTGAGAGATTATTGTGGCCCATATTCACCTATATGTTTGGGCATACGGACTGGGATCGCTGACACCAAACTTGTTTTCGACGCGTATTCTAAATTTATAATCCCTGAGTGGTTCCAAGTTTTTAATATCACACGCACAGCTACGAACGCCAGTTCTCAACGTATGCCAATCACCGTCCGGCAAATCCAACATTTCAACCTATTCAGTTAAGGAGTTAAATATTGCAAAAGTAAGAAACGTTTGTGAAGCATGCAGTTACCTGAAACGTGACCGGATAGCGAGCGGACAAGGGAACCGATGGTTTCCAAGATAGTCGTAGACGTCTGTCGGTCATTCGTGATATAATCGGAGCATCTGGCAATGGTGGCGGAGCACCGGTCTTCTTGTACTGCTTAAAGTCTGTGTACTGGTCTCCCAATGGACGCTGATGCGAATCTATAACTATATGGGGTATATAATATAAATAGCAAAGAAGTGAGTCGATGTTGATTATAAACATAAAACTTAAGTTTCCATTATTAATCTCATTTACCATCAAAGAACAATTCGGCATGACAAATGTCGTCACCATGTGGATTGTAGATACGACAAGAGTAGCGTCCCACATCCAAATCCGTAACATTTTTAATTGCCAGGCGTAGAAGACCGTTTGGTTCCTTTTCAGTCACAATATTCTCAGATGGAAATAGTCTCTGATCATTTTTGAACCATTCAACTTCGGGTTCCGGATATCCGGTGGCACAGGCAGTAAACTTCGCTGTCATACCCTCATAGATATCGCAATCTCCGATTTTTTTAAGGAATACAGGTGGCTCGGAACGCATGTGTTTTTTACTTTAAACAAATTAGATAAACAATTACTTAGTCAACAGGAAATTATACTCTTTAGTAAAAAATACTTACACTTCATTGACGATATCTAGACGACCTTTGGTAATATCTTTGCCCTCCCTATTGGAGGCAATACATTTGTATTCACCCTGATCCGCGGCTTGGCAATCCTTGACAGTCAGTATATGATGATCGCCATCATTATGGATGAAATACTTGTCCGAAGATTCAATGGGTTTATTTTGAAAGAACCATTGGAGTTCCGGATAAGGAACGCCCGAAACAGTAACAGGAATTTTGGCATTGTTGCCAAAAACTTGCTGTAGATCCGAAATCTTTTGCGTAAAGATCGGCGCCTTGTAGACTTTGCGAACATTCGCATTACAGGCCGATGAATCCTCGCCCAAGGGATTAGCAAGCAGGCAAACATAATTACCGGAATCGGTGGTTTCCACAGGATTTATAGTTAGACCCGCGTGCTTTCCATCACATGTCATTAATAGGCGTTCACTTGGTACCAATGGAACGCCATCCTTGGACCACATTATCTCTGGTATAGGATTGGCAATAAATGGTGCTGACAATACCATCTCTTGACCCTCATCGGCATTCACATCCCGAAGACCCGAGACGAATTGAGGCATTTCCTCCATTGAGGTTTCATCAGTTTTTGGTGCAACATATAGTTTTGCCTTGGAAGCGGTTGATCCTTCCGAATTTTGTGCTATAACTTCATATAAGCCGGAATCAGTTGGCGCCGTTTTGTCTACGATTAAGCTATATACGCCATCGGGATTCTCCAAAATGGCAAAATGTTTGTTATCTGGCAATATTTCATGCCCGTTGTGGAACCATTGAAGTTTCGGTTGTGGATAACCAATAACCTTAATATCCATTTTAACCGGGAATCCCTCAATGCTAGATGCATCCTGCAGCTCGGCAACAAATGCGGGCTTTGCTTCCCTAGCAACTACCTCAACATTAGCTACGCCTTCCAATTCGCCTTGCTTATTCACAATTACGCATTTATAGATGCCAGCATCCTGGGCATCAACGGAATCAACGCTAGTTGTTTTTTGAATTCAAATAAAATATTAATATATATAAATAAATTATTATAAATAATTTAATTCTCTTACCACAAGCCAATTTGTCCATTGGGATTATTAATGAAATTAATACCGGAAGTTGGGCGTAACAGCAAACCATCCTTATACCATTTTATTTCGGGTGCTGGGAAACCAGTGACATGGGCAGTTAATTTTAAGGGTTCTCCAACGGTCACTTTTTGGCTTTCAATGGGCTTCACGAATTTCGGTTCCATTTCCTTGGCTATTCAAGAAATAATTATTGAAAAACATGTAGTAAGTTGATTAAAATGACTGATCTACTAATAATTTTATCAATGTTGCAAGCGCATCGATTTGTATCTGATTTAGCTGAGAATTCTAATGTATTAGACATATAGTTATATGCCCTTGCAGAGGGTATTATAATTTCGTGAACTTTATAGCGCATTGAGGGTGCCTAGTCGATATAGTCATGTGCATCTGTTCCACAGTTTAAAGTTACCTTAGCTGCACTAGTAATAATCGGTCATAAGCAAACAGACAAATATGATCAATATCCGACTACAATATCATATAGTTTTCATAGAAACATTCGGTCGGATGTTTTGAATAAAATAAGTCAAATAGATAAAAAAAAATAGCCATTCTTACTCGATTTATACAATAAATACTAACGTTTTACAGCCACAGCGCAGAGTGCAACTTTTTCGCCATGTGGATTGGAAATAATTATTTTGTAGGCACCCGAATCATTTGGTTTACAGTGCTCGATTTCCAATTTAACAAGTCCTTCAGGTGTTGTTGTCAAAATCACACTGCAAAGACAAAGAGTAAAGGATGTAGTAAATATATGCATGCAAAGTGGTGTTTTATGGATAAATACCCTTGGCTTGGCTTGATTTCCTCGCTGTCCTTGAACCAATGGACTGTGGGCAAGGGACTGCCATCCACTGTGCACTCCAGCAGGAGAGGCTCACCCTCCATGACATCTACAGCATTGTCCAATTTCTTGGCAAACTTGGGTGCCAGCGACTCCAATTCCAATTTAAATGTTGCTTTCGTTTCGCCAATTTCGTTTTTAGCAATGCAAGTGTACTAAAAAATAAAAGTACTCACAATTAGAATAATAATATCTTTACTTAATAAATTAGACTCACCGTTCCAATGTCGACTGGTCTAAATTTGGTTATTTCAAAGACACCATCAACTTGATCGGTTGCCAGCGCATTAGATTTAACGTTATATGCTTTTTCGTCTGAATTTTTGTTAGTAGCCGTCAGATCAATGGGTTTGTTATCCTTAAACCATGCAATGCTAGGTGTCGGTACTCCATGGACAACTACTTTGGTTGTCACATTTTTAAGGTCGTGGGTCTCTTGGTCCTCGGGGGGAACTATGAACGTAGGCTTCTCAACTGTAACAAAAAAAGAGGTTCAGTTATATTAGATATATGTATTTTTGGGAATCACATTTATGTATTCGAATATTACCAAGAACATTCAAACTGAATTCACAGTCAGATCTTCCTTCGGAATTAATGGCCGTAACTGTATATTTGCCGTCTTCCTTTGGTGCTACGGACTGGAAGACAATTCTATACTTATCGCCATCGACATCGGCGATGACTTCGCAGTTCTCATTGTTGCAAAGGTTCTCATTTCCTCGGGTCCAGGAGACCTTTGGTTTCGGATTGGCAAGTATGGTTGCTTCAAAACAGACCGTATCACCAGGCATACACTTGTGATCCTTCAAGCCCAAAATTTCTGGTTTGGCCAGCACATCTATGTACCCAGCTGTGGCAAATTCTCCATACTTATTCTTCACCTTCAGCTCATAGCGACCAGAGTCCTTAATGTCGGCTATTTTAATATTGAAAATAGTTTATAAGTTTCAACTTGTCATATAAAGTGAATTTTGAATATCGGTTTAGTCTCACCTTTCATTATATTTAAATTGCACGTATATTGTACTAATCCGTTTTCCAGCTCCTTCGATTCAGTCTTTAGTTTAAGTTGTTCATCGCTCTGAATTGGTTTTCCGTCCTTCAACCAAACAATTTCTGGCTTTGGATCAGCTGTGAATATTACTGTTTCCGCAACGCTCTCGCCCTTCTTAAGTTTAAGATCTTTCAATCCAGAACTAGAGATCAGTATAGGTTTCCTGTACTCAGCGACACCTATTTTTACAATAACCATAAATGTTATAGTAATATTATTAGTTTTCAATGATAATGTATATATTTTACCTGAGAGAGATAGCACTCCCTGATGGCTTTTTTCACCGCATTTATTTTTCAAGACTACTTTGTATTCACCGGCATCGGCTAGATCCAAAGACTTCACTTCCAGTTTATAATGCTCCTAAAATATACTAATATTAGTATCATTCAAAATTTCCGATACTCTCTCTATTTGGACCAACCCCATCAACTGTTATAGCAACATGATCGTCCGCTTTAATGGGCTTCTTATCGTGATACCAAATGGCTTCCGGTTTGGGAATACCAGTAGCGATGACCTCGTATTTAAGCGGAAGGCTCTCAAAACTGTGCATTTGGAAGACATCTATGTGAACAATCTCGGGTACCGCTGCAATTAGGTGTAATATTATTGATAAAGTATCGAAATGTATAAGTGTTAACCGACATTTACATCTCTGGTTTGGTTTTGAACCTATTTTCATAAAAATAGGGTTTTATATGACTTTTATTTAAAACTATTTACACAATTAGTTGACACCATTCAGTTGCATTTTTATAATAAAGTTAGAAATAGTTGCCATAAGTTGAAGTCATAGACTTAATTATACCATTCCAGTTTTTAGGGCAATCCTTCGATTGCAGCTGCATCTCATCGCTTAATCCAATTTAAATGCTTTAATTCCATGCACAGTTGCGAATTGCTGAGAATTTTACATTTAATTATTTACACTTATTTGAATATGTTGTTTCTTTTGTCGTTTCTTGGGATATTTGGCCAAGCACTTACCTCTTACATTTTTTACATTTAAATATATATACATATACCGAAGATACAAGAGTATATTGGTTATATAGCCACGCCCGCAGCTGCGCCGATAAGCACCAAAGCCGAATTTTAGAAAAGTCTAAATCGATAATATCGCATACCTCCCACAATTTTAAAGATGGAAAATAACTTGCTGGTAACCTCCTTCAAGGATTAGCATATATATTTTCAGACCACGCCCACTTCCTCTCACATCTGAAATGCGTATTTCTTTCACAATTTGTAAGCTAGAGTCACAAAATTTGATCTTCAAAAATGAAGAACAAATTTAAGAGCTACAGCTACCAAACTTGGAAGGAAGATGACTAGGAACCATCTCTAACTTTTTTTAGCCACGCCCACTAACGCTCCCAAAATTCCGAAAACCCTATATTTTTCGTAATTTAAGGGTAATTTATGATTACTATAAAACTCTTCCAAAGTGTTTTTTTCCGCCACGCCCACTCTCGCCCACAAAAGTCTATATCTACCACAATTTTAAAGGCATACTTGGACGGTAGATTAATAAAAATCTCCTTCAAAGATCGGTATTTCTGTTCTGTGCTATATGTTATCAATTTTTTGAGTCTTGAGTGTCTTCTACAGATTTTGAGGTAAAACCACCAATTTTTATCTGCCACAGTTTTTGGAGCTCAGGTCACCAATTTCAATACTTATATTACAGATGATTCAATGGACGAGTATTCTGCATTTGACAACGCTTGACTGCAACAATTTCGCTTGTTAATTAATGTTATGTACACAATTAGTTGACAGACACCATTCAGTTTTAATTATATATTTTAGTTCGATATGCTTGTCATAATTTGCAGTCCTAGATTTATGCATTTTATTCCTTCAGTTCTTAAGGCATTCTTAAGATCCCTGGCGAATTATGTTTGCATCCTATCCAATTTAGATTATTTAATTCCATGCACAATTGCAAAATGAATGCTGAGAAATCATTAATTTAATTGTTTTCACTCAATTAATGCGCTTGTTGAAATATTTTTTCGTTTAGAGTAAATGAGAATATATTTATGACTCATTTACAAATATATCGAAACCTATTGATTCATGTTGTTATCTGATAAAGTTAATTGCCGGCTTACATAGAAAGCGCATTTATACAGCAATATTATAATTACAACACACGTCCTGTGTTTTAAATATTAGTAATAGTATATTAAAATGAAATCTGTGTGTTTTACCCCCTTCTTCAGGTTGTTCAGTTGTGGCAATCAATGTCTTTGTCACGGTTTGTTCCAGGGATAAATTGTCACTGGCTAAATTAAATTTTGATTTATAATTATTTCGAAATTGATTACGATTTAAGGTGGTAAATATTTAAATATTACTCTTTGAAATATTTCCGGTCTTGGTGTTGAATATAATAGAATATAATATAATATAATATAATATTACCAATAATAAAATTCATGTACCCAAAATACCTTACACAACTATCTGTCTGAAATAAATGTAAATTTTGTTGTTTTGCATAGGTTTTAAAAATATATACTCACTCAAAACAAGAACTTGACAACTTGATGTTGTCTCCCCAATGAAATTTGTCGCCTTCACCTCATAGGTGCCAGCATCTTCCTGCTTCGACAGATTTAAAGTCAAATAATAATTTTCAATGCGTTGCGAATCTCGGCTGATCTTAATGTGTGCATCTTCATGAATTTCATGTCCATTCTTAAACCTATAATTAAAATGTTTTTAAAATGCACGAACTATTCAGTTTTTTATGTATTAACTAACCATTTGACATCGGCTTCTGGGGTGCTGTATATCTCAACTTCTAGGGTTAGGGAATCTCCCTCTTTAACCTCGACATCCTTCAGCTTTCTTTTGATTTTGGGCTTGCCTGAAAACGTAATTTAAATATCGTCTTATTATCTAATATATATGTTTTATTAATGTGTTTGCTTACAGTTGACGGTCACTGTACAGCTATCCTCCAGCACACCATAATCGTTCATTATTTTACAGCAGTAGTTTCCCTGCTGATTGACGGCTGCTTCCTTTAGGATCAATTTGAAAGTGTTATCATCTTGCGAAATACGAAAATCGTTTCGCTTCGAATCAATTTCAATGCCATCGATAAACCATTTGACATGAGGAATTGGATACGCATCGACACCAACAGTAAGCTCAACATTCGATTCACCCTCGGTGACAGTAATGTTCTTCAATTTCTGCTTCAGTTCCGGGGCACATTTCAAAAGCAACTGGGTTTTGCTCTCCGCCGAGCCGTGTTCGTTGACCGCCTTAACGGAATATTTGCCACCATCCACGCGAGTGGTGCCAGTGATTTTCAGTGTATAGGTATTGCCATCGCTATCCACGCTATATCTTTTATCGGTCATCTTGATTTCGGTCTCATCGTGATACCACGTCAGTTTTGCCTCGGGGAATGCATCGATCCTCACGGACATGTGCACCGTTTCTTTTTCACCGTGTATGTACTCTTCTTCAAAGTGTTTGACAATTATCGGCTTGGACTTAACGGTACAATTCCAATATTCTGAAGTCTGACTCAGATCATTGGTGGCCTTTATCGAATAATTGCCAGCCTGGGACAGTTTAATATCCGAAATGGTGACAACAACTTTTTCGGTGCTTTTGCCAACTGAAGTTGAGGCGATTTTCACATTGCTCTCGCTGGACACATCCTTGCCATTGTTGGTTACACTAACCGTTGGTTGCGGGAATCCCTCAACTTCAATCTCAAGTTTCACTGTCTCACCGGCTGTGCAGGTTATATCTTGAATTTTCTTGATCTTTGGAGCGGCTGCAAAAGATCAACAAAATCATAATTATTATCTCAGGAATGAATTAATACCAAAAAAGATTTACGTTTAGTTTGGCTAATTTTGAATTTTATTTGAATTTGCTATTATTATTAGTATAATAAAGAAAGGTGTCCAATATAGACTTACCCTTAACAACCAAATTAATGGAGCTTTGATCCTGTCCAAGCTCATTGACAGCTTCGATGGTATATTCGCCCGCATCCTCAGTTTGAATGCCCTTGATGATTAAGGACATGCTCTCGTCATCCTCGTACATGAACTTATGCCTGTCATCAACTTTAATGACTTCGCCCTCATGTTTCCACAGCACGGCTGGCTTGGGGAAACCTTTGCACTGCAGTTCGAGGATGGCAGATCCTCCGACACTTGCGTTTGCCTCGCGGTGTTCGATCACTAGAGTGGGTTTCTCCGGTTCCCGGTTAAGAGTTTGGATAGCACCCTGTACGGATAGCTCAGCACTGCAGGATATATTTCCCGTTGTTGTCTGGGCCACACACGTATAGATGCCAGCATCCTCGGGCTTCACATGCTGAAAGACCAAAGCCAGCGAGTCCTCATCCTCGCCAAAGAGCACTTTGAATCTCTCCTCGGGATCGAATTCTTCTCCATTTCGTTTCCATGAAAAAACGGCTTTCTCGCCACTCGGCAAAATTTGGCCACTTAAAGCACCAAATGGATTTTTGAATTCTAAGTGAAGAACGATTGAATAAAAGTGGAAAAAATGTTATTTCATTTTAAGAATAAAAATAAATGAACTACTTAAAAAAGCAATTTCAAAAACATTTTGATTAATACATACCCACAGTGGTTGCTGTTGCCTCACAGATGGCTTCACCATGCTTATTGTTTGCTTTGCAGGAATATACACCAGCATCCTCCTTTTGAACGTCAGCAATGACCAATTCATAAAATCCCAAGTAATCCTTATCTCTGATGATCTGAATGCGGTCATTGACTTCAAGAATTTCCTTCTCATCTTTAAAGCTATGAAATAAAGAAATATGTAAAATTATTTGCATTTTTTATTGAAATTTGTTAGCGATTTACTTACAATTTAACTCTGGGCTTGGGATCGCCAAGAATCTTGACCATGAAACGAAACAGAGTATTCTCAATCATTTCGGCATCCTTCAAGGAAACCAGAAAGGCTGGCGCAATATTCGTTTTAGACTCATCAAGGCCAGATACTGTACGGAATTAAATAAAATATCAACATAAATATGCGTACTCAATATATAAATAAAATAAGCTTTTCTATCAACAAAAATAATGGATAAATTGTAAACCTCGTATAAAAGCTGTGAAATTATAATACAATTCATAAGGAATGATTAAGATAGGACTAAAATAGGAATTTTGTGCATGTGATTGATTGATTGATTGCACTCACCTTGGCCAACTGCCAGCTGGGCGGTGACACTAGTTGTATCGGTTGCCGACTGGGCACGAACTGTATAAGTTCCCGCATCCATCTCACTGGAAAGATTTGCAAAGTTCAGTTACGTTGATCTGTGTAATTGTGGTTATTTGGTTTGGTTACTTAAAATTGTTAGTACATAATAGATATGTGAGTAATTTGTAATAGTAAGAAAACAGAGAAATGTGAATAACCTGCAGTTTTTAATATCCAAGCGATATGAATTATTGGGAGCACTCGTTTGAATAATGCGATCTGCCAGAATATCGTTCAAAGGCTTATTGTCCTTTAACCAGGTGACCAGGCCTGGCTGTTCCTTAAATTGAATCTCAAAATGCGCGCTTTCTCCGGCTATGTAATAGAAGAAATCATTTTTAATTCGATTTGTTTTCGGCTTTTGTTTCTATATCATTTTTAACTTACATTCGACGTGAACACTTTTCAACATTTTAACAACAATCGGCTTATCAACGGACCGTTGTGGAGCCTCCTCCACCATGTGGGAAGCAGAACGCTTGGCAGTAGTCGAATACGATAGGCGACTATCAGCTCGACTCTCGGCACGACTCTCAGCTCGACTCCCAGCACGACTCTCAGCACGACTCTCGACACGGCTCTCGGAGCGACCGGTGGCCAGAAGTGATGAATGTCCTTCGTTTCGATCCAATGTTGTCCGATCACGTCTGGAACTTATGCCATAGCGTTGCTCCTGAGTACTGTCATAGGAGGTGCCCCTATCATATTCCCTGGTCCTACTACTTCCTTTATTTGGTTGGCACGTGGATTGGGATTGATAAAAATATATATTAGTAATGTTTCAAAAAAAAGCATAATTAAATAGGAGTAAAACAGAAGGAGAAGGTCAATCACAATGACGAATGTTAGTGAGAGGAGAAAAGCACGAATTTCTGAAGGATCTAATTGAAGTGTTTGGGTAAGGAATTTTAGAACATAAGATTATAGACAAAATTTCCAACTGATATATTACTGAATGAAATTGAAAAGTTGCTTTATAATACTATGTACGTATGGCATAACTCTGATACATATTTACACTCAAAGAAAAAAAAATGTTGGAAGTGAAATGGAATAAAACAATTTAAATATTAATATACTTTGATTTGAAGATGAATTTATTTGATTTATGAACTTGAGTAACTAAAATAAGCTCCAAAAATAGTCAAAGTATCTGGACAATGTATCTGGACAAAAAGACAATTGAGTTTTGAAAAAGTTTGTCCTTGATATATGTATAATATTCACCCTTTTCTCTGAGTGTACGTATGTATATGATTATTACAACATAAATATTCGAAGATTTGCACTTATAAAAAAATACTTTTCGGGCATCTATTCGATATCAACACAACATAAGGTCTATAAAATGATGCGTGGCTGTGTTTTTGTGTTTATTCTCAGTTGAAGAACATAGAAAGAGTCGAAACAATAACAAATAATTATTTACCCTTTACTTTTCCTTTTGTTTACATAAATATTATTAATAATGCCACACTGGGCGATAGACGAAACATAAGTTTTTCAAATATTGTATTAATATTTTGGTGATGTTTTTTTCTCTGTTTTGTTTTTGTTGTTGTTAAGGGGAACTTACTTTCGTAGTGCCGCTTAGTAGCCAGGGAATACCCAGAATAGTGATCATCCATGCCAATGCTTTGGCCTCGG
This sequence comes from Drosophila anomalipes, assembly GCA_035041615.1. Lineage (NCBI taxonomy): Eukaryota > Metazoa > Arthropoda > Insecta > Diptera > Drosophilidae > Drosophila > Drosophila anomalipes. The sequence goes on from JAWNKZ010000041.1 coordinate 1,243,983, forward strand.
GTTTCAAAATCGGCACTTGACTCTCTGAAATCGTCAGCAATAGATTCAGTATAATCGCCATCAAGCTCGCAAATATTAACAGGCTCTTCGACAATTTCGAAAATGGGTCGTTTATTTTTAATGGGCGGCGTAAATATATGTGTAAAATCGCGAGCTTTCGCTTTCTTAACGGTATCTTGGGCATAGTTCGTCGAGTCTTTCGACTTTAAAACGGTCGTTTTAATATTTCGTATCTTTTGCTTAGCATTGCGCAGCGATGTATCTGAGCTGGATATGTCGTAGATGCCTTCCAAAAAGTTCTGAGTCTTCTGCTCGAGACTCTCCGTATAAACGTGCACACGCTTGACGGTTAGCGGCGGTGGAGGCGGCGATGGTGGCCTGGTTTTAATGATTAGTATCTCTACGGTGGTCTCGTACGAGACAAGCGGAAGCGGTTGAAAGAAGCCGGGCATGCGCACGAAATGGGGTGGCAGGGGCGGTGGAGGGGGTGAGCCTTGACCTCGACCGGAACGATCATTGCCGTTGGCATTGTTGCGATTTGCGATATTGGCAAGCTGATTATTCCATTGGGTTAATGTAGCTGCATTGGTTATATTAGTGGCATGACCAGGCTGATAACCCTGTCGTGATTGGGCGTTTTCGTTTCTACTATCACTATCCTGCAGGGACTCATTATAGCCAACGATATGCTTCAATTCGATGGGTTTACGCTTAGTTGGAATAATGCTAATGCATTTGTTATCAGTTTCAGTTTGAGGTTCAGGTATAGGTTGAGGTTCAGTTTCTGTTTCAGTTGGATTGGGAATCAAATCGATCGGAGTTTCTTCTAAATATTCATCTTTAATTTTCTTACCCTCTGTTAGAATTTCGTGTTCTTCCTCGACCTTATGCGATTTCTCTATTGCAATTTCATTAATTACGTTAATTTTCTTTTTATCGGATATGATTTCCTTTTCGCTTGAAGTTTCAATTACTACGATTGGTTCAGGTTCAATCTTTTGTGTATCTAAATTTTTAGTTTCAACAGTTGGCTTTGCTTCATTTCGTTGCTTTTGTTCTGTTTTGGCAGTTTTGGCAGATTCAATCACTGCAGGCACCTTAATCTCTTCGATCTGTACGGTCTTAATTGGTTTACTTTCCTTAGCACTGGTTTTGGCATCAATGCTTTTTACAATCGAGACACTTTGCGATTGAGTTTGCACCTTGTGCTCAGAATGATGAGCTTGAATTACATTCTCTTTGACAGACTTTATCTGCACATTTGACTGAGTGACAATATTGTGCTGTTGCGTCTGCTGTTGACTTTTATATAGTTCTATAGCCTCCTGTTCGATTCGAATTAGTTGCTGATGCTCAAGCTGAAGGCGCTCCTTCGTTTCCTTGCTCAAAAAGTAGTTTTCGGCCACATCAGAGGGTCGTACACCTAAATTTGGATCATATGCTTCAATTTTATGGGGCAGACGCAGCAACAATTCACTTTCAGTTGATATATTTGTTGCATCGACTTTCAGATCGTCTGCATTGTGCTCTTGCAGTGCAATCTCATTATCGATATATGACCTAATCTCTTCGTACCAAATCCGATGACTCTCCTCGTTGTGAGGCTTAATCGAAATTGGCAACTCAGTTGATATTGCGTCTGGTGCTCTTAAAGATAGATCGACTTGCTTCTCCTCTAATCTGTCCTCAATATTGCATAGCGGTAGCTTGATAATATTTTGCAAAATGAATATCGACTTTTTCTCAGAGATTTTTCGCACTTTTGTGATTAAGAGTCGTGACTTGAATAGAAAACAATATCGCTCATGGGACTTGCCATCCTTATCTGTGATTGTGCAGCACTCATGCAGCAATAAGCGGCCCAATTTATAAATGTTACCTCTATAGCCCTCAATGCATGAAATAAATATATTATCATATGCCCTACTTGGCACACTAAGCATTAGTTCTAAAGCTCTCTCCAAGTCCCTAACATTTTCTTTGAAGTATTGTGATAGTTTTATTAGATCCTGTGAATTATATAGTTAAATTAATTTGTATATATATACATATATATATTAATATTCAAACTGAACTGATTGCATTTTCTCAATTTCTAGTTAAGTAACAAAAAATATTTAAATTAAATGCTTATCAATATCAAAAGGCAAACAGCTTTTGATTGATGTGTTGAACTTGAATTTAGCTAAAAAGACATTTCTAATGTGACAATTAACATTTGAATGAAGTTTTGACTAACTAGACATTGAGAAAATAAGCCTTAATCATATTGCGAATGAGATGATATATAACACATACATAATACATATATGCAATACAAATTCACATGTCCAAACCTTAAACAGTAGCTTATAGTCGTTGATTCTCTGAAGTGGAAGCTTCAAGTGTTCGGAAAGCGATTTATCGTCACCTAGATTTGCTGAAAGTTCCTGAAATTATAAATACATAATAAATAATATATGTTTTAAGTTTTACAAATATGCAGCGATTATCTATTTTAATTCAAACCTCATCAGGTCGTCGAATGCAAAAGCTACAGTTGCAATTGCTTTGAGTTAATATATAATGTAATAATATACATTCAAAAGCATTTAAATAACAAAAATATTCTGCGGTTATCTATTTTAATTCCACCCCATCAAGTCGTCGTATGCAAAAAAAACTATAGTTGCAATCAAATATAGTGTTTGCAATTAAAAATTTATGAAAATTAGTCAGAAATTGTATGCAATTATTTTCCACATTCCGGTAAATCAAATATTAAAAAGTATATGTACGAAGAAGCCTTGAGAATGAGTTGAAAAATTTAATTTTAGCCAAGCAACATTGACCTCCAATTTTTCGAAAAGTATAAGAAATAAACATTTCCATGATTTTGCAAATATACCTTTAAAGTCACCAATTATCAAACAGTCAATCAGTCAGTCAATCAATCAGACAGTGAGGACAAACAGTTTTATTTATGTAGATGCATGCATGAACTAAAAATCGTAAAAAATATATATTCATATCTATAGATATGCAAACATGTGAGCTTTTTTTACATATAATTCTTATATCTTTGAAATTGAAATTCGTTCATAAAAACAAATCGGCACGAATTTAATTTGCCCTACTGTATACACACACACACACACGCATATATATATCTATATATACATATATAAATATATATATAAATATATGTATATATGTTCTATTTGTGCATGTGTGTGCGTGTGTTCATATATTAAATAAAATACGAATAGTAATGGCATTTATATTTATTAATAATGTTGCATAACGAAAAGTACGGATATGGAAAACCCCAAAATGTTAATAACTTTTGGACGTAGACGTGCACATATATAGTTGAAGTTTGAAATTGTTAAATTTTTTTTTTTAGAATATTTGTAAAAAGTTGGTACCCGAAAGGAAAGTAAAATCCACGTGTAACGAATACGAAACGACGGCAAACACTTTTCAAAAGACACTAAAAGTGTGCAAAAGCTTTAGTATTGAGAAACGCCTGGTTTTAAAAATAAACTAATGTATTCTACATACGCATACACAATATTTTAAAGGCATTGAACATATGTGTACGTATGTATGTATAAATGTATGAATGTATGTATGAATATGTGTCTGACCACCAATGGAAATCAAATATGTATATTTGTATATACATATTATTGCAAATATTGCACCCTATGTAGTTCATTAAAGTATATGTATGTGGCTCACACACACACGTATGTAATTGTGTATTTATGTAGAATATTTTGAGCAAGGCACTGAGAAACCTACTTCGTCAGATGAACGTCAAAACAATGTTTCTCATTACTATTTATAAAGTTTTTTTTTTGTGGTATTATTTGTACAAAATGTTCTCTCTTCTTAAAACAAATCTTGTTTCTAATGCACAAAGTTTTCGATTCTCTGATTGCGAAAAGCAAAAATGGCATATTCGTCCAGTGAAAAGCTTTCTACAAAAAAGTTAAGGTTCGAAATAAATTATTTAATTTTCTTCTAGAGACTTTCATTAATTTGTCATCAGCGTTTTTAACGCATTGAAGATGGCATCTCCGCCCCCATAAAGTGGGTATATATGTGCATACATATATATTCTTGATCGAATCGTTATGGCAATCAGTGTGCGTCATTGATCTGTGAGATTTCAACAGCTGGAGATGTTTACAAATCGTGAAAGAAATAAATAAAGTGACCTCTTCAAATTCGCGGATCGGAAATTGATATTTATCGCTATGCATCGATCAACTGATTCTGTCAGTCCAACATTGGGCATTGGACTGTCGTTAAATTCATAAAAATCAATGAACTGTTCCTATATCCACATATTTGAAATTTGTAAGTCGCGCCAAAAGATATTTTTAATTTTAATTTAATTTAATTTAATTCAAGAATTTTCTCTAGCCCCAGTCGTGCGTAATCATTAACAGGTGGCAAGTAAACAATTTGTGGATTGGGCGAGATCGTGACCGGATGAGGCTGAAGGCGTCTCGTTCATTCATTAAAGTACTTTATAAATATCGAAATTTTAACACTGAAACTATGTATACGAGTTGTAGACTTACGTATTTTGCGAGATTGGAGCCGAAAATATATTTTTTCCAATCTTCGGAGAGTATTAATAGAATCTACTTGCCAAATTTGGTAAATTTAGCTTTAAAATTATGATAAATACTATCTATAAATACTAATCTCAAATCAAATTCAGGGAGATATTGAAAGCGCTTTGCCAGTACCTTCAAAATGTTGTGACTCCAGCTTAAAAGCTGTGTAAAATTGAAAGTTACTTGAGATTTTTAGTATCACTGCGATATTGGGAGTTTCGGTTGTGAGGTGGCCAGAGAATATGCCACTGCATGAAGAAGATCAGCAGCAATCTATCTTCCAAGCTTAAAATTGTGGACTTATCGATTTCCAAATTAAAAAAACGGACGGACGGACATTGTAGGAAACCAATTCACTATTCTACCTTCGGTATTAGAGTATAATAAAATGAAACTGTTAAGTTAAAGATCGTCCATGTCATTCAGCCTCTGCAGATTTGTATATTGTGTATTGTATAATAACACTCTGGTACATATATATAAATAATATACATAAATTCGACTTACAAGAACACGTACCAGGAAGCAATTAAGATAAACAAATAACAAAAATGCTCACCTGAAAGAAAGTTTGACTCTCAACATTTGTGGAGAGAAACTCTTGGGCCAGCGGCTCATTTTGACAATATTTGACATGTTTATCAAAATCACGCTCGAGTCTTAAAAAAGTTTTGGCTACCATATTGGGTTGATTACTATAACATTTAAGGCCCTCTTTCAGCACCCTGAAATTTGCAATTGAATTGTGAATTGAGGATGAATGAATTGTTGCTTGATTTCTTACATATTGTGAAATTCAGCAATTTGTAGAAAATTGCAAAAGATAATGTCTTTGTTGTCCCGGGCCGATCGGGGAGCTGTTGGCTTGTCAACGGCCTTCATATACTTGTCAACTACATATTGAAGATCTCTTGAGAATTCCTCCTCAGTCTCAATAAGCTCTCCAATAATGGTTCTAAAAATAGATTTTAATTAAAATTACAGATTTGCTTAATAAATACATTGAAATGCACGTGGGGTGAAAATAATGACTCATCCCAATGCGACTTTTATACCCTAAGCCCATTGAACATGTGAAATAAGGTATAATGATTTTGAGCAAATTTATGTGACAGGCAAAGGGATGCATCTCCGGTGCCAAAAAAATGATATATTTTCTTGATCAGGATCAACAGCCGAGTCTATATGGCCATATCCGTCTGTTCGTGAGCCCATCTGTCTGACTGCATCAAAACCGCGAACTCAGAGACTATAAGAGCTATACACTTCCAATTTCATATACCAAGATCAAGCTTATTTTATTTTATTGATAATTTACTCGATATCGATATGTGTAAAGAAACAGCAGGAAAATCTTCTGTACTCTTCAATATCTGTGAAAGCAATTGCAGAGTTGCTTACATTTGGCGGTGTAAAGCATTTTAAAGGAAAATCTGGCAATAAAACTAGAATATGTTTACAAGCTAGCTGGGTTCAGTGTAAATCAGCATTCTTACTTATTATTATTATTATTTTTTTTTTTTTGATCCTTTAATTATTAATGTATCTATTTTTGCATAGTTGCGGCTGATGGATAAAGTGATCGTCTTGCAAAGTCGGGACTAAGCATACCTTTTTTTAAAGTCCAAATCGGCACCGTCATTTTTATTTAAGGATAGAGAGCTTGGATTCATCTCCAATATTTCCATTGGGACCAGGCCTTCTTTTTTCGAGCTTAAGCCGTCAAATACTCTGATGAAACATCTGACATAAAAAAAAACATAGACATATAAAATGAAGAACATATTTTAAAAATTAAATAAAAAAAGTTCTTATAGATTCTTTAAAGTTACCAACATACCTTGTTTGCTCAGAGGTAGCTATGGTATTTACAAGCTCAACCAAATCTCCTCGAGAAACACTGATCGCATCGCTAGTATCAGCTTCATAATCCTGATTCACGAAAACAACATCAAAGGCCTAAAGAAAAAAGAACGAGTTTGAAAAGTAAAAGAAATTGATTAACTATTATAAATAATTATATAGTCGACTGTCTCGAAAATGGTTGATCTTCTTTATCATACTCAATTTGCACTCTATATTAATACCAAACTGTGCTTTGATCTCCACTTGTCCCACAACTATTAATGGAACCAAAACCATGGCAATAACTTAAAAACTGCAACCCTGCAAGATCGAGGACCTTAAATTAACAGTAATTGAGTTCACTGTCTTGGGAAGTGAAGAACACCCTGACAACTACAAAATCACACCTTTCGGTATATAGCTCGGAAGGAAATATACCGTTAGCATAGATAAATTATAAGGATCTATAGTTCTTTGGTTAAATTTCTTGCAGGAGTCCATAATTACTATCCTTCAATTTATTTGTAGTCCTATTCCGAATCTTCTGTGTCTATTCTCTTTATTCCTTTTAGGATTTTTGTTCATTGTCACGATTTAATATAATTTAAATTTAATGTTCAAAACAAAGAATACAACAAATAACATGCATCGATATTTATATAGTAGTTTTTGCTAGCTGGCCGCACTGCTCAAATGTTATTTATGTAGAACATAAGTACATTATTTATATAAAATATACTATACACATTATACATATATTTATATATATATATATATATATATATATAGCATATATGTACAGCATATATTATGCAAATTGTAAATCGTACAACTTACCGTATTCATAATTGCTGTCAAAAAACTTTATGATTTTATATGAAAATTTAGTGTTGTTTTAAATTATTTTTAGATAACGAACTCAATCACCCACATAGTTTTTGCAACGCGTGTGCATGCTTACAATATACAAATTTGTAGTATTGCTACAGTTTTCTAAATAGATATATTGCGTAACATTGGGTTATCGTTCACTCAATTACTTATATTTAATATACACTGCCATTTTTGAGGGTTGCTAATTTTGCTAGTAATTAATTTGCATGCCTGTCACACACACACACAAATAACGATTTTTTTTTAAAAAAACGAAGGAAAGAACCACCAATCTTCAACCGATTTTAGCTGCATCTCACCAACTATGCGACTGAATAAACTAGGCTGATCGATATTTGCCGATCACAACAAATCTTTTTCCTCCTCGAGAACAAAAAAAAAGACTATTCACAATTTAAAAATAATGCACATGCACTTGTCGAATTTATTTACGTACATATGTAAGTATTTTTGCATAGGAACTGAACATAAAGTGAACTACTCTCTATGTATTACATAGACACACAACCTTTTTGTCTGTATGTGTATATTTATTTATTTATATATTTTGTAATTACTTAAATATATATATGTGTGTACCTCTTATACTGACGTCTATCTGATTAATGTTGGTAATCACATTTTTTTAATTAAACTGGGCATACATTTTCTTAATTTTACGATTCGATTTTCCGATTCGATGATTTTCGTTATTAATTTGAAATTTGAAGCTTCAAAGAATTCAAATTGACATTTCCAAACGCATTAGTCGAATTAAATAATTTTCTTTTAATTTTTTTTTTCTAATGTAAAGCCTTTATTTAATCCGCTAATACGCTTTGCAAATGTATTTGATTCGATAATGAATTTACAAGGATATTAAATGTTCGGTGCACCAAAGATTCCAATTTGTTCTAGTTTAATGTACTTATGTATGCAATTCTATGTATAAGTATAAATAAATACACGTGATTAATGAACATTTTGTCTAGTGGCCAGCATTCGCGATTCAGGATTTGGCTGGGTCAGTGTTTCGTCGAGTTTGAGAGTACATATTATTTTTGCTAATAAGACAACTTATCGCCAGGGTGCCTCAGTGACTACGGGCCTAATAAGCCATATAATTGATGGGTTTGCATTTTGTATGTACTCAATTGTTGTAGGACAGTCAAGTCGCGTGCAGTTTTGTTAACTGGAAAATAAGCATCTTTGTTATACCTATCTAAGGAAGTTTAAATCATAGATACTTACAATTTGGTTTTATTTCTCGTCTGCTATCATAGTTTTGTAGTTAGTTATTTCATGCTTTTTATTTAAGGAATGTGTAAAGCTTTTAGAAAGTAATTGAATATGAAAATCACATTTTAAGTTTGATAAATAAGAGATAATGCAACATTTCTACACATGTACATATATTTGTATATTTCGTATAATTAAATCATTGGTAATGTTTAAAAGTAAATATAATTTGATTTAGATTCATACAATATGACGTTCAACAATAAATGTACTATAATATAAACATACGGTAAAATTAGTTTGAAAAAAACAATATACATTTGTTTGACTTTTTACAATAATTCGATACGATATTTGTTGATTTCTTTGAGATTTACAACGTGCTGGCTTCTATATGTGGAATGTCATGTAGGCCAGTATCTGGATTGGCCCAATAATAATAGGGAGCACCTTGGCTAAAGCAATATTTCATTTCAAGGGGTTCCCCTTCGTCTACATAGTACATGAGGTAGAAATTACACATCTCGTCTTCATTTGTTGGACTGCAATTAAAAGAATATATAAATCAATATCATATTTATCATGTATTAGAAGAAATCTTACCCAATTTGTGTTGCACGGTGTCGAGTGCTTTTCATGGTACACCTCGCCGCGACAAAATCACCGGATACGATGGGTGATTTATTGACAACATTGTAAAACATTTGTGGTGTCAGTGGATCTCTCTTGCCAAGCAGCGTCCATTCCTGAATTCCTTTATCATTCGTCCGTACCCTATATCCGGACACTACTTTCCCCAATCCATGCGTATGTGTGCGATAGGCAAACGGATAAATTGTTTTGTTTTCAGTTATCTCACAGGCTGCCTCCATATGTTCAGTTTTCATTGCAGGAATAACTCCGTCAGTACCCAATAGTAGGGTACCAGCTAATTTTGTTAGGCTGTGGAAAACGAACATTAAATCATTAAACATTAAATATAATCATAAAAACAATATTTACTTACGGTTTTTCAGTGTAATGCAAAAAGATGCCAGAATCATCCGTCGATCCGTCTAAAATAAATACAAAAACATTTATTATTCATGAATCGAAATTATGTACCAAAACCAAACCTTTAAATTTGTCGATATGTGCATAATGGACTTGTAAGACCAAATATTTGGTCTGGGAATTCTTCCCAACTTTAAATCCAACTCCAGGAGGTAAATCCAATTTAGGTGCATCTCTTGCCCAAGCGTATAAGATCTATTAGGGAAAGTAATTTACATTGAGTACACAGAATTGAGTGGAACGGTATGGGACTGGGCAGATGTGGCGACCGTACCTGCGAATGTGAGTGCGGACCACAGGGACTTCCCGTTTCTTCTTCCGTTGACTTTGCCATTTCCCCGCAGTTCCTGAAAATATTTTTAGTTTTAATTATTATTAACAAGCTTACATATAATCGTAGATTATAAACCGATCATCCCTCTAGGAAATCGGCTAAAATTAGTTCAGCGATCAGCAGCGATTTATTCGCTCAAATTCACCATCGAATCCGATTCGAATTCGCTTTCGCGATGTGATTGATTAAGAGTAGGAATATATATGAACTGATTGGGAGCGAATCAAATCACGAACGCTGCAGCTTTCTGATGTACATCTATGCACTTACCAAGTTGTTTTTGATGTTCCCGGTTCCCCGCATCCATAGAGCAACATATGATGAGCCGTATTCATTGTTGCGTTTGGCTTGTAACCAACTATTTTTTTAATTTGTATTCAAATTATTAGACATCTACATAATTATTGAGCCACGAGTTAACATACCAATATAATATGATGTTGTTGGATCGACTTTAATAGGGGTGCATAAGTACAAATCCGGCTAAAAAAATGATTGATTTAATTATATTTATTTTGTATTTTGATATTTTATAATATTATCTCCTAAATAGATTTTTGTGTGTGCCTTTAACTATTCCAAAAGATATTCCAACCTAGAAATGAAACATTTCTTATGATAGATGTTCAACAGGTTGTACCCCAAATAGTTATACTCGCTGACCAGTAAGGCAACTAAGTAGAATGGATGCGTTTGACATTTATGTGTTTTCTTTTTTATTTCCAGTCAACAATTACTAAATATTAAACAACAAAATAACACAAAAAGTCCCCTCGATAATTAACTTTTAGCACCATATTAAACATTGTTGTCATCACAATAGTGACATAAGTAGACTTTGTGTTTTACTGCCCTTTGTTTCCATCCAATCTGTTCAATTGTATTAATTGTGTTCAATTATATTAAGAATATGGATTACGTGGACGAGGTTCGTCAACTTCCTTGATGTCATTGATATATTCGCAAGTGTCCAGCCATCATTTATAGTGTATTTGGGGCTGTGTGTGTGTATGTGTGTGTGTGTGTGTATTGCGTGGGTTTTTTTTTTTACTAAAAATGATACTGGTGTACCTTCAATTTAGTGGCACACTGTATTCACGTATACATAAATGTTGGCACAAAATAACATATGCTTGCTTGCACACACACACCCACACACACACACGCACACAGATACATGCCAACAGATGTGCGTGCAGTAGATACATATTAAAAAGAAATTGCATTTGTAAATAACTTACAGTTTTTGGGGAAACCATTGGCATTAGGAATGGAAATGATCCAATGGTGTCGTCCTCAACAGCATCATCAACCATATGGTAATTTCTTCCATTTGATATATAGTTGTGCGAACTCTGATCCACTAGGCCGTATACAGCTAAGAAATTCCACAATAGTATGCAGAAAATACAAGTGGAAATTGTCATTTCGGCATCAATGGCGATTTACGTTATGCAGATGCAAAATTGTTGTTATCAATGCAAGCGTAGCTTCCTATCAATTGGACAATTATTGAGACGTTTTCCTTGTATCAAATGAACTTGTCTTAGTGATGGAATACTATTGAATTACTATCCCGATTAAAAGTACTCAGAACAAGAATTCGACTATCGAAAGACAGTTATCGATTCAATTTCCCGGTGGTAGTAGCCAGCTTAAAGTTTGAAATCTAATGAATAATGCCAATGAAATGCTAATAAATATTCATTTTATTTTCAAAAATAATTCCTATATTTCGAATTTAAAGATTGCAATTTATAAACATTTGTACAGATATTCTAGTGTTTCCAATTATAGTTTATCAATTTGATGCAGAATCTTGAACGCATTTCGAGCTTGAATTTTTTAATTTATTTATGTATATAAGCCTAGACATCATCACCCTGTGCGCTGTGGCTACTTAAACTACACATGAAGATCATCAAAAGTTAAGGCAGTCGTAGGCTCAGCCCATTTTATGCGATTAATTTGAAAACTTTAAATGAAAGGAAAACCGTTGTTCATTTTGTGAATTAATTTTATTGTACTCTGTTCGTTTTGCCAAACAAAACACACTTGCCTGATTCAACTAACAGTGATTCGGATGCCACTGGCCGTGAAACTTAAATGTTTAAGCTAATTATGAAAACTATTGGGATTTTAAATGCGTCTGCTGATGCTTTTTCAAGTGATCGCTGCGCACAAAGCGTCGACAGCATTGATTACACGCATAGGGCTTCTCGCCGGTGTGCGTGCGAATATGCCGATTCAAGTCGTCTTGGCGCTTGAATCGCTTCTCGCACTGACGGCAGCGGAACGGACGATCCTGTACAAAATGAGGCATGCCGTAGGTGGAGGGACCATCCTGTGGCGGTAGTTGTGAGAGTGTGCGTACAATTTCATCAGCAGGCTCGTATTTCACCTCGGCCTGCTGCTGTTGCTGCTTTTCGCTATACACTGATTGCTGGCTTCTCAACTGGTTATCGGCTATCGATGTTATCGGTGGCGGCAGCGGCGGCGGTATTATCTGATATTTGTCACTATGCTCCGGCCGTTCCAATTTGATTCGTATTGGCGTATGCCCGAAATCAGCAGCAATTTCCGCCGACTGCTGCTGATGCTGTTGATGCTGATTATTTTGATTGGAATTCGATTCGACATTGCCACTGAGCACGGCCATAAAATGAAAACCCGACTCCGCCTCCGAGATGATCTTCTTCGACGACTTTACCCGTCCCACGCTGTTGCCCAGGGAGTTTCGTTTCGTCGGACTATTGCTGCTGCTGCTCTTCAACTGGCGATCGTGCGTCGCCAGATGCTTGGTCAGATGATCGCTCCGCGAGAACTTTTTGCTGCACTGCATGCACTCGAAGGGCTTCTCGCCCGTATGCGTGCGCAGGTGACGATTCAGCTCGTCGGACCGTGTGAATCCCTTGCCACATTTCGGGTCTGAGCACACAAACGGCTTAATCCCCGTGTGCCACGTGAGATGTGAGCGTAGGTGGGAGCTTTTGCCGTAGCTTTTCGTGCAATTATCGTACGGACAGACGAATTTACGCTTGGGATCCGCTGCATGCGGTGCCGCCATCAGCTTGATCGAGGGCATAATTCGAATTTTCGGATCGCCACCATCAAAGTGTAGAGGATCGCGATTCGCTAATAAATTGTTGTTGTCAGTCTCCGCCGTATTGTTATGTACATTATTATCGAGATCCATTGGCGCATCGTGCTTAAGATGGTCGCTTAGGGCCTCAAACATATTTGGGTTTGAGGCCCTAAGCAAATCGTCGTCGGGTGCCGGCGGCAGTTCATTTCTGTGATTCGCATCACCAATTGTGGGAAAGGAGTGCGCTGGTTTCACTTTCTCAGCTGTGCTCTGATGCATTGTTGTTGATGTCGTCAGCATTTGTGGTGTGGGCGTGTTTGGAATTACTTGGGACATTACGCTTATCAATATTCCCCCTCCCCTCCTCAATCTTTGTAGTTCTTTACAAAATATATATCTGCAAGAAACGTATACATTTAACATCAGTGTCTCAACGGAATATGATTATATTTACCAGTGCATCAATTATTGAAAATTAAAATATTTTATGGGCGTGGGCGTGGGCGTCGGCCATATTTAAACAAGCAAACTTGCAACAGCAGTGCACGGATAACGCATTATTATAATACGATTTGATTATGGCTCACACATATAATATATACAATACAAAACATGTAATACGCTCATTAAAAATGTTAGTTTTCGTCATTTATTTTATTTATGTCCCACAGTGAAGATAATTTTCATTGCAATAATAGCTATCGATTATTCGATAAATTATTGACAAATTTGATTTAGCGACTGACGCAGTGTTTCCACGCTGAACTTTCTACTCTACTCAATACTAATTTCAAATTATTTAACAATCTCATAATATTAACAGATTTAACTTGTCGAAATGCAACAAAATCGAATTAGGGCATAATGCTAAATAATAATTAATTTAATTAATTAAAAATAAATGATAATTGTTAAAATAAGTTATCGAATTTTGTTCATCACAGCAGTAGCAGGTATCCCCGACTTCGACTTCTCTCGACTGGCATTGCATTTTGACCGTTCAACTTGTGATGCCCCGTGAAAACTATCGAATACCTGTGTGATGCAAATGCAAATGTGACCGATGGAAACACGTTAATGCATATATGTACATACTTTGTTGATTTGTTATTGTATCGCTAAGAATGATTTTGTTAAGTATTTATTCATTTACTTTACTTTGGTGAGTATATTTGTCTCATAATTGGGTCGCCACTTTGAAGTTGCCGATGCTCTCCACAGATTTTGCACACACACACACATAAGTGAAAATGGCGTTGAGCACACAAACAAAACAAAATAGCCGCCAGCGCCTGAAAGGCACAATTTGGACTAGGGAAAAGATTTACAGACTGATCGAGCTTTACCGTGCTTCCGACTGCCTGTGGAATCATTACTCAGAATTGTACAAAAATAAAGACTGTCGCAACAAGGCCATCGATCGCATCTGCAGCACCCTGGGCATCACCAAACTGGACTATGGCAAAAAAGTTCACAATCTACGCAATCAATTCAACTCGGAATTGAAAAAATACGAGAGACGTTTGGCGAAAACGGGCGAGAATTCGGACGAAACGGTAAAAGCTTGTCGCTGGGAGCATTTCGACAAGTTAATGTTTCTACGACCCATCATTGAACCACGGCCGGGATTTCAACCACAATGCAAGGTTAAATTCTTACCTCATTTTTGAGAAATTTTTTTAATTTTCCCATTTTTTTATAGAAAACCACTAGGAACAATAAATTAAAATTGATGGAAACAAATATGGAAATTGAAAAAGAACAAAAGTCTAATGATAGTATTAACCAGCTACAGATATTGGCTGTTGAGGACACAAATAACGGTAATTCTAAGGAAAAATCCACTTGTGAATTACAACGAAGTCCTGCATGCGATCCTCGAAGAACTTCTCCCAATTTGATCCACGGCGAACAGCTGAATTATGTGACGACTTCAAGACCCTCCCCGCCCCAAATTAATCGTGATCAGTGGGATGCCTTTGGGGAATTAATTGCGAATGAGTTTCGTAATTTAAACTCGGCGATCTCGCGCAAAAAGCTTAAGCGTAAAATTATGCGAATTATGCTTGAAGTTGGTGAAGAAGATGATCAAAAATACACAAACACAAATTAATAAATCTTTGACTTTTACTCCTTTTATTTTATTTACCATAATCTTTCATTCACAGCTTAAATTAATTTGAACCGTGAGCCCAGAGTCAAATTTAAAAATGTTTAATTTTGACTTGATAATTGCTAGTAATAAAAAAAAACATAACTTTCGATATATACATTCTATAGCTATCTGATTTTGCAGGTCGTGTGTGATTTTAGCAAATATTAAATTGCTAAAGCTAAAATCCTTTTATTTTATCTTGAAGGTGTGCACACACACTAGTGTACAAACACACATATGCATACAAATACAGAATCATACTTACACATACAAATAAATATACATACAGATTCATATACAAAAAATACACAGACTGCATAAAACGCAGTTTTATTATTTGCATTATTATGTACAAATGCATACATGCAAAAGTACATAAATATTGAGTGCATTCATGCTTGCAGATACATACAGTACATGCATGCATACATACATACGCACACACACTGTCGAAGGCATGTCAGACAACCATATGATTAATACGCACTGAACAGCTGATTCATCCGCACCCAGTGTTTATATACAAACATACATGCAAACATGCACACATACAAACATGCACACATGCATGTGTGTTTATATACGCTCACACCATATGGACGAGCTCCGCTGTCTACACACACACAATGCCAGCTGGAACCATTACTAAAACTGTTGATATCACGACCAGGTCCGCAGCGAGGGTCTCACTTGCAATTTCGAGCATGCCTAGTTAAAGCAATCTGTTATCATCGGTTCAAAACACGAAGAGATAGTAAAAGCACTTCTCAATAAAAAAAAAATATATATATATATAAATATCAATCTTTTTAGTTTGGTTCTAAAACACATTTGTACATGTTCTATCACATTATTAAATAATAATTAATTACTGAGCAGGTTTTAGCTTTCATTTAACTCTTCCCAGCTGTCGAGAACACAAAAACCAATCCATGTCAGCAAATCTGTATCAGTCGAAAAATGTAATTGTCGGCCACCATTTAACCGCGTTGCACCACTGGCTATTTTTTTTTTGTTTTTGAGAGCCATCCACTCTCCGGTTGGGTCTCTTTACTCTCCGTTTCAAATATGCAATCGCACAAAATGCAAGTGTGTGTATGCATGTGTGTATACATTAGTGTGGGATGTATGTGT
The DNA here is from genome assembly GCA_035041615.1 of Drosophila anomalipes. Lineage (NCBI taxonomy): Eukaryota > Metazoa > Arthropoda > Insecta > Diptera > Drosophilidae > Drosophila > Drosophila anomalipes. The sequence continues at coordinate 1,260,314 of JAWNKZ010000041.1, forward strand.
ATTGAGGGGTTTCAAGTCGTAAACTGTGCGAAGCAGTTCACTTGAACAGCTGTAAGCGATCGGCAACGACCTCATCGGTTATTATAAATCTGAAACGCCAAGAAAAATTATATATATATATATACACATTTTGAAAGACGTATGTACATTTATTAAAGTAAATTTGTGCCGTATCAAAAATAAATATAATATATAACAAGAAAACAATTCATAGTAATTCGCTTAGTTTATTTGTACGTATTTATTTACGTGCTTATTTATGTATATGCATATATATACTGTGTGTGTGTGTGTGTGTGTGTGTGTGTGTGTGTATGTGTATATGTGTGCATGTGTATGTATGACTTTATGTGTATGTGTGTGTGTTCGAATGGAGATTCTCGTCACATTCACCTCGTATCTCAATTTGCTTCGTGTTCGTCGTGTTCGGTGCTCACTTTTGGCGACTGTGACTGTGGTGACTATTGGCGCTTAGATTGGTTTGAACCAGAATGCTCAGACTTTGGCGCGGAGCAGTCGGTCGTAATTTGTGTGTTCCGCTCCGTTGTTGCCTCGAAGAAGTTCAATACAAGAAAACAGAACGACAAACAGCAAAACTAAAAACTAAAACAAAAATTACTACTGCCAATTTTTCCAAAAACTAAAATCTAAACAAAAAGCAAACCAAATCAAGCAACAAATGCAATAAAATGTAATCAATTTAGCAACAAGTGTTAAAATGCATGCCTAAAAATGCGTATGCATATGTGTATGTGTGTGTATATGTGAGAAGTGTACTCGAATATACAAAAATTATAATATAAACTGCATGGTCATTGTGCCTGTGAGTGGCTTGTTTATGTATGCATGTATTATGTATATATATATATATATGCATTTATATGTATATATATATATATAAATACAGATATATATGCAGGTGTATAATGAGTTTAACTGCGTGTTTTTATAATAACTATTCACCATAAAAATATATTCATATTTTTCTAATTATGTGCTAATAAATTCGAGTACGATTTTAAATCAACATTATTCAAAACGCAAATGCAACTGAAACAAACAAGAAACGCAATAAAATAAGCAAAGCGTACAAAATATACACTCGCACATAAATACATATACATGTGCATATGTGTCTATATATGCAATCATATGTGCGTTTGAGTGGATGTGTGAGCGCTCGTACGTCTGTGCTTTTTGCGAGTGTGTGCGCGTGTGTGTGTGTTAGCTCGAGTCATGCACACAAATGCACACACATTTGTATAAAAATGTTCATATGTATTTTACATATGTGCATGTATAAATAAAATAAACTCATACCACACACACACACACTATAGACGCAGCTCGAACGTGAGTCTTTGAACATTGCAAACACAAAACAAGGAACCAGTTTCACCTTGAGTCAATATGCATGCACACACACACACACATATGCATACACATAAGCGTATATGTACAAGTTTTATCTACATATTTACATGAACACGATCAAAATATATCCGTATACTTATAAACATGGACACACATGCAAAACATACATACAAATGATCGGGGAGAACTCACAGACACACACACACACACACAAATAATAACTGAATCGAATAAGACAAAAAAAATACAGTAAAAGGATGCACACACGCACACATACATACAGACATAGTAAATTCTGAATCATACTTTACTGTGACATATGCACACATATGCATACGTCTGTTTGCATGCATGTGTGTGTCGACTTTAATGAAATAAAAATAATTCTCCAGTCTACTCAGGAAACAACAACAAATACTATCGAAACTGCCTTAAGGATTTGGATCTCAACCACACACACACACACACATGTACATATTATGTACGCTAAAGCCGTTATTCAAAAACTTATGAACATTTACAAAAGCAAATCGTGTGCAAAATAAACACACAACACACACACACACATAAATATTGGGTGCCAAATTTTTGGGACTTAAATAACAACAACAACAATGGACAGCGATGGAAGCAGCAGCAATACAAACAGCAGATCTCTACAAGATAACATGCAGAATATGCCACAAGTGGCGAGGGGCAGCGATCAATTGGATTTGGTCTTTGGATCGGCACTCGTTCCCGTTAACTCAAGCACCCCCTATTCGGATGCAACGCAAGTAAGTACGAATTCTGATTGGATCTCGTAAAATCCAACATAAATCGATCAATTTCGAAATCGCATATTCTATTTGCATATGTTCGCTGGCCAAATTGAGTAAAATATGTTTTTTTTTTTAAGAAGGCAGTTATGATTGTATTAAAAATCTAGTTATTTGTATATAGAACAAAATCTGAATATTGGGATAAATCTTTTGTTTAAATTCTTGACCAAACTCAACAATTTGGTAAAGCGCTTCCAATTGTCGAGAATCACGCAAGATATATATTTTTTACCACCTAGTTGTTGACATATTTCTTGAGATATTTGTGTTCGTTGCGAATAATCGACCTTCGAAAAGGTTATCGGCCTTCGTTTTTTGAATGTGTCTAGCTCAACAACTGCGGAGATATATATTTCTTGGTTGTTGCCTATCTTTCAAGTAGGTTATCGGAAATCGTCTGATAAGTAACGCTATTTTCGTTTGTACTTTAAACTGTCTAGTCCTTTTTCGCTATCTGTACCCAATTTTATGGCCAGCACTGTGTTCACTTGTATGCACAAAAATACAAGAAATATATACTGAAGCTCGAAAATTAGTAGATGCAAAGGCAGGCGGCAGCCAATTGCGATAGGATGGATGATGTGGAGGAGGTCAACGAAACTTTCGACTGATAAGATATTTGTTGCAGATTATAGACACACACACACACACACACACATACACACATGTGTACATATATATATAATCGAGCACACACACACACTCGTACATTTCTATTTCCTTTTATTTAGTTCAGCTAACTCATTATCAAATTGCAATTGTGCACGTCAACTGACAAATGACAAATATTTATTTGCGAGCATGATGAAATTTTGTAAGCACACCAGCAAATGAATCAATTTTAAGAGCTAGCAAAAGACAACTCCTTTTTGAGCATAAAAACACTTGTTATACACACACATATGCATTCATTAGGTACATATATACCCATTTATATATATATATATATATATATATATTCATGTACAATAGGTACATATGTACCTAAACACACTTACACTTCTCGTGTAAATGTGTACATTAAAGTAATTGTGCAGAGTCTGGTTGGTTTTTGTTTTGTTTGCTTGGATAATATCTTATTAGACATCAGCAATGTCAAGCAACACTCTTTTTTTGGCAAGGGCAAATTGCAATGTCATTGACCGTTTGCTTGTGTTTGAAGCATTCGTCTGGTTTCCACCTACGTCCTCCTCCTCCTCCTCCACCCCCAACCCATCATCAGTGAATTTCCCCATTCGTCGCCTAAGCTAACACATTGCTGTTGTTGTTGTTGGTGTCGTTGTTGTTGTCGGTCGTTGTTGCTTCTGCCGTTGTTGCTGTTGTTGTTGCTGTTGTTGCTGCTTCTGCTGCAGGCTATATTGGTTGGTTGAACTTCGAGGTTCACGAACTGCTCCAAGGTCGAAGTTAACGCTATTAATAGTGAATTTTTGCCGTCTCTCTTTTGTGTAAATAAAACGGTTATTCACACTGGCAAGATTTTTTTTCTTGTTATTTTGGCTACAGCATTTATTGCGTACTAGACATGTGTACACACACACACACATACACATACATCCATATAGATATATTTATATATATATTTGTGTACATATAAGTGAATATTTACATATGCATAGGTATATTTACTGTATATTCATATACAACTATAGAAATATATATGTATTCGATATGTCAGACGTGTAGCGTAGGAGTTGCTTGCATAATTGAGATTTCGTTTTTCGATAACTCATGCAGCTTTGTGGAAATTTCGATAATTATCGGTCTTTGACCTATGCTTATTGCGTATAACTCGGAAATGAAAAGACTTAGAATCATTAATTTTTTCAAAATGCTAAAATACTAATTAATTCATGTTTTTTGTTTAATTATTTTTGATTTTTGATCAGACAAAAAAACACTCTCCTGGCCATATTAAGAGACCGATGAATGCGTTCATGGTCTGGAGTCAAATGGAGCGACGAAAGATTTGCGAGAGAACGCCCGATTTGCACAATGCGGAAATATCAAAGGAGTTGGGTAAACGATGGCAGCTCTTGGACAAGGACGATAAGCAGCCATATATTGTCGAAGCGGAGAACCTGAGAAGACTTCATATGATAGAATATCCAAATTATAAATATAGACCACAAAAGAAACAAGCGAGATTATCCGTGGTCTTGAAACAGGATCCCGACAGCGATATTAAGCAAGACCCACACAATAATAACAACAATAATAATAATAATAATAATCATAATAATAATAACAATAATAATAATGATAATACAAATGCAACAACAACAACATCGACCAGTGTTTCAAGTAACGGAACATGCACTGCCGGTCGAAAAAACAAAAGAACTACCTCTACTTGTCAATCTGGAACGCCATCGAAGCGGTCCAAAAACGATTCAGGTGATACAACAGTAATAAAAAACAATAACAATAACAGTAACAGTAAATATAATGTGAAGACTCCCTCCGATTCTGTCGATATTTTACTCCCATTGGATAAAGATTTTTTAAACTACCAGTCAGCCGAATTTTTAGCCACAACAAATCATACAAATAATAATAATCATCATGGTGAGCTGAGCTCCTCCGACACAATTAAAGTGGAAACTCTAAGCGAAAGTAATCCCAACAATAATACAACACAAGACAATATCTCCGCCGATGTTTTCCAATATTTTCAACTAGGAAGCGATGACTCATCGCTGGAAGTCGTAAATGGCCAAACAAATTTCGGAGATGCGGAACCCAATTTTGATACGGAGGAGAATATTGTGAACGATGCCAATCTGCATTCGGCCAGCCATCATTTACCGCCCTACGTGCTCGATACGCAGGAGTGCTTCACCGACGACGACTGCATCGGCGGCGGAGGCGGAGTTGGTTCGGATAGCAATGCAACGCATCATCAGCATCAGCATCAACATCAGCATCAGCATTATCATCAGCATCAGCATCCAGCGATTTCCTCCTTCGCAGAAGCAGCAGCAGGCGGCATACAGCAGCAAACTGTTACCATGAACATTGAGATACACAATAACAGTTCTGCGCTCTCTTATGTCGAACACACATTCCACACTGATGAATTCAATGCGATTCCATCGGCAGCCGATGACAGCGACTGCAGCATCCTCACCACGACACATTCGCCGCACATTGGCTTTTGCGACGGCAGTCTGGTAGATGCTGCCGAGGGTATGGCGAATCCATATGGCAGCAGCAGCGGCGTCGCAACTCATCCGGACTATAGCAGTAATCTAATTGGAGCACACAACAATGATCTCAACTACACAGTACATGATAATAACGGAGCTCTCCTATCGTACACAATTGAGGACTTACCACCTCAGCCAACTGGTAGTCATCTAGAATTTAATACTAACCGATATGAGTTTTCGAGCTTATACAAAATGTAAGCGATAAGAATGTGAGAAAACAAAACAAAACAAAACAAAAAATAATTAAGCTTTGTGTAATTTTGTAATTAATATGTTTTTACGTTTATTATACACCAAAATACATATATATATATATATTTATATATATACACATAAATGTAGATTATATATTATATACATACAATACATACATATATACATACATTAAATACATATATAAATATAAACATATATATACACATACATATATGAATTCCATATATAAACGAACAATAAAATGCTTTGCATAAGACGGAAAATTGTTTTTTTTTTACGTTTTGTAACGACAACAATATGATTGTGTTTAAAGGTAAGCAAAATATCATGCCATGGATATAAAAGTGTGGCTTGTAGACCAAGGTTAATCTGACGACAAAGTTTCATCAAGATAGCTTTAAAACGGAGGAGACATCTCTCTGAAGAAGAATTGAATGCTAAAAATTCAATAATAATTATCTAACAATTCTTCAAAGTCACATCTAAGAAGATGTCACATCGATTTATTTTTCGTGTCGACATGTTTCTATTTCGCAGCAAATCATTTGATTTGAAAACGATGATCTTGAGTCCATCACTAAAGTTTACTCAGTGTCAAAATGACGATGTTATTTGAATTGAATGAATCATCAAATTAATCGATTAAGAAAATCACTTCCGTCATATTCGATATATCGACTGGAAACGATAGGCGAATCACAATTTAGTAGTACATGCATAACAATCGAATGCGTAATGCACTCGATGGAAACACTGTCATGGGACACTCGATAAATGCGAAATGAACTCTGTCAAGTACAATCATAGCCAACCAATACAAACATACAATTTTTACACGAGTTGAAAAGTATGGAATTAATTTTGTCGAGCGAATGTGAATTATATTTTCCCAATATATTGCGTAATTACAATATTGTCGACGTTGTCAAAGCAAGGATCTATATTTTCAATAACAAAGGAACATACTAAAAACAATTTAAGAAATTTCACAACTGTTCTGAATTATTTCAAAGGTTGTTACACACACACATATATAAATAGACAGATAAGTATATAAGCACTCACATTTACCTTATATACAGTGAACAACAGATAGAATGCTGTACTAATAGCTCTGACTGTGAACATAATTACATATGTACGTGCATATGCCACCAAAAACACTAAGGAAACGCAAGAAAATGGATTTGCCGAGGGGAACTGCTATTAATTCACTAGTCAATATATTCAATAATACTGCCTGACGCTTTTGCTGCATGTACTTCGTGCGAATTCTGGTGAAAATGACTTCCCCAATTCACAAACACTTTTGTCAACTATTCGGAGGAGTACAGGAATCGGAGAAATCACAAATGCTCTGTGGCAAAAACCACAACAACAACAACTGCAACTGCAACAAGAACAGTCATCATCCGATTGAGAAAGCGGGAGGAAGTGCGGGCAGACTTATACCATATTTGCAGCCAGAGCCATTTGCCGCCGCAATGATTTCCATTCAGATGGTTGCCGGAGTTGTCCAATCGGTTCTACACCAGTGTAAAGCATCACAGAAGCCCAAGTGCAAAGCTCCTCTTCAATTCAGTTCCAGCATGGAGCCGTCATTTTGTTACTTCTTCGTCGATATGCAGGCTCAAACGGATAACGATTATAACTATCCGGATTATAGGCTGAAGTCTTGTCCAGACTTGTCCCCGATCGATTTGCAACTGCATCGTCAGCGCAGCATTTCCGAAGGCAGCGACGATAGTTTCATTTGCTTCGAGGAGGAGAACAACGATGATAATGATGATGATGATGATGATGATGACGACGATGAGGACAGTTGTCCTGCATTTGCTTGTACAACGAATGAGAAGCTTGATGATGGTGTTAAGGAACTTGGGAAGAAGGTATTTAAAACAACATTGAAAAACATATCCAAAAGCGAGTGTTATTCTGATTTTATTGTCTTGTTTTAGGTGCACTTCAATTTGAGACCAGAAGTTCATGTGATGCATGCTTGGAATTTTGCTTATCGAGCGGCTCGAAAGGGCGGCTGGCAGCAATTCGCTCGGGATCGCGATAGATTTAGTCAGCGGATAAAGCGGGTTGCGCCCATAATCGACATCGTTCTGAGCCCCAGCCATCGGGATAGAGTATACAGAGACCGTTTTTTAGATGTAAATTAGTACCAGTAAGAGTATCTCTTAATAAATCCAAAATTCCTGTACATATAAAATACTATTCTTTTTGCCTTAAAACATTTTATTACACAAAAATCTGTTTGTAAATATGTGAATATTATGGTTTTAGAAAACCAATACACAAAAATTTATCTGATTGTTGACATTGTTTTGTAAAAAAAACAGTATTTTGTTCATTTGGAAGCCGAATGTTCTATTAAAATGAGTTTGATTTAATACAAAACATAATATACATGCATTTTCATTACAAAATTTTAATTTAAAAAACATTTAATTGCAATATTAATCTATTTTAAATCGGATCAGTATTCACATTGATACCATTTTTGGAGTAGCTTTTTTTCGTGAGTTTTAACCTAAAATCACATTTCAAATTCAAATGCTGTATTGATGCAAAGGATAAAATATGTTCGACATTTTTGGCTTAAACGTTTTTGGGAAATTTGTACTATCTCAAAATGGGATATTTTAATGGAGAATTTTTACTCGAATTTCGAGGAATAGTCGCTTTTCGATATTTGAATTCCGAATGTTGTGCGAAACATATACACATATATCGATGTATCGGCATTAATCGATAGATTTTATGAATTTAACATCTCCAATTCGAACATTACAGCACTCTTGTTTTTCTTGCATAATTAACAGTTGTGTGAAACGTCCAATCAGAGCCAGTCGATTAAAATTTGCTTAATCATGCAGTGTCCGTTCTTAAACCGTTTCAATGCGAATTATTTACGCAATTATGCAGAGGTCTTGTATCAGTCCTACGGCGTTTTCTGCCCCGTAGTTAGTAAAACTATCCCCACTGTCAATGAAAAAAAACTTTCACTGGCAAAACCAAAACCTTTCGCGGCAACGACTGCAACAAGGTCGTATTCGACGTCGTCAAATAATAATTATTCGGTCGATGCGAATTCGGCACATGCGGATGATGTAAGCAGCAAGCGGAATAGCGCAACAGATGCCAACTCAACGTTCCACTATGAAAAATTCTTCAACGAGCAGATAATGAAAAAGAAACGAGACCACTCGTATCGGGTTTTCAAGCGTGTCAATCGCTTGGCTGGCGACGGCCTCTTTCCCCACGCCCTCGAATATTCCAAGCAATCGGAGCGACCGATCACCGTTTGGTGCTCCAACGACTACCTGGGCATGTCTGCTCATCCGAATGTGAAGCACGCGGTGGCAAAGGCACTGGAGATGCATGGATCAGGTGCAGGTGGAACTCGGAACATTGCTGGCAATTCTGTGCATCATGAGCATCTGGAGAGGAAACTGGCGGATCTGCATCAGAAGGAGGCAGCGCTCCTGTTCACCTCGTGCTTCGTGGCAAATGACTCAACATTATTTACGCTGGCGAAACTGTTGCCCGATTGTCACATATTCTCGGATGCAGGCAATCATGCGTCAATGATTCAGGGCATAAGGAATAGTGGTGTGCCCAAGCACATCTTTCGGCACAACGATGTGGAACACTTGCGCCAGCTGCTCCAGCAGGTGGACAAGGCGACACCGAAAATTGTTGCCTTCGAGACGGTGCATTCCATGACGGGAGCGATTTGTCCGCTCGAGGAACTGCTCGATTTGGCCCATGAATACGGTGCGCTGACATTCATCGATGAGGTCCATGCCGTTGGTCTTTATGGGGATCATGGCGCTGGTGTGGGGGAACGTGATGGTGTCCTATCCAAAATGGACATGATATCGGGCACTTTGGGCAAGGCATTTGGAAACATTGGTGGCTACGTAGCTGGCTCGGCGGCTCTCATCGACATGGTGCGATCCTATGCGGCGGGATTCATCTTTACCACCTCGCTGCCCCCAACTGTGCTCTGTGGCTCCCTCGAAGCAGTGAGTATATTAGCCTCGGAGGAGGGACGACAACTGCGAAGCCTTCATCAACGGAATGTCTCCTATTTGAAGAACTTGCTCAAGAGAGAAGGTAATTTCCAATTAAAAACTAGCCTAATTATATATATATATATCTTCTGGCATGTATCCGATTTTGTATCGTTTCTTATTTCTTCGACCAGGTTTAAATGTTTTTCAAAATTCCCTTTTTCCAATTTGTGGAACTTGAACCGATTTGAGAGAAAACTCGAATTTAAAATTTGCAAAATTCTTTATTCGACCTACTCTGAAATCAATTTTGAACAGAAATTTTTGATTTAAAAAAAAATAGGTTTGAAAACTTTGAATTTATAAAAATTGGATGAGTTTGGATAGCATCTATTGTGGAACAGGAAGGGAAAGATTAGAGAAAAACTATATAATATAATTGAAGGATATATAATAATAATAATTTAAAACCCTTGAAATTATTATTACAATAGTTAGTTTTTTTATCCTTCTTTGCTCTTACTCGAAATCCCTAGAAGCATATTTTGGTTTGTGGCAGAGAATTGATTGGTCGGCTTCGTTTGAGTGCAGCACTTTCGCTATAATTTGAACATTGAACATTGAAGGTGCCCTAGTTTTTTTTTTCTTTTTTCGTTTGTCTTCTTTTTTTTGGCATATTTTTATATTACGTGGCATTAGGTAATTGGTATTCATTGAACACGCGCTGCGTTATCTAGTCAAATTGGACATTGGCATGTCTAATGCTCATTTTAACTCATATTTCAGGTTTTCCCGTCGAAGATACACCGAGTCATATAATACCAATTACAATTGGAGACCCCCTAATATGCAGCGAAATATCGAACCGGCTCATCGAGGAATATGGCCACTATTTGCAATCCATCAATTACCCAACAGTTGCGCGTGGACAGGAGAAACTACGCTTGGCCCCAACTCCATTCCATACCTTCGAAATGATGAATGCGCTGGTGACCGACTTGAAGAAGGTGTGGGATGAGCTGAAGCTATCGACAAACGTTCCGTTGACGCCCAGCGCTTGCATGTTTTGCAACAGCGAGAGCTGTTTCCATCAGGACAACTGTCCTGGCCTGGAGTGCGGCATTCCCAATTGTCCTCGCCTGGAAATATCGATTGCTGCTTAATGGAGCGGTGTTATCTTCCTCATGTATTCTTGTGCGGCTACTTTGCTGCTTTAACTTCACAAATTGACAAATTGTGACAAGCAAATATCAAACAAATAACGGTTATGGTAATATAACATTCATATTATTGGTTGTTGGAATAATAAACTTCAAATTCAAATCTCTAAATTGCATGTGTTTGACTTAGGAAGGGAAGGGGAGGTTTTTTACTCATCAAAAGTATTCGTTTGTGCAAGCAAATTCTGATGGATAAATAGTTCTATCAGTTTTAACAAACAGAGTCTAACTTTGTCACCTCAAGAACTATCCGTATGTCCTTTTGAACAAAAATAGTCCTTGGTATGCCGACTCGTATATATGAAAAGAACTTGGGTCTTTCCAACAGCTGAAATAAGAGAGCTTATTTAAACAGTAAATTGCTTAAAGCTCGGCCATATCCTTGCTTCAGTCATGTGACACAGATTTTATCTTGAGCAGGACTATCAACTGATTTTTTTTTTTTTTTGGGTTCTCAGTGTACCCCTTAATTCTTCATGTCCCACGAAATTCTTTAAGGATATGGCAGGTTAGGGTAATTTTCCATAAATTGCAATTTCCTAGTTGTTTACGTATCCTAAGAGTATGCTTTACTTTTCCGAAACTAGTTCGAACTATAATAGTTACAAATGCACCCTAAAATATGCTTTTAAATTGTAAATTCTATACTCATTAAAATTAAAGGGATTTCTCGTTGAGATCAAACTTCATATTAATTATCTCATTAGTCGAGTCGTAGTATATCCATAGTATAGCAGAACTCCCGCTGCATTAAAGCCACATCGCTTAATGATGGTATATAATTGCATGTTCGGAGCGGATGGATCGAACCACTCTGTCATATAGCTGCCAAATGTGCTTTGTAGCACTTATGCGTTCTATAATGTGCGACACATTTGGTAAAAATCTCATTAGCATCGATGGAAAGGTTGTGGCATCGAATATAAATTTCTATAGACATACAATTAACCCTTTTTGGTACAATATATGAAATATTCAATTCGCAATACGTACAGAAATATAATAATATTCGCAACTGTGGACAAAAGCTTAGATGCCGACTGCTCGACGCCGGTCATTTTTTTATTAAATTAGATTTCATCTATTTGTACTTAAAGTTACACATTTGAGAATTACATTTCTAGCGACGGTTAAGACCTTAATGGGGAACCTGTTAAAAATGATAAATGATAGTATAAGTAGGCAGGCTTATTGTAAATAAGAGGTAACATACAATTATTATATTAAAATTTCAAGTCCTTTATAGCTTGTGGCAAGTCTGGCAGTTTGATATCCTTAATTTGCTGGGGAATGTTCATGCTTTTCACAACGCTAACCGCGCGAGCTGGCGCCGCCGATATGCCCGCCTCCTGTTTGATCAACTTATTCTGTTCCTCAATCCGTGCCATTATATCGTTCATATTCGTTTGCAGGACCATTCCGCCCATCACCAGCTCGGAGAGGATGTGATGGACGGCATCGGCATGGAATATTAAGTCCAACTCGCACACATTCTCGAAGCACTTGTCCAACGTTTCGACAAATACTTGGATCAGATCGAGGATACCCAATTCGCTCTCCGAGGAGTCGACGCAGAACACGAAATACAGTGTTGCATAATGCCGGTATATCAGCTTGTAATCTGCTCCGCCAATCAAGCTATAAAAAAACAATGACATAAAGCAAATATATAATATTTAATATTTGCAGATATAACGATAACTGTACACTTTTCAACCATCTGTTTTAACCCACCAAAACTGAGCTTGTACTCCCGACGAGCAAATAAATGTCTACTCAGATCATTTGAACTAAAACCCTTTTCTAAGCCTTCCTGATTACTGCGGCGTTTTCCACGTTCCGCTTGGACCTGCATTTTCACAGATATCCAAGCTGTTTTCAGATTAGTTGGCTCCATTTCAAACAATTCAGAAACCGTCAGCAACTGTCGAAGATTTATTTATGGTATGACATTCACTTCCTTTGAGTTCCGGGACACAGCGACTACAGTAGCAACTACCTTGACGAAGAATAAGAGAAATTGGTTCACACACTTCTTCGGAAACTATGGACTCGGCTAGTGATGGGCATCACGAATGTATCTCCCTTATCGGGTTGGATATGTTTCCTTCAATGCGTTACAAACTTTTCCTCTAGAAGGGTATACAAATATTTATTAAAAGAACTTCGACTAAGGTAGTGAAATTATACCATTTCAACCATCGACTTTCTTTTTAAATTGATTCACTTGTTCCAACCCTGCATACAATGTACTTTGGAATAAATTACTAAATTGCAAGCTCTGCTGATTGCACGCAATGCAGCTATAAGCATATAAGAAACAGCTGAACCAAAATATGAACGTATACAAAGGTTTTTCATTACCTGCCGCCTTCCAGAAAATTGCAAACATTGTCATCGCGCTTGGATACTAGTTGGAATGTCTCCTTAATGATTTGTTGTTGTAGATTCTCATCCTAAGTACCAAATGTAATTACATACATATAATTGAATGTCAAACGAATATTGCTTACGAAATATTGGTAAAACTTGGATAATCGTGGCTTCCCATGATTGTTAAATACTAGTATGGCTTTTATCATCTTCAATCGTATGTTAATAAAATCACAAATTAGAGATGGTTGTAAATATTTTGTTCCATATGTTTATCAGTTGTAGTGATGGCATCTCAACACACAAGCATTTCGCATCACGTTAAAAAGTTATCGAAATTATCGAAAATAATCGAATTGTATGTTTCCACTGTGTTCAGTGTCCAATTTCAGTGCTTAAATATTATTAACACAACTAACTGAACGATTGCTTTTATGATATAGACTTATTTTTTAATTTGGTTTAAAAACGAAAAAATTGTTTAATACTTAAACTATAGATTATACAGAATCAATTTCTACAAATACAAACTTTTCTGTAAATATTATCAAACTACACTTTGTACATAGATTAGAAGGGTGTGGTACAAATATTTAGTTCAGAGTGGAGTGTATCGCTCAGTTGGCATTGAGATGCCACTCAACTGATATGATAATCAATTTAATTCAGTTTATAAGTATGAAGTATAAGCCACCGAAGGTCGCATTTTGCTGTTCCAATTTCCCTTCCCAGTATTTCAAAAGCTTATTAGCTTGTTATAGACATAAATATTATAAATATTTTCTGTAATCTAATTACTTACTATATTTAATTATATTTAGGAGTTGTTACTATTGCTCATTTTAAAGCACACATCAGTAAATTTATTTAAAGGTGAACGAAATATATAAATGGCGGCTTATTAGCGAAAGCAAAAATCAGAATTTACGTAATTTTAATTTCAAATGTAGATTACAGCTTATGTGTACACAAAGCTCATAACTGATAAGGATTCATGTAAAATTCGCGGATGTTCATTCTGTGAACGCGGATCAATTTCAAGCTGAAGCTGAAATCATGAGTTTGTGTATAATTGGTGCTGGAACCGCAGGACTCTGTTGTGCTCGACGTGCACAGGAGCGTAATTTAAATCCTACAGTTTTTGAACTCTCACATCAGATCGGTGGAACATGGGCATATAACAAGAACACAGGGACTGTTAATGGCATCGATGTGCACAGCAGCATGTATGAAAATTTAAGGTAAGTGATTAAAAAAAAAAAGAAGAAATTGATCAAATGTCAAATGAAGTTTAAAAAATATATAAAATATATTTAAAATTGAAAAACCTTTATTTCAAATTAATTGGTTTGTGATTACATCAAGTTATACTAACATTGAACTAGTTTTTATTTTTATTCATAATCAAATGCTCTTATCTTATTAAGAACCAATTTGCCCAAGGAGGTCATGGGATTTCCAGATTTTGAAATAGGCGCAGACCGTAAATCGTATCTCCCATCTGAAGATATTTGTGCCTTTCTAAATCAGTATGCCGATCATTTCGAATTACGAAAGTTTATTCAATTTAATTCATATGTCATAAGGGTGGTCAGAAAAAAACTCAAGTGGCAAGTAAGTAAATTAATGAATAAAAAATTGAGATCGATTTAATGTTAATTTTCCTCCTACATATGTATAGGTTATTGTCAAGAATCTTTTGACAAACAATGTACGCATATGTTATTTTGATAATATTATGATTGCAAATGGACATTATCATACACCAAATTATAGTCAAATTAAGAATGCAAATCTATTTCGTGGCGAATATTTGCACAGTCATGATTACAGAAAACGCGAGATATTTGAAGGTAACTATAACTCCGCTCATTTGAGATACATCTGACAGTGATAAGCATATCATTAATGTAGGAAAATCTGTGTTGGTTATTGGTGGAGGACCCAGTGCTTTGGACTTGTCGAATATAATATCCAAATCAGCCAAGAATGTTACACTTAGTCATCACTTGGAAGGCATTTCGAACTCCATTTTTTTCGAAAATGTTCAAACTAAACCAGATGTCAAAGAGTTGGATGAAAATGGCGCATATTTCGTAGATGGATCTTATAAAAAATTTGACACAATATTCTTTTGCACTGGATATAAGTATGCGTTCCCCTTTCTCAGTGTCACATCGGGTATATATGTTGAGGAGAATTATGTGCAAATGCTCTATAAACAATGCATTAATATACGCAATCCAACAATGGCATTAATTGGCTTACCATTCTATGTTTGTGCCGCACAAATGATGGATTTACAAGCGCGATTTGTCTTAAGCTACTTTTGTGGCACAAATCAATTATTAACCCAAAAGGAAATGACTGAAGATACGTTGGAAAACATGGAAAAGAAGTGGCAAATGGGTTACAAAAGGCGGCAAGCCCATATGCTGGGAACTACTCAGGTAATGCAAATATTCAAAGGTACAAATTTATGAAATAATATATAAATTGTTTTTTTATTTAGATGGAATATTTTACGGAACTAGCCAACACTGCTCAGATTGAAAATATTAAGCCTGTTATGGCAAAATTACATAATGAGAGCAGTAATTGTTTCAATGAGAATTTGATTAATTTTCGTGAAGATATTTTTAGGATTGTTGACAGTGAAACTTTTATAAAAATAAATTAAATCCATTTTCAACTCACCAGCAATGTTTTCATAAATGTAATGACTTAAACGTGTGCATATTATTTATAAATAAAAGTTTTTTTTTTTTAAATATTATATTTAACTTAACTTTTTAGTAAATCGCATGTAAGATGCCTCGGGCAAGCCTTGTATTGCATACACCTGCATGTGCATATGCATATGTATACATATATATATATATATGTATGCTGCAATTAACAAAAAATTGTGTGAATTTTACAAAATAATGCAAATTCTCACAAACATTCATATTGTCTTTTGCATAAGCCAAATGCAAAAGCTAACTTTGTACTTCATTCACTCAAGTTTCGTTTGGCTCTTCAACTGCAGAATTCCAAATTCATACTTAAATTTAAAATGAAGTTTGCTGCTTGTATTTGCCTTAAGGTTTTACAAATAGTAAGTACCTATATATTTTTATAGATTTAGTAATCAATATTGGGTTTGCAACAATATATTCAATGGTAAATCGAGGTCAAGGTCAACGCCATCAGTAAAATAAATCAAAATTTTGCGCAAATGGCGAAGACATATGCTGTTCTTTAAATCTTTCTCGTGTGAAATAAATTTAGCATTTTATAATTCATTAATAGATTTTTACTGTTGCAACGTTGATCGTAAAAAAGTTATCTGATAAATATTCTGAGCGGTTATTAACAAGCAATCAAAAGAGACTTACGGAATGGATGCTTCTAAATACCCTTTCATTAACGAAAGAAGCTGATGAATTTAGTTTACTGACTTTCACGGGATATATCTTTATATCGGTGATTTTATTGATATGCAGGTAATTACGTCTTCGAGTACGTGTATTATAATAAAATTATTCAAATCAAGCATTACTATTTTTATTTAATATTTTTTTAGATTCACCGAAAAGGACTCGAATTATCACATATGCGAGATTATTTTATTGAGTTTTGGAGTAATATTTTTCACTATACAAGGCAAGTAACAATATAAGCATATTTTTAATCATCACTACATATGATTTTTATTGTTACATAAACTTCGACACTGAAGCGTGAATCAAAATTTAAATGTAGCATTAACTTTAAATTTATATTATTTAATTTTATTATTATAATTTTTTTCTACAATTTTTGCAGGGCTATTAACATTTAGTATTGTGGAACAGTTGCAAGATGATGTATCAGTTTTTAGTTATGTTATCGGAGCATTATCTTTTATATGTGCGCTTCTTTTTGCCTTAGACCTATTCTTTTTTAAACGTATGTCGGAACCTAAAAATGCGATTTCTCAAACTGATTTGGAGTGGAAAAGCGAAACTGCAATCTACAAGCAAGGATTGGAAATAGCAACTAACTCGAAAACGGAGTGCTGTCGGCAGGCAGTGTTGAAAACTGAGAAAAAACTTACATATTTACGAACGGATTTATAATTTGAATTGGAAACACTTTTGTTTATAGTTGTAATTACTCAATGAAGAGGTTTTTAAATATTTCAAAATGTATAACATAATTAGTTCACAACAAAGAAAAAAAAATCAAACAAACGTCGATTATAGTTGCTATTTTGTAATAAAATTTAATTTTATTCAACTTTAATTTTAGGATTTTCCTTTTCTTCAGTTAGCGCATTGTACTCAACATTCTTACTTAAGCAGTCTCCATTTTGGGCTGAAGACTCGACATATTGCTTAGATACAGTACTGTAAACGGCCATGGCTTGGGCAACAAGTCCAGTTACATCTCCGACATTCGACGGTAAGATCATTGTATTATTTGATTTTGCCAACTTCTTGAAAGCTTCAATATATTGCTCGGCCAATGTAAGAGATGCTGCATTTTTACCGTCCTATAAGAATTTAATTTTGCGTGTGTGTGAGTATGATTTAGGCTATTTACATATGTATGTATATAATACTTACCGTATGTCCCAGAGATTTTGCAATTGCGTGAAGACTTCGAGCTCTAGCATCGGCAACTGCTATCATGGCAGCAGCCTCGCCGCTGGCTTTGTTGATGTGCTCTTGCCTTTCAGCCTCTATAAGTGTATGCAAATAAAAGAAATTTTTAATGTAAATATAAAGATCTCACGGCGTTTTTCTTAAATTGAAATTTGAACTTACCAGATGCAAGAATTCTCGATTTTCTTTTGCCTTCGGCAATGTTAATTTCAGCTTCACGGACACCTTCAGATTCTAAGATTGCTGCTCGTTTTCTTCTTTCCGCTTCAACTTGCATTTGCATCGCTTCATGAACTCTAGTTGGCAGCTTTAAAAGGGAAAACAAGTAAGAAGGTTGCACTCGAAAGTAACCGATTGCCCAATACTCCGTTCCCAACTCAGACCAGCTTCTGCATTAGACAATGCGCTTTGCGATTTTTCTAAACATTCTTCTGACTCGGACATTTTCAGGAATATACATATATTACAAATTTCTAGCAACCAATAGACAGATATAGTTGGGCAAGAATTGCACACGCATTATGCCGCTGGAATCAGAGTATAAGAAAATTTGTTGTTGAAAATAATAGTTACCCGAATGTCGCGAATCTCGTAGCGCAAACAGGCAATTCCCCAAGCCTCGCTGGCTTTGTTTATTGAATCGACAATGCTAACATTTAGGGATTCTCTTTCCCGAAACACTTTGTCCAACGACATTTTGCCAAGTTCCGATCTCATTGTCGTTTGCGCTAGTTGAGTAATGGCAAATTCTGGATCCTCAACACCATATGAAGCTGTAAATTAAATAATAACTGGCTTTATTAACTATACAGTATATTAAGAGCAATATAAACGTAATTGTGAATAACAAACCTCTATAGGGATCTATGATACGCAAGTAAAGCACGCCATCTATGCTAAGCGTCACATTATCGGATGTAATCGCACTTTGTTTAGGAACATCTATCGCAATTTCCTTTAAGCTTTGTACATACTTGATTTTATCAGCAACGGGCACCAAAATATTGAGGCCGGGATCGAGAATTCTATGAAATCTTCCCATGCGCTCGACAACCCAAGCCTTGATCAAATATTAGTGACATAAGAAAACAAAAAGCACTCGATTATTTAACATATAAATATTACAGATATATATATATGCGTATATATGTACCTCCTGTTGCGGCACAAACATAACAATTGTGTTCACTGGGGTTGAGGCTTTTCCTCTGGATTGCCTCGCAATGCAGGTGCCGGCAAGCAAGAATTCTTGCTGCAAATTATAACATTAGATTGTGAATATATTTCAATAGTTTTAACTACTTACTTTCGGTAATAATCTTCGCGTGGAATACAGTAATCGAGCCATTTTTGTTTTATGAAATATGCAAGCTCTTTGGAACTTCAGACAAAAAATTATACTTATGTAGAAAACATATGTTATCGGCACAGGGTGATTCAGGTAAAATATATTGATACCGATGGCCTGCATAAATGAAGAGTTTCCACTACTGACTCTAATCAGTGATCGAACGATGCATGTGTTCCAACTACTTCAGCGTTTAATATGGAAAATTATTTGATATGCAATATTATATTTTTAATAATAAATGTAATTAATTGTAAGTAAACTTTAAATCTGAATGACTGACAGTTCGAAGTTGCACAAATGCGAACTAGTGAAGGATATTGATAAATGTAAAGAAAATCACGAAAATATATTTTTGTTCTTATGTGGAATTTTTCAGTTATAGTTATTTGAATTGAATATTCTAAAATATGTAGCAAGTCGATGGCTACTTTTCGATTAATCAGAGAAGAACGCGTAACAATTTTAAAATGGGCGAAAAAAAATTGATATATTATATATTTTCAAAAAAACAAATTAAATATCATGTCCAAAATAGAATCTGTTCAGTCAGAGCTTCGTTTAAATGCTATAAAGCCAAACAATTGAAATGCGCGGAGGATGCAAGAAAACTTGTGGAAAGAATCTCCAGCAAAATGAAACAGAAAATTTGTTTTGTAACGAAAATGAAAGAACAGCTCGACGACCAAGTTTCCATATTAATTACAAAAAAAAGCATTGCATCGATTTTTATATGTTATGTCGTGACAAATATGCCCCTTATTTGAAAATGTCAACAGGAGAACGCTCCAAAACATTCGTCAAAATATGTGACTGATAGTTTTCAAGACAAAAATATAGCTGTAGAAAATTTCCATAAGCTTATATCGTCTGGTTGATCTACTAGGAAATTTTCGTGTTATTTATAAATCGTACACATACTCTTTTTTTTTAACAGTTGTGTGGCCTAAGATGACACACAGACTAACTTCTCGACTTTTCCCGCTACTTCACCTCCTGTGCCGGGATAGGAGTAGCGATGGAGGCCAAACTTTTCCTTATTCAAACGATACATTTAGCATCTCTATAGAATTTGTTAGCGCCTCATTTTACAACAGGCTATATATATATATAATTTTCCATTCTATTCTTTGTTTTCCTTTATATCTCTTTTCTCCTCCCGTTCTCCCTTTATTCTTATGATTATATTTTGTAAATATAACTGATATATATTCATTAATAATTTTTGGTCTACCCGTTTTTTTTCCTGGGTTTCCCAATAAAATAAATGTTTGGCTTTTTACATTTTAATAGTATTTGTTGCTTTTTAAATGTTCGCGTAATTCCTTTTAATTTTGAGCCAATTGTTTTTATTTGTGTTTGATTTTCTTAATTCAACTGTTGCATTATACTGCTTTTTATTTTAATGGTTGAATATTTTTGCTCTTAGAAATAACTTGTTTCGAAGAAAAAACCAGACATATAAAAAAACTACGAATTATTAAAAATAAAAATACACACCTAATTTATTGTCCTTGAGTATATAAAGATAACATTTATTTTTTTGTACATACATTTGTATTTATTTTGGTACATATTTTAGAAAACGCAGCTCATGCGAGAGCCACACAGCAAAGCTGAGTAGTAATAATGATCCAGATTGATGGGCTGTAGCCAAAGGAACGGGCACATAGGTAAGTAATGTCGTAACGCCTAAGGTGGCCTGCGTCCAGGCCATGATTGTAACTGCATTAATCGCCCACTTTGCACGCTTGGGTAATTTCTGGCTTCTCGTTATCAGATATAAAGCTGTTATTAGGGAAACTGTCGTAATGCCCAATATACGATGATTAAACTGAACTGTTGATGGATTTTCTGTTATATTTTTGTGTACAGGCTTAAACTGTAAGATATCGTCCGGCACCCAATTATCACCCATTTTTGGAAACGAGTTATAAACTAATCCCGCATCTAGACCAGCAACAAATGCCCCCGAGATAGCTGTTAAGAATACGAAACCTTTCGTTAAGTGTGACAAGGGCTTAATATTAAATACCCTTTTTGCTGCAGAAACAGTAAATGTACCGGAAGGTAACAGTTTGGACAATCCGTTAGATAAGAATAGGGAATATAGAACGAATGCGGCGGCCAAATGTGAAGCTAGCCGATACTGGGATACTCGCGGCACATCATTTGGATCATCAAATCTGTCTTCCAGCCCAGATTTCACCATATACCAGCCCATTAAACCTTGGAGGCCAATTAAAGTGCCCAAAACGAGTACCATCTTCTTTGTTCTTGCACAAAAATAGCCCTTTTTCCAAAAGTATGTGGCGGGGATTAGGAAAAATGCACCAATTGCACGACCCCACATTCTGTGCATGTATTCCATCATATAGATAAATTTAAACTCCTCCAAAGTAATGCTGGCATTCTTTCTGGAAAGACATATACACATTATATAAGATAAGAATACAAAATGTAAATACAAACAGTTTAAATTCAGGATACTGCTGATAGTTCTCAAACTCTTTAATCCATTCTTCCTGATTTCGCGGCATATGCTCGCCCATTAATTTCCAAGTGACCATTGAAAGTCCTGATTCTGTTAGCCTGGTCACTCCACCTTTTTAATATACAATGATCAATCAGTATTAAACACCTATTGAAATTGTAATTTGTGTGTGTAATTTACCAAGCCCAACAGCAACGAAAACCATGCCGCCGCATCCGAGAAACCATTTGCCAACTGTTTTATCGGATTTCGAAGTACTTATTTGCTTTAGTGGAGCAGGAGCAGGTCGTATTGGTATTTGCTAAAGCGTAAAAACTATTACTAAATACCAATTCTGATGTAGCTTATTTCCTGCATACTTTGGACTGACTTTCCACAAGAGTCTGTTGCAGCCGGCGAGTTGGAATAAATTTCTTAAATCCATTGACTCTTTGGTACACGGACCGCAGCATTGTTAGATATAAATTAGAGCTTAATATAAGATAAGACTTGGTACGAGCTATATTCTTTAACTTAAATTCAATTATTTGAATTTAAGAATAATAATAATGAATGAACGTAATATTAGGGATGGGCAGAATTCTATATGTAGAACGAGTATTTTAAAGTATATTTAGAAGCCGGCACAGTGTTATTTAAATATTTTTACATTAACGATATGCCCAGTTTTTAATATATTTTATTAAAGATTTGTGGGTATTTGGAGGTCAAAACAGTGGCCAGTTTATTTTTTAAGCTCATCGTTCATGTTTATTAACTACTTAATAGATTTCAAGTAGTAGTTACTACAGAGCTTCATATTCCATTCGTTCCCACAAAAATGCATCGATGTGAAATATCTCATCAGTTCGATACAAGGTGGAAAACTATCGATATTGTGTTAGAAATCGGTGTATATCAATTACCCCTAGTCGAGCCGACTTTTGCTTGAGAAATAATTAACACAGGGATTTGTGCTGCGTTTAGGACAGTAATCTACATCTTTTAAAAGCAAACTCTAAGCAATATGAATATGGAAGATGTGTTAAACACCCAATTTGTCAAATTAAAAGAAGCCATGGATAATCTCTTCGAATTGAAGAGCAGTGTGAGTCTGAAAAGTTTTGCGATCTCTTCTGATACTTAAATACAATTATTTATTTATAGGGACATGTTTCGGACTTCAAGCAATCGTCCGGTGCATTAATGTTTGTCGCACTCAAGCATTCCAATCGGGAAGTGAAACGTAACATTAAATCTGGGCGAGATGAATTGCATTTGCAGAAGTCAAAAGTTGATCTCAGCCGACTGCAATTGCAGAATCTATTGTACGAAGTCAGTCATCTGAAAAAGGAGATTGTTCGTTGTCAGAAACTTAAGAGTCGCGATACATATTTAGAATTATTGTCGGATAAGGAATACGCGAGCAAGTTTTCTGGTAATGGTGAAGAAATGAATTCAGATATGTCCAGCCACAAAACACACTTATATCGATTGGAATGCGAGCTCCGATTGCGTAAAGAGCTTGATAGTCAATACAATTGCTTGCTCACCTCCAAACAGGAGCTACTGCAGGCAAATCTCAGTCAGACACAACGATATCTTTCATTCGCTCCTGCATTGCGAACACTGCAGGATTCCACAAAACCATTGCACGATGCTCTGCAGTTATCACTTGATGTTGAATGGAAATTAAACTCAATTGTTAAATATTTGCCACGTGCGTTGTATATATTATTTATCAACCTGCAGTCTTTGCAACGTGCCAAAGAATTTCCTTTCAATTCGGAGATAGTTGGCTTTGAGAGTGATGCTCAAATGCAGGAATTGCTGCTGGATACAGAAAATACTCTAAAGGAACGTCGCAATTTTGCGGAAAAAAGTAATGTTTTGGAAAGTGTACCGGATAATCAATTGGAACGTCTACTAAAGCCCCATCCACTTTACATAAGTCTTGTTGTAAGTTCAAAATTCAGCTGCCTACCGCTGAATTGATTTAAACACAATTCTTAGTTTGATCATGACTGATGCAGATCTTATCAATCTTTTATTTATAGATCGAAAGCCCAGATAAGTCATCTGAGTTGATATTATTGATCCGTTATTGGGAATTACTGAAATGTGTCACAGTGCGTGCCCAATTTTGCAGCAATGGTCTCACAACTAATGCCCAAGGGTTAGTATCACAATATCTTTTTAAAAAATTACAAATATTACGAATCTTTTCATTAGAGATATAAATTTGGCTAACGATCTGCTTGCGCACTTATACGACGATGATTTGGGCCACGATATTCCTGTGCCAGGCATCGAATATGAGGTAAAAGTAAAAGTCTTAATTGAAAATGTTGAATTTATAATGCAACTGCTTATTTTATTTCAGTTACGCAACTTCAATTTAACGAGCGAAGAGTGCATGGAGTATCTGGTTAAAAATGGATACGGAAAACCATATTGTTGGTTGCAAAGCATGTGCACTATAGCGACCATTGATAAGAAGAAGTGTTTCAAACACGAATTAAATTTACACAAGTGGATAATAGAAGTATTTCAACGAATTTCAAAACGTTGGCGCTCTTGGTTACGCTTAAATCAGCAAATTCGTGGCTTGACCTATAAGGATGTCGATATGTACACTTTAAGGGAGAACATCTACCCAGAAGGCTTATCCTGTAGCCTGGTGCAGTGGACCGCGATCTCTCACGAAGAATTCAATGTTCAAAATTCAGATTTACTAAACAACTTATCGCCTGACAATGGCATTACATACACCTCCTACCGGGCGGTAATTGTGCGCGGATCCGCTAAAATGGAGTGCTTTATTCGTATACCCAGTAATTACCCATTGGAAATACCACTCTGGATTCTAAGCGTTCATTGGAATGGACGACATACAGCCATGAACAATGTGGCTATTAAGGTGAGCTCATATTTTTATATATAACATGTAAGTGTATTATAATATGGATAAACTTTTGCAGATGATGGAATTCTGGACAAACTCTTTGAGGCCCAAGCAATTGGAGAAGAATCATCGACTGCTTTATTCGCAGCTCTTCCGCACGATTTATAGCTTCGACATATTTCTTGAGACAGAAGGAGCCATGCAGGCGACAAGAGAGTACAATAAGGAAAAACCCTACATTAGCACATTCACCAAGCGCATTCGCTTGCGTCCATACAAATATATTAGAAAGGGTTCCATGTATACATTTAAGCAATGAAGATAATAAATAAATATAATTTTGTACGATATTGACAGTTTTGTGTAACACACTTAAAACAAACATTTATATAATTTATTTGATAAAGCAACTGGCATATATAATTTACTAAATTTATAGGAATTAATATTTATTTATGTGGATAAAGAAAATTCAGTTTTTGTGTTGTCGTCGCCGCCAAGGAGCCAGTTGGCAACTGTGAACTCGCATTGTTATCAACGACTTCGCGACTCTCGTCTGGCATTATTTTGTCAACGATATGCTTGCTAATTAGACCATCCTCGCCCAGATAACAGATCGAATATCCATCGTACCATGCCTCCTGATCTTTTAGTATTTCCTGCAGTTGCCAAACTTTGTATTTCCAGAACTGAAACATTACTTTCAGGCCCGATATGCCTCGCACTCGCCATCTTATGCGCACTGTATAATCCTCCGGATGTTTGGTAATCTTAAGTACCTCAAATTTGACATAAGCATACTTCAAGTGACCCACTGTGCGGAGTATCGCAATTTGTTTGACATAGTGGTACAAACCCACTGTATGCTTGCCAGTTATGTTGTTCTGGAATATCAGATTGGGGCTATAGATGGAGTAGTCATGAGGCTCGACAAACAGCCTGGGCAGCGTATGCTTGAGCACATTATATGCACGATCCAAGGCTTCGGCGTTTTTATTCTGATTATTTTGATCCAAAGAGTTAGTTCTTGGCTCGTTTTCCCGACTATTTTCACGTGTAGCTTGTAGAATATTGCAGTTTTTTATTGAAGGTAATGTGCATTTTGAAGTTTCCAATTGTTGTGTTACATATAACCGTCGAATTACTGACGACCATGCTCGTTCCCTGTGATACCATCGACTCAGGTAAACTATCTTCGGCCCGCGCAGCATTTTGATCGAGAGCTGTGTGTGTATGTGTTTATAAGTGTTATATGTGGTGACCGCAACGAGATACATACATACATATGCTTCAGCATGCAATTTGGAATTGACCTGACGGGATTTATGACTGATCAAATATATATATACTCAATCAAGACATGCGTGCCAAATATGAAAGGCAATCTTTCTATTAAAATACAAATATTTTATAATTTCACAGGTTATAAAATCGAGTCGGCTTGTAAAACAGCTGGTAAATCCAAGGATTATCGATTGTCACATGGATGGTTTTTGTGTCATCGGTAGTTAACATCTGTTATCGGACTATCGCACCAGTGAAGCAAATTTAGCTATTTCAATGTCATATTTAGCTTTTCTTAAGTCTGGTCGCCCTGTGAGTATCTGAGGACGTTATAGGAAGTACTACTTCGAAAATTGTATTCTTGAATGGAATACATTTTAAGGTATTATATGACTTTTAGTTGAATATTGAATATAATTGGGTTTAGTTCAACCTTTTTAAAAATACTCTCTAACACTGGCTTATACCCTGCATAAATGTAATAGGGATAATAGTGTACGGAACTGTTGTGGTTTTTTTTTTAAATAAATCCATAAGTTTCGAGTATTTTGACAAAGCTTAACTATATTGAAGTGTTGACTGGAATCCGATGAAAATAGTATAGGGTAGTTAGGCTTCCGCACTTGAAATATTTCTGTTATTCCTTGTTACACTTTGTTGTCTGCGCAGAAGATAAGTCTGCGCAAAACAAATAAAGAAATGATGTATGATTGTATACATATACATATATGAGCCAAGTGTATGTTTGTGGAACATTGTAGCTGTCAGAAGCAGTTGCTTTCCTGTTGTTCGTAGACATATACAAATGTACATACCTACCTGTACAAATACAAAAACTAAGGTGGTTTTTAAAATCAACCACTTTCTCTTAATAGTATATTTGTGAAATTGAAAGGAAAAAAAGAAATTGAAATCGAAAAGTGCCAATCACTCAAGGTCAAGAATACTAACACAATATACAAATATTTGTCGTCGTTGGTGTTGTGCGGAAAATCAATAATTATACACACAGTAAATATTTATGTGCAAAATATATAAAAAATATTGTCATAAGGTTTTTTTAAGTAATTAAAAAAACAATAATCGCAAAAATGTACGGCGTATCCCCGTCAGCGCTTGATGTAAATGTAAGTTCCACAACCGGTCAATATATTTACCTAAATTTAACTCACTTAAATGTATTACAAAGTAAAGGTTTTGATTATATTCTAATAAGGAAAATAAAGGTGTATTGAAATAATAAAAGGGTCCCAAAGGAGCAGAAAACTTATATAATATTAAGTGTATTCTCTACATATAATCTATTATTTACTACATAATATATATGTTCCAAACAGGTGGGAAAGAGCCTTGTTGATTGTTTACATATTTCAAAATGATATATTTTGAGTGATTGCAAATTAAAGGTTTTGTGCTTAATAGAAACTCAACAACAATTATTATATTTATTTATGTATTGTTTTGCCTTTACAGAATCAGCGATATCGACTTCGTGATATTGACAACGAGCAAATCATGTCAACTTTTGGAAATATTGGACATTCATTAAGCATATCCGTGGAGAGATTTATAACAATCGGTGAAATAATTGCTGAGGAAAATACGGATATTAAAGCGGATATGTACGAGGCGGCTAGAGAAGCGAGGGATGCCGGTATGTTTCTAAATAATAACCATAAATTTCCAAATTGAAATGGAAGCGAAACCATGCTTAACAGGAAAGAACCGCACATTAGGCACTCCCTAGATTACATGTCCTTGCCGAACGGTGTCAATTTGTTTACATATACATTTTACTATGAATCTAAAAGTCCGACAGTTTATGCAGTTTATTCCTGTGAAAGCTACTTGTACCCATACAATAAATTGAATAATAAGTGAATTTAATAAGGATAACTTGATAAAGAAAATTGTCATCCGACCCGGCACTTTTTTATGTATCGCCTGCAACAGTAAAACTGATATTTTTCCATTATCAAGAAAGCTTCAAAGCTAGGGGGTAGTTCGCATACAGGCGGGCATATAGAAGTACGACAAAATTATAATAACTTCTACTAAGGTCCTAAAATACATTGCTTTTGAAAATCGGTTCATATCTGACAATGTTGGGGCTTTGGAAGTTTTGAAGCCATCCCCAAATGGGAATGTGATTTATATTTATTTTAAAAATAAAACTTGACTACTTTAAATGTACACTTTTACTTGTTTCAGGCAAATCCATTGAGCAATTGTGCGATCTTTCACCAGTGAGTGGAATGGAGCTGCGACATCATATTGAACCCTTAAAGGATTATGGTGCTATTGTATTGGCCGCCAGATCGCTTCTCTCATCGATAACGCGCATTCTTCTGCTGGTGGATATTATTGTGGTTAAAAAACTACTCACGGCAAAGAAGCGGGCCTCGGAGAGTTTGGAAAAACTGGAATCTGTGATGAATTTCACTGAATTTGTTCGGGCGTTTTCGATATTTGGAACCGAAATGATTGAGCTGGCTTATTTAACGGGCCATCATCGGAATTCTTTTAAGGAGGAACGACGACGAGCTCAGATGTTTTCGGCCCGTCAGATACTCGAGAAGTCCATATCGATATTGTTGACCTCATCGAAGAATAGTTTAATTCACAGCGATTGTGTCATAGTTAAGGAGAATCGCGATACCGTATTTTGTCAGATCCGACGTGCAATGGATTTAATACATTTCGTTATCAAAGATAGTATTTTCGATTCGGCCAAACATATGGCATTTCGCAATAATGCTCGCTGTAACTCCAACTACGAGAATGAAAGTATCTACACGACAATCAAGCGTATTATAAATCTAATTAAGAGATTCAAACTGCAGACAATTCAATACGATTGCAATAGCAACAAAGAGGGTAATTTGAACGGGGACACGTTCTACTCGCTATTCGATGATGACGATTGGAAGAGTGAAAAGAATTTAGCACCGATTGCCGGTAGTCATATGATCAAGAATACGAATTATAAAAAACATATGAACTATGAAACTTTTGACCTGAGGGAGGAACTATCCTTGGCGTTTGACAAACTGTTTGAAAAGGCGCACGATTTTACAGATTCGCCGTATATAAGTCATGATCATCGGAAAAATATATTAACCTACTGCCACAATTGTAAACTCGAATTTGATCTGTATCTCAATCATTTAATCAAGGAACAACACGATAATAATAGTCGTGGTGCGGGAGCAACAGTGCAGGGGGGCAGTGTAGAACCCGAAATGGGTATGCTGGCAAGTCTGGAGGAACTGTGCAAACAGCTGGTTATATCTGTGTCCAGTCAGATAGCCGATTTCAATGAATCACTGACCATATGCACAAAGATTGTGAAATCTTTTTACATTTTGGCAATGACCCACGATCTGGAGAATTTGAATCAGTGTTCGACCAAATTTCACGACTGCTGTGATCATATTTTTGATATCTGCAAACTATTACAACATATAGCGCCAACTGAAAGACTTCAGGTCCATGCCAAATGTCTGGCCATCAACTTAAGAATATACGGGCCACAAGTATTCATCGCTGCAAAGATACTGTGGAAATATACCAACAGCAGTGCGGCAAATGAGAATTTCGAATCATTCTTGGATATGTGGAAGTGGCTAATCAATGAGATCTCAACCATTGCCAAAAAGATACTTGCCTCAGTGGACACAACTAAACCGGCTAAGGATACCCAATTAGAGGTAAGTAAACCACTAAAACTTAAATAATATTCATTGAATCTATAAAATAATATTATCATCAAATAATATACAATTCTTTTAAGATTAAAAACTTAAATTTGGCAATTTGCATATTAAATGAAAAAAGAAATCATATAACTAAAAGGCAAAGCATTACAAGCTTAATAGGTATTCTTTGATTCAAATTCTCTTCTATGTAAATAATGCTTTACTTTATTCTAAAACCGAATACATATTTATTTAAAACAGATTAAAAACAAGTAAGAAATTCTAATCGAGAACTCTGAATTTAACTGACAAATATATTAAATCAATTAAACACTGTTTATAGTAAGGAATACACATTTCTGTACATATTTGTACTTGCTACACATACATATATGAGAGCTACCTATCAGAGAGCTATATTTTTGGTTTCTCGATTACCGATTGCAATGATTTACCTTGATCCCCAGTTAGCCAAAACGTATTCCTATATTGATTATTATACTATCAATAGACGCATGAATTGGATGTGTATGCTGCGGCGTCTCGAGATTTATGAATGAGTGCAACATCGGAGATGAACATGTAGACCACTGTGTTGAATATGGATTCCATATTTTTCGACGATCTCATGTCATCTTCGCACAGTGTAAATTGTTATGCTGCTCATTCTTATCGCCTAATAAATTGTATTCAGCTGCGTAGAGGGTATCTCGTGGTCAAGCTCTCGTGATTAGAGCATTCTTACTTGTTTTGATTACAATTTTTCGCAATATACTCACAGCTTGTAAACTTTTTTATTACCAAATTTTAGAAATGTGAAACTGGAATAAAATCGACAAAACCATATGCGGCTGGGACAGATGAAAGAGAAATGGTCGAGTATTCGGGCATAGATGGTAAAAATAATGGGGAGACGAAATGGTCCGAGGATCTAGCCGATGACAATGATATATTGAAAAGAGCTAAGAATATGTCGGCGATGGCATTTTTGATGTATCAATTTACGAAAGGAAGCGGCTCTCTAAGAACGACACAAGATTTGTTTACTCAGGCGGAATATTTTGCTGAAGAAGCCAATAGACTATATAAGGTTCTACGACATTTTTCATATCAGGTATTTAATAATAATTATCTATATGTCTAATATAAATTATCTATATGTCTGTGCGACTTATCTCAAAAACAAATGTTTGCTTTTTTTTCAGGTGCCAGCCAGTGATAACAAAAAGGACCTGCTAGGTATTTTAGATCGAGTGCCGACTTTTGTCCAAGCTCTACAATTTACAGTTAAAGATCATACAGTGGGAAAAGCAGCCACATTTGTTAAGGTTGATCATGTCATAAGGGAAACCAAGAATCTTATGAATGTTATCAATAAAGTTGTATCAAAATGTTTTGAATGCGCAAACAAGGTAACTTCAATTAAAACATTAATTGCATTTTTTTCTTTTATTATTTGTATTACAATAAATTAATTTGTTTTACCTTTTTAGTTTTTAGTATTTATTGAAAGCATTTTCAAAGTAATTAATTTTCTTAGTCATCAATTTCAAATGGTTTTATTACAACGAAACATAACTCAGTGATCGTAGAGGCTAGTGAAATTGAATTCCCGTTAACTAAGCAGCTCGGTATATTTTTCAATATATTTTGATGACAATAACATATTGAATCTTTATAATATCCTGGTTAGCAGCAAGTGCGAGTTGTCGATGCTTCTGTCGCACTCCGGAGGCCGGGAGCCGGGCTTCATGAAATGCTTCGGAGAGACGACTGGAATCTTTCTTTGACTGCATAAGTTTTATCGTCATATTGCTGTGATCTCTATAGCTAGCTCGACAATTATGAATTGAGGTTTGATAGAAGCGCTTGCACAATCGGCCGAAACCATTTTAAAGACAAACAAATAATGATATTCCTCAGTAGGTACAAAAATAAAACTAGCAACATCAGACAAATAAATTATCATACGAACAATTGCTTGAAAATCAAGTTACGGTTATCTTTACATTGTTGGCTTGAAGTAATTATTTTCATTTTAAAATAATACTGCGGCGCCAGCTACACACTCCACTCTCTCTCTCAGTGTACGTTGCTAGTCACACAAGTTGCAAGGAAATCTATTGACGTTTCGGTCACACTCAAAAACCACCACTCGGGACAACGTTCAGTAACAGCTTGCTATCTCGCTCCATCAAACTTGTTTGAGAGCGTCGCGCCAAGCACAACTCTCTAAGAATAGAGAATAACGTTCAATTAAATAACGGAATAAGGCGAAACAGCAACGCTTTTCATTTATTAGTCGCAATGAAAGTATTTTGACAATAACACGACATATATTCATATATTATTTACAATGTAGTTTTGGGTAATGAATAAAATAACATTATAATTTCAAGGAATTGTTGAAGATAATAAATCGATTTAGGTATGATCAGTTTAACTATTTTCCGTAAGCGTATGAATGCTTCAGTATGCCGAATACAGTTTTTTTTCTTTTGTTTGTTTATCTCGAGAAATCGCACTTATTTTGATATCAAATTCAAATCCAAAGAATTACATTAAAACTTTCTCTCCCAATAGTACAAACTAAATTTAACTGGAATAACTGGAGGACTCACATCCGGATCGGTGCGTGGAGATGACAATGTTGCTGGGGGCATGTGTGATTCCAAGGGAACGACGAGTAGCACCGAGGGGAGCATGTGACATTATGGAATGGCTCGAAGAGCCAAGGGGGATGCGAGGAGGACGAGAGTATCGTTTTTGTTGTTTTGAGCATAGCTGACGATTTAAGAGAAATCTTTTTATTATTATATGTGTAATCAGGAACGAAATAATGTTCAGCCAGTTGTGTCAAAATCGATGTTCTGAATTATTGTACAAAATTGATACACATACATTCACATATACATATATATTCATATATATATATATATATTTATTGTAGTATCACAATCAATCAATCAATCATCAATTAATATCCATAATTAAGGTATGTGTCCTTAAGTGATCGTTTAATAAATAGGTTTTTGTGCTATTGTTGTTAGAATAATACAAATATAAGGAAAAGCTTTTAGATATAGAACTACAAATAAAAAAGAGAAGAAAAAAACTATTATTGGAATTTTTTTCTTGTATTCAAAGAATTTGCCATAATCTTCCGGTGAATATTTAAATTTTGTAGAGGCGTAAGTTTTTGGCCTATATTCGATTTTGTTAAATTTAACTATTTTGGACTTAATGTATAACAAAAATTTAATTAAATTAAATGAAAAATGTGAATTACAACAATTTGAGTGAAAAATGAATTCTAAAATTGAAATAAAACATGAGCAAAATTTGGAATTGCATATATTTTAGAACGATTTTTATTGAATTGAAGGATGGCATTCAAATTGCTTGGATTCTTAGCTGTCCCGTTAATACTTGAATGCAAACTTAGACAAAACATTTATTATCTCACTGGAAAAGGAATTGCCGTTTGGAACTCAGCAATTTCCAGCAAAAATCTACAATCGCGTTCAACTTGGCCAAGACCTGTAGCAAGTATTTTCTACCAACTGGCAAAAGGTCAAATCGTATCAGAGAAAACAACAATTTGCTGTTCTGAAAGCAAAAAAAAAGACACCGAGCACCGCCCATTTTAGAAACGGAGTCCATCTTTAAACAACTCGAAAGGTATAGCTAAGGTGCTACCAAAAGTTCTACTATAATGGCAGGATATCTGCTTAGCTACTCTTACATCGATGCTTTGTGGTTTGAGTTTTTCATGAGTATTAAAGACACTTGCCATTTATAAACGAATGTACAATATCTAAATGATGTAAGTATACATAAATACTTTAAGAGTGTTGCACGATAAACATAAGCACAATGTATATATTTTTTATGGTTCCAAAACAGACTGGCTTTGTATTATGGAAAAAAGATAAAATGGGAATTAAAATAAGAGTAAAATCAAACATACAATGCCAATAAAATGAGGTCTAATCAGTAGAAAATGTTAACATATGTTTGACATCCAAGAACATTGCTGTTTGTATAATTATTTAACACTGTTTGCTGGAGCATTTACCACAAATTATTTGAAATATGGTGTAAGTGACGCATAAAGAGCATCAGCAAAAAGTAGGAATGCCAATAGCGAAAGATATCCGACTAGAAAATACCCTCTGTACAGCTATGTAATTTAAATAACTAGCGCTGACCTTGCCCAAAATGGCAATTTTTAAAGCGCTAAGTGCCCACAGTGGGAAGCGAATATTTAAAATTTAAATAAATAATTTGAGTTTAACTGAATCGAAATGTAGTCTTTTACTTTTGCTTGCTTTGTTGCCCATAGTAAACGACACATTGCACTTTTGGTAATAAATAACATGATAATATAAAAGAACTAATAAACCGTGTCACACCCAACTGCCAGTGTTGTGTATTTACAGGGAATGGAAGTATAACTAACTTGATAATAATGGGTACGCTTTTAAAAGGTTTGCTTTGAACAGAATTAGTTTGGCTACATCCCCCAAGCACCCTGTTTATGCTTCCTGGGCTTAAAAACGTATAAAAAGAACTGCAAGCAACGGGAAATTCACAGTCTTTCCTCACGTTTTGCAGTGCACTTTTTAACAATGTTTAAGTCCGTAACAACGTAAAGAATAATGAAAAATTAAAAACAAAAAAAATATATTTTCTAGTGCTTGTGAATAATTTTTTTTGTAACATATTCGTTTATTCTTGTCGGAGCATTCGCTTTCCTTAATAACATTTTCTCTTTCAGGTTATATCCGGGACCTGGGAACACAGCTTGTCGGACTGGCGAATTAATCCGTCGGTTTCCTAGATATTTGACTTCGTTTGGGGAATTTATCGATTACTAGCTGGACCACATCCATTGTTTACAGATTAGTGAGGGGACCTTCTGTGAATCCAGAACTTTTCACCAATATTGACCTGAGCTGGGTACACTCGCTCGGTTCCGAAGCTTGAAATCTGTAAAGTTTTTCCCTAGGCCCAAAGTTCAAAAATATTTTAATAGAGGAGACTTTGATCAATACAGTTATTATTGGTGTCAGAATATCATCTGGGTTGTTGTGTTCCAAAAAGTTCTAATCTTTCCCAAAGTCACTGTGGGTGAACCATTTGATTGCAGTCCTAACCTTCTCAGGATAAACCAATTTTTGTGTCTTTTGTATATTGATTTCATATATTTTTTAATTTATGTATGTAAATAATAAGTACTTAGCATGTATTGTAAATATTTAGGTTCACTATATTTAACATATTTTAAAAATTATCTTTTTAATGCCTGTAAAACTATTGTTCAATATTTATTATATTTTAAATATTTTTTCTTTTTGTTTGGTTCAGATGCTTCAACTATAAATGTATATAACGACAGCTACTACCTTCCTCAATCAACAGCAAAAGATTATAAGAGAGAATTGTTCTTAAAAGGTATCAGCATGTTAACAGAACTGATGCTTTCAATACCGCCAAGAAAAATGTATCCAACCAAGGATATGCAGCAAAAGTGGTCGAAACGTAATTTAGACAGCCTTGGTGGGGGACATCTAATTAAGAGATCATTCGAAATCTGAAATGCAACCCGATTAGAAGTAACCCAATTTATCATTTCCAATGGTGATCTTCTGTATACTATATGTTATATCGTATCGTAAATGTCTTCAAATGTCCAAATTTATTAAGGTAATAAAGCAATATGTGTAAATAACTATAGATGTGCTTAACTAATTTGATGGAGTACAATTATATTATATTGTACGATCTATACAAAGACATCGTTTTTGTATAATACTAAGTAATGGTTAAGTGGGGCGTATTGAATTATTTCGTTGAATAATTTGGTTATTTATTTTTTGTTTGGCAAAACGTGCAAGTTTTTACAAATATATAATACTTATATATACTATTATTAAAATATTTCTGACTTCCTCTTGCCACATGAAAATTAATATTAATTTCAAAATAAACCACCTTATTAATAACTGCACTCTCTTTTGTAAGCCTTCTGGAAAAATACAGAAGGACAATTAGTTCTGCGGTAAGTAATTAATCTTAATATTTGACTTGAATCTGGAAGATTCCCAAAACTTATGTTTTGCTATTGTACACATTTTCCTTTATTTCTAGCAGATCACTGCAATAATTGCTCGATTTTCGTTCACACTCGAACCTTTACTTGTGATTTTGTGATAGGTTGCCCATAGTCTCAAAGCGAATATGATGTTTGCATATATGCTGTTTATGGCGATTGATGCAAAGCATTGCATTCATCACACAAGTTCGTGTGCTTGGGCTGAGTAACACACGGAGTGGTCGTTAGCACACTAAACACGTACCGACCATATCTACTGCATTAGTCAGAGAGATCTTTTATTGCCTTTACCCACGGCTCAAAGGGAATTAAATAGAATACAGACCTTGCGCTCGACTCTTTTATTTTCCATTTGAATTAGTTGACAAATTGCAAACGCAAAATTTGTTTTATTTCGGTCCTCTTTCATAATTCCATCATTTCAAAATATGCGCGTAGGTTTTTGGAAGGGTGTAGATGGGTATGGCATTAGACCCAAGCATTGAAATTTAATTCATATGTCCACAACAAAATTGTAAATTATAAGTTCAATATTTTGACAGATTACTTTTAAAAATAATAATTGTTAATCCTTTCATATTTAACAATTTTTGATTCAAGAACTTGATTATTATAATAGGAAAATTGCCATACTTATTACATATGTACATCAATTATTAAGTTTTTATAATTTTCGCCTGCATTCTGCGAAATAATAAATAATTTATCTATATTTATTAACATTGCCAACTTTACACGAAAATATTACATTTTACATAATCATTTATTTACAGAGCGTTGTTCGAAGGAAACGGTCAAGAATTGAAGTGTTTATTATGCAATAAACTGGATTACAATACGCAGAGCAACTTTAGAGCGAGCAACAGCGATAACAACGGTGCTGTAAAGCCTTTACTGGTCAGGAAGGATTCGATGTACAACAAGAATGCCGCCTGGCGAAGTAAACTGAAAAGGAATTTTGACGAAATTGACAAAGCCTCCGTCAGCTTTGGTCTACTAAACCCTCTCGTATAGTTCCCAAATGTGCGTGGATTGGAATTTTAATATCTTACTCAGATTTGTATGTAACGCAAAGTCGCTTTGTGTCAAGGGAATAATTGTATAAAAAAAAAAAACAAACCAAGAATTATTAGTAATACCAACAACAATAAAAACAATTATAATTGTTATTAACATGTTTATTTATTCTTCTTTAATGTTGAGTTTTGTGAAAGGTCATACCAGATCTAAATGCAGCGCTTTTTATTTTTTGTTTTTTGTTTCAAGGGACTATTTAAATACAAATTACATTTGATAATTATATTTAAAACAGTAATTCATTAATATATTCTTCACTTTGTTTATTTGAATTACGGCGATAGGGATAACCTATAACAATTCATATTGACGTAGGTGCATCCTTTGAATTATATCCCTACAATCATTAAAAACTCGCTTGATGTTTTCTGTGTCCACGGCGCATGTGAAATGTGGGTAACAATAATGTTTACCGTCTCCACTTGCTGTCGATATACGCTGTTTAAATATACAATTAGCAATCAAATATATATTTTTATATGTATATATATATATATATATGTATTCTCATTAGTTTGCCCGCAGTAGGAACTTACCAGAAACTCGTCCCGTATAAAATATTTTGCTCTTATTACCTCTGCGTCATCATTGGATTCCATTATTGCGTCACCTATAATATGTATATATGTGTTTAAAACCCTTATGGGTTTCTTTCGTGTTTATTTAAATTGCCTACTTACTTGGCGTTTGATATTTGTTGAACTCGGAGAAATATTCCGACAATTTACTTTTTCCAGCCTTAATTTTCTCTGCTAACAAATCTTGCTTATTTAGAAAAAGTATAATAGAAATTGTGCGTAGCCATCTGAAAAAAATCATTTCAAACTTAAGTACAAATGCAAAAAAAAAATTAAAAATTTGAATCTCTTTTGGGTTGAATTATACCTGTTGTTCCAAATACTCTTAAATAAGTCCAAGGATTCTCGAAGCCGATTTTGAGTGGGATCCTCACGCAAAACCATGTTATAACTTGAGCATGCTGTTACAAATATTATAGCAGTTACATCATTGAAACATTGAATCCACTTTCTGCGCTCATCACGCTGTCCTCCCACGTCAAACATACTATATACAAAGTAAGATAATCAACGCATTATAAAATCATATTCACAAACATATGTATTAGTAATTACTCACTGAAAATTAACTTTGTCCACCTGAAATCTTGTTTCGAATATTCCTGAAGTCAAAACACGGCACCGAAGAATATCTTGTTCATTGGGGGTATAGTTTGGATTCTTAATTGTGCTAACTCGATCCAGAAAGCTTTAAAATTCCAATTGTTAAAATTGTATAGTAATTATTTAATAAATCTGAAGATAAACTTAAATAATTAAAATTATGAAAAAAAATCGCAGAAAATGTGTAAGGAAACTATTATTTAATAAGATTTATATGTATTCTAAAGCTTTGCAAGTGGTTCATATTCTGGATGGAAACATAATTACATACTTTTTAGGAACGGGGCTAAATATCTTTACCCACTTCATACTGATTACCAAGCAATAGTCTTCTCTAACTCGAGCTTAACAACATAAGCGATTACAAAATACTATTTATACAATTGCAGCGTTCAAATATTTTACCGCTTAATCCATTTGAAACCAATTTGGACAAAAAACGTCCTAAATAAAGGAATTATATTAAACACTTGGAAAAACAATATGCTAACATGCACAAAAAGAACTTGAACAATTATTTTAAAATTATCCAGTACTTACTATTTTGCGCAGTCAATTAGTTGATATTCATTTGACCTCTCATAGGTTTGAAGGACACCTTTGTCTTTCCATAATTCTTCTGTGTGTTCATAAAATTCAGGAGGATAGTTGAAGTCGGGACCTGGAGAAGAAAAACACAAGTATAAAATATAACTAGCATAGATACTCAGGTAAGTACAATTGCGGTCAAAATAATTGTAGTCGCAAGACAAAATCTCACAAATGATCATAACTATTTATTAACTATATATTACTATAACTATATATATATTTAGTGAACAACATGTTGTCGAAATGCTTGGTCACAGCTTAAAATGAATAAAATATTCCATTTATTGTTATTCTGATAGAATACTTTTCTGCGTCTGGTCTGGTCAAAAGTTTAAAATCTCCCGATACAACAATGCAAATGTTTAAAACAACAGTAGGATTTGAGAATGGGTCTCACTTTGTACTTATCAAAATAAATTCGACAGATAATTTCGACAATTTTACGAAATACCAAGTCTAAGAATATTGTTAATTCCTGTCGGTGGGGAAAAAACATATATGTTTTTTTTTTCCAAAATAGGACTTTCTTTCAGATTGAATCTTTGTTTTTATTTGCCAAGACCAATGATATCACTACAATATGACCTCTTCTATTTTGGAATGCTTTTAAAAAGGCAGTTAAGTTGAAAATGTTTAATCTTACTCAATGAACTGTTTTAGTTTTCATTATTTTGATTACTAATTTTTTTATCGCGACCAATACACTACAGCAATATTATTATTTTGACCGCATCTGTATATAAATAAGACGTGTATATTTATTTCCTTGTAGCAATAACATGAATATTATAAATTATTTTTCTTTCTTACTAGATGCATAATCCTGAATATATTCCACCCTGGGTTCATTTTCTTTTTTTTCTAAAGCTACAGGTGGATTAAGTGTGCTCATGGCTCCAGTAATAGTCTGTAAATATATATTATATATATATATATAAAATATGGTAAATATACTGTATTTCTAACCAATAAAACATTGGTTTTACAAGCAATTTCTTAAAGAAAGAAAGTTACATACCAATATAGCGTCACGAATATTCTTTTTAATATCATCAATTTTCTGTTTTTTCTCTGTTTCAGAAAATCCGTCGACATGCAATATCCGCATTTGTTTGACTATAGTTGATTTACCGGACTCACCCGCCCCCAACAGGAGCAGCCGGTGTGTGGCCCGATAAAGCTGTTTATCCTTCTGCAATTGCCGTGATATGGCATCGCTGCGACGCTTTTGACTTTTCGAATCCTCCGAGCTAACATCAGACTGTTTTGAAGTTGGCGAGCCAAAGCAACCCATAGCAGACCACGGAGCCCACCAACAAGTCGCTCGATTCTCTTGATTGGCGTCGGGGGACTCTGCACCCCTAGTACTTTCTCCGTTCTGCTCCAGTATTATAGAGTCTTCTTTAATAATGTTATAATGTTAGTCAATGTCTTCAATTCCAAGAACAACTACAGCTCTCGCTTTCGCTCGCTCGCTCTCTCTTTATAAAAATATCGTCAAAACGATTGTTTGATGATTAATCTATATAAAAAATAAATTAAAAACAAAATAAATTAAAATTCGGATAGTTATTATCAGGTTTTTAAACAGACTAGACAGTTTTAAAAGGCAAAAGGCTTTACATATCTAAAAAAATAAAATACATTTGTTTTCATCAGTGAAGATGTCTGCCATAGTTAAAATCCATATTCAGTAAGAATAGCTTTTAAAATTGCAGAATAAATCGTTATATATACTCTGTATACCGATATTTACATGTCCTTTTCTATGTAAATAAACCTCCCAGTTTTTATCAAAGATCTAAATGTGAAAATTATTTAATCGACTAAGCCCTGATCAGAAATATATAAATATTTATAAAAAGACACACATACATACACAAAATTTGATAAATATATATGTATATTTATAATTTATTACGTTCAATATGGCAATCAACTTTAGATACAAAGTACTAAATACTACAACACATATGTAGGTAGATGGGGCATGTACGGTTACTCAAAAATCAAAGCTACACCCCATTAGGTGTACCGAGTGGGTGGTGGGTGTGGGTGTGGGGGTAGGGGTGTGGAGTTATCGATATTTGAAACGAATTGAATGTATGTATGTG
Organism: Drosophila anomalipes; assembly: GCA_035041615.1. Lineage (NCBI taxonomy): Eukaryota > Metazoa > Arthropoda > Insecta > Diptera > Drosophilidae > Drosophila > Drosophila anomalipes. The sequence goes on from JAWNKZ010000041.1 coordinate 1,300,972, forward strand.
AAATGCGGAACTGTGTGAGATCGACGTGACATACAGGTGGGGGTGGGGGACGGACAGTCAATAAGGCGTAATCGTAATTAACGTTCGTATAACTTTCTATGCTGATCCATAAGAATATGTAAATGCACACATTCATATATAGATATGTGTGTATGTATGTATGTATGTATGTACATAAATTGTCGAATTGAATTAACGATGTTAAGCGCGAGAAGTCTTCGACTACAATGTAACAGGTGAGAAGTGGGCTTGTTTTGCGCATACACAGTACATATGTATATACATACATATATACACCCACTATTTATATACATATATTGTATATACATTATATATATATATATATATATATGTGTATATAGGTACAAATTAAAAAGTATATCTAAAGGATATCTGAATGCATATAAATATATAATTTATCCAAAGTATCCATGCACACATGTTAAATGTTAATAACATAGATAACAAGAGGAATGGTAACGGAATATTAATCCAATAAAATATGTATACAAGTAATATAGATATTTTTTTGCATTTGTATGCATAAATACATTTCACAAATATGTATGCACACAGTTACGTACATACATACGTATATATATGTATACTCATCTCTGTCGCATATGTATCTATATATATATATATATATATATATATATATTTAAATATATATATATTTATATATATATATATATGTGTATATATATATATTTAAATATATATATATATATACATATATATATGTATATATATATATATGTGTCTGTGTGTGTATGTATATGTATGTATATATACCGATGTATTTATATACATCGTATATCATACATATGTCTATATCTTAATACATCATGCAACTTTATTTAGATGTATTTTATCGGGTTGTGTGTTTTCACTAAATTTTATTTTTTTCAGGATTTAAAGGGCAGACGCGTATCACAACTTTTTTTTTAATGCAAGGTGAAGAACGATAACTTATGTATCTGGTGTATACACATAACATATTTAATGCGCTTTGTAAAAATCGTTATTTTAGTTGTTTTCGCATATATTTATTATATTTTTAAGGCGATTTTTTGTCAATTGAATCCTCTATTCATTTATGGGGGCAATTTTGGGGAACATCTACCTTGATTGCACATTTAATTATCTACTGCAAGTTGATTTTGTTCATATAATTGATGTTAATGGTTGCGAATAATTTAATGAACTTAATATATGCCTTAACTTGCCACATTATATTACTACACGGATTTTTAACTTATTTTCAATAACTAAAAAACTCACTTTTATGTATTTTTATTTTATGTATCAACCTAGAGGTGCGCCATATTCGATAGGTTTATTTTTCGTTACAATTAAAATATATCGTTTGTTTCTAGTGATGTTCATTGGGCTCTAGAAAAATTCACGCTGTGTATTCAGCAAGAAAATCTAGCCTAGAATAAATAGTTTTTATTTTCGATTTAATTTCAAAATAATATAAGGAACAAAAATAAAATCTTCCATAAGTACAAATTTAAAGAATATAGAAAATTCAGAAGCGATCCGAGGGATGAAAATTAATATTTTTATAATTTAGTTGGATAATTAATATTATTATTTGCAAATTGACATTTATTTTCAAGCTAGGAACGCAACTTCAATGACCAATTTTATATATTTGCAATACTATTTATTATATTCAGACGTGTAACGCAAATTTAATGACAATTTTTGTAGTTTACAAGTGAAAAAACCGCTGGTTCACATAAGTTGGAGTGATTTTATTATCGCACTCAAATTAAAAATATCCAGCTAATAGAGAAAAACGTCTGTTCAATAGGGCTGTCACCGTACACAAATATTAATGTTTAATATACAAATATTTTCAAACAATTATTTTCAACAAGTTTATCAATGTGAGATAAAAGCTCTTTTTGGAGTTGTCGATTACAATTCACAGTAATTCGGGCAACTTAACAGGGAGGATTTACCTAAGGTTTTACCCTGAGGCAAACGGTTGTTAGTACATTAAAGCCTTCTAGTCCAGTGATTCATGCAAGGGTGAAGTTGATATGAAGCTTCCAATGAGCATATGTCAATGCTTCGGTTCTGTCTGCATCCACTGCCAACCTTTGCGGCTGTGAAGAAAGCGCTTCGAATGTCCCTTGTAGACTTGGGCCAGACCATAGAAATGCTCTTCTGACCTAATACGAGTTACTGTTGATCCTATTAATTAGTTCTACATATAAAATATGTATTTAAGTGTTCTCCCCTTACTACTAAAATTAAAAGTTTTTAGATGTCATGTGTACCACTGTTATACGATTTTTTAAATATTAAAGCTCTTTGTGTCCTCTCAAGGGGAATTTCCAAGACCTCTAGACTCTGTTATAACATGTGTATAATATTTTCAATTAATGAAATTATCATGTACTACTTTTTTCTAATTATTGCAGCCATAAACTATATTTGCTATAATTATGCAATTTCCAAATATTAATTATATATCCTTAAAATCGTTTTTGTAATTAACGAAATTTGGCTTATTTTGCGAAGGTTTGTGTAACCAAATGAAAATTATTTGTATCGACAATAATATATACACGTTTATATACTGTATTTACCATATATGTACATTCATATATGTCATATAGGATTATGAGTGTGGTTATTTAATGGACCACATATTCAGGGCCAAGCCGGTTGCATTTTAGGTTGAGGGCTTAGGTATGAGTATTTAAGTATTTAGTTCACACAGATGCATATTTAAGATGATTGGTATATAATATAATATAAATAATGTTGGACATACATATATATTTGTATATACGCTTACATTATGTATTACATATGCAATATGTATGTTCAGAAAATGTGTGTGTGTGTGTGTGTGTGCATGTGTAGAATTTTTTTTGGGTATGTCATAAATATTTATGTATGTATAAACATACACAGCTACAGATATTTATTCATATATGTGCATATGTATGTATTTATTTATGAATGTATTCAAACATACACATACATAGGTACAAAAATATGTATGTGTGAATAGACACTAACACAAGCGAACGAAATTTTCGAATAGACGGTAAGTGCTTAAAAGTTTGTGCGTGCTAAAAGTATTTTCCCAGGCCAAAATAGAGAGTGTATCTAATTTTGGGAATTTTGCCAAAATATATGAATTTTGTAATTCAAATAGACACTCTCATCAAGCAGCGTTCTCCTTGCGTTCAGTTGCCGTTGATCGTTATAATAGCGCGATCTTTGTGTTAGCTCTTGGTCTTTTGACTAAAAGATATTATATAATACCGAAATTTTTGTTAACATAAAACAAATTGTAAGTTTTGTTGATTTATTGCAACAATTCAAATAAACCATTGTTCCTAATTAGTGTACAAATATAAAAATCTACAACTATACAAGTTACATACCATATACATAGAATATTGTATATGCAAACATTGAAAAAATAATTTAAAAAATTTTCAAATAAAAAAAAGTGCAAATTTCCGTTTGCAAATGTACATATAAAACTATTTGCACACAAATAAAAATATATATAAATATATAGGCAATAATATATATTTATTTACGCATATCGAGTTTGTGATTCAAAAGTGTATCCTGCAAAATATATATATAAAAAAAAGTTGTTGAATCTATAAACTATATTGGAAATTTACAATTAATTGATCCACACCTCATACGACAGGAGCACATATATAGATATACCACATATATGTGTGGAAAAATACATACATATGTACATACCCACCCTATATACAGACATATATATAAGAGCGTAAAGCTCCCTCAACCTGCTGAAATACCCTGAAATTTTTTTAATATTTAGTCATTTACTCCTCAAAACTTGGCCATGTACGTATGTATGTATATAACTATATAATATTATGCACCTGTTACTGTGGCCACGCTCGCAAGTGTGACATACATACATACATACATAAATACATACATACATCAAGTGTTGCCAAAATCCAAAAAATTAAAATATATACGCGCATATATACATACATATTAAATCAACCCAACTATTACCTGCCAAATCTTTTCCACAAGCATACTCAAAAATTTTATTTTTAAGCATAGATATTATATGTATTAACAAAAAATACATACATTCGAATTGATATATTTAAATGCCAAATTGTATCTGTATGCGTGAGAATACGTTGATTATGCAACACATTTGGCTGTTGTGATCTAAGTGACAACACAAAGACGGCAACAACACATTTGAACAAAAAAGAAAAAAATAAGAAATTATAAATAAGAAAGCTTTTGTATAGCAGGTGTAAGTATGAAGGAACTTTGTAAATATGTACATATGTACCTATTTACATGTATTCAAATTTACATATATGCATGTATATGTGTACATATGTAGTGTAAAATACATGTATTGCACTTATATGTAGCTATGAACAATCAAATTTATGAGTGCACTTTTGTACTTGATTGTACAGTGTATGTATGTAGGTACATTTGTACCTATGCCACACACACACGCACAGTACGTATAGGTACACACATAGAGACTTGTATAGATTCAGCAGCAAAGGTTTCTATTTTTAGCTAATATCTTGTAGACTCGAAATATACAGACATACATACATATATTTTTTCCGGAACACAAGCTAATATATAATATATACGTATGTGAGTATAATTCTCATATATATAAAATATATAATATATGTAAATATTGCAGAAAAAACTGTCAGCATGTAAATAGTATATATGTATGTACATACATATATAACTTCTGGGAGAGTTCCTGTTTACATTGATCTCTTTGTTTGTGTATTTATGTGCAACATACATAAACTATATGCATATACTATAAATATCTGCACTAATTTATGGCCAAGTACACACTTGTACTCATTTGTACCAATGTACCTACATCGGTGATCGGTGTGCTTATTTTCTCTGTGTGTAACTAGTCCAGGTAAAATCTAAATGGGAGAGTGTCCGCCTGGGTGACACCCTGTAGTCAGCTTGAAATTTCGCTAAAATACATTTGAACACAAAAACACATATATGCACACACACACCCATACACACATACACACAATAAAAGCTGCGCGCTTTTGGCTGATCTTTCGTATGCTTCTTCTTCCCTCTACATCACACTATGAAAAAGTTTTTTAAATAACTTTGGTGTTTATTGTCCGATTGCTATAAAATTTTCAGAGCAAAAAGCTAATATTTAAACTTAAAAAATACAATTATATATATATTATAAATAACCTATTAAAACTGTTAGCTTTTGCATTCATATAATTTTAATTTTTGCAATATATTTAATTATTTTCAAGGACTAGCATACTTTGTGCTCTTTTCTACAAATTATTAAATAACTGCAAAATTTTGAAATGTACTGCTCAAGTTGTCAACTACAGCGGGGACCGCACATGGTTCAATTGTTTGACGTCAATGTCGAATACGTGCGTTTGACACTCAATCATCTACACACATATTATACAAACATACATTTGTCTGTCTGTCTATCTGTGCGTGTGTCTGTCTCTCAGCCATGTTCGTCGACGTAGCTATTTCTATGCAAAGCAGCCTCTCAGTTTTGAGGCATTGGTGATGTAACCTGGCAGAAATCCCTGTTTTTTTGCAGCAGGTATCACATAAGCACATAGTATGTACATAAATAATTTTATTAAAGACTTGGGTCTAAAAAATTATTAATGTTGTTTGTAGGAATTGTGAGAAATAAAAAAAGTCAAATAGGCAGTTAGTGTTTTACAATATTAAGTATTTCAAACTTTTGAACTTCATATTTAGCGGGTCTTTCAAAAAATTGCTGTCGAAAATCCTTTTTTATTATCGATAATTGGGAAACCCAAAAGGCTATCGGAAGAAAAAATATTTATCGGAGCGGTCACGCGACTTTTTCCTACATTTGCCAAAGCGAAAAGCTACAAAATCTAATAATCAGGTTCATTCTTGAGATTGAGTTAAATTTACGAAATCCCAATCGCATTTAAATCGAAAATGTTATTAAATTGCAAAATGTAGCATTGCGATTACAAAACATATAATTTACTTAAATTCTTGTCACGACTCATTCATTCAATTGCCAATAAGTGTAATTAAAAAAACTTTACTTTTATGGCACCACACTTTTTTTTCTTATCGATACTTCAATAAGTTTATTAAGCAGCCCTGCTTTCGATATTGTCATGTCATAGTTAACACTACGCCGGAAAATTCAGTAATAAACGGCCTAAAACTGCATTTTAGTTACAGTACACATATACGTATATTTAGAACAAAAAAAAAATAGAAAGAAAACGCCATGGCCATATAAAACCTGTGTAGTTATTGACTGTAGTCAAAATTAAGTACTTAACTCAAGTTTTTTCGCTTTTGAATGATTGTAAATAAAATTAAGCACAGATTCGCAAATATTGCATTACTGAACAAAAGTGACACGTGTGTGAATCTCATAAGTTAGCGCTGCTAAGAAATAAATCAAAATAAGTGGTAATGAAAATAAAAATAAGTATAACCATTTCTATTTCCATCGTGCATTTATACATGACGTGTATGTGTGTGGACTGTGTCAATTCTACTCATAAGACACACACATATACGTGTGTACTACGTACATATACTTTTAAATACACGTGTCTCATTGTTATCTGTGGATATTGAAATACACATGCACATACAACATAAAGTAACCGTTTACACATGTTTTCTATGTCATTCAGGTGACTATTCGTGGATCTTTGTCTCTCTTTATCTGTTATCGAGAATACACATTTCGCAGCACGTCGCAGTGTCTCGCGATACATTCTAATCGCACACACGTATATACCTGCCTATGTACTTACATTATTTACAATTGGTTTTGCTGCTGATCCAAAAAGTGTAAAGTAAAAATGCACATAAGAAACTACAACTTTAGCACGCATATAATTTTTCCAATTGGAGGCTTTAGCCTTAAAACAAAAAAAAAATGGAAAACCACAAAAAAAAAATGAGATGGGAAAGCAATTTTTGATACATTTGCAACATAAATTGAAAAAAAAAAATCAAAAAGTGTTATCTGATTGAATCGCATCATAAAATTGATAATACGTTTATAATAATTAAAGCGCAATAAATGAGTCTTTGTTGCGAAAAATAACTGCAAGCTGGTTTTTGTTTTGCTGTTTTCTTCTGCTTTTCGTATTCTGAACACAGCTGATATGCAAATTTCATAAACAGGCCGAAAATTAAAATTAGTTGTAAAAAGAGAAAGTTTATTTTAAATTTGCAGTATATAAAAAGAAAAGAAAAATTTGTAATTCGGTCATACTAACAGGCCTATATTTGTTGAATTTTAATCATCAGTTTCTGGCCTTATGTTTTGCATTTGTTTTGAATATATCAAAATCTGTTAAGAACTGATTGAATAAATACTTAACTTTGGTCTTTTCAACCTTGATATTCGCGACTTCCTCGTTTTAGTGCTTACTTCCTTAAAAGAAGCTTATGAAAATATAATCTTTCAAGTATATATTAAATTATTTTATTTTATACCGAAATGTCGTTTAAGCTTTAGCACATTTTAAGCACGTCTTAAATCGAATTAAAAACAAATAATATTTTTATATATTTGTATTTTTTGCAGGGTGTTGTAAGCTAAGGATAACGATTCAAAATGGAAGACGGCCACGCAAAAACCGTCGAACAATCTCTGACCTTCTTTAGCACAGATGCAGAACGCGGTCTTTCTCTTGATCAGATCAAGGCAAACCAGAAGAAATATGGACCTAATGGTAAGCATATATGGCGATAGTTTGAGCAGCTCTTTTGCTTTTCTTATTTATAATTATTGACTTCAATAATTACAATTCCATTTTCTTTTTCTTTTCAGAATTGCCAACTGAGGAAGGTACGCAATTATCGACCTTGCTGGGCACATTTCAGATGTCCAACAGAATATTGTATTTAAAAAAAAAAAATTGTGTATTAATTTATTTCTATTATTACAGGAAAAAGCATTTGGCAGTTAGTTCTAGAGCAGTTCGACGATCTTCTGGTGAAGATTTTGCTATTGGCAGCCATAATATCATTTGTAAGTTGTTTGACGTTTTGAGTCACTTTTTCACTAGTATAAATTTCTAATCGAGCCCCTATTCTGAATTCCAATTTGAATTTCTAAATTAAATTGTGAAATTGTTAAACAAGTCACAGAAATATTCAAAATTAAATTAAAAAGAAGCCATCTAGTAAACTTAGCGGATATTTCTCATTATAGCATAACAATTATGTTGTGAAACCTGAATTGAAGGTATATATATTCCTGATCAGAATCACTATAGCCATGTCCGTTGGTCTGTGTGTGAACAAGTCCCTAAGTTTTAAAGCTATCTTAATAAAACTTGAAATGTATCCATATTCTTGCTGTAGATGATTCGGATCGGATCCTTATCTAGCTGACAAGTTATACTGGTTAAAATTGATAAAATGTCAGCTAGCTTTTAAGGGAATAATGAAATTTGAATAGGTCACCTAACAGCCTCTCTTAATTTTGTGTTTTGTAATTACTTGCAGAAGGATTGAAATTTTTAACACAAAATACATTTGTTTTGTTCAATTATAGGTATTAGCGCTATTTGAAGACCATGAAGACACATTCACTGCATTTGTAGAACCCTTAGTCATTTTACTTATTCTAATAGCAAATGCTGTTGTTGGTGTTTGGCAGGAGAGAAATGCCGAATCAGCAATTGAGGCACTCAAAGAATACGAGCCCGAAATGGGCAAAGTAGTGCGTCAAGATAAGTCTGGTATCCAGAAAGTAAGAGCGAAAGAGATTGTGCCCGGTGATCTGGTCGAGGTCTCTGTGGGCGACAAGATCCCAGCTGATATTCGCCTCACTCACATCTATTCGACAACACTGAGAATTGATCAGTCCATCCTTACCGGCGAGTCTGTTTCGGTTATCAAGCACACCGATGCTATTCCCGATCCACGCGCCGTCAATCAGGACAAAAAGAACATTCTGTTCTCCGGCACAAATGTTGCCGCTGGCAAGGCACGTGGCGTCGTCATTGGCACAGGCCTGAGCACTGCTATTGGTAAAATCCGTACTGAAATGTCTGAAACTGAAGAGATTAAAACACCACTGCAACAGAAATTGGATGAGTTCGGTGAGCAGCTTTCCAAGGTCATCTCCATCATTTGCGTTGCTGTCTGGGCCATCAATATTGGACATTTCAATGATCCCGCCCACGGCGGCTCCTGGATCAAGGGTGCCATCTACTATTTCAAGATTGCCGTCGCCTTGGCTGTCGCTGCTATTCCCGAGGGTCTGCCAGCTGTCATCACCACCTGTTTGGCTTTGGGCACCCGTCGTATGGCAAAGAAGAACGCCATTGTCCGATCTCTGCCATCTGTCGAGACCTTGGGCTGCACATCTGTCATCTGCTCCGATAAAACTGGCACTCTAACCACAAATCAAATGTCCGTTTCCCGCATGTTCATCTTCGAGAAGGTCGAGGGCAATGACAGCAGCTTCCTGGAATTCGAATTGACTGGCTCCACATATGAACCCATCGGTGAACTGTTCCTGGGCGGCCAGAGAGCCAAGGCCAGCGACTACGATACTCTGCACGAGCTGTCCACTATTTGCATTATGTGCAATGATTCCGCCATTGATTTCAACGAATTCAAGTCTTGCTTTGAGAAGGTCGGTGAGGCCACTGAGACTGCATTGATTGTCCTGGCCGAGAAACTGAATCCTTTCAACGTGAACAAATCTGGATTGGATCGTCGCTCAACTGCCATTGCGTGCCGCGGCGAGATTGAGACTAAATGGAAGAAGGAATTCACTCTGGAGTTCTCCCGCGATCGTAAATCCATGTCCTCATACTGCACACCACTGAAGGCCTCTCGCCTGGGCACTGGCCCCAAACTCTTTGTCAAGGGCGCACCCGAAGGTGTCCTCGACCGTTGCACACATGCCCGCGTCGGCACATCCAAGGTGCCACTGACCTCCGCACTCAAGAGCAAGATTCTGGCCCTGACTGGACAGTATGGTACCGGACGCGATACTCTGCGTTGCTTGGCCCTTGCCGTTGCCGATAGTCCCATGCGCCCCGAGGAAATGGATCTGGGTGACTCGAACAAGTTCTATCAATATGAAGTGAATCTAACCTTTGTCGGTGTCGTCGGCATGCTGGATCCACCACGTAAAGAGGTCGCCGATTCGATTATTCGTTGCCGTGCCGCTGGCATTCGTGTCATTGTCATCACTGGCGATAACAAGGCCACCGCTGAGGCCATCTGCCGTCGCATTGGCGTCTTCACCGAGGATGAGGATACAACCGGCAAATCATATTCGGGACGTGAATTCGATGATCTGTCGCCAGCCGAACAAAAAGCCGCCGTTGCCCGTTCTCGTCTCTTCTCGCGCGTGGAGCCCCAGCACAAATCGAAGATTGTTGAGTTCCTGCAGGGCATGAATGAAATCTCCGCCATGACAGGTGATGGTGTCAATGACGCCCCCGCTCTCAAGAAGGCCGAAATTGGTATTGCTATGGGCTCTGGTACTGCTGTCGCTAAATCCGCTGCCGAGATGGTATTGGCCGATGATAACTTCTCATCCATTGTGTCGGCTGTTGAAGAAGGTCGCGCTATTTACAACAACATGAAGCAATTTATTCGTTATCTGATTTCGTCCAACATCGGCGAAGTTGTTTCCATTTTCCTAACAGCTGCTCTGGGTTTGCCCGAGGCTTTGATTCCCGTTCAGCTCTTGTGGGTTAACTTGGTACGTTATAAAATGTCCATTCAATTTGATCAGCTAATTGATTCATAAATGTTTTTGTCACTTGTCATTTAGGTCACTGATGGTCTGCCAGCTACAGCTCTTGGTTTCAATCCCCCTGACTTGGACATTATGGAGAAACCACCAAGGAAGGCTGACGAAGGTTTAATCTCTGGATGGCTGTTCTTCCGGTTGGCAAACTTAATTAAAATGTTTTTTCTTTATTTGCTCGTATCTATAATGTTATTTTCTTTGAATATAGTTACATGGCAATTGGTTTCTACGTCGGTGCAGCAACTGTCGGTGCCGCCGCTTGGTGGTTCATCTTCTCTGCCGAGGGACCCGGTCTCAACTACTGGCAACTGACTCACCATCTTGCCTGCTTGGGCGGTGGTGATGAATTCAAAGGTGTCGATTGCAAAATCTTCAGTGATCCACACGCAATGACCATGGCCCTGTCCGTGTTGGTGACCATTGAAATGTTGAACGCCATGAACAGGTAACTATTACTCATACAACTGTTACTCATACTTGATTAATATGTTTTCTCTTTGTCAGCTTATCTGAGAATCAGTCTTTGGTAACAATGCCGCCATGGTGCAATTTGTGGTTGCTTGGTTCAATGGCCCTTTCTTTCACTCTTCACTTTGTTATTCTATATGTTGAAGTCCTCTCCGTAAGTGAAAGTCTATATTTAACAGCTGCTTTTGCCATGATAATATCATTGAATATATATTTATAGACCGTCTTCCAAGTGACACCGTTGTCTACAGAGGAATGGATAACTGTGATGAAATTCTCAATTCCTGTAGTTTTATTAGATGAAACATTGAAGTTTGTTGCTAGAAAAATCGCAGATGGTGAGAGCGTTATATATAAAATGCATGGGATTGTGTTAATGTGGGCTGTATACTTTGGCCTGCTGTACGCTATGATGCTTTAAGAATATATTTATAATCATTAAGCCCAACATCATTATTCTAATTAACTAGCATAAAGTGTTACTAAATATAAAACAGAAACAAATACCTAAAGTAACGACTTTAACCAACCAACCAACCAACCAACCAACCAACTACAACATAGACTTATTTCCGAATATTACTAAAAAAAAAAAAAAGAAAGAAAAAAAATTCACGCGTGATATTTTAATAAGAGATCGTTTTTACTCTATGATTTATACAAAGAAACACCGTGAACTGGTCAATAGATTATGAGAGTTAACGATTAATTACAAAAACCTACACATAATAATTCTTTTATTTTTGAATATGTTCAATATACATATAACATGGCATTGCTTTTTGTACATACGATGCTGTAAGCAGAATCGCTCAGTTGAACATTGTTTTCGAATTCAAATACACGAATACGTAAGTTTCAAAAAGATTTCAAAATGTCATTTTTCGATTACATTCAAATGTCATACGCAGATTATTGCTGCAACAGTAATGATCACTTTTATAAACATTTATAAGTTGATTATTACAGGTTTAGTTTCTCTACTTAAAAAAAGTAAACAAAAAAAAAAAAACAAAAAAAGTTCAAATCGTGGATTTTGTAGTATCTATTATGTGAAAAATTCAAATTGTATTTATTTTACAATACAAAAAGTCAACAAAACCCTACATTTTCTACAAAAACGATGAATCTATGTAAATACTTCTTCACTTAGGGGTCATTATTAACAAAACAAAACAACAAAAAAAAAGAAAAGGAATAAAACAACAAAATGATTCAATATATTAGATAAATCCTAAAATCCTATTTATATGTAGATGTCATACATATATACAACACACACATATATATATTTTATTTATTCAACAACAATTGGTTTAGCTGCCTTTGATCATGGATGGAATAGCGGATATATATATTTTGTATTCAATTTATGTACTAAGTAGTCTTATGTCAGGCGAGGACTTCCGTTTTGAAATTAGAAAAATATTGGTTCATTCCATAGTATATAAGAAGTAGGAATTCAAAATGTGGATCGATAAAGACAAAAACAGTCAGCTTATGAACAAAGTGTGTACTTTATTGGTAGGTTACTTATTATACAGCTCAAGCTTCCGTTCCGCTTTGCTTTACTTTTCCGGTAAATTATGGTAATTGGGGTCCATAGATAACGTCCGTGGTATTTATTTTTACGGCATATACTAACATGATAGCAATCATCCAATTTTCGACGCAGTTTAGTATAACAAGTTTTTTACTTTCTGTTTAAACGAAAAAAAAAGTCAGAATTATTTAAGAATCTAACAAGTTTTTATTTAGAAAAATCATTTAAAATTTACTTTATGTACTCTGTTATTAAACAATTATAGACGCTGTCAAATAAAAACCTTAAATTACAAACAACATAATCATTACTAGAAATATGCGAAACTAAAATGAGCGCCAGAGAACCCATTGAATTAAACAGTGCTGACGATCGCTAATCCTACAAAAATTCATCTTTTTTGAATGCTCGCTCGCATTTTGTTGCAACTCGCTGCTGTTTGACGATCGAAACATATACATACAAATGCCTACACCATAAATTTATAAATAATTTATTGTTTTATTTTATACAGTAAATCCCCGATTTCATTAATTGGATGACTCACACCCCCCATTAATTTAAAATTAATTTAGTCCATCCCTGCTCTATAGAAAGTATGTGAAGTTGTTAAATGTTTGATAAAAACAAGTGTGCCAAACAAAATTCCAATGTGAATTCCGAAAGAGAGATCAATTGCTGTACATTATGGTCTACTACATTTTGACACCACAAACAAAAAAAAAATGAAAAAAACACACTTTTAAAACGATTGAATTCATATTTCAAATTCAGCATGTAAGATATCCATGATAACGAAATATAAACACTGAACCCCGAACTCTGCTGGTCTACTTTTTAAATGAAGCGTAAATGTAGTCGTCATGTAGTTGGCTGAATAAACCGTTGCTGACGTCCTACTGCCTACTACTGCCCAACCCCTCCCTTCGTTATAAACTTTGGTTTGCAGAACGCTTTGGTTGCCTTTACTTTTTGTTGGTACATTTATACATATTGGTAATTCTCGACAATATTATTTGTGTGTGTATTTAGTTCCTGATACCGTCATTGATAAATGGTAAAGGTCTTGGTCATTGGAACGAACGAACGATCCAGGAGATCCTCAAGGATGTCTATATCGTAAAACCTTTATCAATCTTGTATTCATTGCTCAGACAGCCCTGTTACCTGAATTTGCAAATTGTATCCAATATGAATAAAATTAATTATTTGATTTAGAAAGTAATTACAAAAAAAAAAATAAACACACTTTCTTGACTTGACGGGTTATACAAAAAATGGTTTAAATAAATAAATAAGTTCCATAAAAACTATTCAATTGTTGTTATTTCAAAAATATATTCGAAATGGTAAGTACAACAATAATATTTTGAGGTAAATATTTTAATTGTATATATTAACTAACATGAACAACTCGTATACTAATTTGATTTTATAAATTTTAATAATTTAAGATAAAACCACTAACTCTATTCCAGTCAAAGATTAAAAACAGATCCAACCAGTTTTCAAAAGAAGTTTCGATTATTAAAACTTAATTGTGGTTAATGTAAATTAATTTCTTTATAAGCAAAATCAATTTTTGAATTTTTTTACTGACAGATCAGAAATCGAAATTTGAAAGGATATTTCTTCAACGGCTCGGTTTCATTAAGCACTCGGGTCGAAAGAATTTGACGATCCTAACGTTAATAGAACTTTTTATATTTCTCCTATTCTTCGTCCTATTCTTGAAGATGGATCTAAAGGTCGAATACAATCTGTACAAGAATCATTTCTGCTATTTGCCCTTCGGTGACTTAGCCCGTTGACAATTACAAATAAATCGTTCTTCTTGTTGTGATCGTAGAACCATGATTGATGAAATCTTCTTACACAAACTAATAAACGGTCAAAGTGATTCTTCCGAATTAATTAGCCAAATTATTTTGCTTTTCCGATCGGAAGTACTATGAATTTTCTACCAAAAGCCATTTCGTATCTTATGTCTCAGCTATAATGAACTTTCCCCTTAATAAGAAGTACCACTTGTTTTTGCTTAAGACAAGATGCGATTCAATTGACATAACATATATTTTTATTCAATTTAAACAAGTTTTTACAACGATTATTTCTTATTTGAAAAGAGGTATGAATCATTTGTGCCTAGTGCCAATTTGCTAGCATTCTCGTTGCCAACGATATTACTTAAACTTAGTGTATCGAATTTCGTGTAAAAGACTTTGACACTCATCACATCCCGTAAGCCATCTCGTGGATTTTGGTTCACTTCAAGCATTAAATTAATTAAGTCCGAGTAAAAGTTGGGGAAATTCGGTGGCTGGTAGAATATTAAATGCCGTATACCTTTGATGCGCGTACGTCGAAAGAAGTGGGCCCTCTCCGAGTATAGCAAGAATGGTGCGCCGCTGTGGAAGAAAATGTCTCTCGCTCTAGAGATTTTCTCCTTTTTTGTATATTCACTTATTTGAACGAAATTGATCATTTCATTTTTAAAATGATTTCTCAAACGTACATAGTCAAAATAGCTGGGTACATATAAAAGACAATGTGATAAACCCGATTTGCTGAATTCCGGAAGAATATGGCCAACGAAGTGTTGAAACCGATCATCAAAAGCCGTCTCAACACTTGAGCAATCGATGCGTTGAAAGACTTGTTCGATTGGCGTCAGCACATTGGAAATATCGCCGCGTGCAATTTGATTTATAATTCGCACTTTCCCTTGGAAATTATGGCATTTGTTATTAAACAGCCCGCGAAATTCGGGTAGCTCGTGCGATGAGAAAAATAATGTTTGTCGATAGAAGCGCGATGTGCCATTGAGACAATATTGGCGTACACGCTGACAGTTTGTGTCTGGCAGCTTTTGCGGCTGTAAATGTAAATGATCTAGCACGTATAGCAGATTCTCCCAGTTCTGAGCTATAAACAGCTCAGCTTGATCAATGATAAGTAGCTCAATTGAATTGAGAAAATCGTAGTCTTGGTCCTTGTCATTAATCATCATACGAAGTGCCAGTGGCGAAGCAATCAATATATCCGATCCACTTATGTCCGTGTATAAGGACATTGATTTCTTTGTGAAACGTATGCCCAATTTAAAGTTGTCATCCGTATTTCCGCTAAATGTTTGCTCATAATCAAATGGCTTGGGATTCGTTTTTGGGAAATAAATAGTGTTGCCGGAAAAGTCATTAAGAAAACGATCATACTTTGCAATTGGACGAGTGGCATTTTGACCTAAAAATTAAAATAAATAAGAAATATATAAATACAACATTAAAAATATGCTTATTTATAAATACACAATTAAATAAATCCTTTTTAACTATTTATAATGGATCGTAATAAAAAGCTTTTTTTTGGGTACGAAAGTGTTTAATTTATATACAAACCTTTTTGTTTAGGAAACAGCAAGCTTGCCATAATTTGTACAGTTTTTAAGGCGGATTCTCGAAAAGGTAACAGGATAAGTGCCTTCATTCGCTTAAGTCCCTGATCCCTTAAGCTATCGGGTATTGCGACATCGCACAACGGTTGATTTGGATACTTGACGAGTCCGGCAATTTTTTCATTATTCCGCAAAATTAGTGCTCTGGTCTTTAGCATGTGATTAACTGCATGCAGGCAGTATACGTATCGAATTTCCTCCGCATTATCGTGCGTACGCTGAGGATAATAAAGGTCTAGGTAATTGTTGGCAATCTGCAATATTTCAATCTGTAGCGCAGATAGTGGGTAGGCAACATTTGCAGCTAATGACATTTTGACATCCATTATTTGCAGATCTGTGGATTTAACAGTTTCTGGGGGCTGTTTGTTGTAATCGTTGTCGTGTGGACTTGTCGCGGATTTTAAAATTGGCACTTCAATTTGGAATTTGCCAATCGAAGACCATTTAGCTTTCGATACTTTCGTGATTTTTGAAATAATTTCGGTAATATCATCTGAGGTGAGATCGAAATTAAGCCGCTCACTAAATGAATTGTATGGCTTCAAGTCTGTAGGATCCCTTTCTTCCTGGTTCTTAACGACTTTTACTTTTTTTCGTAGTAAAACGCTTGTATTCGATTCTGTTATTGTTGGCGCCGCTACATAAGAAATGTATGTGTTGAGTATTCATAATAGAAAATATTTAGAAAGCTTCACTTACCTGCTGATCGGTACTCACTGACAAGTTGCTCGTAGAATTCATTTTCATCCTTCACGGATGGTAAAAGATTTACGTTCATCTTTGATTCCTCACCGGAAACTGTGCTCTGATATTGAGTTGCCCTTTTATGCAATTGTTCCATGTCTCTGCTCCTCTGAATAAAGTTATTGTTCTTCGAAAACTTTTCATTTCTTCGAACGAAAGTTCTGTTTGGCTGAGAGCCTTTAGTTTTTCGCTTCCCCCTCATTTTCGTTAATTATTAAAAACCACTTGTTTATGGTTTAAACGTGGAGAACAGCTGTTGCCCAAGTGATTTAATTACAAGTGGGGACATAATCGTGACGATATATCGAACAAGTGGGCCAAAAAGATATCGATATTTTAGCCGATTTATTTAAATATTTCAGTTCAATTCCAGCACTGAATACATTTTGGAGGAACGAATGGAATTTCAAGTAGATATGAAACTCAGATTTGCTCTGCCAACATCTACTATAAAATAAGCCAAAAGTCGCATTTCAAAGGAAAATCATTAAATAAACTCGGATTCAGTTCAATGCAGTAGAAAAACTTGTCTTTTATTTACAAAGTTAAAAACATTTTACATGAAACTGTTTTAAATGCAAAATTCAAGCGTTGCTAACACTCTATTTGAATAAATTCTTGATAACATTTTCCAATTTCACCGTATCAACAGCAAATTTCCTGATGCCTTCAGATAATTTATCAGTCGCCATAGGATCTTCATTCAGTAACCATCTGAACTGGGTCTCATCAACAGAGATGCGCTTAATATCTTGCTGTTTGGCATCGGGTACCGATAAGTAAGTTTTCAACACCTCCTCATCGTTTTCCAAGTCTTTTAGCAAGGATGGACTAATTGTAAGCAAGTCACAGCCAGCCAATGCCTTGATTTCACCCGTATTTCTAAAAGATGCACCCATGACAAGTGTTTTATAGTCAAATTTCTTGTAGTAGTTATAGATGCTCGTCACAGAAATGACACCAGGATCAGCTGTGGCCTCGAATTTCTTCGAGCCCGTGTTGGCCACATACCAATCCAAGATGCGGCCAACAAATGGCGAGATCAGTGTAACACCAGCTTCAGCACAGGCCACAGCCTGGGCAAATGAGAATAACAGCGTCAGATTGCAGTGCACACCGTGCTCCTTTTCCAGAATTTCGGCCGCTTTGATACCCTCCCACGTCGAGGCAAGCTTGATTAAAATACGCTTCTTGTCAACGCCAAAGGATTTGTACAAATCAATCAATTTCAATGCCTTCGCTACGCTTTTCTTGGTGTCGAACGAGAGTCGGGCATCTATTTCAGTCGATACCCTACCGGGTACAACTTTTAAGATCTCGCAGCCAAACAACACGCATAAGTAATCCATAGCTTCTGCCACTTGATTCTCCAGCGATCTAAAAATAAAATTGTTATTCCTTTTTAGAGCATCTTACAATTTTGTAAGGAATTGACACCATAAATTATATATTCATGATCATCATCACTGGCCGAGTTTATACAACAGTCTATCCTATTTGTGTATAAAAGCAGAACTTCCTAAGCCTTAAGCTATCTTGAAACAATTTATATTTAATATATAAAAGCCAAGCTCACACGACCTGCGTTGTTTGATTCTAAAAAAAGCATCACCATTGGACTATACAGTTACACCGTACATCGGACAACTCTGTTATAGAAACAATCAGTGTAAAAGTTGTGGCATTGAATTATCCACAGAACATTACCCTTCTTGAGTCTTTCCATAATCGACGGCCTTGCGTACCAAGTATTGGTAGCGTTCCATGGTTGACGCCGATAAAATGAGCGACGGATTAGTCGTTGCATCGGTAGGTTTGTAGATATTTATCGCTAAAAAAAGAAAAGACGTTAATAATAGACACAAACTTAAACAATGGTTTTAAAATCTTTTTTGTATCATTTGCCCACTTTAAAGGGTATATTTAAGTTGAGCAAACATTTTCACCTGCTTACAAGTCAAGAAAAAATATTGTTTTAAGTTGCTAAATTTAAAAACTGAACCGATTTCCAATACCAATGCTACTCTAGTTATTATACGTTTTCACTTAACTTAACTTAAAATTGATTATTCGCTTACAACATTTAACACGCAAGCGAAATTCATTATACATTCACCTGAATAAGGTCAAACAAATGTCGGCCTCACTTTCGACTTTAACTTTGATTTGAACTTCAAAAACTCTAAAAAGCTATGATCGCTAATGCATACAGATGATCGAAGGTGTTTAGGTGTATGTAAAGAATATCTAGATGAATATGGTAGTAGTTCCGGCATAAATCAATTAATGTAATGCAACTATTTAACCTTTAAAGTAGGTACATATGCACTTACATATATATATATATATATATATGTATATAGTTACGAACACATGTATGTGTGTAGATAAGACAATACGCGTTATTTACTTTAAGGTGCTTAAAAATAAAGAAAAACTTTGAGTGTTTATTAATAAAACTCACCATCAAAATCGCCGGTATCGGCAACAATTGTGGTCATCTTTTTAAGTTGTTCTAAGGCCGACATTCTGAGCTTCTTTATCTGACGATCACTTCCCATCTCCCGTGTTGACTGAATATTGTACTTACTTCTAAACTTTAACATTGAGTTCAGTAGTTCCGCTCAATTGAACGGCTCATTGAAACTAATTCAGTGATTTGTGAAACACACCAGTGATGCCATTTTGACTTTTTCTCTACAGCTATATTTGTTATCGATAAATATAATTTACAAATTCTAATAAGATTTGGTTGCATATCTTTTCCAGCTATTGGCTCTTGTTGCCAATCGACAATTCACAGCAGTGAATGAGACTTGAATTTGTTATCGTTGTAAGCACCTATCCTTTTTCTGACAAGATTTATATTTTTCTCAAATCTCAGCAACTCGGAAATCTATCACTTCCCATTTTTCCAGGGCATGATTAATCCATCGATAACCTACTTATTATGACGAGAGCCAAGCTTTGTGGGTTTTAGCATATTTGATTCCACTGATTCCGTTACGCTTGTTTCCCCTTAGATGTTTTTACACAAAAGCATATTTGGATTAGATATTACCATTGAAAGCCAAGCTTACAGTTCAGCGTATCGAACAAATTAGTTTATTTTATTTGTAAACAGTTTTTTTTAATTATATTAATTTAGTTTTAATGAATTCTGACGAAAGGAATACAAATTTGAAAGATGTGAGTAAGACAGGCTTAATAGGATCATCATGGAAACTACATTTTATTCGTGCATAAATACTTTCTCTATTCGCACTAAAATTCACCGTTATGTATCCACGGTGACAGTCAACAAATTTCATATTTTTTTTTACCACGTTGATGGATGGTCTGCATGGCTATGAAATGCAGTAATACTAATAGTATTTCACATGAATAGTTATTATTTTAAATTACATAGAAAATTGAGTTAATGGATTGCTCGTTGTCAGCGACCTTTCTAGGTTTACTTGGATATTTCGACACAAGTATGTTATGGAAAAAAGTTGAGCCAACTCATATAATTCAGTAGATCAGCATTTAAACACGTTCGCACATCTCCGTAACGGGGTCTGGTCAACTAAAATCTTTTTATTTTACTGATAAATATGGTAAACAATGTTATACATTTTTTTTTCATAAGATGGTAATATTCATTATAAATTCTTTGTTGAGTTTACGTATTTTTCCAATGCTCCATATACTCTGTCCTTTTTTACTTTCACTTTTTGATTGGCTGGCTCAGCACTAGTTGGATATATTCCAAGTCGCGTAAATAATACAATTACACTCTTTTCCATAGAGTGATGTAGAGCGCTCACATTTTGTGGCAGTCACCACCATATCGGACTCACAGGCGATTCGCAGCGTGGATTTTCATCCAGATGGAAAGCTTTATGCGGTCGGATCGAACTCAAAAACCTTCCGCATTTGTCAATATCCCCAACTATCTAAATTAAGGTGATATGAAAATTGAATATGCATTAAATGTATACTGATTTGTAATTGAAAATAAATCTTTAGACAAGATCAGCATATTTATCCACCATCCGTTTTGTGCAAACGGACAAAACACCACAGAGGCTCCATTTATTGTACATGTTGGTCGGCAGATGGCGAACTCATTGCGACTGGGTCAAATGACAAGACCATCAAGTATATGAGATTCAACAAGGACACCAATCAACTGGTGGGCCAGGAGGTCGAACTGAATATGCACGATGGCACCGTTCGGGACATGTGTTTCCTTGACAACCCATCGACCAAATCACGACTGCTCGTCAGCGGCGGGGCTGGCGACTGCAAGATCTATGTTACGGATTGTGTGACGGGTATGCCGTTTCAGGTATTTAGTGGCCATACCGGACACATCTCATCGTTATATAGCTGGAACAATGCAATGTTCGTATCGGGATCGCAGGTAAGATTTAGCTCCTGATATCTTACTAAAGAAGAGTAAAAAGGAAAGGTTGCAACTCAACAGGATCAAACAATACGGTTCTGGGATCTGCGAGTAAATGATGCGGTTAATACTTTCGATCAGGCTGGAGCCATACAAAACTCGCCGGTAACTGCAGTCTGTGTGGATCCGACTGGGCGATTACTGGTCTCAGGACACGCAGATAGCGCTTGTGTCCTCTACGACATTCGCGGCAACAGGCTAATACAACGCTTCTATCCGCATAGCGCCGAAATAAGGTATGTGATCGAATTAACATAGAAAATAAAAATCACTTATTCGCATTTTTTGTTGCCTTATTATTCCTTTTTGTAGATGCATACGCTTCTCACCATCGGCGTATTATATGCTCACATGCAGCTACGATAGCACTATTAAGCTAACCGATTTACAGGGTGATCTTGCCAATGACATCGCATCCGTGGTGGTGGCAAAGCATAAGGACAAGGCGATTACAATCAGATGGCATCCAACGGACTTTTCCTTCATTTCCACATCTGCGGACAAGACTGCCACATTGTGGGCCCTACCTCCATCTTAATTTATTTGCTAATCCATCACACAAATACAACAGTATGTTTTAACAGTAGTACATTATGCATAAATTAATAAAAAAAAAACATTTAAACGCATTGGAGAACGGGGTGTGGGGAGGATACCTAAATGTTTTCTATTCTTTTAAAATTCTAATTTGTGTAATTTGTTTTAATTATAATTATTTTGCAAACAGCCCTCGCCACAGACGCGATTAATTTGCTGCTGAAGAAAGCGAGAGAAGACCAGGCATGGCAAGTGTAAAGTTGCCGAGTGTCTAGAAATGGCTTTAAAAAAAAATAATTAAATATTTGAAAAAACTAGTGCATTTGTAAATATTTGCATAAATATATAAAAAATATATATATCTATATATGTACTTATATATACACTTCTATCATTACGTTGAGACTGTGTTTCTCAAGCTCAAGTTCTGATTTCTAATGCATGCATACCTAAATAAACTAATGTGTGCAACCCACACAAATGTATTTTAATAACAAACCAATGTATGTATGTAATAATATTAATGTATATATGCACAGACGTTTATGTACATATACAAATTTCGATTGATGGTCGAAGTCTTAATGACAAGCCATACGTATGTGAATATAAATACATCTACATACCTACATATGTGATATATTCCCATGTTTGAATGTATGTATGTATGTATGTATGTATGTATGGGTGTCAGTGAATTATGTTTGTTTTTTTTTTTGTCTAAAATATAATCGGTATCCCATGCTAAATACGCTAAATATGTTTTCAGTTACTTTTTCTTTAATGCAACAGTATTTCCCCCAACTCGCGACTCCAAATTATATACAGTAGAAAATTATTTTCTGTTACTCATGCGCCTTCAATATGATAGTTTAATTTTATTCGTACAATTGAAAAGTTCACAAAATATTAAGAAAAGCAGATCAACAAGGCTGAAAGTGTTTTTTCATTACAACGCAAGAAGTTGACAACATTTTCCGGTTATCGTTAACCTTGAAAAAAGGCGCTTTCACAAGTAAATAACCATTTAAAGACATTCAAAACATATTTACGTGTGTACAATATCAATGTTTACAATTCATATTGCTGTGTATGCATATATGCATTTGTGTCTGTGTGTGTGTGTGTTGTGTGCATTTTGGCGTATGCATATGTAATTACTTCATACATGAATTCATCAATTCCTCAAGAAGCTCACATTTAATAGATTGTCTGCTGTGGGAATTTTTTTAATGTGCACATACATTCACACATACAAATGTCATGCGCTATGTGTTGAAAATATATACAGAGTGCACCCTAAATACATAAATATGTGAATATATATATATATAAAAAGCTAATAAAGTTGAGACAATGTTATCAAGTGGTCATAAATTTTACGTCTGAATATGCTGCGGCCGGTCATGTGACATTTATTTCAATAAAGTTTTTAGCTGGCTTACATAACTTTTGACTAGCCTTAATCCTAAGCAACCTGTCTGTTAGCGCCAGTGCTGGCAGAAATGACAACGGGAACAGGGTGGCACAAGTATTTGCCGAATCTGGAGCGGGAAGATGTGTAGTTACCCTGTTTACAAAGGATTGTCTGCAAAAAACATTTATTTGCATTTTTATGTCCGTTTCTAATGTCTTAATATCGTAAGAAATCATATGAACAATTTTTCAGATACAAACCCTTTTACATATGCATTAATGTAGATGTTTCCTGGTATCTTTTAAGCTTCGAGCATCTAGGGTCTCTTTTGAGCAGTGCTTTAATTCTGAATAACTCTAGAACAGTTGTCTAATGATTTTTGATTTTGTGGCGCTCAAAATGATCGATAACAAATCAGCTGTTGTACATATAAAATACATATAAATAGCAGGGTGATCATTTAAATAATAATCGGTGCAGCTCGGTCACACAAAAAATGTTAACGGAATCAGCCGTTTGATTTAATTTTGATTTTCTTTCAGTTACGTATACGTATGTACATGCATACACATTTTGTATGTTCAATTTTTTCCATTCGAACTTCAAGCCAAGAATATTAGCTTTAGCAATTAAAAAATATGTATTATATAATTTGAATTTGTATTTGCAGAGCGCATCAAAAACAAGCATGCCAGACAGATTTCAAGTGACAAAAACAGACGAAGAGACTGTATTGGATTATCTTCACGATGAATCGGCAAGTGGCAAACTTCTAGGAGATACTCAGGATGAGTTACAAGGTAGTTGATATTTTTGTAATTATAAATAAGTATAACATTTTTATAGGAGTTCAAAAATTTTTTGTTTTAATCTATAAGTAAAACTATGAACTAAATGAAAAACCCGTGAGAAATTGGTTGAATTTTCTCAAAGTTATGCCAGTGGGCACTTTTGACCTACCCTACATGTGATTTTTATACCCCGTACCTCGTACGTATTAAAAATCGTCAATACGATTTCGTTTAAATAAATCGTAAACTACATTTGACAACAAACTCATCACGAATAACTGGCTTTATTATGCTCCTAACATTAAAGCATCCTTTTATCACACATGCATTTAATTCGTACAAGTGTACATACATAACATATACATATTTATATGTATTTACTGGTATGTACATGCCCATTTACATATGTGCGTCCCAGATGTCCCGGTGACACATTTAACGCCACCTGCACATTAAAGCTCCAAGTGTGGAAAGCTTTCGAGAGCAGTTAAACGGTTTTTGGGCTTTAGCTGCTGATGCTGTGTGAGAGGACTTTCTCTGTAATATGGTGAGGCTGGTCCAAATACAGACCCGTAATACACATAAATGTATATATATATCTATAGGTATGCCAGTATCTGGCTCTCTCTCTCTGCTTCTGTATCTCTCTTTCTGGTCCTTTGCTCAGAATACGGGGTGAAATTTTGCGTGTAGATAAAAGCTTTCGTTTTCATCTCGATTTCAATGCTGAGAGTCCTGGGCAACATAATTTTTATTCGGTAGCATACAAACAGTTTTCATAATTTTTTCTATTAATCCACATTTAAAAAAAATAGTACAATTTAAATCAATTAAACTCGATAAAAAGAAATAAAATCTACTACAATTAAATGACAAAATAACATGTATAGTTACATAAAACTCATCAGTTCCAATCAGAGCACCAACAATTGCCAAAAAGTTGTAATAATTGTTTAAATACCTAACAACAAAGTGCGTTTAAAAACCAAAGTCAGTCGTGTATCCAAATTGATTTTATATTAATCATTCAACTGCATTGCCATTTTTTTTATGGCAAATTCCTTTTTGCTTGAGTGTTTGTTCATATGCTTTTTAATCCTACCAGGCTTATTATTCTTGACCTAAATTTTGCTGTTTCATGTCATAGGTAGGATGAATCTCTTTGCAGTTGACAAAGAGAAAAGCGAAAAAATGTACTGAACATTGAAAACTGATTTATGTAAATGAGGCCCCCATTTAATTTGCAGCCTTTGGAATTCCTTTACGCTCTAATATAGATATTTACCAGCTCTTATTATTTATTGTATTGTCATCTCTTGAAGGTCTCTTAAATTATAAATGTGTTTATAACATGTTATTAACTCTTATAATTATTTAAACAAATTTATGTTCGTATGACGACCCAAAAGTGTTAGCTAATTTTAAGTGAGAAACGTGATATGAGAGAAGTGTTAAACATGCAATGTAATAGTGAAAAAGATGATGCCGATGAAACGAATATTACGCCATCAGAACACAATGGAACAACACTCGACACAAAACAGTCAGGTATGAAAAATCGCGATGCTGATGCTGATGCTGCTCATATGCAGAGCGGATATTTGCCTAAGAATATGTGTACGCCCTTGCTAGTATGCATTTTACATATTCTATACCTAAATTCATTTATATCCCTTTATTTTGCATATTAATGCTCATTTGTAAATATATATATCTGTCGAATATGAAAACATCAGCTTCCAATTCTGTTCGCTGCTACGATTTCACACTTAATATATGTTTTTCTTCCTTCTGGTAATAATGTCAGGCTTGAATACATATCTCAACATTATGCCTATGCGGGTAAAGATCAGCTAAAGCATTTGGCAAAAAGTTCCATATCTAAGTTTCTTTGGTGCCTTATGCCTTCATCTGCAGCTGTGGATCGCAATTTCTATGCATATGCAAAACATATTAACAGAAAAACGAAAGTCTTTTCAGTTTGATACTTTAAAACATAATTTTATTATTTTTTGTTAAATGTTAAATTAAGATCACAAACCCGAAGCAACTATAAATTTCGCATTTAAAATTTCAAATTAATTTTTGCGTTTTTTATCCAAAGGTGCTCCTAACTGGAGCTCTATATTTTGCTAAATGAAGGTGCTACCTAAAACGTGTTTTTAGTTGTCAGGGAAAATGTAATATAAAATGTATTTTAAGAAAATAAATTTAGGTATACATTTGTTTTTTAACAAAAGGAACAGAACGAAAAAAAAATGCACAAAATACTTGAAATTTTCAAGGAAATCCTTCGTTTACATTTAATTGCATAATTTCGATTTATTTTCAGTCACATTTTAAGAACTGTTTATTAAAATTTGTTTGCATATAAATTTCGTTCAGCTAATATGAACATAAGTAGGGGTATACGATTTTTTTTGGGCTCTTGGCTATAATGACTAATACTAATATTTTTTTGAATGAAGAACAAAAAAAGAACCCTGAAGATTACACACCCTTGTATACCGCACCTAATTTGCTGACATATATTTTTTAGTTGTTGTTTTTTGTTTATCTGTTAAAAAAAATATTTTTATTACGCTATCTGTTTCAGGTCTGACTGTTAACTGAATTTTCTACTTGAGTAGTTAAATATTCTTAGTTAGAAAGGGAGACAGTATAAATTATGGGATCGAGATGGGCGTAGACATATGTGAATGTCTCTTAAAACTCCTGGAAGTTGGTGTAGATCTTTGCATATAAGTTGCAAAAAATTAAATTAAATTATAAAATCGTCAACAATTGGAACAAATTATGTATAACTTAAATGACAGAAAATGCGGTCTTAAAAACAAATTACAAGTTTTAACTTGACAATCTGTTTTATTATTCATATTTAACTGACTATCGCCATAATGAATTAATGATAATAATTGATCAGCGTTCACAGTTCCAGTTGAATTCCAACATGATCAAACAATTATCGATCATAGTCGAATATGGACTTGTGATTTTCTTATCGTTCCTAAGCTGTTTGCAACGATCGACATTTACATTCTTGCTTATGATTAGGTCCTAGACAGATTATAGATTATGTACATAATATTTATAATTATACAAATTACTTATAATAATATAATTACATAAATTAGTCGCTGTTTGCACTTTGCACGAAAATAACCATTCTATGTTATTTCCTTCTTTTAAATAATTTGTTGTAGATTCGCGTGATGTCCACAGTGCAGAGGAAAATCAGAAATCAACAATCGACCCCAATTTGTACCTATACGACGATGACTTGGAGACCAGGCCACACATTTCAACATTCATTTCATCAATTGCCAATTATGAAAACACGATACCAGCGGCCACCGACCCAGATGCAAAGCCACCACCGCCATCGGCTCGAATGGGTACGTTTCAGAAGAAAACTCGATTACATTTCAATTTTATAACAGAGTTTGTTATATATTTCTACTTGAAATTGCTCTTTTCTAGGAACTTTAATTGGAGTGTTTTTGCCATGCATTCAGAACATCTTTGGTGTCATATTATTTATTCGGTTAACATGGGTTGTTGGTACAGCTGGAGCAATTTGTGGATTCTTAATTGTGCTGACCTGCTGCTGTGTGGTAAGACTACCTTTCGTAAATATATGTTTATCCTTTAAGATACTCAAGGAACATTTCCGTACTTAGACGATGCTAACTGCGATATCGATGTCAGCCATTGCAACAAACGGAGTGGTGCCGGCAGGAGGAAGCTATTTCATGATATCACGGTAAATTTTACAATTATAATGAAAAATATCTTTTAAAGATCTTTGCTACTTTCTCGAAAGTATACGCTGAACACAATATAATAGCTAAACACACAATATTGTAATTAATAATTAATAATTTACTTACAATATTAAAGTTGTGTATATTGTATTAAAGTATTGCAGTAACATTTTACAGCTTTGGTGGAATTAATCTTTACTACGATTACTTTCCTCAGTGGCTACACTTTTCTAATTTTTACAATTATTTCATTTCTTTATTTATATAGATCACTTGGTCCTGAATTTGGTGGGGCTGTGGGGATGCTGTTCTATACGGGGACAACGTTGGCAGCTGCAATGTACATTGTGGGCGCTGTTGAAATCGTATTGGTAAGAAGAAATTGATTATTGATATACATATTTACATATATATTATAGTAGATATATATATATATATATATATATATATTATTGATTAATATTGATTATCACTGGCTCATATCATAGACTTATATGGCACCCTGGGCATCCATTTTTGGGGATTTCACCAAAGACGCTGAAGCCATGTATAATAACTTCCGAGTTTATGGTACATTGTTACTCATATTCATGGGTAAGCTAATATAAGATCTGACTCCTAGATACATTTAATGAATATTATTTGTATTTGTTAGGCTTAATTGTTTTCTTGGGCGTCAAATTTGTCAACAAGTTCGCAACCGTTGCCTTGGCCTGTGTAATATTTTCCATAATAGCCGTATATGTTGGCATTTTTGACAATATCAATGGCAACGAAAAGTTATAGTAAGTGACTTATAAACTTATTGTAATAAGTATGTTGTTGGTTTTAACTTTCGTTTGATGTTTTTCCAGCCTCTGTGTGCTGGGAAAACGCGTTCTAAAAGATATCCCAATCGAGAACTGCACAAAGGAGGATCCAATGTTACTAGACTTGTATTGTCCGGATCACAAATGTGACGAGTACTATCAAAGTAATTATTAATTATTAATTGTCGTATAAATATACGCTCACTCAATATTATTATTCATAAACAGATAACAATGTGACCAAAGTGAAGGGTATTAAGGGCCTTGCCAGTGGCGTCTTCTACGACAATATAATGCCGTCATTTTTGGAGAAGGGACAATTTATTGCATACGGTCGCAATTCCGTTGATATTGAAAATATTGGAGGTCAATCGTATAATCAAATTATGGCTGATATAACGACATCCTTTACACTGCTCATCGGCATATTTTTCCCATCTGTCACTGGTATGATTAATATTTTATATTGCACACGCACATTGACATATGTATATTATATATAATATATTCTCTGTATATGTATTTAGGCATCATGGCTGGATCAAATCGATCTGGCGATCTGGCTGACGCCCAAAAGAGTATTCCCATAGGCACAATTTGTGCGATTTTAACCACTAGTACTGTATATTTGACAAGTGTTTTGTTTTTTGCTGGCACTGTTGATAATCTACTACTTCGAGACAAGTGAGAATATTATGAGAGTTTACATCTCATTGCTATCTATAATCTATAATCGATTCATTTAATTTTCAGATTT
Organism: Drosophila anomalipes; assembly: GCA_035041615.1. NCBI lineage: Eukaryota > Metazoa > Arthropoda > Insecta > Diptera > Drosophilidae > Drosophila > Drosophila anomalipes. The sequence goes on from JAWNKZ010000041.1 coordinate 1,330,549, forward strand.
GGACAGTCAATTGGTGGAAAGCTAGTTGTGGCAAACATTGCGTGGCCCAACCAATGGGTTATATTGATTGGATCGTTTTTATCTACTCTAGGTGCTGGCTTACAGAGTTTAACGGGAGCACCCCGTTTACTCCAAGCTATTGCCAAAGATGAGATTATTCCCTTTTTGGCACCATTCGCAAAGTCTTCTAATCGTGGAGAGCCGGTAAGGGCTCTGCTCTTAACTATTGTAATTTGTCAATGCGGAATTTTACTGGGTACGTATCTTTTTATGAAACGCTATATTTTTTGCATTATTTAATAATTGAATATTCTGAAGGTAACGTTGATCTACTTGCCCCACTGTTGTCCATGTTTTTCCTCATGTGCTACGGCTTTGTAAACTTGGCCTGTGCCGTACAAACATTGCTAAGGACGCCCAATTGGAGACCACGGTTCAAGTTCTATCATTGGAGCTTATCCTTGCTTGGACTTACCTTGTGTATATCGGTTATGATAATGACATCATGGTATTTTGCACTTCTTGCCATGGGCATGGCGATCATTATATACAAATACATCGAATATCGAGGGTATGACCTTTATCCCTGGCTCTCTATTTCTCAGATTGAATCATACCTAACCTGTTTGCTTACAGTGCCGAGAAGGAATGGGGCGATGGCATTCGTGGAATGGCGCTAACTGCAGCCAGATACTCACTTCAGCGTCTTGAAGAAGGCCCACCACATACCAAAAATTGGCGTCCGCAAATTTTGGTGCTTTCAAAACTCAATGACAACCTAATACCAAAGTATAGAAAAATATTCTCCTTTGCCACTCAGCTGAAAGCTGGCAAAGGCTTGACAATTTGTGTGTCTGTGATAAAGGGTGATCACACAAAAATAACAAATAAAGCCGTTGATGCAAAAACCACACTACGCAAATACATGACAGATGAGAAAGTCAAGGGTTTTTGTGATGTTCTAGTTGCCCAAGAGATCGGCGAGGGTCTAAGTTCAGTGTAAGTATTTTCATATTATATATACACATAAATATATAGTTCACTTAATTAATTATTAATAACTCAGCATTCAAACTATTGGATTGGGTGGAATGAAGCCAAATACCGTGATTATTGGTTGGCCGTATAGCTGGCGACAAGAGGGACGATATAGCTGGAAGACGTTTATTCAAACAGTTCGCACTGTTGCCGCATGCCACATGGCACTGATTGTTCCAAAAGGAATCAACTTCTATCCAGAATCAAACCACAAAGTAATAAAATATGAATAGCTGTATGAGTGAGTTAAATAACCAATCATTTCGTTCCTGAAGATTGGTGGCAACATTGATATTTGGTGGATTGTTCATGACGGTGGCTTGCTTATGTTGCTGCCGTTCCTGCTAAAACAGCACAGGACTTGGCGTAATTGCAAGCTACGCATTTTTACCGTTGCTCAAATCGAAGATAATTCGATCCAAATGAAGAAAGATCTAAAGACATTCCTGTACCATTTGCGAATCGAAGCAGATGTTGAAGTAGTTGAAATGGTAAATTCATAATCTAAATTTATTTAAAAAAAAAAACACTATTAATAATATTTTTATATATCAGAATAATAGCGATATCTCTGCATACACTTATGAGAGAACTTTAATGATGGAACAGCGCAATCAAATGCTTAGAGCATTAGGTTTAAACAAAAAAGAGAATTCCAAAGTGGTAAGTTGCTTAATATTCACAAGTTTCGATTTCTTTTCTTTTCCATTCAACTTCTTCAAATGGCATTTATTTAGTACAAATCTGATATATACCTTTAATCGGATAATTTTTATGTTCGCACATTAAACTATAATTTCTTACAACTCTTTTGTTTTCTGATCGTTCGTTTCATAAAAAAAAAAAAAAAAAAATCGAATATCTATTGAGATCAATAAACAATTTTAAACTCTGTATATTTGATCAAAGGTTCAAACTATAATGGATTTTAAGGAAACTCCCAGTGATAATAAGTTATCTTTGGTAAAGCTAACATCAAGAATATAGAATTTATATACGTATACAGATATCTAAGTGTTGTTGTATGCATATCAATATTGACATCATAATTATTACATTACATATAAATGTTTCGCTTGCTTTCACAAATTTTTTACACATACGACACAATGACCAAATTTATAGATGTCCATATAAAATATGGGTAGTTGTTTGCATCTTGACTACGGTATAGATAAGGATATATTACACTATCTCTAGCACCTCAGGTCTTAATCATTACAAGCAGTCGAATTAATTTACTATTTACCTATATGTCCGTTTATTTACACAATAAGCCCTCGAAAATAATGGAATAATAATCCTGACATAAAGCTATCATTATTTTTGGAACACCAGTTTTATTTCGCATGTGTTATTTAAAAGTTAGTAGGGCAGCACGCATCCCCATTTTTGTTTCTAACCATATTCGGCATGCAAATAGGAAAGTTCACGGATCTTTTGTGAAGAGTATAGTATAGTATATATGTGTGTATGTATGCACCCAATAAAAGGTTTATGCAATATCCATCCGTCCGTAAAAACGCAATATTTTTCACGCTCTAAATTGGAGCATATACTCGTGTATAACCGCTAAGGGCTAGCATAGCCTAGATATAGAACTGTAGCCACTCAATAGAACAAATTCGTAAACTTCTAAAGATCAATGAATTTCTTTTAACGCTTTAAGGGCACCTATTGTAGATTGAGTCTTATAGTCACTAATAATATGTTCAAGACTCTTCCCATCTGATTTCAGCCGGTAATGAGCTACTCCTAATAAGATCAAAATATATTTTATCTACCCATGATAAAACAAAATCAATCAGCATAAAGTATATATTCTTATGTTGAAGCCATGGTAATACACTATTCAAAAATATTTATAGTAAAGAAATGCCTTGATTTCTTTACGATAAGACCCAAACTTAGATTGAACATTAGTAATAAATAATTCATTTTATGGTCTTCTGTCACACATCAACTTATGAAAATCGGTCACAATTATGACCATGTATGTATACCATAGGTTCAACATAAGGCTTAAGTTATTGGTTATTAGTATTTCCACTACACACATAAGGACTTATGTATGTATAAGTATGTAAATACTTTATGCTAACATTTTCAGGTACAAACAATTGTAGACCACCATTATGACGCCGTAAAAACAGCGTCGAGGGTTCGGTTTGCCGATCCTACCATCGAAGAAATACAAAATCACGTATGTATGCTTAAAAGTTAGTTCTGTAAACACATATTTAAACCAAGAAAAAACACATATAAAACAAATTAAAACCAAAAATAAAGCTCTCGGTTCTAAACTTAAGATAAATAGATATTACATATTGCAGATATATATTTATATATTTTATCTGCCCTTAAGCAGGTGTCGTAAGCTAAACTAAAGCTTCCAAATCAAAGCTTACCATCGTATGCTCTTTATTTATTCTTAATTATTTTTGGTTTTACTTAATTTTGATTCCTTTAAATTTTCAGTGCGTTTACAAAATTCTGTTTTTGTTAAAAATGGCACGGTTGTAAATGAGCAAAGTTTATTATGGATATTGAACAATTCCTTTCTTATGTATTGTCGAATTAAACAGGATACTCATAACGAAGAGAAACGTAATTCAATTGATTCAGATGGTCCTGAAAGCGCGGATGCACCTGATATAACATCTAACAAAGATGAATCAACAGAGAAAACTGACGAAAACATTAAATCCAGTGTGAAACCGTACGAATACATTATCTTACTTAACTATTCCAATTTTTTAAAAATACTTTTTTTGTGCAGGGATGAATTCAATGTTCGTCGTATGCACACGGCAATAAAACTGAATGAAGTTATAGTGGAAAAGTCTCAAGATGCCCAATTGGTTATAATGAATTTACCAGGTCCTCCGAGGGAAGTGAGAGCGGAACGTGAAAGCAATTGTAAGTCCATTATTATAAGCACTCTTTATCCTTTATTTGGCTATGACGTATTTCTTCTTTTTTTTTCTTTTTTATTCAATAATTAGATATGGAATTCCTGGAAGTCTTAACAGAGGGTCTTGAGAAAGTATTAATGGTTCGTGGAGGAGGTCGTGAAGTAATAACAATTTACTCTTAAGGGCATTAATCGCTCGGTGTTTAAGAGTTCGCAACATTAGACAAGTTTAAGAATCAATCAAATTTTTAAATGAAGGTTATTATTAATTTGTTATATTAAATCATATGTCCAAATATTTTATTTTTACGTAAATAAAATATCAAAAATTGTAACAATAATTAAAATGTTTATTTTTAATGGCTGGTTGTTTTATGGTACCTTCAATTGCTTGGATGAGATGAAGGAATATCATGAATGAATGCTTGAATATTCTACATTTGTATCGACCCCACAACATACATCTTTCGACCGATTGTTCCTATGGCAGTTTTATGATATAGTGTTCCGATTATGATGATTTTTATTGTGCCAAATCTGAGAAACTCAATAACACGCATAGCAAAAGGACTAATATATATGAAGTTTCATCAAGATAAAACTGAGAGATCGACATATCTGATATACTATCAACAAGCTAATCATGTATTTGAAATCTGGGTTCAGGGTGTCTCCTAGTTTTTTTTTGGCTTGGCACTGGTCCACAGTTTTATCATCTTCTATATATGGATCTAACCCTTGGATAACTGCTCAGTGCAAGAAACAGAGATCCAACAGAGTGTCATACTGGTCGTTGAAAAAAGCTATTGAGAGCAGCTGTAGGAGTTAAACAAATTTATTATTCCTATATCTTGTATTGTTTATTATTATCTTAGTTGCTTATACCGCTTATGATTTTTGTATTCTCAATAATTTCTGCGTGCCTTAACTTAAATGAATGAAACCATCTTCTCGTGATTTAATCCCACAACAACATATCGAAGCTAACTTGACGCAGCCATATGACAGATTAAAAGTATTCATATTTTCCGATATATAAAAGCTTTAAAGCACACTGTGTTTTGCATGGGTAACCCTGTGAAGCTCAGCTAATTCTTTTGGATCGACATTGTTGCGGCGTGCTCTTCGTTTGAACATTTTGTCTAAAGGTATGTCCCCAAAAAATTATATATTCATTGTGAGAATTGCCTTAATTATATGTTGAGAATAAATTACATTTAAAAAATGAATGTTCGATTTAGGAACGCACCTCCGACATTCACATGATTTTGTTCAAATAAGAACAGCTAACACGTGTTTTACTTACTGTTCAGGAATGTACGCTTGCATCTAGTATATAGCCTATGTATGTATGTACGTACATATTTAATTGGATTTTTTTTTGCTTTTTTCATCAGAAATTTATCATAAGTATAGTTATGTTTATATACATATGTAAGCAAGCAAGATAAGTGAGTAACTGTCTAGTCTGTCGGCTACTGCGAAAAATAAAATGCAAAAACGTGTTGGAGAAGAGTAGACAAAGAGAGGGTGGAGGGTCAACCACTGTTTCTTAATTTCTTAAATGTTAACATAAAAAGAAAATAGAATCAAAAATTATTAACTACTTGACGATTTTCACCAAGAAATCAGTATTTTTTATGCACCAAATGAAAGGCATTGTTTCCATCATAATGTTCGTAGTTCATATGCAATTTATTAATGCGCATATTTGAACTTGGTGCAAAAATTGCATGTTACACGAAGTTGAACATAATATATACATGAATTTATAATTTATGTACCTGTTTATATATTATATATGTATTTAATTACATGCAAATGTGTGTTTGTATGTACGTTTCAGAATTTTCGCATTTAATTCAGAATGGATGCTCCCAAAGAAGGAAATATCGATGCAGAGTCGTGCAACGAAGTGGATGATGAGAAGTCAAACTCTGACTGCCAATCCATGTAATTAAAATTATTTCTCTAATTTAATGTACATATTGAAATTGAACAAAAAAATTTATTTTGGCAGGCCGGCTTACATGAATTCGGTGCTGAGGCGGCAATTCTTGCAGGAACTGGTGAAATCCCTTCCATTGCCTGTTCAGAACCGGATAACCGTGCTCAAGAACTTGCAATTGGAACATTTAAAAATCGAAGCCGAGTTCTTTGAGGAGGTTTACAAGTTGGAAAAGGAGTACCAATTGAAATATCAACCCATGTTCGACAAGCGCAAGGAAATTGTTGTCGGCACCATTGATCCAGCGGAGGAGAAACCCAAATGGAAGGAGCCAGAGCAACAGCCGAACGATGGCGAAGAAGGTCGTGAAGACTTAAACGAGTCCCTAAAGAATATTAAGAGTATGCCTCAGGATGCCAAAGGCATTCCTGATTTTTGGCTAACCGTGTTCCGCAACACGGCTATCTTGTCGGAAATGGTCCAGACTCATGATGAGCCTGCCATCCGTAAACTTACGGATATTGTCATCAAATACGACCATGAAGTATGTACACACTTAATAGATTTAATTACAAAATGTATAACAGTCGGTTTGTTTATTTTCAGCACTCATACACTTTGGAGTTTCATTTCGATAAAAATGATTATTTCACGAATACTGTGCTTACAAAGCAATACCTCCTGAAGTCTACAGTTGACCCAGATGATCCTTTCGCATTCGAGGGCCCGGAGATTTTCAAATGCAAAGGTTGCACCATCGACTGGCACAAGAAAATGAATCTTACGGTGAAGACCATCCGGAAGAAACAGAAGCATAAGGAGCGTGGCGCTGTGCGCACAATTGTCAAGCAGGTTCCTACAGATTCCTTCTTTAACTTCTTCAATCCACCAGACGCTCAAAACGATAAAGATGAGATCGATGATGAATCGCAGCAAGTAAGCCAAGTCTTAATTGTTTCAATTTGAATTGCTTTTGATTTGAAATTTCTCGCATAGATATTGGCAACCGATTTTGAAATCGGGCACTTTTTGCGTGCAAGAATTATACCGAAAGCTGTGCTTTACTACACGGGCGACATTGTCGATGATGAGGACGATGAGGATGAGGAGGAATTTGAAAACGAGGAAGATGATTACGACGACGACGAGAATGAGGGTCAAAGCAAACCCTCTGCTGGCAGCAAAAAACAGTCTCCAAATGACTGTCCCAATCAGTAGGTCATAATAATATCTTGATGTTTCAACTTCATAAAGTTGTGTATAATAAGTATATGTAATTAAAATATATTTTTGGTGAATTAAAATTTCAAGGAAATAAAAACAGCATGTTTTTCGCTACACTCTGCTACTCTGCGTAATCGAAAATGCTAATTAAGAAAATGCCGCATTTGGCGCGTAAATGTGGGTACTGTGACGTCACACTTTGAAAGCTTCTGAGCACGCAGGTTTAATTTTATCGATAACTCTGTTTCCTCACAACATTTATGAGCATCGATTTTCGATCGTATTTGTTACAAAAAACAATAGTTCTAGTCGATAGAGAACTTTTTTTGTGTTTACAAACTACTGATTATTTCCCAAACGATGTTATACTTGACTTGTATTGTATATTATTTAAATTTATATTTAATAAATAGCTTTTAAAATTTTAAACAAATATATAATTTTTGTAATGACATACTTAAAAGGGAAGCCATTAATTTATTTCACATTTTTAATAATTTGGACATTTTTGTTTTATAAGGTTCATGCCAAGTTGGATCTGAAACATATACGTAAACATGCCCAGAACGAATCATTGAGTATGTACATAACTATTGTACTTCAACTTTGAAATAAAACGTAATAAATATCTTAAGTTTACCGACCTAGATCATTAAAACTTGATGTTCACAAAACCTTGCTTTTGCATTTCTACAAGTAAGTAACTGATAGCTACATATTCGTGGATATACTAAATATTCTTTGATAGAAACAATACAAAAACATTTGAAACGCCTGTTCCCTTCAACGTAAAGGCATTGGAAAGCTCCGGTTGTTTGCCGTCAGAAAAATTTGCGATTATACTTCATGGATGGATTCAAAGTTGTGCGGATGAATGGGCAGTTGCACTTATTGACCGTAAGTTTCAGTTTCAACTATGCTATCGTTGTGTAGCATATATTTGACATATGTATCTTTTCTCAGGCTTAAGTTTTTATCGTAGAGGATGTATAATATGCATTGATTATAGCATTGTCGCCAAGTCATCTTATATGCGGTATGTAGTTTATATGTATATGGAAGCAAGTGAAAGCCTAATTTATTAACATCTATTTTTAGGTTATACGCCAATTTTCAATATATAACCGAAGCGCTTGTTTCAATCATAATTTCCCTATTTCAATATGGGTTTGATCCCAGTCGGGCATACTTGTTTGGCTTCAGCTTTGGTGGTCAATTAGCTTCAGCCGTCGGACGATCCTTACAACCACATTTTATTATACAAAATATCGACAGTAATTATGCAAACCAACCGATCATTAAATACCTAAATGATGCTATTTTGTACAATTATTAGCTTGTGATATGGCTGGTCCTGGATTTGATCCCATTGCTGTTGATCACTCGAAAGCTGGCAAATATGTTCAATGCTTCCATTCGAGTCGTGATAAGGGAACTCTAATATACACTTGCCACAGGAATATTATGTTGGGCAGCTGTGGACTTAGTCAGCCTTCGATAGCCAGTCAAGTTCATCTCGGGAGTCATGGCTTATGCGTTGATATTTATATCAATACCTTTGATTATCCGTTTTATGCGCTAAAAACTCCACCCACTGATTGCATTTCGTTTACTCAGTCAGCTAAAATTCCTAATGATTATACGGTGGGGTATGAGGAAAACTTTAATAAGTAAGTAACAATGAACAAAGTATAATAATGTAGTTTTTAAGTTAATGTCTTCCTTGAGACTAACACGTTTTCTTAGACTTAAACTCTTATTGAACTGAATAATTTTTCTGAATTAATATTGATTTCTAGGCAGGTTACTGGAAAAATCTTTGTGCCCACCAGCTTACATTATCCCTACAATTTATCAAAAAAAGAGCTGCAACTATTGTCGACACAGAATGGATAAAAATATAACAAAGTGTAAATAAATTATAATATTTATATATCTATCAAGCCACGCAGTTTCCTAAAGTGAACTAGAAAAAATATACTAATATACTTTAATTGTTTTTTATTGATGTGATCTTAAATACATTATACAACCGTGAAAATATAATTATGAATATTGTCAACCCTAAAAATAATATACATAATCAAGCTGAGTTCTTTTCGTTATCTTCAAAGTCCAATGTGTTGAGGACATTGACGTCAAGTTCTGGATCGGCATACTCCAGTATATTGAAATCATCGCCAATTTCGGATGTTAAAGATTTAAGTAAGTCATCATCATCGCCCTCCCCGAATCCACCCAATATATCTCCAAATCCAACATTCTCTAATTCCACGGCCGAGGATGATATCCCTTCCTGAGCCTCTGTCATTTTCATATCAAGCTGACTTTTTCCGTCATGTTCAAGACTTCTAAGTTCCGTATGCTGTGGATTCCCACTCATACTTAACATTGGATTATTTTGAGTTATGGCAGTATTTTGTATCAGACCCATTCTTAGAACATCATTGGGTAAAAAGAATTCAGAGTTTGAATTCATAATGACTGCTTCCGAATTGGTTTTTTGCAATAGATTTCTTAGCTTTTTGTCGCCAACTGGTTCCGGTTCAAATGTCGGATTATGTTCCGTTCGGTTCTCTAAAGAAGCTATTTTTAATGATGAAGGCGCTGGATGTATCGTAGTAGTAGTTCTTTGTTGTATTGCAGATTTCACCACTAGATTTGCATTAGAAATGGCAGTCGGGTGATGTGAATTCACATGGTGCATGCTTGATCCAATATAACAGTTTGCGTCGTACGAAATTCCATCTGTTGTCAAAGAAATAATGTAAATTTTTATACAACGCCAATACATCTTATTTTCGGTGTATGAAATTGTAAAATTTCAACAAAACCAAATTTAGAAATATTGTCAATTTAGACGTGCACTTACTGTAGTTGCCAAAAACATTTGATTGCTCTTCCTTTGGTTTGCAGGGCTGTTGTTTCCACGTACGATTATCTTCCTGCTTTTCCGGTTTTGTCGGTTGGCTAACTTTGCACTGTTCACGCCTTTGGCGCAATGCAGAACGGTTATCCTTCGCTTTTTGTAAGAATGGTGCCTTCTTCTCGTTGCATAAGGAGCGCCAACCCTTGAGGATCTGCTTACAGCGGTCATTCCAGTTGGGATATACCTCCTTGAGATTGGCATGCTCGGTATTCGCATACAAGACGGCAGAGATTGTGGCCATTAAGCCAAGATCTTTTAGAACAAAATATTAAACTTAATATACATTCGCTTGTCACTGTAATAATTTGTATTTACCCTCATCTTTTCGCATCTTTTCCGCCGTCTTTTGGGTGCCAGCATTTATGCATTCTATGCTGGGTTCATTGGGCTTTGGGTCTTCTCTCTTCTCAGTTTGTAATGGCAGTTGTTGTCCCGTAATATTTTGGGATTCTGCCGGATATTGCAGCTGTGTCGATTTGGGAGTTAGTTTGCTATGAAACTTTGGTTCTTGCGTTACTTGTGGAGGCACCGCATAATTATTAATATTAACTGTAACTAACGGCTCACTGAAATGAAAATAAAGAAATAAAAAATTATATAAATGAATAAATTTAATATGTATGCTTATATTATTGCAATCAATCAATTAAATATATTTTACCTTTTTATATTATCTGCTGTGGCAATAAAATTAACAGTTTTATTTATAACATCTACTTCCGTAATTCCCTTGGGCGCCTATTAAAACCAATTGTTAATTATTATAAAGATTAAAAATTTAAACAGCACATAAATACCAAGGGATCCAAAGAGAGTATACTATTTGCACTCGTATTCCTTGTAATCTCCGTCAAAGATGTATCTAAATATAATTTTTGAGAATATTATATATGTATACATATATATATATGTATGTAGTATTAACACATACCAAATAATACGCCAGCAGATACAGGATCTTTATTCTGTTGAGTCGCTGTTGAAAATTGGTCTCCAAACATGTTTTTATTTTCAGTAAGAATTTTTTCCGATTTTGGTTTCTTGAGCGTTTTGGCAGGACTTTTAGTGATAGCTTCATCGTCAGATTTCTTGCCATTTGAGTGATTAAAGTACATTTTCATTGTCGTACCGATTTCATCTGAAGTATCTGAATCGTAGACAACCGGATCTCCCGACTCCAACAGGGGTTTGCCAAAAAAAGCCTCTTGTAAATATGCTGGATAGGCTTCGATGAGTTTGTTTTTCTGCTTTTTGCGTATTATTTTCTTTTTCTTGTCTTGGGATGCAAGTGCATTTTGTTGATCCGCAGCATCCTCATTGTCTTTTTTAATAGCACGATTTCGCACTGAAAATCCACCGATGCCCAATTTTTGTAAATTGCGCTGTCGTTTCTTGCGCAGAATATGAACACCATCATCATTCGTCGAAATTGTAAATCCCTCGGGTAAAGCAGCTTCCGTCCGATCCCAAATCATGCCGTCTTTATATTTATCGCTTTGTATATCATCGGAGACACCCGTTTCGATTGCTGCATCCTTATTCGAATTGCCAATCGGCTGACGCATTTTCCGCTTACGTTTGATTTCCGTTGACAATGATTTAATCATATTCAAACCATTTTCACTTAAGCACACACCATCGATCCAGTGAATGGCCTCATTGCTCTCCAACAATTCGTTTGTCAAGCGAATATTTTGACCAACTGCCTTGCCTTCGTGGCCCTGATCAGGTGTGGGAATCTTTGCAAGTGCAGAATTCTCATTTAAAGTAGTTGAACTCATAGGCATAGGAGTCTTTCCTGTGGATCGACATTTTATGCACTTGTACATATTATGATCGTAATAATCCATGGTGTATTGCGAGTTTACGGAGTCGCATAGAAAATGCAGCCATTGTTCGCATTGTTCACATTGTATAATCATCTCTCCATCGCTATAGCCTTTTGAGCAAATGGAGCAACTATTTTGGCTGGCGCATGATGGACATTCTGGGGAGTTTGGGTCACTGTAGTTACTCTTTTCAGTGGGATTACGACCGCATTTCTGGCAAATGGTGCAAAATGAACATTTCCAATTGCCATGTGGCACCTGCTCGAGAGGTGGATTCACACAGTAGATGTGATAGGAAATATCGCATTCATCGCACAGAAGCAAACGTGCCTCGTCGTTCTTCTTGCCACATCCCTCACAGACGGTGCAGTCCAAGCAGCGCCAGCCCTTTTGCAGAATGCCCCTCGAGTGTTTAACACTCGCACAATACGGATGATAGCATTGCGCGCATTGAGCACAAGTAATTAATACGGCATCGCCTTCAACTCCTACGGAGCCGCACATTACACATATATCCTGCGATGTTATAAACTTATCGCGTGCTGAACACAACAACAGTCTCTTGTCGCTGGAGATGTCCATATCCAGATTTCGGCTCATGTAACGATCACTTGAGCCGCCATGCAGAACAAGCTGTCGTCCTTTTCCACGATTGTTGCGCTTTTTTCCAATCTGGGACATTGAACCCATGCGATGTAGCACAAACTTGCCACCTTTGCCACGAATGCTGGGCAAACACATTTTCTTTTTTGTTGTAGGCAACTTTAGGGGATCTTCACTGTTGAGCTCTACACAAGGCTTTCCATTTAATGGATCAACTTCGACATCTCTGATACTAAAATGCTCTGAGGCTTGCGGATCTGCGATGGAACGTTCAAGCGGCTCAATTTTGATGTTACTTCCTACTTTGCAAACGGGACACACATAATCATAGTCGGGATTATATTCTTTTCTTTTGTGATACGCAGTCAAATCGGCCTCCTCATCGCAGGTGCTGTGCACAAATCTAACAAATGTTTGTTTAATTTTAGAAGAAGTATCATTGATTATCTGTATTACTTGTACTTACTTATTACACCAACTACATTTGACCATTTCCTTGTAGGCCGCTGCTCTATATGCCTTCTGGCAAATTGGACATGAAAATCCCTTGTTTCTTTGCTGATAGCACGAGTCACAAATCGTATAGTGACTGTGCCATCGAGATGAGCTCCCACCACCAGGGGTTCTGGAGCCACAATCTGTGCAAACGCGACATCGCTTTAAATTTTATATGTATATTGAATTAGTAAGGGAAGCAGATGATGTCATCGAATTGATAAGACTTACATTACATTTCCAACCATATTTGGGAATCGAAGATATTACGGGCCTTAGACAATTGGCATGATAGATTTTTTGACATTGTTCACATTTGACAAATTTTATATCATTGGCTTCCTGTTGTCGACAAATCTGGCATTTCGTACACCGTGCACAGCTCCAGCCAGAACGAGTATCTGGCAAAAATAAAATCTTTATTATAAATTCTACAACGCACTGCCATCCAGCACCGTCATACCCGGTAAATTGGCTAAGCCAATGCAAGTGGAATGAAAATGATCTCCACATGAACAGCACATGATCAATTTGGATAAATCCCCCAATGATGAGCAAGTTAAACACTCCACATTGTTATCACTGCCTGAAATTAAACAAAAGAGTGATATGTAATATATAATTTAAAACATTATCGCACCATCCAATGGATACATACAGATCAACGGAACTTGACTTAAGTGTTCCGTACAGAATACGGTGAAGCTCTCCAAGATCAGGAAACAACCGGCAGCAGCGGCGCAGGGAAAATGATGCATTTGTCGGCAATTCATTTTGCAGTTAATTGACGCTCCATACTGATCACAGAAACTGCACTTCTGCTCCAAATAGTCGGCTAATTTCGTTAAAAACTGAGATACATCCTCGTCCTTGACTTCCACCTTGCGCAGGGACCACATTACACACATTCGATGCACATAAACAAAGTTATCATCGAGGAATGCCGAAGTATTTAGTACATCTGTGTAGCCGATTTTATCCAATTCATAGGTGCTCTCGGTGTTGCTTATAGCTCTGCTGACAGTTTTTAATCCGCACTTGATTCTACGCAATGAATCATCTTTTTCCTTCTCTGCATCATTTGGTTGGATTGCAGAATTCTTCTCTTTGAAATCAGAAGGCACTTTTAGTTGAAACATGGTTCCTTGACCGAGAGCACTGCGCTCTCCCAGGTTACAGAGACAACAAACTTTTCCGGCATACTTTTCGGGAAAGTATGGAAGATCGTCGAGGCTGGTTAAAGCAGCCTTATCTTCCATATTTCCCAACATGTTGAAGCTCATAGTATAATTGTAATCATATAAAAAAATTTCACAGATACAAACTAGTGATGCAAGAAAACATTGATCTATCGGTTATCGAAATAAAAAGATATTTGGATGAATCTATCGATTAATATTTTACACTCGAAAAAAAAGTAAAAGTACAATTAAGAAGATTAAAATTAAACGATCAGGCATCGAGTGCACTTTATCTACTCCATCTGAGTACACTTTATGTTAATTTTGAGCAAAAATGTACTGTATGCATAAAAGACATAAGATTTTTGTATAGTTACATTTTTGATAGTAGTTTGTTTAATATGAAAATAAAGTTTTCGAGTCTACAATATAGTAAGGTTTAGTTGATGAAAATATAAAAATGTTTCAATCGTATTTGTTCTATTAAGTTATGGATTTTATTGTTATCGCAAAACAAAATTATTTTTAACTGCACATGGTAAACGAGTACTTTTATTCCAAATTGGAATTAATGGGTTCATGGTATCATAGGGAAACACCCCTAAGCAAATTATAACCAAATACCATTAAAGTCTGGCATTCGATTGAGAGTTTTAATTTAAGATTTGTATTAGTCACAATACGCATTTACATATTGTTATGTTAAATAATTAAAGTTGATTAAACAATTTATCGGTGGCTACAATGGGACGCTAACTTGCAAACCTATCGTTATCGTATATTGAACGCACACTCGCTCACTTGCATACATGTTATCTTGTTTGTTATAAAAATTAATTGTCAGTTATTTGTTTTGAGGGTATGTAAATGTGAATTGAAAACATTGTGCTCGTTGTGATATGGGAATGTGAATGGAAATCATTAAATAGTTAACGATGGCCGTTTATCGACCCAGGGGCACGTTGGCACGTGTTATCTATGCTAAATTCCATAATGACAATTTTCTGGAGAATATAGACACACAACAGGTGAATATATTGCTAACTCAAAGTATGCATTTCTTATTTACATTATGAATGCTTACAGTGGTATTCATTGAACTGCAGCGAACTGCCGGAAAGATTTCAGTCGAAATTCGTTGCCCTCAAGCAGCCAGACACAATAACAATAAAATGGCTGGAGCGTGCAAAAATGTTATCCTCAAATATTTGGATGCACTTGTGGCATGCGTTGGCCAGGTCCGTTCTACAGTTTTTTATGACACAGACGGATATCAATGGCCTGCTAAAGCGGGGCTCCATGTTCATTCTATCTGAGGATCAATTCTATAAGTTGCTGGAGGCAGGCGGCTTTGTAGCGAGATCTTTACCTCAAACAGTATGCTTTATTAATTAGATTATGTCATCATCAATTCATAATCGTTATGTTTTTTTAGATTACATTGCTGGACATTGGCGCGGGTGACGGCGAAGTCTCACTGCGTGTGGCAAACAGTGTCTCGGAACTGAGTGGAAATGCAGTTTTGCAGGTCTTTGCCACCGAGGCTAGTTGGACAATGCGCGAGAGACTAAAGAAATTGAATTTTAATGTAGTTACCGAAATACAAGAGCTGCAGAATGTTGAACTAATTTCGTGTCTTAATGTTCTGGATCGATGTTTTGACTCGTTCAAACTGTTGGAGGATATACATACCGCCTTGGCTCCACATGGACGAGCTGTAATTGCATTGGTGCTTCCCTACATGCACTATGTGGAGACGAATACATCGCATTTACCATTGAGGCCACTAATGGACAATCCTAACAAGCGAAATGGTCGCGGCACATCCTTCGAGGAGGAAGCAACAATGTTTTTGGAATTACTCGAGAACTGCGGCTTTCGTGTCGAATCCTGGACAAAGGCACCGTATTTATGCGAAGGTGATCTTCGACAATCATTCTATTGGCTGATAGATATTATTGTTGTACTTTCCAAAAAGACTACTTAAGTATATGTGTGTATATTATATTATGTATTATGTATAATAAACTTCCTAATATAATTTGTATAATCTTAAAGGGTGTTTGCAATTGCGATTTTAGTGCACTCTTTAGAATGCTCCTTAGAAATCTGCAGGAATTTTACCGATCAAAAAGTCAAGATAGAATTATTCTTCTAAAACGTTATATCTCAGCCGTATTCATGTACGAAACGAGTCGAACTCTGATATAAATGTATCAATTCTTTGGTTCTAACAGACCACATTGGAGCTTGTAATCCTAACCCACAAAGTTCATCACAAACCTGCAAGTCTAAGGCCAAGTTGGACTAAGTGTTCCAGGATTCGAGAAAAACGGTTAGTCAAATATTGCACAAAGGGGTCATAAAAATTATAAAAAAGAAAAGCACAAAACTGAGATTATCGAGATGTTTTTGAGAACAAAGATAGTTCTTGGAGAGACGACTCGACTCTATTCCGTTCTGCCCGCGAATGAAATTTTTAAGTGTTTAATCCTTAAATGTATTTCGATAGATTAGCTCTATGCGACTTTAATGAACCATGATGTACTTCGGGAACCGGTAAAGATTTGAGAGCTAATTTTCTGAAAAGCAATTGTCCAATCCTGTGGTTATACCCAGAAAGTATGCTTAATTAATATTTGTTTTCGGAAACTAGTTTCCACTATTGTTTTTTGTTGCTTACCCTAAAAATATGCTTTAATTCCCAGAGTTTAAATACTGAAGAAATAATGGTTTTTGCTGGGCAGGACATTTGATTCATCCTAGAAGTATGCAGCTTTACCCTTGTGGAGGGGTTTTTCATTTTGTTTTCGAGCTTGCAACTTACTGAGACATATTTATCAGATCAGCATCTTTGACCGAGTCGAAATAGTCCGAATTTTTTGGTCTTAAATGAGCAGAACTCCAATAGCTTAAAAGCAATCTTGATAAAACTTGATATATTTCCCTCTATTTGCTAAAGGCCGTAGATAGGTCGCACATGAGTGGATCGTTCAATATCATATAGCTACCATAGGAACAATCGGTCGAATTATAAGTTTTAAGAGATATGTATGTGTACGGTTATCTCCATCAAGAAAGAAAGACTATCTTGAGCACACCGAGTATTAGATACCCTCGTAGACCGAAGTTGATCTGTTGACATCTAAATTTCTGTCCGGAGTGTGAAGTATTATATTTTTGCACGTCACAACTTATGTTTTAGTTGTAATCAAA
Source organism: Drosophila anomalipes (assembly GCA_035041615.1). Taxonomy (NCBI): domain Eukaryota; kingdom Metazoa; phylum Arthropoda; class Insecta; order Diptera; family Drosophilidae; genus Drosophila; species Drosophila anomalipes. The sequence continues at coordinate 1,347,926 of JAWNKZ010000041.1, forward strand.
GTAGGCGTAGACATATACGTCACTATTTCTGATTCAGTTTAACTACACAAATATGGAATATTAAGTTCACGGCCAGAACATATAACAAAATTATAAGAAAAATATCTGCTTAAAACCTACACATTTTTTTTTAATGTTTAATAAATATTTTAATATTTCTTAAAAAGGGTATGTAATGTTCAGCGTGCCTAAGATAACCATTATTATTTGTTTAGTTTGTGATTGCTTTTATTAGTCATCCTAAAATGATGTTGCAGATTATCGATGATAAGATAAGATGGAATATAAATGATCAACTTTTTAAATTGGAAGCATATTTACTTTTGTACGAACTATTTCATAATTTGCCACTCTCCTAGCTACTGACACTTTGTTTTGATTTTAATTAGAAAGAGACGTTTTTTTTACTATTGTTTCGACAAAATAGATGTATTTGTATAATTTATTGATATGTCATATTTGAGTCAATCAACGAATCAGTGCAGCCATTGATATAGGCTTTATGCAACTTGTTAACAAATTCCTTATCGTTTTTAATCAGGTAAGTGAAGGCCTGCACAAATTGGGCACAATTAAGCGGTTTCTCCGATTCCGATACCGATTCCTGTTTGACTTTCGGGACCACATCAAACATTGTGGGCGGCATAAGCGCCGGCCTCGCATCCGGTCGATTACCAACCAACAATCTTCTAAGACACTGTTCGGCTTCGTCGCTTGCGAACAAAGCTGACGCCGAAGGCGATTCATCAATATGCTGCTCAAACTTCATTTCGCTTAAGAGTGAAATGGGTTTATCTGGATGCCGAGACGATGACGATGTTGATGCTTTTAGGAATGGTGACAGTGGACAGTCGCCATCTCGATTAGTGGATTGGTTATTGATTGGAGGCGCCTCATTGGGCGTCACCGAGCGCTGCTGTTTCTCCAACTGATCCACGGACAGTGGCGTCGGTCGATTCATCTGCGCCTCGACCGTTGCCTGCTTGGCCGACTCAAAGAACTTAAGCACATTGTGGGAAGTCACGTTTTCGGATTGATTTAAAGCGGCGGTTGTCACTCCAGATTGCGGCTGACAATTTGCCTGGGCATTGTATTCCTTTTGCGCCTGGCTGAGCATATTGAATATGCTCAGATTGCTCGGCTTTGAAAAGGACAGCAGATTATTGGGTTGCTGTCCATTAATCACCTTGTTCTGCAATAACCCATTGACCAGGCTGCTAATACGATCACATTCCTCACTATTGTAGAACCAGAAGCCGCGAATACGCGAACGTTCGTTGCGATAGAGCAGAAATGGGGGCTGCGATTGTAATTCCAGGCTGCCGGTTATTGGCTCCACAAACGAGGTCGTATTGAGTCGATTGTTAATGAAGATGCTGTGAAATGGCTCGGCGTTTCGATGGTAAATAAAGAAAGCGCCTTCCACATCCGTTTTTTCCCATTCATTTTGTTCCGAATTAAACGTGTAAAATGCAACGTGTGATGAAGAGTCCACAATTTCTTTTGCGTATGGATCTATTTTCTTGATGGCTGACAAATTCATTCGAGTTATGCTTTCGTCGGCCATGATAAACTTTTTCTTAAACTATTATTGTATTTATTCAAAGATTCAACAAGCCTCTTACAAATGTTAGAGATGGGCAACAATCGATTAATTTCAAGTAACATAAAGCACTGAAGGGCGTATAAACGAACCATCGAATAACTGTTGAAAAATTGACTGATTATTTGCATAAAGCATCTTATATTTACTTTGCATAAACAACACAAGCTATCCAAATTTTCCTTCACCACTACCAGCATCCGCGAAACAGATGTCTTTGTTGTTGACAAATAAAATTGTAAACAAAATTAAAAGTGATTTAAGTTCTGACGTGCAATGTAGATTACTAAGTAGTTAGATGGGATTCAACTTAGCAGTGCTACCGCCTTACACAAAATAAACATAAGTTTTGTGCGAATATGTACATAAAAATTCATTAATAACTGAATCACAACAATAACAAAAATATTTAAAGTATCTTATGCATAAAGAAATACGTGACAGAAGAAAAATAAAAAATTGTATATTTGCAAAAGATTTCTTTTGATATTTATCAAGTTTAATTATCTATATTCTTGTTTACAACATTAAAAAGGTTAAATCTGACGCAAAAATAGCTAAATTGGCAACACTGACATCAATACAAATTGCCAACAAAATTATCGATATTTGCACAGAAAAAGGCGGGAAGGTGCGTTTTTGGCAAAATAAATGTTTGTGATTGCATTTCAGTCATGCAGAAGTCGATAACGTAATTATAAGAATTATGAAAAAAATTATACATTTATCTTTAACGCATTTTTTTATTTTTTTTTATTGATATAGCTCATTTTTTAAACCAAAAGCTGAGCCAGACGACTCGATTCCTAAAAACACAAAGTAAGTCATTTGCTCTGGCACATTTTCTTTTATTAAAGTTCCTTTTTTACAAAGAGATGCCGAAGGTGCAAAGGATAAGTTGCCTAAATGCGAAAAGCCCGAAGTGGTTAAAAAAGAACCGGAAGAAGAAAATAAGCGACCATCGTTGAATACAAAAACCACGGATGAGCCCATGGAACCGCTGCCCAGTAAACAGAAAATGATTAGCTTAAATTCAGACTCGAATGAGAGCGAGGGAACGGATGTATACAATCCGTCATTGGAATTATATCATCCCATTAACCATGCGTACTGGCGAGCCGAAGGCGTGTAAGTATCAGAAAAATAATTCTATAAGATAGGACTGTCTTAACAATTATTCGTTTTTAAAGAACTCCTTACTTGGCGCTGGCCCGAACATTTCAAGTGATTGAGGAGACGAAAGGGCGATTGAAAATGATTGATATATTGAGCAATTTTTTTTGCTCGGTAATGATGGTCAGTCCGGAAGATCTGGTGCCGTGTGTCTACCTCAGCATTAATCAGTTGGCCCCAGCCTACGAAGGACTCGAACTTGGCGTTGCCGAAACAACGCTGATGAAAGCAATTTGCAAAGCAACTGGTCGCAATTTGGCGCACATTAAATCTCAGACACAGTTAATTGGCGATCTTGGAATTGTCGCGGAGCAATCGCGCGTCTCGCAACGCATGATGTTTCGCCCAAAGCCATTGAATGTGCGCGGTGTTTTCGCCAAACTCAAGGAGATTGCAAACATTTCGGGGCAGTCGAAGATTACTCTGGTTTATGATATCTTTGTTGCCTGTCGCCTGTCGGAAGCGCGTTTCTTTATTCGCTCGCTAATTGGCAAATTGCGTATAGGCATTGCAGAGCAGAGCCTTTTAACTGCCTTGGCGATTGCTCTTGTTAAAAAACTTCACATCAACGATTGCAAACATATCGACAAAGTGGCCGAAGTTTATAAAGATGAAATTGCAGAGACTACGCTGATTTTAAAAACAGCTTTCTGGTAAGTGCTAAGGTGGGAAAACTTGTGTTATTAAATATATTCCCTCATGTACTCATGACATCTAACATTTATGCCTCCAGTCAATGTCCCAATTATGACATCATTATACCAGCATTATTAAAATATGACATTGGGGAGCTGCAAGAGCGTTGTCCCATGCATCCTGGCATGCCTCTTAGACCCATGCTGGCGCAGCCAACGAAAGGTGTCCACGAGGTCCTGGAACGTTTTAGTGGAATGCATATAACTTGCGAATGGAAGTACGATGGCGAGAGGGCTCAAATTCATTTGAATGAGCAGGGCGAGATAAGCATTTTCTCAAGGAACTCGGAGAATAATACACCCAAATATCCGGATCTCATTGCAAGAAGCAAGTCTCTCCTTAAAACTGAGGTGAAGTCGTATATCCTCGATAGTGAGATTGTCGCCTGGGATATAGAACGCAAGCAAATTCTACCATTCCAAATTCTTAGTACACGTAAAAGGAAAAACGTTGATATCGATGAGATAAAAGTTCAAGTTTGTGTGTACATATTTGATCTTTTGTACATCAATGGAAAGTCCCTCGTCACACAGCCACTTTCTGAGCGTCGAAAGATACTATTTGAACATTTCCAAGAAGTTGAAGGTGAATGGCAATTCGCCACTGCCCTCAACACAAATGATATGGATGAAGTGCAGCAATTTTTAGAGGAATCGATTAAAGGTAAGAATATGCACTAATAATCCGTCAATTTCTGCAACGTCTCCGTTCATTTTCAGGCAACTGTGAGGGTCTAATGGTGAAAACATTGGATGAGGAGGCCACATATGAAATTGCAAAAAGATCAAGAAATTGGCTTAAATTGAAAAAAGATTATTTGTCAAATGTGGGTGATTCACTGGATCTGGTTGTTATCGGTGGCTACAAGGGCAAAGGACGACGTACCGGAATCTACGGTGGCTTCCTGCTAGCCTGTTATGACACAGACAATGAGGAATATCAATCCATATGCAAAATTGGAACTGGTTAGCTGTTTTTAAATGTATTTAAACTTACACACACTTTATCTTGACAACTTTTTTTTTTAGGTTTCACTGATGAAGATTTGCGTCAACATTCTGAGTTCTTTAGCACCAACAAGTTGAGTGAGGCCAAATCATATTTCAGATACGATTCCAGCTTGGAGCCGGATGTTTGGTTTGAGCCCTGTCAAGTTTGGGAGGTTAAATGCGCCGATCTATCACTTAGTCCCATTCACCGAGCAGGTATAGGAATTGTGGATGCTGAACGTGGTATTTCGCTGCGGTTTCCCCGTTTCATACGCATACGAGATGATAAGAGTCCAGAGAATGCAACGGATTCAAATCAGGTGGCCCACATGTATAGCTCACAGGATGTTGTTAAAAATAATCAGAAATCTAGTAACTCAATGGATGTTGAGAGCGATTTTTATTAATAAAGGGCAATTGCTTGCTAGAAACTAAAATTACAAGTTAACTCGATTGTTTACTGCGCCGAACTTGTGCTGCTTTCCGATGGCTTTGATACAACGCAGCGTGCCTGCTCCGCATTGTCCTGCGGCTTTTGTCTGTTGCGTCTATTGTACCGCTTGTTGGTGGGCTTATTGTCCTGGAAGAACGTATCTCTTTCGAAATTTGGCGCAGAATCTTTACAGTCTGTTGGTGAAGTATCATCAGAGTCCATTCGCATTCGAACCTTGGGCTGATATATGGCAATTGATGGACGATCCTGTAAGCAAGTAGAAGCTAAATATTAAAAGGCGACACGATTAGTTCTATGAGACAGCAAACCTTATTTCTTATACGACGCTCTTCAGCTAAACGTGAGTTGTTTGCTTTACTGCTACTCGTATTTGGCTGCATAGAATGTTCTTGTCCTGATCCTGACTTAGGGATTTCTTTCGATCTCTTATAATTCTCAGCTGGTTCTTTACTAGAACCTTGTTCGTTTGAGGTAATCGCTTTACTTGTACTTGGCAACACACACTGATCTTCGTCTACTGATTCCGATTTAACGATTTCTTTTGGTCTTTTAGAGGTTTCTGCAGTTTCTCGTTTACTGCCCGCCTCTAGTGATTTAACTGTTTCTGTTTTGGATGCAACGACATTTTCCGCTGGCTTATTTTCTTTCTTTAAAATGACAAATTCTTCGTTTTTTTTCTGTTGTTCTCTTTTGACTGGCTGATTTGAGGGTCGCTTTTGAACCGTCACTTTTTCCTGGCGATCATTTGTATTCTTGTCCCGATTATCACGTTCTCTGCCCAATTTTCGCTGCTCATGTTCTTCGCGACGACGCTGATTGCGTTCTGTGCGTCGCTTTGAGCGTGAATTCTCCGATGTCTCTTCTTGAGCTTGCCCTTGTCCTTGACCCTGACCTCCTCCTTGTCCAAATCCCTTTTTTGGATTATTGGAATTTACAGATTTCTTATTGTTATCACCAAGAGCGTCTTTCTGTTTGCCAGCTTCTGGTAATTCGAACGTTCTTTGCTGCTTTTGCTCTTCCCGGCTCTTTTTCTTCTCTTCGTTTCGCTTGCGCGCTTCTTCGCGTCGTTTCTCCTTCTTGTTAGCCAAATACTGAAGCAGCGGTGTCGATTTAACTTTCTCATCAGACTTCTGATCGAATGTGAAATCGATCTTCGTATCACATAATCGACTCGCCTCCTCGCGCTCGTCGGCCATTCTCTGGAGATACTCTTGATAATGCGGTTCTTTTTCGATGGTATCCATTTTGTAGTCCTGACTGCGCCCTTTGTTCTTCAGAAAGCACTGAAACGGTGCATATTCCACAATGGCGATGTATTCCACGCCCCTCGCATCGACAAACACGTAGCCATCGAATCGATCGCGAAACTGTAGAACTTCCGACATATCTTTCATGGACATGTCAATGTACGCCCGGCATGTTGCCTCCTGTCCGAGTGACCAGTCTGCCTGGCAAAAATAGTAAGCATCGTTTTCTGGCAATGGCTCCACTTGTTGCAAGAATTCCTCTTCAGTCATTGTCGGCGGCAAATGCCGAATCACAATCTAAAAGACAGCAATTAAATAATGTATACTGTATATATTAAACGGTGCGTACTTTGGTGGCCTGGCTTGACTTCTCCCTCCTCTCTCTCCGTTTATTAACTCGTTGTTTCTCCATAATAAAATGAATTTGTTTTTCGTTGATAGATGTGTTGTCCGCACGTCACCTACAAGTTGAACTTCAAAACATTCCAGCAATTCGATTATAAATATCGAAACATCGAAGATACGATAGCGGTGAAAGGTGGTAATGGGAACAGGGTGACCAGAGCACGTAAATGAGAGAAAAATAATAAGTCACGTTTTATGGGCTCATCACACAGAGTGGATCATCAAGCGGAACGGTTGGGATTTTTTCAATGATGTGAAACGCTGTTCACCCTGGCAACACCAGCATCAGTCACAGCTGTGAATTGATTATGAAATGATTGCGCAACAATATAAATTAAAAATATATGTTAAAAAGGAAATTTATGTTGTTGTTGTAATTGTTCATGCATTGTACTGTTCTGTACAATGTGTCAAAGCCTATTTCTCAATTTTATCACATTTAAATGTGTGAATGGGTCCAGTCACTGTGACTTCTTTAGAATTTATGATTGAGATATATATGAAGATACATTTAATTATACATAACAAGCATTAAAATAATATTTTCTACTTATTATTCTGATCTAAAAATATGATGAATGAGCTTTAGAGTTGAATTTTATTGTGAATCTCGATTGGGGTTTCAAAATTTAAATGAAATATTTTGATAGATCAAAAAGGTTTTTTTTTAATAATCAGTTCAGATTTTATAAGAATACGGCTGTGGAATGTTTTGACTTATTCCACATTTATATACAGACTCTATATTCTAGATGCTTTTGAAGTTCGATACGAGTTTTGGAAAACTAATAATTTAAATAATATTTCCAGAAGCGGAAAGTGTGTGATATGTCCTAACTGTGAAATTTCAATTAAAAATAGTTGGCCCGTGTAAAGCCGGTTAATAAATATATCATTGTAATTAATAATTCATTGGACTAGCAATGTTTACATTCTCTACACTGATCCCAAAAGAGAAAAAGAGTATATTGGTTTTGTGAAATGGCTTTCTGACGTTGTCTGTCGTCTTAACTCGCCTTTCGACGTTTTCAAATCCAGGGACTTAAAAGTCAAAATATATACAAATTAATTTAAGTATAATAATTAGACTTTTATTATTCAAGAAGATTACTGTTCACCTGTTTTACTGTAACTACAATGGGAACAGAGTATTTTACAGTCGATTGTGTCTCAATAAAGCACTTTACTTGTTTTCTCTGTTAGAATTCTTACTAATAGTAATAACTGTTTATTAAAGGATTATATTTCACTATTTAAATGAGAATGTTAATTAAAGTTGAAATTATTATACCAAAGTACACAATTTTTGTATGGGTACACTGAAAGAATATGTGCGTTATGGGGAGCTATTTGCTAATATAATATATACTGAATTGAGTAAGTTTTCAAAATTAAATAAAGTGTTTTAGAATCACAACAGTCGACTTAATTTGAATAAGTTAACTTAATTGTTAATATAATTATAGAATTATAGCAATTACTTAATGCACGTATTGCAGGTGTATACATGGTATACTTTTTGGCACGTGTATGGCGTAAAGTGAAACATTTCCACCCCCAAAAATATAGTCAGTTTTTAGGCGCCGCCTCCAAATACGTTAAGCGGCAGTTTTTCTCTCTTTCGCTGTGTGAAAGGGAAATATGCTTTTTTTGTACAAAGGATGTTTGATGTTAAGACAATCGTAACTGAAACCTATTTATTTAAGCATAGTTACAAATTGTATTTCCTGAGTGGGCTGCCAATTTATTTCTTTTATTAAAATGTGATTTATTGCCAAATTAAAGTATTCTATATATATATATATTGATTAAGTGTCGGGCGATTTTGCTTGTGCGACTGTTCGGTTTATATGCAATGGAATTTTCATTTTTAAACAAAACAAGCTATGATAAAGATTGTCTGTACAATTCCAACTCACAACTGATCAACAATACGAATGCAAGTACCGGATTCGGATCGGTGGCGAATCACATGAGCCATTATAATTTAATAATCGATTCGAATTATAAGCTGCGGGCCAATGAGAACGTGATTAGAAATTCCTTCAGTCAAGAGTCCAATATACTATTCTCAAAAATTACAAATGTTGCTGAGTTTTATCCCGGTGCACATAATATTACGCCTTTTAATTCCGGTAAGTCCATCATTTCAAAACCAAAAATGGAAACAATGTAAAATTGAATAATTCCATTTGTGGCGGAGTTTTATGTCATACTAAACTTTCAACTGATATCGTGCATTTCGAAATAAATCGTGTCCTTCAATAATCATATCTACTCTATTAGAGTTTGATAGAACTGTTTACTACAGTTACCCGCGGCTCGTAGTTCGTAGGCTATTTGTTATTTACTTTTAAGACAAGTGTTCTTCACTATTCTTTTCTGGCAATTTGTGATCCGAAACTTTCTGTTCCTCATATAATTGATCATGAGTTCAAACCAAAACGATCCAATCTTGCAATTTGTAACTCTGTTTTACAAACATCTACCATCTATATCAATGCCCTAAACTAAACCTGTCCATCGATTCAATACCAGATTTAAACTTTAAAATAAATAGTAGTTCTTTTGATTGTAATATAATCGGCTTGTCAGAATTTTGATTAGATTCCACCGCATCTTACTATTGACACGGACTTTCTAATGTTAAAATATTTTTAAAAGTTTAGAAAGCCTGTTCTATCAGAAAATGAGAATTATCGTTTCTAAATACAGTTTACTCGGGACATTAATATATGTATAAATTTATAATTTTGGTTATTTGAAGCCCAGTTCATCATGTCTTCTTCCTTTTCTCTTGGGATTTACAAAAGCAATGATGTTGATGCTCTGACCTTTTACGCGTTTTTTCTCCCTTGTGCTTAAACTGTCTGATCCTTATTTTATTTTTAAATCTACCCTCATACTCTCTCCCACAAATTCTAAATCTTTTACATCTGATTTCTCTCCTAATTATGTGGATAAGGAGTACTGTAATTTACTCCTACATCCGTTATCAAAACTTTTACCATATTGTTCGCATTTATTTGGGACGGAATCATTTTCATTCCCCTCCACAAAAGGTGCCACGTTATCTGCTATTCCAAAGCTCTTTGAAAAAATCCACGATTCAACTTGACAACATCTAAAAATCGGTAAATCAACATGGTTTCATGAAAAATCTACATACTTCTCCTCTCGCCAAACTCTTTGGTTTTAGGTTGACTCCCTTGACCACGGTTCACGTTTGTGTAACTGTATTTCTTATCCTTTATCGTTAAAGACTTTCTTATCTTATCACATTCATGTATTTTCAATTACGGTGACGATGTGAATCTTATTTTATAGTACACCGATCCTCCTCACTCGTCTACAAGAGCATTGGTTCTTGGCCAACCAGTTGCACCTTAATTTATCTAAATGTGTGCTTATGATTTTTAGTGGAATTTGCACTTCTCTTATCTTTTTTTCTATTCCCATTAGCTGGTATCCCAGTCTGCAATATCGTGGTCCAGAAGGCTTCTTCTTATTAATCTTCTGTCACGGGTTAATACAAGAACACTTCAGTGTTATCTTTTCCATGACTAGATCTACTAGGAACTTTCTTCCCTTTCTATTGCCCTCATACACAGTCAGTTACGCTTTACGCAATCCGATTCGTATCATTTGCAGATCTTCCAATGCCTTCTCTCCCTTTAATTCAATTTTCAATATAAACACAATCCCGTCAAATCTGGGAGCGTGTTTAACTGTCGTAAATTGATCTTACTTCGTTTTTCGTACCTCAGTCTTTATCTCTTTCTCTTTTTTGCATCTTAAATTTTAATTAAATTATGCATTTTAATTTTTAATCATTTAATTTCTAACTTTAACATTTATTTTAAATAACCCTATTTAACATTTTGTAATATTTAAATTTTTTCCATGTTTTTCGTCCACATTAATTCAAATAAATAATTAAACAGCCATATTGTTCCATATCGTCGTCCTGTTCAATATAATGCCTATATATTCTTGGGAAATGAGATATCTCAGAGATTGGCTTGACTCCTTAGAAATGCTGATTGATAATATGTAAACCATGTAAAATCAAAATGGATTAATTGCAAAAATTATTGAATTTATTATAGATTTTCAACTTAAGTCATATGCTGATGAAGCTTCAAGTCTGACCGACAAATCGAAACAAAGACGAATACGAACAACCTTTACATCCAATCAACTAAATGAACTTGAAAAAATATTTTTGGAAACGCATTATCCAGATATATACACAAGAGAAGAAATTGCTTCTAAGTTACATTTAACAGAAGCGAGAGTTCAGGTAAATTTTATTTGTATACTGAATTTATAACAGAATATAATTTCTATAGATTTGCATGTATTAAGTAGGACACATTTGATCAGTAAACAAATTTGTACAGTTCTTTCCGCTATCAATTTATTTCTAGGTTTGGTTCCAGAATCGTAGAGCAAAATTTCGTAAACAAGAACGGCATGCCATCTATATAATGAAGGATAAGTGCACGAAAATGGAAAGCCGACAGAATACGATATCTGGAACACAATCGTATGATGTGCCACTGAACGGATCTCAAAATGCATGCCAAATAAAATGTTTTTATGATAAAATATAGAAAGAAAAAATACATACTCGTACTGAAATATACAACAACATTTGCTTATGTGAGTTTGCAGATATAAAAAGGTAAGAATAAGTTCCCAGTTTAATAAGAGATAAAAAAGAAGAGATAAAAAAGTTATAGGGACACTTAATCTTGCCAAAATTCGACTACAAAAAGTAAGACAGATATACCATAAAAAAATTCAAATACGAACCAAAATATATTAAAACAATTGAAAACAGGCCACATTTTATTATTATTTTCTAGAAAATTGGGATTGAAATAAAACTTTATTGAAATTTATTTACCAAAAATATACAATTCGCAATCCACTGTGTAATTTAAGTCATATGAATTATATGTATTTCAACAGCATTATACTGTATTTGCCATGGCCAAAATCAGTGCTCAGATCATCAATGACCCGCCAAAACATTTTTAACAATACTTGAGCATTTGCAACTATTTTTTTTTTTTAATGGCAATTTTATCAATTTTGTTTAAATGGCGAGTTTTACTCAAATCCTTTTTTTACCATATAAAAACGAATCTGGTTAATTGTATTTATTTTGAAGATTTCTCCGATATTTATATTTTTCTGCCTATCTCAAATTGAAAATGGATAAATCTGTCCGATAAATGGCAATCTGGACTAGTTCTGAGCGGCTGCTCCTTATTGATTATTTAAAATCTTTATTTTAGAGAGTATTCAATTCTTAGACCTCAACAATAAAAAACACACATTATTTTTTTCCAACAATAAAACAACAAATATTTATTTAAACTAGAATATTAGGATGGGAAAATAAATAATACACAAAGGAACTTAATAATAATATTCGAAAATCTATGCAGCGCAGACATACAGATCCCGAGGTGATTACCGTCGTCAAATTCTGTGAATAGCCCTCAAAAGTCACAACACATTTGTGGTAATCAACATCATCATCATTATCCTGGACGACAGCAAAAATAGTTGCATTAAAGTAACCATCCTCATTCTCATTAGGATCGTTGGCCACAACTTTAACAATGTCATCGTCATCATCAGATCTACAATTAAGTTCAGATGAAATATGATTCTTCAATTAAATTCTCCCTATTTTGTGATCAATTTACTTACACAATGGTTAATGTTGGCTTGGGGAATACATTAGTGACTACGCACTCAAATTGAGTCTCATTTTGAATTTGATAACGATACATGTTCAGTGTATAATTTCGTACATCGATAACTTGTACGCTCTTGTGAATGGTTATCGTCTCCGTACTCGTTTGGACAACACACTTGTAGTCTCCAGTGGAACTTATCGAAGGATTAATCAGGGCCAGTGCACTATACTGTTTATTTGGGTCTGTTGAGCTCTCATAGGAGCTGTCTACGTCATTTTTATATTCCGGCTAAAATCAATTTTTAATATATATGAAAATATTTATAAATATACCATAATTATATTTTGTTATACATACAATTGGTGCTGGATGCGAGCCACGTATCCACTGATATATGGTTTTATCATTTCTAAACCACTTGACAGTCAGAAATGAATCCGTATCCTTGATGTCATAATCGCATTCTAATACAGTCGGATCCATATCATCATCATCATCATCTAGGACGAGAAACTTGGTTTCCTCATCGATTTTGACTGGCCCACATCGTATACCTAACGGAAGAAAGGATATAATGTTACTGTGATCTAATTCAAAGAGACAACTTTCCATTTTCAGATTACAAAATTATACATTTAGTTAATGATTTCTGTTTTTAAAATCAAGGCCGAAGCGGTTCAAATATAAATAGATCTTTCAAGTTGAGTTCGATGTTTTTAGGCCGAATATTAATCTTTCGCATAAGTAGCCATGAAAATCCAAATTTAACAAAAACAAAAATGTTGTCTATGTGATTCATAAAAACATACAAATGTATAGATCGTGTATTTGTTCATCGTCGTTTTCATAGTTTCAAGGTCTGAAATATTTATGTACAGATCTCTGCACCCCTTTTTCACGAATAACATTTAACAACACAATTGCACAAATGTCCTGATACTTAAAACTTGTTTGTTGTACATTTTGAGCAAGCACATAGTATTTGGATGTACACACAGATATAATGTATATCTAACTAGACGTATATATTGATATATACTATGTATTATTCACACGCTGAGATGATTTCATTTCTTGATTTAAAAATAGTTTTCAAATGCTCAAATAATATTACGCGTTCTTTTCCACACAGAATGAAAATAATGAGAACGTTAAAGGTCGTTACCTTTAAATATAATTGATGTCACAACGATGATAGCGAATGGTAGTTGCATTATTAACTTTTATTTTATTTTTGGTGCTCTTTTGAAGAGGTTAACACAGAATAGAAAATTTCACTACTAATTTTAAACACTGCAGCCGAACCGTCCGCTGGGCATGGTCAAGCACAATTGTTGGATATATCACAACTGAGAATGTTGTCGACCGTGGCATAAGCCCAAGCACACAAAAATACATACATGCACATACACCACATATGTGTATATCTTGCGGAAAACCGTCAACAGAGAACAGGCACGCGAAGAGAGTCAAAAGCATAAAAAAAAAATAACAAGCAAACCACCCAAATGAATAAATGTTTGTACCTTGTTCCGGCCAATGTCTCTTTTGATCGTGTGTCTTATGTATATGTATTATATGGGAGAACCTGTGTATATTAAAACATGTGTGTCCAAATGTGCACAGCCCGTGCCACTTGTGCCACCAAAACAGTGTTTGTGTGTGTGTGTGTGTGTATCTGCAGCTGCCTCATGAGCGAGTGTGTGAGTGAGTGAGTGAGGGGATGGAAAGCCTTTCTGCTTCGCTGATCGCCTTTGTATACTGTAAAAAAAAACCGTCAGTTACTGTGTGGCATATTATCTACCCATGAATCAACCATGCAACTAAAACTATATACGTATATATATAGTATATGTATGTGCATTTAAATTTACATTCTAAACACATGCTAAATACATTCTAAATGCGAGTATTTATGTACACAATGCATGCATATATGTATGTATGTAGCTATGTGTGTATGTGCATGTGGAGAGCGTCTGCAAAAACAGTTTACATGTGTGGAAAAATTAGTGTCCATATGTATATAGGTATGTATATATAATGCGTGTGCATGGTAGCGTATGAGAAATGAAAGTAAGGCAATCTGCAATGTTTATTCTTGCGATCAGATACGCAACAGAAATTAACAAGGAAAACAAAAAAGTTTGGTACACAAGAAATAATCATTCGATCGATAGTTTCTATGTCAGATATGTTAGATAGTAATTCGATCCTGTTGGCTAATACAAATATATACTAATAAACTGAGAAAATGGAAGAAAAAGGGATATAGTCGAATTTTAATTAACATATTCCTAGATCTATGGGATTAATTCCCAAAAAGAAACTGACGGCCATATCAACTCTTTTAGGTTGCAGGCTCAAAGATATCTTCTTCAAGGTGACAAAATTATTGTAGTTTTTGCAAATGAAACCAGTGTTCAGCGCTAATCACCCTGACAAACTTAACGATTATTTAAATTTAACAGTCGATTTTATTGACACTCGATTTTATCAATGTCGAAATAATCGCTTTAAATATAAGCTATCAATTTAAGTTATCGATACATCGTATTGTGTTTGCATCCCTGGACCACACTGATACCGCACGATTTGCTACAACTCTTTAACCTGCCTATGTATAAATATTAAAAACGTCGAGCATGCTTAAATCGCGATTAATTGGTACGTTTTCACACAGAAGATGCCTGTCGTACTTCTCGAACGCCTTCAACAATTTGGCAAATCAAGGCCCGCCAATGGCCAAGGCGAGCGAACGGGTCAACAATTTGGATTTAGATATTTTCATTAACCGGGACCACAGGCAAATGGATTTATTGGACAAACTAATGAAGCTCAGGTGAGCTTGATGAGTAAGACCCGAGTCAATAATTGTTCCTTATGCAAATTTACTTGGTTTTGCCAGGCAACAAAAGGAGTGCAGCAAGGTGCCACTGCTGCCAAATATATTGGTGAAGCAATTGCTCGACGACACAGGACCACAGGAATCAATTAATGTGCTAAAGAAGCCCTTGCAATATGGCATATTTATTGATCAGTTTACGGGATGTCATTTAATGGACTCGTTCTTGCATAACGGCAACACACGGGAAGCGGCACAACTTGCCACACTTCTTGTGGAGCGAGACTTATGCAACAATGAGCTCGTCGCCACACTGTGCCTTCAATCATTTTATGCCTACCTTAAAAACTACGAAGCACAGGAAGTGGAAAAAGTAGAACCCTCCAAGGAAGTGGTACGTAATCAAATATTTATATTTATATGCATTTATATATTATTGTTCAAATTCTGTTGATAGGAAAAAGTTCGTGTTAAATTTCTACGAAACTACGAAAATGCCAATGTTAAAACTGAAGAGAAAATGATGAGTGAAGCTATGATAAAATTGGGATCGAATACAAACCTAGACAAGGAACTTGTCCACAATATTACACTGATTGGGCTAACACTAGATTGTCGTCTGACTGAAGCAGAAAAGTGGCTGACAGAAAATCAACAAAGCTTAAACAAATCTGCATTAGAAGTCTGCCGTCATCTGATTGATGTCTTGAAAGTGGAAAGCACTCCTGAACTTCAAAAACTACTCGTTCAAGAATGTAAACAAACTAAGTCACTTGATGAGATCTTGGAGTCATGCGTGAAACGTTGTGTGGAGAGTTTTGAGCCCCAACTTATGGAGGAATACCAGAAAAGTTACCAAGCGTGGCAAACGGGTTTTCAACTGGCTGTCAAGGAACAGGCTGAAGTCTACGATGTGCAAAATCGCGTGGAAGGCATTCACAATACGTTAAACAGCTTGCAAACGATGCGACAGAATCTTTGGTACTTTGAGAACAAAGAGGATACTGACATTGCAATTTACAAGAAAAAAGTCCATTATCCCAAGCGTTGGTTCGGCAAGAAGAAGAAGCCCAAGGCAGTGGATGCTTTCTATGTGCCACCAACTATTTCGCGGGGAAATTGAGTGCTGTTTTTGAAACATTGTTAAATGCGAAAAAAGCAAAATCAGTCCAGTTTTAAAGATTTAATTAAATTACTGGAAAAATAATGAGAATTTTAAATGTTGTTTCATTTTTTGCTCGAACGGTCAATTTGTTTTTAAAATTACCATAACGTAACATTGAGGGTCACAGTTATATTCATTCCATCTCAGGTTACAACATTATGTTTTTTTGTTTGTTTTTATAACTTTTTTGAGTTTTTTTTTTTGTTGTTTTTTTTGTTTTTTTTTTTTTTGGTTTTCATAATTATGTTAAATATTAAAAGCTAATCGTCTGTCATTTGTGCATGGCCGAAGGGAGAGCAGTTTTTAAAACGCGTTGTCCTGGTGCCGATGGCGACAGATTAATTGGTGATGGTAAATCGTGCCTCTTATCCTGTATGGTCAATGGTAAGAATTGCTGTTGCTTCTTTTTTCGATTCATATTCATTGGATGGGTATTGTCGTTCTTGCCAAACAATATGGTCAAATGTACAGCGCAAAAGATACCCAAACTCTATAAAAACATACAATTGAATTAAAATCAACATTAAACATTCACATATCTATATATATATATATATATATTAAACTACCTGTAGAATGGCAATGATGGCAGCTCCAAATGCGGTTATCATCAGACGACTCTTGATCTGCTCCGATACTACGGCCAAGCAGCCGCGCTTATAGTGAGTATCACATGCCGATTCGTAGGCGTGCTCGGGACGAGAGCAGCACGACCAAGGAAGCGAAAGTCGTCGATAGTCAAGCGGTCCATCGACACCGCAGCACTGCAACTGTGAACACAAGTGACAAATGTGAGTCAAGGATATAGTCTTAAGAAAAGGAAGCAAGTTTTCCATATAATAGAATATATTTTTATATCGATAATAAAAATAAATAAAATGTATATAATTAATTCTAATAAAAAAAACTAGCTGATACATTTAATTTCCGCTTAAAAGGAAACAAGTTTTTGTTATAATAAAATTGATTTTGTAGAATGCATTTATAGCAATAATAAAAAATTTACTTAAAATTAGAGCACTTTCTATGATTGTAGAAAAATTATGTTAGTTTGCAGCACTCTTTGCTTTATTTATGAAAAGTTTTTTCATTGCCGAAAAGCTAAACAAAAACCTTGCTTAGACATTTAATTGGCATTTAAAATTCGTTTTTGTCTTGGTTAAAATTAGTTGAAAAATGTTATCATATTTGTATTTAGTTACCTGAGATTGCATGCGATTCCACAAATGCAAGTTGTCAACTTTAGTTCTGGAGAACTTGTCCAAAAACTCGACAAAAGAATCGTCAATGAAAATCTCCACAGATGTTGGAAGATTCTCTCGCATTGCCAAGGACCAACCACAGATAATGAATTGAACACATATACAAGCCACCAAAAGAGCCGCGAACTGTGAGAACCAATAGGTAATACATATATATATATATATTTATGTATAGATATGTTAAAAAGATGAAAACAAATGATTAGCATTGCTTACCATGCCGAGGAGACAGCGTTTCCGTTGGTTGGTTGCCTGGCAGCCCATCCAGCATAGTATGAATGTAACGGGACCTAGGCAAAGGAGGATTGCAGCTGGAGCCCACAACTTGTTTTGTACGATCCCATAATAAACCGAGTGTCCCCACAAAAGGGATGTTCCCAAAAATATTTGCGCTGCTCCCGTCAACTGCATTTTTATGTAATAACAAAACAAAAAGCGTTTTAAATTTTTTACAACATTATTAATTAATTTAAACAATAGCATTTTTGTTAAATTATCTTTTAAATTATTACTTTAGTTTTTGTTTTCATGTTTCATGTTTCATTTTTTGCAATAGTTGTAAAATCTAAATCGAAACAGTTGTGCTTACTTAAATCTAAAACCCAAAACCCAAAACAACTTGGCCAGTTAAAGGAGACGTAGATGGTATATATATATATAAATATATATACATATATATATATACGTATTATTTGTTGTACATACAAACTAGTTATTTATTTAAATGAGTTACACTTTTTGCGAGAAAGCGTATAAAAATCAATTCAATGCAGAGAGAGTTCTTGACGAATGTATATACGGAAACATGTACACATATTCTATGCTACCTTTTGACGTCATAATAATGCTGTTACGCATCGATGTACCGATTTACATATATGTATGTATACGTCCATATTATGTACTCGTAGAAATTAGCTCAAGGTTATCTTCAAATTTTCACTGGAGTAGAAACGCATATACATATATATTATATATGTATATATGTATATACGCAATGCAAATTGTATGCTTGTACATTGTACATATGTTCATTGTGTACATATGTGTTAAAGCATATCTAGTAGGCACTGTAATTTAAAAAAAAAAACCCCTATTTAGAGAAGAAAATGAGAGAAGTTATCTGACAGAAATTCAGAAGCGTCAGATAGAGCTGCTTAAGAAACTACGATTTTGAAATGAAAGCTTGTTTGTTGTTTTTTTTTTTTTTTTTTTGTATGTAGGCCAAGTGAGGCATAGATGTACACAGAAGTACAAACATGTTAAACATATTTACATTTTGAGTGTGGTTGCATCACAAACGTATACAAAATGCAAACACCAACTGCAAAATTGTGCTAAATACTATTTATTTATTTATTACTTACCGCCAAGAGGAACACATAACTGTAAACTAAATATTTAAAGCATTTAATCTTTTTGGGCAGAGCCATCATTTACAGTTCTCAGAATACTCTCGTTCACCAGACACTTTTCAAATGTTTTTTATCCTGTCGTTTAATAGAACAATCAACATTATCTTTTATTAATTCGATAGATTTGCATAATGCATTGTTAAAGTGCATATGCATATGTATATCTATATACGTATATATGTGTAGGGAATTACATACAATTTGTATTCATACGTAAATACATATCTTAATATGTACCTACTTTTGTTATTTTTATTTAATTTGGATGTGCAAATTGTTTAATGCTTAAATGTGAATGTGTCTACAGATTTGCAAAGGAGAACTATTTTTTATTAATTTTATTATTATTATTTTTTTTTTTTGTATTTTGTGATTATGTGGTTTTGTGGGCCCCTCTGTGAAAAGTGGCTAGCTTTCAAACATTAAATGTTTTGCATAGTTGTCCTAATATAGTTTACACCACACATTAACATTTTCGCAGCGATAATTCTGAACTTCACTGTTGTAAATTTTAACTAAAAATAACTGTTTAAGTTTCAAGTTGTCGAGCGAGCAAAGTTGCGTCCACAGATAAAAACACGCAGTTTACTGTCTGACGTTTTGTTCCTTGTTTTGTTATACATTTGCACAGTTTAACAGTGAAAATATTATCTATAACCGTTGCGCTGCCTCGGTTGCAATTTCAGTCGACTCGTTTTTCACGTCGATGCCTCGATGACAGCATCAGCAACGTTGGCGCTAAAATTTGGATTGTGCTAAAATCTAATTTAAACTTGCATTTACAAATAGTCTCATTTTAATCAAGAAAATTGCATTAATATATTTTCCATGCACAAATAATATGTTGTTTTTTTGAGAAATCATTTAAATTTACACATTTAAATACATTTTCAAAAGTTGCAAAGTCTAGCGATGAACACAGTAATTCTGATCATTTCCAATTATTGTTATTATTATATGTGCAAGAAATATTAGAATAAAACTATATTACGACGACGAACTAAAATAACACGTTTCACGCCTGTCACTTTTTGTTATTGCGCATTTTGTCGAGAGATGCTAACGGGAGAGGATACAAATTATGTTAAGATGTAAGGGTGTTTTACATGTATTATATTTTTTCATATTTTTAGTTGCAGCGCTGCAAATTAATCGATTGCTGTATCTCATTATACCTTCGTGCAGAGTATTATAATTTTGCAGTGAAGTTTGTAATGAATTAAAGGTGACGGCTCTGACCCCATTAAACATATATATTCCTGATCAGTATCACTAGCCATGTTTAATAATCAGAACTTGCTCAGTTTTAAGGCTTTCTTATTGAAACTTGGCATATATAATTTATGTACATAGGAGTCTACAGAATCGGACAACTATATCATATATACGCCATAGGGACAATCGATATAAAAGTTGTGCCATTGAAATATCCACTGAAATGCAAAATTAAGATATCAAACAAATATGCATAATATAAATGTAGATAATCTACAAATAATGTTTAATTGATATATTTATTATAACTATAACCACTAAGCAAACAATACATTGAGCCGTCAAATCGACATCGAACATCGACATGAAATATCTGATCGATTGGTTAGTTCTCTCTCTCTCTCTCGCTGAGAGAGCAGCGCGGCGAATATTTTGTGGGTATAGTGAGGGGCGAGTGGTGAGCGCAGGTCAGTATTTCGCCTGCCTTGCCTGCGAGATAGTCTTGAGCGGACAGGTGCAGTGTTCTAAAGGGTTGTGGCTGTGTGCGAAGAGAGCAGCAACATTGCTAGCGGATCGCACAGACCTTCGAATGTGTGTGAAGATAGCAGCTACTCTCTATCCTTGTCTATTCGAATGCGAGCTGGCACTCAATTTTTATTTTTTTAGTTTTTGGACCTGAGGTGTTACCTTTGCTTTAGCTGTTAACTAATTTTGTGATCACAGCAGGCAAAATGTGTGGTACGAATCAAAAAGAGGATACCCCAGTCTTCATTCCCATAAATTCTCAAAATATGTGTTAATAATAAGTTAACGTTGTGCTCTCAAATAGAGAAGTTCGCCATCGATCAGATGTTACAGCAGTCAATTTTTTGTCGAATTGACGCCTTTATGTATTGTTTGCTTAGTGCTATAACTATCATATATCGATTTATTTGAAAGCAGCTAATATAAACATCGATAGTTTTGGCACGCACGTACTAATAGTTTATTATGGTCAGAATTTCTGAATATTTAAATCAGATATGGAAACGCAGCTTTTACTGGGGAACATTTGTCAACACTGTGAAGTCTTCAATACTTCGAATTGTGCATGTAACTTAGGTTTTATTTTTAAAGTGGCCGCCATTTTAATCAGCCTTTAAGGAACTATTCAATCGTCGAATAAGCCCGCAATATTCGAATCATTCCATAGCGAGTGTAACAGTAGGTTTACAGGGACAGCCAAATGCTAACAGTCTCAGTCCTAATGTTCACAGTCCAGTCGCAATGTTAACGATTTCGGAGTTTTAACAGAGATTGATGCAGGCCTCGGAGTCATTTAATGGCGAGTGTAGCAGTCGTTTAACAATAACAGCTTAATGTTAACAGCTGCAGTCCCAATCTTAACAGTCCAGTCCCAATGTTAACGTTTTCGGAGTTTTAACAGAGACTGATTGTGTTCAAAAACGGCCTTTTGCGTATACTCGATTAATGTTATTGAAGTACACATTTAATTTTGGACAAGTCTGAAACAATATATTGTTGGCAAAAAAAATATACATAGATATACATATACATATATATATATATATATATATATATATATATATATATATATATATATATATATATATATATATATATAATTAATGGAAAGAATTTCGGGAGCAGTATTGACTTTAATTTAATTTAATTTATATAAAAATCAACATTTGAATACATTTCAATACTAATCGTTGCTTTTTCGTTCGTAATATACAGTTGCGAAAATAATAGAAAAATAGTTCTTTTTAATATATATATTTTGATTAATTAAAAGGGAAAAGTGCCAAACAGTACCGAAATAAATACTTTATGTTTAGCAGATTTGCATTTAAAAATATATTTCTTAAGAGATTTGACTTTTATTATCTTATTATAGGCTTTAATTATTATTTCGATCATTAAGTTTAAAATAAATCCAAAACAATCAATTCAATGCGACGAGAATATCACTGCAGTGATGCGACAGAACTCGAAATCACACAAAAAAAATAATATTGGATGGAAAATTGTACAGCGAATGCGGTGGATTGGTTGAATGTTAGAATAAAATTATACGAAACGCTATAACCTACAAAGAGAATACTGGAAAAGGTGAACGAAGCTTTACGTCAAACGGTTGATTCGCAAGAATACAATGAATCCTTTCTAGACTGCTTAGAAATTAACTCAAAATAACTGCGACACAGCAAACATTTCGTACATGTCTTATTTTAAAAGTGCACAGTCCAAAAAAACTACTGGAAATGTCTCTCGCTCGTAAAATCAGATATAATGTTATTTGGATTCAATCAATCAATCAATTTGAGTCAATCATAACAGCATATATAAGAAAGGCCTGCCAACAACGCATCAGCTTGGAGAGTGATTAATTTCTTCATTTTTCATTAATTTTTGTGAGGCTGGTGCTAATATTTCTTTCGCAATTGTAGATATTGTGCAAGGTATCCCCGTGTGCTTCCCCGTTTTCTAAAAGACAATGGACATTTAAAAATGAAATGCTTTAGTTTTATTACAATCTTGTAAATTTATGCTGTACAATTACACATTATTATTGACGAATTTAAAGATTTGAAACTAGTCCTTGTGGTGGTATGCAGAGGAGTGTAAAAAAAGTAGAAATGTTTCATCAAATGTAAAATATGTGAATTATATATATATATATATATATTTAGATGTTTGTATATAAAACAGGTAGAAAATACAATACAAATTACAATACCTTTGAATAAAAATTATATACCTAAGAGCTAAGTGTGTGTTTCACTTAAAAAATGGACCAGCCGGGCTTAAAAGAGGGACCGCGTTTTGTATTACGATTTCGAATAGAATAGAATACTCAAATCCGAATTTTTAAATTACAAAAAAAAAGCCAATTGTGCACCTTTTTCTTATTATTTTTTTGTTTTTGTTTTTTTTTTTTGGGGGGCTGTCACATGTTGACCAAGTAAAATTCAATTGAATGTTAATAAAATTCTATGCTGATTTAAATGTACATTTTACATATTTATACAATTGCATTTTGCTTTTTTTGTTGTTTGCTCTTGTTCTTTACTGTTTACCGTAAGTTTATGTTGTATATATATATATATATGTATATAAAATTCAGGTCTCTTTGCAATTACTTATTTGAGAAGCGACGACGACAACGACGACAACGAGGACGACGTCGCCAGTCAAACAGATCTGTTGTGTGTATTTTTGTTGTATTCTGTAGATGATTATTCCCGAAGATTCTTAGTGAGCAGCAGATTGTTGTGATGCCCGGACAAATGACGCACCAGCTCCTGCACGGACTCAAAGCACATCGAGCAGAAGCAGCAGCTGTAGCGGTTCTCCGTATCGGTGCCATTCGTCGTCGTTATAACATTCCGATGCACCGAGCACAGATGCTTCAGCAGATGCGCCTTCTGCTTGAACATGGCGACGCACAGTCGGCAGGCGAAGGGCTTCTCGCCGGTGTGGACGCGGAGATGGGTCTTCAGGTTCCAGGACATGCCGAACTGCTTGCCACAGTATTCGCAGCGATATTCGCGCACCGACGACGTTGAGTGGGAATTTGTATTGGCGGCGGCGGCGACGACGGTGCTGCTATTGTTGCGACCCCCATCCGGATCGAGATTTAAGTTAATGTGCGATAAACTGGAGAGACGCGACTGCAAATTGGGCATTGTTGAAATGGCGGCATTTTGATTCGACTGCCATTGATACACAAACTGTTGCCCCAGATGCATTTGCAGCTCCGGACTCTGACCACGATGATTGCGTTGATGTTGTTGCTGCTGCTGCTGTTGCTGTTGTTGTGCTTCCAATAGTTTCCGTTCCGGCGGCGTGAGAGTGTCCGTGTTGAGGGTGCCATCTTCCAGATGCGATAATAGGTTCTTTTCCGCTGCCAATCCCGCTATCGGTGACGTTGTCGACTTCACCAATCGCAGTTCCTCCAGTAGATTGTGCTGATATGTTGTAAACGGTTGATTGTCGCTCTGGGTATTATGGAAACCGGGCCGTCTCTTTCGATGCGGCGTCACCACATAGTTCTCCGGAGAACTATTGATGTCCGAGCCATCGGACAGTGGCTTCATAATATCCTTGTGGGCGTCAAAGAAAAGACCCTTACGCTTCGTACTCTCATTGGAGCTGATCGCGTCAGCGTTATTGTGTTTGGATAGAAAGGATTTGCTAACATCGTTCCGTGACGAGTGATTGTCGCTCTTCGTTCGCAGATCGAGTGATAGATTAACTGGGTTTACTGTCGAATTGTTGTTGTTGTTATTGTTGTTGTTATTATTGCTGTTGTTATTGTTATTAGTGCTGCTGGTGCTGCTGCTGCTGTTGGCAAGTCCGCCGCCAGCTGGAATGTGTGAGAGGTTAACAACTTCATCGGTGTCTTTGTCGCTCTTATTGTCCTTGCTATTGTTGTCGCCCCTTGCGGCGCTGCAATCGTCGTCATCGTCATTATTATCCTTATTGGTGCACTCGTTGGCGCTCTCACAATTCTCCGCCGAATATGTGGAAAAGTTAGCCGCATTGCGTGCCTCATCCACACTTTCGACTTCGTATTTGAGGGACTGATCCAAGGATTGGGAGGATGTGTATTGCTGCTTCCTCGGTCTGTCGCGTAAGCTGGCGCATTTAGTGCTCAGATAGGCGGAATCTGTCGTCTTCCAACTGTCCGATTTGATCTGCAGCAGCAGCAACAAATCGTGCAGATAGTTCACATCTCGCGATGTTATACACGTCTGGCCCGAGTACAAGAAATCCAATAGAAATTTAAAATATGTCGCATTCACATCGGGAAAATATACCGTTGTTGTACAATCGCTCAAGTGAGTATCCTCCAACAAATTCCTGCAAATAAGTATATAGAAATATGTCTATAAAAGTATATAAAAAGTAAATCGACTGACTTACCTTATGAGTGGACTGGCAGCGGCGAGAACTAATTTGTGGGCATGCAGCTTCACTTTGTTCTCACAGACTATGGTTAGGTCCGCTGGATGCTCTCCTCTGAAGGCTGCTCCGATTTCTTTGAGGATGCACTCACCATGCTTGCTGTATTGCAACATCAACATTCTTTGAAACTGTAAATATTCAAATAGATCGATAGAAATCGATATTTAATATTTAAATTAAAGTAAATAAATTATGCTAAAAATAAAAAATAAAATAAAAAAAACGAAAAACGAAAAACAATTTAATTTTACTGAGCTTAAGAATTATTACATTCAACGTACTTTCCTAACTCTTTTCTTCAATGTATTGGGGCACTTCAAGTTTACTTAGGCTGAATGCCTAAGCTTATAAAGCTTTTGGTAATTGTGTTTTGAGTCTGAGGGCAACAACAGAAAAGCGCATTTTTACCTCATTGTAATATGTATAAATATACAAAACATACATACATACATGCATACATACATGCATACATACATACATACATAGAAATAAAAGGCCATGTGTCATTATTGTATTGTGCAAGAGCATGGCTTGTAAGCTTGTGCATTTAACAACGTTCACATACACGCACACACATATGCAATGTGTGTGTGTTGTGTGCTGCATATGTGTGTGTGTGAGAGAGTCTACAGGGCCACACATCGAAGCGAAGCTAAAGTTCACAGATATCTTGGAAACTTTAGAAAGAGATAGTCTCGCGCTGGCTGCTTTTGCTGTGGCGAATGGAGAAGAAACGTTCACTTTCAATAAAACTTGACTGACTGGCTGTGGCTGGCTTACCAAGCAGCAAGCAAGCAAGCAAGAGAAGAGAATGGTACGATTGTTGTTGTTATTATGGCATGAAGCTCGACAGCAACAAAAAAAAAAATAAACGGAATTGTAACAGTCATTGTGTATGTGTGTGTGAGTGCTGTGTGTGATATACCTTATCCAAGCAGCACTTTAGCCAAAGCTGGGCCAAAGTTAAACACACATACATATGCATTTAATTAGAGAAGGAAATCATAGGGAAAAGTATTCAGCTATTTCTTATTAAGAGCATTTAGCAACAGGTTTTAAGATTGAATAAGAAATCGTTTAGTCATAAGAAAGTCATCTGGCATTATATGAATAAATTAAAGGCAGCTTTAAATGTGAAAAGTTCGATCTTTAACAAAATGAAGACCGGAAATCGAAATTAAAATACAAATAGCATATATAAATACATATAATATACTACACGATATGTATGTGCATTTAGCAAAATATATAAAAGAAAACAATGAAATACTTCCATTATAAATTTAAAAACTATGATGACAACATTAAGATATTATTATTTATTTTTTGTTTTTAATTGTTATACATATTTACTTAGCTTTACACAAATAATTTCCCGTTTAAATATATATGTCTATGCAAACACTCATTTAATTAAACAAAAAACTAGCAATTGATTAAGCAAAATGCAAAAATTTTAAAACAGACCATAAAAAAAATGCGCTTAGTTAAAAACGCGCACAAAAATCACCTTTCACAAAAAGCTTTTCTCTCGATGATTTCAGTTCTCTCTCCCTCGCTCTCTCTCTGTCTTTCGCTCTCGCTCTCTCTAAACATGAATGGCTGTGTGAGTGTGAATATATGTAGTATGTGTATGCATTCACATATTCATGTCTAGTTGCGCTTGTATTAGATGGCAGCAGGCATGTAAAAAAGCTTTCGAATTACTCTAAATAAGTCTCAAAACTAAACAATACAATCATACAATATGAAAATATGCATGATGCTTGTGTGTATGTGTGTATGCACAAGCATATATACATACATATGTATGAATATATGTCTGTATGTATACAAAGACGCGATCACTTTTTACGCTTGGCTTTTTAAATTCGTCGTCACAGTTTCGATACCAAACAGTTTTGCAATTATGTTATTCGTATGTGTATGTAAATAAAAAGTAATTTCAGAATAAGGACAATTCATTTCGAATTATTATACATATATACATACATACGTACACACATTGAATTTATGAAGTGAGCGCATTTCAAAATGATCAAACTTGTTTTCGCTGAAGTTTGTCACGGGCGGACCAATACTAATGCAATGCACACAGTTTCTGCTCATTTTCCCCTTTCACGAAAGCTCTTTTGGTAAACCAGCCGAAAAAAAAATCTCAGACTCACATACACCAACAACAAACGCCACTCGCCGTTGTATGCATGTTTATGTGTGTGTGTGTACATGTTGTAAATGCCACACTCGTAAAAATGACCCAAATTTGAATTACATAATTATAAAAATGAACAAACTCTTCTTTCCCCATCGATCTTCAATATAAGAGAGTAAAATACTGCTATCAATGTAAAAGTGTAGATAAAAGTGTACTTCATACATATGTACATAAATATGTATGTACTTATGATGTTATATTGACTAAGCTTATTAACATTTCTGCGCAACAATAAATGAAAGAGAAAGAAAGAGCGACAAACGTATGCGACGACGTGACACACACACACATACATATATACATACTAATGGAGATATGTTTGTGTATGTATATAACAGCAGCAACAGCAGCTATGTATATGTATGCAGACAATTATACATGTGTGTGTTTATATGTATATACATATAAGCACGCTATGAAGGTCACTAAGCCTTTCTTGTCTTTTGCTTTTGCTTGGGTGCTTTGCGTTCCGTTGCGATCTTTTATTGCTGGTAGCTGTTGTTTTTGTGTTTTCTGTTTTCTGCTGTCGCTCGCTGCTGTTAATCGTGACGATCAGACAGACAGACAGTCAGACCAGTCAGTATGTATACAGAAAACTCGAGCTCTGCTGCTGCACCACATTTACACATGTACACACATACATACATATATTTATAAAAATGTATAAATGTATGCGTGCAGTTTTTGTATTGAAACTTTTTTGTGTATTGCTTGGTTTGCTGCTTTTCTTCATAACTATTTTTAAGTTGGCCTTGTAAAAGTTTATTATATATTCGTATATACGTATATATTTTAATGCTATTATATTTAATTGAGCAATTTTAATAACATTGCACAAATATATTTGCATATTTATATATTTATTTTCACTTTCAACTTTCAATCCATTATGTATGTATATTTTAAGCATAATTTGTACTTTCTCAATTTGTGTATAGAGAAATATACTTTTAAGCTTACCTCTTTCATTAAGTCTTGTGGCAATTACTCCCTTTCACAAATAGCTGGAAAATCTTCTGTAGACTTTCGGAATATGTATGTAATATACATGCATACACACACACGCATACACATATGTAAATGCAGTAGTTGTAGTATTATGCATATGCATACATATATACATATATACTCACACACACACTTCTCTACATACACATAAATGACAAGTAAGCAGATTGAGCAGAGCTTTCCACTTTCACAGTCTCTGGTTAAAGTTTCTGTATGCTCGTCGCTCACATATATATGTACCTGCACATGTATGTATGTATGTATGTGTGTGCGAGTGTTTAGTGTGAGTGTGTGGATAAACGCGTTCTATTCCTTTTGCATACATACAGATGTTTGTATGTATGTATGTAAAATTATTACTTTCAGTTTCAACACATCCACACCAACACAGGTTCATATGGACAACATGGGACAACTGTTTCAGTTCTTACTGATCGATCGATTGTATTCGAGATTTTCACAATATTACAATATGATCATAGAGAGTAGATTAAATTTCTCTTTTTTTTGTTTTTCGAGTTGAGTTGGATGTTGTTTTGAAGCAAGGCACGTACAGTTCACAGTTCCATTAGCTTTTGCTGTTTCGATACGAACGAAAAGCAAACAAACAACAAATACACATACACATACACAATAGAGCGATGCCAATCCATATGCATATATGTTCCGCGCACACATACACACAAAAGTTCACAACAACAACAGTAACTTTTAACTAGGTTGAAGTTTTGTTATATGTAATACATTATTGCGAAATAAAAAACTTGATTGGTAAAACTTTTTTCCCGACTTTGCGAGCGAGCGAGCGAGCGAGTGAGCGAGTGAGTGAGCGAGAGATCGGGGCTTTTGCCTCTCTCTTTTTGTATGGGAAGAGTGTAACTTTTGCGTTTCTCTTATAGCACACGGGCACCGTCACCGTACGTCCGACTTACCAAAGCACTATTTGTGCACTAAAACTACAAACGACGGCAGCCAACAGCACCAGCAAAAGCAACAGCAATAGCAGCAGCAGCTAGCGCTGGCAGCGAGATCAGAGCCGACGTCGTCGTTGTGTGTGAAAATTATGTTGTTGTTGCTGTTGTTGTTACTGTTACTGTTGTTGTTGTTGTTGATGGTCTTCGGACTCATTCTCGCAAGACACACTTCGTTTTATGATGTGTTATGCCCTTGCCAAGAGTGGTTATTAGTACAACACTGTAACAAACAAAATTAACCTCTGGATGTACATATGTATTTACATACGTATATATATGGATATATACGTATGTGCGTATTTACATCACAAATTTGTTTAAATTATGAGCGTATTTTGAATTGTCTTAATTCATTTATAATATTAACCCTACAAATACTTTTAATTAATTTTAATATCCGGTATAGTACAAATAATGTTTAAATTGAAAAATAAAAGCAGTTACTCGATTTTGTATTGCCATAAAGTTTTCTTAAAAATATACCTTTATATTTGAAAATTATTACTGAGCTGTTACTCATTTCAAAATTGATGTTTGCCCTTCAATGCTTCAAACTTTCACAAAGTAACATTAATATTATTGGATTTTAAGAAATTTGTAGAAATTGTTTCTAAAACCAAGGCAAGGACACCTAGTCTCAAATACTCAAGATCCACTTCTCTATTTACTAGGATGTACTGATATACCTACGTAGTATTTGTATTTATTTTCCGCTATTCCTGCTATGTGCACTTATTCTTACTGTGAAATTTTCATGCTCACTTTCCCATTTGCATACGCCTCGTAGCTCAAGGACAAATCCTTAATTGCCCTTTGAAAAATAAAGGGTTGATTTATCTAGGTGTCCTGTCTCGCTCATCGATATCACATTAAAGAACACAGCATGATCAATGAATCAAATTCCCCATTTTAAATATCACAACTGTAAGGAAAAACTAAAGATACTTCACTACATTAGGTTGCTAGAAGGATAGCACTTATACATTGCCGTTTCGTATTCCTATTCGCTTTCGAATACATATCTTTTGACAACGCGTATTAGTCTGAGCAATAAAGAATTGCTTTATTTAATGGCCTTGATCCTATCGGACCTATTTGCACACAATACCCGCATAGAGTATAACAGTACATATGTAAATGTTGCACACGACTTGCGTTGTGTACCCTTTATTTCAAAGGGATACAATTAAATGTGTCCTTGAATCAGGCACACTGCAACATTAATTACACCCGCTTTCTATTGGTAATTATTTCGTATTCAAATGGGAAAAATGTGCAATGATCTATTCAGTAGAAAATGTGATGTATTTTACAGGCACACTTGACTAGTATATACCCTGTTATTTTTTTTTTTTTGCGTGTTAAGTCTGAGGTGGTATTAACGGTGTAGACAACTTCAACTTAGAAATAATTCCAAATGCTGATTAAAAGATCATCGATTCTGTTTTTATAAAGTTTTGGCTGTGGAAAGCTTTGAAATATCCCCACATGACAATAGCTCATCTTTCGATCAAATGTGCTGATTGAAATTCAAAGACGAATATATTCCATTGATAATTAGCTTTAAAACTGTTTTATTTCCAATTTTTAAAAACTATTAAGAGAACCATCGAATAAATCAGCCGATTGGTACATTTGTACCAACGGTGGCAGCCGTAGCGATGACCCTTATGCGATATACATATCGTACGATTGCAAGACTTAACTATCGATAGGTTTGTGGTTATCGATGATAGCTGTCATAACATAATTTTATGATACACCGACAGCCATCACTAACTTAAGAGTTAAACATCGATCGTCGTGTATTATTAAAGTTTTGTCGGACAAGCAAACGTAACAAATAAAAAATGAATATTCGAATCATGCAAAGCCGAAATAGCTTTAAGAATGCAACAAGTTTGTTTAGAAGACGTAAGTATTTATTTGTTAAGGCTCTTAACGCTTTATATATATATCGTATGCGTAGCATATGACGACGTCAAGATCAAAGTCCAATATTTTTTGAGTAAAGTGCAAATGTACATATATGTATGTAAAAATACATGTATATATATGAGTATATTTAAATCTGTTGTCATTTATGTTTCTTTTCTGACACATAGTTGAATACCGACAATTATCCGCCCAAGTTGCCGCACAACCCAAACGGAATGCAGCTGACCAAAATATCGTCCTAGTCGATGGAGTTCGTTCTCCATTTTTGACATCTGGCACGGCTTATTCGAAACTAATGCCACATGAATTGGCTCGGCATTCGCTGCTGTAAGTCTACGTCATAAACTACATAAATATATATATATAAATATTTGATTTATCATAGATCGCTATTGCAAAAGACTCGCCTAGATAAGGAACTTGTTGATTATATAGTTTACGGCACCGTCATTCAAGAGGTCAAAACATCAAATATTGGCCGCGAGGCAGCTCTCTCGGCTGGTTTTAGCGATAAGACACCAGCACATACGGTTACCATGGCCTGCATCAGCTCCAATGTGGTAAGGCGGAGCATCCCACTGATTCCCGAATCCTCCTTTTGAGAATTGCATTCCAATTTCAGGCAATAAGCACTGGCATGGGTCTAATTGCTACGAATACATACGATGTGATTGTTGCTGGAGGCGTTGAATTTATGTCCGATTTGCCAATTCGTCATTCGCGCAAAATGCGAGCTTTGCTGGTGAAGGCGAGCAGGGCTAAATCTTTGGGACAACGTTTGTCCTTGTTGTCAACATTCAGACCCGATTTCTTGGCACCCGAAGTAGGATACTTATAACTTTTTATAATTTAAAAAGAATTTAACTAATCTATTAATCTGTTTCCAGCTCCCAGCTGTTGCCGAGTTCTCATCTGGCGAGACTATGGGCAAATCTGCGGATCGTTTGGCAACCGCTTTTAACGTGAGCCGCCAGGAGCAGGATGACTATGCCTTAAGATCGCATACCTTGGCGAAACAAGCTCAGGACAAGGGTTACTTTACGGACTTAATGCCTTTTAAAGGTGTGTAAACTATTCATAAATAATTAGTATTATATAATAAATTATACTCTCCCAGTTCAAGGCGTTGATCAGTTGGTCGACAAGGACAATGGCATACGTGTGTCCACGCCAGAAAATTTGGCTAAACTAAAGCCAGCCTTTATCAAACCATATGGCACAGTTACAGCGGCCAACTCTTCCTTTTTGGCAAGTATTTAATGTTTATTTGTCTAATTACAGCTGTATTCAACATTTTGATTTCTAAATTGTAGACTGATGGCGCCTCAGCGTGTCTTATTATGACCGAGGCGAAGGCCAAGCAATTAGGCCTGAAGCCCAAAGCATTTTTACGTGATTTCCTGTATGTGTCGCAAGATCCCGTCGATCAGTTGCTCTTGGGTCCTGCCTATGGCATACCGAAACTGTTGAAAAAATCCGGACTCACATTGAAGGATATCGACACTTGGGAAATTCACGAGGCGTTCGCTGGTCAAATCGTGGCCAATTTGAAGGCCTTGGATTCCGATTGGTTCTGCAAAACCTATCTGGGTCTAAACGAAAAACTCGGCACAATCGATATATCCAAGTGGAATAACTGGGGTGGCTCCCTATCAATTGGTCATCCGTTTGCCGCCACAGGAGTGCGTCTCTGTATGCACTCGGCGAACCGTTTGGTTCGTGAGGATGGCAAACTTGGTGTTGTTGCCGCATGTGCTGCTGGTGGCCAAGGAGTCGCCATGCTAATCGAGCGTTATCCTGGCGCAACTGCCGACTGAATTTCTGTATCATTAGCTAAGTTCTTTACACTTTAATACATGCCTCTAAATACATTTATTGGCGGCTTATATAGTTAAATCGATTTTTGTTTTAAATCTGTTTGAATGAAACTTGGGATACATCTGTATTTCTATCGGCAGGAGTTATAATACCATCGCAACTCCCAATTAAATATTCTAAGCTATAGTAAGTATATTCATAACTATAACAATATTTTTATAATTCTGTTTTTTTCTAAAACCAAATTGAGATTATATCATTACTCGGTTTCATAAAGCTGTTTCTGTCTTAACTTGGTTTGCAGCACATCGTTTTCATTGTAGGACAGATGTAACGGTGGTATTAAGGCACAAGCCACCATTCGACCCTCGGCGTTCAAGAAATTAAACGTTGCACAGGCCTAAATAACAAATATAGAAGCAATGAGATTTCAGAAGAAAATGAACTGATATTTGTAGAAAGCAAACCTGTTCTGTACGCAAAACCTCGACGTTGGTCTTGTATTTTTTCATGTACGCTATAATTCGCTTTGAGAGAGTTGGCGTTGGACTCTGGTCTCCGATGCCAATAATGAGAACATCGATCTTTGGCTCCAGTGTGGGAAAGATTGAGAGACTTTCCTCGTTGATGTCTTCAAAGGAGTTGACGTTCCACGAGAGAACGGATCTGAAAGATGTCGCATGCTTACATAACTAGCAAAATATCTTAGGAATTGTTGCTATGTTATGCTTACACACCTGGGGAAAACAGTGATGGGGCCTATCAAGACCATATTGTTGTTAAGTCGAAATCCATATTGACTGTATCCGGTAATCATAAGGCCTACGTCCGTTTCGGTGTTGAATATTGTTACTTTTGTTTTGCCATCACCATCGTACGCTTTGCTCAAGTTTCTATGTGCAGTTGAGATCCCCCGACTACCGATCAGCGACTTGGACAAATTAAACGCCCCAGCAGCCTTAAAAGCCGCGGTTCTTAATGCTTGCATGCTCATTTCCAAATATTTTTGTTATTCAAATAAAATGTGACAAACCAAAACATAAATACAAGCAATCGATAAGCAAATATCGTATCGATAACACCGCCTGTCCACTTTTCATTTGTTCCCATTAACAATAATCGGCACTCACTCACTCACGAAAATGGAAGTGTCAAGATAAATGAAAATAATTTACTATTTTGAAGATTATGATATTAAATTACATGTTTTATTTTTTAATTAAGGCAATCTGGAGTCGTATTGACCAGACTCCAGAAAAAATTTCAACTATCGTAGAAGATTTTCAAACAAGGTTTAGTTGGTGTCAGATACTTTCATTCAATTTAATAAAGTCAATAAATGAGTGGCTTATGATGTGATTAATTTTTATTTAATAAGAATATGTTAATATATACTAGGTAGTTCATTTGTTCAATGATATGAAACGCTGAACTTCAATTATAAATGGGTTTTGGGAAGAAATTGGATGTTGTTATTTATGTTTTCCACTATTTTGCAAGATAGAAGCCGAAAGTCAAAATTATTTGCAGATTAACTGTGCAAGTGATTGTAACTGGAAGCACAGCGCAACTAACCATTAATTACAATTTGTCAAAATCAAAAATGATTTATTAGTTTAGAGTCGAAGTAATTCCAATAATGTTATGTAATGCATCGGTTACTGCAAACAGTATTTAATTCTATGTGCAATCAGATAAGTCTACATTGAACTATTGAGTCACACCACAAGTAAGTGGAAACTATAATTTTAAAATTTATTATATTTAACGACATATTTAAAAGGCAACAGGAAGTCACAATGAATTGTAGAAATAAGGTTTCAAGCCAGGTTGCTTTATTTGCAGCGTTTATTTGAAGTGAGAAATGACTCGTCTGACTTTGATAATATCAGTCAAAACTACATTAAATGTTCTCTAAAAATCCATTTTTGAATAATAAATTTTTGGACAGCAATTTTATTGTCAAGTAATAGCTGTGACTGATGCTGAATTTGCCTGTATTTCACATCATTGAAAAAAATTCCATGCGAAAACGTAAGTTTTGTATGTTGACAGAAGCGTGGAACGATATGGAATTGAATCGATAGGTGCTATGACGGAACATAGTAAGATGCTCTAAGTGGAAGTCTCTGTCAAAATATAGTATAATTAAAAAATTATTACTTTTTTTTACATATGTACATACATATTATTCTAAATATAAAAATAAAAAGCTGTTAATAACAATTGCATCAGAGAGCTGATTGCCGTTTTACAATAGTACGAGCATTTTGGCGTCGCCGACGATATATAAACAGATGCTACAATGAAAGGAAAAGCAAACTAACCAGTTGCACACAATAATTACTATATATACTTATGTATATGATCATATGGTACATACAAATGCTGGCTTAATTAACAAATAAACAATGTGAAAAATGTGTGCATGTAAATAATAGAAAGTGTATCAAGTAGAGTAATATTCTTTTTTTATACTAGGTGTACTAATCGGTCCAATATTTCAAGCGATTAGAAATTGCTGAGTAATTAATACTTGCTATATGTTGTTTTCAATTTATATTTGCTTGGATTGGTCATCAATTATCGTGCTACTGTAACTCAATTATGTGAGACTTGAGATAGGGTATATTTTTATTATTTGAAATCAATCTAATATGCTGATTATATTGACTTACTTTATGTGTTTTTTTTTTTAGCTATTCTCTGAAGATTGGAAGAATTTATAGATGATATCTACCTCATAACAACAGAGCAAATATGATTGGCCCCAGTTCCCAAATAAGCAAAATATTATTAACGCTACTATTTCTGTTAATAATATTTTATGTTTTTATGGATGTTGAGCTTTATCTGCGAATTCACAACTATGTTATCGATCGAAATTATCACATAAATACGACAACAACACTCTTGTCATCATCATCCTCATCGTCAACGCTGGAACCCATCCAATACCAACCAAATTTGGCAACCGATCAAGGATTTAGCAGGTCTTTGAAGCTACCCACCGCTGAAAAGGAGCATCACTATGAGGATTATACGTGGATATCATGCGACATAAATCCACTGTGTCACATAACAGTTAAAGCGATATTACTAGATCATACGAATCATTATCTGTTCGCACCACTGGCCACAATATTTGACAATGTCGTTGGCATCTCCGCATCCACGTTTATTACTCCAAACATGATATCATTCTTTCATGTGCTCGTCGCTTGTGTATCGGGCAAACTTGTTGCATCCGATAGCCTTGGATATAGACGACTCGGAGTGCTACTCTTTCAAATACGCACCTTTCTCGATGATCTAGATGGCCATGTGGCCAGAGTGAGAAAGCATATACGCGGCGAACGTTCAGAAGTTGGCACATCGGGCTATTATGTGGATGGTCTATGCGATGGACTCGGTTGCATTGCTCTCATATTGGGCATATTCTTTTATTTGAAAAACAATCCACCTCGTCGTGGTTACTCCATAATACCAATGAGCGATACCAAAACTCCGGAGCCAACCATGATACCCAAAATGAAGGCAACGACGCGCAAAGTGGCGAAAAATGTGATCAGTTTTACGGGCCAACTTTTACTTAGTTCGACGGCATGGAATCGTTATATAGCCGTCTATCAGAATATGTTGGAGGGGCAGAAGGATGTTAGTAGCAGTCAGTATCAGTGCCAGACTTATATATTTAAGTCGACATTGTTCTTTTGTGTCGCCTGGATGTGGCGCATTGTTAATGTACACGCATTGTTGCATTGCGTTCTGCTTAGCATATTTTGCGATAAATTGTGGGATTTTTTGCGAGCGATACGGTACAGTGGTTACATCATTTTACTAGTTGCCATTTGTTTAACGGAGATGCACATTTTGGAGGCCCAGAATTATATATTTCACTCAGCAGCGTGCAGTAATATCTCACAGTGATTTTATTCTATACACAATGTATGCGGTATTTTAAATATTTTTGAAGTAGTGCAAGTTTGAGAACAACAACAACAACAATGCCTTTTTATAACCTGTAACCATAATTTTAAATTGTGTTTCGTGTGCAAAATAAATCCCCATATATATGTATATATATATTGTGATTGTGCGATTTAGAGTAATTACTTTAGTATGTATCTGTCGAATAAATAATTATACAAGTAAATAAAACGTTTTCAATTTATTATAACTAGATGTGACGTCATTCGATGTATCGCTTATTAAAATGGTATTTGTTCAATAAACCTAACGTTCTGGAATACAATCTGCGAAACTAAAAATCTCCATTTTAAAAATATATTTACGCGCCTTAGAAGCGATTTGCGATGGAGACGTGGTTCAATGATATATCGATAGGTCTTTTGACCATCATCGACAAGCAGAAAAATCATTTAAACGATATTTTGTGCCATCTCTGATTAGATTGCCTGTATACATACACGAAATTTTATCTTCACACATTTTTGCAAAAGGAGAAATGGTGTACTTTACGAAATCAAATTTATTAAAAGCGAAATTGTAAATATTCTTTATATTTATTACGCACTTATTGAAGAAAGTGGATGTGCATATGAACATAGCGTGTGTTGTGTTACGAGATACGAGCGTGAAAAGAAAAGTGACTTCGATCTGGTTCTGACTGTGTGTGAATCTTGTGAGAGAGCGAGAGCGAGCTTAAAAAGGAAATATACAACATAAAATATTACGTGTGTGAGCTGTTCTGAAAACATACATTCATATATTGAAGGCATTACATCTGTAATGTTACAACTAACCCTTTATCAATAGTGTAAGAAATTGTTGTATAACCATTTAGGAGAGCCTCTTATCGTCAATCAACTTTTTTTCCAGTACATTCATACATATTAATGTACATATGCGATAGGGCCCTTTGCAGACTGAGCGTACATACATGTGTACATACATATTTGCACCAGCACCGTATGTATGTGTGTATGTATACTCTGAGTACGCATTTGTGAAAACGTGACCGCACGAGGGTTAAACATATGTAAATATGTATTTATATTTATTTCCTTATGTATAATTTATTTGAGGTAAAGGAAATACATTTAAATTCGATAAAGGGTAATTTTTGTTTAGGAGAATTTCTTTGCACGTATACAATTATATTATATTGAAATCAGAATCGTTTAGTAATATAATGTCGCATTTTTCCAAGAAGCTTACCAAATTAATGAACGAAAACAGAAAATGGTGGAATAACCTCCCCGTCTCGATGGGGTGCCCGGATATCTATTTCAGACGATATCCGTTTGTGCTTTCATGCAAAACGCATGTTCGTATGTCTGTACAAATCTACATACATACGTACATGCATATATACATACAAATGTATCAGTTAATAAGAGCTGCGATTTATCGTAAATGGTACATGCACGAGTGAGACCGGTAAATGTAGCTGCTCTCTGTGTAATTTAATGCCGTTTATTCTGTGTGCAGAGTTGAGAGTACTGCAAACGTTTGCATGTTGCGATCCCCCGATGTGCATGCTTATGTTCATCATCTATCAACGCTTCACAGATAGAAAATAACGGCAGATTTAGTTGCCCAATTAAATGTAATGCAAAATTCCTTCAAATTGTAAGGAATAATGATTTTTGCCATTGTTTTTGGTAGTTTAGAGAAGTAACTTTTTTTTTTATTATGTAATATACCTTTTATAATGCTGAGAGTGATTTTATTTTGTTTTTTGTTTATATATTTAGTATCTTTGTGTGAATTGTAATATTTGACTCATTTCTATATATTCTGAGTTTTGTTTTTTCGATTTAAAAATACGGTTTGCTTAGGCGACTATTTGCTAAAATCAGAATGTAATGAAGAGATGGTGAGAATTTGGGAATATGTCTGAATATATTGAGTATGTGTATATGGATGTGTATACGTGTATCTGCTAATGGATATGTTTGAATGTGTATGTGTAAGCATATATGTAATGTTCAAATGATACGAATAAATGTTTATATACCACACTGTAACAATTTCATACTATTAAAGGTTGGATAGTAACATGGGGATTTCTTTGATTTTTCTGCGATTTACCTAAAATTAAATTGAAATTCTATCTTTTTTTTTTAATAACATTTATATTATTTGTTAACAAACAAACTAGATTTCATTTATCTATTTTAAGTCATAGCTGTTAGTTGATTACAAAATTATTGAGGGAAAAATAGACTAAAAGATATATTTTAGGAGGAATTTAGTGTTATTAATGCTTTGCCAGCTGTTGGTAACTGTCTGTAGAGCAACGAACATTTATCAAAACCATACTTCTTATTCTTATTTCTTAATTGTCATTTTGCTAAAATAATTTCTAGTTCCGAGATACATGTAATATTACGTGGGATAACATACAGTTGCGAAAAGAAAAATAGCACCACAACGAAATTACTTGGCAAATTTTCAAATCAGATTGCTCTTGCAATGCTTATCAAAATATAAATAAACATCAGATTTCATCAAGATTAAAATAAATGGAAAATAATGTTCGAATAAAATTATACGAAACACGCTATAAACTATATAGAAAACGAGCCCTGGGCCCAGCTTAACGTCAATACGTTGATCCGCTAGAGCACAATGAATCATTTCATGTCTCCGATAACCTATTTTAAAGGCTTACGGGTCAAGAAAGTTCCCTCTGCCAAGCGAATGAAGTTTGCAAAGGGATGTGGGCTGATGTCAAAGAGGCTGTTTCGATTTTTAAGCTATTCACCAAGGAGTCCTGGTTCGACTATGAATACATTGCTTGTGAGGGTAGTGCTATTATTTTTTTCCGCAACTGTACTTAATAAAATTACATTATCAATTGAACTAAAGTGAAAATTCCAAACAGTTTCCTTTGTTATATTTAATACACTAATAAGAACTAGTTAAATTTTATAATGGACTATTTAGGGTTTATATTAGACAAAACAAGTAAAACACCTTGAATAACCTATTTTTTTTTATTATTTGTTAACAAACACAATGCGTGAATACTTTTGTTTGAGTGAGTGAATTAATTGTTTACACAATAAATTTTGAGTATATATGGGATACATATGAACACATAATATGTAAATTGAGAGTATATCAGAGTGATTTTGGAGTTGATTGAATGGTTTAGATGACATTTCGATATTGTGCTAATGAATCATATATAAATTATGTATTAACATGTTATCATTTATAGAATTTTGAAAAACACTCAAAATGGATTTCGTACAAGTGTCCGAGGAGGAGGGTGACGAGCCCATCGAGCTTCCAGCTGAAGAAGATGGCACATTATTAATATCGACACTGCAAGCACAGTTTCCTGGTTCATGTGGACTTAAGTACAGGAATATGGACTCGAAAGCCGTACGGGGTGTTCGCTCAAACGAAGGAAGACTTTTCCCGCCTTGTGTTGATTCGGGCTGGGGGGAATATGTCTACTTTTGTGTGTTTCCAAAAGGTATACCAAATTTGAGAAGTTCTGCCGAACAGCTCGACAGTCCTTATCGCCCCATATTGCCTCCCATAGAGAACAAACGTAAGAGCGACGATAACTTGGAAAATTCAACGGCAAAAACAAAGCGTATTGAAACCCGTTTACGTTGCACCGACTTAATTGTCTTGGGACTTGCTTGGAAAACAACGGAAGATAGTTTACGGGAGTACTTTGAGAGTTATGGCGAGGTGCTAATGGCCCAAATTAAAAAAGATGTCAAATCGGGGCAATCGAAAGGATTTGGATTTGTACGCTTTGGCTCTTATGAAGCACAAATGCGTGTACTCGCAAATCGGCATTTAATCGACGGCCGTTGGTGTGAAGTCAAAGTGCCCAACTCAAAGGTCTGACAAGCATTCTACTGTTTGAAAGAAATGCAGCTTTCATTAATTACGATTCTTTACTTTTCTCTTATAGGGTATGGGTCATCAAGTGCCATGTAAAGTATTCGTTGGTCGTTGCACGGAGGATATCAATTCTGATGATCTGCGGGAATATTTTTCGAAATTCGGCGAGGTAACCGATGTCTTCATTCCCCGACCATTTCGAGCTTTTAGCTTTGTGACATTCCTTGATCCGGATGTAGCCCAATCTCTCTGCGGCGAGGATCACATAATTAAGGGTGAGTAAAGCATATTTTATTGGGCCGTAACACATTTGTGATTATGTTATTCTTCATTAGGTGTATCTGTGCACGTTTCAAATGCTGCGCCCAAAGCCGAACAGAACCGGAGTCATCAGGCGCAAAATTACAGCTATAACACGGGCAATAGTTACGGGATGCATTCGTACCATCCGCAGGGGAATCACATGAACTCAGGCCGTAGCGGACATCACAGAGGTAATAACCAACACATTGCACACGGAGGTGGTGATAACACTGCAATCGGCAATAGTCACAGCAACATTGGCAGTGGTGGCTACGGAATGGGTGGAAATAATTTTGGTGGAAATTTAAACGGGGGTTACACGAACAGTAGTAATCACAATAGTGGTGGGAACATGAACCGTCAAGATGGTGGTGGCGGTGGTATTCCCTATAATAGGCAGAATAATTTTCATGGCATGAATCAGCCACACAATGGCAACGTAGGCAATGGCGGTTGGATGAACAGGGGACATTTGGACATGCCTAACCTACAAGCGTTAGGCATAAATTCTCAAGGATCCAGCTCTTCAAATCAAGGGCAAAACATGAACAACCCATTAGGCGTCGGACTTAATTTAAACTCATTGCCGATGAACCCTGCTTTGGTTGCTGCTGCGTTGAATCAGTGGAGCCTTCTTGGCAATCAGCTGCAAAATCAAAACCAGGATCAGCAGGCAAGCCTTCTATACAATATCATTGTTTCAAACAAAAAACTCTTTCAGTTACTTCTCAGGGAGGCAATTTTTTATCATGGATGGCTCAGAACAGCGGGCAGCATTCGAACGCTTCCAATATGAATAACTCGGGTAGCCGCAAAGGACCAAACAATCCAAACAACTCTGGTTCTGGCGGCATGAACAAAGGCGACAGTTCAGCTTCAAATGATCAGGTAAGCGTAAAACAGCCATAATACCGACTCTCTTCAGATTACTTATTTGATATAAATCAATTACAGAACGGCGGCCCTCCTGGCGGCAACTCTTGGTCAAATCAAAGCAGTGGCTCCCAAAACTCTGTCGACAAATCAAATTTTCTCTAAAATATATATATAAAAAAAAACACTTTGCCAATATGGTACGAATAAAAACAAAAATTTTTAATTGAAATTATGTATGTCTTGTGTACCGATCATTGAAAAGGGCTGTTATTAAAATACCTATTTAATTTGGTGACCCAATTCTGAAATTGTGCGAAATATACATTTTCCAGATTTGTAGGGCGCAAGTTCTTCATACCTTCCAATTTAGCGGTTATCTATTAAAACTGTTGCCAATATTGAATGCAGTCGTAACATAAAAAAAATCACGATCAACACGAATGAGGTGCTATCTTAGAAACGTCGAAGTTTTCATACGTTTTCCAATCATCAAGATAGCTTTAAGGCTTTGGTAAAGAATAGATACCTTATGGAGTCGGTCAGGTCTCTTTGAATACTTTACATACATGAAAATGCATTCCTTTAAAAATTGATTCAACTCTATTGTGGAAAATTTTGACCAAACCTTACTTGTGATATTTTCTAAATTTACTTTTTAAATAAATCGTATATTAATATACGATACAATGTTGCAAAAATATGAAAATAAAACTGCTTAAGCAGGAACAATAGCGTCCCAAAAAAACAAATTGTACATACGATTATATTCTGTCAACAATATATTTGGATTTTGCCGGTAATTGCAATTCCTACGAGCTGCCTGAAAAATATTGAAACATGATGGACAATAGCTCTTCATATGACTTATATGACAAAGAATGGCATTTTAAAAAACTATTTTAAATCATTGTTATCGATTTCGATTAATTTCATCGTGAATTTATAGTAATCGAAATGTCTGTATAGAACTGCGTAGAGAAGGAAGGAATCGAAATCGAAATTCAGGTCAGGCTTCTCAATGAAAATTATGTTCCATTCCATGGTTCCTGATTGGATAAAGTGTTGCGACTGTAACGGAAAGTTGAGTCATTTCGTATGTCAGAACAAGTTTAAACTAATATTTCGAAATTTAACTAGTATGGATCAAGCACTGCGAAATAAATTCTTTCCCCAGCAAATACTTTATTTTATTGCCGGTCGGCGTTGCTGTCAACAATTTGCTTGTACATTTCGTTCATCTGAGCACAATATACTCGTTACATACGCATGCTCTCTCGGCTTACGTTCCCAGTATGTAGTCAACAATGGACAGGGATGTGTGAAAGTATTCAAGCGATCATGTATGCACTACTTGAACGAGCCAAAATCGATGAAACTGTGCCGATCAACCGTAAGGGAAATATTCACATTATTGTCCCTTACAAGCAACTTGGGAGTAGGTGAACTGTCTGCTGATTACTCGGGTCATTGGAAAGTTAAGATGCCGATTCATCATATGCCTTTAGCAGCCTTGAACCCGCCGACAACAATGCGCCTCGGAACGGAGCAGTATGGCAAGTATTTATCGAGTTCTGCAGGCTATTCGTGTATCCGCAACATACTCGAATCAGTTTATTCGCATCGCGTAATTGCCTTTAATGGACATCTTGCCGTGGATAAGTCCATACTATTCCCACTAGTAATTCTAGATGATGCGCAGCTGAAAAAAGCCAACTTATTTATTGTCTGCATCGAAAGAGACAATATAGTGGCAGAATATAATAGCGAGCGATTCGCCCAGTGTTTGGGTGAAAATGTTGGCAATACTGTGGGAATACAAGTGCCAAAACTTTGTAACATTAGCTCTCGAACGCATATCGTCTACACAACGGCCAAATACTTTATGCGCTCGCTGTTTGGCAAGGAGTCGACAAAACTGGATCAAATTAGCCACATTGTGGTTAACGATGTACATCTGCACGTTCCTTATACTG
Source organism: Drosophila anomalipes (assembly GCA_035041615.1). Taxonomy (NCBI): domain Eukaryota; kingdom Metazoa; phylum Arthropoda; class Insecta; order Diptera; family Drosophilidae; genus Drosophila; species Drosophila anomalipes. Next base: position 1,392,027 of record JAWNKZ010000041.1, read on the forward strand.
ACATCTTACTTTCGGAGTTAAAACAAGCTGTTAATATGAATCAAAATCTACGCATAATATTACTTTCGCAAGCAGACAATTCGTCGCGATTTTTGAATTTTTTTGCCGAAGGCTTTGAATTTTGTGTGGATCGACCGAGCCAAGCTGGCACACGCATATCGTATTTGGAGGAAATTCAAAGCTGCATTTCTTTGGCTGACATTCGTAAAGGGCCAGAGATATACAAAAAGAAGACACACTTTCTAAATAAGAGTCTCAGAAATGAACAAACCGATAAATGTCTGCAGGCTTACGAGGAACATGGAAATGATTCGGCTATTCGTCCATTGCTATATTCGATAAATTACGAGCTAGTGCCGGTGAACTATCAACACTCATTTACGGGAAAGACAGCGATAATTATTGCCTCACAGTGGGCCAATGCTAAGCATATTCGATTGCTGTTGTTCATGGGCGCCAATCCATATATTTTGGATAATAATCACGAAAATGCAATAACTACAGCATTTTCTAATGGGAACCACGAATGTATTGATATTCTCAGCAATTTTGGTCTCCACGGTTACGTTGTAAAAAACTCTCGACCTGATTTTGTAGATTACGACGCCATAATCAATATTATGTATCTTATATGCACAAAACCCAATTACGCACCAGGTAAGATATACTCACAAATCCGTAAATAATATTCATAAATATATAAGTTAAGTTATAATAAAATGCGCGTGTAAAAAAGAGAAGGTTCGGTTTACGATTCATGAAATATAAATTCGGATTATCGTATAAACATACATACATATGACACATTAAATTGGTCCATCTCTATGTGTTATCGATACATGGAACATTTACTATAGAATACTATTTTTGATACAAGCAAGAATTCGTATTTGCATTGTTTAATTAAAATGAACACAGATCTAGACAGTAATAAGGGCAAGGTTATACCGGCAACGAAGCGACCGGATGGCACATGGCGCAAAGAGCGTCGAGTCAAAGATGGTTATGTGCCGCAGGAGGAAGTCCCGTTATACGAAAGCAAAGGCAAACAATTTGTTGCCCAAAGGGTAACTGGAGTGCCGGTCGGCATGTGCCCACTGTTAGCCGCTGAGATCAGAAAAGAGCGCGAGAAGAAGGAGAAGGCAAAAGTAAAGAAGGAAACAACTAACAAAGCAACAATAACAACAACTACCACAACAACAACGACGACAACAAAACCGACGACGATAGTAGATGCAAAAGATTCGAGCGATGTATCCAAGTTAACAAATACTCTGGATACTGCGCTAACGCTGGGCGACGCCCAAGAGATTGATGTTGCCAAACAAGTCAAGAAATTGCGCAAAAAGTTACGAGAAATTGAGCAAATCGAGATTAAAATCCAAGCCGGTGATACAACTAAACTCGATAAAGATCAAATGGAAAAGGCGAAAAAGAAATCGGAAATTTTAAAACAATTGAAGCAAATTGAGAAGAGATTACCTGCCTGATAAATCGAATTATGAGTGTTATACCTATATGAGATATTTGAATTTTAATTTCAATTCCATAACATTGCCTGCCTGTCTTTCTACACGTGTCTGTTAAATAGTTTTAAATAGTTATAATTTAAGACAACAAATACAATATCTGTTTTTTATGTGTCGTTCCGAATTTTAAACTTGATTAGCAACAATGGGGAATAACTTTTATTTAATAAATTACATAACAAACGCAGTCTACACTTTTTCATTTTAATTTGTAAAATGTATATATATTTTTTCAGGGAACATTTTGGTCCTTTTGCCGACGTACAATCATTTGGTTAAGCTGAACTATATGTTGTTGAGCCATTTTTTAACAGCACATTTACATGAATTAGCCATATTTCTGTTACACGAGAACATGGACATGGAATATTTAAATGCTTTAATTAATACTCAAACAGATACCATAAAAGTGGTTCTGGCCACAGATATCGTTGGATCCTTGCCACTCCCAGTTTCGTTTCAATATCTAATAGATACTGCCTGTCAGAGAAAAACCCTGTACGATGTCAGCTGCAACAGCACCGAGGAAAGATATGAATGGGTAGCCAAAGATTGTCTATTGCAAAGGCTGCTTATGCTTGACGTTCAAGGTTGGTTTGGTTTTTTTTTGTTGCGATAATATAAATAATACTAGTATTTAAAATATACATTTTCAGCTGTTGCTGAGAGGCATTGCTTTCGTTTAATCACAAGAAATACATACGATAACCTAGATGTAACAGGCAGGCCGGAGATGCAGACAATGCCACTGGATAAAATCTGTTTGATTGCCAAACTATTATCGCCAAATACGGTTATAAGTGAATACTTAAGTTATACGATTGCACCACCGCCACTCGTCAATATACACCAGACGGTACAGTTCCTAAAGAAGATTGATGTATTGGATGATATGGAGGATGTCACCTGGCTAGGCTGTCGATTGATAGATGTCCCAGTGCCTTGCCAGCTTGGACGTACACTAATTTATGGCATTTTATTGCAATGTTTGGATCCCATATTAACCATTGTGAGCGCCATGTCTGTGGATGATCCGTTGAGCATACCCTTTAGCGAGGACATTGACTCCTTATGGGATCAATATACGATTTACATACAAAATCGTATAAAGGGCGAACGTTCTCGCCTGGCAGGCAATCAAGTCTCCGATCACTTGATATTCATTCGTCTATTTCAAGAATGGGAAGGCCGCTTAACAAATAATATACCCCCATTATACTTAACAGATGAACATGAGTTTGTGGTAAATGGCCTCATGGAGCAAATCAATTTTACACGGATCAGTATTATCAGCGCACTGCGAGCTGCGAACTTAATCCACAGCCAAGGACAATTGAGTTGGTATAGCATCAATCTGATGTCGAATAAATGGCCATTGGTGAAAGCAGCTCTAACTGGCGGCTTGTATCCCAACATTTGTGCCATAGATTATAAAAAGAAATGCGTAAATTCGGCGCATTCGTTGAACCTGCATCTGCATCCCAATACTGTGCTCCGTGACTTCTTTCAGCCATTGAATATATTATCGCAGTGCATCTGCACACAATGGATGATCTGTACTAAAGAGAAGAGTAATATTAAATATGCAACTATTGTTGCTCCCCTCGCTTTGGCTATGTTTGCTGGTAAGCTTGAAGTATTTTTTTATCTTTTTATATATATCTTTGTTATTAGGTACTCTTTTATAATTAATATTTATCTTTACAGGTTGCAATAAATTGGGTCTAGAACAGATCACTGAGATTCAGATGCCGTCGAACGAGACGCACATTCATTTTTTTATTGACGAATGGATTTGGATGGAAGTCTTGAAATCTGATTTTGAGCTACTGCTGAAATTACGACAACTTTTCTTCAAAGGCTACCACTATCTTTTAAGGCAATGCAGCGAATCTGATAAATGGCGCAGCGATTGCAATATGATGGCGCTATATTCTCTAGTATCCAATACATTGTCGATAATATTTGACAATGAGGATGTGACAGCCGGCTTTAAAAAGTGTCCAGACATCAGCAATGGAGCCAATTTAAAGGAACACAATCGGTACTTGCGAACAATTAACTCTCATTTTATTTGGCATCAAGAAGTTGATGATAAATTCGCTATAATTCAAAAAGGTGATCCCTGTGTTGGATATAATTCACACTCGATTGAAAGACAATTTTTTTTGCTTCATACCGAAGATAAGCCCGATAAATTTTACCAAATTAGTGATGCAGCCTACATAGAAAATGTGATTGGAAAGTTTGCCAGACCGATTGTGTCCCCTAGTCGACATATATATGTGATCTTATATACCAAAAATCCAGATACAATGCTAAGCATTTCCCGTGCCAAAATCCAAAAGGGTGAATTCATCCTTAAGGAATATTTTAGAAATACAATTCCAGTGTACGAAATTTTGTAAGTATGAGGTAAAAAAAAAATTAAGGAAATCTGTAAAGAATTTATTTATTGACATCAATCTTCGATTTTATTTGCCAGATTATTAAATGTATTATATATTATTTTTAATAGGGAGGCCTGTTTAAATTTAAATGTGACTGTTCCCAACTTCGATGGACGCCTTATATCGTCTCTAATTGACAAAAGAGTTGGAAATTTAATTATGGATTTATTTGCATTTCGACACCATTGGATACACAATTAAAACAGTTTCTTTTAAATGTTACAATCAGTTATGTTTTACAAAATACATTTATATAAATCGTGTATATTATTAAAATAATGAAGAGAAGATTACAAAACGTACACACTTCAATACATATAATGTAAGTTAAAATTTATGTTTAAATTGCAAATGTTTGTTCTATGAGATTTTGTATAATACATTTGGTTTATTTTTACAACATATATCTTGAGATTATTACAGACAAATTACATTGTACATTCGATTATACAATTAGTATAGTAATATACAGCTAAATACAGTCAAGCTTCTCTAAACACGAGCCATTGTAAAAATGCCACTTATTCGAGACTTCAAGTTGCAGAAAAATGAAAATTAAACGACTTTTGCAGTCAAAAATTTAGTTTGTACGTGAAAAAATCTTTGTTTATCAAAATATTTGAACAAAAATGGAATGAATTTAATTTCAAGCGATACTTTAAGGTTTTTTTTTCTTTTTGATTAAGCACAATCCGTATTATGCAGTTTAAAATCAGTACTTAATTTGTATTTTTGTTTGTTATATATTTTTACCGAAATTCGAGTAATGGATTTATGAAGTTTGAGCTATTGGCACAAAATTGTATAGAATTTTGTATCTTAACCAAAATGTAACTTGCATAAATTAACTGAGAAAAGCACAACTGTATTTTTATCAAATAAACATTTGTATATTAATGGCACCCGCAAGATTTGACAATCATGTTGCGATACTTTTTCAAGTTGACATTCTCATCGTTGAGATGATATAGGACCGGCAAGGCGCCTAATTTTGTGGGTGCACAACATGGTTTCGGAACTCTCTTCGGTTCGAGCAAGTGCACCAAAGTTTGCACAATCGCATGATTCGTCGCATTCATATGAGCATTAAGTGGGAAATTACATTCACCGCTGCAATAAAACGCACCATAACCATCTGGTGCGATTATCCAATCGTGCCAGCCCAGATCCTTAAAGTCGATGTACAGTGTTTGCATTTGACAGCTGCGAGTATTTTCGATTATATTATCCACAAATGGATTTACAGGTGTCTCCGATTTATTTTTCTTTCGCTGGTGTAACGCGCTCCTTTTCGCTCTTTTTTGATTGCTATGTGCAGTGGAAGCAGTTGCCCTGATCAGCTCAGGACCTCTGAAGAAACCAATCATAAATGGCTGATATTCGTCATCAACTTTTACTCGGTGATGTATTAAACCAATATCATCTAGTTTGATCTCTCGATCAGGTTTGTTCAGAGCATGTGCTCCAATGTATATACCGTGATTTTCTTTAGCATTTGTTAGCCAATCATGCAAGGCTTCTGTGACATTCAGTTCCAGCCATCCCACATAATCGCCGGTGGTGTTAACGGACGATAATGGTTCCAGGTTATTTTGTGATAATCCTCCCGTTTGTATCATATATACCGTAACTGTAAATTGTTTGTTTGTTGTCAACCATTTGCCTTCATTGGAGTTTTGATAGATACGCAGCTCGGACATCATTAGGTAATTATCACCGGGTACATTCGTGACATCAAACCATAATCTTCGGCCGTGTTCGTGACGCATTTCCTCCACATTGTGATCTCGTTTATTTAGGAATGTCATTATAATATCACTCTCATCTATCGCACGTTTATCCAGATCTGTTATAAAGTTTTGCTCACTTCCATCTTCATCATCAACATCGCGTTTGGAGCGATGATGATCATTATTTTTATTAAGTCCTTCTTCGGCCGTAATTCGATTATAAACATCGAGAAGAAATTTTGGTGCTGATTTTCTCAAGGACAAACCATGATTCTTATGATGTAGGGGACGATCGGATATGCCCAAGAATTCTAATATTTCATATGACACATCCAGCTTGTCATCTTCGGTAAGGACACGCTGCATAACTGTCTGATCCTTGCCATTATCTACGTAAATGCCAGACTGCGTAGGCTGAGTATAAGGCACTGTTGAAATAATTAATAATAACCAAAGCATTGATGAAATGGCAACTGATCGTGTCATGATTGCTTTGTATATGTTTCAAGCTGCCAGCATCTAGTTTATATCCTGAAATCTGTTTATTGTAATATCTCAATTGCGTTAAGCTATTTATGTGTATATAAAAAATACCTACACACTTGTATTCGGCTCGTTGTATGTATCTTAATCTCATGGATGCATTTTTTTCTCAAAGACAGATCTACACAAGTTGGCAGGGCTGTTAAGGTGATCGACAGCTCATTAAAAATGCGCTACGAACTAAACTGGTTCTCTCAACAAATAATTTGCGCAATTTGCAATACACAAAACAAAAATAAATTAATGAAATTATTTAACATCTTTGCAGTTTAAGGGGAAGTCCCATCAATAGAATAAAATCGGCTTTTAATAGAATGTCATTACAATTTTGCAGAATTTCTATATACTCATTTGCTTGTTTTTTGTATATTTGCTTGTAATTTTGCTTAGTAATTCTATTTGCATTCTACTTTAATAGAAACAATTACTGAAACTGATAAATATCTATTAATAATTAAAGCGTTCTCGAGATTTAAATCGTTAACGGCCTCCCGCGTAACTTATCGCATCAAACAGCTGTTCGCCTAATCAAACCAGCACCGCCTTTTGATATTTATATCTTTTTTTAAAATGTTGCTATTTCAGTTAATGATTTACAATTTGTTTGAAAATATTAATACAGCTGTATTTACTAAGTTATTCTTGGGAACGTTACCGACTTATTCCTTGCTGACATTCATGATTTCGATATCGACAATAGAACTATCGAAAAATAGTTGTTTAGTTTCGAGTAAAAAATCAGCTGGTCCTTTGTCGGCCAAACGATAAAACAGTTGGCAGCTCACTGTTTAAGAGAAACAGTCAGCAGTCAGTTTTTTGAGCGTGTGCAAATATACAACCATTTTTTAAGTGAGTAACTACATAGCAATTGTGACAAAATTGTTGGTGCTATTAAATACAAACATATGTGTGCATATATATATAAATATACGTGTGTGTGTGCGTATCTTTGTTATTAGGAGGTGAAATTCTACAAGTGTGTGATAGAGAAAGCATTTATTCAATTGGCAAGGCTTATTTTCAAATATTATAGTTATATATATGTATTACATATATTATAAATAGGCATGCGTCTTTTATTAGTTGAATTATTGATATATTTATATACTTTTATAAATTTGTCGTAAAGGCCTATTTGTTTGTTTTTTTTTTTTTGTCTTTCTCCCTTTTCATGTAATTAATTAAACCTGTTTCAACTTCGCAGCCGGAATTGAAATATGTCTTGGATTAATACAATCTCATGCATTTTTAGATGTATACGTACAGTTTCCGTTCGATATTTAATTAATGCAAAAAAACACACACATGTGTAATATTGGATTGTGTGATTGAGAAAGGCTTTCAAGTTCAACGGCGATTCTTAATACAATCAATAGAAGTTGTAGCGCATACTCATGCCACAAACATTTCTATAAATCTATATATGTATTTATATGTTTGTGTATGATGTCACTATTTAATAAGTATGTAGGAATTTATGAATGTGGCATTCTCACGAAAATTTCTACATAGATAGGTGCGTCAGGCAGCAAAACACGACAGTTGCAATGCTCTAATTATATTTGCAAAAATTAATTGAAAGAGACAAAGCAATGCTTATAGAATATGGAATGTGCCTGTGCCTTTCAGCAGTAATTCCCTTTCAACTACCATAACTTTGACCAAAACTAATCTAGTTTTCAATCTCAATGTAATATTTCCCCTATATATATTCAGCATTTAAATATATATATTTTTAAATTTATTTGATTTTAATGAATATTCTAAATGTAATCATAATCATAATTGAAGAGATATCTCCTCGCTTCTACGCATTTTGAAATGTTGTTTTTGTATATAATTATTTTATTTAAATAGCCAGTTGGCCATTAAGTAGGTCTCATTGCGTGACTTACAATAATTTTGACTACAAATGTATTTAATTACTTAACATAATTAAGATCATATCTAGTGGGATTAATTAGAATGTTAATATAATGCCAGCACTGTCAGCAGGTTTAATGTTAAACATTTTAGCAACAGGCTTTCATAACTAAATCATATTGCTTTTGGAAGATAGATAGAAAATGGAGCAAAGTAAGAAAAAATGTGTGTTTTTTTAATTTAATTTGTTTAGAAGTCCAACTTTTATTATGTTTATGTGCAGCTTTAATTACATAAATTCAAATATATAATTTTATTCTCTTATGTTCTTTTAATCAGAAAAGGATTTAAGGATGGATGAGCTCAAAGGATTCTTCAGGCAGGCTGGCCAAGAGTTTCTCAATGCTGCTGGCCAAGCTGCTATGGGTGCTGCCAAGGATGTCGTTGGCTCTGTCATCAACGAGATCTTTGTTAAAAAGGAGTCAGAAACGAAGCGAATTTTGCCAAGCATTAAAAACATGCGAGTCGTAAGTGGTTTATCTAAAATAAAAATCAATTACAATCGATATACTATACAACGGATACTAACAGTCATACAATTTGCGCATACATTGATATACTATCTCTTATACACTTTTAACATTTTTGACAAACGATAACTTAAAACTTAGCGACCCTTGCAAGCCGATGCACCGAAGCATCGTGAAACTTATTTTTATGGTAATGTAAGTACTTCAGTTGTGGTGTCCTTTCCGCAATCACATTTGACACAAATTGTCGCCGTACTTCTCTGTGTGTTCGTGTTTTTTATTGCAAACTACTTCTATTTAAAACATACACCAATATCTTGTATATTATTTTGTACATGAGAGTCATGACTATGGCTTAATTACAAAACAAAACATAACATAACCAAAAGTTATAAGAAAAAAATATGAATGTGGTAATACTTTAATTTAAATTACTATTCCCATGCATTTCACCTAAAACGAAACAAAGGAAGGAAAGGTATGCAAGCATTTGGGAATTGGCTTTGATTCTAGTTTTCAATTGTCAAACAAGTGAGAGCATTGCAGTCCGGGCATAACCGACTGCATAATTATCTGATACCCGTGTTATACCAGCAGATCAACTTTTTGTGGAGACCGTTTTTACTGTTTTTTTTTTTTTTAAATTTGTCGTCACTAGATCTAAAATTACGGGAGATGCAGTACTTTGCAAAATGTTAAAGGGGGAGAGTTCCTAGCAATCTACCTTCCAAATTTTGAAAAAATCGACCCCTTTGCGCGAAATTACTGATGTGCCAAACATCAAATTTTATAGCGGAGCGCTTGTTATATTTTTCTCTACTTTAGCAAACCAAACTTCACATATGATAAGATAACGATTAACAACTAAACTTAACAGTCTTTTTTCGAAATATCAAATTTTTTGGCACATACGATCACATTTCGCTCAGAACGTTTCTTAATTAAACATTTAGAACAGTTTACAAATAATAAATTGAAGAACCAACTTTTTTGTGATCTTAATTTTTTGTAAACATTTGTAAAAAAAAAAAGTGTACAAAAGTAATTCTTCACAAAATCATGTTTTCAATTTCACAAATAAAGTATATTTTAGTAATTTAATCTTCTTCATCGCTTTTATTTATCGACTCTTTTACCCTTAAACAATGTTTTAATTTTAAATACACATTGTGATATTTATTATAAAGTATTTATAGTATTTTTGGTGGAATTCGCAGAATATCAATATATAATTTAATTTGATATTCATTTTTATGCGAAATTTATTCACATTTTAATTAATTTTGTTTGGTAATAAGAAAAAAACATAAAACTTCCACTTTTTAAATTATATATCGATGGTTGAAATTTGAAATTTATTTTGATATTTATTTTAAAAAAACTATTGTAACTTATTAATTTTAAGCGGAATTATTTGGGTTTCAGCTGCAATATTATTCCTGGTGAAGCGTGATAAAGTGTGGAACAAATTTACATTAAAAAGTGAATGTCGAAAGAATTGCACATTTATAATGAATTTCGCGCAAATGAGTCGACAAAAGCATTTCCGATTCTTGGGGGTGAAGTACCCAAGGGCGGCGGGGGTGGTCGTGGTCCGGACATTTTTATGCTTATCTTTGAGTCACGTTGCCACGAAGATATCAGTCAAATTTTGTGATTTAACTTTTAAATTGTGAATTGGGAGATTTGCGGTTTTATAGACTTCCGGTCCCTTAGTGGGCGTGGCCACACAGAGGAATATATATTCAAGACTTCAAGCTTCACGGTCATTGTACAAAATCTATATACTCGCATACCTACGGTATCAGGTTATAATCATGTATATTTTAAAATTGTAAAGTGTTGTCCATGAGATATAAAAATAAACAATTTTATTTCTTCATTGTGTGTCATTCAAATGTAAAAAAAATAACAAACTAATAATCTTTAGTTGAACAGCTATTAAAAATAAGTGTATCTTTCTAGTTGGGTGAAACCAGTTCCAATCTGGGTCCGTATTCGGAAGTGCAGGATTATGAGACACTGTTAAAGAACGCCCTGATGAACGGATCGCTGTTCGAGGATCCACTCTTTCCGGCTAGCAATGAGTCACTCATGTTTTCGCGTCGTCCAGATCGCCATATTGAATGGTTGCGCCCTCATGTGAGTTTCAATTAACTCACAAGACTACACTGTTGCTAAAATAAATTTTAATTTGTATATCTATCAAAGGAAATCGTTGATAATCCGCAATTCTTTGTCGAAGGCTACTCAAGATTTGATGTGCAACAGGGCGAACTTGGAGATTGTTGGTTATTGGCTGCCACTGCAAATCTTACACAGGAATCATCTTTGTTTTTCCGTGTAATTCCTCCAGAACAAAGTTTTGAAGAGAACTATGCGGGAATATTTCACTTCCGCTTTTGGCAATACGGTAATAGATTTTAAACAATGAACACATATTTGAAATTAAATAGAATAGTTAAGTTAAGATTCAAAATATGTTACAGTTTCTTAAATGTTAATATTAAACTTATATCTATATTTAAATATAATAGGTAAATGGGTCGACGTTATTATTGATGATCGTTTGCCTACCAGCCGTGGAGAATTACTTTATATGCATTCAGCGGAGAAAAATGAATTCTGGAGTGCACTCTTGGAGAAGGCATACGCCAAGTAGAATTATAATATATACAGAAATTATTATTTGATTAATGAGTATACATCTTAGGTTACATGGATCTTATGAGGCTCTTAAGGGAGGCACCACATGCGAGGCCATGGAAGATTTTACCGGTGGTGTCAGCGAGTGGTATGATTTGAAAGAAGCGCCAGGCAATCTATTTAGCATACTACAGAAAGCTGCCGAACGTAATTCCATGATGGGATGCTCGCTTGAAGCAGACCCCAATGTGACTGAAGCTGAGACACCACAGGGCTTAATTCGTGGACATGCCTATTCCATTACAAAGGTTGTATTGCTAAGTCTTGTCAAATTTTCCCAATCGTTATTTATCCTTGACTTAATCGACAGGTTTGTATGATTGATATTGTGACACCAAATCGGCAAGGCAAGATTGCAATGATTCGAATGCGCAATCCATGGGGAAATGAGGCAGAGTGGAATGGTCCCTGGAGCGACAGTTCGCCGGAGTGGCGCTATATACCGGAAGATCAGAAACAAGAGATTGGCTTGAACTTCGACAGAGATGGCGAGTTTTGGATGTCATTCCAGGATTTCTTAAGTCACTTCGATCGCGTCGAACTGTGCAATTTGTCACCGGATTCTTTATCGGATCAGCAGCAAAGTGCCAAACGTAAATGGGAGATGTCCATGTATGAGGGTGAATGGACTCCTGGTGTAACTGCAGGAGGTTGCCGTAACTTCCTGGACACTTTCTGGCATAATCCGCAGTACATAATTTCTCTGGTTGATCCCGACGAAGAGGACGAGGAAGGCAACTGTACAGTAATTGTGGCGCTAATGCAGAAAAATCGTCGATCCAAGCGTAATCAGGGCATGGAATGTTTAACAATTGGATTTGCAATTTACAATTTAAACGATCACGAGCTTGCAGTTCGTCCACAAGGACTGAGTTTCTTTAAATACAAGTCCTCAGTTGGACGATCGCCGCATTTTATTAATACGCGAGAGGTAAGTGGAATTCCATTGACTAGATCTTAATCAGAATGATTTTTTTAAACTTGTTTAAATAGGTATGCGCTCGGTTTAACCTACCTCCCGGTCACTATCTAATTGTGCCTTCAACATTCGATCCCAATGAGGAAGGCGAGTTCCTCATTCGAGTCTTTTCTGAATCACAAAATAATATGGAGTGCGTATACAATGCAAATGCAGAAGAGTTTGTATATTAGATATAATGCAGCTGCAGATTGAAATCATTCTATTCAATCTTTTTGAAATATGCAAGGGTTGTGGGTATGTGACTAAATGCATCTATTTGTAATTTATCATAAATTTAATCTTGTGGGTAGCTAGCTGTACTGAGTAATTCTATTTTACTCATTTAAATAGAAGATATTATATTGGCTTTTGTTTTAGGGTAAAAGACCCATTGGCATTTAGTATTATTTTTTACCGTCCCGTCCATACTTCTTAAACGTTTGTAGAAATATAATAAATGTATACGTATTCTAAAAGCTCTAACAGTTTATATATTTTATTTTGATCGAATACTAAAACATAATTATAAGAAATCGGGGTTTACTTGAAACAAATTCTATTTCAAGTTTTGTTTTTTTAAATTACTAAGATGTAAAATGTTTTCTTGAAATTAAATTATATGAATTAATAAATAAAAAAGTAAAGCTCCATTACAATTTTTTTTTATTTAAAGTTAAACAAAAATATCATGTACATCAACAATCAATATTATTTTAATTTGTAGAATAAATTTAAAAGTCAAATCCATTTTTTCAAGAAAACATAATCTGTATATTTTAATTTTCTCCCCCTGACCTAACAAAATGTATGTAAATATTATAATTCCAACAAATTTCAAAAATGCCAGATTCTTTTACAAAAACATATGAATTCATTGCATTTTCATCATTCAATTCATTTTTCACTTTAATATAGAGAGAATGATGATCATGTTGGCTACGGAGACAAAACGAATGATGTAAGTTCAAATATATAATTTGAAATGCTTCACTATTTCGAACTAATTGTTGGCTTTAAAGGTAGTGCCAGGTTATCCAACTCCAAAACCGATGGATCCACAAAAAGAAAGTTTACGGCGATTATTTGACAGTATTGCTGGTCAAGATATGGAAGTGGATTGGATGGAACTAAAACTAATTTTAGATCACTCAATGCGTGATGGTAAGTTTACAGTGCTTTTATAAAGATGCACATATTTTTTAAACTTCGAATAAACCTTGTGTTCTATTGCTTGAATTTTAGATTTGCCAAAGCCTATAATGTTTAGTCGCCAACAAGCTGTCAATGCATTTGAAACTCAGGCAGGCGCTGGAGATGAAGGTGGTAATCCCTGTGGAATTCTTTCCCTTATTTGTGGACCATTCCTTAAAGGTACACCATTCGAGGATCAACTAGGAATGAATGATCAGTCGAATAAAAGGCTAATAGAAGAACAGCCAAGAGGTAATAATGCTAATTATATGAGTAGGTGATAAGAATAACCAAATTTGAAACGAAATCCCATAGCTCCCATTGTTGACGAGACTCATGGCTTTTCCAAAGACGTTTGCCGTTCAATGGTGGCAATGTTGGATGCCGATAAATCTGGAAAACTTGGGTTTGAAGAGTTTGAGGCCTTGCTTTCGGATATTGCCAAATGGAAAGCGATTTTTAAGACATACGATACGGAGAATTGTGGAAGAATATCAGGATTTCAGCTACGTGAAGCACTTAATTCAGCAGGCTATCATTTAAACAACCGTGTCCTTAATGCCTTGGGGCATCGTTATGGATCGAGAGATGGCAAGATTGCATTTGATGATTTCCTTATGTGCGCAGTGAAGATTAAGACATATATTGGTAATTGACGAACAGAAAATACATTATCATAGTTTCTAATACACTTTACATACTTGCAGAAATATTTAAAGAAAGAGATGCTGAGAAGAACGAAACAGCCACATTTACCTTAGAGGAATGGATTGAACGGACAATATATTCTTAAACACTTTCACCTAGAAGAAAACTATTTCATCTTTACAAAAATACAACTATCAATAATATACGCATACTATCGTTCATTATTATGAAAAACAATTTATTTGTTAAACAATTGTCTTTATGTAGTTTTTATACCGTATACATTAAACATATAGTTGTGAAGCTTGGGATTTATTTTTCTACTAATCGAAATACCAATACCAAATTTGATACCTTAATTAACTTAATAAGTTCCGCAAGCATACCCATATCCTATTTAAAAAAAAAGCCTTGCTTGTTACAATTTAAGAGATATTCTAACTTTTTTACAAAAGCTGTTTATAATTTTCTCAAAAATAAACTGCCAATAAAACACGTAATAAGCGTCTTTTATGTGACCCCTTCATCGGTTGAAACTGGAAGTTTTGAATAAAAGAGCTCTGTATACAAAAGTTTTTCAAAAAACCCCTTCTCATCTGAAAGTAGCAGCTATCAACTTTGACTACACATTGAGCTTTGAAGTTAGAAGTCTACTGATGCGTTTGAAGAAGTAGCCATAAAATCATTATTAATCTTAAATACTCCCCAATTAAGTTCCAGTGGACGAAAGCATGCTTTGCGAAGGTGCCCTCAATCGCAGCGGCTTCTCAAACTCGCTTTGGGCAGATTTTAAAATAAATTGGTAAAAGTTAGAGAGTTAATAATAATCTGTATCTACAAATAAGTACAAATTGTTTCACAGATTTTTACTATTAATTTTTTTTTTGTAATTACATAAACATATTTTATATCTTAGAAATATTTTTGACTACTTGACGATTTAATAATGAATTTTACTGCGGCCGGCCGACGTTGAATGTTCTTCACATTTTATGAACATTCAATATATGTATGTGGTATATGTAAGTAAGTATGAGTTCTTGAGATGAATTGCGCATTTATGAAAAAAGCACATGCTTGATGACATATACGTATTTTGGTTTGTTATATACACAGAAAATTAGCTTTTTTTTTAAGTTTAGAAGTGGACATTATTTATATGAAAGTTAAACACAGGATAGTTTAGGAAAATTAGTAGTTTACAATTTATGCATGGCCATGTACGGCGGATGTGTTACAATACATATGTTCAGCTGAATTATTTAACGTGTCTTCTATTATTTTCAAGGGTTCATTTGATTCATGGCTTATATCATTTGGTCTATGTAAGATTCCTTGAGTTATTCCGTCACCAACAATACCACTGCTATGTGCCGTTTGTAAATGTTGTGTGTTGAAGCCTTGCTGTAGATTCTCATTGTCATATAGACTGATGTCAGCAACACTACAACCAATGGTGTTCACCGGCTCATCGACAATAGCAATATCGGAAGTCAATTGAACGGATTCACAGATTATTGATCCGCTTGATTCTTTTCGAGCAAGCTTGTTCACCTTTTTCGTTGAGAACGCTTGATAACGATTCCTTATTGAATCGACCACATCAAATAAATTCTTAGCATCCATGGCCAAGATGTGTGCAGCAGATAGCATACTCCTTCAAGCAAAAAATATAAAACATATGAACAAATTTATCTCTCATATTAGATTTACTTAGATCTACTTACTTGCGATATTCATTATCCAGCGTAGTATCATTGTATTGATGTGCTAAGTGCATTGCTGAGACCAACTCATGCATGTCTTTGGATAGAACTTTATGCGCCATCTCCACTTCTCTATAAAACACATTAATAAAATCATTAAAAATCATGTACAAAATTTAGCTAGGCAATAATAAATTACTTTAAAGCTTGCGGCGGAAACAATATAGAAATGTTATCGACTGATTTAAGTAGATTTCTCAGCTCTACTCCAACATTCTTGACTAAACTCAAGTAGCCATCGACGTGTGATTTTTCCACACCTTGCGAGAGCACCATTATTGATTTTACCACTGCTGTGGTAGCACAGTAGACCTCATCATTTGCACGATTTACGGGTCGGATTCCATCTTGATTTTCACCATTTCGAGACTTTGCAGTTTCCTCTGCTGCCGCTAAAGACGACATTAAGTAATCAGATGAAGAGTTATTTAACTTAAGTGGATAGACATTTGGATTAGGTATCTTTGGCCTTGTGTTCGCACTCGAACAATCAGGTAAGCTTGTCGGACCTCCCAATATCGAATCCGATTTAAACGATTGATGTTTTAGCATAACATCAGCTGGTGTTGGGCTCGAACGCTTTCTCTGCAATTCCAATAGTATAGTGGTTTATAGTTATAGTTCACAATTCATTTTATTATCAACTTACGACCAATTCCTCTTGATATAGCCATTCACCATCGCTATTGCTGTCCTTGCGTTGTTGCCATAGTTTTTCGCTAATTGGTTGGGGAATGCTCTATAAATGGACATAGTAATTTATCATTAGTGACTGAGGAAAACTTCGACATCTTAAAAAATAACTTAAAATTTAAATGATCAAATAATGAAAAGAATATAAAACGAAAAGGAAAAGGAAAAAGGCGTCCCGTTGTCATGTGTCATCCAGTCCAGTCAAACCTGATTTGCCACATCAGTGTTTAGTTGCATGCAAGTGGCTCCTTCCAAAATTTCGTCCTTGAGTTCAACCTGGAGCTGGGGAGGAAGCGTTGTCCATTGGCGCTCCCATTTGCGTGGAATATCATCTGTGTCATGCATTGCATATTCTATGCCAAAGTTGCTTTGCTGCACTTCCGGCGCTGTTTGATACGAACTCATTGTGGATGGATGTAGAAGTGCGCTGGCTTCGCTGTTCTTTTTCACAGACACACATGTTTTAAGGCCAACGCCGCCAAAATCATATATTTCTTCTGGCAGAGATTCGCATTCGATTGATGCTTTCATTTGTTGACGATATGCATGGAATATGCCTTTGCGTTCTATGCTCCTGGAACGATCCGATAAATTGGTGGGTGGCTTATGGAATATCATATTTTGAGCTGCCATTAAAGATTGATGACGCTCCAAACTGCCACCCTTTGAGTGCAAAGCCTTCTCCATTGGTGGTACCTGGTGCCTTTCGAGACTACCATATAAACTGTAGCCTGTAGGAAGCCGGGCAGTTGATCCCTGCATTTGATCCATATGAAAGTCATTTTCGGTATGTGGTGCACAGATAATGAAATTATTTTTAAGTGGCAAATGCTCGGACGATAATCCGGATACCTGAGGCTTAATATTCTTGGGATGGAAATTAGCTGGCATAAGAGTCGAATCAAATGAACTACTGACAGATGATGATGTAGATGGATTAAGATTTTGAGAAGAGGGGCTATTGGTTGGAAATTTGTTTTGCTGTTTCTCTGAATCAGCGACAGGATCAAGTTTAAGGAGCTCGGCTGCAGGGAGTTTAGTTGTTTTAAGCGAATGATTTGATTTAGTGACATCGATTCCTACGGCTAAAGTATTAAATACCGAAGCTGGGGTTGTGTAGGCCGCCGGATTTATGCCACGCTTTTGATTCTCCATCATTAGTCGGGCAAGGACTGCTGGATTTTGGGCAATAATATAGGTCTGCGGTACAGTCCTATTTTCTTCGTTGATATTCATTAAGCTTGGCATATCTGCAATCAACAATTGAACAATTATTAACAATATTGTGCTTCATATACTATTGCCAAATTATTACCACTATCATTTACTGTTCGAGATGGCTTTAATGGAGGAATGTCGTTGTCCTCGCCGCCTAGCCAAGAAATACCTGCAATACGACGGTGCTCTCGCCTCATAGTTTCGGACGAGCTGATGCTATCTTCCAATAAAATTTCACTGCAATTTATAAATTACAGCAATTAAAATCTTATTGAGCAATAATGTAGTTTGTTAACATACTGAAGTGTTTCCTTAATACGCTTAAAATTCGGCCTCTTCAGCGGTTCATAGGCCCAACACTGTGACATCAGTGAGTATAATCTGGGGGGACAATTGGGTGGCAAAGGCAACCTCTCTCCATTCTCCAGCTTTGTGATAACATCACTGTTTTTCACGCCTTGAAAGGGTTTGACGCCCAGCATCAGAATCTCCCAAATACAAACACCTAATGGCAGATAAATGGTATATGGTCAGGCAGAGATAATTATAATTGTTTTCTATATTTCACCAACCAAACATCCAGACATCACTAGCAGTCGTAAATCGACGAAAATTTATTGACTCGGGCGACATCCATTTGATGGGGAGCGCAACTGCAATCACAAATTTATGAAGTTCGAATTGATTGGGGTTCGGCTAAGACGATTTGCTAACCTGTGGGTGTTGAGTGATAATACGATTGATCAGAAACCCAGCGCGACAAACCAAAATCAGCCAACTGAAATTGTATAAATGTTAATATTAAGTATGCACTAATTTTCCATTCTAGTTCTTAACCTTGACACAAGTGTGCGTGCTCACAAGAACATTTCGCGCCGCAATGTCTCTGTGAACAAACTTCTTCGATTCCAAGTAGCTGAGTGCCGTTGCCAATTGATAGCAATATTTAAGTAGAACTCCGTGTGTCAATCTATCAAAAGACGAGCCATTTAAAAATGATTACAAATAATATTTAGTACATACCTTTCACTGTTTGTCTTTAAGTACGCACGCAACTCGCCAAGCTTGGCCAATTCCATCACTATCCAAATGGGCATAATACTGCAAATACCAATCAATCTTATGATGTGTGGATGATCGAATTTTTGCATTATATCTGGAAATAAGCAAGTTCGAAATGAATACAGTATAAATTAGTATCACTTTCACTCATTTACATGCTTCGGCAAGAAAATTTTCTGTCTTTTCTGGGTCGTCATTGGCTTTACAGGTTTTTACAGCAACCTGAATGACATCATATTTGGCATCGCTATTGCTTTGATCACTCTCATTTGCCTTAATCTTTTTAGCTGATATTGGTATTGTGTACGATCCAACATAAACGTCTCCAAATTGTCCAACACCAATTTTCGCACTAAGTACTATTTGAGATCGATCCAGCTCGTAATTGCGCACTAAAAGATTTAAGACAAAATTACTAAAGGAATTTAAGGTTCAATCAGATGATGAACCCTTTGCTTACCTGTGGGCGTGGAATAATCCCCTTCACCTTCTAATAAACCAATTTCAGCGTAATCATCTGTTAGCATAGGTTTACTTTTACTAGGGGATGACGTAGTTGGTTGATCGTTGGTTGTTTTTGTGGAGCTATCAGCAGTGTTTAAACTTGATTCGCGTTGCCATATTGTGAATCCCAGATCTTTCGTTAATAGTCGGCAATAACCATCTATAAGATCAGCAATGCTCTCAGCAGTCTGTAAAATATTTCACAATTATCGTTAGAATGCATGGTCCAAAAAATATTTATATTATACGTACATTAACCCCGTTGCATGTTATTATTAATGGTTCCGCAATATTCGATGCAGAAATTTTGATTTGCGTTTTGATCTTTTGGCAATTACAATTTAAATTTTGTTGCTCCGCTTCGATGAGTACTTTTTCCTTTGGGAGAGCGCAGGTCTTAATAGCAACAACATCCTTAAACTGAGCTACATTCCTTAAACTTGCTTGGGGATGTGTCTGGTAAGAGATTCCTATACATTTAAATATGCATTAGTTTCAAATTGATGAGAGAAGGATGAGAAAATCAAATTATTACCAATGTGCGGACCAACGTGTAGGATTCCAGATATGTTCCAAGCAGAGCTCAAGGTAACCGAAAATTGTTCAAAATCGGTTAGGAAAAAGTTTTTCAGCAGATGGAAAAACCTGTTTTTCAAATATTTTCAAATTAGAGATTAAATTGATAGAATTAAGGAATATGAATACATACTTCGTCAAGTACTCAATGTCATTGTAATTGTAGACCTTTTTGTATCCAACTTGGATCATTTTCTTTAGATTCTTTGGTTTTGTTGTGCTTATCACAGATTGCGGAATAAAACATTTAAATCCAATTTCCTTCTCTATATAATCGATGTGTTGCTTCTTATCGGGTGCCTTAAGCGTTATATTTTTGAAATAATGACGTATGCCCAAACAGCAAAGTTGAACGGCTAAATCGGCGTCAACAGCGGTCAGATTCGCTTGAATATAATCGTCCTTTACCTAAATGCCACATTTTGGTTATTGGTTATTGAAATGAAATTTAGTTTAATTTTCACCTGATCAAAATAATAAAAGCAAGTAGTCTTGTCTTCGTCGAAGAGATCTTGAATCCTGTGGGGCACATAGCGTACTCGCAGCTCCACACGCCACACTCCTGTGGTCACAGATCGTCGTCCTTGATGCGTGCCCTTGCATTCTGTTAGGTTAGCTTTTATCGGATCGTTGTTGGGACAATCGATATTGGAGCATCCCGGTGAGAGTATGTGCGACAACACCTTGTCCATTAACGTTGTCCGCGCTAACCATAGTACCTAATGACAAAAAATACTATAAATAATAATTCCTGGATTCATTTGACAACATACTTCTTTGGTAATCACATTTAACATGCGACATGCATAACGCTGAATGCTTGGAGGTGGTTGACCATCTTTTCCAAACTCCTCGACGGTTTTCTTAATTATGTGGAATACCGTTTCATTTTTATTAAACGCAATCGATTTGAAACTCTTGTTGGGCATATGCACATGGAGCACATAATCTTCCGAATGGGCTAAGATTTTCAAAATTAGTGCAAATTTATTAGACAATTAAAAAATGTTCTAAAGTTGGTGCAATTTACTTACACTCATTGCTCTTATGCGGCTGATTGCTTTGGTTGCCTTCCGCAGTGTTCATGCTTCAAATAATATCGCACTGCTGGCGATTTTATATATGAATTCACCACCTATTAAATTTATGCAAGCCAGACTTTGGTTAGTTTTAGGCATTTACATGGGATATTTTGCATATACATATTTCATCACCCATATGTTTATTCTATACCACCTGGACTTGCACTCTGAAATCATGCAATGATGCCTGTCTCAAACTCTGTGATCGATTAATCTGTATGTCGGGTTCTATGAGAATTATGTACGTCGTATTGAGGTACTTTAATATACATTTTTATATACATATGTACGAACACATACATACACATATGTACATATGAAACTTGAATATTGCAATATGCGCTCTCTTATAAAATATATGTGCCCTGGCAAGTTAGTTAAAAACTCCTGTGTATATCAAACATTTGCACATACAGCAAATGAATTTTGAATCAACTGTGCGCTCAGCACTATTTAGTTATTTAATAATCGTAAGATTTGAAAACAGTAATTAATTCCTCTTACAAGTTCTTCTTCTTCTTAAATGATTCTATTCATAGGAGTGTCTGTCTGTTGTATATTTTACTTTGAGCATTCACACAAAACGAATTAAAAAGATACAAGTGACGTCACAAATTTACACAGCACTGCCACAATTTTGGTGTTCGAGTTAAATGTATTTATTAATATACTTATTAAAATGAAGTTTAACCAATTAATTCTTAACCAACTGTTAATTTAAAGAGAAATATCTTCAGATCGCCTCTTAATCGTGTGTTATAAATGCTTGCTTTAAGGCCAGCTTCATAAATAAAATTATTTATTATATATTAGTATGATGTTTACGAGAATTGGTTCCAGTTCAAGTTAAATTATCACAAAGAGATGGTTCAAAATATTTTATTTGTGTTTTTAATTTTTTTTTTTGTTAAGTCTTGATTTGTTTACTTAACAGATACGTACCATGCATTATAACATTTAAAAAGCGTGAAACATGAGAACGGATGCATTTTTTCCGAAAATATCGATGTTTTCCGAATGTTTGAGTCATCGGTAAGACTATTCGATATCAACATATCTAATGTCAATGGCATATTTTACTTTTGCCAATGGCCATAACTAAGCGTCGATTTAAAGAGCAACCCTATTAAATGTGTGTTGAATTTAAGAAATATTAAAATTTCATGCAGAGGGTAAATCTTGTAAATAGCTTACAAGCAACTATGTGAGTACAGTGAATAGAATTGCATAAGTGCGAACGCATTAAGCAACATTTTAATTGGTGTACCAAAACCATTTGCGTACCATTTGTACACGTCTACAGAACAAAAGATGTCGGACTCTGAAGTCAGCAATATGTCAGACAGTGGATCCGAAGATGGATCGATATCAAACAAGTCGCAGCAAAGTGTTCGATCCAAGTCCGGTTTTCGCTCAAGGTCAAGGTCGGTGTCCCGATCCAGATCTCGTTCTTCTCGATCCCGTTCCCAATCCGTGCATTCGGGATCAGGATCTGATTCCCCACAACCTCAAGGTGGACGCAGTGCACACCGTCGCAAATCCGAGGACTCCGAGGATGAAGACGCGTATGGCGAGGATATAGACTCTGAGGAATATGAGGAGGAAGAGAACGAGGATGATCATCCGAGAAAGAAGAAGAAGAAAGAACGCTTTGGTGGCTTTATTATTGATGAAGCTGAAGTGGATGATGAGGTGGATGAAGATGACGAGGGTGAGGAGGGTGCCAACGAGATTGGCATAGTTGGCAATGAAATTGATGAACTGGGCCCAACGGCCAGAGATATTGAAATCAGAAGAAGAGGCACCAATTTGTGGGAGTAAGTTTTATGCGATTTAAAAAAAGTGAATTTTAATTAATTGAATTTGTAATTTGTATAGCACTCAAAAAGAGGATGAAATTGAGGAATATCTAAGAAAGAAATATGCTGACGAATCAATGGTTAAGCGCCACTTTGGTGATGGTGGTGAAGAAATGTCTGACGAGATCACGCAACAAACTCTTTTACCAGGCATCAAGTAAGTAATCCTCATAAGTACCTTATAAACTTACTTATATTCCAAATCCTTAACAAAGGGATCCTAATTTGTGGATGGTGAAATGTCGAATTGGTGAAGAGAAGGCGACCGCATTGCTACTGATGAGAAAGTTCCTAACATACTTAAACACCGACGATCCGTTGCAAATCAAATCAATCATTGCACCCGAAGGAGTGAAGGGATATATCTATCTGGAGGCATATAAGCAGACGCATGTTAAGACCGCTATTGACAATGTGGGTAATTTGCGTATGGGCAAATGGAAGCAGGAAATGGTGCCCATAAAAGAAATGACAGATGTGCTTAAAGTCGTTAAAGAACAAGTTGGCCTGAAGCTTAAGCAGTGGGTGCGCTTGAAGCGTGGCTTGTACAAAGATGATATTGCGCAAGTGGATTATGTGGACTTGGCACAAAATCAAGTGCATCTCAAGCTGCTTCCTCGCATCGACTACACTAGAATGCGCGGTGCCTTAAGGACAACGGCAACGGTATAAAATGAATACACTGGTGAATTTATGCTTATACTAATGGATTATTTGTATTTCAGGAGACTGACGATTCCAAGCGCAAGAAAAAACGAAGGCCGCCAGCAAAACCATTTGATCCAGAAGCTGTTAGGTATGTGAACCATTTAAAATGCCTCATAAAATCTTATTTAAAATATATACTTACAGGGCAATCGGCGGAGAAGTTCATTCGGATGGTGATTTTTTGCTGTTTGAAGGCAGTCGCTATTCGCGCAAGGGATTTCTTTATAAAAATTTTAACATGTCTGCAATTTTGTCCGAGGGCGTAAAACCTACCCTTGCCGAATTGGAACGATTTGAAGAAACCCCGGAGGGTAAAGTTGACGATCACTTCAAATATGAATATGCAATTTAAACGTGTCCTTTATATTTTTGTAGAGGTTAACTTGGAAATAATGGCTAATGTTAAAGATGATCCAACTGCTGCCCATTCATTTTCGATGGGCGATAATGTTGAAGTTTGTGTGGGTGATTTGGAGAACTTGCAGGCCAAAATTGTGGCAATTGATGGCACAATGATTACAGTTATGCCAAAGCATCAAGATTTAAAGGTACATTAGTATTAATATTTGAGTTTATTAATTACAATTTTAATAACTCTGTGTTCACTTGTAGGATCCTCTCATTTTTAAAGCTAGCGAATTGCGTAAATACTTTAAAACTGGCGACCATGCAAGAGTTTTAGCTGGACGATATGAAGGAGAAACTGGACTCATCATTCGCGTGGAGCCACAGCGAGTTGTACTCGTCTCCGACTTGACCAACCATGAACTTGAGGTATTGCCACGAGACTTGCAATTATGCTCGGATGTAGCAACGGGCGTAGATTGTCTGGGTCAGTTTCAATGGGGAGATCTTGTGCAACTTGAGTGAGTAGTTATCAACTGGATATCGTTTTTCATCTTTCAACTAATGTAAACTTTCCCAATTTCAGTTCGCAAAATGTTGGCGTCATTGTGCGTTTGGAGCGTGAGAACTTTCATGTCCTGGGAATGAATGGTAAATGTATTGAGTGCAAGCCAACAGCTCTGCACAAGCGACGAGAAAATCAGAACACTGTTGCTCTGGATGCCGATCAAAATCAAATTCGCCGACGAGATATTGTTAAAGTTATGGAGGGTCCCCACGCCGTAAGCATTTATATTACGATATATATTGCAGACGGTATTATAATCTTTAATTTGTGTGTTTATATAGGGACGATCAGGAGAAATCAAACATTTGTATCGTAGTTTGGCATTTCTTCATTGCCGTATGTATACGGAAAATGGAGGCATATTCGTCTGTAAGACGCGTCATTTGCAGCTCGCTGGCGGCAGCAAGACGAATGTCAGCAATGCTAACACCCTCGGTGGGTTGGGATTCATGTCACCGCGCATACAATCACCAATGCATCCGTCTGGTGGGCGTGGCGCTCGTGGTGGGTCGCGTGGTGGACGAGGTGGTTTTCGAGTTACGCGCGATCGTGAACTTTTGGGCAAGACTATCAAGATTTGTGGTGGTCCTTACAAAGGTAAAAGTCAATGTTTTAATATAGCTTCTCCAAATTTTAATGTGAATTTTTTAGGTGCCGTTGGCATTGTTAAGGATGCAACTGAGAGCACAGCTCGCGTTGAATTGCATACATCGTGTCAAACGATTTCTGTCGATCGCAATCACATTGTGATTGTCGGTGAGCCCGGCAAAGAGGGCAGCGTATCCACATATGGACGCACTCCAGCACGCACTCCGGGTTATGGAGCACAAACTCCCAGTTACACTGCAGCTGGCTCGAAAACTCCATTGGTTGGCAGTCAGACTCCCAATTGGGATACGGATACACGTACGCCGTATGGCACAATGACGCCATCGCATGATGGCAGCATGACCCCAAGACATGGCGCTTGGGATCCGACGGCAAATACAACGCCAGCAAGGAATACAGATTTCGATTATTCACTGGAGGAGCCGAGTCCCAGTCCAGGATACAATCCAAGTATGATACTTAACATTCACTTGCTTTAGTTGCAATATTTGACTGTACTATTCACTTAGGCACTCCGGGCTATCAAATGTCATCACAATTTGCACCGCAAACGCCAGGTACGCTCTACGGCTCGGATCGCAGCTATAGTCCATTCAATCCGAGTCCCAGTCCAGCACCATCGCCATATCCAGTTGGCTATATGAATACACCATCGCCATCGACATATTCACCCAATACACCAGGTGGAGTACCACAATCCCCATACAATCCACAAACACCGGGAGCCAGTCTGGACTCCTCGATGGGTGATTGGTGTACCACGGACATTGAGGTGCGCATTCACACCCACGATGACACGGATCTCGTTGGACAGACGGGCATAATTCGAACTGTCTCGAATGGAGTTTGCTCCGTATTTCTGCGCCAGGAGGATCGTAGCGTATCCATTGTCAGTGAGCATCTAGCTCCTGTTCCGCCCAACAGTGGTGATGAATTCAAGGTTATCTATGGGGAGGAAAGAGAATCTGTGGGGAAAGTTTTGTCCAAGCAGGAGGGCGATGTTCTCGTTTGTAAGATAAACGATGAAGTCAAAATGATACCCATTAATCATTTGTGCAAGATGAAGTCCATTGATTAGATTATACAAACTTTTGACAATATGGAAAGAGAACACACTTGATATACATAATACAGCATTACATTAATCAGATCATTTAAATATTAAATAGACCCGCTTAAGGGGTAACAAAATTGTACGTTTTTTACTTTATTGATACATATGTGTATGGCGTTTGAAAATCAATTAAGTGTTGAAAAAGTTATAGCTGTGGAAAGTTTTGACAATCTTTTTTCGAATTTGTTTATGAATTTTGACTTGAAAATATGCTGTGGTGACAACATGATGCAAATTCAAAGAAAGCGATCGAGTTTTACATAGTTATAGCAGTGAGACATGTCTACCCTAGATGTTTAAATGGTCGGATACGATTATATAGACCGGTATGTATTCAATAATGCTCTAATTTTTTAATGTAAGTCTAGAAAAAAATTTGGTTTTTTTAATTGAATAAAATACTAGGTACTGAAAATTGTATCCTCTGCCATAAGCTCTTTGCAGTTGTTATTTTTTGCATAAATGCGGATTGGTCACACTGCTTTTCTATGTTATATTATACTGCCGGTCTCATTGGTGAAGTCAGACAGTATTCGTCGTGTGAAGCGGAAAGAAGTGTGTTTGCTGACTATAAGCAGGAAATATTTGTTAAGCTTAAAGTTTATATATATAAAAAAAAAATAAAATGCGTGAAATTGTACACATCCAAGCTGGTCAGTGCGGCAACCAAATTGGAGCTAAGGTATGTATTGATTACTCTCATAAATCTAGCCCTAATTGAGTTAAAAATAGGAATGAAGTACAGTTACTAGACAATATGGCGTCATTTTTTTGCACTGCCATGTGGCAAATTTATTGAGGACACCGGCTTTTGCGCACACATTTCTATACCGCATAATGTATACATACAAATGTATGAGTATGAATTCTGTATGCATGCATACATATATATATAATTGTATAAATTGATGTATATATACATATTTGTATGTATAAATTTACGTATATATATATGTATGTATAAGTATCTCATGCAGTTTTTCCATATGTATATACATATTCGACAATTTAATCCATAATTTTTGGGTGTGCCTGCATTTTACATACTTGTGGTCATAAAATTGAATGCATTTTGAATTTTCGTATACATATGTTTTTATGTATACAGATTTTTATGTACGTATGTACATCTGAATGAGTCAGCTTTGCTGCAAAGCTCTCATTTTTTCATCCAATGAGAAAGTCGCTTCGGTTAGTACATGCATAAGTATGTATGTGTGCTACTTGTATGCTTGTGTGATAACGTTCATTTATGTGTATGCTTATAATTGGTGAAAGGTATCCACATATTTTTTAAATTGATTTTTCTTGCATACACATACAAACGGGAATTGTGTGCATACGTGTTTCACGTTGTATTCAATTTGCTTGAACTGACTTCTGACGGAGTTTTACTGAAGAGAAAATATGATGTCATTTTACCTAAAATGGCTGAACCGGTTGTCGACCGGTTCGCAATGACACGAAACATACATACATATTCATATATACATGCGTTTAGGGATACTTCAGATGTGTTTGTGTATATACATTTATTGACTAGTTTACAGATGTTTGAATAGCTTTGAATAACCGGTGTTTTTTTTATTGCTTTCCTCTATTTGATGTTGATAAATGAAGAACAATCTCTAACAAGGCATATTTAAATCAAGCAAATGTGCAATGAGAACAAGCAGAACGCTTGTTCTTCACACAAATACCGCTAAATATACCGATATGAACTAATACCATACCAAGTAGCTACTTCTTTCTATACATATGACACACCCAAAGGCGCGGTGTTGCCACTTTTCACGAGCATTCGTGAACAACTTGCGTTCGCTTGCCGCACCGGCAGGCAAAGCCTCCCAAGCCGAACGGAAAAACTGCTGAGTCATCGCCGACATCGTCCTTTCGGGCAAATCAATAGAGCCTTTGTTGTCCTCTTTTGAATACACACGAAAAGAAACTACCCCCATTTACATGAACAGCAGCTGCAGCATAGTTTTGTGCATCGATGCTCTCTCTCACAATTACATACATTACATATACATACTTAAATGTATATGGCACGAGCAGACACACCTTCTGTGAATTTGCTTGTTGTTATTTATTATTTGGCTATGGTTATTTTGCGGTCTCATGGCAACTTCATGTATTTGTGGTTTTATTTATTTTTTTTTTTGAGGTAGAAATGTTTTAATTGTTTATTCGAAATAAACAAGTTAAAAATCTATCGCTCTACAATGACGTAATGCCCCAAAAAGCACTTTTCTACTGCCATATGGTTGGTTGGTTGGTCGGCTGATGGCAGACATGGAATTAAACGTAAGCTTGGCCTCGTCGGCTAACGCCCCTCGCATTTATTTTTCTCGCTCGACTCTCGAGTGTGGGTTGATATTTGTCGCTGTCTCTGCTGATGATGTAAGCGAGTGAGCGAGCTGTACATGCATACTACATATATGTACAGGCTTAAATTTAAGGTAGGCAGCAGCTGTTGGTCTGTTGTTGATGATGATGACGACTACGGTGCTCAAAGTGCGTGGGTAGCACGCAGTCTGCTTAACTGCCTACCTATCTACCTACCCACTGCCTACCTAACTATCTACCTACATTCATGTATCAAGCAAAACAGTTAAGGTGGACAGCTGGTGTTATATTGTAAATCAACCCACGCCTAGTTGGGGTGAGACAGCCACAGCCATGATGATGACAATGTTTCCGTTGTTGTCGTCTCACATTGAAGCCCACCTTAATGTTCACTCACTCATCGCCTACTTCTATATAAAGCTTTCTTTTATTTGTCTGTCCTTCAATGGTCACATCGGTTTCCTGTACAAATTAAAAAAAAAAACCATATATATATATATATATGTTAAGACTATATATATATATATATATTATTACATAAGCTCATAATGAACATGCTCATGCTAACTATGATCATTTTTCTTACAAGTTAAAGTCGATAAATCGATTTATCTGATGGAAATATGAGCTTGGCTAAATATAAGCTACACATTTAAACGAAAATAAAAGAGCAAAACAAAATTGTGCAAATAACGTTATCGCAGTAAACAATTACTGATTGTAAATAAATATGTATGATATAAACACTAAGTTATGCAGTTAAGAATGTCATTAAGACTATTTTTATAAATGAATGAGTTGATAAAAAAGTTAGTTTGATTATTGTAAACAATTTATAATTGAACAAGGGTTAAGCAATGTTCAGCAAGAAAATGATTCCTGTTTCAGGTCGTGTTGCGAAACAGTAATACATTTTTGTAGTTATATTATACTAGCATCTATATCTCGAACAATATGATATAGTGATCCGATCCGGTCGGTTTCGACGAATATATTCCAAGTTTTTGCGCATATACAGAAATAAACATTTCCCAATTTCGTCGACTGTTCTTGTAACGAATTACATTCAGTTCAGGACAAAATTATAAAAAGATTGCAATTGTAAATTGTTATTTTCATTTGCTTTCATTGCAGTTCTGGGAAATAATTTCCGATGAGCATGGCATCGATGCGACCGGCGCTTACCATGGTGACAGCGATCTGCAGCTGGAACGCATCAATGTGTACTACAATGAGGCGTCCGGTGGCAAATATGTGCCCCGTGCTGTCTTAGTTGATCTGGAGCCTGGCACCATGGACTCGGTGCGCTCGGGCCCATTCGGTCAGATCTTCAGACCCGATAACTTTGTGTTCGGCCAGTCTGGTGCTGGCAACAACTGGGCCAAGGGCCATTACACAGAGGGCGCTGAGCTTGTTGATTCGGTGCTCGATGTTGTGCGCAAAGAGGCTGAATCGTGCGATTGCCTGCAAGGCTTCCAGCTAACACACTCCCTGGGCGGCGGCACTGGTTCCGGCATGGGTACCCTGCTCATTTCCAAGATCCGTGAGGAATATCCCGACAGAATCATGAACACATACTCGGTTGTGCCCTCGCCAAAGGTATCGGACACCGTTGTGGAGCCCTACAATGCAACGCTGTCGGTCCATCAGCTGGTCGAGAACACAGACGAGACCTACTGCATCGATAATGAGGCCCTCTACGATATCTGCTTCCGTACACTCAAGCTGACGACCCCAACATACGGTGACTTGAACCATCTCGTCTCCCTGACAATGTCTGGCGTCACCACCTGCCTCCGCTTCCCTGGCCAACTGAATGCTGATCTCCGCAAACTGGCTGTCAACATGGTTCCATTCCCACGTCTACATTTCTTCATGCCTGGCTTTGCGCCCCTGACATCCCGTGGCTCCCAGCAATATCGTGCACTGACCGTTCCCGAGCTGACTCAACAGATGTTCGATGCCAAGAACATGATGGCCGCATGCGATCCTCGCCATGGACGCTATCTGACCGTCGCTGCCATCTTCCGTGGACGCATGTCCATGAAGGAGGTCGACGAACAGATGCTGAACATCCAGAACAAGAACAGCTCATACTTTGTTGAATGGATCCCCAACAATGTGAAGACCGCTGTGTGCGACATCCCGCCCCGTGGTCTGAAAATGTCGGCTACCTTCATTGGTAACTCGACCGCCATCCAGGAGCTGTTCAAGCGCATCTCTGAGCAGTTTACAGCTATGTTCCGTCGCAAGGCTTTCTTGCATTGGTACACTGGCGAGGGTATGGATGAGATGGAGTTCACTGAGGCGGAGAGCAACATGAACGACTTGGTGTCTGAATACCAGCAGTACCAGGAGGCAACCGCCGATGAGGACGCTGAATTCGAGGAGGAGCAGGAGGCTGAGGTTGATGAGAACTAAAATGTGTCGTCGAACGTTGCGTCAAAATAAAAACGAGAACAAAATTAAGTTTAAAAAAAAATAATGATTGTTCTTTTCACGTCGTAGCCCCCAATAAAGTCGAAATTATTTCTTCTAAAAATCGAATAAATTGAATCATTGATTATTTTTAATAATAAATGTCAAACTGCCAACTGGGAACTATTAAATATGCAATTTTTGTTTATAGTTTATAATGCTCTACTGTTAGATATGGTTTGTGCGAGTCTTTTAATTCCCACGCTTTGAAAGCTAGTCATCAAATGTTATTCAAATCAATTGGCTAAAATTTATAGCCAATAAAAATGCATGAATGGGATTTTGTAACTCTGAGCGGCAAGCATTTCCGGGTGTGTTGTGAAATGTTTGTTTTTGGATATGTTGGTGATCTGAGCTTTTTCTATATTTGGCGAGAGTTCATCAGTGTCAACGAACTATGGACTCAATACAAAATTAAAAGAGGAGCCTACATACATACAATGGGCAAAGCATATGGATATCGTCCTTATTAATATGTTAGCGAACTATTTAGCAACATGAAGAGATATTATAGCAAGAAAGTGTAAGCAATTGTAATAAAATTTCACTTTGTTTCCGGTTTTCCCTACGCAAATTTTAGTACTATCGAAGTTGGGTAATAAAAACAATGCTTTAGCCGCATCGCTCGGAATACCGGCGATCTGCTCATTTGCATTTTCTACATTTAGTTTTAATAATAGAATCATTTCTAAAACATTTTTGTTCTGCTTAGATATTTATATACATCAGTTACATATACATATGTACATGCTTATGAATATTAGGCGATTAATATTTTTGGCTACTTATCGATACAAACTAAATATATGTCTGTTTGAAAATACTGAAATTGTATAAAACGACATTGGAGCGACATTCGCCTGGTGATGATAAATAATATATATGTAATAGCACAATAAACTAAATACAAATATAAATTATATATCGATTAATTTTTCCATCGATTTCCTGGTGAAATTTACACGATAGCTTGACTTAAAGAAAAAAAATACTTAGTTTGGTATTGCATCCATTCACCAACACTAAATTGTATAAGTAAGATTTTAGTGCTGTCACAGACTGATTCTTTTTGGCAAGTAAGACAAAAAATAAATAAAATGGAGGATAATACAAAATAATGTAGTCGGTGCATTTTCCAGATGATAGCAATGGATGAGCAGCGCAGCGACAAGATCTATGGCGGTTGTGAGGGGCCAGATGCCATGTACGTCAAACTAATTTCTTCAGACGGCCACGAATTTATTGTAAAACGCGAACATGCTCTCACCTCTGGCACAATTAAGGCAATGTTATCTGGCCCAGGACAATTTGCGGAAAACGAGGCAAATGAAGTACACTTTCGGGAAATTCCGTAAGTTTTTACATGACAATGGCTACCAATTGCACACAGTACTTTTAATCCAAATCAAGAGTGACCTAATGACCGGTCAAGGAATTACCAACGTAAATGTATTGCACATGCACATCTATATGTATGTATGCATGCATGTTTCAAATGTCATATGCATATACATGTATACACTCGTGTGAACTTGCTGAAAAGCAAGAACATCTATATGTATATTCATAAATATATTTATATGTATATATTTATTTATATCTCTGTTTATTGTGAACTGTTTTAGTATTTAATTTGTAGAATATTTGGTCAAGCCATTGTATATATATATCCTTAAGAAAAAGCATAAAACAATAGCTAACCTGCAAAACAGCAGCCTAACTGTTAAAAATCAAACAAATTAATTGTTGTTCCGATAAGCATAATTCGAAATTCACATTTCTTTTTTTGCAAATTTACTCTAAACTTCACAATAAATATATAGCTGGTAAAACATTAAAATCGCCATAGTTATGCTAAAAATTGTATGCACATCTAATCATATTTTATAACGCATTTCATTCTAAGGGCTATTTAAGGTTATCAATCAGATTGTAAATGCATTTTTCGTGTATATAGAAGCAAATTTCATTACTTATTGTACTTCTAACTAGAAGTTAAGTCAGTAAATCTTGCAAACAGAAAGAAGTTGTTCATATAAGATTATGTTATTAAAGACAATAAATTTAAGTAATAATATATTGTAGTGAACTAAATATTGAATTTGGATTTAGTTCACAAAAAAATATCATTATTTAATACAGCTAAAGCATTATATAGTAATAATATGTATCCTTAATGTAAAAATATACATCAACTTTTAAATAGATCATATTATATATATATTAATATGTTTTTTTCTTTTCAGATCGCATGTTTTACAGAAGGTGTGCATGTATTTCACTTATAAAGTTCGATATACCAATAGTTCAACTGAAATACCCGAATTCCCGATTGCACCCGAAATTGCCTTAGAACTTTTAATGGCAGCTAATTTTCTAGATTGCTAAGTAATTGTTTAAACTTATTAATGTTAAATAAAATTTTGCAAAATGAATAAATATAATATTTATTTGTCCTGTGTTTATTTCGGTTTTATTGTGAATATGTGTTTACACACTGGTCGAATATGGTCGAAATTTCGACATCTGCCAGATATAAGATGCCAGTGTAAACACAAGGCAGTTGCTGTGCCAGAGCGATGTGGCACCATTTTTGCCATAGACTATTTGCAGCGAAACGAACATCTTTGGCAATAACTCACCGAACCAATTGGAATGGCAAGCTGCTAACCATTCGCTGCCAGAGATGCCTGTGTTTGCCTCCTATAAGTCCATACAGAATTTTTTCAAATTTTCAGCTCAAATTTAAACAATTGCCAATGTCTGCGGCTGATACGATATGATCTGAATTAAATGAATATATTTCGTGGGCAGCCCCCTACATTAAAAAAATATAAAAATATGTAAGTATAGATTAAAAAATATATAAAAATATGAAAATTTGAATATGTATGTATGTATTATATTCTTGTAGAAGGTTTCTTAAATTTGCTTTAAAATATTCAACACATAAACAACACATTAAGAACTAAGAAACTCTGTCAACAATTTTGTTCGGCCACACCCACCTCAGCCCCCAATATTCACAGGCAAAGTGCTTATAAGAATAAAATTTAAAAATAAAATGGCAACCAATCTAATAATCTGAATTCTCGTGGTATTTCTGAGTTATCCACTATTCCCACAATTTTTAAAAAATTGATATGCTATTTAGACTGATTTCTGAAAGGCTTTTGATGTGCAAAATCACTCTTTGTTAATCCACAAACTTAATCTTCTGGGATTTCCAAACCAATATCCTAATTCTTTGGATCTCAAAATATTGAACTTTTAGAGCGCAGAAAGTTTATTTGGAAGCTCTGTCTGTAAGTCTATTGGAGTTACTTGGTGCTGATGCATGTAAAACTTTGATCTAGTCTGTTTTCAAATTTGGTGTCGAGTAAATTTATTGAGTCATAATTGTGATAAATGCACATTAATGTCTTTATAGGCGAATGCCCTTTTTAAATAACTATTTTCTTGATGGCAAACCTCTTGATAACATTGAAGGTATTCATAATTTTAGTATTCCTTTAGAACCCAAGCTTAAGTTTGAAAATAATATTTCTTCTGCTAATAATATATTACTAAAAAATATTACATTATATTACTTTATACTTCAGTTGCGCGTCCGATTCTTGTAAATGGATCATCAGGATAAGACAGACTCCGTATAAAATCCATTTCTATTAATAATATTAGCTTACCTACTTACCGTTGTAGAGATTTATTAATAAATCTTCCTTCTTTTTCGGGCTATGGAACAATGCTTGTGGTAATCTGTTTACATAAACTAATAAATTGTGAAATTGATTCTTATGGGTTAATCTTAATTTTGCAGTTCCGATAAAAATACTATTTAATTTATTTAAGTAATTTAATTTTGTTTTATTTAATTCGCTTGTGTGCTTTTTTTCGGCGGAAAAAACCTATTGGGTGAAAGGTGTATGAGGAAGTTGAACAGGCAGAAGGAAGAATCTCCGATCCCAATCTAATTTATCTCTCAATTAATGTTGACAAGTTACTAACTTGTTTGGTGGGAATAAATTGTAATCACCAAACACAATGACCTTGACTCTAGTCGAGCCAGTTTCGAAGGACAACTGTGGACCTTATATATATATATATATATGTATATATATAATAAATCGATGTCTAAACTTCGTTGCCATAGCAATCAATGGCTTGGCAAAACATTATACAAATTTTGCTTCGCGTTCAAATTAGGAACCACAAAAAAAAAGAAAATACAAAATAAAGACGTAAAATGGGAATGCTGCACAATTTGTCCGATTTGATAAAAGTGAAGCGAGATAAAATGACAATATTAGTATTAGGTCTAAACAACAGTGGTAAATCGACGATAATAAATCATTTCAAGAAGTCCAACGAACAGTCTGCGATAATGGTGCCAACAGTTGGATTTCTAATCGAACAATTTTACAGTAAGCATTCAGAAATGTAATATATAAAATGAATACTTATAAATATATTTTCTATAGCCATGGGCGTTAGCATCAAGGCAATAGATATGTCCGGTGCGACGAGATATCGAAATTTGTGGGAACATCAATTCAAGAATTGCCAGGGGATTATCTACGTAATTGACTCCAGTGATCGGATGCGATTTGGTATTTGGTTTTGATACTCTATATATATGTATATAAATATATATATCTCACATTTATCATTATCAGTGGTTGTCAAAGATGAATTGGATCTGGTGCTGCAACATCCCGATCTGTGTAATCGCATAGTGCCCATACTTTTCTATGGCAACAAATCGGATCTTGACGATTCGCTTTCGAATGTTAAAATTGCGGCAGGTAATCGTATTGAATTTTGTATTCTTTATTTTTCAAAGCCAAATGATGTTGTTTTAGCTCTGGGTCTGGAGAACATTAAAGAGAAACCGTGGCACATTTGTTCGAGCAACGCTGTTTCCGGCGAAGGCTTGGACGAAGGCGTCCAATGGCTGGTTCAGCAAATCCGATTCGCCATAATGAGCAACCGCAAGGGTGGCAAATTGAAGTCAGCTCCAAA
Source organism: Drosophila anomalipes (assembly GCA_035041615.1). NCBI lineage: Eukaryota > Metazoa > Arthropoda > Insecta > Diptera > Drosophilidae > Drosophila > Drosophila anomalipes. The sequence continues at coordinate 1,428,131 of JAWNKZ010000041.1, forward strand.
GAATAAATATTAGAACCAGATACATTTCCAAAATGATACTAAGACTAACTCCATTAAATTGATCCAATAATGTTGTGTGTCATCATTTGGGCAGCTGCCGTGGGGTATTCTAATTTTATCGTAAAATCTGAGACGCATTCGGGGAGACGTCTCCAGCCCATTAATGTCTGCATATTCGCGATGAGCATCAATATCCGAGTCGATATGGCCATGTCCGTCTCTATGCCAACTAGTCTCTCAGTTTATCTTTATGAAACTTGGACAATATCCGTCTTTTCGATGGGACCCATTTTGTCGTAGACTTACTTTTCCTTAAGGTCACCTCCTAACCAGGCTAGCTTAGGTTCTTTCTGGCTGCATCCCCTAGTGGGATGCTAGCGACAGCACCTCCTATTTACATGCACTTAGCTAATTTATATATATATGTATATATATATAGTGTTTAAAGAGATAAAAACTTTGCATGGCTTAAAGACTTTAAAATTCAAAAATGTGTCCCATGATGGATTTATTATAGAATTTCTCATCTTAAAAAAAAACATCCAGGCGATGCTCGCGTTTATTTCTTGCTATTGAGGATGATGCCATCGTATTTCTGCTGGAACCACTTCATGGCGTCCTCCTTCGTCAGACGGTGTGGGAAGCCAACGGTGCCCGATTTGCGTTTCCTGTGCGACACGTTGTAACCTGAAGCAAATAGATCAAAACTCAATTAATACACACACTCTGCAAATAGGCAAATTGGTAATGGGATAAAAGAAATGCAATTCTTTTGTTGTTGAAAGTGCACCGTTTGAGTTTGCATTATAAAGCGAAATTCATTTTGAGCACAACTTCATTTGATTTGCGCACAGTTACTGAGCATCAATTCCGTAATTTGGGAATAGATACCTAATTAAATGCACAACTGAAATGCTGGATGAATGGAATTTCTTGATGGTTGGTATGCTCACCTGGACGGCCGAGAACGACGTAGAAATCCAGGCCATAAATACCGATGGAGGGATCGTACTTGATGCCCAAATCGATGTGTTCCTGAATGCCGAAACCAAAGTTTCCGTTTGCCGAGAAATTGTCGCGTCTCAACTCGTATTCACGAACTTTGAGGCCACGCTCCAGAATTTCCTCGGCTTTGGCACCGCGCACCGTGCAATGGACGGCGATCTTCTCATTGCGACGAATTCCGAACGAGCGCACTGTGTAACGGGCCTTCGAAAACACGGGCTGCTGTCCAGTCAGCTGCTCCAACACCTAACAAATGGAATAGTATTGTTTTTATATTGTGTCTCAATTTAGATGGCTTTTTGGGGATAAACAAGAACTCACCTTGGCGGCACGGGTCAGCCTATCACCAGATTCACCCACGCAGATGTTGAGGCACAGCTTCCTGATGTGCAGATCGCGCATCGGATTCTTCGCGGGATCGCGCTTAATTTTGGGTGTCTTCTTAGCAATTGCCTGGAAATTGTATATATTTCATTTTGTTAGACAAATATGACATTTGAGCGCAGCATATTATTTTAATTGTGTCGCGAGAATGTTCAACTTGCAGTTCACATTCATAGTTTGCAATAATATTGCAGGATTATTGCCGATGTTGAATAATTTGTATAGCACAAAAATTTCAAGAAACCTACCGCCATTATGGTATGTAGGAAAGAAAGGAAAAAGGCGTGTTACAGTTCAGTGTCAGCGTATAACACCGATTAGTATTATCGATTTTAAATCGATGAAGTTTCAAAAAATTAAGAGGAATACCCTTAACGAACACTTTTAAAATTAATTTCAATAACATTTTCAATTATAATATAAATTAAAATGTAATGATTGAAAATTACAATCATAATATTGGTTAATGCCTTGCAAAATCTGCGCAATATGCCTCGTTAGCATACCAGGGCTACATTACACTCATCTGTGGCAGATTTTATTGCTTACATCAGATGTGCATAATGTCCATTTGATTGTGTTCATATAATTTTTGCAATAAAAATGATGATGTTATAACACTTGGCGATACATTTAATTAAAAACTACTATCGATAAGAAGCTGATATACATTCTGTCGAATCTATCGTATATCGCAATCTATTTGTTGTTATCATCGCCATGAAAAAATGTAGTAATATCGTATTGCTTGCGCAAACATCGATGTATCGATGGTCAATTAGCAACCCTACAATATGGCTGCCCGATTTTAATGTGATTTTTTTGGACGACGTATGCTGCTGCTTTTCTATAGTGTATGTGGTTAGAAAAAGATTATAACAATAATCTGAAAAGTGCAACGAAAATTTTGATTATCATTTTAATTGCAACAAGTGATAAGCAACATAAATGCCTATACTCAATATATCGCAATATCAAGTTACTTCGAATGTCTTTTGCTGAATTGAAATTGTGAGAATGTAGCTTTTTGTTTAATGCCTAACAACTTATAGAAGGAAAAACAGTTATTGTGAACGGAATTTGACTGTAAAGAAAAAGGCGATAATTAAATTCAATAACTTAAAAAAAAAGGAAAAAACGGCTTTCATCAAAAATCTTATTGAGAAATATATATTTTACTGCTATAAGCGAGCGAGTGAGTGAGAAAGATACATACATACATACTTACATACGTATGTGTATCTGTATGTGTATGTATGTGTGCATTTGCATTTCGTTGTGTGGTGTCGTCGACTGTTCGGTAAAAGTCGGTCTTTCTTTTCCTACTGCTACCACTTGGCGTTTGAAAATTCAAAAATGGAAAATTAAGTAATAATGTGTTATATATATGAATGAAAACATTAGGCGTATGCTAATAGGACGCGTTTGACTTTTTTTTAAAATGTTCACGCCGATATATCGCAAATTTATGACCTAATATTGTTATTTGTTCAGGAAATTTTTTATTGGTAAGTACTGTCGGCTGGTTGGGTTGGTTTCTATATGCGTGTATGAGTGTGTGTGTGTGTATGTGTGTGTCTGTGTGTGTGTGGTTGGGGCGAACGCAGCAAATCAATATTTAAGGGGGCTGCCATTTCGTTCGCTGCTGTTTCGCTATTTTTTCTCTTCCATTCGTTGTTGCCGCTGTTGTCTGCTTCCTCTGCTCCTCCACCTCCTACCCCACTTACCCCCTCACAACCAACACCCTCCCTTCACGCCCTGTTAGCCCCGTAGTCCAAGAAAATAAACTCTGCGTGCTTTTGTAATAACGAGTACATTTTCTGGGCATAAAAATAATAAAGAAAAAAAAAATGAAAATGAAAATGAAAATAAGAAAAAAGCCTGAATAAAGAAATTGACATAAGTTATGTATGTATGTACAACAGTTTGAATGGATTTCTATATACACACACTCACACACACGCACACGCACACAGTGATGTTAATCGTTCATATTTATAAGTTGTTCCCTTTGCAAAGTGTATTTATTATGTGTGCGTGTTTTTTTTATCAGCAACAAACTATTTTATTTTAAACTATTGGCTGAACAGTTCTTTTCGTTGTGTTTTGTTAGAGTTTGACATAAATGTTGTGTATACACAAGCATAAAATATGCACATAAAAATGTATATGTACGAGCAATACATGTGTCTGTATATGTGCATATATACACATCTAAATATGTATATTGTTTTTTTTTTTTTTAATAAATATTTTAATAATAAAAGGGTGTGTGGCATAGATATACATACTGTCTGTGTGTGTATGTGTGCATGTTTTTATGTACATCAGCTTATAGCGTTCTTGATGTTGTTTAGTTCTTTTCCATCTAACAAATCCTTTGATTCAATGCAAATATTGAAAATAAGTATAAATATGCGTATCCAAAAATTGAAATCAAATCAAATTTGTTTCCATCAAGCAAAGCTGTTTAGGTGTTAAATAGTCAAACACTCGCAACAGTTAGTGATAATTAACAATTAAAGATGCGTAAAAAAATGAATAGTCATCTTCAAGTTACCAACGAAAATGTAATACGCTTGCTGATATACATATTTTATGTGATATATTTGTAATCTGATATTAGATTCCTTTTTATAGTAAAACTATTCAATTTTTGACCAATTGTTCCTATGCACATTCAAATCTGATAAGCTTGCCGATATTAGTCAAATTTCCATCTCTGTGTTGAAAAGCGTAAGTTTGGATCAATAAGTATATATACATAAATTATATATATACGCATCAATTTATTCAATATAGAGTTTCAGACAAGGACGTTTATAGTTTTACGTAAATTGGGGTCCAATTCTAAGTTTTTCATAAATTTTAGTTTCCATACTTTGTATTCAAATAATTAATAAGATTCCCAAGCGCTTGGAGACTTCACCTTATGTTAAGTCAAATTTTTACAAATTTTCCTTCGGCGGCAAACGCAAACCAACTGTGAAAAGTTCTGATTTATGATGAGGCAGCTATCTCCCTGCCACGCATGTGTACGCCCCTGGTTTGAGTTGTATCCGTCAATGTCAGATTTTGTTTTCACACTCCTTAACCAATTTGAAAGGCAATCAAAACCATTTTCCAATACATCTGGCAACTTCTTAATAATAATTGAGAAGATCCAATCAAATATTTGATACGGTCAGATCAAATTTGTTTCATAAATTAAATCTCACTTTGATTTTCTTAACCCCTGTTTTTTAAATAAACATCTTGTCGTCCAATTAACCTTCGTTTTTCTATATTCATATTACTGGGCACTGATTGGGCAGAGTTGCCAGATACGTATTTAAATTCATGTTATACAAAATCGGATTGATAATACTTGACAGGTACACTACTCAAATTGGAAACATTTGAAGGAGGAAACAGTATCTGAATGTTGACAAAAGATAAATTCCGCAAAATTACAAATTTGTAGCGAGGTTGTCCTAATATATGTAAATGTTTAGGGCGATGACTACCAATAAATGCGATTTGTTGGCGAAAGTAGAGCAGATTGTTTTGGAATTGATCTCAAGTATGATAACTCATGAAAACCTTACTTTAAAAATACCGCGCAACTGTCTAAGTATGTTCAACCTAATCGATAATAATGTCGGAGTTGTGGAAGGACCGGTTAAATATCGAAAGGTCATATATAATAGGCGATACAGTCGCCATCGGTTTTGTCTGATTGTTTACCTGCTGACTGAGATTCATCGCCTGCAAGTTTTTGGAGGTAGTTGCACCGTGCGTGGTCTTTATTATCAGGATACGCAGACGATACGATCACAGTCCTATATTGTCGCAGCCAAACTCGACGTCTGTCGCATGCTAAACACGTGTCCAGTTTATTTGGGCATACGGCCGGCAGCCAAAGGACTTATTTCAGGTACAACATATATGATTAAGACAAATTTCACAAAATTAAAACTATATTTATTGTTTTTTAGGTGACATTAAGCTAATCATGAGCAATGGCGATGTTGTGGATGGCAATGTTTATTGTGGATCGATTGTGCTGCCAACGGATTATGAGAATGTGGAACGCATTGTGACAAATGCTGAGATGGTTTTGATTGTGGAAAAAGAATCGGTTTTCGAGAGCCTGCTGTCCTGCAATGTATTTAGCACATTTGGCTTGCGTTTGATACTGGTAACTGGCAAAGGATATCCGGATTGCACTACACGGCGAATTGTTTACCGACTATCTGTCGAATGTAATTTACCAGCATATATTCTAGTGGATGCTGATCCCTTTGGCATTGATATAATGCTCGTCTACCAATACGGCTCGCAGGCAATGAGCTCTTTTTCCAGCGGCCTTGCCACACCAATGCTGCGCTGGATTGGCCTACACCCAACGGAAATTGATAGTATCTCAAAGCGTGCAGTTCCCCTTTCGAATTATGATAATAAAAAACTTATCGATATGCTTTCACGCAGCAATATTAGTATGGGTGTCCGACAGGAATTGTGCAGGCTTCAACAAACGCAACTTAAAGCCGAAATCGAGAGCGTTATTGATTTCTTAAGCCCCTACTATATACGAACAAAAATCAATCGAAATTTGTATTTGTAGCTTAAAAAAATAATATATAATTTGTATAACTTTGCCTTAGCATAATAAATATTCATTACAACTAATGTTTAAAATTCAAGTAAAAAATTTACGTTTTGGGAGATTTTGAATTTTGATTTGAAAATTCATCTCATTAAAATGATTACGGTTTTTATAGGCCAACAAAGTGGAAAACTACTATAAATGACAGCAATGGACATTTATGCATAAGTTTACATTTTGCATTTGTATATAATCAATTGTTTCACGAATTTAAACAGTAATTGGTAAACAAATTGTTCTTTTATATGATCAATTTTTATATTTTTAGATGTATTTTGGATGTATACAATTCTTTATTCAAATTTTATACATACGAAACGCATATTTTCATAGGAATCATTGGTCAACAAATTGTTAGTTTAAACTGTACTAAAACTGCACTGATTGTTCACTTTTGCACATGGAAATATTCTTCAAATATATATGTTTTTAATTAGAAAACGTTTTTCTATATTCCAGATGTAAAGTGGCTCCACAAATGGATAGCAACTATAACTAAATTAGGCACATAGCGTAAAGTTAAGATATAAATAACCAAAACGCAAAAGTACTTTTAAAAGGAAAACATTTTGAATCTCGTTAACGTTGTGACAGCTAGCAGAATAGAGAAGAAATCTATCACTCTTAATGAGTGCGTAGACAAAGAATATCGACTATATATATATCTTTATATATATATATATATACATATATTAATATTTGCGGAGAAAGACAAAATATGTCGACAGCAATGCGAACCACACTGCAACCAGTTCCTGAAGCCCTGCCCGCTGAAAATGTCACAAACGGCACCGTTGCTGCTGCTTCAACAGCAACAACAACAACAACGATGGCGTTATCGGCAACAGCAGTGACGCCAGCGTCAAACGCTGCAAGCACAACAACAAATTATAACAATACAACAACAATCAGCACATCGGCGCATTCCGTCAAGGATCAACAACAACAGCAGCAACAACAGCAGCAACAGCAGCAGCAGCATGACTCAGCGAATGCCAACATTGTCTCACTGCCACCAACAGCACTAACAACAACAACAACCCCAACAGCAACAGCAGCAACATCATCATTAGCAACACCATCATCAGCAGCAACAGCAACAACAATAACATCATCAGCAGCAACAGTCGCCGCATCCTCGAATTCAGTAGCCAGTAGCAATAACACGACAGCAACAGCAACAACAACACCAACACCAACAATACCATCGGCTGCAACAACAACAACAACAACAACTACAAATACTCCAAACCACCACAGTAGCAGCAGTCATCAGCATCACCATCACAACGTTGTGGTGGGCAATAATATGACGACAGATGGCGCTCGACTCTCTAGCAATAATAGCTCTGGCATCAATCATCATCATCATCACAACAGTGGTGTTGGGGGTGGTGGGGGTGGTGGTGGTGGTGCTTCTGCTGCTATATCATCCTCTGTGAATAAGAACGTTCTCAGCACCCATTCGGGTCACGCATCTGCCATCAAACAGCGAACATCATCAGCAAAGGTAAGCGATCAATATCATATATGTGTATATAGTATATGTTTTAATGCAACTGTTATCAATACCATGCCATAGTTTAGATCATTTATACAATCTCATATACATATAAACGTTACAAGCTAATTTGTATGGGGCTTAATGTCTAATGTCTAATGTCCCAATATTTTTCGTCGAATCTATATATATATATTTACAATTATATACGTACCACATTCGTAGTTTGTCTCCTTTGTGAAATGTGAATCCATTATAAAATTGTGCTATAAATGTTCTCTAATACAAATATTTCTTTCGAATTATGATTACCATCCTACATAGATCTTGAAATTGTACAAATAAGCTGAGAATCAATCGCATAAAAAGTCAGTTTCTACTAATTAATATGAATTTTAATTTTGTTTTCAAATTTGCAACGCAAGAAGGGAAACATCTCCGACCCATATATCCGTGTCCGAATTGTTAGTCTTATATGTGCAGAACTCTCTCAGTGTAAGAGTAATCCACATCATGATTGCTTGCGATATATTCGATATAAGTTTGAGTGTCACAAATTGTGAATTGTCATGATTGGCAAACATTGTACCAATTCTGATAAGCTATATATAAATATACAAATGTAGAATGTGCAGTTTAAAGTCAGACCTCAAACTAAGACCAGAGATAACCGACTGCGAAATACTTTGAGACCATACGTAATATGAACTGATAACACGTATGCAAATAACAAGGTGGGTGTAGCCAAGAAATAACATCCAAGTTTACCTTTCAAATTGCGGTAGATATAAACTAGTAACGTTCCCTCGAAGTTTGGTAACTGTTGCTCTTAAATTGCGCTTTTATTGTTTTTGGGGACGGGAGTGGGCGTGGTTCAATATTTGAAGGGTGCTACTAGCAATATACCTTCCAAATTTGGTGACTCTAGCTTTCAAATTGTGTGAGATATGGATGTAGGTGTGACATATGCCGATCTTTGAAGGATATTGCCAACAAAATTTGGGAGATATGTAACTTAATCGATTTACAATTATCGATCTTATCGATTTCCTAGTCCTCTAGTGGACTTTGTCTGACTCGGGCACAGACTAGTATATGTTCCAAGTTTCAAGTCTCTATCTCTAAGGGTGTCGAAAAAAGTTGCGTTCATACAGACGGAGAGACGGACAAACAGCATGACGGACATTCCACAAAACCGATATATTATGATACCTTCGGTAACGAAGTATAAAAAGTAGAATATTGAGTTCGCAGAATACGGCAAGCCCATAAATAAAATTTGTTTAAAACGTGTCAATATAGAATATTTCAAAGTCTTAACAAAAGTGTATATGTCGATAAGATAAACTTAAGGGATGTCATCTTCGGCGTGTCTTAGATAATCGATAAATCTTTGTATTATCATGTAGATTATGCTTTAACTATTTTGTCGTCGATCAGGGTTTGATTGTCCTTGATATCGATTTCTGCTAAGCAGTCAAATAAAGTATCAAAATTATTAATCAGTAGCTTTCGTACTAAATACTCCAACATTTTCCTTTGATTATCTATCCCTATATAAGAAAGTGTTTTGCGGTATTTTAAATTCAAGTATCTAAATTATCCAGAATTGGATTTTCTTTTAATCTTTTTTTTTTTTTTTTAAATACAATAATGGACAATTTGACACTACTATACAATATTTGTTATTCACCAAGAAAAATGTTTATGTTTTGATGCTTGTTTATATGCCAAATTCATTCTGAAAAATATATACCTTTATAGCGGTTGTACTCGACATTTTGAACTTACCTAGTGTTATCCAAAAATGTTATTTTAATTAAACGAATGAGTGCTTAACTATGTAATCGAAGTATTCCGATTATACTCTTGTAGAGGGTTTCTTTCATGAAGACGTCTCCGACCCCATAAAGTATTATATTCTTGACCGACATCGCTAGTCGTATGTCTACATTTTTAACGAAACTTGCCATTTATGAACAGCACTTAATTTTTTAGTGAAATCTAGATGCGGACAATTTGATTTCGGTTTACGAGGGCATTTAATCTTTGCCGTGCCTAAAATTGCCGGTTTTTCGATCATCAATTTCAAATGCAGTCAATTTCACACGGACATTCTGAAACTACTTAAAATATGCAATTTTGATTACCATTATACGTAATCTCAGCACATTTTGCATGATAAAGCTGTGCAATTGTGACAATTTTGGCAGGAAATGAATTTAAATTTAAGCGCACACAATTCTGAAATTTTAAGGGACTACTGCGTATTGAATGTAATTGCATCAATTAAAGTAGAAAATAAGAATGTAAAGCAAAATAGAAAAGAACCGTTAAACGGCAGAAAAACATTGAAGAAGGGGAAGATTAGCTCTTGAATAAGAAGTGGCAGCTTCATAGATTTGCCTTGCATCCCACAAACACAAATATGCAAGAGAAATGGCGGAATATTCAGCAATACACATAACAACTGCCGGGCAGCTTAGATTATTGCATAAGAAACAGAGTGCTCGGGCAAATTCGCTCTGGTCGTTGATTGATGACAGTCAGAAAAGAAGCCTTCGGATCAGATCATTTGCAAGTTTTGTATGGTGGGGTGAACTGCTTGACTCTGCACATCAAAATTGTGTTTGCTTGCTCAAAGCTCGCTCATGTTCTCTCTCTCTCTCTCTCTCACAGCCGAGCGGAAAGCTTTCAACTTTTTTTGAGTGTTTCTTGTGTGACGTCTGTGTGCGTGAGCGCTATCACATCAATACACACCTATGTACATTATGAGTTGCCTTCCACAATTGTACATACATATGTATGCTTACGTATGTATGAATTGTAGGTTTTTTTTTTGTTTTGAATCATTCCGATTCTGAATGACGCTGGATTATGTAAATACATATATGTATATACATATTTATTATATATAAATACAATTATTTGTGTTGGGTGTGCCGTTTCTTAAAGATTCAACTATCGCCAAGCTGCAAAATACTACAAAAAATTGTCTGAGCGTAGCCGCGACAGTCAGATAGAACTTATCCAATATATTCGCCGCTCGGCATCAGCCAATGGTCGAAAGCTTGTTTTAGTATTAAGTTCCACTTCATTCGTGTGGTCACTTGTCGCGTTCGCCGTCGTCGTTGTCGTCTGGCTGTGTTATTGAGCAAACGGTACTTTTGTTATCGACAAACAATTGTTGTTATTGTTGTTGCTGTTGTTGTTGTAAGCAATGATTCGAACATACATACGTAAATTCATTGTCATTGCAATTCCTATACAGCAGAACTCATTTCTACAAGTTTTAGTGATATACATTTTTTATTAATTAAGTGTACACACACACACATAAAACAAATTAGCTTCAATTCAAGTGCTTGCGTACGCTGATAAGATAGGACAAATGCTTTAGTATTAGTATGCGGCTATTTACATTCGTTGAATAATTTAAATAATGGAAAGAAAAAAAATGTCTGTTGTAGTCTCAACTAATACACATGCAAAAATCTTGAAATATGCTCACACACATGTATACATGCATAGTTGAGCAATTTCTGTTAAATACATATTTGTTTTGGCTTGATGATTGTCATTGTAGCAGGAGCTTTGCTGCCCAGAGAGATCCCAACTAAGCCCAGACCAATTGCGAATGATAAGTTAATTTAATTATACGGTACTTATATATGCACACACAACTATGCGCACACACTCACATGTGGGCATGCACACATATGTGTATTTGTAGATTTACAATATATTGTGTGCTTGCAACAAGCAACAATAGTAAAACAAAAAGAACCTATAAAAATAAAAAAAATCATCACATTCCTCTACACAAAACAGACAACGGCGTGTGTGTGTGTGTGCTTAACTGTGTTTGCGTTTGTGTGAGTTAGCGAGCGCGAGCAAGTGAAGCTTCAATGCAAACGAGCTTAACCAGAAGCAACAATAACAACAACAACAGCAATAACAGCAATAGCAGCAAGAGTGATGAAGTAAATGAGCGAAGCAAGCGGAGAGAGAGAAGAAACAAAAACGTTCCGAGCTTTTTTGTATTGTGGGGCTTCATCGCCTCTGCTTCAATTTCGTTTCCGTCGTCGTCGTTGTCTCATTTTATCTTTTTATATTTTTACGTTTAAGTTCGGGCGCGCGCGTTCCCTCGTTATAAGTGTGGATTGCATTTAACTTCTGTGTGGAACCTACTATCGCAAAACGCTGCTCTTAAGCTCAAAAGCTTATTTTCTATATGCACACAACACACAACTCACGAATGTGTAAAAGATTTAAAAATACATTGTTATTTACATGTGTGTGTGTGTGTGTGTCTGTGTGTGCGATACTCGATTAAAAGATAAGACACTGTGATTATTTCGAGTCTTAGCAACGCCAGTCAGCGCTCTGGTCATGGAAGGGTCTCAATTAACTTTATAAAAAATATTGAGAAACAAAAAGTAAAATGTAAATAAGGCATCTGAATCCGGTGAAAGCCGAAAAATGTTCAAGTGTACGCAAGTAAGGGCCGTGCATGTGTGTGTATGTGCTGAGCTGTTAATGCTTTAATAGAATTACACACACTGAGCTATAAATACATACTCACAGATGTGATGTATACACGAGTGACAGACATTAAGATATTGCAAATATTCATATACATATTAACACATACATACATATATGTGTATGGGTAGTGTGTATGTACATACTAAGCGTAAATTAAAGACTTTCGCGACGTGATTGAATAAAAAACAAAATGATAAGACTGAAATACTACTCTTAATGGATTCTACTCAAAGCGTCATGCATAAACGGTGACTCATGCGTCTTAAGCCTAAACTGAGTGAAGTTAATGTTTAATATGTGTATATAATAAAAATAAAAAAATAAAACAAATGTTCTGTTTACAATTGGAACAGATGATTGTCGCTAGAGCGTTGCTACCGTTAGTATTCCAGTGTCTTTCGTGAACTAAAAACATTTTCGTATACGATTCCATGAATCCGTGAATGAAACATAATCCCAGTAAAAATTGGTAATTGAAGAATAACGTAATCATGGGTCAAACAACAAGTCAGCGGCAAACAACGCATTCTTCGAGTAGCAGCAGCAATAATCACAATAACAATAACAAGGATGAATCATCATCAGTAGCAGAAACACAATTCGCGAATCGCCGCTTATCCGCACGGAAATCAAAGTCATCCAAACATTATACAACACTGGTGCAACAGCAGCAACAGCAGCAGCAGCAGCAACAAGAACAACACGAATCGTTTGACAAAGATGAGCTGTCGATATTACGGGACTCTTTGCTACGCAATGGCAGTATTATGCGCAAGAATACGAACGATCCACAACGACGTCCGATTACAATTAGCGAGCCAGGTGGCGGCAATATCCACGTGCAGGCTGACGTTACCGGATCTGAAGTGGTCAACAACAGCAGCACGAGTAATCTGATGAGCTTTCAACCGACTCTCGATTGCAGTGGGAAAGTTGAGGATGTTGCTGCGGCATCTACGGCGCCAACGGAGAATCGCAATGAGTTCTATATCGTTGGCGATGGTTACCATAAGACGGACTATTGCCATTATCGTAGCCCAAATGGTAACTATCATAAATTGCCCTCGGATTCGTTTCACAAAATGTCCGAGGGCTGTTTTGTGCGTATGCCCGATGGTATATTTCGGCGACTCGAGTTACCTGCAAGGGCCCAACAGATATTATCTCGTCGTGCATCCAAGTTGGATGACATTTCTGGCTCGGAAAGCAACGACAATGGGCCCAACAATGTTAAGCGACAATTGTTAAAGTTTCTCAAGAGATCAAAGAGTCATACTCCCGCCACAATTGCCAAGCTCCAAAAGGACAAGGACGATGCACGCCTCGAACGCAAACAACGACTTTCGAACGCAATGCGACAAAAGGCATTGGAATTGAAGACATCCACGGCGAAAGGTGCTAAAATGTGTACGCCCAGTAATAAAATTGTCGTCACCATGATTGAGAATGGCGGACTACCGATAGTGGCAACCAGCAAAGCTGATCGACCCAAAGCCAAGGATCTCGCTGCTGTTGCTGCTGCCGACAAGGCGCGTACCTCAAGGGTATGTATGGGTGCCAAGGGAGATGTCGCGGGGTTTAGCAAAGTAGTAAAGTAGTAAATTAGAATTAGATCTAAAGAATTCAGAAATCGTACGAGAAATGTTATCTAGCAATGGCATAAGGTACGGTAAGCCTAAATCGGGGTATGTTTATAAGAATGCATGCTTAGTTTAAGTATGATAAGAGCTATTCGTTATTTTGAATATTATTTAAGAAAATATTAGTGTTGAAGAAACGCTTTGGGTTGCTCACGCTAAGAGATTTTAACTTATTTAAAGAATTCTATAATTCTTTCAAGAAAAATCTATTTGAATCAAGAACTTGATTACTTGCAGTAAGATATTTGAATATTATTTTAAGTATTAAAGTCATCATTCTAATGCTGACATTATTCAGCTTGAAGCATAAACCATTCTTAATCGAAGAACTCAATAATACTCTATATGAGTATTTTGTGTTTAATTCAAGAATTTGTTTTCTTTTTATTTTTAAATAAAGTCTTTTTGTTTTAAAATTGACAGACAATCTAAAAATAAAACCGAATATGAAATTTTGGAATTACTTTTCAACGGAAATGTAAAAAAAAAACATTTTTTTCAAACTTTGTTTTATGTCCTTGTAGATGGTATTATAATTTTGTTGCAATGTTTTCAATGCATTGAACGACAGGTCTTCTCCTATGATTCTGGTTGATTCTGGTCTACAAGAGCAGTAATCTTTGTCGCTCCCAAGATGTTAACATTCTTTTCCATATAAGTGCAATTTCTGTGCTGGTAAATTCATTTCATTTCAACGTTGTTTCTCCTTTCATATCACTCTCTGTTTTTAGTTTTGTTTGTACTTGTCCCCAAAACAGTGTCTCAAAATATACCTTCATCAAAAATTCAAAGTGTGGCTGAGTTCAATCATCGGTTATGGGAATTGTGTAACAAACTGTACCTAAAATTTTTTCTGTGCCATTCTTTTGATTATTATTTCTATTTTATTTCAGATTGATATTGACTTACCCAGCCATATACGCCAGACTTATTCTTTAATTTATTATTTCTTTTATATGCAGCATTCGTATATGATTAGGGCTTTAACAAAAAGTTCTTTAACGATTAAATTTGATAATATATACCCACAGCATATTAGATACAGTATCAAAGACAATTTTCATTTCAGCTCGTTTCCTTACTACTTAAAGTAACCTTTAATTGACAGATAGCCTTAGCATTAAAACAAAGTCTTATTTTTCCCGTCCTGTGCTTATTATATATGTTCATATATACATCTGTTCAATGGCTAACTAATTGCAATACTAATGGATAACAGTTTATATCGATAAACTCAAAATAGATTTTCTACAGCCTTACTGGGATTACGTCCCTTAAGGATCGATATAAAATTTTATATGAAACAAGTATGAATGCTGTAGTCGATTGAGCTCGACTATGATATACCCTGAATGCAGCTGGTAAATATATTCTAGTTTTTTCCCTTTAAAAAGTTTTGCACGCCCAAATGTAAACAGGTATTTGTGAAGTGTTTTAATTTGGGAGTGCTGATAGTAATGAGACTATAACTTGGGTGCTTACCGATCTTATTCGTGCTTGTTGAAAATTGTGTCTTTTATTGCTGTCGGAACTTGATATTCGTGAAACGGAGACAGTGGGGTATGCGAGAACTTATATTCCATATTCGTATTCATATAGATGGACATGGCTATACCAGCTATTTATCCTGATCGAGAAAATGTATATTGTATGGAGTCGGAGATGACTCCTTCTACCTCTTACATACTTTTGCACAAACCATTATACCTATTTTTTAATGGGTTCAGTGTATAACAAGTGAAAGCGTTGCAAGCGGGCGTAACCGACTGCGAAATACTCTGACACCAATAACGATAAAGCAGGGTGCGTTTAGCCAAGAAATACTGGTAAATACCTAGGAATCTACCCTCCAAGTTGGGCTTTAAAATTGCATCTTTAAAATTGTGGCAGATAAACAAGTTTTATCAAAGTACACATTCAGAAATATCACTTTTGGAGATTATAAGGGCGGGTGTGATCGATATCGATACTTAAAGGTACTGTTAATAAACCTTTTAAATTTGATGGCTGTAACTCCAAAACGACGGTAGATATAGCCATTCAAATGGTGGCCCACATTGCCCACAACCAATATACTCTAGTACCTTCTGAGTCAGAGAAAACATTTTTAAAAAGTATATTATAGGGATTTTAAATTAATTTCTACCTTTAACGGCCTTAGCGGCGTTATTTCGAAAATTTAGAACATTTAAAAAAAAAAAATGATGTAAAATATTTCTTGGTCGATCTATGTCTCACAAACTGTGTCATATATTTTACAGAGTGTATTTTTTTTCAATATATTGTATTTTACAATATACTGCGTAACTAAAAGGTTTAACTAAAATGCTCTTTGTCGAGTTTATTTGTATATAGTATCATTAATAAATTGAATGCTTTGGCGCTAATACTTTGTCCAAAAGCACTAAATTTCGCACACACAAAGCTTGTCTGACACTGTTTTTCTGTGTCACGTAAGTTAACAATTCATTCTCAGCGTTACGCTCAGGTGATATCAGTTTGTTCACAGACACACACAAACATATAAGTACATAGTTCATATATGTTTATGTATGTGTGGCTCTGTGAAGAATAGACAGATACGGTTGAAGTGAATGCTGCTGCTTCTGCTGCTGTGTGCGCCTGTGGGTGTGCGTGTGTGTGTGTCTGTATTTTCCTGTATTTATGTAACGATGTGTGCGTGAGTGAGCGCGGAACACACTAATACCACTGAGAGTAACGCATACAAAAAAAGGCGATATTCGCGCTTGTATGCGATTGTGTATTGAGGCCGACTTTGCTGTCTCTCTTCTTCTCTCTCTCTCTCTCTCTCTCTCTCTCTCTCTCTATGTGTGTGTGTGTGTGTGTCTTGTTGTGTGTTGGTACCGATACTGGAAGTACTCGTACTCCAGTTGCTGCTGTTACTGTGGCTAAAGTGGCTGTTGGCTGTTAGGCTGCTGAGCTGTCGCTGTGGCTGTGGCTGTCTGTCACTGCCTGTTGACTCTAGTTGATTGTTGGCTGACGGCGTTTACGTCAGATTTACAAACTGCGCTTATTTAAACAAAAACTAAACGAAAAAAATAGTGTGTACACGCTCATACCTAAGTACACATGTCTATATATTTTTATATATATAGGCCGAGAGTGATTCGATTGATAAGATCGGCGATAAAATTGAAATAATCGAAGAAAATATAAAAGCTAGGCAACGAAATGTTTGCTTTTGCTATAAGTGAAAATGACGAGTTAATTGTCTGAGAGAGTGCTTCATTTACTATATTCTTGTGTGATCCATTGTGTGAGTGTTTGTGTGTGAGTGTGGTGTGTGTGGTGTGGTGTATGTGTGAGTGTGGTGTGTTTGTGTGTGAGTGTGGTGTGTGTGTATATATGGATGCTAAAAGCTTTTGCACTCTCTGAAAAGACTAAACTGAATTAAGCTGTTTGCGCCCGCACCAGTTAAAGTAGATTTTAAACAATGTCTAACTCTTGCGAGTATATTAACTATTTACATAAAATTCAAATGAAAATTCCTAATGAATCATAAATACAATTTGGTAGAAGCGCAGCGAAGCGTGACGCAGACAAACAGAACATTCAGATAGAGAGAGAGAGAGATAAAAAGAGAGAGAGGTACAAATCGGTTGAACTTGTGCAACAGCCGTGTTTAGTGAGAGAGAGAGAGAGAGAGAGAGAGAGCAGCAAGCAAGAGCGTGAGCATTGTAAGCCGACGTAGTCACTAGCAAATACAAAATATATGTATGTATGTATATATGCATGTGTGTACAAAAGTACAAACTGACACAAAAACGTAAGTACATACGTATATCGCTTACGAGATAGCAGTAACTTCTGCACAGGTGTATGTGAGTACGTGCACACAACTGTGTGTATATGTATATGTATATGTATATAGGTGAATAGGTGTGTTTTCATTACGCGCTCTCACTCTCAATCTTACGCTCACTCTCTCCGTCTTTTGCCGTTGTCTCTACCGCGATGCGTAGAAGTCTGTTTTCTTTCAGTGTCACCAAAATCAGATTAGCTTTAGTCGTCGTCTATGAAGTGGCTTTGTCGTAAATATTGCGTTCGCTTTTGCACTCTCTCCTCTCGCAATATGAGTACACTTTATCTACATATGTGTGTACCGCTTACTGCATACACGTATGTGTATAGGCGATGTGTGTGTATTAAATTCGTTTTCGAGGTTTTAATGCGCAGCAACAGCAACTTGTTGAATTAAATATAAGTTTGCTCAATGGCAAAAGTAGCAGCAGACACACAGACAGACAACAGAGCAACACTAACACACAGTCTCTTCCACTCAATCTGCTATGCTGGGCTGAGGCGAAAGCAAGAAAAGCTTACACGACGTGTACACATTCACACATATACATATACACTCACACACACACAAATACACATACACATACACATCATCAGCCGTTTGTCATGTGCAATTGTGCTCAAGAAAAATTATTAAAGTGAAAATCAAAGAGAAACACAACAAAATTAAAAAAAAAAAATAACAGCCACAGAAAATGATTGCAAACTAAATAAAAATCTTATTCAATTTTGACAATTGAATTTTTGTTTTTTTTTTTTTTGTAGAAAAAATGGCTTTGGATTGAAATGATTCATGAGTTTTCAAGTATTGCCAAGGCAGAAGTTAATTTCTTTTTCATTTTGATAATAAAGCTTTAGCAATCTGTACGAAATTTCTCTCACTCGTGTTTGATTTCTTAAAAAAAATAGTGACGATTGCTTTTTAAGTAATGAAAAAAAAGTTCAAGCGTCTTCTGATCTGCAGATGATTGAACTTATCAATCGCATATAAGTGTTAACATTTATTATGTAGATGTATGTGTAAATACATTAATATAATCAACAAAAAAACTTTATTGCAAACAAACAAAAAAAAAACAAATTTCTTAACAGTGACTAAAATATTGAAACATAGATAAAGGAACAATTATTAAACAAATCAACAAAAATATCTAACTGGACACAGTGCAAAGTACAAAAAAAGGTTACAAAAAAAAATAAAAATAAATAAACCAACAAAAATATATTGCACAGCAATGGAGACGACGACGCCGGATTTAAATCGTGGCGACGCTGCACGGAAAAGTGTTCGCCTCTATGCCGCACGCAAAGGACTCGCTCCAGCGCCACCAATGTCCATGCCCATGCCCATGCCTACGCCCACGCCTACGCCCAACAACAACAATAATACTGATAATAATAATAGTAAAAATAAGAACAACATTAGTGATACCGACAGCCAGCTATCCGATCAGCAACACCACAGTGGCAGCAATCGACCACAGGCTGCAAAGGAACTCGATCTCAGCGATGCTCAGAATATGGATTATGATGCACTTGTCGAGCTGCGTAGACCCGGAAATGTTGCAGTGCCTCCGCCACGTGTTGCCGTCTCCGCAATCCCAGCACTCCCTCCACAACAAATTAGTCGCAGGACGTTTGCGCCACGTGTTCAGATGTCTGCCGAAGATGATGTGGGTGTTGCCTTTGCCCTGGGTTCCATCGAGAAGCACATACTTAATGTGGAGGAGAGCTTTAAGCAACAGCAACAACTCAACAGTGAACAGCAACAAGAACAGTCTCAATCCTCCATGGATGTCATGCGTAAACAGAGCAAGCGCTATGGCGAAACGGAGAATCTACTACGTTCCGGGATAAGCGATATGTCCTCCGAGAATGATTTTCAATATTTGGGCGGAAGGCGTTCCCAATTAGACGATAGCAATGAGCAGATGCTCAACGAGTTTCAAAGAGGCAGCGATGGGCGCAATTCAATAGGGGCTTATTCAAAAAATTCAACAACTGCTGCTGGTGGATCCTCTGGGAGTGCCTTGAAGGCCAAACTGGCGCGGACTGCCTCCGATACGAAAAATACGGATACTGTGCTTGCAATGCGTGCGACGCTTAAGCAAAAACAGCACCAGCAGCAGCAAAAGGATGCCAAACCTCAAACGGGATGGCGTCCAACGACGACGTCGGCGTCTGCGGCAGGAGGAGCACCAACTCCAGCGGCTCGACACACAACAAGCAAAGGTGCCAATAGCAGTAGCATTGTAGATGGAGGATCTTCATCCAAACTAACGGCCACAACAATATCAGCGGCAAAGCGCCGCGAGGAGAATCTGCGCCAATTTGAGGCGTTGCTCTCACAAAAGTCATCCACGTCGCATCGTCATGCGACGACTGCAACAAGCTCCTCTGGCGCTCATCATGCTGGAGGCAGTGGTACAACAGCGGCAGCCAGGCGACGGTCGGAACGACCAATTGTGGCGCCCATACCGCCCTATAATTCGACCAGTCCCACGGAAACAAGAGTACGTCCAACGGTCGAGCCGAGATCTTCGGCAGCAGGACAGCATCGCTCCGCTGCTCCTCCACCTCCAAACAATGTGGTTGTGCAACGTACCAATGTTGATGGCAACAGTGTTGCACAGGTAAACCCAAAACCTAACGTCTAAGATAAGGTCAAATAAATGTATAAGTATCCCTGGTACTCCTACAAGGCTTAGACTTATTTATTGAGATATGTAATAAACTTTGGGGCGGAGATCAGGTCTTGATATTACTGGTGAATCTATTATTGACTTTGTAATCATTTGGCTTGTTTTTATTCCAGGGATCCCCAAATCTGCAGATGCGCAGCAGTGCTCCGATGCGATGGCGCGCCACTGAGGAGCATATCGGGAAATATAAGCTCATTAAGACCATCGGCAAGGGCAACTTTGCTAAAGTAAAGCTAGCAAAGCATCTGCCCACTGGCAAAGAAGTAGCAATAAAGATCATTGACAAGACCCAACTTAATCCTATGTCACTTCAGAAACTCTTTAGAGAGGTAAAGTACACATTATTATATCATATATATATATATATATATATAATATATGTATGTATATTAATCCTTGTGTCTACTTATAGGTTAGGATAATGAAAAGCCTTAATCATCCCAACATAGTTAAACTATTTCAAGTAATCGAAACGGAAAAGACGTTGTATCTCATCATGGAATATGCCTCAGGTGGCGAGGTGTTTGACTATCTGGTACTACATGGGCGGATGAAGGAGAAGGAGGCTCGGGTCAAATTTCGTCAAATTGTATCGGCTGTGCAATATTGTCATCAGAAAAGGATCATACATAGGTAATACACTAAATCCATCCCTTACCCCCGTTCTTATACTCTTGAGCTCAGGGATTTTCATTATCTTTCTTTTTTTGAGTCGAATATTTACAGGCTAGTTAGTCTAGTCTAGCTATTTCTAAATTGAAAAACAGCACAAAAAATAATAAACAAATCTATCAACCACAATATGGAGTTGTTGGCAATGATCTTAATAAAATATAATATATTATATATGTATATACACAATATAAGTAATAGATTTTAATAGTTGTTGATCAGTTGCACGACAGGTGTCACCGTCACCTCCTAGTTGAGCTCCATGGTGTAGGGTATTTGATATTGTATCTCATATAAAATTCATATTAACTTTAAACCTTTTTCCTATTTGTAACTAGGGACTTAAAAGCTGAAAACTTATTACTGGATAGCGAGTTGAATATTAAAATAGCTGATTTTGGATTTTCGAACGAGTTTACGCCCGGCTCAAAGCTAGATACGTTCTGTGGCAGCCCGCCCTATGCAGCACCAGAGCTCTTCCAGGGGAAAAGATATGATGGACCGGAAGTTGATGTTTGGTCGCTGGGTGTTATATTATATACATTGGTGAGCGGTTCCCTGCCTTTCGATGGTTCCACTTTAAGGGAGCTGCGTGAACGCGTACTCAGAGGCAAATATAGGTATAAAGTGTGACATATATATTCTGATAACCAATTAATACCAATATCCGACTGATTCTCAACAGAATTCCATTCTATATGTCAACTGATTGCGAAAATTTGTTGCGCAAGTTTCTAGTACTGAATCCAGCAAAGCGTGCTAGTCTCGAAACAATTATGGGCGATAAATGGATGAATATGGGGTTTGAGGATGATGAACTCAAACCGTATGTTGAGCCAAAACAAGATTTAGCCGATCCCAAGCGGATAGGTAAGACGGGTACTGTATACAAAATTCATTACTAATATTATTAACGAATTGTGTGTCAAAGTTTTTGCCTGTTAATGTTCTTTTAATTTGTAATCCTAATTCAATGTCGTCGTATTTGTTGTGTGATACATATGTAAACCAATACCGATTTCCAGTTTATATTTTATTTTTTAAACATGCTGTATGTAGTAGTGTATTGAAAAATTAGAAAAGTTATATTAATCTTAGCTATTCATACATAAATACGTACATATATAATTATTTAAAAAAAAAAAATCATCAAATTCTCATATAGCATTTATGGCGGGGTCACAAAATCGGGGTATTAAAGACTCAGCAACGATCCGACGCAGTGCTATTGACTTGATGTTAATGATGGTCTTTTTAATCGGCGAATGGAAAATGCCACACCAAAATGTATGCGAGTAACGTGTATTTTTGGAATTTATCGGCCAAATAGCAATAAAATCTTTGTTATTTTCTTTCTTTTTTCCTTTATGTTTCCAATTTACTCTATATGCTTCGAATATTGTCACAATTAACAGATCTACCGGGACAAGAATACGAAATAACTAAATGCAAATCAAATAAGTCCATATATGTTTTCTCTATTTAAGAAATATTCTTCGTTTCTGTGAATTAATGTCAACCAACAACAATAAGCAAAGTTTAGGCACAAGAATAAATAGCATCACAAACAAAAATCTGTCTTTGCCAGAGGGTTATTTTTGTGAAGTGAAAATTATCGAAAGATCATTCCAAAATAGGTTTTTGTAAATAAAAATAAACTGTAAAAAAGGTAAATATTTAGCAGATTGTCCTTTGTTGGCAACAACAGCTGCATAT
Source organism: Drosophila anomalipes (assembly GCA_035041615.1). Classification (NCBI taxonomy): domain Eukaryota; kingdom Metazoa; phylum Arthropoda; class Insecta; order Diptera; family Drosophilidae; genus Drosophila; species Drosophila anomalipes. Next base: position 1,450,769 of record JAWNKZ010000041.1, read on the forward strand.
CAGATAGATATGCATAGATTTACTCATCGATATTTTTCCTATGCATCCAGATTCCATGACTCTACAGCTGCAGCCCTAAAGATTTTCGCTTTTCATTGATTTAGCTTCAGTTACTTGATGTGGCTTTTTAAACCTCCAAGGATTCTTGTTGGGAGATAAGGTCTGGCGGATTTTGATAGCATTTCATCACTACAAGCGAATAATAATCCTCAAATCATTTTGCTTGTATGAAGATTCGTAATAAATTAATTTCATTATCTGCGTTACGCAACAAAAACAACAAAGTAAATATGTTTATCCATGACCATTTCCATCCAATGTATCTGAGTCATCCCAAAATAAGAAAATCAAGCGAGTTTTTAATCGTCTTAGAAGAATTGTGGACAAGTTTTGTTGTTGTTGTTGTATAAGGGCAAGTCTCAGACAACAACGAAGACATTTTGTAAGCTGAATTGATAATAGTGCAATTTTTTGTTGGTTTCCGGTTTGGCGTACTTACACATTCGATACGCCAATAATTATTATGTACTTATATGTATGCAAGTAATATATTTTGTTTATTTGAATATTTGAATAAAATGCATGGTGTTGTACTACTCTTTCTTTAAAATAAGAAAATGCTAAAAACAATTCAATTAGAAGGCTATAGAGCACACAATTCTGGCAGAACTTAAAAAATGAAAAAAAAAAAAAAAAAAAAAATGCTTGCCAAATATAATGTAAATGTAATGAATTTTTTATGTATTTTACACTAATCAAACTAAATTCGTACATTTTTATGATTTAAAGAATAATTAAAAGTATTTATGCAATTATTGTCTGTCATTCTTATTTTTTGACAATGCATAGAAGCTCTAGTCGCAATGGGCTACAATCTAAAAGAAATCAAAGAGTCGCTGGCTCAACACCGTTATGACGATGTGTTTGCCACATATTTATTGCTTGGCCGCAAGAGCACCGATGTAAGTGAATGTGAATCTTAATTTTGCCAATCGTACTATATATTAATGGTTTCGTATTATATTTTAATGGGTTCTTTATCCACCTATGTCCAGCCTGAAAGTGACGGGTCGCGTTCAGGATCCTCGCTCTCGCTGCGGAACATCTCTGGCAATACGGATAGTGTCAATGCTCCTGGAAATGCGGCCGTTCAAAGTCCCACGCATCGTGGCGTACACAGAAGTATATCGGCATCGAGTACCAAACCTAGTCGTCGTGCATCGTCCGGTGCGGAAACGTTACGTAAGTCCCATAACGGGGACTGCAATGCTGGGAACAATCGTGTTTTACTAACCTGTCTGTTTGTATTTTACAGGTGTTGCACCAGCAACAGCAACTACTGCCGTGACGGCTGCAGCGGGTGGCGTGGGATCGGTTAACCCAAGCAATAATTATAATGCTGTTGGAGCAGCAGCTGACCGGGCATCAGTGTAAGTACCGGACAAAAACAAATACCAGTTTTATTAGGATTCCTAATTAGTCCACCTGTAAAGAGCTGAAAGTGTACGTTGTCGATATACTTATGACTATCTGTACATTTGTCCGGTTTTTTTTCTATATCAGCAAAACTTCAATCCTACTGAAAATTGGTATCCATACAAATTTGGCAAGTGTGTGACATAAAAAACCTTAATTTTGTTGTCAAGTAACCAGTTTTTGGCAGTTTAGCTTGGTTACCCTTATCCCCTATTGTTTTAAAAACCCAATTGTTTGGAATATGGTAGGATAACCTTCACTATTACATAAGTCTACAAGTGCCCATGAGTTACTATACGTATTACTAAGTTTTGTGGCACTGCCCGAGGTCTGCCACGCATTTTAGGCAACCGCAGAAAACATTTATTTATTTATTATTAAACATTTCTTTGCAGTGGTAGCAATTTTAAGCGTCAAAATACCATCGACTCGGCAACAATTAAGGAAAATACGGCGAGACTGGCCGCACAGAATCAGAGACCAGCGTCTGCCACACAGAAGATGCTAACCACAACAGATACATGTAATCCATAGCGTTCGATGAACAAAATTGTACACATTTTAACTTTTTGGTCGATCTTGCAGCGTTGAACAGCCCAGCGAAGCCGCGCACAACTGCTAAATATGACCCCACTAATGGCAATCGGACAGTGAGCGGAACTAGCGGCATTATACCACGCAGATCGACTACACTGTACGAAAAGACTTCATCGACGGAGAAAACCAATGTTATTCCTGCTGAGACAAAGTACGTGAGCCTTGTAATCCATAACGATGAGCAGTGTTTGATTATTCTTTCCTATTAATTGTTATGCATTTAGTTATTGTTGGTTTTCATGCATATGATTTCGCATTTGAAAGTTTTACAGGTCCACGTAAAAATACTCGCAGTACTTTTTCAAACTCAAAAATTATGATTATATATATATGTTGGTTTATCTACCAAGATACTTCTCTCTCTCTCTATCTTTAGTAATTACTACATTTCTTCTCGGTTTGCACATATTTTATGGTTAGAATATCGCTAGTATAGTTTAGAAGAGTTTAGTAACTATATCTTTTTATATATATATATATATATATATAGTTTAGAGCACAGTTAAGTTCCTATTATTTCTTAGTTGCAAAAAACCAAAATTATTACCCATATCTTTTTTTTTTTTTTTAATATTTCTCGAGCCTGCTGAGTTGGGCTTAGTTTATTTTTTTTCTCTCAAAAATATGTATGTTTGGTTAAAAAAAGCTCAAACATTTCAAACTCTCAAATGACAAGATATACAACATATCTACCCAACTACCTATTTACAATTCTACACCTTTTACAAAAAAAAAAAACAAAAAAAAAAAAAAAAAACCATCAATGTATTACAAACGTAACCAGCAGCGGATCAGCAGCTAACGCTGGAAAGGGTCACACTAAAAGCGCGTCTGTTTCGAGCCCTAGGCCGTCCACAGACGGATGCGTATCCGTATCAATTGACCCCCTTGGATCGAGGTATACACTTTCATACACTAGCCAACCAAAACCAAATTCAAAAAAACTAAATGCCAAACCAATTAATGTAAAAAAAAAAACAACAAACTACATACTGTACTTACGATTGATTTGAACAATATTTTCATATTACTTTTTTTATTTAGTGTAAACTAAAATTGGCTGCCTTTTTATTTTTAAGAGATAATTTTTCAATTCTTTTAAGCTTCGCTCCAATATAGTATAATGCAATACATTATTATTGTTTGACATGAATATTGACTTCACATAGTATTTCCAAATTGATATGCGAAAATAATCTTGAGAATCAACTATTTTCAAATGTGAATTTCTTTCGAAAATCAGTTCAGTTAAAAATTAATTAGTATCTTATTGCAAAATCTAAAAATGCGTTAATTAAAAAACATTTTGATTCTTTTCGGATGATAATCACTATATGCATTACTAACTCTATTTGTTGGTAATTGAAATTAGTCAATCATCCATAGCTGTGTATATAAAGAATGTGGATAGGTGGATCAAATCGACTTAAGCTGTTCGCGCTTCAGGTTGTATTAGCCAGAGCAAATATTTTCATGTAGTGCGTTTGCATATATTTCATTAATTACCATTATGAAGGCAGTTCGCAGTTACAATTTTACTTTTAATTTGCTCCATTTTTCTAGAATCCATGTAACAACCCAGTGCCTGAGCTGGTGCATGAAGAGTGCTAAGGTGTTCAGTTGTCAGAGAAATTTCACATTAAATATAATTAGAGAAATTGCATTTCAAGTTCGTTTTTAAAGCCGAAGGAATTAAAAGCTCTACTCAAAGAAAATACAAAAAATGCATTGAAAAAAACAATAATCTTAAATATTTAAGAATTGTTTCATGCATATTTAATGGAATTAGCTTAAAGTTTCTCATGAGTATAAATATCCACTCTAATTATAACTAAAGAGCAATCATTTGAGTGTCTTCTTTTTCTCCAATTCTAGCCGTGAGAGATCTTTTTGATGCAAAATAAGAATAAGAAACTTCTTTTTTATCGTATTGTGTCCACTGGTTAGAGAATATCGTGTAGATATATAGATTTTTGTTACTTAACTGTTGTATATATACATATAGTATTAAATTATTACCACTTTAGAAAGATTGTGTTTGTTTTTGTATTTTTAATTTGATATAACTCTCTTAACAAATTCGATCAATTGAATAATGTAAATTTCTTATCTTTTCATGTTTTATATACAATATTGAACATTAACTGTTTATCAACCTAATTTTGATAACAACACTACTACACACATCCAAACTTTGTGTGGCGTATTAAAAAATAACACCACCAAAAACCACTTGCGAAAAATATCTACAACAAAATATACTACGTCTTATTCGGTGTTCGTTCAATTCTGTTACTCTATTATTACTTCAATTTACAACAAATTTGAATCCCGTAAAAAATATAAATCAAATAAATCTAATGGTGGTGTTAAATTTGGATTCGAACCCGATCCGAAACGAACAAACTTTGGTGAGTGAAACCGCAAACTATATATTAAGATATTTACTATTGTGTCTTATTTCCAAAAAGGGACGTGGCGATATATGCGCAATTCTACAAATCAAAAAATTGTAGAACCGAACAAATTTAAATATAATTTAGTTGGTTATACTTGCCGCGTCCCTTTTTAAAATAACAAATAAGTATAAATTCCTTTATAATTGCTATATACACATAAAATGGCATGCGCGGTATTATCAAGACAAATAATTCTGGTATATTTGTATTTTTTTTATGTATTTGTTTCGTTTCGTCATTTTTTTAACGCTGAAATAATATTACTAAAATAAGTTGAATAATTTATTGTTTGGTTTTAGATGTGATCGAAAAATATACAGGTACAAACATCACGTATTTGTACTGTACTCTCTATTTTGCATGTCAGCCGCTAATTATTTATTGCAAATTCGCAATCCATGATTTGAAAGCTGAAGTTGTGTTCTTATTATAATGCTCTGTTGTTCGAACTTTTTCATTGATAGCAAAATACTCATAATCAGTAAAATTTGATTGATGTTGTAACTTTGCGCAAGAGTCACTCGTGCATATATATTTCCCATTTCTCGGCATTTCTATCTGTATAATCCTAATCCTCTCGCATCTATACTTAATTTCTAAAAACGTAATTTTTAACAATGAAAAATTGTTTAGTTCGAGATTTAACCAAATCCAGATCTTGTAAGTTTTAATAACTAATTATTATCAAAGTGTTTGTTATATTTATTTCAATCTGCTTTTGTTCAGGATTCGTTTTACGGTTCTTAAATAACCGGTTTATATATAGAAGAAAAAAAATACAACAGCCTGACCTTCTACCAGAGAGAAATCACCAACTTTCCAGAGCTTATCAATATGCATGGCCTGTTCATATACTTATCAGAGTATCTATCCAGCTTCGCCACAGATTAGTCACGAATGCGACTTTAGTTAACAATCTGAAAGCTTCTTGCTTTATATACAGGCTCCCACACCCTTTCGCATTTAAATTTTTATTTTTTATAAACCTATAAATGATCATCTTTAAAAATCATTTTAGTCCACTTAATTATGTTTATTTTGTAAGACTTTGTATCTTTAAGTGCTCGTTTTATTCGAAATACTTACCATTATTTTTTTTACATTCTTTTTCTTTACATTTTATTTGTGTCGACCTCTCTCCACAACATGAAAAACTATATATATATCTGCCATAATCGTTTGATTACCGTTACCGTTACTCAACTGCCACAAACACAACCACAACAACAACAACAACAACCACACATCACATTAACAAAACAAATAATCTGCTTGATTCGCGCTGTCTCGTGCCCCACCGCCTCCGATCCCAACACTGCGCCAATAAATGTATGTTCAATATATATATTTTCAATCCAATCCATCAATCAATCAATCAACAAAACGACGTTAACTCTGATAAAAAAATAACAACAAAAAATCGCAATTTTTTTTGTTTGCGATTGGATTGAAATCGAATTTGATGAATGAATGTAAAACAAAAATAAACACAAAACCTCCAATTTAAAATTCGCACACACATTTTGCATTAAACATCGAAACTGATAAATCTATATACTGATATATATATTTATATATATACATACTGATATACTGATATATATATATGTATATATATAATACATTCGTTCTCTGAAATAATATGCAATTCATTTGGACTTAAATATGTTTTACTTGGATGACGAACACTGACTATGACTTCGATATGCATTCATACGTGTGTACATATATATATATATTGTACGTGTACATATATACTATATATACAATATATATATAGTCTGTTCGATCGACTTAGAATGGCATCGGCTGTTAAATCAAGCAGACACTTTCCAAGGAATGTTCCATCACGTTCAACCTTTCACTCTGGTGAGTTTTTCTGTTTGAATTATTTTTATTAGTTTTAATCAAATAACTTAATTTTACTCATAACTTTTTCTAACCAACAAAATCAATATATATATATATATATATATATATAAATATATTTATATATATATTTATGTGGTAATTTAATTTAATTACCTATAATATCATATAAAATGTGCACAGGTTTCATACATAAAGCGAAATTAATACTATCAGAAAAGCGCTCGATGTACGAATTAATAATAGTACATATATATTATATATATACACATATTATATATATATATTTATATATATATAATAAAATTCTCTAGACTAAAATTAATAATCAGCAAGTAATGATGAAAATTTGTTAAGTTTTTTATTTTTATCGCCCTTTGTTTTCATCATTTCAAAAAGGAATGAAGTGCTTATGGTTCATCTTGCACGTACTTTCAAAAATTATGATACTTGTATAAATTTAAGAGGAATGAAAATTATTTTCGATATGAATTTGAATTGAGTAAGGTGTTTCTTTCTCTTCCTTTATTATGTATAACTAATATTTTGTTGAGCTTCTTCGTCATTTTATGCACTCCCTTCCAGCCCCTTTGCCGCTTCTAGTTTTAGTTAAGTTACAAATGTATATATATATATATATATGTTTATATATATATATATATATATATATATATACTGTTATAATTTTAAATGTTTGAAGAATGCACGATTGTCCACAAAAGGAAAGATGCGCCTTGTTATCATATCTTATCTTATCAATGTATATATATATATATATGTATATTTTTATAATGTTGCACGTATGTGCTTTGTGCTTTTTTTTTAAAGACGTTCATCAGGAACTCTTGTTTAAAATACTGAAAACTAACATACACCTAGGATACTAGGATAATGATAATAATAAGCTTGTACAACACTTTTTTGTATTTTACAATAGATATAGAAGTTGCTTAAATCGATTTATACATTTACGTTTCAAAATATATGTTTAACTTATTTATTTGTAATAACAAAACTGAGACATTCTTGATGCAATGTGTGTTGACCAAAATTCTATCCAATTATCCATAATAACTACCATATATATTGGCAATATGACATTGAACCACTCGGAGTTATTGATATATTGTATTAAATGGATTTATCCAGGTCAAGCAACTTATTTACATTATATACACAAATACATGCATGCATACATAGACTTAGATGTTTAATTTTAGATGTATGAGAGGAATATATAAAAAAAAATATGTATATAGGATATACAAATATGAGTGTCCAAACTTACCAATGGCTTATCGTATAGTTTAAGTTAATATAACGATAATAATTCGTAAAAAGAATATTTGGATATAATTCTGGTTAAACATAATTTTTTCAACTTTATATCTTAAGTTGAGTTAAGTTCGAAAAGGAGACATACAATTTATTTCTGCAATATCTCTTTATTTATGGATTTTATTGTAATTTTCATTTAAGTTGAAACGATCGATTGTAAACGAATGAATCAAAACTTGTTTAGCTAGCTAGTTTATAAGATACATCTTAGAGTAGTTATATGTATGAATTGTGTCTATATTTCTATATAACAATAAATAATTGTCCACTCTTGTAGGTCAAACCAGGGCACGAAACAACACCGCACTGGAATATTCGGGTACAAGTGGCGCCTCCGGTGATTCACCGCACCCAGGTCGCATGAGCTTTTTTTCAAAACTTTCCTCACGCTTCAGCAAACGGTAAGTTTTTATAGATGGCAACCAACAACAAAACAACCAATTTTATACATTTCGTTTATAATTTTTCTTCTGGTTATGAATATTACAAGAAAAGCAAATGCAGTTCAAATTCTGTTTTTTTTCATTTTTTGGAAATTTAATTTATTTATTTGTTTTTTCATTTGTTTTTTGTTTTTTTTTTTCATTGTTTTTATTTTGTTTTCTTTTTTTATTTTTGTTTTAATTTTTTGTTTCATATATTTCATTTATGCATATTTACACACACGCACATTACACACATATGTGCATATGTATGTGTTTATGTTTTGTACCAAATCTGTTTTAAAGAGTGAATACATGCAGAATGGGCCACTGCTTAGAATAATGGGAATAAGGTTGAAAAATCACAAGTGTGCATTGCATTTTTAAATACTATTAACTACTGATTTTTCGATTGTAAAAAGTAAATTATTGTTTTATTTAAATACAATTATTTCATCAAGAATTTCTGACCACAATCCAAATGTGGTTGCACAAATATCAATATATGTTTGCACATAATACTCTTACGATTAATTACGGCTAACGAGAAGACCTATAAATTCGGGAAGCTCATAAGAGAAGAGAATATTTTCTTTTTTCCAAAACTTTCTTTCGAAAAATATGATTATTTTTTTTTGCAATATATTAACAGTCTTTCAGTATAATAATTAGTTAGAAAAATCAAACAGAAACTAAATTGCTTTTGACTTATTGTCACCCACTAATAATTACAAAGATATGTACGAAAATCTAAATGTTCTTGAGAAACCTAGAGAGAGTTGTTAGAAAAAATAATGATCTGTAACGGTTTGGTTTCGAATTTCCTACTGCACGGCACGCTTTTCACCATTTAATATCACAAGTCTTATTAATATTATTGCCAAGTTGCGTTAACTGCCAATCGGCGAGTTGTATTTCATTTAAGAAACGCAGTCTTAAGGTTTGTAGATTTTGCATGGTTTATGCTGGCTTGAGAAAAAAATTCAATAAATATTGCCTTTTTTTTACAATTGTTGCAAACAGGACAAATTACAAAAATACATTTTAAGTATTATGTTTCAAAAGCCACGAAAAGATATTTCATCCATATTTGGTCGCATGAAAGATGTTCTTCCTTTTTTTTTTCCGATATGAACAATCATACATATATAATAATTTTAATGCATTTATTAAAATATTTGTTAATTGTTAATTTTCACTAATTTAATACGTACACTTTGTTATATTTCTTTGTAATTTTTTTTATTTTAATTCATTTAACTAACAGTGTTAAAAAAATATGTAAATATCATAAGCAAATATTACTTACATATTCAGATATGTACGCAGTGCAAATTGGTTTGAAAAATCGATTTCGGATATTTTTAACAAACATACTTAAATAAGTATAATAATTATATAAAAATACGGCAAACAAATTTGTTTGATGAGAGTCTGTCTATATTTATTTACTACACTAGACTGTTTGATTTCAACGACTTTATTAAAAGATTCGGATACAAAACAAATACAAAACTACGCATACATATACATATATAGTTTACATATTTGCAATTATGTATACATACATATACACATATATATCTGGCGGAACTGGCTTCGATCTTATTGGCAAATTGATTAATTTGTCAGGATCTGTCAATTCCTTGTTTAAAACAAACGTTCTCTCGCGCTCTCCGTCACTCTTATGGTTTTTTTTTTATAAAAAATTTGTATTGTAAATAAACAGGATATTATTCTGTATCCTTATGTGCCCAACCACCCACTTGCTATCCTATTCTTTTCTTTTCATTTCTTTCTTTTCTTTAACAATCTTCGTATGCATAACTATTAATGCGTATACATTTCTTACCACCCACCCACTAATAGGAATCCTTTTTTATTGTCTTGTTTCTCTCTCTCTCTCTCTCTCTTTTACTTCATTTCCTTAAAAAAAAAAACATGACATTTGAAAATGTACGTAATTAGTATTAAAAAGAGAATTGTTCTTAATAAAAAAAAATTGATTATTAAATATTGCGTTTACTTTTCTTTTCCGATATCAATATGAAGAAAAAACATAATTTTTTTGTATAGTTTTTTTTTACAACATTTTACTGTTTTTTTTTTTTTGTGTACTTATTTGTTTACTTTCGTTTCATTTTCTCGTATTTGTTTGTTTTTACCCATTATTAATATTTTTTCCAGCCGTGAATAATTTGTTTAAAATTTTTTCTTTAATTTTAGGCCAAACCAGTAATTAACAAAACAAGCATTAACTACTTCTTGTTAATAGTTCTAAAAACTGAAACAAACGATTCCCCCATAAAAGTAAAATGCGCGTGGCGGAGAGAAAGAGAGAGAGAGATACAGTTATGATACAAACAAATCAAACAATCAGATCGATCCGATAAACAGATCAGATCAGATCCAATCGGAGAAAGCGTGTTTCAGTTCGTTTTGATTCCTTCCGATTCGTAACCCCCTCCAAAAGAACACAGATCGACAACGTTAAGTTCCGTTACGTTTGAAAACAGAAATTCACAAAGCGTCTATGTTTTACGATACAATTATTAACTAATTATACTTACAAATTTATATAAATTTAATAATACACATATGCTATATCTATATATATATATATTTAAAAAGTAAAAAAGAAAAAAAAAAAAACAAAACGGAAACCAACCAATCAACCAACAATAAACTCATTGTTTTCTTTGTTTGTAAACTAATTTGAAATGGGAAAACAGTTAAAAGATCAATCAATCAACAATGAATGAAAATGAAAACTAAATTCTATTGCTATCTATCACTGTCACAGTTTTTTCCTCTTTTTTTGTTTTGTTTTGTTCTACTACTGCTACTGGTAATGCTACCTAAAATATTAATATTTACTGCGAAAAGCTATTTTAGTTATATTTATCATAATAAATATAAAATATATAAATATATGTATAAATATATACATATATATTATGTATATATATATATGTATACATAAAAAACTTAAAAAAAAAAACAGAATAAAATAAACAACACCAAAAGCAGTCGAGAGTTGAAAAAATGATGAATTTAAATCTATTTACCAATATTTGTATGTATATGTATATGTATGAATGATGTATTTGTATTTGAACTGTTTCCAAGAATCATACTGCAATCACAATAAATAATAATAAAGAAATACTGATAAACAAATTAAAAGAAAAAAGAACACTGATTATGAAATTGAAGTCTAAGCGCAGCAAACAAAGCGTATTTAGAATTTTAAGTAACAATTGATTAGTATATTTAATCAAGGATTAAATATGTATTACGAAGAACATGTGCATGTATGTGACCATTTTATTTGTACAGATGATTATATCTATAAATCGTTATATCGGGGGCACCTTCAGTGATCCGATTATGTAGTTATGTAGATATTAAGTTTCAAAGAAATAACAAATAATTAAATGAATTGATGATTAAATTACATGATTAGAAAATAAAATAATATCTGGAAAATTTGTTAAACAAAGCAAATGTTAAACATAAAAATTCATTTTAATTTCATTCCTATCGTCTTAGACAAAAATTAGTTAATTTAATTATTTAAGGGGAGTAGTTTAGCTTATGAACAGAAAAATAAATCAATCAACAATGTTGAATTAAAATCAAATCTAGAATTCAGGGCAGTATTCATCTAGAGGCAAAACCATTACAAAAATAAGAGTTGCTTTTGAATATCGGTTTAGCATGAACAGAGATATAGCTGTGGGGAATTTGAGCTCATGTTTCATATTTTTAGTGTAAAATTCGACCATTGTCTCGCACATTTTGTTTTCACAAGTTTTAACATTTTTTTTTATTGTAAAAGGGTTATAGCTATTGTTGCTTATTGCTATCTAGATTGAGAATGCAGTCAGTCAGTCGGTTTGTGACTCTGCTTATTGGTTAATCGGGAAAAACTATCTTATATATATTTTTTAGAAATAGTAAAAATGTAATGTTTGCTTTAAATTTTTGTAAAATACGTACGGTTCAGAGGTCTTAAAATACTTAAGTTCTAGGACTACTGGTTATATATGCTGGTTGATTTTTGTTATAATCATCTGTACGCACATATTTTTAGGACATCTGCTACGGAGGCAGAGGCAGCTAAGCCGAGAGTCTTACGTTTCACATGGTCTATGAAGACAACATCGCCGCTGATGCCCGATCAAATAATGCAAAAAATAAGAGAAGTGCTCGACCAAAATAATTGCGATTATGAGCAGCGCGAGCGGTAAGTAATCAAATTATATATTTATACATGTATACATATACTTAATGTTATTTTATGTTTAACATAGGTTTGTTCTTTGGTGTGTTCATGGAGATCCCAACACAGATTCATTGGTACAGTGGGAAATCGAGGTGTGCAAATTACCACGACTCTCTTTGAATGGCGTGCGCTTTAAGCGCATTTCTGGTATGTATAAATATTAATTTACTATTTCAGTAAATAAATTGATTGTACTTCCAGGTACTAGCATTGGCTTCAAAAACATTGCGTCTCGCATTGCTTTTGATCTTCGTCTGTGACTTAACCAAACGACGAATGAGTGCTGCACCACCACAAACACCACCACCACCGACAGCGAGACGAAAACCACCTTCACCACTGCCAAAGACCATGAAATTACCATTGGCAGTAAAAAGCTGTCTGAATTATCCTTGCTGCGTCGATCTTTAAGCAGTCATCAACGATCGTATCGTGTAGAGAAAGTCCGTATACGTAAAAAGGGGCATCAGACGACCAAGAAGATCGGCAACGTTTTGTGCTCAGCTTTTCAAAATTACTTGCCCTTCAGCAGATCGTCGGATGAATTCCAAATAAAAGAACCTCCTCCAATCAAACGTACATTGAAGGAGAATGTCGATGAGTATATAAAAGCTAGCATTAACACAGCATCAACTGAATCTCAAGATGAAGAACCTATTATAGCAATCGATGGTGGTGGTGAAAACGATGAAATAACTGATGGTGACCTGAAATCCAGGAGCAGCCGAAATCGTTTGAAAAGGAACATCAAGTATACCGGCAGCTTAATTGTGCGCAAATTTACATCCTTCAAAAGAGGCGAACCCAATAAAATGGAGGGCAAGAATGTTATAAATAATGACAAACCAACAACAAACACCAAACCGAAAGTAGCAATGTTACGCACCACAACTCTCTAAAAAGAATACATACATACATACATACATAAAATGCATTCATATATTATAATAAACTAGAAGGATCGTGGCATTTGCGAGGAGTCATTGAGTTGTATTTGGCTCCAATCATAGAATGTGACTCTTTAGCATAGAATCTCAAAAGTAACAATTAGTTGTCTTACATTTATCCATTGATCTAACGCGTATTGAATATTGTCGTATAATAACAACAAGAAGAACAACCGAGCAGGCAAATTAACCAACTTAAGTACATAACCACCAAAACATGCATGAATAGTATATGGATCTAAAGACATATAAAAAAAGCCAACACACACACTTTAAATGAATATCGTTAATACCTAGACAGACAGCGTAGGTGAGAGCCACACCGTTTTAATTCAATAAACATAAAATATTATGAAATCAACGCTATAATCCGCATTTTTGTACCCTATAAAAAAGAAAGAAACCATTACATAAAATATAAGAGGCGTATTTAAATATCTAAAAAAAAAAAATATTGTTAATAAGATTATGGATGTATATGTTTTTGCCTTTGTTCGTTTCGTTTGCGTCGAAAAATAATACAGTAATAATGAAAAATATAGATCTACAATTGTTATTCATCAAAAGTAAAAACTCAAGTTTTAAACGACAATTTCAACTCGTGGGAATAAGTTAGATCTAACGTCTGCTTTTAAATCTATATCATTTATGAATAGATATTGTAGCTCATGCGTTTTGTTTTTCATTTAATGAGTTGTATTTTTCATGTAATACACCCACTTCAAGAAAAGAAGCTGCAAGCACCACAATAAATAATGTGTATATTGTATCTATATAATTATATTTATATAACCGATTCTGAACGCTAGTTTCTTGTACATTTCCACATCTTCGTTTCTACCGGAAATCTTTGAATAAATAATGCTGATACTTGAATAGTTTTATTGCACTCAAGATAGGTAATGCTGCAGCCAGGAAATTATCCCTTATATTGACGGCTGAGAAAAGCTCAAAATTCACAAATCTGTGTTTCTCAACGAGCTCCTTTCTCGCGGAGGAAACGCAAGAATCTCCATATAAGCTTCTATACTTTGAAAACAATTCACAAATTACACTCTCCAAAGATGTGTAGAATTATTACAATAAATATAATCATTAGAATATGCGCATACATGCATTTTGAAATGTGTTCTCATTAATACAGGGCAAATATCTTAAACAATTTTGTTTAATTTAAACTAAAGCTCATCGTCGAGGTCAAAGTTCTCAATGGGAAAGTCACCGACCTGCACCGATAATGGTGAGACAAAACCTCCATAGTTTGGAGGACATACAAAATAGCTTTTGCCAGCAACACTGAAAGTGAAAATATGAAAGTAATATCTTTTTAAGCTGAACACTGAAGTATTTAATACCTTCCATTATTTTTGCCCAAGGGCTCATCGTACTGTACGCCAATGAAGATACCATTTTTGCCTTCAAGTTGTCCATTGTACATAACGGTGCCACGGCGTACTGGATTCCCTGGCACGGTGACCTAAATACGTAATCAAAATTGCCGTTTAAGGAGAAGGATTACAGATAACTACCGTAGTTATTCACCTCACATCGGCTGCCCACAGTGCAAAGTTCCGCCCGGTTTCGCATTTCTTCGGCTTGCTCGCGCCGTTTTGCTTCCATTTGTTGCATTTCCTCTTCATTGTACTTGCCTAGTCTATTTTGCTTCAAGTAATTGCGCACAGAATCGTTTCTTTGCTCGTACTGGTCCTTTGTGAGTTCAAACTTTTCTACAGACTCGTTATCAAATCCAAAACTGGCAAAGGTATCAATGACATGAAGCCGCATGCCGTCGCAGTTGATATAAAAGCCCAGCTTGGCATCATTGTCGCTCAATGAGGTCACCAGCGAGTCACCTTTATACAGTTCTACTTTCATGGTGCTGGCACTCCCACCAGTCAATATTTCCAATTTAGTCTGTGTGAGAGACATTAGTAACTTTTATTGTACATATATTATGTGTTAATAGGTACCTTAAGCTGCGCGATGGTCATATCTCTGGCCAACTTAATCTCAAATGCGATGACATCGTTATGTGAGTTAGATACATTAGCTGTAATATACTGCGGTTCCGAATTTACCAATTGTATTATTTCTGACATATTGAAGCTTAAGAGTCATCCACTGACTATGGGAAATGCCGATAACTCTAAAGTTTGGATTATGTACGACTATCGATAATTTAGCATGCGATATATATACGAATTGTGTCATTCATTTGATAAACAGTGTTGCCTTTTTGGAGTTTTATCGGACAAATCTGTATTTTATTTTAATTTAACTTAGCCGGAAAACTAGCAAACAAACTGTTCATGAATCTATAATTTTCTTTTTCGTATCGCTTTAAATGCTTAATTATCAAAAGTATACAGCTCGTCATCATCTGTATCATTTAAGTCATATCACATTCTTGCCTATAAGGTTTATATAATTATCAGGCTGTTTGTATTTATTGCAGTCACAATAGACTGCATTTACTGTTAGCAACGTTAGAGCTCAGATCCAACTTAGTAGTGGATCGAACCGCAAGGCATAGTTTTGAATGTTTCCTGATGAAACGCGATCTTATTTTTTTATTTGCCAAAGGTAGGGCATTTCACACTCTTTTTGTATTTATGTATGGAAGGTATTATAATTTCATTTTGAACTTCATATATAGAAAAAAGGTGTCAAACAGTTTGCAAAATATTTTGCGGCAGAATTTTGACGGCCGGTTTAGAGCCCGCAAAACTAAAATCCACAATGTGAACTTACTGTTACCTGTGTGGATTCTGTTCAACGGTGTTAAAATATGAGCTTTGATATATTTTGACGGCGGTTATCGGCATACCGCCATAAAATCGGCAAGTGCATCGAAATGGGAAAAGTAAATTTTGAATGAAAAATAATTTTATTCTTCAAGAAAAAAGTGTACTTATAAGCGCCGTAAAGGCGAGCAAATTAATTCATTAAATGTTTGCCTCTAGGCAGACTTTTCCCATAAGCGAAATATATTGCAAATTTCCCTCGTGTAATTTTACGTCGATCTGTAAAGTGGGCTTCACTAAAATTAAAAAACGACAGATCAATAAAATGTAAAAACGGCAACACTGTTGTAGCTGTTAATGTGTAATATACATATCGATATCAACCAAGTCAACGATAATTTGGTATTATTCGTGTTTTACAGTGCACTCACGATTCGTTTGCAATTGTTTTAAAGTAAAAAGCGTAAATTAAAAGCAATGCGCTCGGTTTCTTGTGTTTTGTAAACAAATCGGTTTAACTCATATTTTAAATGGTGCATATATGATGCATTAGACTGATCATAATGTGGAAAAGGAAAATTAAATAATGAATTGGTATAAAAGTTTAATGGCCACTGAACCGCAAACTAAAATTATGCATCATCCAAAGGAGCAAATATTAAACTGTTTGACATACGCGCTATTAGGAGTAGTTTCACTTTGTGCAATTGTCCTACTATATGACATAACTAGTAGATCTGGAGATAGATTCTTTTACTCCAAACGGGATTCGGTGGTACTTGATTTATCAATATCCCGTGGCCAAGAGGTGCTCTTGCACTCCGACACGGAATATCGTGGCCGTAATGCCAATTGCACATTTTGGGATTGCTTGAACATCTACAAGTGCGAACATGACAAGCTCAAAGTATACATTTATCCGCTGCAAGAGTTTCTGGACGAGAAGAGCGATAAAGTGGCAAGCACATTGTCCAGCGAGTATTTTCAAATATTGGAAACCGTGCTGAAGAGTCGCTACTACACCTCAAATCCCAATGAAGCATGCTTGTTCCTGCCCAGCTTAGATCTATTGAATCAGGACATGTTTGATAAACATTTGGCTGGTCCGGCATTATCTTCGCTGAATTTCTGGGACCGCGGCGAGAATCATCTAATCTTTAATATGCTGCCAGGCAGCGCGCCCAACTATAACACCATATTGGACGTCAATATTGACAATGCGATTGTTTTAGGCGGCGGATTTGATAGTTGGACATATCGGCCAGGATTCGATGTTGCCATACCTGTTTGGAGTCCATTGGTGCAGCAAATTAGCACAGCTCCCATACACAACGGACTGCATCGAAATTATTTATTAGTTGTTGCACAATTGAATATATTGCCACAGCATGCGCGCACTTTCAATGAATTGAGAGCAAATTCCGCTGAGAAAATCCTTCAATTGGGATCCTGCGGCGGGAATGAAATCGAAGCACGTTGCAGTTTGGCGCCACATCAAAAGCGTTTTGAATATCCACGCATACTAAGACGAGGCCAATTCTGTTTTGTGGGCCGCAGTCTACGTGTTGGACAGCCCGATTTAATAGAGATAATGTCCCAGAATTGTATTCCCGTTCTGGCAATTGATAATTTTGTTCTACCATTTGAGGATGTGATTGATTGGTCGCTGGCCGCAGTGCGTCTAAGGGAATCCGAATTGCATTCGATTATAAGAAAATTAGAGTCGATTTCAAGTGTAAAAATACTCGAGATGCAAAAGCAAGTTCAATATCTATACACCAATTACTTAAAGGACTTAAAAACCATCACGATAACGGCATTGGAGATAATTGAGAGTCGCATATTTCCATTGCTGGCGCGCAGTAGTCGACAATGGAATACGGTTAACAAGAATAGTCATTCTACATTTAATCCCCTATTTCTTACTTCACTCGTTCCAAAGTCTCAAGGATTCACAGCTGTCATATTGACATATGACCGGGTCGAGAGTCTTTTCCTCTTGATACAAAAACTTACCGTGGTGCCCTCGCTTCAAAGTATTTTGGTCATTTGGAATAATCAGAAAAAAATGCCACCGCATTGTAAGTAATTTTGTCTACCCGTTTAAAATTACAAAAAAAATATTTATTTATATCCATTTTTGCAGTATCTACATTCCCAACGATTGCCAAACCGTTGAAGATAATACAAACTAGAGAGAATAAGCTGTCGAATCGGTTTTATCCCTATCCCGAAATAGAAACGGAAGCTATACTAACTATAGATGATGATATTATTATGTTAACCAGCGATGAGCTTGACTTTGGGTGTGTATTTGCTTTCAATTTCAAGTGTATTCGTAGTCAATAATAATTTATTTAATTTATACCTTTAGCTACGAGGTGTGGCGCGAGTTTCCGGATCATATTGTTGGATTTCCAAGTCGCATTCACGTGTGGGATAATACCACAATGCGATGGCATTACGAATCCGAGTGGACAAATCAAATATCAATGGTGCTTACGGGTGCTGCATTTCATCATAAATACTGGAGCCATATGTATACGTATGCGATGCCGGGCGACATTAAGCATTGGGTAGATGAACACATGAATTGTGAGGATATTGCAATGAACTTCTTGGTTGCGAACCTTACAAATAATCCACCGATAAAAGTAACTCCGCGTAAGAAGTTCAAGTGCCCGGAGTGCACAAATACGGAAATGCTGTCAGCTGACTTGAATCATATGCGCGAGCGTTCGGCTTGCATTGATCGATTCTCAAAGATCTATGGACGAATGCCACTGCGTACGGTTGAGTTTAGAGCAGATCCTGTTCTCTTTAGAGACAACTTCCCCGAGAAGCTAAAGCGATACAATGATATTGGTAGCTTGTAAGCATCCACGCGTCCTTTTTATTCTTACGTAGATAATGCTTATAAGATATATTTATTTGGTAGTTGAAATTACCTAAGACTTACGCTCATGTTTGCGACTACGAATATAATCCTCAGTTGAAATATATAATATTAAATATTGTAGAGAATTGCGTGTTAAACATACTTGATGGATACCAATCGATATATGCTTGTGTTTTGCTACATTTTTGGACAACTGTAGGACAATTGACTTTTCAGAAATACAAAACCAACTCGGCAAGATTTTTAAATTATGCGTTAAACTACATACAAGAATTATGGAATCTTTCAAGATAAAATGCTTGGTCAATCAGCCGGATGGCAAATCGAAGCAGTCCTATAACTCAAAATACGTGATTGATCGGAAAGTCCAGAACGATTTTTAAGTCCTCTGATCAGATTATGATCGCGAAACATGGCTCAGATATGACACAGACCTGATTGTCGTACGTAAACAAATTTGTTTCCGTTAGAGATCCATAAGTATATGGCACAAAAATTTACTTTTTATGAATACAAGCTACATTTTAAAATGGCATCTCAACAAATAATATATATATATATCCAGTTTTATTTTACTATTAATTGAATTTCATAAAAAAATGTGGTAAATCGGTACAAAAGAAATGGACTGCATTATACTTGTAAGCGTTATCGCTTATATTTATATTTAATATCAAAATGGGATAAATTCTAGGCTCCGTTAACCGTAGCCAAATATTCTTTGTAACGTGTTTCCTGTTGTTGCTGCAACTTTTGAAGTTTCTTAAATTGTCCTTTGCTAATCTCCTTGCCGTCCTTGTCGTGTGTGGGAAGGCCCTTAAATTAAAAGAAGACGTTATATCTTATATAGATGTAGTTGATCTAGATATCTACTTACATCTTCGCCAAATGCCGAGTACTTTTCAGTTTCACTAAGGAACATCTGCTTTGGATTGATGCGCCGCTGTGCTTCCTTAGCAGCTGCTGCATCCGCCAATGCTTTTTTCTTGCGCTCCTTTTCGGCCGCTTTTTCAGCTTCGATCGCCTGCTTGGCTTCACGTTCACGCAATAGCGTATTCCGATCCACTAATTTGACCGCATATGTGCCATCATCCTTGTCTTCCAGACGAACTCCCAAATTGGGCAGCACATCATCACGCAGATCGTCGCAAAGCTTAAGAATATCAAATGCTTTTAAGGCCTTCGCCTGTTCACGAACCAAGTTACGGAATTCGGCAGCGGATTGAACATAAGGCATTACAATTGTCTCCAGATCGTTTGATTCACCACTACTCGAATCGGAGCTCCCGCTCAATGGGAAACCAATGCCACCGCGTGCGCCATTAATGGCTCCAAATATATGCAACAATTCTGTTATATAGGTGGCTATCTTGCGAAGTAAGAGATTATTCAGTCGAGCTTTATTGTCGCGAATGTAAATGTTTGTCGTGGATACCAGCTCGCGGACGTAGTCGAGGGCGCTGCGAGTATCAATGTTATCTATAGGAGAAAAAAAATGATTTAGTGAGTGGATCGGTAGTGATTTAAAAAACAGTTATCTACCACAAAGAGCCGCGTGAATTTGTGCTTGCGCTTCACCAAATTTGGTCTGTAAGGACGCCTCCAATGGAGTCCAGTTACTGAACTGCTTTATAGGCTCGCCCGATAACACCTGCCGCGTTAGATCCTTGACATTCAAGAAGAACTCCTGTAAATAAAACAAAATAATTATTTACAGTTCACATATTATTATTTTGTGGTTACATTAAGAAACTTCTCAAATTGCGTAGCCATTTCCATCGTATTTTCGGAATAGTCGAGCGTATCCTTCCACGAGTGCAAGAGGAAAGCTAAGCGCAACTGTGTTGCCGAATGCTTTGTCAATGCTTCCTGTATCGTTATAAAATTTTTCAAAGACTTCGACATCTTACAGCCGGCAATCGTTAGATGGCCGGTATGCAGGAAATATTTAACCCATTCGGATTCATTAAATGCCGCCTCCGATTGTGCTAGCTCATTGTCATGATGTGGAAACTTCAAATCCACACCGCCGGTGTGTATATCAAATGTCGAACCAAATATATCCGAAGCCATGGCCGAGCACTCGATATGCCAGCCGGGACGACCACGTCCCCAGGGACTGTCCCACCAAGGCTCACCCGCCTTGCTTGTCTTCCACAGCGCGAAATCGTTGGGTGAACGCTTCTCGGAGAGTCGATCCTCGGTGACAGACAAATCGCCTTCTCCTTCTTGCAGTGACTGTGTGTCACCATAGGCTTCCGGCACCAGCTTTGCATAGTGATGATTCTCCCGCTTATCGAAGCCATTCACATCGAAATATACAGACCCGTTTGCTTCGTAGGCGAGTTTATTGTCAATAATACGCTGTATAAACTCAACAATTTGCGGCACATATTCCGATACTCGCGTCAATACATCGGGTGGTAAGATCTGAAGTTAAAGGAGTGAATTAAAGAATGAATGAAGAAAGAATGCTCAGATTATATATATATGTATGTGAATGTTAAGACACATTTGTGGATGAGTCATGCCGTTAGCAAACTGGTTTTTGTTATTTGATGACATTTGTCATTTGTCAATTAATTTTTTCTCTAGATAACCTACATTTAGTGATTTCATATCGTTGTGGAACTTATCCTCCCAATAACGCGGCAAAGCTTCAAACACACTGTTATCTTTTACTTGTGCTCCCTTCCTGACATCCAGCCACTCGGCAATCGGATCTTTTGCCTCCGCTAAATAGTTGTCTCTCATTTTAGTGATTTGGTCTTCATCTTTACTGCTGACAGCCTTGGTAAGTGCCCCCATAGCATCGGTCATGCGTTGCAACATCTTCTCCAGCATTACTTTCTTATCAGCATCCGTGTTTTTATCACACTTGACTTGCAATTGAGTGAGTACTTCCTTTTGCTCATTGAGCAATTGCTCAAGAGGCAGAAGTGTCACCTCTTTGGCATACTGCTCATATAGATGATATTGTCGTGCTCGTTTTATAATCTTGTCATCGATATCCGTGATGTTCATAACGTATTGGATGTTGTAGCCAAAGTAATTGGCCAATATACGGCGCAGTATGTCAAACGAAATGTATGACCTGTGGGAAGCATCATAAGATAAGATAGCAAGTTATAGAAAAACTCTACTGGCTGATGTGGCTATTATTTTGTATACCTAGCGTGTCCCATGTGTGAGGCATCGTAGACAGTGGGACCGCAGCTATACCACTTTACATTATTGCCCTCCAAAGGTACAAATATCTCCTTTTGTCTGGTCAGACTGTTATACAGTCGTAATTGCGGACGTGCTGAGATCGGGTTTGGTGCTTGCCACGCCGGCTGTACGCGTTTGGACATGTTGGCTGGTTTCAATTGTAATTAAGAGCACTTACAAGCTGCAACACGTTCGGCATTCAATTAAACGCAGATGACAGCTTGACTATCGAAATATCCGTAAGTATCGATATGCTTAATAAATGTTTAGCACTCTTCATTTCATAAAAATACTGAACGATTACGACTAGTTTTAAGAAGTATCGATGTCACATCGATATTTTTTGGGAGTGTCATCGATTATGTTATTTTACTGTGGGAGAATTTTTAAATTTAAGCACTGTGTTCAAGTCAAAAAAGAATTGTCGATTAGAAACAACTTCATATAAAAAAACGCGGTAAAACAGTTAGCGATTTTTTTTATATAGCATGAGTCACAAAACATTGTTTCGCAAAAAAAAAAAAATAGAAATAAACTTTAAGGAGGAGTTTGATGTTGACGCTATTTTTTTTGCAAGATTTGCCGATGAAGATAGAGAGAAGAAATGCGTATAATAATAGTAATAGTAATAGCAGCTTAGGTATGAAGTCCGTTAGCAGCTACGAGGCACAAAAGAACATAACAAATATGCGATTGCCATAGCAATAGAATAGTCAGTTCGGCAGAGCGAGAGATCATTTATTGCAATTTTCATACTTTGATACCGACGGTATCATAGTATATTGGTTTTGTATGAACGCAACTTTTTTCGACACCCTTAGAGATAGAGACTTGAAACTTGTAAAATATGCTGGTCTGTGCCCGCGTCAGACAAAGTGTAGAAATTGGAGTGCTACGTCCACGAGACTAGGAAATCTATAAGATCCATAATTGCATTTCGATTAAGCCACATATCTCCCAAAATTGTAAGGTTACGGTCTGTGAATTTTAATGGTAGGTTGTTGCCGATGTCTTTCAAATATCGGCATATGCCACCCCCATCTCCGCCACCCCACGTCTCTAACATAGTTGCATACCTTGCATACATCAACGTAATGCCTAGTTGATGTATATGTACATGTGCCCTTACGAATATCAAAAGAAAGATTCGAGTGAATATTAAACATTAACATATCCTGTCCACAGATATACAGATATAAATATACAAAAATCGATTTATATTATTGTACATTTATTTGTCAAATAAATATAAAGCTAATGCTAGAGTCAGCCGAGTTATAATATCCATTACTATGTCTTCGATTTACATCCAATCATATAGACAGGAAAAAGGCCTTTTGGGAAATTTTGTTGCCGCACCTTACGCACAATTCGAAAGCCAGCTTCTTTTAAAAAACGCTCATATGATGCCAAAGGACGAGTAACGGATGAATCCTCGTCATCTTTAATATATGTTTTTTTCGTGCTGACATTTTCCTTAATGCAAAAGTATGCATTTGGTTGCAAACTCAAGCGCATGCGACGAAAAAATAACACAAGATCCGGGTCCGTGAGATGCCCTAAAACCCATTGGCTCCAGATTAAGTCATATTTGTGTGTGGGCGAGAACTCCTGTAGTCCAAGATTATATACTTCACCCAAGCCATTCGAACGGACAGTCTCTGATGTGCATAGCTCTCGTGCCTTCTCGGCAAAAACGGCATCTTGTTCAACAAGATCAACAGTCTCAAAAAGTGGTATTAGAAGATTGCGTGAAACTCTTCCAATTCCAGCTCCGCAGTCCAGGGCCAATTTTTTGCCTGGCACCTTAAGTTCACGGAGAAATATCTTCGAGCCTTGGATATCGATTGCGTTGATGTAACCAAGGCCGCCTAGCATACCATTTACCGTTGCTGGCACCTCGGACCAATATTTCTGTGCTTTGTTGTAGAATTCAGGCAGGTCTTTTGCATTTCCAGTTCCAGTCGTTTTGGAAGATTGTTTAGGATCTTCTTCAATTGTTTCTCCCATGTCTATTTCGTGTTGAGTGTAATTCGCACAGTCCTCCTTTGTCAGTAATTTTGAATCTAATATATTAGACATATAATCGTATATTTCTAAGCGTAAGTTTTGTAATTTTTGTAGTTAAATGGCAAGTAGCTCAATTATTTCTTAGCATTACCGTACTTAGATTCTGTTGACTGCAAATTAAATGTGTGCAGGGATGCAATATTTGCTTTGAAATCGAACCAATATTTGAACTAACCGAATGGAACTAGCTCATGCAGATGAGCATTTCGCAGCCATAAAACACAACAATTCTTGTGTTTATTTACACAAATGAGGATCTTAACATTGGTATTTCATTTTAGATCTAATTATAATATGGTTACGTACATTTTTTTTCAAAACCACAATTCTCAGGAGCAATGTGAAAGTTCACATAAATATAAAATAAAATCGATATGAAGCCAATGCGATATATTATCGAGATAAAAAATATGAACAAGCCTTAGTTTACTAAACTAAATACAATACAAATAAATAAAGTAATAACAATTAAATATGACGCTCGATTTGGATGCCCAAAAGAAAGATGAGAAGCTGTTACTTGCCACCATACAACAGGAATATAAAATCCTAGCAGAATAGTATGAATTTCAAGGAATTTGCCGTTGTCAAACAATAACCATTCTTTATCAACAGCAAAATGATCGAGTCGGAAAAGCTCTCGGGTATCTATGTTATACCAAGCTATGCTAATTCATTGCGTTAGTATATGACGTGTGCAATGTAGCAACAACAACAGCAACAACTAATTTTCTATCGTTTTATATGTATTTCAGAATGGTTTGGCGTATTCTTTGGGCGGCAAGGCTTTTATGAAAATAGTGTTTTCCGTTTTTCCATATTGTTGTCAGATGGATTTCCCGATGACAAAAGTGTTCCAGTAAGTCCAGTACCCATATATTTATACACATCCTTATTTATTGTATTTTTAGGCCATTGTTTTTCAACACAACGTGGTTCATCCACTTGTTTGCCCCTACACTTACAGTCTGGATCTTAGCCACGCATTTCACGAATGGCGGTCTGCCGAAGATCATCTCTGGCAGGTGCTGAAGTATATGCAGGCGATATTCGCTGATCCATTAGAGAGCATTCGAAATTTTCCCACTGTTCAAGAGCGAAGCAATGCAGAGATCATCAAGTTGTTAAACAATAATCGGGATGCATATGCTGCACTCGTTCAGGAGAGCATATTGGAAAGCAAGGCTCATATTTATGACAATCCACCCACAGAGGATCCACACTATATTATATTCGAAAAGTTTCAAGATGACATACACGGACCTGTTCTAGAACAAATACGCACAAATAGAGCAACAGTTGGGTCAACTGAAAGTGGTGGCGGAGGTGGTGCTGCAACAGGCCTATCATGGGTTAAATTTAAAGAAGGAGAGTTTAAGCCATTGAGCATTGAGTAGTCATAATATATATATATATATATATGCAATTAATTAATAATATATTCTGTTAACAACTCCGTTCGTTAGTGCTAAATTTATATCATCGTTAATCATGAATAATTAATGCCGAACTTTAGACAGTCCTTTACCCAATCGTGTTCCAGTTTGACCTCAGTATTACGCCAAATAAAATGTGTTGGCGTTTCGCCACCTCTAAATATAAAGTTTTGGCTAAGCTCAATGGCCAACTTGGAACGGATTAGTCCAATGCCACCCACTTTTGACCAGGCTGGATGATAAACTCTGCCACTTTCTGGATGCATATAAATTTTGTGTGGTTGGAAAGCCACCGTTAATGCTGGCCCTCCATGTGCATAGCTCAAGAGATCCTCAGAGTCATTGATCTTCATCAGTTGCTCCGTAAAAACAATGGGTGTGTCATCACAACGTATATAGTTCCTTTCTCGACCACAAGGCGAGATGAATGGAAACATGGGATAACTTTGTGTTTCGTTTAATCGTAAACGACTGAAGAAGAATTTAAGGAAGTGCTTCTCCTTAAAGCATGATGTAAAATTTTTCATTTTGGCATCGTCCAAAAATAGCTGAATAATATGAGTAGAAAGATAGATTCGGATATAAATTAATTGACTGTACGTTATTAAATAAATACGCACCATTCCTTCATGATCGATGTAGTAGAAATATTCACGTATCCTTGGTGCGGGCGATTGTCCTTGTGTATAGAGGGTGATACTGCGTTGTGGTATCCTTTTAAATTGGCATACATTTAAATTCAATAAACATTTTGTTTGGAGTGCAGCCATTTGAACAAAACCTTAACCCAGGATAAAATACAATCAGCGGACTTCTGGGCATTTGTAATTTATATAACTTAGACTAAATATGCATGAGCATCTATTTAATTTTATAACTTAAGAACGTATGCGCAGTCAATGAATTCAACTAACGATTTTCGAATATTATTTGTTTCATATCGTCTATTTTTTCTTATTTCCACCAGCACCGCCGCCCGTCTTCTGCATGCGACCCACTTGCATATTCTTCAGCTTTTCATTCAATTTCTTTTTGGCATTCTTTAGCTCCTCTTCGTGCCGCACAGTCTTTATGGGCTTTGGGTTCAGAAACTCTTTGCGCGCCTCTCGCTTTTTTTCCGCACCGCATCCATGGACCTCTGGCAGGCCGTGTTTGAAGCAGAATCGCTTCTTGCAGTGCTCGCAGTCTTGACCCATTAGACTGGTTTTGGTTTTGCAGCGTGCAAAGTCGCACAGATTGTCCACGGTTTTGACGGCAGTCAGAACCTCATCCAATTTGAGATCGACTATCTGACTGGGTATTGGATCCAATAGCTCCAATGTGTTATTTGTGCCATAATCGGTCTGTCTACCCGGTTTGGCTGCTGGGAATAGTGTTTTATCTACTTTGGTAGACATTGGCGGATTATCCACGGGCTTTGATTTGTCTGTGTTACATACTTATACTTGATGAAATGCTTTTGAAATGATGTTGATTGTGTATTTACCTGCCATGGCGAATTTAAGAGCCACAAGCAATTTACTTTGTAGACTGACGTTTTTCAACACTGGCACGAAAATTTGGTATTTGTTAAATTACCATCGCTTTCTCATATTTCGGTATATTTGAAAAATAAAAATACCAAATAATAATCACGTCAAATAACTGCCATTGACTTTGTAAGATTTAAAAAACTTACAAAAATCAACCCAAAAATGAACATTTTCTAAACCACAACCTCACCCCCAAAAATATTTTTTTTGCTGAATGTGAATATAAGTTTGTATTTATTGACAACAATTATAATTTGCTTTAAATGCAAGATAGATCTCTTTCAAATACACTTTGTATATTGTCTATAAAATGCAATTATTAATATTGCTTAACTGCATAGGGGTATTAATGCGTGGATCATTTGGTGTATATAGTATATAATTATGTTAATGTCTGTGCAATAACTCTTGTTAGCCATTAAAATGCTTATAATTTATTCTCAACTGCTGGAGGGGAAGTCACAGCTGCATGAATCGCACTCGCCACATAATCAACGTTGCTTGTATTAAGACCACACATGTTTATGCGTCCAGTCTTAAGCAAATATATATGGTAAGTTTTGATTAGAACGTTGACTTGATTCGGATCAAGACCCGTATATGAGAACATGCCAATCTGATTGACAATGTGATCCCAATTTCCGGGAGTTCCCAACGCAACCAGTTTGTCGCGCAGCAATTTACGCATCTGTCGAATACGGCTCGACATATTTTTGATGCACTCCATCCACTCCTTACGCAACTCCGGCGTATTCAATACTTTGGACACAATGCGTACTCCATACGCTGGTGGATTTGAGTAGTTGGCACGAACGATGAGTGTCAGCTGTGAGTGAATCATATCTCTGGTGGCACCGCTCTGTTGCACCACAGTCAAGTTGCCAGCACGCTCGCAGTATAATCCAAAATTTTTTGCAAATGATTGACAGACAAATAGCTCAAATCCACGGTCCACAAAATACCGTATCGCCCAGGCATCTAGATCGGGATCACCGCTAGCGAAGCCCTGGTAAGCTGAATCAAAGAGTGGGAAGAGTTTTTTACGCTCCATCAGATCGGCAATTTGTTTCCATTGGTCGTGGGTGGGATCCATGCCCGTTGGATTGTGCGCACACGCATGTAAAATAATCACAGATTCTGCCGGCGCCAGCTCCAAGTCAGCGAGCATACCCTCAAGGTCCAGTTGCCGTTTATTTTGATCCCAATAGCGATACGAATGAAGATTGGTAAAGCCACTGTCAACAAAAATCTTATGATGATTCTCCCATGTCGGATTGGAATAATAGACGGTGGAGCGTTTTAGTTGTCGGTGTAAGAAATCAGCAGCGACACGGATAGCACCTGTTCCAGATATCGTTTGTACACCAAATGCCTGCATAAGACAGAAAAGAAAAGGTAAATTATTTTATTTTTGTGGTTACGGAAAAATAAACTTACACGTTTCTCTTTGATTGCAATGGAATCAACTCCCAAAACCAATTCAGTTGCGGCCCTTGTGAATGTATCAAGACCTATAGGAGATAATACAAAGGTTAGACTTAGCTTAGAGGTTTTTGGAATAACTCACCTGTCACCGGCAAATATTCATGATTAATTGACTCATCTTGCGCTATTGCCACTTCGGTCTTGCGCACCACAGGGAGTACCCATGGTTGACCCTCCTCCGTCCTGTAGGCTGTGCATAAGGTGGGAAACAGATTAATACTGGTTTGTCAAAGAAAATTTGGATTAAAAAATGTTACTGGAAGGTGGAGGAATTAAACGCGTCAGAAAAAAGTGAAATTTGTCGAGAATAAATTAGAAATTTGTCAATAGTTTCAATGATAAGACATATGAGTTTTTATAAAAAATAATCTGGAGAAAAAATGCCACGTATTTTATTGTGGTTTCTACAGCTTGTCCAAATTTAACCAAACATTTGATAGAGTTATTATATTAATTAATGGATCTGTAGTAAAAGATTCTATACCAATTAAAAGCTAATGACCACTAATAACGTTAACAACAGGCACTATTTTGGGGCGCTTTAGTTGAATGGTGTGAATGCTTATGGACATGTATGTGCAACAATTATAAATCAGCTAATAATCTCGATAAGACAAGAATTATTAATTGCTGATCGAAGTCCTCTCGGCATATTGTTGCTATGGGAATTTTATATTTTGACAGTAGTTTCTAATTTATAATACAAATCTGAAAACAACAGGTCAAACGTTAAGTCCCAATCAACTATCACACAAGTGTATGTACTTGGAAAAGAATAAAAAAAATAACATTTTAATCTGTTTGACGTGTTTTTTGTTGGTAAAGACTTTTCATTTGCAAAGCTTGCATAAATATAACTATGTATGTGTTTGGATTCATGTATGTGATATTTTCGCGTATGTGTGTTAGAAAAAACCGGATGTTCTTCATCAATTATCATTAACGGGACTTTATAAAATAAAACAATTTCGTCTACTTAACAATTTGACATCCAAATGCCCTCTACGCTGGAGTAAAGGGCATAATTATGTCGTTATTAAGAAGCTCACTTACAAAGTGAACAGGTAAAAAGAGCAACATTTGCAAAATTTTAAGCACGCAAGCAATGTACTTGCATATTTGAATGCAATTATTAATATGCGAACCTAAATATATATCTATGTACATACAAGGTCATATAAATTATTATGACGACAATATTGCATAAATATAAATACATGCATTCATTAGCGGCACACACTATTACATACCACCCACGGACAAATTGACCTTTTTAGTGCTATCGTCGTCCTTAAACGCCTGTGTCAAGGCAAACACTTCAATTGGCGGTCCTTTGGGCACATTGGCAAAAATTGACGTAGACATCGCGCACAGCAGTCGCAATCGAATCGACTATAAAAAATAATCTTGGTGCGTCGGCAAAATTGGGGCTGCGTACTTACGCTTCTATCGATACTTTTGACAATATTTTGAGAAAACATCGATATAATACTATTAAGCTAACGTACATAATTCAGAAATCGATACACTGGCTGAAATTTATAATACGGCATCGATATTTATAGGAAGTTGATTTGAATTATGTACATCTAAAATAAATAAAAGTTAGTAAACAACTCTATAATGACTTTCATAATGTCCTTCGAGAAAACAAAACAGGATTCAGGACATATTGTGGATAATGAAATTCTTACATCATTTCTGTATATAAAATATAATGGTTATTTTAATAAGTCTCTTTAATATGATATGGGTAATTTAAGTATCTTTAAAGTTACCATTATAACTAAGCTGAAATACTTTTACTGCCGACCAGAAGTTCGCTCAAGGCAATCAATCTACTATTTTTATTTATTTTTTTTAAGTCTGACGGACTTTTAATACTACTGAGACAGCTTTTAAATTTGCTGATTAGCTAAGAACTTGTATTTTATTTATTTATTATTATTATATTATATTTATTTAACCGTTTTTTTTCTTTTGCTTTCAACATAACTCAAAATAATTACTTCCGCTGATTACGAAATATTTCAAAAATTGATTGACGGTATACGCATTACTATGAACCTCAAATGAAATCAAATTAAATAGATAAAAGATTAAGTATTAAAATTTGATGAAAATTAAAAGAGCCCCCACTTATGAATTTTTTTTATATAATCTGAAGAATAGCGGGGCTTAAGTATGATACGTAAGATATCTTCTAATGATTATATGGTTACTTTTTTAGGTTGCTTTAATTCTTGCCTTAATTGGGTTTCGAGCTTATTCTTAAATGTTTCTTTTATTAAAATACGGGATACTTTTTTTCCTGTAAAATTTCAAAATAATATTTTAATTAAAAAGGCCTGTTTTTATTGTAAAAATAAATTTTAAATATTCAATAAACTTTATAAGCATGTTAATTATAGGCGAAAGCATAAACAAATTATTGCTAAATAATGAAATAATTTGTATCTTCAAAATGTGTGCAAGGCCACCAAGGCCAATGAGCCGGCCAAGAACTGGTTATTGAGTACGAAAGGCAGGCATTCTAACGTACTTTCTCAGATTTTGAACATTTAATTACTGGAGGTTAATGTTTTGTGTGTAGCACTTAATTACACTTAGAAAAAAATCGACATGATATTTAGAAAATCACCCTAAAGTGATATATATAAAATTTGGATACTGTTTTCTGAAAGAATTTGTTTTATTAAAATAATTATTGGTATTTCAGCCTTTTAGAAATACATTTTTAAAAAATCGGTTTCTTATTTTAAGAATTTATTTTTCATATATATTTTAAATAAGAAACCGACTAGCACAAAGCTGATTTAAGAATATATTAACAAACAACACTCTGAAAATTCAACGTATTCTTTCTAAATATTAGAAAATGTATATTGAATCTAAGAATAGAAAATCCTTGATTTTTAGAAAAATACATATTTCTTTTTAACAAATATACTTTCTGAATAATGAGGTGAGTTACCTTTGACGTCATAACTATTGAGATTTTCTAAATTTCAGGGTGATATTTTTTCTGAGTGTAGATACAAATGTATTTACTCAACAACTATTTGCCTGAATTTGAATCGTTTTTAAAAATATATAATATATGAGATATAAAAAGAGTGCCCGTTGCTAATGGCAACAATGATTTGTTTGTGGCAAATACTCGATGGCTTATTTTGTCTTATACAAAATTTAGTCGATTAGGAAACATGTCCAAGGCAACAACAATCAAGGAAGCATTGAAGCGATGGGAGGATCGAGAGCAGCAAAATTCTCTGAATGCTAAGGACATTGATTTGCAGTTTCAGTGGCCACCAATAGAGAAAATGGATAATACTCTAGGAACGCTTGTTAACTGCGAGTAATAGCATTCTTCAAATAAACGCGATTTCATATAACTATATATTTATATGTATATTTTAGAAGAATAAGTATGTCGACGAATATGATTGAGAAAATCTTTGGTCTATCCGGCATGAAATGTCTGAAGGTCCTGTCGTTATCTAGAAATTATATAAAGCAAATATCGGGATTGGTAGGTCATGCATATGATATTCCATTTGTATATATTTTATATAAATAATTAGGAAGCTGTCTCGGAAACTTTGGAGGAACTTTGGCTAAGCTACAATCTGATTGAGAAACTAAAAGGATTGGCTGCACTCAAGTGCCTAAAAGTTCTTTACCTCAGTAACAATCTGATCAAGGATTGGTCGGAGTTTAATCGACTGGCCGAAATTGAATCACTTGAGGATTTAGTCGTTGTTGGCAATCCCTTGTCGGAGGGCCTTGATGAGCCCACTTGGAGGAGCGAATGTATTAAGCGCCTGCCCACAATAAGAAAATTAGATGGAGAGCCTGTTCTCAAGGAGGATCCGATATTGTAAAAACTGAACAAATTCAGATAAATAAAGAGATGTGCAAGGATCAGAGATAGTATGAATTTGTATAGATTTGAAAACCCAAAAGTATCATTTATTTCCTGTTTTTAATGCATTTTTTTTTTTCATTTTTTCCAATTCGTAAATAAATACATTTTTGAAGGTGACCCGTTAAACTTGGCCTGCGTTCAACAGTGGAAAATAATCTTTATGATTTTTTAAAAAAATGTTTCGGTCAATCATATAACACTTGAAATTTATAATCACTATAAGCAGTACATGTGCGAATCTCGTAAGCCATCAGTGGGCCAGTATGCCAACAAATAGATAAGTTATGAGTTAATTAAGTTAAGATAAGAAATAAGTATAAGTATCAAAGCGACCAGTCTCGGAAATTTAAAATATAAACATTATCTATTTCAAATGCAAGACTATTGGAATGTCTCCTTTGATTAACGTCGGCACGTGCCAAACAAATGGGAGACCTCCGCTGATATGTAGCTATCAAAAACAATATTAATAACTATGATTAAGGCTTAAGCGACTGGTGTAATACCCTACATTAAAAGAAAAGAAATAGATTTGGTTCTTATTTTATTTAAATTATAGAAACTATAACAATGAGCAAAGAAAATGCACTTGCATTGTGTCACATCGTATAAGTTATAGATAAGTGAGGTAGGTGAGCTAAAATCCTTAACGCCACGACTTTTCAGCCAGACATTTCTGTGTGATTATGCGCGTGCGTCGTCTGAGAGCGGCTTATGGGCAAATTGTTGTTTAACAACCTGCCTTGTCTGGGGGCTGTATAAAAAATCGTACGACATGTTCTAGTCATCGTCGATGATATCGAATCGAAACCAGATTTTGTGCACTTGTCTAAACGCACTTTCGACGACCTTCGTATTCATTATAATCTATGTCAATTGGCAGGGCTTCTGATTGGGACTTACAGCTCTAACTTTTGCTAAGATATTTCTATTAATTAATTATTGCCGAACGGCAAGTTTCTCAAATAATATCGCTGATAGAAAATAGCACAAACTGTCGCAAACTTCGAGCGCAAACAAAATAAGGTTTTACAAATGTGTGTGAGTATATATATATATATATATATATGCAAATATATATGCCTATGTATACCTTACAAGTAAGTTTAATTAAATCTCTGCAGAATGCTCGAGTCACTTTGTTTGTAGTTTATGCACTGAATGTTATATAAGTACAATTATTCTTAATCAATAGATGTTGTTTGCTGTCTGTTTGTCTGCCTCATATATATTATTGGACGTTGTACATACATTATATTATATATATTTAATCTTAAAAAACAGCCGAGTTAATCTGGCTTGCTCGCCGCTGTTGTCAGCCTGTCCATCGGACCTATCAGTCCGTCTACGTACTTGTATAAATGTGTCGAATTCAGAAAATACAGGAGCTAGAGACACTAAATTTGGATTGTAGATTAAAAGCTTTTTTTTGTCCCAAATTATTATATAAATGGACCCAAAGTATATGTTAGATTATAGTTGAATCAAGTTATCTGTAAAATTATAAACTTTTTTTTTATTGTACAAACAATTACTTACTGCTGTAGTTATCTGACTCATATTTTAGTAATCATTTGAACATTTTGACGCGGGCGATATGAGTTCATTTTTGAATTATCACGTCTCTTGAATAGGCTTGAAGGGCCTCCAAAGACTTTTCTGCTCTTACAAGTTTTAAAAATATTCCTAAATTGAGAATGATAATGAATTTTACATATGTATGGTAACAGCTGTTGCTCTCTCTTCCAGTCGTTGTTGATGTTGCTCCCTAACAGACTCTCTCACTTTGAACTCAATTCGTACTCTTAGCCGTCGTTTAGCTCATAACAAGAGCCATGACACGTTTTTTTTTTCTTTTTTTTTTTTTGGGACAAAGTGCAAGTTGTTTTTGTTGTTGGCTGGCGTACGCACAAACTTCGAAATTGCTTGAGTCGAGAGGCAAAAAATGGGAGAGTGAGAATGCTCGCGCGAGAGAGAGAGAGAGAAAAGAGACAGAGAGAGCAGCTGTGAGCAGTCGCCGGCAATGTTGGCAAACTTTCAAGTTTTTTTCAACGTCGTCCGTCAGTTGGATGTTAAGCTTTGGTGCATACGCAGTGTTCGAGCTCCCGGGCAGAGACAGTTGTGAAGTGAATTCAACGTAATCGTACCGAGGTGTTCTACCTTACCAAAACAGTACGTCAAACACACACGCACACATGCATATACATATGTATATTGGGAATAAGTGAAAATCAAGTAGAGAGAAACATACATTTTGTGAACAATTTGCTAATTCTGGACAGTAATTTTGTTAATTTGCGGTTTTCAAATCCATGCTAATTTTTTACGTACATTGTTGTGTGCCTAATATACATACATATATACGTACATAATAGAGCTGTAAGTGTTTCTTTTGTAGTTTTACGAACGTTTTGTTAAACGTGCTGCACAGTTTGCATAAAAAGTGGGCTCTTACGTGCCTCAAGGATAACACACAAGGAGTGCGCTGCTGAAGAGATTTTTGCGTAATTCAAGGGTAAGTAAAGCACATACACATTATGTGCCACTTGCGTATGTGTTTGTATAAATACTTATGCTAAAAACGCCGCTACGTAACTGAAACTTATCTATATATATATGCATACATATATACATATGTATGTACGCATGTGTAGAAAGTTACATGCGTATTTACATAGATGTATGTATATATATTTGAATTTACATATGTGAACGGTAAATGCACATCCTACTTTCATCTTGCGTAAAATATCAGTTGGACATTTGTTGGACATTATCAACACCGAAACGAATACTATTTTTCGGGCAAATCTCTCTCTCTCTCTCTTTCTCCCCTGCTCTTTCTGTCTATCTATGATTTCTGCTTTTGGGGTCCATTTTATTATGCCCCATATTTTTGGGGCCGTCTTATGGTTTCGCTGTCTGAAACCGAAACGTGCTTGACAAAATCAAGGCATGTGCCCATACATTCATACAAAGTATATGTATATATGTATAAATATTTTTATATATATATATTTAAACTACAAACTATATAAATTATATAAATTACGAGCTGGTGCGTATAAAAAAACTTAGCTCGTGTTATGATTATATTCGTAGTGTCAAAGTCACGCAGCGTAAAGAAATCAAAGTTAAATTATATTTGATTTAGGTGCCTTTGATTTCTATCTATTCATAGAAGTTTTGCGCGACAATCGTTGTAGAACTATTAACGTTTCCATACATGGCATGTTGTTCAAATGTCTATATTTATTTATTCATTAATGCTAAGATTAACATCACGTGATGGCTATTGCTTTAACATGATTTCGGATATCATAGAACGATTTCTACAATCAGAAGAAAATATTCCACAATTCCAATGAAATTTGTCACTTAATGTTAATAATTTCGAAATCTCGCACAAGTATCGATACAATAGAACATATAATTCATAATTTAAATTACAAGAAATATATAAAATTTGAATGTTAGTCTACTAACATAAATATTTAAAGATGCTCCCTTTATTAATTGGTATTAAAGTTTAGCCCACTTCCATTTGTAATGCGTGCAAGGGAAAAGCCTTTGCTAATATTCATACACATAAATATAAAGGGTATGTCCATGTGCAGGTTCAATAAATATCGCAGTTGCTTTATCATATTTGCGGATAATCAACGGTGTCCAGAGCAGGCGCGGCCCAGTGTCGCATTCGAAACGTCTTTGACCTTAGCAACGTGCGCTCAAGATCGTATATATATATATGTAAGTAAATACACACACGCGTACAAATATATGTATACTTGTGTGTGTCTGTGCACGAAAGTGAGCGGCATATGAAAAAAAGTAAGCAGCGTAATCAGTAGTAAATCACTCGACTGACTGTCGATAGACTGTGCTGTGTGCACATTCTAAGGCACCTCGTCTTATTAAATTGCAATAATGTTGCGTAGTCGTATTATTATTACATAATCGATCATTGCGGCACACATATTTACACATTTGGGGCACACAATCACTTGCACTTGCAATCACTCTTACATTTTTGCTTGTATATCCCCTGTAAACAAAGGGAAAGCTCTTCATCTAATTGCGGTTCTCTTTTTGTTCGTTTTTCTTTTTTGTGTGTGTTTTTTTTTTTTGGCACACAAGTCGAAAATAGGGGTGTGTTTAAGTGTGTGTATTTTTGGATGAAATCAATTAAAGTGTTTCAGTTGACATGTATCTGAAACGGCATAGCACATGTTTTAATCGAGAGTTTATTGCTTTTTTTACTCCTTTTGTTGGGAGCGCCTGGGCCTTGGGAATATCGCACAAAATATGTACAAAACAAGTGTTCTCAAGCAACATGTGGTTTGACTGTTAAACAAAGTAATTAAATAAATTGAATGGATAAATGAATGCACTCCAAGGAATAAAAGCATATAAACAGCGAGAATTACAGGTTAGATGTTTAAATTTGTTAGTTCAAGGTTTTCTTAATTGCATTACATTGTTCAGCTGCGGTCAAGATAATAGTGATCCACAAAATGTTAACAAAAATTGTTTAAATATAATTTAAAAATCAAATAATCAATGCTGAAGATAACATTGAGCATTGTGATAGCTATGAAATCCCAACAAAATATAATATAAAGCTCATAAAATGCTTAAAATATGAGCCGGCCAAAATATTGAGAATTTGCATTTTAAGAAGAAAGACTACTACTATTTTAACCGGAACTCTCATAATATATATGTATATATATAGCCTCTATGACACTCTCATTTCGTCCCATTCTCGGTTTTCAATATCTCGAAATCAGCTCTGCCCCAAATTAGTTTTTGTCATTACTATATTTGAAACTTATCTATTAATAATATCTATTAATAGTG
Organism: Drosophila anomalipes; assembly: GCA_035041615.1. Taxonomy (NCBI): domain Eukaryota; kingdom Metazoa; phylum Arthropoda; class Insecta; order Diptera; family Drosophilidae; genus Drosophila; species Drosophila anomalipes. The sequence continues at coordinate 1,488,329 of JAWNKZ010000041.1, forward strand.
CGTCGAAATAAATGAACAAAAAGTCAAATTAATTATATCCAATAGACACTAATGAAGTTGATAGTTTTATGCAATATTTACTGTTTGTAAAACAAATATAAAAATCGTGAGCACTTTATCAATTTTTCTAATGAAATTTTACAACTATACTAGGCTTTTATAACATTTAAAGAGCACATGATAAATGTTTATTAAGTTTTTAGCGGTTGGATTTGGTTCTATAAATAAAGTTGTGGATGTTAATCAATTATATTTTTTTAATATTCTCCAGCGATATGCAAATGTTTGAAGAGCTTCAGTTTACTTTTATATTTCCTAAAACTAATGCCTTCTAAAGCTGCATATCAATCACTCATTAGTCAGTCAGCCATTTGCCCGGGCAAAGCCGTGTGTAAGAAATGTTTTTTTGAATCGCATACCTCCAATTGTAAAAGGCAATCAACAATAAATAAAACTCGTTAAGTGTACTCCTTTGATGCGAGTGACAACAATAATTGAGGAAACAAACATATATTCATAAAACAGGTGTTAGCAGCTGTATTCAATGTTAATAAATAACATACATGTGTACATCCAGATAGGAATACAAATATAATGAGAAGATAAGCAAGTGTATTAACACTCTGACTGGCCCATAATAAAACAAATGAGTAACGTTGATGATAATAATAATAATAATATTGATCTTTTATTAAATAATGTTCTCTTGTTTGTTCTTCACTTCGCAGAGTCGATTAAAAAGCGTCTACAATGTTCCTGCCGGAATCTCAAGCCGCATTCAGGACGCTTCGCAAAGCGCTTCCTCGTGTCAGGCTTTACTTCATCAATAAAAATGCCTACTCCACTCAAGTAAGTTTGTCGCAAGGACGTCCCAGGACGATGACTATGAATGAATAACCATTTTTTTTTTTGTTATTTACAGGTGGAGTACAAGCCGATACGATCCGTGCTGGTCGCAAATCGAGGCGAGATAGCGATACGTGTATTTCGGGCATGCACAGAACTTGGCATCAAGTCTGTTGCGGTGTACTCGGAGCAGGACAAAATGCACATGCATCGCCAGAAGGCCGACGAGTCATATATGGTTGGCAAGGGGCTTGCACCAGTGGAGGCATACCTCAACATTCCAGAGATCATTCGTGTCTGCAAGGAGAACGACATTGATGCAGTGCATCCAGGCTATGGCTTCCTCTCCGAGCGCAGCGATTTCGCCCAAGCCGTCATCGATGCTGGTCTTCGATTCATTGGTCCCACGCCCAAAGTGGTGCAAAATATGGGCGACAAAGTGGCGGCCCGCATTGCCGCCATTGAGGCTGGTGTTCCCATTGTGCCGGGCACAGATGGGCCAGTCACCACCAAGGAAGATGCATTGGCCTTCTGCCAAAAGCACGGCCTGCCAGTCATCTTCAAGGCAGCATACGGTGGTGGTGGTCGTGGAATGCGTGTCGTCCGCAAAATGGAGGAAGTCGAAGAGAATTTCCAACGTGCCAGCTCCGAGGCGAAGGCAGCCTTTGGCAATGGAGCGATGTTCATTGAAAAATTCATTGAGCGACCCCGCCACATTGAAGTCCAACTATTGGGTGACAAGGCCGGAAATGTTGTCCACTTGTATGAGCGCGACTGTTCGGTGCAGCGTCGCCACCAAAAGGTCGTCGAGATTGCACCCGCTCCACGCCTACCCATCGAGATACGAGATAAGATGACTGAGGCTGCCGTCCGATTAGCCAGGCATGTGGGATATGAAAATGCCGGCACTGTCGAATTTTTGTGCGACGAATCTGGCAACTTCTACTTCATCGAAGTGAACGCCAGATTGCAGGTGGAGCATACGGTAACGGAGGAGATAACAGGCATTGATCTGGTTCAATCTCAAATACGCGTTGCCGAAGGAATGACCCTCAAGGAGTTGGGACTGACCCAAGAAAACATTCAGCCCCGCGGCTTTGCCATTCAGTGTCGCGTGACCACAGAGGATCCTGCTAACGATTTCCAGCCAAATACGGGACGCCTTGAGGTATTCCGTTCTGGAGAAGGCATGGGCATACGTCTAGACAGTGCCTCGACCTATGCAGGAGCTATAATCTCCCCCTACTATGACTCTCTCCTGGTCAAGGTGATATCTCATGCCAGTGATCTGCAAAGTTCTGCGTCGAAAATGAATCGTGCACTTCGGGAATTCCGTATCCGTGGTGTGAAGACGAATATTCCTTTCCTCCTTAATGTGCTCGAAAACCAAAAGTTCCTGCATGGTGTCCTGGATACCTACTTCATCGATGAGCATCCGCAGCTCTTCAAATTCTCAACCACACAGAATCGTGCCCAGAAACTCCTCAACTATCTGGGCGAAGTCCTGGTCAATGGGCCACAGACGCCACTTGCCACAACGCTTAAGCCATCTGAGGTGAATCCACATGTACCCACGGTGCCTCTGGGTAAGTAGCCACTTCTTCACTGATCCATCACCTAAGGCATGTGCTTCTCGGAATTTTGGCTAGCCTCTGGCTGTTGCTTTACCTAATTGTTTTTCAGATTTAACTCTTTTACAAACGTTACAATAGAGTGTGATCCATTATTTTTCTTTTAAATGTAAACGCACTCGAATCTGTTATGGCTTTAACTATTATGTTTACACTGCACCTCGGCGAAGAGTTGATGAAAAGAGTTCTTGTAAAGATTTAAATATATATATCTATATTTATGTACATTTATTATATATATACATATATATATATAATAAATATTTAAGATATATATAAATTGGTTTATATTAGAAAGCCTGCTTTGCTTTATATGTGTTTTTCAAGATTTATTTTGCGCTTTATAAACAAACAATAGTCTTTAAATTGTTCAAGTCTGTCCGCTTCTATGATAGAAATGTGAATTATTTGCATGCAGAATGGAATAACTTGATCATTTGCATTGAATCACTTTATCATTGAGACGGGAAATGAAAGAATTAAGTATAAATGAATCCGCAGGGTTGATATAATATTCGGCATGCCGAAGCAATCAAATCTTTGTTATTATATTTGCGTACATTAACTATGTCTACTTTATGTTTTGCATTTCTTTTTATTTTGTTCTTTATAAAATGTGCTTTTTGATACAAATTTGCAAAAATAACACCATCACACACACAATCTATCAACAACAAAAACAACAACAAAAATACACTTGCCTCCACCATGTTCATAAACGATATGTTGTCATGATTTCCATACCAAAATGAAGACCTGTCCCCGGAAGCGTTAGAACGTGAAAAAAACGGCGGGGCAAAAGGTATGTTTAAGTTGCAAGTTTCTCTTATTTTCTTTCACTGGTCAACATCATCATTTACATGTACCAACTAGATATACAACATTTTTAAATAAACTTCGACTCGCCATACTCTAACATACACGTATAATATTAAATAGTAACTGGGATAGCGAATTAAGATTGTAATGGGTTTGATTACGGATTTAATATGGGAATGTTAAGAAGATCCCATTGGCATGAATTTTATATATAGTAGATAATCGCTTATTACCTGTAGCTAGTGTTTTACCCTGAGACCGTTAAATAAAGTTCTCGGATTCCATACGCAGTTTGATTCTCAGTTTATTTTATATTATCGACAACTTCCTTAATTTCCACAATATCGTTTAAAATCGAATCCAGGTAAAGATATATCTTTCTAAACAGTTATTTATATAACTTGAGATACATCTGTAAAAGATCGGCTAAGAAACTTGAGAGAAATTCGTATATTCATAATAATAATAATAATAATTATGATATTAATAATAACAAAGAAATTAATAATAAAACTACTGATTAAAATAAAGATAATGATAGATAACAATTTTGGGTCCAGGGTATCTCCTAGTCGAGCTCACTCGACTTGTTATTTGTTTTATTTTAGTTGTAAATATGATTTGCAGATTTTGGCTATACTCTAACCCATACATTGATTGGACAATAATAGGGTAATTTTGTAATTCAACATCAATTTGACTTTAATCTTTCCTGTCATTATTATTCGTATTACAAAAACTGATCTATATCGGAATTTAAATGGAAATCTTTGTTAGATTGTGTCTCCCTTTGCATAGTTATATTAGTCTAAATCGTTACTTTAAATTAACGTCATTATCATTAATCTTATTATATAAAAGTAATGTAAATAAACTATTTTAAGGCACCCTAATACTATCTGAAATAGTTGGATTTTGGAATTTTACTAAAATATGACGTAACTTTCATCGTTGTGACTCAAAATGTTATCTCTATGCTTAATTGTAAATAACTGTGCTTGTCTAAGTCCCAACCAATCCCAGGTATATATATGATCATTTTTTAATATTAAGCTTTACCGGACTTTCTCACAGTCACGGAACCGCCACAAGGCCTACGCGAAATTATTGTGCGTCAGGGGCCCGAGGCTTTTGCCAAGGAGGTGCGCTCACGTAAGAATCTAATGCTGATGGACACCACTTTCCGGGATGCACATCAGTCACTGATGGCGACGCGAGTTCGCACACATGATCTGCTGAAGATTTCACCTTATGTGGCGCACAAGTTTAACAATCTATACTCTCTGGAAAACTGGGGTGGCGCCACATTTGATGTAGCCCTACGCTTCCTGCACGAGTGCCCTTGGGAACGTTTGGAGGAGATGCGCAAACGCATTCCCAATATACCATTCCAAATGTTACTGCGAGGTGCCAATGCCGTTGGCTACACCAGCTACCCGGACAATGTGGTCTACAAATTCTGTGAATTGGCGGTTAATATACTTGATTTTATTATAGGTAATAACTATTATTGATATTCGTTTTTGATCAGGTGCAAACTGGTATGGATATCTTCCGAGTGTTTGACTCACTCAATTACTTGCCGAACTTAATTCTCGGCATGGAGGCAGCGGGTAAGGCTGGCGGAGTTGTGGAAGCGGCTATCTCCTACACAGGCGATGTGAGTGATCCCACTCGGACCAAATACGACCTTAAGTACTATACCAACTTGGCCGATGAGCTTGTCAAGGCTGGAACCCATGTCCTCTGCATCAAGGACATGGCGGGTCTGCTGAAACCAGAGGCTGCCAGGTATGAATTTTGAATTTGTAATTGATTTTTCTGTAATTTATGGGTGTTCTCATGCACTTCCAGGTTGCTGATTACTGCCATTCGAGACAAGCATCCTGACGTCCCAATTCATGTTCACACTCACGACACGTCTGGTGCCGGAGTTGCCTCCATGCTGGCATGTGCACAGGCTGGAGCAGATGTTGTCGACGTTGCTGTAGACTCCATGTCTGGAATGACCTCTCAGCCAAGCATGGGTGCTTTAGTCGCTTCACTGCAAGGTACTCCTTTGGACACACAACTGGACTTGCTTGATATTTCCGAGTATTCAGCATACTGGGAACAAACCCGCACCCTTTACGGGCCATTCGAGTGCACGACGACGATGCGATCGGGCAATGCGGATGTTTATTTGAACGAGATACCCGGTGGCCAGTACACCAATTTACAATTTCAATCGTTCTCTTTGGGCCTGGGCGACATGTTTGAGGATGTAAAGAAGGCATACCGCGAAGCCAATTTGGTACTGGGAGACATTATAAAGGTCACCCCATCGTCTAAGGTTGTTGGTGATTTGGCTCAGTTCATGGTACAGAACAATCTGAATGGTCAACAGGTGGTGGAGAAAGCTGAGGAGCTTTCGTTCCCCCAATCGGTGATTGAGTACCTGCAAGGCTACATCGGTATTCCACATGGCGGCTTCCCAGAACCATTCCGGTCGCGTGTACTTAAGGACACGCCACGCATTGAGGGACGACCGGGTGCTGGTATGCCCCCATTGGACTTTGACAAGCTGAAAAAGGAGCTCCGCGAATCTCATGGTTACGTCAGCGATCGCGATGTCGTTTCGGCCGCTTTGTATCCGCAAGTGACAAACGAATTTCTGCATTATCGAGAGCAGTACGGCCCCGTGGATAAGCTTGACACTCGCATATTCCTTACCGGCCCCAAGGTAGGTGAAGAGTTTGATGTCACCCTCGAGCGAGGCAAGACTCTTAGTCTGAAGGCTCTGGCTATGGCCGATGATCTCAAATCAAATGGTAAACGCGAGGTGTTCTTTGAAATGAATGGTCAACTACGCTCCGTCTACATTCCCGATAAGGAGGCGATGAAGGTAAATAATCATGAATATCAATACACAATTCCATGTACCTTTCAACTTACGCTATTATTATTTTTTTTGTAGGAAATTCGAGTCCACCCTAAGGCTGATAAGATGACTGTCGGTGAAGTGGGTGCTCCAATGCCTGGCGATGTTATCGAAGTCCGTGTCACCATTGGCGATAAGGTCGAAAAGGGTCAGGCGCTTGTTGTCCTCTCGGCCATGAAAATGGAGATGGTCGTGCAGGCGCCTCTATCTGGCGTTGTCAAGAAAGTGGAGGTTAAGAAGGGCATGAAGTTGGACGGCGAGGACTTGATACTGATCATTGAATAAATTAAACTTCCAATTGTTTTATCTATCTATGAGTGGAGCGTGTTGACAATCCTGCTCGTTCTGCCTGTAAATTTCGATTGCCGTATAGCATTAAGTCCATTTTTTATTTGTTTGTATTTATGCTTACATAAGTTCTTGTGTATATACGTGTGTATGTGTATATTGGGGCGGCACTACTTTGTCGAAAAGTTTACAAACTTGTCATGAGATTTGGAGTCACGTTCAGAAAAAAAAAATTGTTGTTTCACATAAATGCACAATTTGTAGTTGAAAAGCCTTTGCCAAATTTTTATATCAATGTTACAATTTCATCACCAATAGAAATGTAAATTTAAAACGAATCATTCTAAATAAATGTTTTATAAAGATAACCAAACACCGAATAATTTAATATATTAAAAAACGAAGACTTTTGTCAAGTGAGAGTAGAAATTTTGTGCTCGAAATTAAAGCTGGGTAAAAGAAGTGCATTAAAATATATGTGTCAATGACCAAAATAGATACAAATATTTTTGTCAATGAAATTTTTAATGTAGTGAGACTGTCATACCTGCAGATCTTAATCTCTATCTTTAGAACAGCATTCACAGATGCATTAACCTTTGGATAGAGTATTCTGGTTTGTCGCTAGGATTGTTCATTAAGTGGCAACATATATTTTAATTTTAAGTTAAACTTGATTTTGCATTCGTTAGAAACAATTTCTATCTGTTTTATATTTTAATAAACATTTTTTAAAATTAAAATAAAACCAGATGAATCAAGGGAGTCGTTCATCTTTTGACGTGTCATATGCCGATCTTTGAAGGACATCGCCAACAATCGATTTGCGATTATCGATCTTATCGATTTCTAAGCCATTGGGTACATTGGGCGAAGGATTAGTAGATGAATGGGTAGATTGAGAGCTGTAGTTACCAAAGATGGAAAATAGATTAATAAAAACGTCCTTCATTATTTTTTTTTGGGCAGCGCCCACTCCCACCCCCATAAATTCCCAAAAGCCTATTTCTCCAGCAATTTAAAAGCTACAGTTACCAAACTTGGAAGGAAGATTATTTTTTTTCAATCAAGCCCACTCCAGCCCCCAAAAAAAATCAAAGCCTATTTCTACTGCACTTTTCTCTTTCAAGCATCGGTATTTCATAGTTACACCCACACTATTCTGTCGCACCTATTAGCAGATGGAATTACTAAATGGTATCAGAGTATTACGCAGTCGGTTAAGCCTGGATAATAGGATCGGCGTCGGAAAATAAATTAAATAATCAAGTAGCTTAGGAAATAAAAATTTCAATACATATCAGAATGAAAACGTATTTCTTGAATCACATAAGTCTAGTGTGTATTATATATTATCATATATTTTGATTTTCTGTTCTACTTATTTCAATCGCGGCGGTATTTAAAAATTCTTAATAAAGTTCATAAATTCTGAAGTCTTTGAAATGCATATTATTTATATATAAATATTATATTGGACATTGTTTGATTTATCTTGAACTCATGCCCTTTATCAACTAGCGTCAAAATGATATCAGCAACTAGAGAACAGGTTATGCTTTACAATTCAGCGTATAGAAATTTTAAGATATGCTGCTATAAATGGCAGCCACCAAGACGCTTCAATTCGGGCTGCTCAACTCTGACGCTGCAAAATGTGAGTCTGAGATTCTTTTAAAAATGTGGTCAAATGTAAATGTGTATTAAATTTTATAGACCTTTAAATGTTATGAGCTACCTAAGGGTCCGCAAATGGATGTTGAATTGTCACGTGAGGATGCATTAAAAATGTATAGGCAAATGGTGGAGGTGCGCCGCATCGAGAACACTTGTGGCAGCATGTACAAGGCGAGGAAAGTACGTGGCTTCTGTCATCTCTATAATGGACAAGAGGCCGTCGCCGTCGGCATGTGTGCTGTGCTCCGAAAATTTGATAGCGTGATAACGGCCTATCGGTCACATGCCTGGACCTTATTGCTGGGCGTCTCAGCGCAGGGATTGATCGGCGAACTTGTGGGCGTAAAGAGCGGTTGCAGTCGTGGCAAAGGTGGGTCCATGCACACCTACGGTGATAACTTTTATGGCGGCAATGGCATCGTTGGCGCCCAGGTACCTATTGGAGCTGGCGTCGCTTTGGCACATCGCTATCGAGGCGATGGTGGCGTCTGTGTTGCATGTTATGGCGATGGTGCTGCGAATCAGGGGCAGGTGTTTGAGGCTTATAATATGGCGAAGCTGTGGTGCCTGCCTTGCATCTTTGTCTGCGAGAATAATAACTATGCCATGGGCACCCACATGAAACGTCATGCGGCCCTAACCGATTTTTATGTGCGCGGTCAATATGTTCCCGGTCTCTGGGTTGATGGCAATGAGGTGTTGGCTGTTCGTAGTGCAACAGAATTTGCTGTGGACTATGCGGTGAAGCATGGCCCAATCGTACTGGAGATGTTCACATACCGGTTCGAGGGGCATTCCATGTCGGATCCGGGCAAGTCGTATCGCTCGCGCGAAGAGGTCAGCAAGGTGCGAGCCGAACGCGATCCCATCCAAAGTTTTCGCAAGCAGATCATCAAGCTGTGTCTGGCCGAAGATGCGGAACTAAAGAAGATCGATGGTCAGATTCGCGCTGAGATCGCTGAAGTGGTCAAAAAGGTCCTCGCTGATCGCGAAGTGGACTTGGATGAGCTTGTCGCCGATATTTATTCAAAGAATGTGGAGCCGAAAATACGCGGCATCTCCGGCTATACGCTCGATCACAAACGTATCTCGGAGGTGTGCTTTGGCAAGCCCAGGCGTACACCAGCCAATGAGATGAAAGACGTGCCCATTGGCGACGCGGTGATTATAGCCGCCCAGTTAAAAGCGAAGAAGGAGCAGGAAGCCAAGAAGTCGTTGGAACCCAATAAGGCGCTGGAAGGGCAGAAGGCGCAGAAAGACAAGAAGGCGCAGAAAGTGGGTAAGACAGCTCCTGCCGAGAAGGATGATAAGTCACCAGCGGCAAAGGCCGCCCCACCAGCTGCTGACCCACCAGATTCTGACCCACCCGCAAAAACTCCACCTCCAGCAAAAAGCGGCGATAAGACTAAATAACGAAATTAAGAAAGACAATTAATCTTTCAAGTTTACCCAAATGAATATAGCGTAATACTATATATTAACTACTGCTTGAACTTTTCTTTTTAATGTTTTCAAAGAATCCGCTGCTTGAGCTTTTTTTGCAAACCACCTGTCATTAAACACACTTTTTTAACGAAATTGTTTTAATAAATATAAAAAAAACAAACAAATTAAACTTTTTTTATTCCTTTATTTTCAATTAATAACACAACGTTATTTCAGCAACGTTATAAAGTTTTTTTAGTAATATCACTAAGCAGACAATACATAGGGGCGTCAAATCGACAAAAAAGTGCATCAGGTTCAAAGGAGGCATGTGCGGTCTGGTCCTTACTGGCCCACTAGTACCACTGGATAGGCAAGACGGTTCTCTAGCATCTGTTGCCTGAGTTAGCGCTTCCGGTTTTGGGCGAGTGCCGGCCTCTTGTTCCCTTGCCTTACACCTTAGTCCTGCGCGTTACCTCGAACCATGACTTGATCCTTTCCCAGGAATACGGCTATGGAACAGACCATGTCCGAGGTGTTTGTCAACCAATTAACAACAAAATAAAATCTTGCAACCTTTACCCTTTAACGGATATTGTAACGAACACGTTAAAGTGTGCAGCAAACTGTAGGCCTACTTTGCCCACGATGTCAGAAATGGTGAAGTTCTTCTTTCTTTACCCGCTCAATTTGTAAAGACTAATATTGCCTGCCTTTATCCTATTAAAGATACATAACCATATTTGTATCAGGAGCCCATTAAGCTGTTTTAATCTATAATTAACTGTTATTAAATTACTATTTTTAAATTTTATATTGAAGAGTGTTACTTAATTACTACCAATTCAAGCTATCTCGTTAACTTCAATTTAGATCAAATAATATTCAATAAGAAACTTATGCGACAAAGGCATTTGACTATATATTTGTATATATATGCATGTGCTCTATGAATTGAGTTAAGTAAATTATGCAGGTATTTATATATACCATGGTAAGCCACAACTGTTATATGGCCATTCCTTATTTGTTATTTATAACTTACAATCTCTGCGTGCGGTTGCGCCATACAGCTGTGTATGTAGTGCATCGTAGCTGATAGGCCTTTAACACGGATTACCTTGTATTCAACTTTAAAATAAATAAATAAAACCCAGATAACATTTTAGTATATAACAACAATTTAGTATATAACAACTGCATATAGTCATACTATCTTTAGTGTGTTTAGAGTGAGTGTATTGTTTACATCGTAAACCATCTGAAAAACTGCGTTAAACCGTGTTAAACCACATGAAAACCCGTAATAACCCACATGATAAACTGTTCCAAACCCAAAGGTGTTTTTCAGTTTAGAACTGAATTATCAAAATAATTGGAATAACTCGGCATTCAGCCGAGTAATTCCGGGCAATGTAGTTAAAACCCTCAATGGAGTTGTTTTTGTTGTTGAAAGGCATTTTGTTTTATTTTTTTGTAACTTTGTTAACACAAAACGAACGAGTTAATGATTGAAGAAGATTCTGAAGTCGCAATCTATAATGTTAGGTATGAAACATGTATGAAATTATCATAAGGAGGGTCACTCAAACAGAGTGCACTGTAAAAAGGGAGAGAACCAAACACACGAAGAAGCTACCAGAACATGGCAAACATATGTGCGAAGCACCTACTTAACAACAGTTTACATCAAAAATACTATAATTATAGTGTGGGAAAACATTCAGATGTAAGGTGTCCTATGACTTCTATCCATTGACAAAGAAAGTGAGAAAAGAGAATTACCTTTCCACTGATCATTGAACCCACCCGCAGAAATCAAATGCACAAAAGTGTGGCAGCTGCTAGCTGATCTTCCACGTGATTCTAGCACACAATCTCCTTCTTAAAAAACAAAGCTGGAATAACTTATGGTATCAAAGTATTTCGCAGTCGGCTACGCCCGACTGCAACGTTCTCTCTTGTTGTTGTTTGTTAATTTTCGCTCCTGATTGGTTGGGAATGTGTGAAATTGACTGACAATGATATAAAAAGAACAGAAACTGGCTTTGAGTAAAATAATTAATTTATTTTTCTAAATTTTCGCTTCTGATTGGTTGGGAATGTGTGAAATTGACTGACACTAAAATTATCAGATTTGTACCCTTATATTGAGCAGTTTATATCTTCGTATGTATTTCATGGTGCGGCTGCAGCGCTTCTCTTTCTTTTTTTTTTTGTGTGCAATTGCTTATGCGCATGACACAGCTATTTTTAACCCCGATGTAGTCGAATTCATGCCACAGGCTCTCAAGCAACAAACCAAAACTGGGTCAGCAGCGACGCAATAAGTTGCATGAAAGGGGGGTAAAACCAATGATGGGTTTTGCAGACGCAGTAAATAGACAGCAGCAGGATTATTTGTTACATTAAAAACTTTATTAACTTAGAATCAACCAAATTGTAGCCGGGGATGGCTATCATATAATAATTAGAGCAAACTTTGTTTTTGAAATATTCGGCTGGTTCGGTCCAGGATACCACAATAAAGACGCAATCTTAGATTAATTAAATATTACTACGTCTAAATATTATGTACACTTTGACAAAAAAAATACATACATCGGAAGTACAACAATTGCTTTTTTGGCGACAGCTTGCGAGAGCATCCGCCTTCAATTCAAACTCGCAAAACTGCAAACCTGCCTCTCTGCCCGTACTTCTTATATATATGTCATTGTTTTGGTGTAGCCTTCAAGTTTGGGTGCAATAGCTGCATGGGTAGGGTGTGTGTATGTGGGTAGGGTTAAAACAGCAATACTTGAATGGATATACCAATTATATAGTATAGTTAAATAGGCATATAGCAATAAGTTGTATTGTATTTATGTGTGGTATGGTGTGGCTTATGGGCTGTGCACTGCGGTCTGTGCGCTGACTGTTCTCCGGTTATTATTAGTTTCTTTTAGAATTTTGAATGCATAATTTGCCTCCCGTCTTCCTGTCGTATTGCCTTTCAGCTATCTAAACTTAATTACGTCTTATTTACATGCTTAACATGTTCGCCTTTCAATTCGAGTCTACGAAATATCAAAATACACATATGTAGAAATATAAATGTCCGTATTCATTCGATCACAGCGCGCGCTCAGAAACTAAATAAAGTATTTTATATTTATTATTCTTTGTTTTTTTTTTTGTTGTTTTTTTTTTTTTTCTTTTACGATTTTTCTTCATTTAAAAACAGAAACGAACGAACTTAACGACAACACAGGGGCAATCACTCACGCCACATTCTCAATTCACAACTTTTTATTTTAGGCAGGGAGGTTCGGGTTGGGGAGGGGAGGATTAAAGCTCGAGGCTAGCCTATTATTGCATTTGGGAACGTGCACGTTTCGCAATCGAGTACAGTGATGTCACCATGGATGTGCCCGGTTCGCCCGAATCGCTGGACGAGCGTTGCGGCGGCAGGCGCTCGGTGAAACTCTTCGGTATGCCAGCGCCGAGCAGTGTTTTGCGATCGTACAGATCGAGATTATCATTGTAGTAGGTGATAGCATCCCAGCACATTTCGCTTAGCTTTGGTATGGTCATCCACATTTTGTAGAGATCATTGCGACGCTTCAGTGTCTCCTTGTCGTTGTACTCAATGCCGCCAAAGATGTACATGCAGCCATTATCCGAGTGCGCTGCCGAATGGAAGTACAATGGACGCGGCAAGCTGGCCGTCTGTATGATGGACCACTGTTTAGTACGCAAATTCAGCTTCCAGATATCCGAGAAGTATGTCGAGAAGTCGCCCTAAGTGGACAACAATAATTTGTTTGATTAGAATTCAGATTCATTTAAAATTTTATTTAAAAAAAAAACAAATTAAATATAATAAATAAATATTGTTAAATAGCTGGCAACTCACCTGCAGGCCGCCAGTAATAAAGGCTTCAATGTCACCATTTGACGACTGATGCTGAACACAGGAGAAACATTTGCGTGGTCGCGGATATCCCTTGTCATTCTGGCTCCAGGCGCAGCTCTTCCGATCCGGCAGTGTGTCAAAGTAATCCCAGCTATTTGCGTCCAGATTGTAGGCCGGTATGCGCTGCAGATCGTATACCGAATTCGAGGTGCCGCCGCCCAGCACGAAAATGTGTTTGCCATCGTAGACAACTTCGTGGCGATAGCGACCCTCCGGATCGTCGCGCATTTCTGGCCTGCAGATGTAGACATTCTCCCATACGCTCGTCTGCAGATTCAAACGGTACACATCGCAGGAGTAATCGAAGCCCGTCGTGCCTCCAATCGTGTACAGATAATGCTTGTGTATGACAATGCCCGGTCCGTACTGGGCCGTCGGCAAATCCCCAGTAACTTTCAAGCGCTCAACGCCAGCGCTGGTGTCGCTCGTGCGATAAACGTAGCAATCATTCGAACACGACTCTCCAAACGGATAACCAGTGCCACCATGCGACTGCAAGGCAGAAGAGAAATTATCATTATCATTGTTCGTTTGCTCTTTGCAGCAACACTACAATTCCCTTGCTCCCCAGATACGACTGCTGCTGTTGCTGCATTCAATTAAGAGCTGAGTCAAGCAACAAAGAAGCCAGCGTTTTCCACAGCTTATCAGCAGCAACTGCAGCAACAGCAGCAACTGAACGATAAGTGGAAACATGTGTATGAATCTATCTTCTGTGTGTTGAGCGTGTTTGGGCATATTTCTGGGTTATCCACAAAAATATGGGAAAGTGGGCCTGCCAGCTCGTGTTTTATGATTAACTTTCTAATTAACACTAATTGTGCAGTTGTTGAGCTGTAACCAGCATAAGTGGACAGGGGCCCAAAGACGTAATTGTCTGCATGTTAAATGTTAAAGCAACAGAGAAGTAACAAAAAATCAACTAATCAGTCTGATTGGTCGCCAGCTCTTGGTTATAATACCAGTCCAATTAGACAAAATGTGACATTATATTTTTGAAATATGATTATAAGTAAATCTGATTTATGATTATAATCAATTATGTGAAAAGTATCGTTTGTCATATTCATAAATTTACAATATTTTTAGATTATTTCTTTTTCGGTTAAATATCAAATTGGGATCAGACCTTCTCTTTGGCAAGACCATGACTGTATCAAATGTATATCTGCAAAGCAAAAATTCAATTTGGGCCACGTAAGTGAGCGAGACCAGATGAATGTTGGTTGCTGTGGATGCCACATTATACGGTAAATCTAGGAAAAGCTATTGAAAGACAATCTGACGCCATAGCCACAAAGATAATAATAAACAAAACCCAAAAATCAAAGTAAAGCCACAACGATAAAAGAAAAAGCGCGCGCTACTCTCAGCTTCGTAGGGAGTCAAGGGGAGGGGGAGTATATGGGGGAAAACCTGGTAAACAAGTTGTTGCATGCAGCAACTGCGTAGTTGCCAAGAGGGATGAGCTGCTGCTGCTGGGCATGCGCATAAGCGAGATAGCAACATTGGCAGCGGACAGCGAACTGCGCGCAGCTGTTTCGTCTATTTTTTTTTTTTTGGGCTTCGAATGTTTAGAATGCATAAACAAAGCGAACGGGGAAGAGCAACGTGTATGCGTTGTGCGTTGTGTGTTGTTTGTTGCGTGTTGTCTGTTGTCTGTCGGGCGTGGCATTCAGCCCAGAGACTGAGCCTACCTAACACTGATCGGCGCCCAGCGACGCGATGAATGCAAATTATACATGTGTATTGGTACGCACTACAGCGATAACTATTTGGATTATGTTTACGTTCGTCGCATTTACGAAACAAGTTTATATGCGTCACAAGGGGACAGGGGTGCACTGGCGGGGGCACTGATGCCACCTCTAAAAGTTTTATTGTTGTTGTTTTTTTTTCGAACACATAGACACACACACACACGCAAACACAAACACACACACTGTCGCAAGCAAACACAGAGTTGTGTCTATTTTTGTTTCCCCCTCTTTTCGAAACACAACAGCATTCACAATACTTACAATCAGCACATCATTGTGAATGGCAAGCGCATTGGAAGCAAGCTCCGTGGGCATATTGCTTGCGTTGTCCGCATTCAGTTCCAGTTTCCAGTGATTTGTGGCGAAATTGTAGCTCCACAGCTCCTGGAAGAGCAGACACCTGCCGCGTCGAGCGGCAGTCAACGCACTGCGCGGATTGTAGCCACCCAGCGAGTAAAGATGCGATTTGGACGCTATTATCCGATGGCCACTGCGCCCCAGTGGAAAGCCACCGATGCAATGCTTCTCCTTAAACTGGCACTTAACCAGACGAGCTGGCTGGAAACTGTACATGGGTCGGACTGCGGCTGGCTCGGATGGCTCCACGGGCCCGAGGCCCACATTCGATATGGTTGTGGACATTTCGCTCTCATCGTTCGATGTTGTCCAACCGCCATCTGAATACATTTCCTCCATTTCGGGATCCGAATCCTCCACATCGCTTAGTTCGTTCTCATCGTCATCGACGTCGTCCTCCTCATCATCGATATCGATTTCATCGTCGGCATCTTCGTTCTCCATGTCGCTGGCATCCATCGGTTCAGCTGCGGCAATTGCATTGAAACGTGCCACAAAATCAGCTTGGGCCTGTTCCAGCGGTTGTTGCTGCTGCTGCTGTTGTTGTTGTTGCTGCTCCTCTGGCGCCTCGTCTTGTATTTCTTGTTCCATTATGTTGTTGTTGTTATTGTTATTTTGGTGAGGGGGCTGCAGCTGCTGCCGATTGATCGCCCTTCGATAATAGTTATCGAGCAAGTTGGCGACAAATACAACGAGTGTCCAGGTGTGACGTAGTTTGTGTATAATTATGCACTTGAGCTTGTATAAATTGAATATGTGCATAACAATTGAAATTCACCCACACAATTCAAAAACGAACAATTTTCGAAAATATTTTTTAATATGCAGTGTGTGACACGTTTTTGGGCTTAAGATTAATGTAAATAACGAATTTTTGACTTATAAATTTTGTTACTGATTTTGGGAGCCTAAAAACAGAAATCGACCACGACGACCTACACAGCTGGCTGGGGTCTTTCTCTTTTACTCTGCTTATTCTGCTGCTGCTGTTATTGTTGTTGTTGTTGCTGTCATGTTGACGTTTTCTCTCACTCGCGCTCACACATGTTACGTTATGTATATGTGTATGTATGGCTGTATGTACTCTGTGATTGTGAATGTCGAAAAAATACACACACTACGCACTGGCTAAACTTTTGTCAATATTTTTTGTTAATAATTTTAATATAACTCTCAATTAAAAACTTATTGTGTTTTGTTTTTATTTCACAATTGATTACGCTTAAGCACCAAGCACGCACATCATTGCAGCTGCAATTCAAATAACATAATAAAATACGACTTAATACACAAGGGTTGCGTCCTAAATTTTCCCTCAACTAATACCAACATTCCCCTTAAATACTAAATGCTGCCAACTTGGTAAATGTTGAAATTATATGTTAACATATATATGTTATACTGCACTGTTGCTCATAATAGTACAAAATTTTATGCAGAAACTGATTTACATATTACTGACTATGTTACTTTTATTTTAATAAATTTGTGCCCTTTTAATTTCTTTGTATTTTTAGCAATGAACCGCACACTTTAATTAATCGAACTGATTCCAAAAACTGGTTCAATAGTTCATTGCGAATAACAGTCCCTTAGAAATGAACTACAATGAACTAAACTAAACTAAAATAGAATTCAAAAGTATACAATGTACACGAGCTGAGGACAGGGAAATTTAGCAGAAAAACTGTGAAACAAGAGTTGTTGTGTCGTACATATTTATTTTCACTATTTTCTTTTAATTTTTAGTTGATGTGATCTGTTCTGGCAGTCGGTAGTTGATAGCACTGACTAGTTCAAAAATGTTAAATTCAAATTCGTTTCGAATCGGCTCACGAGAACAAATGTTATTGAAACTTAATATGTGCGAGAGTGTGTGTACACTGTCACTGTACAGTGACGCTCATGCGCAGTGTGACTATAAAGTGTGCAATGTGGAAGCGATTCTCTTCAGTTTTGGTTTTAATTAAAAGCGTGCAAGATGGTGCTCGATCGCAAAACTAATAAACTCTGATCTATATAAACTCGGATGTGGTATATAACGATTCCTCTGTTGACCACGCGGTCGTAGGGTGTTCCATTCAAGTCCAATTCTGTAGTTACCAACCGTTGACAAATCGGCAATTAAATGTTATTTAATTATGTGCACCAGCGCGCGCTATTTACTCATTAAGAATGTCCATCAAATATAGCGCATGATTCATCAAGGATTTATAGCTGTCAGCTGTAAACAACACCCAAAACACACTGAAATTATTGGATATACACAAAATACAATTATTTGTGTAAACATCGCAACTGTTTCTCGTATGTACATTTTAATCCATTGCGACGATTTTGCACTACTCACAAATAGTCCATCAGAACCATAACCTAAAAACGGCACGTGCACTTCGTCGCTTGGAATACCCAAAGAGCACGATAGTGACGGAGAGAGTGAGAGAGAGAGTGGGGAATTTAAAGCGCAAGGATTCTTATTTGACGACATACCGATAAAAAAAACAGCTGTTGCTGTTGCGCCACAGACCATAAGCCATGGCAACCACAGCACCTGCCCTGGTCCCGACCAGCAACGGGCAACAGTCGGTGCTGAGCATCGAGACGAAGCTGCAGCCGAGCAACAACTCGAACTCGAGCTCGATTTCGAATTCAAATTCAATTACAAAGGAGGCGGCTGCTGCTGTTGTAGACAACAACAAGTCAACATCGCCAAAGCCAATTGCCAACATGGCCATCAGCCAGAAGCTAAACAAAATGGGCTCCGTGTCCACCGAGGAGAAGCGTGTCTACAAAGTTGTTCTCACTGGCGGTAAGTTGAAATCACTACACCGACAGACAGGCAGACAAACAGACAGACAGGCGCAACTTTCTTCTGTATCTGTTTTGTTTACGATGTGTGTATTGCTCTCCAAAGCATGTCAAGGTCGTCAGGACCCTGAAAAGGCGCACGTTTCCCACGTTTTTGGGGTAGTTTCTCTTTTTAGCCTGCGCAGCTAGCCGACCCCCACAAGCACTCAAAATGAATATATTTTCAATTAGCGGTCTCGCTTCTTGATATGCTAATGAATCACTTATCAAATCGAACAACCAACCAACAAAATTTAACTTTTGTTTCGTTCAACCGGTGTTTTTACATTTTACACACACACAACACAACACAAATCCCACCAAAATGAAAACAAATCAAATTAATGGTGATTGTTTAGGGCTCGACTCAAATCGGCACACGAGCAACAGCAATCAACAATGCGCGTGGTCTCAGATCAATTAAATTGGCTCAGCTGACTGTGATTAAACATACAAACAAATCACACTTATTGACGCATTGTCTAACCTATACATATATATTTGTATGTAGGTGCCGTTGTCCTTGTGTGTTATCAAAGTACATTTCCTCTTGTCTAATCACATTCCGAACGAAGAATTCAGCTTGATAAGCAAAAAAACTCCAAACAAAATGTTAAAAAGGTTTTGTGTAGTGCAAAAAAAAAAAACAACAACATATATATATGGGTTTATGTATGTATATATGTGTGCAACAGCTGATTTCCATTTGCCAAAGAAAAGTAATGGTCTTAAGTAAATGATTAGACAAAAGGCAACTAAGCATGGTATATAAAATGATTTATGACATATAAATAAATATGTTGCGATACATTTTAAAATTTTATATTATATATAATATATTTCATTTATTATGACTCTAAATTTAGATAAACCTAGAGATAAAAATAACATTCAAATTAAGTGCAAAGCTTTTAGTTGATATAAATGCTAACGATTGCAATAAAAAAATATGTTGGGCAGCAAAATTTCTAGAATTTAAAGACTCCTCAGATGTAATTTTCCCATTATTTAGCTTAAATAAACTCATTGAATGCAGTTAAAACCGATTTATGTTTCCTTAAAACTATGTAGATAACTTGAAAAAAATAAGATAGTCTATAGTTTGTAATAGATCAAATCAATTTAGTCCGATTCATTTCCTCGTCGCTGCACAAGCGACAGTTGCAGTTGCAGTTGAATTTGTCCTCGAGCTTATATTGCGTTCAGGGTTAGGCGTTAATAATAATTATCGATGTTGTCATTCATTTGATATTATTTGTGCTGTCAACTGATTTGACTTTTGGTATTTTACAGGTCCCTGCGGCGGCAAGACAACTGGCCAGAGTCGCCTGTGCACCTTCTTCGAGAATCTTGGCTGGAAGGTGAGTCTCACAATTGTGCCACACACTTATTTGATTTAATTTGGGCTCTGTTGAGTGGGCTTGGGATACTTCGCTGAAACAGAGCAAAACATGTGTTGCCTCTTGCAAACTTGCAACGGCAGCATATTGCGCTGTATGTTGTTCTTATTTGTGTACCTGTGGCAGTTGTAAGTACTGCCAAATGGTATTCTAGTTCCATGTGTGTTGTTGTCATGCTGTTTTGCTGCTACGTGGCAGTATGGTTAGCTCATACTCGACCGATATCAAATGAAATGACTAATGCCGTAGGGACGAAAGAAAAAAAAAAAACAAAAAAAAAAAACAAATTAAAAAAATCAATTTCCCCCACAAACAAATCGAATCTCGAAACAAAGCAATGAGCATGTTCAATATTTTCAGGTTTTCCGCGTGCCTGAAACGGCCACTGTACTACTCAGGTAAATGCCTTAAACACATCAAAAATCAACACAAACGAACAAAAAAAATAATAGTAACGATAATCATATTTAAGGACGTGGCCAGCCAAAGTTAGATGCCCAGACAGGCAGGCAGGCGCATGCAGCACACCCGATCCAATCCAATCCAACCCTTGGATGGTATCTGGTATCTCTCTGCCACTGAGGCAGGTGCCTCTTAACTGCTGTGTGGCTGCCTGGCTGGCTGTCTGTCTGTGCTGTCCAAATGGCTTTGGTTCGCTACGTTTGCTGCAAACAATGTTTTGTGCCTATTGTTTGTGCTGCATTTCAAGATAATGATTTGAGTTTGATTGTGTTCTTATACAATTTGCCATGCATAATATATATACATACTTATGCACAAATCTGTGCAAAATACTTATTTATACTTGCATATATGTCAACTCACTCTCGATAAAATAAATTCTCTTTAAAATCTTTATTTTTGTTATTTTTAAATATATTCAAGCAAATAATTTAAATGTAGCTTATGCGTAGTGCCTTTTAAAAATAATAATAAAAAATAAACTAGACATTTTCCTTATTTATGATTTCCATATCTTTTTTATCTCTCCCCTTTTCAATATATTTAGCGGTGGAGTCAAGTTCTCTGAGCTGACCGAGAAAGAGGGTAAGTTTTCAAATGCTAAACTACTTGTAGAAGAAACGAGAAGCGGAGGGAGAAGAGAGAGAGAGAGAGAGGAGAAAGCGAGAAAGCGAGAGTTTACTTTTGCAAGCATTTTCCCCATAATAAAACCGATAACATTAAACTAATCATTGAACTTAGATGCTATACTGTAGATATATACATTATAGCCAAGATAATACTGTTTCCTGTGCTTGTTTCATAATAAGATCCGTTGGTCTTACCAATGTCTAGTATATATTTTTTTCTTTTTGAGGGTGGGGCATTTCAATGTTCGTTCTGCACACTGTCAAGTTCGTCGCAGCATTTTCTCGAAACGAAAATACTTCAAAAATATTTACTTTTTGTCGGCCATTTATATATATATATATAATATATATATTATATGTGTACAAAGATATGTAGCTAGCTAGCGCTATATATTTAGCTGCGATCATGTGTACAGCCTCCCACAAAAATAATAGCTACAGCGCGACTATCTCAGCTGCCAGATTCTATAGTCCACAGTCTATAGATACGCGCATACTATAGATACTTTTTGTTGGTTGGGTGTACTAAATGCTTTTGTCGGTCCCCCGCTTGAATGCGACGTCTTGAATAAAAGTTCATTTTTATGTAATTCGCTTGCGCATTTCTACACACAGATGTATTTATCTATATATATACATATATATATATTTGTATATAAAGAAAGAAGGCAATGAATAATATGAGTGAATCCTTAGGCGAGCCGACTTAAGAACTGCGTGACTAGCTGCCATTAGTTTGACAATTTTCAAAACTAATTTGTCAATTGCGTTCTTTAGCCGTAATCGGCCTTTTTAATGCCCATCTTTCCAAAGAAGGAGAATATATATATATATATATATATATATATATATATGTATAGCAATCACTCAATTGCATGACTTGCAATACACTTTTAGTAACAAATATAAGCATGAACTCATTTTGCCCCTACATTCGTTTAACTACTGATGACAACAGCGAAGATACTTCATAACTAGGGATTTGACTTGAGTGTCTAGATTGTGTTAGGTTGTTTATTTATTATTGATATTGCGACGTTCATAACACACACACAGACCCACCCACGCCAACCACCTTCGTTTACAAAGAACTACCATTTGCCGCACCGGAGCACAGTATGATCGATCTGACCGCATCCTGTCCACGTTGCCTGGGCAAGGCTGCCTCCAAGCCGAATGGCAGCGAAGGTGAGTGTTTGTGCCCAAGTGCAGACAACGAACCAAAAAAAAACAAAAAAAAAAGAAAAAACTAAAACACATCCGATCACCACAAAACGTCATTTATCAATTGCTCTCAAAAAGACAAGAATGTTTTGATTGTAACAACGTTTACCTTTGTGTGTGAGCGCGTGTGTGTGTGTGTGTGTGTGTGTGTTTGAGAGCTGCTTTATCTTGGCAACAGTAATATCTTAAACAGATCGTTGTCTTTATCCTTCACCTCACTTGTTACGTGTGATATCTTTTTGTTTGCTCTGTCAACAGTCTGCGCCGTTGATGAGTTGACATTTTTCGTGTTATGTTTTTATTAATTGTTTTCGTCTTCTTCTCTTTTAATTTATTTCTTAACAAATTGCGCCTATGCAAACATTCTCAAGATCTATAAACATGCACATATTCATGCCAGTCTATATTCTGTGCTGTGCTCCTCTGAGCTGTGTTTGTATATGTTTCATATTTATTGTCCACTAACAAACTGCAGATTGTTTGTGCCAAATGTCTCTAATATCATCTATTTCTCTAACTACATAAATATACTACAGAATGTATAGCTTTACTCAGACGAGGAATTCACAGTTTTTAATAAACGCCTAACGCTTGATACGAGCAACTTAAAATGGGCCATTTATATTTAGCAACTCATATATCCTACAGATGTGACTGTGTATTATCGTATGTATATATGTATATGTGTTTATATATATGCATATACGTTTAAGAACAGTCATCTTATTATAGCCAGTTTTAGATGCTGACTCGCACGTGCCCCTGATTAGGTCTGCAAACAGAGCGCTTACAGTAATAAAAATAAAAATAAAAAATGAGCAAAAAAAATAATAGAAAAAGCTGGATTTTTTAATGAGTATATTAAAATACAAATATTTGAAAAAATTCATGCTTATAGCATTAGTAATTAAAAACCAGAACTCTAAATTTAAATAAAAGTCTGAAATACTTTATTAATTTAAATATTAACTATTAATTAATTTTAATATTAACAACAATTGTAAATGCTGCCAATAAGCTTTCTAAACAAAAACATGTCTGCATTCATACCCCTAATGTGATGGCATTTTAAACAACAATCAACAAACACTAATTATAGTTGTTGAAGACCTGTGCCATATTGACTTGAATTGCGTGTTACCTTGTCCAAGGGAAATACTTTCGCTGCCACAACAATTTTGTTGGTCAGTCAGGGCCAGAGCAGTTGTCAGATTCCCAGAGCAGTGGCGCAGCAACTTTCGTCTGTCATAATTATTCAGCTCATTTATTTGTTCTGTACTCAACTCGAACGTTGTGCCGCGCTGTCAGCGTCACGTGCTCCTCGCTCGTTGGCGTTGACGTCGTAGATTTTTATATCTATATACATTCATATACATTCGGATGTATCGGCGTCCCATTCATCCAAAGAGTCGTCTCTGTCAGTTTGGCAATCTGGCCATATAAGCTATATATGTGCGCTTTACTCTTCGCAGTTTTGCGTTAATTAATCTGTTTAGTCATTTTTATTATAGTCATTCGTGATATAGATACTCACGAAACAAATCCAGATATACAGATATGTACATCACCAGATACTCTCATAGATAAGGCAATCTGTTTTTTTTGTTGTTGTGTCTTCTATTGATTTATTTTATTTTAAATTCATAGCTTAATGAATTTTTTGTTCTTATTGTTGCTATCGCGTTGGTTGCTCTGAGTTTTTGTTTTGTTTTCAATTTCTTCATCATTAGCCATGAAATTTTCCTTCGTTCCTTAAATTATGCAAATCTAAGCAATTAATTATATAATTAAATATGTAAAAATATGTTAAGAACTTTGTGCTCACTGCCAATAACTTAATACAAATGTCGTCTACTCTACTCAAATCACTCAGATTATTGCCATAGCTGTGTAGCGCAGTATATTACACATTATATATTCACATTTAAAATTATATTTATATATATATATATATATATATATGTGTATATGTATATGTATATGTATATTGGTTGTTTGCATCATTTGCTTATATCACAGACTGCTAATTGAATTAGCCAAAACAAGCCGCAAAGCAAAATCGAAGGCAACAGCAACAACAACAACACAATTCACTTGCTGCTGCTAGCTATTGACGTAAACTACCCCAAACCAATTTATATTACCATTCCACTCCCACTGCCACTGCCATTCCCATGCCGTTTTTGTGCATTCCATTGTCGGTTCATCGATCAATTCCAACCGTTTCGTTACATCATCCTCGCAGTCAAGTTCAATGCCACAGAAAATTGTTTAAAGTCGGTGCAGAAGACCGCAACAAGTGTCGCCATGGCTGAGACCAAACCATGGATGGTCGGGAGGGTGGGGATGGGAGGGGAGGTGTGCCAAAACGGGGGCGTGTTTCGCTTAACGTAACAAAGCAGCGCAGTAGACGTTAGCTTTTATTCCACCTCCCGCTGATACGCCCCCCAACAGTGACTTGCTGTGTGCCTTTTCTTTATCAATTTAAGAACATATTAAAAGAGCAGACAAAACATGATTGTTATGTTTGAGCTGACGAAGACTAAATACCCTTGCAACACAAATAATTCTTGCGACCGTTTTAATTATATTCGATTTTAAAATAACTTTGAAAAGGAATAATCAAAATCTTATATTCTGACAATTTGTCTATATAGCAACTAAATTGTTTAGTTTTGTGGCGATTTCTTTACAACTTGGCTACATTGAATGTTGTGTCGCAAGATGTCTTTGCCAATATGTTAAACGATTCATTGCACAATTAAAATACCCTCTCAACTATTCTATCACTACAAATGCACATGCGAGAGCTCGTGTGTGTGTCTGTCTGTGTGTCTGTCTATCTGTCTCTGTGTGTGTCTGTCTGTCTGTGTGTGTCTGTCTGTCTTTGTACTTATTTGTTATCGTCGTTTACTTGCTCTCCTATATTGTTGTTGTTGTTTTTCCAAGGTCTAGGTTACTGATTACTGTCAGTGGGAACTTGAAAATCGTTGCATTACTTGGCGATGAAAAATTCACATAGCTTCCGGATTATTCATGCTTTGTAAGATCCACATTATGTGTGCTTCCCCCCTATTTCTCTCATTGGTTATTTGAACATCTGTTGATGGGACTGGATTGGACTGATTATTATCACAACTATGTATATATCAAGCATTGCGTATTTACTAATATTGTACAATATAATCACACGACGATCGCATAACACACACATGCACACACACACATACAGCTCTGTGCAGTCGTTTAGAAAAAATGTATAGTTTGTCTTTGTGGTCGATTTGACTGAATCAGTTGGGAGGGAGATGGTATTGAACTTTGTATCATATATATATATATATATAATGTGTAATATATACACATTCAATTAGTGTTCGTATGTATATATTTGAATAAATTATCGATTCGTTGTCATCAAAGTTGAGCATTTTGTGGTTTATTGCTGCTGCCCATTTGTCGCATTTCGATTTATGCTGTTCGAATTGACACTCAATTGGGTGTAGCCCATCGCCTCATGGAACCCCTTGTCTATCCTTTCCCCTTCATAAAAAATGAGTATATATAAATCAACAAACATTCAACCAGTGGCATCATTCAAATCGTGTGTGTCACATTTCCTTCGAAGAATTTGCTTGCAATTGTATTTCTTGTATTTTGATTTCAACACTACTTGTTCACTATTATACTTAATTTGTAAAATGAATAAATCACAGTTGAATGTAATGGCAAATGGTCTTTGCGCTTTGTAGCTTATAAATTTCAGGAGAACCTGATACGCACCATGGTGACAATAGAGAACACGTACTTTGACCTTGGCAACTCGAGTGTTCGCAATTGCCTCATCATCTGCGATCGCGGCGTCATGGATGCCAGTGCATGTAAGTGAAATCCATACATTGAGTCATGATTCTAAAACTAAGCTATCGCTAACTTTACAGATATATCGAAAGACAAGTGGGAGAAACTGATGGCGGCCAACAAATGGAATCCCGTCGAGATGCGCGACAATCGCTACAATCAAATCCTGCACTTGGTATCGGCGGCAAATGGCGCCGAGGATTTCTACTCCACAGAGGTGAGTGTTCCATGTGCGCACTTTTAATACGATTTACCTATTTCTTTGGGTACACCACTTACCATTTATATATGTGCACGTTTAAAACAAAGAAAAGAAAGCGCCATTATCAGGTACCCAAATCAAAGCAATGGCATTATGTTAAAGCTGCTCGAGAGCTTCTTAGATGATTAAACTTAAACTTGTTTAGAGTGCGAGTAATATAGTAACAATTTACAGCCAGTTAAGTTTTCTAAGAGCTTCAATTATATTGACTTTATCAATAGTTTTCATCGATTTTTTGATAAAACGGTAAACAAAGATAGTAAATCAATATAAGATAGTATCAACATTAGCCGCTTGTTGTTGTTGATTTATACTTGCTTATTATTCAGATTTAAGTTTCTACTTAATACATGCTAATCTCTTATTCTACTTTCAGGATCACGCCTGTCGCTCTGAGGGCGTTGAAATGGCGCGCGAACTGGACTACAAATCAGCCGCCGCCTGGGTGGGTCATCCCTACTTCGATGTAATTGATAACTCCACCAATTTTGATGCCAAAATGAATCGTATGATTGAATCCGTGTGCCAAAAACTGGGCATTGATACTGGTGACCGCTTGCAAGCCACCTCAAGGAAGCTTAAATATTTGGGTAAGTCTCTTGTTTTCTTTATTGTACGAGGCATCAACTAATCTTTCAATCGATATTTTTGATTCAGTTGCCTTTCTGCCGAATGAAAGCGAGTTTCCGCCCTTCCAAGACTTTGATGTGGTGCATCACTATCTGCAATCTGCTGGTCCCAAAGTGCAGGCCCGTTTGCGCAAACGCGGCCAGAAGAACCACTGGAGCTATATACACACCCAGCGTCGGCCCAATGTGCATGGCCAGGCGCGAATTGAGGTGAAGACACAGCTGACGCATCGCGACTATATGAACCTGCTGGCGCAGCGTGATGATGCGCACTTTACCATCTACAAGAAGCGACGCTGCTTCCTGATCAACAATCAATATTTCCAGCTGGACATCTACAAGGAGCCGGGTCATCCACGGTATGTTCTAATATAATTACATATTACATATCACAATTCCATAACGATTTGCATTTCGTATTGCAGCTGCAAGGGCCTGGTGCTTTTGGAGACGTATTCTTCCCTCTCCGGCGAGGCGTTAAAGAACTGCATGCCCAAGTTCTTGAATATTGTCAAGGAGGTTACCGGCGATCCGGACTATTCAATGTTTAATTTGTCCCTCCGGGAGGACTGGAGTACCACCAAAAAGTACTTCCGACCTGCGACTCATGGTAAGCAGCAGCTGCAACAGCAGCAGCCATCGCAACCGCCGCCGGAGAAGCATTATCATCCATATGATGAGAACAGCGACTAGAGCGCTTTTTATCGGTCATCGCATGCATCAATACCATCGGGCTTGCTCCGGAGGCTGTCACCATCAAAGCCAAAGATTTGTAGTCTAGTAGTTGCCTTCTTTTGTGCTGTAAATAGTGCTAAATTCCTTCTCCTCCGCTTCTATCGCATTTCGAATCTCAATTTCATTTCTTGGCTTATGATTTTGGCCTGATTGTTGACCCCATTCTTTTTGTTTATTTTAATTTGTAGCCAAGGGCGTCACAAACGGAATTTCGCATACCCCATTGATGCTCAATGGGCAGTAGATTTCTTTGGCAGAATCTAGAATCTCTATTTCTCTATTAACTCGTATAATAAACAAGCGACAGTTGTTCTTACACATACACCAAGTACACCACACCACCACACACCACACACACACATATAAGCCTCAACAAATGACCTGTCAACTAAAAATAAATAAAAAAGTATATCTTTTTCAAAGCGTGTAAATTAAATTACTTAAGGCAAACACAGTTGCGACCTTATTAGGCCCGTAAATGTGTTTGCCATCAATGTATTCAATCATTTTTGTCTCCCACATTGTTAATTATTTGCTCGTACTTAATAGAAAATGATTGTAATTAAAGCGCGGAGTCTAGTTTAGTATATGTTAATACATAAATGTCGCTCGATTGTACTTAATTTGCCTTGATTTCTGTCATATTTTTTGTTCGTGCTGATTTTGTAAGCCATAACAAAAGAACTGTAAGTGTATATCTACGTTAATATGTAAAATTCTTTTTGTTTGTAAGTTGGATATTGTGTGTCTATACAGCAATTGCTAATTTTAAACGTAACTTTTAGCTAAATGTAAAAAAAAAAACAAAATACAAAACAATTCAAATAAGAACCTTGAGGCAAATATAAATCAGCTAAAATGAGACCACCAAAAACATTACGTTATTTGTTTCTTTTTATACTGTATTTCTTTTTTCTAATTTAGTAAAAGCTAAATAAATAAAAGCTTTAGGCAAAATACAAACTCTGGCAATATAAAATTTAATGCTTAAATACAAGATGTTTGAGTTAATGCTACTGTGGGACTAGAACAAAGGCTGCTATTAATTGGCTGTCAACTATTTATCCTTGTTGATGCGCTTAATGAGTCCATCAACAGCGCGATTGATGCGCAACAACAGCAGATAGCCCACAATTAATGATGGCAGGCCGACAAAAGTGGCCAGCGCCTCGTAGATGAAGCGTGGAGCGAAGATTTTCCAGACCATCAGATGACGACAGTGTATGGTGCAGGCCATCATGGCACAGAAGATCTGCAAGCGAAAAATAATATTAGAAAATATATGAAAGCGTTCGACATGCATCACCAACTAACCTTGATGCCCTGCAGCATAAAGAGCTGAGTGGCCAGTTTGAAACCAGCGCCTAGAAACACATCCTCGTATTCATACAACGCCAACTCGCCACGCGTCATATCGAATCCGACCGCTTCAGTGGCAATATCAGATAATGCAACAGCTGCATCCGATTTGTTGTTGGTGCGACTGTTGCTGTTGCTCTTAATGAGGCTAGGAAATAGCGCAAACAGGGAAAATGTCTCCGTGCTGAGCAGCGAGTACATACAGTAAAAGAAGATGGGACCACAGAACGTGTTCAATATGACCAAAGTGCCGGAAATGAGATGCGACTGACCCAATGCGCTGGAGCGACCGACAAAGGCGGCCCGCCAATCGATCTGCGACAGCGTCGTCTGATGCGATGTGGCAAAGAAGCAAAAGTGCGCGAGCAGAAACCAGGCAACCACAGCGCTGAAAGTCGGCTGCACACAGCTCTCTGTAAAAGCAAAATAATTATAAAAATTAATTAAGCGTATAATAAATTAGACATCAAATACGGACCAAAACTTGTGGCCGTGCGATAACGCAGAATGCCATGCACACTCAAGATGATGGCGCCGACGACGATGCAGACAATTAGGCCAATGCTAGCATGCGGCTCGAGCACCACAATCATCAGCATGGCCAGAAAGACGCCAAACGAAATGATGATCGATGAGTAGACGGTGGCCAGACCATAGACGACGGGTATCGCGTAGCTCTGTTCCGCATCATCACCTTCATACAAGCGCTTCATTTTCCGAAATATTTCCGGCACAATACTATCGCGACCATTAATGGTGATGCTATTGGGATTCTTTGGCGGTAGCACAAACGTCATCAACGGCGTCCATGAGACGACAACGATTTGCAGGAGTAACAGGCCATATATGACCAACGCCATGGCATCGATGTGAGTGCGTTGAATGTTCTTGATTGCGCTATTCGCAAGCAGTATGTGACCACCAGCACAAATCGAAGCGACTGTCGGTCCGTAGCGAGCCAACATCACATTGGCTGAATTGCCCGTCAAATTGCCGCAGGAGCGTAAATATAAGCGTGTCAGCGTGGTGTATAGAACAATTATGACTACAGCCAGAATGTAGGTCTTGCCCATGCTGGGTCTCTTTACTGAAAAGCCCGGTGTACTATTGCTGGCAAAGTCAGCGCAATTGCCCTGCTCCTCGCGGCAGCGAAACAGCGTGTATGCGAAACGGATACAGCAAATGGCCAACAAGCTGGCCAAAATTAGACGGAACGCTGCCGAGCGCAAAAACTGCGACCACTTGAACTTGTTTTTAAAGTCCAGACGTGCGCTTAGCAGCAACAGCTCATAGACAAGTAGCAGAATAGCTGCAACGAGCAGATAGGACAAAATCTTGGCCTCCTGTATGACAAAGCTGTTGGAGAAGAACACTGCCATCATAGAGAAGAGCAGCAGACGTGTGGGCATATGGGCAAAACGCTTGACACTCGCCCAATTGTTTGCAATACTATTCCAGTGACGCAGTGTATAAAAGGCCAGCAGAACAGAGCTGAGCAAGCTGGTAAAAAAAATGACACCATGTTCCTCCGTCTTGAACGAGAAGTTCTTATAGTAGCGATAGCCAAAGACGCCAGCTGCAATATTCATGAGAAACACATAGAAGACCTCTTTAGGTTTAAATATCTTCGCATAGTCGCTGGCACTTGAGTTGTTAATGAGCAGAAAGGCAAAGAAGATGGGCAGAAAGCTGAAGAGAAGACCCTGCGACATTTGCGTGGGCTCAAACTTAACCCAGATCTCGCGACAGACGTTGAGTATGTCACGTAGATTCATATTTAGATCGCGCACAAACGACTTGAAGGCCGCTTCATTATAAATTGTTTGCACACGATGTGTGAGCAGTATGAATTCCGTTTCGAGCTTATCCATTTGCTCCACATTGAAGGTGCGTTTGTTCTCCAGCGCATAATTAAAGAAATAGCGATAGATTTGGTGGGCATTCTGCCAGGCGTGGAGCAGCAACGTTTGAAATTTACTCAGATGGGGTACAGCGACAGCGGGCACAATATTAAAATTGATTAAGCCCAGATTTGAGTAGGGTATCGGCACGCCGAGTATGGTCGACAGTGTGGGCACCAGATCAATCTGCAAAAAAAAAAATAGAAGTAATTCTATTTGTTGCAGATAAAGACGTTGTCTTATCTCCAATTTACCTGCTGCAGCATTTCGTTATCTGAGCCCGCATCACTGCTGGTGAAGAATTTGTGCTGCTTAGAGTATGCGAACAGCAGAGCATTGGTTTCGTCATCAGTGTCGCCGCCATGATCGCCACTTGCCGTCATACCATGATCGCCCATTATCAGCAGTGTGGTCTCATTGTCCATGCCAGCCACAACAGATCTAAAATTAAAGGGATATTTAAGTTTTGTCAAGATATTTGTAGCGCATTGTTGTACTTGCTTTATAATATCATTCATTTCGCTCAATTTGCGCGACATTTCCTCGTGCATGGGTCCGTGCTTGTGTCCACAGTGATCCACGCCCAGAAAATGCGCAATCAGCACCTGCCAATCATTGCTGGCCAGCTCTTTGGGCAGATGCTGCATAATTTGATTGTCGACGCTGTCCAGATCGAAGATATCGAAGCTGGGATAGGAGTAGGCGCGCTTAAAGCGGCGCGGATATAAGTCAGTCCACGTGCTATCGCCCAGGAATACCAAAGGCAGCTCTGTCTTCACAATCTGATCGATCACGTTGTCCTCATTGATCTCCGGCGAGGCAAAATTGGAGCCAATATCAATAAAAGTGGGCAGACTGCCGGTGGTTAGGCCCTTCAGGCGTTGCAGTGTGGTCGTTGGTGGATCCGCTTTAAAACGCATTAGACGAGCATTCCCCGGCGATTGCTGCAGCAATTGATGCAGTGTGTCCAGTTTATTCTCATAAGGCAACAGTTCGGTGGTGTTCTCATTATAAACGCCAAATTCGTATTTTAATGCATCAATGACGAGCATTATGACTTTGGACTTTTGTGGAAGACATAGATTCGATGATGATGAGGCATTCACATCCTTAAATATCTCATTCACAACCTCTGGCGTAAGGAAATACTCCTAGCAAATAAAAACAAAGTTACTCTTCAGTCTCCATCTCCCGCTTCTCCACTCGACAAGTGACTTACATCATTGGGATTGTTGGACAGACGCCGGCAACTGCTGGTCTCCGTTTTGGATACGCGTGCAAGTAGAAATCCTCGAGAGAAAAGCAGTACTCCGCTGCATATTAGATAGGCCAGCCAAATGAGTACGAACACGTATGTAAAATTCATGTTTAGGCCCGCCCTTACACTAATTAGACTATTTAAATTTAATTGCACTTCTCGCTGGAGCCACTAATTGTCTTGTCAAGTGTTCTGCATCACGATGCGTACTTGGTTTCATTTAGAGTTTGTCATTTTTTTTCTACTGATTTTCAGTTCGTCACTGTGCGAGTGAAGTGCAGCGTTGCCAACTGTGGTGCACACCAGCTGTTGTCTATTATGCAGCCCTCGTCAACACCTAGAGTTGCCAGACAGATATACCTACAATATGATTGTTTGGCGCTATTCTTAAATGTGTAATTCAAAGTTTTTAAATTTGGGGCACAAAATGTCGTATTTATTTAAAGAATTCCATACACATATAGTAAATCTTAGATCAAGTGTAGATGCAACAAGTTAGCTGCGTGCGTGTATGCCCTACATTTTTTACATTGTGTTTAGAGCATTTGCCTGTGAACATTGGCAATGTATTTAATTTCTTTACTTAGCATTTAAGCTCCTTTTTCATTGTTTGAATTATTTTCAATTAATTTTGAATTTTTTTTTTCAGTTACGCCATTTAGCCAAGCGACCCAAAGTCTACGAAGAAAATGAAAATATAAAAATATATATTATACAATTTTTTGCTTCTTTCAATCAAAGCTTACGAAGGGGCAATAAAGTTTGGAATGAAATCAGCACAATGATTATCTCTTTCATGTGTGTGTGTGTGTGTGTGTTAACAAAGGATTGCGTAAATACGTTATCAATGCATAGTTTGTTTACATTTCTTGTTGTTGGTGTTCTTTTGGTTTTGTTTGAACATTAAACATACACTTAGATTTACGTAAATTGAATTCAGTAAATATACTTTATCGCTTTCTAACCCAAACAATTTATCTTTATAGAAGTGGAGCACAGACACGCACATATGTATGCTACCAAGATAATGCAAGATAGATGCATACATTAAATAGTATAATAGTAATAATAATAATAACACACATCTCCATATAAATTATTAAATTCCGTTCTTGGTGTTAGTGCGCACGAATCTGTATAATATGTATGTATGTTAATTAAGTGTTATTTATGTGTATGTGTTTTATTTAGTTTTTGATTAATTTACGCGTGCTGCTTTTTTGTGTTTGTGTGTGTGTGTGTGGTGTGTGTATGCGAGCGTGTAGTTTTTCAACACACACACACACATTTATTTTGTTAGAGAGTCAGTGGGTGAATTGAGTCCCGATGATGTGTTGTTCTCATCTAGAGCGTCTGGGAAACTGGAAACCGATCCCGAACGGGATGTCACCTTCGTCTACAATAGAATAGAGCAGAAAACCGAATAGGTATGTAGAACACAAGACATTGACAATATCATATTAAGCACTTAAATACATGCGATTAATCAATAAGATTGTAAATAAAAGTAAATTGCCTAGACAAATAGCTTAAGCCCCGATAATTAAAGTATGCCCTAGCGATTATAGTTGTGGAATACATATTTGTTAAGTTAATGTTGTGTTGTGTTTTCTTTTGTTATTGGGTGCTTCAAATGTATAGAGAAAGTGAGGTATAAGAAAAGGCATAAAATAAAATACGTAGAGATATATAATAAAATAGTAGTTACCGCATGAGATTGGCACAAAAAATTGTTCTGTTCATAGCTTACTTTAACGTTCTCATAGGCAGAGCCAACCGAAGCTTCGATAGAACGCATCGAGTCAGAATTTTTCATTTGTGAGAATTTCGACGTAATGCCGCTCGTAATGCTGCCGAAAACCGAAGCCGTTTTCTCACCGGTCGACTTAAGCACTGATTCAGTACGTTGGTAACTGAAAAATATGAAGCACAAGTTGTAAGCATAAATAAACTTGAAGACATATAAATAAAATACATTGATTATACAGTTATAGAGACACATTGAAGCAGCGAAGAGGAATATTTAATTGTGTTAAAGAAAACAATGGACAGCATTTGACTTGGTTTTGGTTAGTTTGTCAAGAAATGTTTGGTTCGAGACACAATCTTTAACACAATTACTTACAGTGGTGCATCTTGCACGGCTTTAGATATGTTGCCCACGCCTTGCTCCACCGATTGATAACTAAGTGAATACATAATATGAGCAACAGTTTTAAATTAAAAACTTATACAAAACAAAAAATGAGATGAGCAATTCAAATAAAAAGCAGTTGTCTACGGTAGATGAACGCTCTTTCAAGTAGATTGCAAAACTTACACGTGACTCTCTTTCAAGTTCTTGACGCCCTGATTGACATCGTCGGTGAGCTCTCGCCAGACGGTGATGCCCAGTTTGCGCTTCAGATCGGAAGCATGGCGCGTCTTGGAGGCCAGCACCGTGCGCAACGTATTGATTTCCTCCTCAACACGTGCCAGCTCCTACAAAAAAACAAACAAAAAACCCAAGTGCTTAGTAAGTAAAATATAAAATGATCGAATGAGGGCATACCTGGCTCCACTCAGCGCGTCGCTGTTCCTTCTCCTCAACGGTGAGCGCTGCAAACTCGGCGGCAATCTCTGCAGATGCCACAGATGCTGTTGGAGATGTGGGCTCCGACAAGTGGGCGCTATTATCTGTGGCACAAAGCATAGAATTAGTCTAGAATTCTATAACTATAAAATGTTATCTATCTGTTTTACTACATATGTATGTTAGCTAAATAAAAACTGACTGAAAAAAGGACTGGCGCATGTTTTGTTTTGTATTTTGAAATTTTGATTTTATGTACCTCCTGGGAAGACAACTTCCTCAAAGACTTTTTCATACGCTGAGTATATCGAATTTCGTTTGGATTTGTTTGTATAAAATGCATTAAGACTTGAGATTTTTCTTTGTTCACATTCAATTGTTATCAACACAAATAATACTCACAAACTGTTGGGTTTGAGCAGCACATAATGAAGGCAAATAATGGGGAAATAGAGAGAATTAAGAAAAGCTGGTTAGTCACGAAGTAATTAAGGCAAGTTAGTCGTGTTCCCAATTTTGCTTTCGCAAAGCAGTCAAAAAAGAAAAATAAGAAACGAAATACGTATAAATATTGTAACAAGCGTTATTTTGTCAGTTTACAGTTATAGTGGTTATTACGACATTTGGGTCTCGTTTCTGAACCTACTCATTAGGCTGAAAAATCTAGCCACTCTTTACCTTTGCCAACCTGAGCAATTGTGAGAAACCTTTTGTAGTTATCGCTATTTGATATTTTGGCCAGATATGGTTTCGAGAAATCTATAAACGTGACCTTTATATCGCGCATGGTGCGCTTTGTAAAGAATTTTAAGCGGAAACGTTTCGCCATCGATGGCGATGGCGTCTGATTAGACAGCTTGGCCGCAATGAAATCAGTCTCGACGGTTTGAAGCTCAAGCGTATTGGCATAGTCCGAGTCGACATCATAGAAGATGTCGTCGAGCGTCAGATTACGCAAATAGAGCTCAGCTTCATCGCAATAGCAACCGCATTCCAAATCGCTGGCTGGAGATATTTCCAGCTCGTCGAGCGATGGCGTTGTGGTGATGTCATCGATGCGCGGCAGATAAGAGTCCTCGATAAACTCTAAACTAACAGGCTCCAATTCGCTGCTCATGCTGTTTTGGTCGGCTTTATCTCATATTCAAAAGCAGCAGCAGCATCAGCAACAACAACAACGAACAGCACTTTCTAATTGGAACGTGGCGGCGCATGTGGAACCTTCTCAAATTTCAAAGCGAGCGCTTCGAGCGATTTGTTGTAGTATTTGTTTGTGTTTTCTTCTTTGTTGGCCTTGTAGTCAGTTTGGTTCTTTCATACTTTTCCTTTGCACATTTTCTATTCAGAGATTCATTTTGAAAAGCGTTTTCTTTGAAATGCGTGTGTCTAACTAAGCGTTTACTTCTTGACTCGTTTCGCTTCCGCGCGCTGCTACAATCAAACTTGAACTGAGCTCAACTTTGGTAATTGGTAGCTGCAGCTCTTTTCGCTGTAACTCAACAAGTTGGCAACGCCAGAGAACCACTGAGCCAAAGAGAGCAACATCACGAAAGAAGAAGAAGAACAACAAGAAGACCACAACAAACAACAAGTTCATCCAAAGTTGGAGTCTTTTTCTCTCTCTCTCTCTCTCTCGCTTTGACTCTGGTTTTGCTTTTGTGCCAAGTTAGCAAAGATTTAAAGAATTGCATGATCAACAAGTGGAAGATTGACTTGTTCACTACCGTCTCAATTGTGGGGCTTGTTCGAAAATAGATTGGATATGATTTGCGTTCAATTGACGTACAACACCCATAAACAATACATTTGGCACAAAACGCAATTCAATTTTGTATATTCAATTAAAAATCAACTGTGGGTAAAATGGGAGGCGTTGCTTCGTTTTCTGTCCACAGTTGTTGCTGTTGCAACAAGCAATGTACACAAAGAACGACGCAGATTCACAAAATCGTTGCCACGTTGCCAAACTTGCTCGTCTGAATAGTAAAACTTAAAATGTTTACAGTAGGCGAATCATATTTGTAGCATTTTGAAAATGACTCCCACGATTTCAATGCATCGCTGGGGCAGGCGCAGACAACAAACTGTCGAGCATGACTCATCTGAATATATGGCAGGTTATCTAGCGGCGTCACTGACTAATCTCGTCTCTTGTAAACGCAGAACTGTCGAAATACCTTTGTGCGGTCAAAGCCGTCGTCTAATTAGCGCCTCGACATGTATCTCTGGCAAATGTGTGCGTTCCAATAAGCAAACCAGGGTTCACAGCGAACACGCGAACACTTTACACTTGCATGCGGCGAATACCTGCTGCTAGCTGCTAGTTGGCGAAAACCTGCAATTTACACAATAGGCGCACACTTACGATCCTCCATGGCTGGGCTGTTGTTGACTTCTCCTTAAGGTTTCGGCTTTGAATTCAATTGAACTGCTGTCCAACTTTGACAATTAATTTTTGTTGTTAAAAAGAATTTCTGTGCAAGAAGAAGCACGGAAAAAGTAGCTGTGCTTTCTGATAAATACCGATGACACTCAATCGATAGTCTTCTGACAATTGGCGTTGCCAGTAGGGTTGTGGCAGTTGCTTGGCGCGCATTAAAAATAAACACATGTAGAATTCAAATTTTATGAGTTTTTTTTTTTGTATTTCAAAAGAAATAAAAATACAATATTTTTGTATCTGAATAGCCTGTTATGAAAAAAAAATGCCATAAGTGAAAAATGTTGCTTTTCAGCTATCGTCATCGCTACGTCTTGCTTTACATTTGATTTTTCGTCCGTTAATATAGGAAAATATATACATTTATATACTTTGTATTGTATTTACTACGTTTCTTAAAGTTACTAATGCAGTTGGTTGTAAATATGTATATTTTAAAAAATTTACATTATCAGGTCTGTTTTTCTTGGTGTTTTTCTTCTTCATCTTTTTTTTCTTTTATAAATACCGCATGAAATAAAAATAAAATAAACAGAAGAACTAAAGAAACAAACACAAAAAATCAAACTATATAATTTGTTTACGTTTTTTATTGATTTTATTTTGTTTTTTTTTTTTTTTTGTCGTTTTGTTTTATCTTGAATGGTAAGTAAAAAATTTTAATATATTTTTTAAATTTTTTATACTTTATGTTTCAACAACTAGTAAACAGGGTCTGAGCGCCGTGTATTGATTCAAAGTTGTTAAGTGGAAAATATAAGTCGAAAACAATTTAATATAAATCAAGAAGATTGCACAAAATTAAAACGTTTGTATTCATTTTGAAATGTGAAAGGGCCTGTGTGGGGTATAAAGCTGGTTGATTGGTTGTTGGAGCAGAAGCAGGCGTGTGTTAATTAACATATATGTTAATATTTATATATATGTGTTTATATATATATATATATTATATAATTTGAAAGTACATGTTTGTATGTAATTCAATCAATTGGGTTTCCAATTCATTTTCTTTTAATGTGTTCTAAACATTTACAAATGTTTTTTACTATACATTTAACGGTAGAAAACGTTTAAACATGCACTCTCCCAAAATAGGCAGAAAATTAAACTAATAACTCGATTCAGTTTACAGCTTCATATAACTCAGTGGAAAAACAATAGATTTGTAATAAAAAAGAGCAGCAATAGCAATCGTAAATATTTAACATTTTATGCTTACAATTATTTCGTTCTTGACCGTAATATGTGTGTTGTTTTTTTTCTTCATTTAAATATCATTTTCAATCAATTAAATTTGTTGCAACCAATTATAACAAAACATTTGTTGAACTTTTTGCTTAATTTAAGTAGCTTGAACTAATTAGAATATTATGCATTGAAATCAAATATGGTTATAAAAAAGAAAAATTGGCATTTAAGTCATATGGGGGCAAAACCAACAATATGGGCAGGAACAAGGACTAAGAGGAGCAGAACTCAGCGCTATATAAAGTTTCATTTTTTTTTATGTTAGCTTTTTTCTTGTTTTGTATAAATGCAATTTCATGTGTCTGAGTGTGTGTGTGTGTGTTTGTTTGTTTTGTATGTATATGCTTTTGTGTGTAGATGTGTGAGGTCAGAGTTTCTCTGTATCAAATTATACAAAAATAGTTGTTGTTGTTTTTTGTTTTTGCATAATTTTGTTTGTTTTTGTTTTTGTTTTTTTTTTGAATTGCATTGTAGAAAAGCTCCTAGGAGTGAGTGAGGAGAGAAAGAGAGAGAAAGAGAGACAACCTGTACCATTTTTGACACTAGTTTTCGACTAAGGAGTCCGCCCCGAGCACGCCTGCCGGTGCTGCTCAACGCCCACCCCGTCCGTCCGTCCGCCCCGTTTCGTTCCGTTACCCAAATTCCCGTCGCACTCTGCACGGCTGCCGTTGTTATACTAAAGCAATTGCTTAGTTCTTCGGCCCCCACACGGAGGTGATGGGCGTAGCTGCAACTGGAGCACCACCCGCAGCAAAGACCGGGAAATCCTCCTGCGATTGGGTATTGGGCGCAATTAGATTCTTGCCCTGATTCTTCTTCTCCCACGGTGCATCCTTGATGATAAAACCATTCTCATTACTGTTGCTACCAGCACCACCACCACCACCACCGGCACCGGAACTGGCGCCAGCGCGATCGGTGAGGAAAGCGCCCACAGTTTGTGGTTGCGGCGATGGCGGCAAATTCTCCAAATAATCACGCTCGTAATCCTCAGCCATGCTCAAGAGCATCTCCTTGGCATTCTCAACATCCTCCTCCTTGCCAATGATGGTCACAGCATTTGCATTGGTTTGACCTTCATCGGAAGACGGGAACTTGATGTCCACCTAGAAAATAAATCCAGATTAAGTATACAATTGTTATACAAATCAAGTTTAGTTGCTATGGGTACCTTGAAGTCGTCAATGATCTTGCGAATGGTGCGTCCACGGTGACCAATAATGTGCGAGTGGATGCGTGTATCGATCTCGATGACCTCGCGATGCAGCGTCCGCAATTCACCGACAATCTCCATGATGGCATCGCGAGCGGACTCTGCCTTGGCCTGATAGCCGGTAATGGAAATGATGTGCTGATTAAGATCATCACGCTTGGGCAGCGAGATGTTGACATCATGATCGGCGCGCAGCTTATTAATGACAGCGCCCTGGCGACCAATCAGCTTGGAGTGATATTCCGGATCGACCTCCACCTGGAGGACAAATGAGCGCAGCTCGCGATCAGCACGATCCGCCTCATGCTCCTCAATCATCTTCTCGAGCGCCTCACGGGCCTCGGCGACGCGTGCCGGCGTGCCAGAGACCTTAATCACATCTGACCTGAGGTCGCTGGGCGGCAGCTCGACGTGCACATCGTGCGTGGACATAAACTGGCGCACATGGGCGCCACGTGGGCCAATGATGGTGCGATGCAGATCGAAAGGAACATTCAGCTCTTCCTCGATGGGTATCAGATCAATCAGCGCCTGTTTGGCCGCCTCGCATTTCTCGATGAGTCCGGTGATGCGAATAACGTCACAATGACGCACTTGCTCCGCACTGGGCTCACCGTCGGCGCCTTCCTCACCCTCACCGTTAACACCGTTGGTCAGACTTTCAATGGGTTCGGTGGCATCACGGTCGGGGAACTTAATCTGCACATCGAATTCGGAGGTGACCTGTTGCACCTTGAAACCGCGAGCGCCCATAATGGTGCGATGCTGGCGTTGTGGTATAACCACCTCAATGGTTGTTTGCGCCTCCAGATCGGCGACGGTCTCCTCGATGCGCTGCTTGGCCGCCTCAATGCACTCCTTTGCGCCCTTGATGGTCACCTTGTCGGAGTTGGTGCCGGAACGCGGGAAGGAAATTATCACACCGCCGCACTCCTCCGAGATGCGATGCAAAATGGTGGCGCGCTTGGCCACAAAGTGCTTGTGGTGCTTGGGATCGACGATGACCTCGCCCTCGGTGACCTCGTCGCACTCCTTAATGATCGCCTCCAGCTGTTCTTTGGCCTTATTGACGTTCTCCTCCTTGCCAATAATAATGATGGCCTCCTTGTCGCTATCCTCATTCGAGGGGAAGATAATGCGGGCGCCCGTCGCATCGCGTATCTTGCGTATGGAGGCACCATTCTTTCCAATAAGGAATTTGTGATGCTGCTGCTTGGCGCGCACCTCAACGCTGAACGAGGCCTGCTGACGCTCGTTGGCCAGCTCCAGCAGCTGCGCCTTGGCCTTCTCCACATCATCCTTGGGACCGCGAATGGTGACCTGAACGGACAGCAAATATTATATTATAATTTATTCGATATAAATTTGAGTTTCAGCTCAAATCTATCTGTAAAATATCTCTTACCTTATCGCTCTTGGAATCACTGTTTGGGAACTTGATGGTGACGCCGCCGCACTCCTCCATGATGGCAGAGATGAGTTTGCCGCCGGTGCCAATGATGGAGTTGTAGTATTTGGGCGAAATTTGCACCTCTTCGGTAACAATGTCGGAGAGTTCGTTCTGGATCTTTTGAATGCGTTCCTTGGCCTCCAGGACGTTCTCCTTTTTGCCCGTGATGACAATCACTTCGTTCGTATCACCCTCGGCGGGTAGATCGATCTTCGTTTGGGTCTCGTCGCGTATCTTTTTGATGTTGGCGCCGCCCTTGCCGATGACAAACTTGTGGAATTGCTTGAAAATTGGCACTTCGATGATGTGCGATGACTCCTGGATTTCCTTGACAAGCTTCAGTAGGTCCTTATGGCACTTGTCCACATCCTCCTTAGGGCCGCGCAGTTTCACAATATCAGTGTTCTCCTGGGGCGTGGGTATCGTGATGGTCACCTGACGGTAACGATCCTTCACCTCGCGTATCTTCTCGCCCTTGGCGCCAATAATGGAGCGATGCAGGCGACGATCGATGATCACATCCTTTGACTTTTCATTTTCCAGTTTATCGATTTTTTCTTGCAATTCAAGCTGCGCCTGACGCACACCCTCCTTGGGTCCCTCGATGCGTATATTGTTCTGACCCTCGCGCTCCTCAATGTTGATTTTCACATTCAGCTCATGCTTGAGGCGATTCACATTGGCTCCCGCCTTGCCAATAATATGCTTGTAATACGATGGATTCACCGCCATCACTGCGTACGTGAAATTCTCCTCATAGTTGCGAATGATGTCGTTCAAATAGGAGACAGCCCTGTCCACATTCTCGGGATCGCCCTCGAGCTTGATCTTGTTGTCCAAACAGTTGACATTCACGTTGGGGCAATCCTCCTCGAGCTGCTTCATGTTGGCACCCTTGCGACCTATCACATACTTGTGTATCCAATGCGGCGCATTGATCTCCACCGACTTGACCGAATTGGCCTTCTGGTAGACAACGGTAAGAGCATTGCCCAAAGCAACTTGGGGACCGCGTAGCGTTATTGTCTCCAGGGTGGAATCATTAGGCGGCATCTCAACGGAGACACCGGTGAGCTGCAGAATCTCAGCAATGGTGGAGCCCTTGGGACCGATGACATAGCGATGCTGTGGCTTGGCCACCTCAACGCTCACCGTAGAGCATTTCTTCTCCATCTCCTTGTAGATGGCTTCCACTTTTGCTTTTGCGGCGGCAACTGCATCCTTCTCGCCAGAAATAATAATATCATCCTTTTGCACGTGCTGCGGCGGCACATTGATCTTGGCGCCCGTCTCCTCCTGCAGTTTGATCAAATTCTCACTAAAGGGACCCACAATGAACGGATGATAGATCTTCGGCACCGCCGTCCGATCTGACGATTTCTTAAACTGCTCCGCGGACAATTGACGAATCTCCTGCTCGGCACGCTCAATACCATTCTTGGGGCCTGCAATGGTAATCACATCGCTTTCATCGCCCTGATTCGGTATATTGATGCGTGTCGCGGTCACGCGCTCCAGTTCGCGCAGCCGCTCACCACGCTTGCCGAGAATGACGCGATAGTGTTCGCGGGGTACGGTCACCTGGCGGCTGACCTGCATCGAGAAGGCTATTAGAATCTTGCGACGCGCATCAAGCAACTCGCTCTGCTTGCCCTTGATCAGGAACGTGAGCGATTTATTCTTGCCACTAACAATCTCAATTTGGGCGCCCGTATCCTTCGTGATCTGCTGGCAAATGCGTTTCGATTCGCCTTCACCAAATTTCTCCGAATCCGTTGAATTGCGCTCCTCCATGGGCACATGCAGAACCTACAAGGAAGATGGCACAATTAATGTAATTTCTAATAAAGAATCATCTCTAGGAATTACCTGAGTTTTCTGCGAGCTGGTCACACGCGCAATTGCCGGCGCAGCGGGGCCTAGTGCCGCTCCAGCGGACGAATTCGTCGGCAGGGCCGGGAATAGATCGTCATAGCTAAATGCGGTCGTGGCATTGCTGGTACCACTGGTGGTACTGGTGGGCGTGACCACCGGAGTCGGTGACGATGGCTGCTCGGTGGACGACACCAGTTCCTGGCCATTGTTGAGAGCGTTTGGTTGTTGCTCAATGTTACTTGCTGTCGCCAAAAATGTAAAAGTTAATTAATAACAAATTTAACAATGCTTAAAATGAGAGCTTACCGTTAGATTCCTCCATCACTACTGCTTGCATTACTTAAAAAAAGAGAAGAGTCCTTTTTCGTTCCAAGTCGTTACAGTAACACTGCAAAAAGAGAAAAACAACATTAAGCCACAAGAAATTAGTTAAAAGTATTAAAAGACTATGGTAGACTGTAGAAAAATGTGAAACCTTTACATATAATTATTGTCATAGATAAGAAATACATTTATCTATCCACATTGTGGCAATTTATTGGAATCTTCTTACACATATTTTATATTAAAAAACACCTCAAGCAGATCTGATGTGGGATTTCGGATATTTTTAAGTCATTTATCATCATCTTTTTAGTTATAATTATTGTGAAATTAAACCATTTATTGATCTCCAATCATACTGCTAAATTAGTCAGCTCCACTGCATCTTAAATACTTTTGCTTACGGGGTCTTTTTTAAAGTTAACACATGTACAGAATTAAATGATAAAAAATAAAGTTTTGTGGCGCCCAAGTGAAAGTTGAACTGAGCAAGAGTTTTCTTTTGTTGTGCTCGATTGAAACGAATGAAACGAAAATAAACCCAAGATAAACCTAGAAACTTGGGCATTAGGCACATGAAAATCTTCTTGGGTATTGATAAGGCAGCGACCCGCATGTCGCTGACGCTCTAATGATAACAGCGTGCGTTTATATTTATAGGAACGATTGGGAGGCAGAGACACAGAGAAAGAGGGGGTTTTCGGCTCGCTTAGCTGATAGACCAATTCTATTCAAGCGTTATACGTTAGTTCTTAACTAAAGAAAACGCTAAATGGCCACG
This sequence comes from Drosophila anomalipes, assembly GCA_035041615.1. Lineage (NCBI taxonomy): Eukaryota > Metazoa > Arthropoda > Insecta > Diptera > Drosophilidae > Drosophila > Drosophila anomalipes. The sequence continues at coordinate 1,532,477 of JAWNKZ010000041.1, forward strand.
TAATGTCAAAATATTTGCGAACAGCAAGCTATACATTTGTATGTATATAGTATATATGTACATGTATATGTTGACTTCTGAGTAACCGGTGATAAGTGGACAGTTTTGTATTTTGTGCGGCCACGCTGGCAAAATCGTTCAAAGCGAATAGCTGATAGCTATCGAACCAGTCTGATAATAGCCACATATATAAATATACACATTATACATATATGTAATTATATAAATATACGCAGAAATAACTGTTATTATCAGAAGTAAAAGTCCGGTTTGGACCAGTGAAAGGTTAAGAAACGACCACAAGCTCGGAAGAGAGATCGAGAGTATCAGCATTCTTCGTTACCAACTATTTCATCTGAATACCGTTAAAGACATGCACTTGTTCAAAGCTGCCCCTGGTTTGGTGTTTGTGCGTTTCATTGTATTTGTGTGTGTCTCTCTCTCTCTCTCTGTGTGTTGTGTGTCTCTGTGTATGTGTGTGAGTCTGTGGTTTTCTAAATCAGCGCCCAACAAGTTTTTTAGCCTACATTTTCTTCTGCTTTAGCAACAGCAACAGCAGCCAAAAGAACAACAAAAGACGTTGCCACTATCGCCATTGGTTTCACGTACACACAAAATGAACGAAAAAGAAAAGCCGCTTCTCTCAAACTGACTACTAAATACCCTACGGAATCTATAACAGGTTTTAAGTCATATAATTCCTTACAAAAAGTAAAGAAAAGATGTATGTTATTTATTTATTTAGATGATTTATCGAATTCAATTTGTTTTGGCAATTAATTTAAGCTGTGGGTATTTCACTTAAAAGCTGATCACCTTATAACTAATCTCGACCGCGTTACAAACTGCATAACAATGGTATGGATGCTCCACACGCATGAGGGTATCGTATAAAAATGTGTCAAAAGAAGAAACAATCCAAGTGTGAGCGAGCGAGAGAGAGAGTCTAGCTTGATGAACTGCTCTGTTAGGGGGTTACAAGGGGGAGCAGCTATAAAACCGGATGATAGCCGGCAACTACATGAACCGATCGTCAAGTTTGTCTGTGTGTTTGAGTGAGTGTGTGTGTGTGTGTGTGTTGTACTCTGCGCTGCGCTGCATGCGCACTTCTTGATTTTTCGTGTAATCGCTGCTTTTGTATTGGTTTAGCTTGGCACCTTTCGAGGCAGCACAAAGACAGGCACAGGTAAAAAATAAATACAAAAATAATACACACACACACATTTATACGTGTCTGCATATGTAAATGTTTAAATACATATGCATGCGCTGCAGCGACGACGTTGACGTCGACAAGCCACCCAAAGTTCAGCTTGAGCATTTTCTATCCACATTTACATATAGAAATTTTTTGGGTAAGGTGCTCAGACCAATATTAATTTGAGTGGTGTTATTTAAGCATATTGTTGCTCCCACATGCTGAGGATGAACAAATATACATACTTCGATTCTATATACAATACGAAATACGGAAAGCATAAATAAAAGCCTTGACGTAGCCAGTTTCTGCATGAAAGTCGTCTGCATACCTCAGAGGAAGACAGTTACTTCTTCAGAGTTGCCAATTACGTGTTTTTTTTTAAAGTTAGATCTGGCTTTTTAAAATGCAGTGATTTTTTGTTGTTGATTTTTTTGTTGTTGATATTTTCAGGTACGTGATACATAGACTAATTATGTGATTTAAAGACTGACTGAGTTTCAGTCTTTGAATTGGGTAAACATATCTGGTGGCGCGCTTTCTACCAAAAACTAGATTTTGTTTCGGTTGAGAAAACGCTGGCAGCACAGCCGGCCCGCCCTCTCACACAGACACACACGCACAGAAATGTTTAAAATGTTAAGTTATGCAAATGTATACGGAATATTGAATGTAGTGAAGATCGTAAACAGTTTATTGGTCAGGTTGTTCAACTTACTGTACTGTAAAATCCAAAAAATCCGGCCTAAATTTGTCCTTTAACAAAATCCAGTTTGATCAACTTGGCGTGTCTCCTGCTGTAATATAAAGAAATGAATAAGAATTTGTAAATTAATAAGTTTATACATTCGTATTCGTTAAGTGAATCGTAACATGACAATTAAGAAATCAGACTCAAAACTAAAGGAAAAACATGTTTTGTATGCTGTGCAAATGCCCCAAATGCACTACACTGAATGCAATTGGCCGAGCATATGGCAACTATGGCGGGGCTCTGCCGTGTTTATTAACAGAAATGTGCATCAATTCAAAAAAGAGTACAGTGAGAGAGACAGGAAGACCGAGAGAGAGATAGAGAGAGAGTGAGAGCGAGAGTAGAGAGGAGAGAGTGCAGTGGGGCTGCCCTATGGCAAAACTGGCGGCGACCTTTATGCATAAATATGCGGGCCACTTATTGGACAATTATTATTGTTCTGTTGATGTCACTGCAGTGAAGCGCACGGAACAAAAAGTGGAGCATAAAATATGTGTGTGTGTGTGTGTGTGTGAGTGTGTAGGCGGAAGCGACGAGTGAGCAAGAAAGAGTGCGTAGTTGAGTAAATATGAGTGAAAGGTTTTTAAAGCTTTCAACTTGTTTGATCACTCTAAAAGTAGTATACAATTTTTTTTTGGTCATTTTAGTTAGACGAAATGTATTTTGAAGACGAATGCCAAAAGTTCAAAAATCGTATGGCTCATGCTCTCACACACACACACACACACACACACACACATACACAGAGGCACGCGCGCACTAACACACTAAAATAAACGCCGCCGCCTGTCTTTGCTGTTGCTGCTCCCGCTGCTGTCAATCGGACATAGACACACACACACACACACACAGACATATATACATATGCATAGTTTTATGGGTGTATGCGTGGACGACGTCGTAGACTCCGCCACCGCCAATGAAATATGGCTCTGACTTTCGTGTCTTTCTCTGTGCGCTGTGTGTGTGTTTGAGTGCCCGTGTCCGTGCCCTGCATATGTGTGACGACGACGACAGCAGACCGACCGTGCGGTTGATAATACTATTGAAAAACACGTTGTTTTATGTTATTTTTTTTTGATTTGAGGCGAATTTTCTTTTTGAAAATTTACGTATTTTGAACATGTAGTGCATACTGCACTGAATTTTTTTGTATTTATTTTTATTGAAATGCAAGTAAGAAGTTTCCACGTTGCGGCAGCCGCGGCCTCAATTTTCTCTCAAGTCGGCGCCGCCTTCATCACTAATATTTCAAGCACATTTTTATTTAAGTTTAGCAATTGAAATTTGTCTTTTGGGCGCGCACAGTTTGTCTCAATGTTTAAGCGCTTTTAAATAGATCTTTTTGATGAATTTTAAGTTTAGACTTTCTACTTAGAACTGCAATACGCACACGAAACGGATATCAACTCCAAGTAAAGTGAATGAATGAGCAACTGAGCGAACGTGGCAAAATGCAGCGTGTTGCCACATGGCGTTTTTCTAGTGGCAACGCTGCGGACTCAAGAAAATCAGTGCTGCCAGAAAGTTTTCATGTTGTGGGTGTTGTGTGAGAGCACTAATCGATAACAATGACCATTGCTCAATTTGGCTGTTTACCATCCTTAGCGCCATTCACAACAAAGACAAAAGAGCGAGTAGTTTTTTTCTTCTTATTCTTCGGTTTGCATGGAAAGTGCCGTTCTCTGGCATTTCCGAAAGATAGTTTATTTATAGAACAGAAATCGGCGACAAACAAACGACATGCCCAAGTTAAAGAGTTTGGTACCCAACTTTTTTGGCAACAACAAAGATAAGCACAACAACACAAATATGAATACGGAGGAGGGACGACTGGAAACAGACGCATTGCCCATTAGCGAGGGAGATAACAATAGCGGGGCGCTATCGCTGCCCTCGAATACACCAACACCATCAACGGACCTAACCGAGTCCGTGCTGCGCGAACTCTCCGATCCCAATTACAATTCCATGGATGTCGTCCAATCGGCGCAGATTCCAGGCTCCGCCCTGGCTAACAACAGCAATAACAACACTATGAACACAATGAATGTGCATAGTGCACAGCAGCAGGTGGTCATGAATTTCTCGAATGCCAGCAACTTGCATTTTGGCTCCGTTTACAATTTCAATCAGAGCCTGAGCGCCTGCAGTTCACGCAAGGGCAGCACAAGCACCACAGAAGAGGTTGCAGGAGCCATTTCACCCACCTCGCCGGAAGGCAAACGTCATGTGCCGCGCAAAACCGTTAGCATTGTCGCCATGATGCAGTCGCAAGAGGAGCCCGATCATCGACTGCTGGACACGGTGGCCACACATCTTGGCGAAGGCTGGAAGCAAGTAATGCGCGAGCTGGGTCACTCCGAGGGTCAGATCGAGCAGGCGATTATCGATCACCAAATGCACGGCAATATCAAAGAGGTTTACTATTATTATATACATGTGGCTGTACAGCTCATAAGCTTTTCATTTTAATCGTAGGTCATATATCAGTTGCTACTGCAGTGGGTGCGTGGTGCTGACGACGGTGTCGCCACTGTGGGGCGACTCACCACGCTGCTGTGGGAGACACAGCATCGTGAGTGCGTGCAGCGCATGAAACTGGTTTGGAAAGCACTCGAGAAGCGTAAGACATCCAGTTAGTTAGCGCTTAAATCAACATGCGTTGTACTTCCCCCAATGAAAAAATTTAAAGTTAGTCACTAATTTAATTGTTAGCCTTTCTAATATTGGTAGTTAAGCCTTTGGCTACCTGAACATTCTTCCACTACTTGTTTGCGCTCTCAGCAAAACACAAGCATTTGTGCAATAATATTTGTTAACGATTTTTTGACAAACGGCATTGTATAATACAGTAGATGCTCGCAAATTAGAATTGCCAAGTTCTTACTTTTGATTCATTTTGGTTTAGTTTCAAATATATATGTTAAAATTTGGTAGTTCATAAAATTTTTGAATAGCTAGAAAGTACCTGCAAAAATTAGAGTAAATCTAAATTCATTGCGTTCCAATTAGCGAGCGACTACTGTTCATTTAACCTTTCGAATAAATGCCTTAAAGTTTGTCCACAAAACAACTTATTTTTTAAAAATATGAATGTGATATTTAAGTCGAGTATATGATTAGGTAATATGTGCATTCTTTTCGAGTAATCTTTTGCAATAAACAAGACGTAAATCTTTGAGATTTATTATATAATTGTTAATACATTATTATATTAATATAGTTGCAATCAGTTAACTTTTATGATCTTTGCGGTCAACATATCAATTAACATTTGTGCGCCGTTGCCATTACTTGACCGATAGTTGGGCAGCTGCTCCATCCGCTCGAGCCAGGCGCTCAGCCGTGGATAACGTTGCTGCTCGACGGGCGCCAGACCCAATAGGCTGGACACAGAGGACACATAACTGAAATCAGCTATTGTCAACGTAGCACCAGTCATATATTCGTGGGCGCCGAGGAACGCCTCGAGGAAATCGTACATGCTGTAGATGCTATCAATTTTGCTCTTCGACACTTCCATTTGATTGTGATGGAGTACCGGCAGGGCAATCTCACGAATGCAGCCCTGGAATATGACGCCCGAATCGAAGTGGAGGCGTTGATCGACAACGGCACGCTTGTAGTAATCCTTGGGATACAGTTCATCCGTCTTGCCATATTTACGCACCAGATACGCCATTATCGCATGCGAATCCCAAATGCAGATTCCATCATCCTCCAGCAGGGGTACCGTTTGCTGTGGATTCTTCAGAGTGTACTCCTTGCTCTTGTGCTCACCAGCCAGCAGATTAACCAGCTTGTAATCATACTGAAGACCAAGGGCGTGAAGTGTCAGCTTACAGGCACGCACCGGTGGACTCGCCTCCAAGCCATACAACACTAATTTGCCCATTATTTAAATTGAAATTGCAAATCGAAGCGTTGTTACGCTCCAACTGTTGAAATTGCACTAAAATCTCCAGATTGCGAATTGAATTCTCTGCTGCTTTTTATATAATCGGAATTCGTTTCGGTTTTTTTCGTAGCTTGAATCTGTGTCAGACGAGTAATCTAAGGTCAAACAACAATCACCGTTAGCGGGGATTTTGTAGATTTTCTAATTTCAATTGACATATTATAATTGTTGTGAAATTCTGTGCCTTGTAGCCACATTTGTTTATTGTGCCTCCTTGCCTTATACAATCTATAAATATATTGTTTAAGCCTCGTATTTAAAGAAGTTGCAATCAAAAAAAGGTAATGGTTGCGTTTGATTTCTAGGAAAACCTTTTAATTGACTTCACAGCGTGCCCAGATAAGATTATCAAGTCCAAATATTCTGATAACAGTCCCAATTTCCAACTTATGCAAAGGTCAGTGATTCTACTAGTTATCATGTTTAATTATTAGATTATGATTTTTGGTTGAAAAGCACAACATCTGTTTTATTTTCTGAGCAGTAATCGAACAATCGCTGTCTTCACATGGTTAATAGCTTTAACTTGAACAAGTAAGAGTGCTGTAGCGAGCTGTGGAGTGGGCTGGACTACGATATACCCTGAACCCAGTTGTTAAATATATTCTAGTTTTATTGCAACATTTGCATTTAAAAGTTTTGCACTAAATTGTGAGCAGGTCTGCAAGCGCGCTCTGCCGACAAACACGTGAATATTCATACATACATCCATATACATATGCGTATACGCAATCGTAACGGGGTATCGGAGCTCTGCAGAATACACACAAAAACATATTGACGCTCGCGTCGATTATGATGCCATCTCTTTCTCACACATTCACGCTCATATTTATGCATGCAGAAAATTCTTGCGGCTGCTGATGGAAATGAGATCAATATGAGAATATATTTTCGCCTATAACTTGGGTGTTTCTCATCCGATCTTGATGAAATTTGGGTAGTTGATCTATAATATGCATATGTATATTCTGTGTAAATTAGAAGATTCTTCAAAATTGTAGCATTTAGTACTATCGGAAATCAAAACGTATCGATATTCGAGAAACGGAGTCAGTTATCGATACATTTCGGATATGCTTCCTTCTATCTGTTACATACATTTGCACAAAACCATTATACCGTTCATTCCCATTTTTAATGGGTTTAGGGTATAAAAATATAACTGATAACGTTTATGGTCCCTAATATATATCATAATAAATGTCATTTTATGAAAGCTTTGAGTAACAATTTGACACTTGTTATAACTTACTAAAAAATAATACGCAAAACAATTTGTTTATCAAAAAATATTAGGCTAAGAGAGAATGATTCATTTAATTTAAGAGAGTATTTAGATTTGATTTTAAAAGAACGCTTAAGAGATTTGTCAATAGCAAAGCTGTTAGTGATTTTCTTTGTTGTTTTTATTAGATAATCATTTTAGCATTTTCCCCTTACTCAAAACTTAGGGTGCCACTGTAAACTTGGCCTTCTTAACTGAAGCCACAAAAAGACGAGCACCGTTTTCATTTTCCGCATAGAAAGGAAACTGTTGCATGCGATTTATCCAAGCAGTGAGCTTTGGATATTTAATATAATCAATTTCGACATAGGCCACCATTGAACTGATCGATGAGATAAGACTAAAGTCTGCAATGGTCAGCTGATCCCCGGCTATATAGTCCTGATCCTTGAGAAAAACCTCCACAAAATCATAAGCTTCAACAATGGCCTCCAAACGCTCTTTGGGCACCTCAGTCTTGCCATGGAAGAGAACCATTTTGGTGATGCTTATCAATGCATTGGCAAATACAACGCCAGACTCAAAGTGCAATCGCTGATCGACAAGGGCGCGCTTGTAGTAATCCTTGGGATACAGCGTATCATCCTTGGCATATTTACGCACCAGATACGCCATTATCGCATGCGAGTCCCAAAATCGCGCCGAATCATCCTCCAACATGGGCACCGTATGCTGAGGATTCTTCTCCAGATATGCCGGCAATAGCTGCTCTCCGTTCAGCACATTCACCTGAACATATTTATAAGCGATTTGCAGTGCTGCTAACGCCATTTTGACGGCACGCACTGGCGGACTGGGATCGATGCCGTAAAGCGTCAGTTTAACCATGTCGAAGGCTCGCAATGCGAATACAGACTAGCTGCTAAAAGACATTTTGAAAGCAGAAGCCGAAAAATTAGCGAGCCCCGCTGCCATATGTTAATTAGTTTTTGGACTGCTCACCGATGAAACAAACTTCAGAAGTTCTCTTAGCATTATGTCGTCATTCGTGTATGAAAAATTAATTGCTTTCTCTTTCGATTCGAATTCGCATCGACAAATGAGAGATGTATTTATAAATTTATGAAGAGCACCTTAGCCGTTAACTGTTTGGCTTCTTGCTCTCTTTGTAGACCACACGCAGAGATAAAATGTATACACACTGAAACCATTTAAATAATTTGAGCGATTCTTGATTAGATTGTTAGAAACATATTTACTACATATGTGTGTATGTATGTTATGAACAACTGATAACATTTTTTATTTGCTTATATTGTCACTGTTTTAGTTTACTTTTAACAAGGGCGGCAAATTGTTGAAGACCCTGAGCATTTTCCCCATAATAGGGCAACTTTTCCAAACGCTTAATCCATGCACTCAGTTTCGGATACTTGGCGGCATCGATGGGCACATAGGTCTCCAGCGAGCTGATCGATGAGATGAGGCTAAAGTCGGCAATTGTCAACTGATCGCCGGCCATGTAATCGTGATCCTTGAGGAAAGCCTCCGAAAAATCGTACACTTCAATAATGGCATCAATGCGTTCTTTGGGCACTACAGTTATGCCCATGAATAGAATCAGTTTGGTAGCGGATCGCAGAGCATTGGTAAATACGACGCCAGATTCAAAGTGCATACGTTGATCAACAAGGGCGCGCTTCACCAGATCCCTGGGATAGAGGGAGTCATCTTTGCCATATTTGCTCACCAAATAGCTCATGATTGCATGCGAGTCCGAAATGCACGCTTCACCATCCTCCAACATGGGCACCGTATGCTGCGGATTCTTCTTCAGATATTCCGCTGAATGCTGCTCTTTATTCAGCACATTCACCAACTTATAGTCATAGGGCAATTGGAGAGCAGCCAGCAACAGTTTAACAGCCCGCACGGGGGGACTGCCATCAATTCCGTAGAGAATTGGCTTCACCATGTTGACTGCTTGGCTATATTGACTATAATTGACTGGACAAGGGTCGCGGCAACGCTTATATATGAATCGACCTTTGGAAGAGAGACGCACAATTATTGAGAGAAGCTACAGTTGTTCAAGTGCATATTTTACTCTCGGTATTTTTGATACTCTCTCTCTCTCTCTCTTCAACAATGCTATTGATAAATACAAACCATATTTAAAACTATTTTTGAGTTAGTTTATTGAACATTTCAGTGTACAAATTCCATGGTAATTGAGCAAATGTGAATTGTTCTACTGTGTTCTGAGTTAATATTGTGTTTGTCTACACGGTTAAGAGAGCTCTCATTCGTGTTTGTTTGCAATTTGCTTCGCTGAGAGGCTATCTTTGTACTTGCGATTGCGATTATGTGTTTGTTTTTGTTTTTTTTGCTTATACCGGCAAAAGTTGTTGAATTGATAAAAGCTTTATTTACGAAATAAATAGTCAACTGTACTAGTTGGTTCTACTAAAATAAGCAATTGATATTCAATTGTTTCAAGCTGTTTGTCTTTGCTGACTCGTAGTGACTCGGCTATTTCCATTGAAAGCTCTTTAAATTAAATTTGCCGCTCTCTTGTTCGCTAAATAAGGGCATAAGTGCGATAAGTAAGTAAGTAATTTACTCCGATTTGGGATTACGATAAAATTGTAAAGTTTTTCGATTTGAGCAGACCCTCAAGCTGTGCGGCTCCAACGCCATTGGCCTCCTCATAGTAGGGCAACTCCTTGAGACGTTCCAGCCATTCCAATATCTTTGGATACTTGCCGGGATCCAGTTCCAAGTACACAAACAAGCAGCCGATCGAAGTTACAAAGCTAAAATCGGCTAGGGTCAGCTCGCTGCCAGCCACATAATCGTTGTCGCCGAGTAGAACCTCCACAATGTCATAGACCTCACCCACGGTATCTAAGCTGGACTGCTCAATGGTTGGATTACCTTGAAAGAGCAATCTTCTCGTTATCGGACGCAGTGAGCCCGTGAACATCATACTCGAATCGAAGTGCAGCCGCTGATCGACAATAGCGCGTTTCTTCCACTCCGTCGGATAGAGAGCATGGTTTGGTGCATATTTACCCACCAGATATGCCATTATGGCATGCGAGTCCCAGATGACAAATTCTCCATCCTCCATTAGTGGCACCGTGTGCTGCGGATTCTTCGCCAGATAATTGGGCAACAAATGCTCGCCAGCCAATAAATTCACAATCACCAGCTTGTAGGGCAGCCCCAGCGCCTTGAGCGTTAGCAGACAGGCGCGTGTTGGTGGACTGGCCTCCATGCCATAGATGAGAATTTTGCCCATGTCTCAGCGGTGATTGAAAACTGCAACTAAATGCGATGAATGGCGGACAGGTCCTTTTATAGTCGTACGACGGACAGGCCTGGGAAACCTGTGGCTGTGTCCAAGGACATTCCAAAATTAGCACAAATGGTATAATTACTACAAAAGTAATTGAATACAATTGACCTTGGCAACCAAACGAAATTCAAACGGTCAACAAATTTATTATGCCTCAGTTTACTGCAAACTAACATAAATAAAGAGTTTTTTTTTCTTAAAACGAAATGAAGGTTGGAAAAGTTACTTGAAATCTTAAATCTTAAATGTTGCAATAGGAAAATCATAATAATATAGAACATCTCATATTATAAATAAATCACTTTTAAATTGAGCGACTTAAACGTTTACCATAGGAGAGAAAATACATTAATACAAATATCATAATAATTTTACAATAATAATATATCATGCGATCTGAGAAAAATAGTAATAACAAAACAATAAAGTTAAGATGTAATCATTTAATTAATAAATTCATTATAAATATAATAAATTTAGTTAAACTAAACAAACCGCCACGCCAGCTGTCTATAGGGTATATGAAACTTGATATCCCAACTATATACATATAGTATAAGTTGATTGAATTTAAATAATTTATGCATGTGAAACGCACAAACTGGCGAATTGTGTGAATCATGCTAACGGCGCTTTGGAAAAATATATTGTCAAATGTATTCCTCAAATTTAAATAAAATTCTTAAATGACATATGCTGCGAGCTCTATGCAAATATTGACTTAGTCATAGATAGTGTTTGGTAGACAACGGCACCCTGAAAGCAAGCCAAGTTACTTATCTGTAGCATTAATAAACAATCAGGCAACAACTTAAACTTGCAGCATTATGACGTCTTTGTTTTATTTTTTTTTTACCAGTAAGTAGCACTGTCGTGTATCTAATCTTATCTAAACATATGCTTAACATCACTTTTGTGCACTAACTAGTTGCTGGCAGTCAGTCGAAAATTGTGATCATCACCCTAAAGCAGCTAAAGACCGCGCAGGCAAAAGTACCCGACAGAGATTCCTTAGAAATCCTTCACAATGGTGCTCATATTGCATGGAACACGGTTGAATCCATCCGAGCGCGCTATCCTCTTAACGTTGCACGCTCTGGAGCTGGAATACGAGTTCCGGCAATTGGATGTGCCGGCAGGATATGATCAACTGCATACGGTGCCGACGCTGAAGGATGGCGACGCTGCCATTTGGGAGTCTCATGCCATTATCGGATATCTGGTGCAAAAGTATGCCAAGGATGGGGATGATGCACTGTATCCGCGGGAGCCGCTCCAGCGTGCCATTGTCGATCAGCGATTACACTATGAATCTGGCGTTCTGTTCGTTGCTTTCAAGGAGCTACAGCATCTGGTCTTCACGGAGAACATAACGGAACTGCCCAAGGATCTGATTGACCAACTACACGACGCATACGCAGTGATGGAGCAATTCCTCGTCGACCAGGCGTATCTGGCCGGTCAGCAGCTGACCATTGCGGACTTCAGCATTGTCTCGACGTTAAGCAGTTTGCATCTGAGCTATGCACCGATCGATCCCACTGAATATCCCAATTTGAGCGCATGGCTGGCCCGAATCTCCTCGCTGCCCTACTACGAAGAGGCCAATCTCCAGGGAGCTCGACTTCTCGCCGACCATGTGCGCGCCAAACTGCCCAAGCAGTTCGACAAACTCTGGCAGAAGGCCTTCGCGGACATCAAAAGCGGCGCCGTCAAACTGTAACGTAATAAAACCCCATAATGAGCACACTTTATATTTTTGTTGTTCCTTCTTGGCTTATGTATTTCTTCATGTAACCGCGATTTGAATAAAGTTCATGTATTTGCCTGTCTGCCACAAAATTTGCATCTGACCATTTCCTATACGTAACTTATTATTATATTACCAATGTGCTCGACTATAAAATACCCATAATAAAAAGCCTCAGATTTAAATGAATTTAAATTGCAATTTGAAAATGGTTTATTTCTTATGTACAGTTTAGTAAGAGAGATATTTATTTAGAGATTTTATTTATTTCTCTAGGAAATTGAGTGTTGATCATGTTAATTTCGAAGGAGTCTTGTAATGTAGGTAACAGTAGCGATGTAGTACTAAGACTGTAACATAACATAAGCACTTAACATGCAACTGTGTACTTAACATTGATATCGATGTCGATCGATAGCAATTGTGTGATCATCAACTTGAAGAAGAAGAAATCAGTCGTTTTAAAAAGACAGATAATTTAGTTTCGACAGCCACATTAAGTAAATCGAAATATGATCTAGGCAATTTTTAAATAATGTTTAACTTTTTCGTAGTAGTAACATTTACTGTAATTTATGCAAGCAATTAAAGTTTTGGGATAAGGAATGGTACTCATACAACTTAACATGTTTTAAATATTTGTTTTTCGGATTTCTAACGTTGTTAAGCAAAGTGCATATACCCGTTTGGAAACTATCGCAACAGGGCATAATTATGTTTGAAAAACTTTAAAAAACTTTTTGCGCTCATTAAAATTAAAAATTTTCCAGCTCTGGCAGCGCAACACAAGAAGAAGAAGACGGAAAAAAAGATGCACGAAATGAAAAGAGCAAAGTTTCGCTGCCGTGTCGTGCATGCCAAAGTTGTTAAATCATAATTAATTTATGATGCCGCCAGCTAGCTACCTGAAGTTGGTAGCTCGTTTTTTAGTTGTTGGGAGTTGTGAGTTACAAAACAGCAGCTGGGAGCAAGGTGCGTCAACGACTTTGTGTAAAACACTCTCTTAAAATGGCAAGGAACCTGCCTAAATGCCTGACTGAGAGATGCCTCCCACCACCCTCAAGCACTTTGAAGGAGCTGCCGGCATCCCTCTTCTGGTTTTATGCACCCCATTGCAGAGACGACGGCGACGGCAACGGCACCAAACTAATTGGTTTAATTTCAACTTTTACTTTGAATGTTCTCTCGCCACCGTCCCTGGGCCATGCCCACTGTGAGACCAGGTGGGCTGTCAAGCTCTATGCTTCGCCAGATTCGCTTGCCTTAATGCGAATTTTTTGCATTCTACTTTTACCGTTTCTACTCTGTGCTGTTGCTACCTTTTGTGTTTTTCAGCTCTGTACTTTATCAATTTGTTGCAGCATACTTTTAGGCGTCCTCTGCAATTTTTCACCTTGCTTTGTGCTGAAAGTTGTTTGATTTTTCCGACAGTCCAGTGAAAAGCGGCTTAAGCGTGAGCTTCATTGCACAAATGTAAGAGAAACGGTATTAAATTAGAGCACAACTCAACTCAATTGCTAAAACTTTTATATAGTTGAGCTAAAAAGAGTGTCAAGTGCGCTTTAATGCAGTAGTTTATGTTATTTGGTTTGCCACAAACTTTACACTTATCTTTACTCGTCATAAATAATATTAGCACAAAATGGTAGAAATTTTAGAACAGATTTTTTCTCTGAAAGTAGAGAATTCCACATTTATTATAAGAGATGCATATATGCTTTATAAAAATCTTTCAAAATCATCTACATATTCAGATGTATACTTTGCTGATTGATTTCAAGATCTTATAACTTATACTTAATGCTTCGCAGAATTGGATACTTATCGCCTGCGCACTGGCCACGAAAATCATCCAGCGACAGATCATGAAAGGCTACGCCACCCAAGTTCTGAGCCTGAACATAGCTGGCCTTAATGGCCGCCGTTGTAGGATCCTCGTATCCCACCCAGACACCGAACTCACCATTTTCACCCGCCGCCCGATATGCATAGATGCCATAACGTTTCGTTGGATCGCCCACCTTGCGAAGATGATCTGTGCTCGTGTCCTTGCCCCCACCGAGATGATGCTGCAGCAGTTCACAGATCTCGGGCCAGCTCATCAAACCGGGAATGCCCGTCCGTTTACCAGCGGGTGCTGCGCCCTCCGTAGCTTCAATGGGTGGAAAGCCTGTGATGCCGGAGTCGCGGCTCATTTGCCAGGCGCGTCCATAGCTAGTGATCCCAATGTTCAGCTGCTGTGCATTGGCCGTGTGATTCAGCCAGTACTCCACCTGATATAGGACATTCTGTGTGGCATCCCGCTCGGACATGGCATACAATGGCGCAGGCAGATCCGCTTGCTTCGGATCACGGTATGGTGTCTGGAAGTCATAGGTGCCCAAGTTGACAAAGTCCAAAAAGCTCATCACCGAGGGAATATCTATGTAAACTGTGTAAAATATTGAAAAATATCTGGTATCAATTTGCAGAGCACAAGACCATTATACCCTTCTTACCCATTTTTAATGGGTTCAGGTTATAAAAAGCAGAAAGAACGGCTATCTCAGACATGCCAAAGAAGGCACCCGAAAGTGAACGTTTAAAGACCGGAGTCAAATTGCCGATATACAAATTGAATTATAAATTGAAAAAAACCGACCGATTGTTCCCTTGAAAACTATTTGTTTTTGTCATATACAAGAAAATACCAGAGCTTGCGACCGATTGTTCCTATGCCAGCTATATCCTGCAACAAAAATACGCATATTTGCCAGGTTTCCGCAAAATAGTTTCTGAGTTGTGGGACAAGTTTGCACAGAAATAGACAGACAGACTATTAAAAAATAATACTTGAATAAATTCCTTGTAGTAATTAACGTAATTATTATGGTAATTTGATGCTAATTTGATTAACTCCACTACAAGAATAATATAAAAAACAGTCATAAGGAATTTAATGGGCAATCAAATATTCTACTCACGTTCGGCATCCACATGTGGCAACATGGTAAGGGTCAGCTGTTTGCCATTGCGCTGCAATTCCAAGCGCAGCTCTCGCACAAGCGTCGCAAACTGCGCTTTGTGCTCCTCGGCCTGGGGATCGATAGCGGAGCTGCTGAACCAGCCCTTGAACGAATTCCACGCACGCTTCAAAGCGCCCTGCTGCTGCTTGGGCCGGACCTGGGGAAACTGCCATGCCAGATCGAGGCCATCGAAGCCATATTTGGCCAGTTCAGCGCTGACGCTGGACTTGAACTTGTTGCGGCTGTCCGCCTCCTCGAGCAAGTTCAGATATTTACCAGTGTCTGCCAAGCCCTCGGCATTAAGATCCCGTTCACCACCCACCGAGAGCAGAATGCGCAGATGGGGAAACTTTTGGCGCAGCGCTGTTATATGAACATAATGCTGCCGGTTATAGCTAAGTTCCGGATTGAGACTCTTGATCTTAAAGCTTTCCGCATCGATGCCCGCATATCCATAAATCAGAAAGTTGCAAAAATTTAAAGCTGGCTCCAGTTCACTGAGCGATAGTTGTGCAGGGCCTGTAACGTATTGCAAATCAAAAATATAAGTTAAAATAGACAATACTATATGTATACAAAGATAACCCCAGTCGACCTCTTCACGTCTAACACATACAGATTAGACGACAACTCGCTCTCACCTTCACGGACAAAACTCGAGGCGTCGTAGAAGCAAACGAGCTTAGCCACATCTGCCTGGCTGACATGCCAGGAGCAGCACAGGCAGAGCAGCGCTCCCAGAAATACACCACCACTGGACAACATATGTGTGTGTGTGTGTGTGTGTGTGTGTGTGTGTGTGTGTGGGTGTACGTATGTCTCCGATACGTTGTGTTTACTTTGAGATTGGTTTGCAAACTGATGCTGAAGCCGTAGCTGAGCTGGACGTGCTGATAACGCTGTGCGAACTGATTTCAAAAGCTAATACAAAGCACGAAATTAATTTCAAAAACTTCTGAGCGTTAAGTCTCTCTAACTTTGACGTATCCCGATTGTCAGATACTCTGTTTTACACATTTTTAGGTAAAATTTAAGATTAAGTCAAGAATCTTAGTTTACTTTATAAAGGTATCATTATTTATATCCTTGTTACTCTAGTAGTAACGGAATATTTCACGAAAATAAATAAATTAACATTATAAACTATCAAATTGAGCGAATAAGTAAGACTATGGAAAATTGTAAGCAATTAAATGGTAAATAGCAATTTTCATATGAAAAATCTCTTAATTTAAGATAATGCATTCTAAAATCAATGCACAAAGATGGAAATTCCACACAGATCTTCTTTGCTCTGTTTATACTCGTATAATTATAATTGTTAATTAATCCTGAAGAATCCTGCTTTCCAAGCCTAAATCTTATATCCATGAATAATGATAGCTCCATTTGAGGCCAGCTGTAATTCTAGAACCCAATTATCTTAGTGCATCTTTTGACTTACATATGAGTATTGTCTTTCGACTGACTTTTCACAATTCAATTACAAATTGTATACACAAATGTGTATGTGTGTGTGTCTGATTAAAATATCAAGCCTTACTTGTTCCAGCTGCTTTGCTCCATTATGGGTTACTTCTGTTGCTAATGCCAGCCAACCACCGAAAAACACAAATCTCTCAAAAAGGTACAATATGATGAGGGAGTCAAAAATATAAAAGGGATTTTAGTGCGTTATAACTTGTTGTTGTGGTTCAGCTTGGGAGTTGGTTGTGTATATATGTTTGTAGGGAGAGAGACAGCTGTCATTAGTTGCTGTCACTTTGACAAAGTCTGCTGGTTCATGTCATTTTGCCGCCGTTACACCTACACGCCCCCTAACCGCTCCCGTACCTCCCTTAATCGCAATTAGCAATTGACAATAATGTTGTTGTGCAAAGCTTTAATACATCAAGGCAGTAGCTGCCTCAAATTTAACATGGCAAACGATGAGCTACCCCACAAAATACATCTTCCTCCTCTCCTTATCCCCTCCCCCACACACACGCACACCCAGCACATCAACAACTGCGACGCAAGCACTCAAAAAAGGACGAGTGTCCTTCAGAGGCTGTTACTTTTTGCTCCCCGTAACGTTTTGCCAGTTGATTAGCAATTTTGCTCACGTGGCGCTATTTGTTGGCTTCAATGGGCTGCGTTCAATGTGTTCAGCTCCTTTTGGTTTTCACAAATTTATTGCGTAAACAACAAAAATAAATAAAAAAAATTAAAATTCTCTTTTCTATTGCAGTATTTGAAACAAATCTTGCTAACTTGCTTCGATTGGCTGCCGAGCTCGTAGTTTGATAGCCCTCAAGTGCTTGGCCAAATCCTTTTAGTAATTACAACTAAAGTTTTGAATAGTCCCAAAGACCATTTTTCGAGGGTATCATTTTGGCATGCACTTCGAGTTCAAATAGCGTTTCCAACTTTTAATGCAGTGGCCATGATTAAAAAGTGTAGTTTTTTTTTAAATAGCGTCACTTTTGACAAAGTTATAGATTTGGATTGTTTTGAATCCACGCAAAGACCATTTTTCGAGGCTCTAATTTTAACATGTATTGCGAGTTTGAATAGCGTTTCTAACTTTGAATGCAGTTCTCATATAGAAGTCAAACCACGATCAAGAAGCCCTGGTTTTTGTGAATAGGGTCACTTTGACAAAGTTATGGCCTTTGAAAGTCCTGCACACATGTCCATGGACACGCCCACAGTTGCCCACATGCACACCCAAATACACACACACAAACACACACACACAAACACACACACACAAACACACACACACACACACACTCCACAGGTTGACAATAAAGCTCTGGTCGTAATAATAAACTAATAGTGCCCCAGCTGCCAAGAAATACTTAGCTGTCTTTGTGTTCCGCCAACCTCTGACTGATGCACATATATACATAAATATATATACATATATATATTTATATATATTTATGTTATATATATAGTTTTGTGTATGTATAATATACACAAACACACACATATATTTCAGTATTTAAGTGTCTGCTTGTGTGGGCAAAGTTGTGTCCATAAAGGGTATATGCATATGTGGTTAGCAGGCATTGAAGACTTCTTGGATTTGAACAGATGTTAGCTTTATAACTTATACTTATACTAAATTTAAGCTTGATATCAAGAAAAAGACTATTGAAGCATTTCTAAAAATAGTAAAATTTTAATTTATAATCTTTGTGGAATTTTTTTGTATTATACAAACTAAAAGTACTTGTAAGATTGTAATGTAATTGAAATATTTAGGTTGTTCTGAAACTGAAAATTCATACATATAAAAAAAGAGCATTTCAGCTTCGTTTACGCACAAACTTTTCGCTACTCTGTCACAACAGTGGCACTGACATGTTTACACCCACAGAGACACGCACAGAATGTGAATGTTGTAGTGCGCACAGCCATGGCATATTTTCACACCAGCTTGAGTAAATAGGCCCAAACCCTCGCACAAGCTTTCTTATCTGGCGCTCCTTGCCTCGCCCCTCTCACGCCTCCCACACGCCCACTGCCCACCTCAAACAAAGTGTTGGCTAATGGGAATACCAACCCCAAATATCATGAAACTGCTCAAAGTTGCCTTCTGTAAGTCTTTAATACAGCTGACCTCCCCGTCGATTGGGTGATTAACTTTTTGGGCAACATCAGAGCAAACATCTGCCCTCCGGCGAGAGGGAATTGTAAGGGGAGCATTTGTGTGGCATAATTAAATTGTTAACGCACACGTGTCGACTATGCGCCGGGTTGGCTTTTGCGTATTTATGCATGTGCATGGGTTCATTTAATCGGAATGCTTTTTACGTTGACAAATGTGGCAATGGCAATGCCAACAGCAGCAGCAACAAAAACAACACCAACGCTAATCCACCCAAAGCCAATCTGTGAGTAAGGCAGGGGGCGACATCTGAAACCATGACAGTAATACCCAATGCCCAAACCCAATGCCCAAACCCAATGCCCAAACCCAATGCTCAAACCCAATGCTCAAACCCTATACCCTATACCCCATTCCCGATTCCAGTTCACTTTGCATGGCTTACGCCCTTGGCTGGTGTTTTTAATGCTTCATTGGCTTAATTGCCAACCAACAGCAGATACACACACACACATACACATATATATACACACACATGCACGCAACTTTTACCCGGTGAAAATGAATTCAACCACAAACACGTTCATTTACCTTTCATAGATACAGATACACACGTCCCAACCAAACTCAACTCGGATGTTCGCCTTCCTACACATTTACAACTTTAAATTTGTGCTTTAACCATTTTGCTCTTATTAAAAGTTTGTGCAAAAACTTGTAATACTTTGTAAGTTGGAAATGTATAATAAGGATCTCGTACATTTGAGATGGATTACTCGTCAGAATCTGTATATGTTTAATAAAACAAAAAAAAAGATATAAGCTATATATAAATATAAATATAAATAGTGTATTATGTATATATGTTAATAAATACTCTTTGAAGCAAATGTAAAAGAGTTAACAGTTTTTATATAGAAGCACTGAAAATCACATAAATCATTCTAAATCAATCAGAAACGTCTTTCTTGAATTAAAAGTTAAAAATTATCCCAAAGGAATTTAGTATTTCTTACTACACTAAACATGGTTTACAATTTAGTTGGGTTGCTTTAATCTAGGTTACAAGTTCTTTGTCTGAGAACACTTTTACCTAAATAGCTGTATAGCTAGCAAAAACATTTTAATTTCATTTAATTTTACTCAGTTTGTATACACAATTCAGAGTTCAATTCTGAGAGTATTATTATAAAATGAATTAAAAACTACTACTATGTAAGCTAAGCTGTCTGACAAGTCGACGTTCAATTTCACATATATAGATTAACACTATCATCAACTGATTGTGGCTAGCTTTCATATTGCGACTTGCATTGTTGACTGTGGCAAGTGATGAACACTGATCCCGTGAACGGGCTATATTAAGCATTAGTGCATCGTATATATATATATATTTACAGATAGTTCGGTGCAAGCTGACAAGGTCAGTAACAAACTCGGCAATTGGTCTGTGTTTACAATGTCAGAATTTGATAATAAATAACAAGTGATTGATCAATGTATTAAATGTGTATTTATTATATTTACTGTGCATTAGACAAATGCGATTTGGCTGCAATCATTGATTCTAGAATCTCATCTGATTAATTTCCATTTTAATTACGGAATTTAAATAATGTGTAGTTTGTGTGCTGCTTGGCATTCTTCAGTTTAGATCTTTAGCTTTTATCCTCCATGAACATTGCAGTTAATACAATGACCGTTAATAATGACGTCACCACTCGATAAGGGATCCGCTGTGCGAAGAAATTTCCAAGGTTAATATCGAGTTGAAAATGCATAAGGACTTCACTACTCACCACTGGCAAAAGCCAACAGACCCAACACAAATGCAATTGACAGCCACTTCATTTTCCCAGACCTCTACAATTATACTGATTTATATGCAATGAAATCTTGTGCTTATATAGCTAAATTGATAACAACTGCCAGGAATAAACATATATGTGACAACGGGTCAACTAGCAGATAACGAGGAAAAACCCACAATTGAATGTGTTAAGACCTTCATTTCAGAATGAAATGAATACTTTTGTTGCCTTGTGTATAGTTAATACGAAATAAAATCTCTTGATGTGTATAAGGCAAGAGTTCAATCTTATTTCATTGATTAACAAGGTAGTGAGAGAGAGAGAGAGAGAGAGAGAGAGAGAGAGAGAGAGAGAGAGATGAGAGAGAGAGAGAGAGAGAGAGAGAGAGAGAGAGAGCGAGAGAGAGAGAGAGAGATAGAGAGAGAGAGAGAGGCAGAGAGAGAGAAAGTACCACGTAATATACATATGTGTGATTAGTAAAGAGTAGTTATCCTTTATCCAACAAATGTTAACAAAAATGCTATGGCAAATATTAGAGAAATCGAATCTTCCCATTCAATAGATTCAATAGATGGATTCATCATGAAATCAAGATTAGAGAATTTTTAGATTTCCCAATAAGATTCAAGCTATAATCTACAAAAATACGTATTAGTGCATTCGGAGAGGCTACTGAGCGTTATTTACTTCTGTTTCGTTTATAAAAGCGCTTTGTCAAGAATATTTCATGATCAGTTGCAGCTTGCAGGTGACAAATAAAACATAAACAACATGAAGTGGATTTCGCTAGCTTTTATTGTGGGTCTATTGGCTCTGGCGAGTGGTAAGTGTGGAAAATGTAAGCACAACTTCATGCATTCAATATGCACTTCCTTTACAGCAAATCCGCTGAGTCCGGACAATGTGATCATAAATGGCGATTGCCAAAAATGTAACGTACACGCCAATTAATCAAATATGCACATGGGTGGGAGCAGGGGGAAAAGATGCACCCGCCTGCATCACAGCACTACGCAGACACATCAGTTTTGAAATGTGGTTTATACTAAAGTTAAATATTCGCTTCACTCATTTTGACGAAAAAATGGGTTCGGCTTGATTCTGCAGTGTAATACAAATAAAGTGATTGCTAAGTGTATTAAATGTGTATTCATTTATATTTACTGTACAATGCGTATAACTACAATGTACACCTCCACAATTATACAGATGTGCTTATATAGCTCAATTTACAATAGTTTCCAGGATTAAAAATATAAATGACAACAGGTCAACGAGTAAAAAATCCACACAATTGAATATTTTGAAAGGTTTAGTTTAGTTTATAAAATATTATAAATCACATGCACTTAATTTATAGCTAAGCCTCCGACAACTTAGGCACCAAAGTGGCATGGGGAACAGATGCGTCCTAAACACACAAATATGAGTTGTGGGATATCGATTAATTAAAATTTGCGCCACCCACTTTAAAAAAGTGGGTTCGCTCTTGGTACAAATTGGCAAAGAAATAACAAGTGATTGCTAAATGTATAAAATGTGTATTTATTTAAGAATTTCATCAGATTAATTTCAAAGCTTACATCATTTTTGGATTGTGTTTGCGGCGTATTCTTCAACCTTTAAAAATGCAGTCAACACATTGTCAAAGAGGCGGCTGTGAAACGAAATTTCCAAGGTTAAAATGGAGTTAAAAATTCATGAAGTCCTTGTACTCAATACTGGCAAAGGCCAGCGGTCCCAATACAACACAAATGCCATTGACATTCACTTCAATTTTGTTTAACTACAATGCAGACTCCTGCAATTAAACTGAAGAATGAAGAATGGTGAATTAGGAGAAATCGCGGAATTCCGCACACAATTTTGAATTAGAATTAAATTATAGGTTATACTGCAGTTTAAGGCTAAATATGTATTATGCAACGAAATAAGTTATGGTGTTGAAATATACTTTATCGTAAATCAAGGTCAGAGACTTCGCAATAAATAAATTTATATAAATAATAAATAAACGAAACGAAACAAAGGCTTTTACTGTGCATTAATTCTAAATAGTTTGTATATATTTAAAACGAAATTAGTTCTCTTAGAGTGTATAACACAAATTTTTATTCTTATTTCGTTTATAATCAAAGTAGTCAGAGGTAGATCGAGACAGAGACAGAGTTAAAAAGAGAGTAGTCGTTTTTTAAGCTTTAAAAATCTAAAAACTACATAAATAAAAATACCCACTTCAAAATTAAAAATAAGCAACAAGTGATTTATTTATGCATCTTTCATGAGAAAATACTTATTAAAAACATTTAAGAGACAAGCCAAGCAAAAAGTACAAACAATTCTTCGATAATTTTTAAAGGAAATAACAAATTCATGAAACAGTTCTAATTTTAAGATTTGCAAAATTTGTTATTATGGCTGGCAAGTCGAGGAGTAGTCGATTCGCATCAAAATTAATATTACGAATGTTGCAATCATTACAATCGCCGTTGAAAGTTACATCATTTGGCAGAGGCGAAGCTGTTAAAGGATGGAGCAATTTAAATACGAAAAAAAATTTTAGATTGCCCATGATATGAAATCTTACCACTAGCCAATGCCAGGAGACCCAGCATATATGCAATTGACAGATACTTCATGGTAATTTTAACTTGTATAGCTGACTGAAGTAAAATCATTCAATTGTTGTGCTTATATAGGTACTTTGATGTCTTGGAAATATATGCGTCTATGATTACAGATTATTCATTTTTAATTTATATACAAAATTAATAAAATTCATGTATTTAATTACGTTTAATTGCGGAGAATATAGCTTGTTGCAAAATATAAAAGACCAAAAAACACAGAGCCTGCAGTCAAGCTCTGCGTAACAGCTGCCGATTTTTTGACACCCCCTGGAATTATCACTGAATCGTCGTCATCAGGTCGATTACAGTCTATGCATTGGCCATTGATAACCACTTTGCCCGGCGTAGCTGTCAAATGGAAAACACGTTTGTTATATTAATTGTAAGGGG
Source organism: Drosophila anomalipes (assembly GCA_035041615.1). Classification (NCBI taxonomy): domain Eukaryota; kingdom Metazoa; phylum Arthropoda; class Insecta; order Diptera; family Drosophilidae; genus Drosophila; species Drosophila anomalipes. The sequence goes on from JAWNKZ010000041.1 coordinate 1,556,163, forward strand.
CTTCTAGAAAATTCAATTACCGCAAACCACAGCCAGAAGGCAGCCCAACAGTAGCAGTATCAATGCAATTGTTTTCATATTCACAGTTCAGTGCTCCAAACGATCTGAGCTTGAGACGGCCATATCATGCACTTTTATATAGAGCATGATACAGATAATGACTGACACGAGAATCAATCTACGTCAACTCGTATATATGTATATTATAAAATGAGATTACAAACACTTCGGCATTATTCGTGGGCAATTATCATTGTGGGCAATGATCTCGTCTATTCAGTTGAAAAAAATAAATTAGGCATTTCTCGGAAACATCTGTTAAGCTACTTTTACTTCTTAATTTAAAATAAAATGTAAATAAATAAATGTGAAAAATATATTTGATGCAGGTTATTTTCATTTCAGAAGTCGATTCAATGTCGACTCAGCTTATTTAAGATCTTTCAATTAACAGAGTTGCTCGGCTCGCATGCTTCCAATAAAATATCGATTAACAGACTTTCTCAACATAATTATCTACATATGGTCTCAACGTAGTAAAGTAATTAAAAATATGACGAATATTTTTAAATGAGTTATGCATATGTGTATAGATATTTAATCCTAACCATTGGTCTAGTATAGTATTGCTGGAAAAAAATGATCAGTTTAATTATATTTAATTCGTAAGTTTGTCTGTGTTAACAAAATTGTTTTTATTCAAATTTATATATATTTTATATAGATATATATTATGTTTTTATTTGTAGCTTGCTGTTTTTCTTTTGGAACTCACAAAAGACTTCATTTATTATAAATGATTTCTAATATGCATCTGAAGTACAAATATTGAATATATATCTATATAGCAAAGTATATGAATACATACATTTACAAATATTGAATACATATTTAAACGCCAAGTGGAAATATATACAATATATACATACATTGTTTTGAATGTATTATGTGGTGCGATCAACCGCAAATTGTATTGCGCTGCTATATATATATATATACATATATATATATATATATAGGAGAGAAAAGCAGTAATAACTCATATGATTTAGCGATAAGAATTTACGTTGCAGAATTTATTAAACATTTTGTGGCTATTTTGTTTGATTTGTGTACTTAAAATATATGCTTGACATTTACAACATTGTACTTGGTAAATATTTGGTTATTAATTATATGGCAGATGACGAGGATGGCTACTTCAAGGATTAGGTCCTCCTAGGCACGAACATTGCATACCCTGCAATCGCCATTGATGATGACATTGCCAGGATTGAGTGGAGTAGCTGTAGAATAAAAATAATAATATTAATCTTGTGAATATAGAGAAATGTTGCAATTAGGATCCGCTGCCCCGTCGACTTACCACTGGCCAGAGCCAAAAGGCCGAGCAAGAAAGCGAGCGACAGGAATTTCATGTTGATGGCTTTGTAGTAATTTGTTTCTGTTGAAGACTCTAGGAAAACTACGATTGCACTGATGCCATACCACGTTGCCAGCAACGCTTTTATAGCTGGCCTGAAATCAGACAAACGCTCAAGTTGCACGCGTTATCAACACGCTGAGATTCGAACTTGGAATTGCCCAGCTTAAGGCGAGCGCTTAAAGTCTGTTTGAAAAAAATCCCAATTGCGTTGCGGCAAATGTGGAAGTCGGCTGAGTTGATTTTTTATTAGCGTTCTACTCAGTGTTTACTGAATGAGAAGCTGGTATTCTGAGAGAAATATCTCATAGTCTATTGCTCTCGAACATGCTCGAACTTGTTTTAATACTATATTTACTTGTTAAGCCGTCGGCGGGTATAATAACTTTGCCGTGAAGTTAGGAACGAATTGAAGGGCGTATATATATATATATATTCTTGATCAGCATAACTAGCTGAGTCGCTGTACACTTGCATATCTGTTTATATGCGAACTCGTCTCTCATAAGATAGGCTTAACAAACATCGCTAGTTACGAGTTTTACTATAACATATGGCTTGCATAGGGTATGTAATCGTCGGCATGCCGAAGAAAAGCGTTTGTCTTGTTTTTACAATCAAAGCTGTCTAAAGCGTGGAGCCCCACTCAGCTATATATGTAAATATCTATTTGCAATATCTTATAATAAGTACTTTTCCGAGTAATCGTTAAAAATCTTGTCTGTTGTTGTTGATATTGTTTTTTGAATCAATTGCGCTGCTAAATCAGTTGGAGGTAACATAATATTCCCATGAAATATGCACACTTATTTCAACAGATTTTTCCATTTTCTTAGTACTACTAATAAAATTAAATTGATTGGGAAATACTTAGCTGAATTTTATTAACAAGATTAGAATAATAAAATGATAAGCTTTCAACTTAGTCTCTAAACTGACAAGCGACACGTGTGATATGTTGCTTATTTTAATTTTTTGCGACAAATTTAAATATTTTTCAGTTGCTTATATTTTGCTATTTAAAGTGGCAGAACATATAAAAATCCTGCGTCTATCTCTATGACACCCCTCAGCTGTACAATTACAGAGCCATGATATAAATTAAGTAATAAATAAAAAACAGGGTATTTTGTTGTTATGTTGTTAAATGTCATTTAAATTATTTGTTTATTAAAAATATTAAAATATTAAAACAAATATATATATATACATACAGGCAAAATTTATTTAAAAATATAAACGAGTTCAAAGATCAATTTGATAATGATTTCGCAAATCAAAGCAAAGTCAACTTTTGATGGACTCTTCAATATGCAATTTATTTATTCTGTTGGCTAAAAGTTGACAGACATCCATCAACCATTATATCTGTAAAGAATTTCAAACTCACAGTAAATAATTTAAATGCATTTAAAGGTTGTTTTTTATTTTTTTTTTTATTGTTAATTAGGTAATATGTTTAAGATTTTGAACGCAGTGTGAACATAAATATTGTGCAAACAAATTGAGATAAGTGAAGAAGATGTTTGCCTATTTGCCGCCATGAACATTGCAGTATTTGCAGTCACCGTTGATGACCACATTTCCAGGATCGGGCGACAGTGGAACGGCTGTTGGTAAGAAGCAAAAAACAAAGAGATCACATTTTAGAATTATGCTGAGCGAATTAACTTGTTAGATATTTGCTACTTACCACTGGCCAGAGCCAAGAGACCGAGCACGAATACGGTGACAACTGAGAAGAATTTCATATTGTTAGCAGCTGCTGTTACCTGTTTTACAAAGGCTTGCGTTGAACTGATGATGCTAACTGATCAGCATCGATCTTATATGGGCACTAGTTGTACCCAGCTGGGAAATACACACAGCAGCGCTGCCATAAAGCAGGGAATTATCATCAAAATAATGAGAGACAACTTGTTGCCTATTGAGACGCACTGCTCTGGGTCTCTCTGTGTGCTCTTGATAAGCACCCATAGGGAAATTCCCAATGGTAGAGTGCACAATGTCTTCTTATCAAATTAACTTGACGACCTGGTTTTACCCATCAGTGAAAACGATTTCACTTTGCTTTCTCTCTCTCTCTCTCTCTCTTTCTCTCTCTCTTATCATTATTATATTATATTGTTAGCCTTGACAAAATAGCAAAAAGTAATTTCAAATATAAAATATGAATATATAAATTTATTAAGAATTCTATCTGACAGTCCATCGAAGTTGGTGCTTTGTATTATTACTGCATTGTCTTAGAGAAAATATTTATTTCATATTCTGTTGTAAAACATTCTCTTCATTATAAATGTGTTTAGATGGCTTAAATAGTAGTTTTAGTGGAGTGTTTTTATGATCTTTCCTCCTAGCTCTTATTATCAGTTTTACTCACTCGCTCTCTCTCTCTTTCTTTCACTATCTATTTCATTTATTTGCCCTCTTTCAAAGTTAAGAGTCCTTTTTTTTTTAGTAGTATTTCTTCATAATAGAGTAATTTTATAGGTTATGTCGAAAAGTAACATATAATTTAAAGTACAGAGTATCCATATTCCATAGAAGCATATACTTTTTAAATCGTGTAAGTCGATTTCAAGCATTGACTTATTAATATATATTATATATATATATACGTATATACGTCTATATGCCAATAAATACTGCGCATTCTGAGTGCAATACTTTTAAAAAACGTTACAATCTGTCGGAGCGTGTTATAAGTTCATCTTTGTTTACATGATGCTTTTCAACATTGATAATCTGGGCATTTCCATAGTATTTTTATTAAAAAACATACAGTGCTGGCAAGAAAAATAGCACAGTTAAACTTAAACAAAATGGAATTTCTGCTGAGCTTTGCTTGCTTATGGCTTGAGCTGATGCGAGGCGACTAACAAATATGACCAAGGCCCAAAAATCGTATTCAACTTATTTGTTGGGATATATTTGGTGTACAAGAAAGATAGATTGGGAGTTTGATGCTATTTTGCCTGCCTCAACTATATATAGTTTATATACTTTGTGCACATCTTTGTACTTTATGCGCTTAATCTCAATCGTAGATCGGATCGTTCACGACTCCAGGGGCATCTCGACGCCAGTATAAAAGAATCATTCCAGTGAGCACAGCGTCAAGTTGAAATTAATAAAATGAGATGCATAACGCTGTTGACGCTTTTGATGTTGGCCATGCTGGCCATTACCGCAAAGGGTTAGTTATTTGGCCTTAAATTAAATGTAACCCATCCACTGACATCCACTGCGCCTCTTTCCTTTCATTCAGCTGGCAAGGTTGTCATCAATGGCGCCTGTGTGGACTGCAACAGACCCGATGCAACGACAACGACACGCAGGCCGACATCAGCATATGGCGGACGAGGACGTGGACGCCCGACGACGCCCAAGCCGAAGAACACCAAAACTAAGGATGACAGCGATGAGGATGACTGGGGTGACTTTAATCTGTTTCAGGATGACCGCGGGAGACAGCACATAACGGCCGGAGGGCGCCACAAGCGACAATGGGGCCACCGTCAGGTGATAATCACCGATCCGGGCATTGGTGGCGGTGGCTGGTCTGGTCATGTTACCACACTCGATTCACGTGGTCGCCCCGGCACCGTGGTGCACAACGATGATTGCGTTGGCTGCAACATAAATGGCTAAAAAGCGTGTCAGTTTCTATTCAAATGTTGGCTAATAAATGAGCTTCTCTGCTCCCCATTTGTAATATTATTGGTTGACCTTCAGTTAGGGGCAAACCGGTTTGCGCAAATACCGATGTAAAACTCAGGCTCAGTTCGCGGAAATTCCATATATCAACTGGCAATCGAGTTTATAATTGTTCATAGTGTTGTCTGCTGATAATAAAAACAACAGCAGCGCACGAGCAGCGTATATAAAGAAAAGCAGCCACAACATCAATTCCAGTTGAATTTATATTTAGCAATGAGATTGTTTGTCTGCGCTTTGTTTGCCATCCTTGTGGCCCTGGCAGCCGGTAAGAATGCCAGCCGCCTCCTTTTAGCATTGAATTCCATCTGACTTCTCTCTCACTGCATAACTTAGCTGGCACCGTCGTCATCAATGGCGTTTGCCGCGATTGCTCTCCACCAGACGCCGAGACGGTCATTGTGGGCGATAAGGTGACCAAAGGTCGTCCAGGACATGGCACCGTCTACATCAAGGGTGAGGACTCAAATCCAGCTGCTCCAATTCCTGCAGCTTCGGCTGATAGCAGTCGTCCACCACGACGCACTGTCATCATTAATAGAGGAGAGGGTGGAGCTGGTTCTGATCCATATGTTGTGCCCGAAGGCTACAGTGGACGTGTGCCTGGTGGCTCTTATGTGCATAACGCCGATTGCAGTGGCTGCGACATTCGCGGCTAAATTAGCTGATCTCCTCTATTGGACTGATTTTAAAATAAATATATCGAGGTGTTAAGAACCTATCCCTCAAGGCTGTTGTTTACTTTTCCAGTTCGAATTATTAGAAAAAGCTTTTAATCTGGCAAAAGGGTAAAATGTTCTTTAGAGTTTCTCAAATTGTTGTTGCAATTGCTAATCGTACCTCGAGCGGCATCTGTCGGCAAGTAGAAGTACTGCCAAGTGTGTTATCTGATATACATATATATATATATATTGAGTGACTTGGCAACTACTACAGTGTGCGATATACACAAGCGATGAAGCGCAGCAGATGTACATTCTCTTTATACCCTCACAAAGGGTATTATAATTATATCGTAGTGTTTGTAACGCATTGAAGGAAACCGTTTCCGACTCAACAAAGAATATGTATAAATTCTGGATGAATCTGCCTTTTTACTGATATGCCGGAATCGGCCTGATAGCATCCATATATTATATATGATCGATTGATAATTGGGTTCTTGTACGATAGACTATTCAGTTTACAAATGTATCCAAGTCAAAATTTCCCAAGCATTTGGTCAAAAAGCTTCCATTAAAAACTTTTTTATTTACTATGTTATCCAAAGCAAAGCTTGTTTTTTTAATTGTGGAATTTTATTCGTTACATAACTAAATAAGTGTGCACATCTTATGTGTGTGGCATATTTACCAGTCAAGATCAACAATTAATTAAAAAACAAAAAGTAAAACAAACAAAGTTAACATACAATGAGCATTCCCAATCATTTGTATACATAATGAAGAGCTGCGCACTAAAAGCGGCAATTTATCGAGGGGACTTACGTTTTGATTCAGGGGCAAGCCCCAAACCCAGTTTGAGCCGCACTCGCTTTTCCCCAGCGTCATGAGTTGCTGGCCTTTGGCTTTGCCTGCGATTCCGGTATATTTTTAAACGCTGTTGAGTATAGTTTGTATTATGATTATGGGACTGATGCTGAGCGCAGTATAAAAAGCTCAGAAAATGGCAAAACTTGATCAGTCTCTTCTGCATCATCATGAAGTGGTTCTCGTTGTGTGTTTTGCTGCTTGCGTTGCTGGGCGTACTTGAAGCGGCACCTGCCGGTAAGTAGACGTACCACAAAAGACTCAAGAGAGTTCTTTACCGATTACATATCTATATATATATATATATATGTGTGTGTATGTCTCTAATGTGTATGTGTATTTCTGCAGGTCAAATACGTGTGCGCACCTCATCGACGACACGGGTGCATGTGCGAAACGGGAATATTAAATGGAATGGCAATTGCCACAATTGCGACATTCGCACCACCAAAAACACCGCTCAGGTGACCAGCACGAGAACGAAACAATTTACTCGTAAATTCTAGTTCATAATTTGTGTTTAACTACATTTACAATTATCTAGTATTAATATTTATTGATATGCTCAAATATTGGCAGAAATATATATAGTTTTTTATATTTATTTCACACAATTTTGGTATTGGAAAATTGTCATAAATCAGTTTGGGCACTTTTGGAAAAAGGCTGCATGCCTAAAATATTTGATGGAGCGTGCGTGAAAATTGCCATCATATTGAAGTTTTGGTGGTGCCACTGAATGTTGCTGGTGCTGCAACCCTTTTTGCGTTGCCTTTTCGCTATTACACGTGTTTCTTGTCTACAAATTTTTATTGTTGCCTCGTCGCCGTTGTGCTAAGCCATAAAACCAGCTATTTCCTTGAGCAGCCTGTGTTTTTTTTTTCTCGTTTCATTTTCGTTTTCGTTTTTTGTTGTTGTTTTTCACGTTCTTTCATTTTATTGCCAGAGAACGAAAGCAAACCGCTGTGCGCCCGTAAATGACTCCCCAGGCACCTTTATATTGACTCGTAAAATTGCGACATTTAGAGCAACCCTCTGTAAGCGGCTAAACACCCCCGGCAGCCCACCCGCACTTCCGGTCGTTTGTCTTTTGTGTTGCCTGCTTTTCGGCGCCGTGACTACTTTCTTAGCGTTGTTTTTCTTTTTCTTTTTTTAAATTTGATTTTTATTTGCCTCACAGTTGTAGCCGGCAACGATTTTTATGGTCGAGTGTCTTGCTCAGCCCTCACTCAATTGTTTTGCCTTCGCCCTCCATTTTGTGTGTACCCTTGCTGAGAGCGGGTTTTACTACGGCAAAGTAATTAATTTCTAAATAATGTGATTTTTATTTCCAAATTCACTGACTAAAAATTAAAAAAGCAAAAGCAATTAATTCTTGTAAAAATCGTTGAAATTTGTATTTAAGATTTCGGTTATTTTTGAGTCACATTTAAAATTTAAAATTTTGTTTATTAATTAAAGCAGATATTTTCGATACGCAAGGTATAACATAGGTTGTAATTAAACTGAACTGCTACAGATATATTTTTTGTAAGCAATTTATTTTAAAGGGTATTCAATCTTTCGTAACCCAAAATAGTTTTTTTTTTTGTGGCCTGTTGTTGCTGCGAGCGACGGAAATTGAGTTGGAAAATGTTTCAACGCTGCTTTTTCTTTTGGGTGTGGAGCCAACCAACATTGAAATAAGGTATAAACTGTGCAAAGTGGAAGCAATCGCATTGCTCAATCGGACACGCCCACACACAAATACACACACACACACAAAAACACACACACACACATACAAAAACACTTCTGTGCTGCTATCGGCGTTAACTTTCTGCCTGATTTTCACTTGACATCTTTCTGTTATCCGTTTTGACCTCCGGCTTTTGTTCTGTTTGCGTCCGAAACTTTATTAATTTGAAATATGCGAGTCGCGGGCCGAGGTGAAATGATTTATTGGACTTTTGAAGTGGCACTCGAGCGCTCAACTTAATGTTGAGCGTAAAACGCGTTCATAATTAATTTCATTTTTGCCGACATTGCGCATTCGCAGTGTTGCACCGCCACCCCAGACCACAGCCCTCGGCCAGCTTATTTCTTTCTTCTGTTTTTTCAGCAGCAGCTTCGCTTTTATTTGAGCCATTTGCATCTTGTTATGTAGACACTTTTATTCGTTTGTCTTGCTGGCAGTGAAAGTGGCCCTGCAATTTATTTAACGTTTTTATTATTTCATTTGGCCTTAAATGAATTTCAATCCCTTTTTACGTTCAGAGTTGTTGTTGTTGTTGTTGTTGTTGCGCATATAAGCGATTTTCGATGTTGCACAAGGATGTCGCAGGATGTGTATGTTATAAATTAATGAATCATTGAGAGCATTTGAGATGAGGCCACTGCTGCCACAAAATGCACATTAAATCTGCAGGAATTGTTAACGCTGATGACATTTTCTTATATTTTAATATTTAAACAAATGAATATGTAATCAAATCAAATACTTATGAAGTAAAATATCTGCTATTAAAGAATTAAAGTCTTCAAATATTTCTATACTTTAAAATTCCCCTCAATTTATTGCACAATTACATTTTTGATGTGGCCATTTGCATTATGCATTTTATGATATTTTCAGTTGCATACTTTTTGGAGCAATTTGCCATTCAGTTAATTTCATTGTCCGATTTATCGGAAATGTAAATTTATGATTTTGATTTCACATTATTTATGTATATATATTTGCGCTTATTTTGTGCAAATTTATAATGAATTTGTCTTTCATTATTTATAATCCGATAACTTTAATTAATTGAGCAAAGAACACAACAAATAACAATAACAATAATAATATTACTTAAATAATCATATTTAATTTGAAAATATATCATAAAAAATTGAATAAGAAAATTAAAATAAATCAAACTAAATGAATAACTAATATTATTAACATTGGAAAACAATTGAAACAAATTAAGGATGTTGCTTTTTACTGTATGCAATAAATAATATAATTAGTTGAACTTTAACTTCATATTAATTACAACAAGTTGTGCTAATAAAGCTTGCCAAACTTAAAATGAAACTCAGCTTTAGTTGCTGTGTTACCCAAATAAAATACTTATATATATATAGGAGGGAGGGATGGATGGGTTACTGATGGGATGGTCCTGCAATGGCATTGGCAAACCTCCCACGGCACTCATTGAATATGCGCTGGGCACTCAGAACGAAGTTTACCCTGGGACTTATTTGATTTTCGTAATTACCTCAACGAGTGTCCCAACTCACCTGGTCCAGTGCTGTTGGTCAGCTGCAGGTGTCTGTCGGTCTATCGGTCTGTCGGTGTCAGAGTTGTGGCTTAACGAGTTGATTAACTGCAGTAATTGATTGAATTGCGTATGGGACTTAAAGGTGTAAAAGGCTGGCTTTTAATGCCGCCGCCTGGCATTGTTGATAAACATGTCATTGTCATTAGATGGCTTCACTTCCCCGAAATTTTGGATATACCCGAGAAGGGAGAAGAAGGTGCAGTTTCGTCCTCACCATGCACGTCCTCGACTGGACGGTGCGCATCAATCAAATAAGCACGAAATGCACACGTTTCATTTATAAATATTTGCGGCGAGGGTCGCACGACTGCACAAAAGGCAGCAGGCGCGAGGGGAACAGGGTGAGCAACGGCTACAGCCAAAAGGCAGATATAAAAAAGAAGAAAAAAAAAATGATTTAAAAATTGAAAGGATTATGGGGCAAGCGCAGCAACGAAGCGCGTTAATGCTGATGCCGCCGCGGGGCACAGAGCGGCCAAATAACAGAGCAAAAAAAGGGTCGTTCGCAAGGGAGAAGGAACGGTGAGGGGTGAAGAGGCGCTACAGATATGCCTGAGCATATACATATATACATATACATATATATATATATATATATGTGTGTGTTGGTGTCGCTGTCAGTCAAACAAAACTGTGCAAAAATCAACGAGGCAACGCGAAACAAAAACCCAAAGCAGAAAGTTGATGCCACGCAGCGACTGTGCAGGGAGATGAGCGCAGGATGTGTGTGTGTGTCTGTGTGGGTGGGTGGGGAGGCTAGGAGGGTAGCAGGGTTGATGGTCAACAATATAATTTGAGCAGGAATGAAAAGTAAACGCGACAAAACCGGGCGGGCCTTGGCATCTGCACAGCTTCTGTCGCCGTTGTCTGTTTGGAGATTTGATTTCTGTGGTGCACATAGAGCACTTTCTCTGCGCTGTGAGCCGGGGGCACAATCATAACAGACAAAAAAAAATCCTTCAACTTTTGTATAAATCAAATCAAATATCTGAACAAACTGTTGTCGCCAACGCCATGGAGTGGAATGCGCAAACAAAGCTGCTTTAATCGGAATATGCTAAAATAGTGGTTTCAATTTAAGTACAACAGATGGACTCGGATAACAATCGACGTTAATATCTCTCGGGAAATCAAGGGATTGATTGGCAGTTCGAATGATGAGCTACATGCTTCTTGGATTGGTTGATTTGTTGACGATTTTGTGGCGAAACCTACGAAACTATTTCAACTTAAACTAATCTGTATCTGCTAAGCCGCAACTTCCTTTTAATAACTGTCATTACTATTTCTTTCTTCGGCCTGTTACCCTTTAGTTAATAATATACCATGTGGCATGCTCCTATCGAAAATCGAAAGAAATCTGTAAAGAAATTTGAGAATCTTAATTTTCTCATTTATTTAATCTGAACTTTCCCAGTCCACATTAGCAAATTACTGCAAATAAAACCCACCTGTGAATAATAATAATTCCTCAAGCAAACTTTGATGCCTTGAATAATTTAGGCGGACGTTGTTTAGAGGCGCCTCAAAATGCGTTGTTACTGAAGTTCTTGAAAGCGCCCCAGGGAATCACAGAAAAGTATTTTTGGGTTAACTTGAAGCGTCCACAATTAATCCATCTGCAGGTGTCTATTTAAAAAGTTGATGTTAGCCTTAAGAAGAGCCATAAGATGAATTAATTGCCAATCGATATATTTATCAGGCCTGTCTAAAATACAACTAAATTGAGTATAGAAACTGGCAGCTTAAGCTCAATTTCTGTGCCCATTTTCAGCTAGTCTCATTGCAGCATAGCCACAAAACTTTTATAGGTTGCAATGTGCAAGTTGAGGGTAACTGTGGCACATAAAACAAAGGCATGCAACATAAACAGACACTGGTAAAACAAAAAAAAAAAGAAGAAAAACCCAAAGTTTTCAGCTCAAGTGACGTTAACTAGTTGGCTGCTTGTGCTGTGTTTTGCGGCCTTTCAAGTTGCAAAGTTATTTGCCAGCAATCAGAATCAGTGCAGACCAACAACTTGCCACAAGCTGCCAGTTTCCAGTATCGTGTATTAAGTGGCTCGTCTGCAACTGCTGCTGTTGTTGCTGTTGTTGTTGCTGTGGCAAGTTGATGCTGTTGCTCGTTGCACGTTGCTGCGTAGGTTGAACTCACTTAGGCAGCCGAGGCGGCTGAATTAGCGTTGCTCCGTCCGCGCCCGCCTGTCTGGGGCAGCATGATGTGGCAAGTTCTGTTCCTGTTGCTGCCACTGATGCCACTGCTGCTGCCACTGCTGGTGCTGCTGCTGCTTTGGGACTCGCATCAGTTTGTGCTGCGTAATTGTTGATTTTATGCGTGAAGCGGAGCCATTAAGCCTTTTGCAACATGCGGCTCCCGTTGTCAGCGTGAAATGCGTCAAATTACCGCATGGCTGAGTGCAGCGACGTGCACCAAGACACGGCCAGCAATTAAGTCAAGCCAGTAACGAGTAACCAGCAACCAGTTACCAGTATACCAATACCATTACAACAGCCCAGCATTCAGCATTAACTCAGGCATCCTTCTACAGCCGTCTCCAATTAATGTCAATGTTTTAGTTGCTGCTGCTGCTGCTGCTGCTGCTACAATTGAAATTGCATAGAACACTGGTTTATATTCTATGTTCGAATAGTAGAATAAGGCACCAAATGAAGATGATATAATAATTAAGACCGAACATAGAAATCGATTTGAGAATACGACAAGTTGCCTCCCATCAAGCCATTTAAATGGACACACAACAAATGAGAAAGAGAAAGTTACTTTTACATTCATTGTTAGCTTAGACAATGCTTTAAATATTTAAATATTTAAATATTTATGAATTTGATTTTTCAAAGAGAACAAAAGAATTTCTTGTTGCTTAAGATTTAAGTTTTCAATTTAATAGAATGGCGACAAAATAAGTTTATGAAGAACTCATATTTATTATGTACATTTATTAATAAAGATTAGTCTACGGATTATATATAATTTCAAAAACAAAGTTAAAGTTAAAGTTAAAATAATATATTAATTTAAAAATCACTGTTTTTGTCAATATTTTTATTTAATATGTTTATTTATGTTGAGTTCATTACACATTCATTAATCATATCTTTCTAATACAATCACTGCCTTTCAGCTTGTAAAAGATACCATTTTTATTTATTTAATCAGTGGCTTTTAATATGTATACAAATTATTTTAAATCTATAGCTTTCAATTAAGTTATCTTTTGTCAATTGCAATTATTGGAGACATATGTGCGATTAGGGCATAATTAAAGTAATTAAATAGAGTATAAATGGAAATACAGTCAAGTGATGAAATGAAATTTGAAATAATTACAAACTGGGCAATAACACAAGTGAACTCATTATATAATGAAGGACCCTTCGCAGCGCGAAAACAAAAGCTGAAACAACAACAGCAACAGCAACAACAACAACAGCAACGATGAAAAGCGCGGCGAACATCATAATAAAATTAACATTAAAGTGGCAAGGCAAAAAGGATCATAAAAATGAAATCAACGTATTAACTACATGCCAGACAGCAGCATAACTCACACCCACACCCACACCCATAAAAGATACACACACACACACACACACAGTCATAACAAGCTCACGCCATATTCTCATCCAGCAGCTGGACAGATAAAACGCAACGAAATAAAATCAATTCAAATAAAAGCATAAATACGACCACAGGAAATGAAAATGACGATGACTCCGTTGCCTTGCCATAAACCTCACTAACCACCCCCCTGCGCCCCTGCGACCCTGCGCCCCTTACACGTATACGCACAACGCCTACAAAAAGCATGCTCCAAGGGTGGGCCCTGTAGATAACTGTAAATGTGTGTAGTGTGGGTGGTTGGTTGGGCATTGGAGGGTGGTCTTGAGTTGAGCTGAACATGTAAGCGCGCATTTTACGGCACAAGCATTTTCGCTTAATAAAATGTTAAGTGGGGGAGAAAAAAGGGCGAGCAGACAAAAAGCGAGAAAGCGCCACTGTGAAGTTGAATTGAGTTCGCCTGCCAAAGGACTCGCAAGGCCAGCGAGTGAGTGAGAGAGAGAGAGAGAGAGAGAGAGAGAGAGACGGAACGACAAACTGTCCGACAGACGAACCAACAAGCAAAACAGTCAGACAGTCAAACAGACAGACAGTCAGACAAACAGACAAAGTGCCTGTCAGCCAAGCAGTGGGCCAGGCAGAGTCGTAAAATTATATTTACAACACAAACAAAGCTGTCGACAAGGCACCAGCAGCAGCAGTAGCAGCAGCAGCAGCAGCAGTAGCAGCAGCAGCAGTAGCAGCAGCAGCAGCAGCAGCAGCAGCAGCAGCAGCAGCAGCAGCGAGAACGAAGCTGAACACAATGATAAGCATGAAGCAGATGAGAAACATACAAACATGCCTCTCTCTCTCTCTCTCACTCTCTCTCTCTCACTCTCCTACTCTCCTACTCCCTCTCTCTCTCTCTCTCTCTCTCTCTCTCTCTCTCTCTCCCTCTCTCTCTCGCTTACGCTCTCGAAGTTGAAGCGACTGGCTGAAAGGGGCGCCGTGTGCTTTGGCGATAGAGATGAGACCGAGGCATCCAGCAATTTCCCGCACTCAAAAAATAACAATGGCGCGTTGAAAATATCCGCTTCCGTTCTGCAAGCAAAAAAAAAAATAGAAAAAAAAATACAAAATGACTGACTGTGCGAGGGAGTCAGCTGCGCCTAGAGCTGGAGCGAGCGAGAACATGCCAACGCAGCTGTGACTTTAACTGTAGTCTCTCGCTGTGCTTGTCCTCTGTTTTTTTTTTGTTTTTTCTTTGGGAGGGTGTAAAACGAGTCGAAAGGAAAAAAAAAAAAAAAATAAACGAATTTAATTCAATTTGAGCACAATGAAATCATATTTTGTAACAAAATGTACAAAATTCTGCTGTGGCCCCGCCTGGAAGCTGACAACTTGAAAATGCTTTTCGTTACATATCTATATATATATCTATATATATATAGAGACAGACATATTTATATGTGTATACGTATACGTATACGTAATTTATGTGTATATGTATAACTATGGCTGCTGGCAATTTCATTTCTATTAGCATTAGATGGACAGCCAAATCGTTGGGCAGGTATGAGTGTCTGTGTGTCTGTGTGTGTGTGTGTGTGTGTGTGCGTGTTGATAAAGGGGATGATGGTGAATGGAGTTTGTATAGTCATGCCAGACTAGAATATGTTGGCATAAATATTTATACGCTTGCAGCGTCGACACAAACACAAACACGCAGTCGACAAGCCAAGTCGCAAATATGCAAAGCTCTTGCTTTCTATGTGTGGCTTGGCTATGGTTTATGTGCAAGTGTTAGTCTCTCTCTGTGTGTGTGTGTTGGTCTGTGTGTGTGTGTGTTAGTCTGTGTGTGTGTGTGTGTGAGTGCTAGTGTGGCTGTGCCAAATGCTTGAAAATCACATTATGCCCGGCGGCAGAGCTTTGCCACCAAGTTGGCAGCTAAAGATTTACACACACAAGCACACTCCACGTAAAGCGGCTGACTGACTGACTGACTGGCTGGCTGTCTGTCTGTCTGTCTGGCCATTTGTCGTCGTATTTGCAAATGGCAACTTGGACTTGTCATGACTCGTTTCTATACTCTGTGCACTTAACAACTGCTTTGTGAGAAATGCACAAAGGACGTATTGAGTTTATTACACATAGATCATTAATCAGTATTCAGTATTCCGTTGGAAATGATTGTAGCTATATCCAGTTAATTACACGCTTTCAATAACTACCAGCTTTGGGAATAAGTCAAGTGTTTTCGGTTTTTATGGAAAACTTTTTTATTCGAAAACTTAAAATAGTTAAAGACAACGAATTTGGTATTTTTATATATTTATATATATATAGCCTTTATGCCATGCTATCAATAATATATTCTTAATTCAGGTATAAAATATTTCAAGCTGTATTCTGAGAATGCGTTGGAACTGCTTCTCACCTCTCATTTTCATTCTCATTTTAAAGAAAACATGCTAAAAATAAGATTGTAGATCTTAATTCATTCTTTTGAAGGCAGGCGTAAGACCTATTCACAATAACTATTTTTATAATAGATAGTAAATAATACAGGGTATTCTCTATTCTGGCAGCGTTCGTTCGACTGGTAAACTCTTACTCTTATTGCTGTTGTTGCTTTTCGCCTTTTGCCAGTTCTTATAAGCGTGTGTGTGTGTGTGTGTGTGTGTGTGTGTGTGCGATGTGGGGAGGAGTGTCCTGGTTTATTATTCATGCTGTGTGCTCCCTTACACCGTTACAAGGACCTTGTGGTCCTGACGCTGCACTCTGTTTAAATGGCGCATAAAATATTAATAGCTTCATTAGCATTCGCACAAATTTCACAAAATTTAACGCACATAATTACATAATATTGCAAGCAGATCGAAAAACGATGCCCAGCAAACAGTTTCAAGCAACAAAGCCACATGCCATGAATTTTATACAATTTACCAAACTGGACACACACAAACACACACACAAACAGACACACACACACACAGAGGAGGCTTTTTGGGCCAACAAAAATTGAGGTCCCTTTTAGAGGGGCACTGAGCCGTAAAGTGAGTGGCAACATTGCCGGCTAACATTTTTGCCTATGAGCCTTTGGATTTGATATATTGCCAGCACAAACTGCTGGCTGCTTTTTAGTGTAAGCGGGACAGAAATCAAATTGGAGAGAGATGGAGGGAGGGGGGGACGAGGGGAGAAAGGTAGCACGCAATAAAATGAGAAATATTTGAACTTTAGCAAAATGCGCACAAGGATATCAATTCCCAAAGCACACCAAAATACACAACTTAATTTCATCTATATATATATATATGTATGTGTGTGTCTGTGTGTGTGTGTGTTTGTGTGTTTGTGTGTGTTTCTGTGTGTGTGTGCGTAGTCAAATCCAACTAGAATCAGAATCTCAGCAATAAAATTGGAAGAGCGTGCACGAATGCCAATAGGAAAACAACCAGCAAAGCCACTCATCATGCACCATGGCACAAAATTCCAATATATCTGACAAATATTTAAATCAGCATTAGAAAGCAGAAACTGTTAAACATAATAGTTGGCTAAGAGAGCAATAATTATATCATGTATTATTTTAGAGTCTTCTCTCAAATACAAAAAATAAATCCACACAAATCTTTGAGTTCTTTATAAATTTGGCATACAAATTGTCTTCTTTGTCGCATGGTGCGCCAGGAAAGAAAGCTTGAAGAACATGTGTCAGTGTGGTGGGGGGTTGGCTGTTCAGTATATTAGGTTGATGCACAAACAAGTTTTTCGGGCACAAAATGGGACATAAAGGCAAAAAAGGATCGAACGCCGAGGTAAGGAGACGACCAACGTTTATTTGCCTTTTTGCCTCAATGGCAGCAAAGGCAACATTCAAATGCGAATTTAAAATGAGTAACAACAACAAACAAGACGTACAAAAACAAGGATAGACAATGATGACTAGCTATATAGCTATATACCTATAGCTATAGGATGTGTCATCTGATATGTAAAACGCTGAAGCACGTGTCCTGAGCAATGAAAACAATACAAAACAACAACAGCCAAAGTTACACAAAGGTCAAACGGAACATTATGGCTTTATTTTGCGCCTAATAAATCTCATTATGTCATTATGTGCTCGAGCGCAGCAACAACAACGACAACCATAAACAAGAGACGCAGAGGTAACAAACACACATACACACACACACACACACACACACAGAAGACAAAAAACGTAGTCGTCGACGCTGCGACGTCGAAGTCAGCGTCATCGTTGAAACGGCAACAGCCAAACGACATGCCAATCAGTAATCAATCCGCACGCACATTGACAACGAGGACGTCGCTAGCGGTTCCTCTTCTTACCCGCTACTCACTCCCCTCATTTTCGCAACATCATCCAAAAAACAATTTGCAATGGCAGCAGCAAGATGTTTGCTTTGATAACGACTTACACATACTCTGCACTTAGTAGTCACTTATTATCATGCCCCGCTGATAAACACAAGCGCTGCCAAATGGTATCTTTTATCATAGTTGATGTTCTAGTTTGGTTTGCACATGTCAACTAATATTGAGTTATTTATGTATGTGATATTTGTCTTATTGGATGGGTGATGACATGTCTATGTTTTGTGCATGCACCAAGTTGATATTGGCTATAAGAAACTCTAAAAAAGGAGCAGCCGCAATGCTGCCAAGTGAGACCACACGACGTCACAGTAAACAAAATGAAAAGAGATAAACATAGAGCGGCACTGCGCAACATGGCGTCAGCAGTAGCAACACCGACGGTGAGCGCGAGCGAGAACGAGCGCGCTCAGAGAGCGAGCGCACAGCAAAAACGCCGCCATTAAAGATATTTCTCTCAGAGAGCCCGACGTGTATGTGCATGGGAATGCGCTAGTGTGCGGCATGCGACTGCAAATGCCGCAGGGTTGTCGAGTCACAGGCAACTAAGTCACATTAACAGCATTATTTACTTTTACATTGAATGTTAATCTACAGTTTTATATTTAACGATGCTTAAAAATAAAATACATAGTTAAAATAACAATGTCTGCAGTCTGCGCTGTTGAATTATGGGATTGTTTACTTGATTCGACTGTCTGACAACCCTACACTGCGCGCCGCTATGTTGCCAGTGAGAGCCGCTCAATTTATGCGCTTTTTGTACGCGTTGCTCCTTCGTGGCGGACAGTACGGAAGAAACGCTGTCGACGCAAACTAGGCGAAAAGTTCTATGAAAAATAACAAAAAAAAAAAAACATCCAACATTTTTAGCATTAATTGTGTGCTAAACCAAAAGATTTCCATGAGCAACTAGGCAAAGGTATTAAATCATATTTGAAGCCACACGATAGTTTATGCAAATAATAAAGAGCTCATGTTTTGTGTGTGTTCCAGTGTGTGTGTGTGTGCGTGTGTTTATGTGCATTAAATTATTTAAGCAACACAACAGAAAAAAAAGTGTTGAAAAAAAATATTGTCTTGCTCTTCTCCTCCAACACTCGTCGCGGCGCGTCTCTATGTGTGTGTGTGTGTTTGTATGGAGTGCTTTAAGCAATTAACCAGCAGCAGTGTAGAAATGCTAAAAACGCATTAAAAATTATTACTCGTTGGCTGTCTGTCATTCACAAGAAACAGCAACAATAAATACAAAAACAACAATACACAAGTGCTATTTGCCGCCGCTACTCATAAAACAAATTACCCACTTGGGCTTGACTGTTATGCGTGCGTGCGTGTGTGTGTGTGTGTGTATTACATACATACATAAATACATATGTGTATGTGTGAAAAGAGCAGTGTAATCATCATCATCATCAACAGTCGCTGTCATACAAGCGGCAACAACAACAACAAAAGCAAACATATACGCATACGCATACTACTGCACACCGATACTGTTGTGAACGAAAAAAAAAAGTAGTAAGCACTCGCCGCAATAGTAGTAAAACGGCCAAAAAGGCAGTGGCAATATGTTGCCACCAACAACAACAAAAACAACCACAGCAGCCGTATAATACCGGAATAAAATTTCTATACAGCAGCGCGGTCGTCGTCGTCGTCGTCTACTCTCGCTTGAGCAGTGCATATGTATGTGTGCGTCTCTCTCTCAATCCCTCGCTCTCTCTCTCTGTCTTGGTCTCTTCGTCTCTCGTCGTACGACTGCAATGAGCGACAGTTTTTTTTTGTGTTTTTCGGTTTTTCGGTTATAGCAACAATGTTGAGCAGCAGCAGAAGCGTCGCAGCGTTGATGGCAAATATGTTTGTGTGTTTGTAAATGCGACATACACATATACATGCATGCATATGTTTGTATGTTTATGTTTATGTGTGTGCCTGTGTGTGTGTGTGTGCCTGAGTCTCTTTATGTTTCGCACAAACATTGCGGTAAAAGAACGCCGACAAACGCTCGTCGCTGGCCGCTTAGTCGCTCTCACTAATTGTGACGTCTGCGCGCGTGCGTCGGTTCGGTCGATCGGACGGACAGTCATTCGGTCGGTTGGACTCCTCGTCGGTCATTTTGTTGTACAACTAACAACTCCCCCGTGCATTTTTTACTTCAAGCTCTGCTCATTGCATGTGTATCTGTGTGTGTGCTCCAAACACACACACACACGCACACACATACACATGCTACTTCGCAGCGACGCGCGCTCTCTCTCTCTCTCTCTCTCCCTCTCTCTCGCTCTCACACAAAGTGCCGTTTTTGTATTTGTAGAAAAAGAGAAAAAGAAAACAACTAACCTCATAATAAAAAAAAAAGTTCATGCAGTGAAAAAAACCCAAGAAAAATTGCTAGCAGCATATTTGTCAAAAAAAAAGAAGTAATAACAGCAAAAAATAAAAAAAGTGCCGTGGCAATCTCTACCCTTCTCGCTGTGGCGTTTACATAAATGGCAAATCATTCTTGAGATTACAACAACAACAACATCGGAGGAAAAATAAAGGAAAGCTCTGCTTACGACAACAACAGCAAAACAGCGAAAATTTGTGGATTTACATTTCCTGTCTTTTTGTGGATTATTTTCTACCTACAATCGCTGCTCACTTTTACGGGCCGCTCGCTCTCACTCGCTCTCTCTCTGTCGCACGCGAGTGTCGAGGGTCGCTGCGCGAGCAGGCAAGCAAGTCGACGGGCAACGAAATCCTCGTTCGCACCTTGCTCCTCCTCCTCCCCCTCCCCACTCATTCACTCACTCGACCCATCCACTCTCACTCACTCACCACCGCTCTCTCTCCCCCTTCACGATACCAACAACAACTACAGCAACAACAACAACAAAGACGACTGCATGCTGTCGCCTATGAAGCAGGAACGAGCATATCAACAGCAGAAATTGCGATTATTTTGGATTTATAAAAAGGCAAGTAAGCAAAACCTAACCAAACACACTTCTTATTTATGTATGTATGTATATATGTATATGTGTATGTATGTGTGTATGTGTGTGCGTGTGTGTGTGTGTGTGTCTGTACATGTGTATATTTGTTTAATGTGGCATGCTATAAATCCCATAAGACGAGCGAGCGAGCGAGAGATAGTTGGTCGAGCAAAGAGAGCGGGCGAGCGAGAGAGTAAATTGATTTCCAGTTTGATTAATTGCCGCTTGCTGCTGCTGCTGCTGCCGCTGCGAGGCACATGTTTTTTTTTTCTTTACGTTTCGTTTCGGTTTGGTGTTTTATTTTTATTTATTTTGATTTTGTGTTTTGTTTTTGCCTCAAGTTAATGCCAATTAAGGTGTTTCAATTTAAGCCGATTTGTAATTAAATGGGGGTTTTGTTTATAAGCACCACCAATCCCCCCTTCCACTCTCCCTCCCCACTTTTCATCCCAATAATTGACAGGCGGCTGCGCAGCAATTTGGAAACAAATGTGTACAAACATGCTAAAAACATGTCAAACATTGCCACTTTTTTCTGATTTATAGCTGACGATTTTTGTGATTGATATTTAGGCATTCTATAATTATATATAAAACGTGGGAAGTTTTCAAATGGAATTTATAATATAACACATATAATTCATTTGTGTCTAGTTCTTATTCATCGTCTTCTTCTTCTGCGTTATGAGTGTGCATTCAGCCGCAACGGTGACAAGCAAATCACGGCTCATTGAGTTCTTATTATTATTATTACGAATTTAAAGTGCACGCACAATGAGAGAAATTCCCATAAAAGGGGCGTCGTCGTCAGCAAACAAAAAGGGGGAAGGAGAAACGCAGGAAAAAAAATACATGCATAAATACAAATGAAAAAGGAATCACGCTGCCTAATGAAGCCTGCGGCGCGCAGCTCAGCGACGGCCATGTTAAGTACGAACAAGCAGACGACCGACCGACTAAGCGACGAACGACCGAACGACGAACAATAAGCAAACAGTGAGTGTGCTGCAGTCACTGAGTGAGAGGGGGAGGGGGAGGGGGGGATGAGGCCAAAGCACACGAACATAACTCTCTGCTCCCCTTTTGGGCGTTTGTCTTTCTCTATCTCACTCTCTCTCACGCACACACACAGAGACATTTTAGCTCACTCGAACTCGCTGCGCTGTGGCATTTTTTTGCTGTTTGTGTTTGATAACTTTTTGCCTGGGCGTGTTTTGCATTTAGTTCAAATTATGAAATTTGAATTAGGCATGTGTGTGTGTGTGTGTGCGTGTGTGGGTGGGTAACTGTGTGTGTATGTTCATTATAAAGACATTTATTTTCTTAATTACAGTTTATAAAATTGTGACTTGAAAACAAGAAATATAAATTTAATAAATGCTGAAAGAATCATTAATGTTGTTGCTTAAATGCCCGGAAATTGTTTATTTTGCATCTATTGAAAAGTATCTGGCAAATGCGGCCCACTTTTGTTGTGCTGTGCGCCATAAAATTAAGCAAACAAATTGCTTCAAATGCTTAACATGCATAATGAAACAGAACTCGAGAACAACAACAGCAACAACAACTATTACAGCTAGTCATCGGCTACTGATGCAGATATAGCCGGCTGCAGCAGCACAATTAAGCTGCTATTAGACGCGCTCTCGGTCATAACATTAAAAATGCCTTACACAAATGGGCAACAGCCAACAACAGAGCCCAATGCCAAAAACAACAGCCATAATGGTCAAGCAGCGTGGCTGCCCCTTGGGTGGAGGAGGAGGAGTGGGGGGGGGGGGGGGGGGGCGATTGTGTGCGGTTGTATGGAGCGGGTTGCTACCAGTGGCGCGCACAATCGTGACGCCAACTTAGTTACGGTCATTAGCACCAGCAGCGCCGCCAGCGACAGGCCAAAGCTAAATCTACCGCTGTCGCTGCCGTTGCCACTGCCACTGCCTCAGTCGGTGCCACTGCCCCCGTCTCTGTCTCTGCCCATAGGCCATGTGCATGTGTATTAAACACCAACACAAGCGCACAATAATAATTTGTCACACTGTCGGATTCGACGCTGGTAAAAGTTGCCAGCAGCAGTAGCAGTAGCACAGTCAAGATTTGTACAAGATACACACACAGGCAAATACATATATACATATATATATATATATATGTATATATATACATATATATATATATATGTCTATATATATAAACTTGCACACGTTAACTGACTTTTAGTTGGCGGACTGGGAGCATTTTCTGCCTGCTGCCTTTTTTATTTATTGTTTTTCTCTGCAAAAGTGTAATTGGCTTTTGTGGCTGGTGTTGTTGCTGTTGTTGTTGCTGCTGTTGGCATTTGCCACCGTTCTGTGCGCCTTTGGCGATAACAATTTGAGCGCTACAAATGTGTCAATTGGCTGACAAAACATTCCATGCACATTCCACATAATATAATTATGCTTGCTTAGTGACTATTTGCTGGCCAATCATTTGTTTGCCGAACAGATGAGTTCTTTCTCTGCCTAATTAACTGTTCGACACAAAGAATGTTGTTTATCCAATGTTGTCACACTTAAGCTAAGCACTAAATAATTACTCTTAAAAAAAAGGCTTCGATTATATAAACGATTTTGAAGTTGTTCAATAAAAATAGATACATTTTATTTGTTTCTCGTGTTTATTAACAGAGGGTAGACAAATGTCAAAAGTAAAGTTGCAAATATTAAAATGATGTCTATATAAATGAGGGTTTTCCCCATCAATTTTTATTAAATGTTGCTTGACATAACAATAAACAGTTGCCAACATGAATTTCAAACCAAAATGCCAACTCGGATTGCTACCGGCAAAACTTATGTACGTCTGTGTAAATGATATGTGTATGTATGTATTTCCCATAATAAACCAGTCACTAACAACACTGGGCCGTCACTTAGTTGGCCATTTGTCAGGGCCCCGCCTCGTCGACACGATTAAAGCAAATTGATTTGTTCAATTCTCATAAATGGCTGACAGTGACAAACGTTTGTTCGCTTCGCTCCTTCCAAACGCCCATGCAAATTAAAAGCAACCATTTCAATTGTGTCCCGCAAACCGAAAGAGATAAAGAGATCGTAAAAAAAACCCAACCAGTCAGATATTTTCCTATTACGCAAGCCGTAGTTTAAATACACTAGCCGATCGCACTTAAATTGCCGACTGATTTTTCCTATAAAATATTTATGATATAGTCGATTGAACTCGATGATTTTTTGGCATAAAAATATGCACGACTAATAAGATTGGTTTGGAAACTTGATCGTTCCTATATCAGCTATGATATAGTGGTCTGTTCCGATTTCGCCCGACTATGCTCAATGCAAATCTAATCTGGTATGGAGAAATAATTCCAAATCAAAAACAAGACTAAATATTTGTTCAAATAGGAAAACTCAACAATCCGCTGCAAAATGTAGCCAAAAGTTGATGTGCCTCCTCATTTTAGATACTATTTCTATGGCAGCTATTCTAATTGCGTCGAATCAATAACAATTAACAATTAAAAACTGTTCAGCTTGCTGACAACTCGACACAAATTTTTTCACTAAATACAATATAAAAATCAGCAACAGACAAGAACAATTAAAATGAAGATTAAACATATTTCTGCCAACTTGGACAGCAAGCGATTTGTACAACATTATTGCATAATCAACGAATGTCAAAGGCCGCCAGAACAAGATGAAGGTGCAAGGGTGACGGAAACGCGGAGCGGGAGGGGAGGGGAGGGGGGTTGTGGGTGTTTGAACATGATATAGCGGGTTTAGCACAAACAAACAAACCGCAATCAACATGAGCGTCATTAAAAAAGCAAATTTCTGAACACGCTAAATACATGTAGACAAATAAAAAAAAAAAGAAAAAAAGAGAAACATAAAAAATAAAATAAAAAAAAAAAACAAGCGGAGGCACGAAAGCGTTCAGCGTTCAGTAGATAATGTGTGCCAAGCAACAACAACTAAGTACAACAAAAATAACAATGCCACAACAACAAAAACAATGCTGCAAAAACTTAATTCCCAGCGAGCGACGCAGCGGAGGCAAATTGATTGTGATGTTTTTGGTTGTTGTTATTATTGTTGTTGTTGCTGTTGTTGTTGTTGTTGTTGCTGCTGTTGTTGTTTTCACGTTGTTTGTATTTTTGAAAAGTATATGCGAAAATTGACTTTGAGCTGGTGGCGAGTATCTTTGAGATACACATAAAAGCCACAGCCAGGGCCAAGCACCAAGCAACGTCTGTCGAGATGTTAATTGACTGCTTTGATAATTAATTAATGCTGCCCAGCTACAGCTACAGATACAGATACATTTACAGCTACAAAGCCACACACATTTGCATATTTGGCATCTGTGTGGGCGATCCGAATAAAAGACAAGCACAATAACAAAAACGAAAGCTTCAAAAAAAAATATATATATATGTATATATATATATATATAAAAGCGCAAATCGCAACATTTTAAACAAGTTGAATTTAATGTTAATTTTGTCACACAGATAACTCAATTTGGAGGGGCAGGCCGCATTTGATATCCACTAATTTATTGTTGCAGGCATAAAACGTGCATAAAGTAAAATCAATTAATTATATCGTGTAAATATTGCAAATATTCCAATAACAAAAAAAAAGAGACAACAACGATAAGCTTAATTAATATTTATTTTGTGAAATGCAAACATTTGCTGATAAGCAATCAGCGCAGGTAACATAAAAAAAAAAAAAAAAAACAGGAAAATAATGACCAAATAAATAATCAAAGAGTGTAATTACTAAAATAGCCAGCTCGGCTGAAATGCAAATATTTCACAATTAAAATAAATAAATTAATTGCCATAAATTCTGCATTGGCTATGCACATAATTGAATCACATTCAATTTGTCAGGGGGAAAACAAACACGACACTTTTCCACGAACAAAACCAAAAACCACTTTAAATTCTAACGGCTTTATTGTGTTGATATTTTTAATGACATTATAAAAGCAGAGCATGATCTAATATCTAATGTCAGTTTATACATATCCCATTCAAAATATGAATGCCAAACATTGTGTGAACGATTTAAATAACTTTCCGCTTTTTATTGGCATTCTTCGGCGAACATTTCATTGCTAATGCTAATTGACGAAGCCTTTCAAATGGCGATCATTCACACATAGATCTGCTCGTAAGCGTATAATCGCTTTTCTGGATAAATGCCAAACACATACATACAACTGTCTATATATGTATATATATATATTTTGTTGTATTTGTATCTCTGTCCATCTGTATCTAAATTGTGATCGGTACACACGCCGTCATTTGAGGCCAGAAATAGCAGCACGCAAACGCCATGCGCTAAATTTAATTTAGTAGCGTAATCAAAAAAAAAATAAAACAAGTAGGAGTGCTCTAGTTGAGCGAGAGAGCTCGACTAGCAGATACCCTTCATTCATTTGGTATATATAAAAATACGAATTCCGCCTCAAACTTTATTTTGATTGAGATGTTTTTAATATCATATCTAGCGATGTGAGAGATGTATCTATCTTTCAAAATTGTGACTTGTATTCCTATCCGTTTATCGACTCGACTGTTAATCCTAATATACTTTATGTGATCGAAGATACTTCCTTCTTCCTGTTGCATACTTTTGCACAACTTCAGCATGCCCCTTTTCTTCCAATGGATGTCAAAAAATAAACCATCAGAAAAAGCAAAATGTGGTTGCAAATGTGACGATTATAATGGCGAAATTCGGTTGCTCCAGTTACAAGATTTTAGTATATATAGAAAACTGATACGGTTCGCTTATTGCTTTATATTGATTTAATAGAAGTATGTTAATAAAAGCCCATCATTTGCTGGAAGTATTATAGTTTTCCTCAAGCTTAATTATAAAGATAAATTCAGTATATATATGTATATATATAGACACATGGTTAATAAGAATTTCTCAACAATAGCAGATAAATCAATGCATTTGATTTACGCACAAATTGAGTTCTCAAGAGCAACTTTCGCATTTGAGTGAATAATATTTATGTGTTCAACCTCCTTAATAACAATCTTCATCTTGATTGTTTAAATACATTTACATTTATACAAACACATATACAATTATATATATATTAACGCAAACAGTGCCCCGCTTATATAATTGCATTAATAACAATAGATTTAGTCTTTGGTTTTTACATAGAAATTGTTTTGTTTTTTTGTTGTTGTTGTTTCTGTTGTTTTTATTTATTCATTCAATGTGGCGCCATGGGTGAATACAAATATTTATGATTAGACCACTTCTGCATTGGGCCTTTTGCCAAAAGCCGAATGATTGATTTTCCAATGTGATGTTTTTGCTGTTTTTTTTTTTGCTTTTTATTTTATCTGGTTTGTTGCTATTGTTGTAAGCCATAATGTGCGCAAACACAAAATGAACAAGACTCATTTAAATGTATCCATTGGACGACGTTGGCTTTTTCGTGTATCTCATAAAATTCACACTGTTTGTTTATTTAGCCAGCGGCTTTTGTGGCTGCGTCTTTCGCGTTTTTCCTCTTTTTGTCGATGAATATTTATTTTGTGTTGTTGCTTTTGCTGTAGCGTCATCAACTGACAAACAGCGCTGTCTGTTTTTTTTTTTTTGCTGCCTACTTCTACTTTTGCTTCTTCTTCTTCTTCGTCTTCTGCTTTTGTGCGCCTGGGCGTGGCACAGTGTGTATTTAGTCTGAAACGGGCGGGCGGAGGGGAGCTTGGAAGAGGGCAGCTCCATCAAGCGAAGCGTGCTTTTCAAATCAAGCAGCAGCAAACATCTGTTCCCCCCTCTCCCTTCTCCCACCGTCTCTTCACCTCTCCCTCCCTCTCTTCACCTCTCTCTTTCTGTCTGTTTCGGTTTCTCTCTTTGCGACTTTGACTGGCGGCAACTTTTTCTGTTTTATTTTTCTTTTGCCTTGTCTCCTTTGACTCTGCGGCTTCACTAAATACTCAAGCTAAGCACTTTTTTCATCATGCATACAACAACAGCAACAACAACAACAACAACACTTGAAAGCGCCTGCTGTGTCCCGCTGCTACTGAGTAAAGCTTTTACGGCCCTCTGCTGGCGCTGCTGCTGCTGCTGCTGTTCTCGCATATTTATTTTGATATATTTTATGATTCTTCATTTGGCGGCTTAGCTTCCCCGCCACGCAAATGAAACTCGCCAGTTGTGTTGATTTTATGCGGTCGCTGCTTGAAGCCAAGCCAGAATGTAAATAAAAAAAAAAGCAAAGAGCTGTCGGAGGTGGGTGGGGGGTAACTCATAACTGAAAGTCACTCGGCTCTCGTCTCTCGACTCGCCTCTCGACAGTTAAAATGCCCTGTAGCCAGTGCTCTGCTTGCGCTATTTAAGTAGCTGACTGCTTTTGGCAATGAATTTTGAGAATTGAGTGCGAATGTTAATGAGAAATGTTAAATGATTCATATTTAAGGCGACTGGGGAAATTAGTAATCAAAGATTGCGTGTGTGTGTGTGTCACATAACGGCCTGACATGTTAATATACCCCTTGAACATAGCCCCCCGCCCCTGTGTATACCCTGGCATTGGCCACACACAACTTCTGCTTAAGTTTTATGGCCATAAAAAGATTATGCCATATTATTTTATATCTCTGCCGTATTTATGTATTTTCTTATGAATTTTTTTTTAATGCATTCACGGTTTATATGTATTTTTTCTGTTTAATGAATTCGGATATTTATTTTTTTAAAGCCTTTGACTTCTTAACATTTACAAAGAAACGCAACAATAACCCGGTGAAGGGAGGAGGGGGGGTGATGAGCGGGAGACTCTGTAAATTGTTTAATTTGAGTGCATTGAGTGGCATTGTGCAATTTTCCAAATTTGCCAATTGCTGTCAATTATTTGCATGATTGTCATTATAATCATTATCTTACATGATTATTATGTTCAGTTTTTATTATTATTATTACTTTGGGCATTTGCGTGATAATTGTGTACGTGTACGAGTCGGTTAAATGCGAAAGACCTCAGGCATTGGGTCTTTTTTTTTTGTTTTTTGTCTCTTTTTTGTTTTGTATTATTTATTTATTTATGTTTTTTTTTTTGTATTTTGTTTTTTTTTGTTTTTTTTGTAGCAAATTGCTTAATATGGACATTCAAGTCGATTCTGTGGTTTCTCACAGAGCAACGACGACGGTGGCTGGGTGCATTAACATAATTGCCGTAATTTATGAGACCCAGTTGGACAAGAAACGAGCAAACAATTTAAAACTGTGGGGGCAACTCAAATTAGTGTTGCATTTATACTGTCGGTCGCTGTTCTCTCTTTCAGCTCTCCTGGGCAGCTGGGCAGCTGAGCAGCTGGGCAGCTGTGCTAAGGTGTTGCTGATGATAACGCTCACACTTGGAAGCCGGACAACTGAACGACTTAACTTGTCTCTTGTGGTCAAAAAAACAAGTCTTAAGCGAGGGCCGATTAAGTGTGTGTAATCCTGTAATCTGATATTTCAGATTATAGTTACAAGAAGAAGAAGAAGAAAAAAACTGAAAAGAAATGAGTTCATTTATGCGTTGAGTAGTCGAGTCAAAGCCCTAAGAGAAAAAGCATTGCGCAACAGAGTTTTGGAAGAGAAAGTCTCCACGAGCATTGCTGCTAAAGTGAACAAAATATGTTTGTGTTGCATGCGATTTATGCTCAACGTTTATGCGGCAACTGATGGAACTGCTCTCGCTGACAGTGGAAAACTGGCTTGAAATTCCAAAGCCAAGTGTGGCGTCCGCTTGGCAACTCCATTGACAACGCATGCCTGCGATTACTTATGGCGGCAGTTTGATTTCATTTCGCATATGTCTCTCTTTCTCTCCCTGTCTCTCTTTCTCCCTGCCTCTCTCTCTCTCTGTGGTAATAACGCGTTTAAGTTAAACAACTTGCGAGATTAATGAGCCGCATATAAATCATGACAAAGTTGTTAAAAACGAAAAATTCAAAATGCCTCACACCATTCCTTCGTGCTCGTTGCACACTTTTAAAATAGCAACAACAACAGCAACAAATATTTACACGCCTCAATGCCGATTTGTGGGTCGCTCGGTTGATGGAGAAAGAGATGCACAGCGCCTGCTGGGGGCATTTCTGTAAAAGTCAATTTCACACTTGATTGCTGGCCATAAATCAATAAAGCGTTGGCGTTGGCGTTGACGTTGACGGCGCTGCTGCTGCTGCTGCTGCGCTGCCTGCAGTCGCTGTCTAATTAAGCGCATCTAAGACGCAGCAGCAGCAGCAGCAATATCGGCTACTGAAAAAAACACAAAACACACACAGAGACACACACACACACACACAGGCACACTGATTTAATACATATGCAACGGCATGTGTAATAAATCGCGTGCCGTTTTAACACTTTGACGTGCACAATTGAAAATTGCGAAACGGCGTTTTTTGTTGTTGTTGTTGTTGTCGCTGCTGTCCGTGTTTGCTGCTGGCTTGTTGCGCTTTGTGCAGTCGCCGTCACCGTTGCCACTGCCGTCACCGTCCGTCTGTTTCAATTGGCGCGCCAAGCAAATTAGCTAAGCTTTAAAGAGAGTGAGAACCAAAAACAACACTTGAGGCTACAAGTCTCAACGCTTGGCTGCGCAAACAAGCACCAGAAAGAGCAGGCAAAGGCACACACACAAACACACACAAACACACACACACATTGGCATACACACAATGCCAAAAAGGCTGTGAAAACCAACACCTCGTCGTGCTCCTTTGCTGCCCCTGCCCAAACACCCCCTTTGCCCACAAGCCCATTTGGCAGTTGTTTTTGTTGCTGTTGTCGTTTTTTTATTTATAGTTTTTTTCTGCTTTTTGCTTTGTTATTGACTGCAGTTTATGTTTGTCATTTGCAGCGCGCTGTTTTTGTTGTCTTTTTTTTGTTTCTCGTCTTAAAATCAAGTATTTATTGTATTTACTCAGCGCACTGCAGCTAAAGCATTAAAATAAAATTTACAAAAAAAATTACGAGCCACACAAATAAGTTGTGTAAATATTTTGTGATTACATTTTGCGCTTACGTTTTTTGTTTTTTTCTTTTTTTTTTTTATGACTTTGCGACGAGTGCTTAGCGCAAACAATATAGCGACAAGATTTACGCTGTGCCAACCAATTAACCAACCCTGGCAAGGCACCTGACAAAGATTTCTAAATTGTGTGTTGTTTGTGTGCACCGATTGACTGACAGATTAGCGGCGGGAATGGGAAATAGACGGCAATCTTCTGCTAGATCGATGCGAAGAGGAGAACTGGGCGGACAACACACCCAGTTGGAGTTGTTCGTTCAAAGGTCGTCGCTTGCGCAACGAATACTCAATTATTAAAGCGTGTTTTATATAATTAACATAAGCCATCAACTTGGAGATCGGTCATTGGCTTTGATCTTTGCATTTATATATTGAACAATCGTCATATGTTTCCGCTTAATAGGTATGCAAATCGCTAAACAAATTGATTGCATTCGCAATTAGACATGCAGCGCTGTGTTTGATTTGAATAGTTTCATATTTTGAGCTTCATTAGTTAAGCACCTCATATCGAAAACAATTACTTAAGCCGTTTAACAAACTGCCACGCCAAGTGGCTTTAACTAACTATTTGCTATAAGCAATAACAGCAAAAAAAAAAAACAGTGTATAAAAAAGACGTTAAGAGAAAAAAAATCAATAAAGTTGTAGCGCTAATAAATTTAGTCAAGCGTAAAAATTGCAGCTCGAAACGGGAATTGATGCGTGGTCGTGGGGCAAAGTGGTTGGGTGGGAGTTAACTGGTTGACTTGCCTCTAAATGGAGATTAAATTAATAAAACTAATGACAACTGAGCTGATTGCGAGTGTTGCGGTGTTAATTTCACACACACACACACACTCGCACACACAATCGGCTCCACTTCCCAATCCCCACAACAACAACAACAACAGCAAAAAAAACATTGCCTTCTGTTTTTGCAGCTGAGAAATTTACTTGCAACTTGTTTCACAGCGGGCACGCAGCGAACTGAGTCAGTCCGCTCATGAATTATTATGAACCAGTTGGCTACTCTACAACTCCACACAATTGGCCTCTGCTCTCTGTCACTCTGCCTTTGCCAGCCTGCCAGCTAG
The DNA here is from genome assembly GCA_035041615.1 of Drosophila anomalipes. NCBI lineage: Eukaryota > Metazoa > Arthropoda > Insecta > Diptera > Drosophilidae > Drosophila > Drosophila anomalipes. Next base: position 1,588,233 of record JAWNKZ010000041.1, read on the forward strand.
CTTGCCAGCCTGCCAGCCTCTGTCTGTCTTTGGCTGTCTTTGGCTCTCTTGCACTTAACCGAATTAGTTTCAATTGCAATTTTTCAAATGCCTTTTTGCTCGGCGTCTCTTGAGTAAAATATGTGCAGCAGTTGTTGTTGTTGCGGATGTTGTTGCTGTTGATGTTGCTGTTGCTGTGGTTGTTGATGTTACTGTTGCTGTTGCTGTTGCTATTGCTATTGCTATTGCTGTAGTTGTCGACGGCCGCAACATCATTATGCCAGCCAGTTTATGGACATGGCCACTTAGCAGACGGCAGCGAGCAACATTTTAAATTAGCGATGTGCGCGTGAAAAGGAATCTTTAACGGTTCAAAGATTCGCATCGACTTGCAGCTTTACAAGTTGAGCTCTAAAAATGTAATAAAATTGACAAATAATTTAAAAGGAATTTTTTTTGTACACAAATAATGTTTAATTTGCCCTCTTGCAGAGTAAGAGTAATTACAACTAATTAAACAAAAAAAAATGAAATCAACACATTTCAATTACAACATTTTTCGTGTGCAGCCTGCTTGGTTGGGGCACGCTATGCTGGCTGGCTGGCTGGCAACGTCCGTTTCGGTTTTTTTTGTTGTATTTATCTGTCGTCATCTGCTTTGTGGCTGGCTGCTGTTTTGGCAGCTTAATGCTGATTTCATTTTGATTTTCGAATCAGCCTCATTCGAATCCTCAACTCGCTGCAATTTGTTGAAATTTACTTATCCGCACAGTTGCCGCAATGCCGCACTGCCGCCCCCCCTCCCCTTCTCTGCGCCTCTGCGCCGCTCGACACGGACACATGTGCGCTGTCATGCAATTAATCACAGATACACATACTTGCTGCACATTTACACGTCGCTTACAAAAAACAAAAAAATAAAATAAATAAATAAAAAAAAACATTAAAAAAACAGGCATTAAATTGTGCCACACCCCCTCCTATGCCTGCCCTGGTTGGCATTTATAATGCGTTTTTAATGGTGCTGAAAATGTTTCCGCTTCGATTTGCTTTGCAGCTTTGCCAGCGGCTTAATTAAAACAAACAATTTATCTAGTTGGGTGGAGGGGTGGAGGGGTGTTTTGTGCTGCCAGCCAGGCAGACGCTTGAAGTGTGGCATAAATTAAATCACGAGTATTTGTATCTCTCCGTTTTGTGCAAACACACATGGTTGCATGTCTGCGTGTTGCATAGGTGTACTTAATGAGCTTCGTCAAGCTTCGCACTCGCACTCACTCCCCATCTACTGCCACAGTTGCTGTTACTGCTGCTGTTGCTGTTACTGCTGCTGTTGCTGTTACTGCTGCTGTTGCTGTTGCGGTGGCTGCTTAATGCCTTTTTATGGCATTTTAAAACTTTGCTCACTTGCATTTTACATTGCTTTATTTTGCGCTAAGCCGCAGCTTACCGTAGCCACCGGAGTTAAGCAACTCGACTGCTCTCCTCTCTCTCTCTCTGTGCGAGAGAATAAGCACAGCACATAGCGTTAAGCGCAGCAGCCAAGGGCCCCTAATCGCTGCTTTGTTGAAGCTGCTGCTGTTGCAACAACTACAACTGCACACTGGCTCCTACCTCTCTCTCTCTCTGCCTTTGTGTCGGTCCTTTTGCTTGTCGCTGTTCGTATTGAAGTTGGTTTGCTGCCAGTTCGTCGCTTGCATGCAATCCACTTTTTGTTTAATATTAATTTTTTTCTTCTTGCTTTTATTTGAAGTATTTTTCTTCTTCGCTTTTTGTTGCTGCTGCTACTGCTGCTATTCATGCCACGTTCGCTCGCTATGGGACAGCAACTACAACAACAGCAACAACAACAACAACAACAACAACGGCAACAAATAAAATAAAAATTCTTCAGTTCGTTCTTGTTCTTTGCTTGCTGCTTCTGCTTCTTCTTCTTCTTGTTCGTCGCTTGCTTGTTTGCTTGTGCGCTGTTGTGTTGAGTTTCTTTTTCAATTCAACTCCCCTGCTGTTGCTGCTTCCCCCACCACACTGCTCCTCTTTTGCTGTTGCTGCTTCCCCCACCACACTGCTCCTCCCCACTTCTCGTTCAGTTGCCTCCTGCTGCATTCGTGTTCACTAAAAAATCATGTCGTTTTGAAAATTGTTTGTGCTTGCTCATGCGAATTACATATTGCATTGTTGTTGTTGCTGTTGTTACTGTTGTTTTTCATGCTGCTCTTGCTGCTGCTATTTTTTGTTGTTATTTTTCATTAATTCCTGGCTCAATTTCGAGCGCATTCGCACTTTGTTTCCTTTCTGGCATGTGGGGAAGATGCTCGCATTTTTATGCCCGTTAACTTTTCACAGCTTTTACTCTCGCACAACTCTTTGCTTTCACACACACACACAACCAAACACACACAGACATACACATGCATATATAAGCTCGCATTTTATTATGCGTCTTTATAATTTTTAAATGTGCTTAATAAAGCGCTCAATCTGCTTGTATTGGAGTGAGGAGGATGGGGAGCAAGGAAGAGAATGGCATGGAGAACTGAGCGCCGGATGCCGACGCAGTTATTCTGCACGAAAAAAAGATAAATAAGAAGAAGAAAAAAAGAGGAAAAAAGGTGAAGTGGTATTAAATTTCATATGCGTCGTTACTCTTTGCGCTCTCCTCGCACGTCTTGCTCTCTGTCTCTCTTTCCCTCGCCCCTCCCCTGTGCACCCATCATTATCTGGCGGACAGCGTGTGGGGCTGAGTGGTGGGAAGGGAGGGTCCAAAGAACACTTAAGCCTGAAATTGGCAGCTATTCGCTTGGCTCTTTGCCTGCTTTGCTTTTGTTGCTGTTTTCTTCTTTTTATTTCATTTTTTTTCTTCTCTTTTTTATTTGCCTGTGGGTCTTGGGTCTTGGGTCTGTGGCCTGCTGCCCCGGCTTCGTCTTTGTCTTCCCCTTCCTCTTCTACTTCAACTTCTTCGTCAGAGTCTTCATGCTCTTCTTCCTCTTCTTCTTCTTGTTCAGCTTGTACGGCATCTACTTATGTCGACTTGTTATTGTTCGACATAATGGCAAAATATTGTATTGCCAACATTTTTGTGCTGCTTGGCTTGGCCTGGTCCCTCCGATCCGTCTTATGCCATATACCCATTAAAGATGTGCAAAAGAGGTATAATAAAAATATGCAATTGTATGTAACTTACAGTTATAAAGACTTGCTGCAATCTGATCATCATTTTTGTTTAGTACCTTTTAAAGGGCTACTCTGATTTATACGATTTATACATATTTTCATAATAAATAACAGATTGGATTAGGTAACACAGGCGCTGCTTATAGGGTATGTGCTAGTCGTGCACTCACGCACAATAGCACTCTGAGTTCTTTGTGGTTCTTTTTTGCTTCTCTGTTTCGGCTTTTGCCGCAAAGTTGCGAAGCTCACTTGACAAATGAGCTTTGGAGCTGCTTGAAGCGGCTCTCTACGCACACACAACACACACACACACACACACACACACACACACTAAAGCCAGAGCCCGTTCCGCTTACCCCCCTCCTCTGGCTGCTTCACACGTCCACTGCTCGGAGCCAACAACAATGGCAATAAAGTGCGTTAACTTTTTGGCAGACAATAGATTTTATTTCTGGCACGGCGCATGGCACAATCCGAAATGGGTTCCAGCCATGCGGAATGTGTGTGTGTGTGTGCGTGTGTGTGTGTGTGTACGTGTGTGTGTGTGTAGAATGATATTGTTTTTATTACACAGTGCGTTGTTGGTTGCTGCTTTTGTTAGCCTGGCCTGGCCCGGCCTGGCCCTCGGGCAATTTTTGAGGCAGCTGCGTGGGTGCGCCGCTGCCGATTACAACTGATCAATTTGTGAGCAAATTGTCTGATTGACGATTTATTTCGATAATCTTTTGATTTTTGAATGCAATCCGTAGAGAAGCTCTCTAAATCAGCTACTGCTACTGAAATTATGTTAAGCTTTAAAGTTTTTTTTTTCATGTGCCTCTTTTGCTTTATTCATGGAAATATTTGGTCTTAAATAGCTGTGAAATTAAATTGCCCCCTGCTTTTATTACAAATTACAAATAGTTTTGTGTTTTGCTTTTTTTTTCGCATATTGCAACAAACTGAGCTGTTTCTGCTCTTGCCACTGCTGCTGTGCTTAATGCTGCTGATGTTTTGCCTGGCACGTTGCCCTACTCCACGCCAGTCTGGGTCTGTCCAGGCCAACACACACACACACACACACATGCGTGCAGAAATGTACTCTAAACTCTTAAGCTGTTGTCGGCGCTTTGTGCCACACCACACACACAACTGACTGCCTGCCATTCCAGCTCTGCCCTGTGCTCTCCACTCCCCCATCCCCCCGAATCTCTTCCTCTTCAGCACTATTTGCCCGCTCTTCTCCTTGACTGGATTCTGTAACTTGCATTTGCTGATCATTTTACACACTTACCAAGCATACATACAACGCAGTTGTTGTTGCAGATTCTTAATATGCTTTTAGATATGCATCAGGAAAAGCTGCCACATCCCTTGCCCCTCTCTCTCTCTCTCTGTCGCTGCTGTATGCTTGTAACTGAAGACGTTGCCGTTTGGTCTTCACCCCTTTTGCCTTGTTGCATCCATCGGCTGCCGCTGTGTCTCGTCGTCTTGTGTATCTTTGGGCTGCCTTTTACCAGCTTGTGTATTTGTGCATTGAACTGGAAACGCACAGAGCCCCAAAGAACAGGCAGCAACAACAAAATAAAGAAGGCATAGCCAGTGGCTGGCTGGCAGAGCAGGCAGAGTGCCACAGGCAGAGGCACATCCAAAGACAGAGGCAGAGGCACATCCAAAGACAGAGGCAGAGGCAGACGTAGATGCAGAGGCAGAGACAGGGGCAGAGACAGAGGTACATCCAAAGACAGAGGCAGGCGCAGAGGCAGATGCAGAGGCAGACGCAGAGGCAGAGAAAGAGGCAGATGCAGAGGCAGAGGCAGAGACAGGGGCAGAGTCATCCCAACAACACAGACAATTTGCATGCCAAACAGCATATAAAATATCGCAGCAAACCCAACTGCTGCTGCACACTGGTATTGGTATTGGTATTGGCATTGGTATTGGTGTTGGTATTGGTATTGGTATTGGCATTGGTACTGAGTACATGTCTACGAGACAGTGGTTAAATATGTAATCAGATAAGCAAACTGCAATTAAAAGTGTTGGCAAGTCAACGCTTGAAGCATTAACTAATAACTAATACTAAGTTTTAATATGAGCACATTAAGCATAAATTACCAATGCCAACAGCATTTAATTCCAGTAGAAGTTGCATGTTTTAAATTTGTTAACTTTGTTTATGCAGCTGGTTAGCAAGTTTCGCTTGTACAGGCTACTAAAAATAGGAATATCTGTTTGAGCCAAATATGAATGATGAAAGAAAGTCGACGGCAAGTTTCTGGCAATAACATTTAATAGAAAAATATTGTTTGGCTTGGTTTATGTTTGTTAATCATTTGTGTTAACTCAGTTGTCAACTTCTGCTGCTGTCGATCATTAGCTGTATATATATATATAACTGTAGTGTGTAAACAGCTTTGCTCAATGCCAGCATAAAAAGTGTCTGTTTCTGCTTATAAAATGAACTTGTAAATGTTCTTGTACCACTGTGCCATGTTCCATGTCCCATTCCTCATGATGCTCAATCGTTTGCCATGGCCCCTTACTATGGATATCCATTTGCTACAAGAATATATTTGCACCCTTCCCCTTCCGCTTCCCTTCCCTTCCAGCCCGCAAAGTACGCATTTGGCCTGCCCTGCCTTTGGCAACTGTTGTCATTTTATTTATTCATGTTTCGGCTCTTATTCAATATACAAAATATATGTGTGTTGTGTGGCCCAAGTAGCTGTGGCCCCCGACTATCTGCAGCCTGCCACTTGAAGCTGAATTGAGCGTACAATTATTGCCTCTTGTGCTCCGACTTTCGACTTGGTTTTCGTTTTTTTTGTATATATTTTTTGAACAGCTGTTTCGGGGTTTTTTTTTCGTTTTTCACACATTGTCCAAAAATTAATCCGCAAATCAATTAGTTTTCATGCTACTTAACTTGGCATTTGCTATGCTCTTCCTCTTCCTCTCCCTCTTCCCCTTCTCTTGTCTTTTTTTACGCTTCGTTGCGCCGGACAATGAATCACAGTTTTCGAGGGAGGGGAGGAGCAGGCGTTGGTTTTAGCCGCTTGTAGCTACAAAACGCACTCAATCAAATGAAAATTAGCATTTAATATGCTGAGTAGACGCACAGACTGCGACTGCGACTGCGTTCCAATAATGTCCCTTGGGTCTTTTGGTCTATAAGAGGCAAGCAGGCAGGCAGTCCGTCCGTCCATCCGTCCGCCCGTCCTCCCTAAGAGACACGCAATCGTTCTACTCCTTGACTCGTCAAGGCAACCCTCCCTGCGCTGCGGCATTTCCGTATTTAGTGTTTTCCCCCCTCCTCGCTCACCCCCTCACCCCTCTCCCACCCTTCGCTTCCCTTTGCTGCTGCTTTCGTTTCCATTTGGGTTTCCTGTTTGTTCAGCAACTTTAACGCAAATAATTTCGTATTCCTTTGCCACGGTCTTTCTTCCTCTGTCCCTTTGCAAATTGATGGCAACCCTGTGGCAACAACAGCAACAGCAGCAGCAACAGCAACCCTCCGCACAACCATCATCCAACCCCAAAACCGGACAAAAGGTGTCAGCTACGTAATTATACGTGCCACATCCTCATTCCCAGACCCTCGAACCCAATCATTCGTTGCTCGACATCGGCTTCGGCGTCGCCTTTGCCTTTTGTTATTTTGCCCGTGTTTATTTATTAAGCATATTTGTTACTTTATCCGTTCTAATGCCGACCCCCCACCACCCACCACCCCTCACTCAATACGTTGTGCAGCTGCGCACATTGTGTGTGCGGCATACGAAATGGATTATTTTGTAACAAATTCCTGCGGCATCCTTTTGCTTGTTCATCGCCATGTCTTGTCGCTGATATTTATAACAATTAACTGTAATTAATCTCACAAACATTAATCAACATTTTCACCTCCGGAAAACTTGATTACTTGAGTGGCTTTTCTTGCCACGCAACAAGATGTAGCATCTTGATGAAGCAGAAGAAGAAGAAGAAGACGAAGCAGAAGCAGAAGAAGATGACGCGAGCAGAGCAGAAGGCGGCGCACTCAAGTAATTAAGTCACCATATTAATGTCTTCGGTCTTCCTCTGTTTTTCGCGCTGATGGCTAATGACAGCTTAACTGTGAGAAGGAAAATCAAGGTTGATGTTTAAATACCCTCTAACTAGTCGTGTGTGTGTGTGTGTGTGTGTAATTATGCTTTAGCTGGCTAAAATAGTGAAAGATAAACTTTGAATTAAGCTGAAGAAAGCTTTAAGCTTTTTTCTTCTTTTTTTTCAAATAGATAAAGACTGATAGCATTTTATCGAAAAATCTATGAGTACGCTACAAACTAATAGGCTTACAGTCAACAGACACGCATACAAACAAACAGACAGCAACACATATGCCTGAATGTTGTGTGTGTGTGTGTGTGCATGTGTATTTAATCCCTGCACAGAGGATTACTGCACTCGCTGGTAAAGTGACTTAAAAAGGGGAGAGCAAAAAAAATGAAAAGAAAAAAATGCGTCAGCTTCTCTGTGCAATTACAAAAGCACCGCAAAAAACGAGATAGGCTCAAAGCGACAAAGCCCAAAAGGGCGTGGAAGGAGCGTATGCTGGGCTGGTGAGGGGGGCGGGGTGCACAACAAGCTCAACGATAGCAGCCTCCATGTTGAGGCGAACTGCGCAATCAGTGTTCGTTTGCCTGCATGTTTCTCTTCAGTTTTTGTTGCAGTGGCCAGAAATATGAAAAAGAGTTGAAATAAATTAACAAAAATCCGCAACGAAACTTGACTGTCTTTTATATATATATATATATATTTATATATATTTTTTTTTCATTTATTTGGCTGTCTGAATTTGAATTTGTGAGCCAGAAAAAGAACGGAAAATAAACTGTGTTTGCAGGACAATTTTTCTGTAGGCAGCAGTCAGTCTGTTAGTGAGCTAGTTTGCCGCTAGATGGCGTTGTCTCGTTGCCGCTGCCTAAACAAAAACATAGGAAATACTCAGCCAAACAATGGCATTAAAAAACATGAAAAGCATACATTACACGCTCGAAATCCCCAGGGGTTATGCTGCAAAACACACACACACACATAGATACACACACACACACACACATGGATATACACACACACACACATCCACAAGCACACATGGAAACAATAACGAAGCGCACACAAAGTGTATATTCAGCCTGGCATGAGGGAATCTCATTGCTGTGGCCCTTTCGTATTCGTACAGCAACAACAACTACAGCAACAACAACTACAACTACAACAACAACAACAACAATCGGCAACTAAGCAGCAGCCTCGAGAGGGCCAGGCCCAGGCCGAGGCACAGGCTCTGTTAGTTGGTGCGGCCACCATCCGGGACCCATGACGTTGATAATATTGTTGTTCACATGTCGAGTTTTATTGTGTGGGGAACGTGAAACGATGCAAACGGCAGCAGCAGCAGCGGCAGCGGCAACAGGGAGCAACAGCAGCAGGGAGTTCAGCAAAGCCAAGAGTCTTTTTTTTTTTTTTCATTTAGCTGGCCTGTGCAGAGTACGTGGCATGTGCAGCATTTTGTGCCCTGTAAGTGTTGCAATTGCCACAAAGGGGTATGCTGGCATCAAGTATTTCATCAATTGATTCACTGAAAAAAATTAGGTTGTCAAGTTTTAAATGAATGGAAAATTGTGTGTATAAATCTGTATAAACCTTTTATAATTCCAATTGTAGTTCAGTTAAATATACTAGATTATTGTAGCAATAAATTGCTGAAAAATATAAAGAGTCAAGCAGAGTTTTGGGCATGTGATGAAAACCATTTGACAAACAACTTTTACACATGCAACGCGAGAGAAGAGTTATTGGGCAGACAACTGTCTGTCTGTGTGTGTGTGGCGGCTACAGGGTATTAATTAGTATTAGCAGTTGCTACACTTGAAGTGCATTGGGTATGCCGACATGGTGCTGGGCCTGGCAGTTACCGCCTCGTTTTGCGGCTGATTGCCTTAGCCGGTCTTGTCGGGCTTGTCGGGCAGCAATTGGCAGCTACCTGCAAGTGCCGAAGAAGGCGATGCCGCCTCTCTGTAATTTACAGCATATTGGCCACAAGGAGGCCCATGGCGAGTTGTGGTGGGGTAAAATGCCAAGACATTAATTGAAAGTGGTTGGGAGTTGTCGGAACTACTTAATGCTCTTCTCTGGTCACTGACCACACCAGCACCCAATTGCGGGCTGCTCTAACGCCTCTTGGCTGGTTGGTTGACTGGCTGGCTGGTTGGCTGTGGCATTTATATGTATTTATATAGCCGTTGGGTCAATACAAAACAAATGCCGACGTTGCCACGCGTTGCTTGTGGATTGGCCTCCGCATTAGTTTTACACTCCACTCCTCTCCTCTGTGGTTGTTGTGCCTATTGTGGAAATGTTACAAATCTGTTGTTGCGATATGGAAACCACAAAAAGAAAACCCTAAAATGAAACCGCTTCACACAGCCCAGCCAGCTGCTAACCTCCTCCTCCTCCTCCTCCTGCTTCTTCACTCTCAATCAGAAGCGTGTGGCACTCATCTATCCCAAGGGGCAAAGTCAAATTTCGGGCAGAGCTCACAATTCGCATTTGGCCATTCATTACTTATGCAGGCAGCTCGGAGAGCAACCCTTAGCAACCCTAACTGCGTTCAACCCCTAAACAGATTCTGGTGTTCAGTGCCCCATTTTGGATCAACGTTAATCGTTATTTTGGCACTAGCTGTGCAACGGCAAAGACAAAGATACAACTGTCTATGGGATGTGTTTTTAAGGGCAACGGGTCCGGAGCACATTTTCAAATTATCCTTCAATGAAATTATGAAGGCAAAAAAGGGTCGCAAAGCGTTGCCAAAATGTGGCAGTGGCAGTGGCAGAGGCGGAGGCAGAGGCAGAGGCAGAGGCAGCGGGGCACGTTTATCCCGCTGCTGCTGCCCGACAAAACCGCTTGAGTCAAATATTTTTGATGAGGGTCATAATTATAATGAAACAGGTCTTGCATACAAGGAGGAGACAAGACTGACTTGCCTGGCTTGTTCCTTGTTGCTCTCCCTCTCTCTCTCTCTCTCTCTGACTGTCTCTCTCTCTGACTGTCTCTCTCTCTGTCTGTCTCCCCCTATCTCTGCCGTTTCTCCCCTCTGTTTCCCTTTTAAATTGCTGCTGCTGTTGTTGTTGTTAGCCTCCTCAACACTTTTGAGCTGTGTGGCGCGGGCATGATTCATGCTGCCCGCTTTTGCCTGTTTGCTGTGCGGACCCTTTTCCATTTCATGTTGCCTCCTGCCTGCCTGGGGATTTCTCTTCTCTTTTTTTTTGTTGTTTTTTTGGCCCTTGCTTATGTTACTGTTTACCCGTTGCGCTTCCCTGCTCGGGCGACGTTCCAAATTCGAGCTGGGAAAAATGGAGGAAAAAAAAAGGGGACTCAACGCTTGCCCTTCTGCACGCTGTTTCGTGAGGGTGACGCACATTCGGTCATAATTAAAATAAATTTAAACGATTGCCTCGCTTTGATTATGTTGTAGCCAAAAAGAGAAAAAAAAAAACAGAAATACTGAAAACACACAGAAAACAGAGAAAACAACCCAAGCACAACACACAAGTATCATCGTCTCTGCTGCTGTGCACTTGTAAAATTGAAAAGTAATGCCACTTTGTCACTATATATATTGGGCTTGCCCTGCAGGCCAATTATCGCCTGCCCCTGCCCCATCCTTTACCCACACCCTCTCCCTCCCCCTCACTTGAACTTGGCTTGGCTCTCAAGTGGCAAAGTGCGAAGCGAACCAGCGCTCTGTGTTGCCCAGTCAGGCGTGCCATGCAATCAAGTTGTTTATGTTGTTGTTGTTGCTGTTGTTGCTGTTGCTGTTTGCTGTTGGGGGCCCAACTGGAGGGGCACACACACACAGCACAATCTCCAGTTGTGGTGTCGCCCTCTCTTGGTAGGGTCTCTGGTTTGTATACATTTTGTTATTGTTTTTTGGCTTGCCGCAATCACGACACAAAACAACACATTCGCCTCGAGCGACTCGGACTCGGGCAGCGCGGCTCTCCAATGTCTGATTTGAAAACTGGTAACTCGAAGCTCTCACAGCCATTAACACGCAGCCTGGGCAGACGCACAGCCAGACGGACGGAGAGACGGACAGACGGACAGAGAGACGGACAGTCAGTCAGTCAGTCAGACAGAGAACAACGCAGTCGGCACGCAAAGTGAAGCCATCCCCGCTCCCAATATCTCCACTCTATATGCATACTTATATATTTATGTATGTATTTGTGTGTGTGTGTGCGTGTGTGTGTGTGTGTGTGTGTGTGTGTGTATAACTCTGTGGCATTCTCTTCATTCTGTGCCCCGGTCTCGCGCTCGTTGCCGCGTCGACTACTTTAATAACAAAGTAAATATTGTTCATTAGTAAATATTTACACGCTCGTCGCATGTTTGCTCATATTAAATACGACAACGTCGTCTTTGGGGTCTTGTGTTATGCTTTTGCTTTAGTTGTTGTTGTTGCTGTTGCTGTTGCTGTTGTTGTTGCTGTTGTTGCTGTTGCTGTTGTTGTTGCTGTTGTTGTTGCTGTTGTTGTTGTTGTTGCTACGTTTACGTTTGGTTTGGTTTACTTTTTCCCATTCGATGCCATCAGCCCACACTGCCACACAGCCAGCCAGGCCAGGCTGCCAGGCCAGGCCAGCCAGCCAGCCAGTGTATTTATTTATTTATGTTTATTTATTTATGCACAGCTATCTGAAAATGTGCGTGTTTAGCTATTAAACATTTATCGATAATTTTTTACAGCTGGCCAAAAAGCAGCGCAAGGGCGTTGTTGTGTTTGCTGTTGTTGTTGTTCTTGTTGTTGTTGTTGCAAGCAACACAACTTTAGTCAGAGGTGGGACTGGAGTGTTGAATGCCGTTTGTCTGTTTCATAATTCATGAGCATACCAAATGAAGCATTTAGAACACGCAGCCCCACACACAACAACACACACACAACAACACACACACAATCGCATTCTAAATGGTGCTTGCCACGCCCCAGACGCACCTCATCAAATGATGATAGGCAATGTTGTTGTTGCACTTTAACCGAATGTTTAAATCTAGCTATTCATTTCAATTGATATTATTATTTATAATAGCACTTGATATGGGCTATTAGCTGACGGCAAAAAACTAATTGAAATCGAGAGTTTTAACAGAGAATTGTCAAATAAGAAATGCATATCTAAATACTCTGCTGTGTAGTGAAAGTTTGAAGAAATAACTAGCAGCTGAAGAACTCGTAATATTTCTCGATTTTCCATATAATAACTTGCCAATGCTTTAAAGAGAGCTTTTCGAACCTTTTTCTGGCCTGGTTTGCAGCTTGTTCAATTCAAATGATTGCCTTGGGCTAATTAGCCATTCACTATCATTTAATCTTAAGTATGCTTTTAAAGAAAGTTGCTTTTCAAGTTTTCAATTTTTGTTTGTCAGCACGCTTTTCGTCAAGAGTTCAACTGTTCCGCCTAATGAAGTTTATTAACTGCCACAAAAAGCCAATAAACATTTCGAGTTGGTTATTTTTTTAGCTCGAGAAACAAATTTATATTGAAGCTTGTTCATTTGATACATTCTGGACTCGTCTTCAGTTTAAATGACAAACAAGTTTTCAAGTTTATCTTGAAATCAACAACAACAACAACAACAACATTTAGATATTAACTTGAATTAATCCTAATAATAGTAATCTGTGGAATCATTAAATAAATCGTTGCACTAACTGCTGGTCAATGAAACACCTAATTACCGGATGTTGTTGTTGTTGTTGTGGCGATTGTTAACTTTAATCTTATGTTACACATTTTTTTTGCTGTGTTTTTTTATTTTGCCCGGGGGGGATTTTTAATATACACAATCTGAAGCGTGTCGGTTGTCAACTAATTGGCATTAGGCGCCGCTAAATAATTTATACATTGCACAAACAACAATAAACTCGAGACACGAATATCGGAACTAGTTGCCCCGTGTTGCTGCTGCTGCTGTTGCTGCTGCTGCTGCTGTGCATTAGTGTCATAATTTATTTCCATGTTGCACTTTTGCCAGTTCGGGGCGCCTTGTATATGGCGCTGCAACATGCAACGTACAGGAGCACAAGCGGACCAGCTACAAAACGAAACGAAACGAAACCAAACCGAAACGAACCAAACCAACTCATAGCCAAATGGCAATGCGGTCGTTTCGCCGTCCGCCGTCCGTCGTCCGTCGTCTGTCGTCCGTCGGTCAACTCAAACCAAATGTAACCCAAACCGCAAACGCCGTCGGCCAAACGTAACCACAGTTCGCGACTTGCTGCGCGACCCCTCCCCTCCCCCGCCCCTCCTCCTCCCCCTCCCTCTATGTCAGCACTCGCTGTTAAATGCAGGCGAGGCAACGAAGCGTGCAAATCATGTTAGTAGCAGTCGCCCCTGCTCAACTCGAACACTCCTGCTGCTTGGCCGCCGCCTGCCTGCCTCTGCCTGTGCCCGGCAGCTGGCTGTCCCCGCACACGCTTTGCAATGCAAACGACCACAGGGGTCCTCCACAATGCCCCCCACCCATCGCGCGCTCTCCTTGTCGTTTCACCGCTCTGCTGCCCACATACACATTTGCCCAGTCACAGGCCATAAAAGGTCGCCCTCTGCTGCTGCCAATTGACTGAGTGAAGGGAGTTTTGTTGGCCATGCCGGGGAGGGGGCGCAGAGAGGGTAGTTAGGTAACTGCTGCTGTGCTGCTGCTGCTGCTGCTGCTGCTGCTTCGTGCTGGACATGACGCACAATGTCCGCAACAGCAGCGCATTTACCAAATTGCCAATGCCAATGCGGGTTGTCTACTTATCGTCCCAGTGGTTTTCGATTCGGATTGGTATTTGTAAATGTGTTTTTGTGTTTGAGCTTCAGCTTTGAATTTTTGGCTGCTATCAGTTACGGAACAACATAAGCTGGTTAACTGTCTGCCAGGCAATGGCCACAAACCACCACTACCACTCTGCAACTCTGAATATCTGATTATAACAGATCCAATACAATTCCAGCCAAAGATAAAATTGACAACGTTGTTGTTCAGGGCAGGGAATTCGTTGAGAGCGATTTGTTTTTTTTTTCTTATTTTTGGTTTATTGAATGCAAAGTGCGTGAAATAATATTGTTAGTCAGGCCCATCAGCGATAAGTGGAAGTGTGAAGCATGCCCCTTAAATTGTCTGTCCATCCGGGCTTATTTAAGATATATCCAACAACTTAGCTATGGTTTTCAGCAGCATATTCGATATGCTTAGCTGTAAAACAAGATTGAAAGTGGCCAAAATAGATATTTGACTGTCAAACAGTTGTCGAGTCAAATTGAAATTCAACTTGAATTTTATTTAGGATCTTTGGATTTTTTTCATATTTAATATTTCCATAAATATATTCTTAAAACTCAACCAATTTTATCTAGCTGAGCAACTGTGCCAACTCCAGCTTTTATATACCCAAATATTGAGTAATTTAATTAGCTTTTACTTAATTACCAGCTAAACAAAAACAAAAAACTTGGAAAGGTGTGAAAAGCGAACGATTGACGTAAACAAAATTTAAGTAGAAATTGTTAAGTAAATGTTTTTTTTCTTCTTTTTTTCCATTCCGCTTGTAATTGCGAATGGGTTAAGTGTTTTTCCTAATGAGGGCGTACCACACTCGGTTCGGTTAATTGAAAACACTCAATGGGATGGTTATTGAATCGATTCATTCAATTGCTTCATCAATTTGTTAATGACAACATTGCCACACTTTGAGCCATTGAGTTGCTTGCTGCTGCTGCTGCCTGGTTGGAAGTTGTTGCGCCCCCCTCTGTGTTGTCAGCTGTGTTACGCATCGAGGAGCGTGCAGAACACTCGAGTGTTATTCTCCCAGTCTTTCTCTCTCTCTCTCTCTCTCTCTGTATCTCTTTCTCTTTCTGTGCCCCTATATGTGAGGTAGTTAACCCAAATCTATCAATTACTCTTTAGGGTACTGGGGGGCAGTCAGCGAAGCGTACGACATGGCGCCAATTTTGTTGCCATTGATAGCGGTTCGTTCGGAGGAGTCGCCGAGTCGAGAATCGCTTTTGACATGCGTATTATTAAGCATTTAATGCGCTCAACTGTGAAATAACAACAACAACAGCAACAACAACAACAATGACAATAAATGAGTAAAGGCTCATAAAGGCAGCCACAAAAAGGCCGCTAATAAACAATAAACTCAACTTAACAATTGAAATTGACTTGGAAAGACGCTGCTCTGACTCTGATGCGGACCAGCGTAAAGTAATCGACCATCCCAAATTCACAACAAAAGCGAATCAACGAAATGACAAATAAATGTACACTGAAAGAAAAACGAAGTGACAAAGTAGAAATGCAGTAAATGATACAATGGAGTCTGCAAACTCTATCTGTAAATCTGTATCTATATCTATATCTCTGTATCTGCATCATTTATACTGAATGTTTAATTTATTCAATGAATTATATTTAATAACTTTCATTTCGAACTTGAAGACGCATTTAATCTTATTATATAAATATACAAATAATATCGGATGCAAAATAATATTCGACTGGGATTTGTCATTTGTCATTTATAATAAATGCGTGTGGCCAATATCAATAAAATGTGAATGATTAGCTACAATGGGCCAGCATAGAATTGAGAGATACAGATACCAGATACTGATGCAAATATGGAGATACAGCTATAAAGCAGCCATGAGTAGCTTAGCCAATTTAATGGCCATAATTTTGTTGTCATTATTATTGCTGTTGGTGTTGTTGGTGTTGTTGTTGTTGTTGTTGGTTTTTAAGCTGGTTGCTGTGCCGTGTTGTCTGCGACACAAAATCAAATTTTGTGACATGAAAGCACGTCAAAATGAAACAAATGACATGCGAACAAGTTAACAAGCGCACAGCAACAAATGCAAACACAAACACACATTGGAGGGGCTGGCGGGGGTTAGCCGGAAAGCAGAAACAGATCGCATTATATATGTAGCAGAGACCGACCACCCGCAAAGGCAAAGTGCGCTCCACGAGTGACACATAAAACACAAACGAAACGAAGCGCAAAGGGGGGGTGCAGAGTGGCAGACAGAGGAGCTCAAAAAACACACACACACAGGAGAACCACAAAAGAGCTCCAAGTCAGCGCCAGAGTCAGACGTGCGGTACATTAAAAAAAAGAAAAAAATAACAAAAAAAATTGCAAAAAAATGATACTTTACTTTTTTCTGTTTTTTGTTTCTTTTTTTTTTGTTTTTTCTTTTTGTTTTTTTTTTTTGGTTCGTTTTTTTGTGAGTTTTGTGTTTTGGAATCGAGTTCAGTGCGCTTGGCTGGCAGCGCATTTTGTAACCCAATAAGCTGTACGGAATTCGCTGACAAATGCCCGAAATTCCATATGAATCTGAACATTTTCGATTTATTCATTTTTTTTTTTGGATGAAAAGTGTATTAAGTGGATATATAAAACCCTGAGAAATTTGGCTAAGCACTCAAAAGTGCTGTTGTCCAAATGTTGGCACTAAAATGCTCGGAAAGTGCACATCGACAGTGGGCTTTTTGTTTTTGTATATTTTTATTTTTAATATGGAAATTGTGCTAGCTTTGAGCATTAGTCACACATTGTTGTTAATTGTTATAAAATGCAACGTTTGTGAAGAGCATTTTTCCATTTAGTCAGTAAATCTGATAAAAACTTGATTGCCTCTATTCAAAAGTATTGCCCAATAAAAATGTAAATTAAGGAATGCCATAAAATCGAAAATATACTTGGCGATAAGAATTAGAATAGCAGCTACTGGTTTTCATATTAAACACACACACACACAAATCTCAAATGTGTGTTTAGTACAGTTGTGTGTGTGTGAGTGTGTGTGTGTGTGTGTGTATGTGTGTTTGTTTGTTTGTTTGTGTATTTATCTTTAATGCGGTTTCACAATGACTAATTTATGATAATGCACACAAACAATCCAGCCAGCCGCAATCGAATTCAATTTCCTGGAAAACGAAATAACAACGCGTATTCGTTATACATTTTTGCATATCGAATTGAACAGGAACATGAACATGAACAAATATGTATGAATGTATGTATGCATAATTAATTGGAATAGCTTCGGATCCGAGTACTTAAATCGGTTTAGCGAGAATTATAAATAAACTGGCTAGCATTTGAATTATTTGCCGGTATAGATATATATATATATATTTAAAAAAAAAAAATAAAAATATTAACAACATTGTGTTTGGTCAAGAAATCATTGCTTTTGTGATCTCGTGACAATTTATTAACACCCCCAAACAACAACAACTACAGCAACAACAACAATAACAACCATCAAGTTGAAACGGTCCAAAACGAGCGACTGCCAACAAATTTGCATATATGCAAATTGATTTTTCTACACGGCATTAGTAGCTGCTGCGGTTGATTTTGTTGCTGTTTTTGTTGTAGTTGTTGTAGTTGTTGTGGTTGTTGTAGTTGTAGTTGTAGTTGTTGTTGTGTGTTGTTTGTATTTGTTGTCGGTGTTGTTGTGGCTGCAGCACATAAATTTGTTGTTGACTTCTTGAAGCTGACGACTTAAGTGGCGCCCGCTTCACTTAATTATTTAAATTGCAACAAATCAAGGGGCATTCAATCAATAATTAAAATTTAAAACCATTTAATGACGTCTCTTTGGGCGTAACTCATAAACATATACATATATATATATATATATTTAAATGTTTTATGCACATATATTTTTTATATATATGCATAAATTGCCTCGAGGCCGAGTGGCAATGTCTCTATATTAAGTATGCGCCCCGGTGTACGTACAGGTTGTCAAATGTAGACAGCCCCGTTAACCACTTCTGCCTGATTTTTTGGGCACTGGCCCAACAATCGTGCAATTGCCAAAATAAAATAATACAAATATATATATATATATATATAAAAGGGGGACTGCGAAAAGTCGACAAACTGTGTTTGGCAACTGGTGTAACGACTTTTTGCTGCTGCTGCTGCCGGGCTGGCTGGCTGGCCGGCTGGCTGGCTGGCTGGCTGTGCAACATTTCAAGTGCCTGCTTGCCTGCTCGCTGCTGCCTGGTCGCTCTCGGGGGCTATAATTAAATTGTTCAAGTGCTGGCAACACTTTTGGCACTTGGCGTTGCTCAATTTAGCAACAGCAGCCACCGCCACCGTCGCCGTCGCAAACTCCATCGTCGCGAACAACAATTGAACAACGCCCACAATAATTGTCAGCCACAATTTGCATTTTGTGCCGCATAATTTGTAACGGCATTTCGACTGTTTGTTGCTGTTATTGTTGCTGTCGTTGTTGTTGTTGTTATTAGCCCATAGTTGGTATTGGCCATCTGCCAAAGCAGACCTAAGCAAATACAACAGCAACACAAATGTGTTAAATATTTCGTTGCCTGGTCGTCGTCTCCTAGAGCAATTAGACAAATTGCTTTATTTGTAGCAGCAGTCGAGTGGCACTCGGCATTCACTCACTCACTCACTCACTCACTCATTCATTCATTCATTCACTCATAGCACACTCACTGCCGCACTCATACTCATACTCAAAATGCTCGCTTTCGTTATGCACAGCGAAACACAGGCAACTCTTCTGGGTCTGGGGCCACGTTTATTAACCTTTTGAACTCATTTCAAGCGACTCATCAATTCAATTTTTATAAACACAAAGACCCAACTGAGCCGCAGTGCCCCGCGGCTAGAGGAAGACCAAAACCAAATACGACGCGGGCCAGAACCACAGTAAAACATAACAAAAAAGCAACTAAAAAAGAAAAAATTAAAAAATAAAAAATAAAGAAAAAAGAAAAAGAAATACGTGGAATGGCAAAACGATGAAATCTGTGTACAGCTATTTCTTTTTGTTTTGTTTTGTTTTGTTTGCCTTTTTCCTACCTCGATTTACACTTACAGATAATGGCTTAAAAAAAATTGTATGCTTAATGGATGGGGAACGAAGAATAATATAATACTTGACTGCCCAGCATACTTTTCCTTTTCGTAAACTTTTTCTTTCTCAATTAAAAAAATTAACTTTTCTTTCTGCTGATTAATTATTTTGCTTTCAGTTGCAAGCATTTATAATTTTCTCAATTTTTGGCTGTTTTTTCAGAATATAAAATGCGGCTGAAATACAGACTAGTCTCCAAAATTTCCAGAAACTAACATATATCCGTGTCTATATCTTTGTTGCTAGCTTAACTTAAACAAAACTTAAATATGACATGCAAATTTTTTAGGGCAAGCAATAAAATTGGTAAAAATAAAAACAGGGTAACTGTTAGTCGTTATTTTCGCTCGGCTGGCTTGTAGCATGGTCCGCTCTCTGGGCAGGGCTCAGTCAGTGGCTGATTTGGGGCCTTTCGCTGCCAGGAACCCCCTCAAAAAGGGAGGGTAGGTTGTTGGGGGCTGAGCAGGGTTCCAGCAGCAGCGACGCTGGGGACAATTCAAAAACGGGCGTCAGTTGAAACATTTTTCATTTCAGCTGCCGCTGGCTGAGTGGGCGACGGCGGCAAAGCGACAAGGCAAGGGAAAAGGGGGAAGATGAAAAACGGGCAACTTTTCTCATTGTGTGTGTTTTTTTTCTTTTTTTTTTTTTGTTTTTCTTGTAGTTTGCGCTTTTGCTGGCGTTTTTTTTTGATATTTTATTTTTATGACTTTCCAACATTTTTTTTTGTTTTGGCTCTTGCTCAACTTTGTGCCGTTGGCTTTGCCGTTGACGTTGCCTGTCCGTTGCTCTTGTTTTTATTATTTTATTTCCGGTCATTAAAAGTCAATCTTGAGAGCTCCATAATGACATTGTCGCCGTTGCGGCTGGGGTCTAATTGAAGCTACTTGAGTTGCCCTCGAGTCAACGGACTCAATTAATAAACCAGTGTTTTAAGTTATTTGCAGCATTTAGTTGCAGCTTCAGCTCGCAGATTGCTCAACTCCTCATATGGGGGGCGTGTCATTTATTTAAGCATTACTTTTTTTTTCTCCTTCTGCAAGCACGAATCCTCACTCAGATGACTTGCAGTTAGTTGTGGTTGTTGTAGTTGTAGTTAGTTGTTTGTTGTTGTTGGTTGTTGTTGTTGTTGGATGATGGATGGCCAGAAAGCAGTTAAATGACAACGGTTAAGTGTGTTCACTTGTGTGCATTTAGAAAGTTGCTGCTGCTGTTGCTGCTGCTGCTATTGGCCAACTTCATCGTCTTGACCCATAGTCAACGCCGGCCCTCAAGTACCGTAATTCAACTGAGCCACCCATCAGTTGCCACACTTACTGTTGCCGTCTGTGTGTGGAAAATGTGTGTCAGCCAAATGTCAAATGTCAAATGTCAACTTGAAAACGCAATTTTCTTACCATTGCCACTTTTTAAGTTAGCCCCAGATGCATAAATTTGATAAGGCAATCACATTGTTATTTAACCGTTGACCATCATGAATATTTCAAGCGGTGTAGTAGCAAAAAAATCCCAAAAAAAACGTCATTTGAAATTGTAAAAATACTTTACTAAAACAATTTAAAAAAAAACCAGAACAGTTGCTTGGGGAGATTTGCTTTAAATAATTTATGAGATTTTTTCGCCAGAAGTCAATGTTTTATTTGGCTTATAAAAATGGTTTTTATAACAACTACTTTAAATGCAAATAAATGACAGCTTAATTCGTAAGTGAAAAAATGATATATGACAAGGCTTAAATAACAGCAGATTAACTACAATATTTTAAGTTAACTCATAAGTCAAGCAACGCAGCTATAAGCCAAACCAATCCAATAAGCAGCTCATGTTTTTTTTTTTTCAGCAGGTTTTCAGCCGCCGAGAAAAAGAGAAGAAAAAAAACCGATTAAGTTATTGTTGTTGTTGTTGTTTCTGTTGTTGTTGTGCGATTAAATGGATAAACTTGTTGTAAGAGACATTGCTTTGGCTGGTTGTTGTTGTAGCTGTTGTTGTAGCTGTTGCTGCCAGCTGACAGATGTGCAATTGTGTTGCCATTCAGTTTATTTGTGCGCTTGTAAACCCGACCCCCTCCCTCCCTCCCTCCCTCCCATCATCACCCTCCCATTTTGCCATCGTTCTTTTTGTGCGCTTCCATTCAATTGTCATTGCGAATGTCAATAAATTATTTATGCGTCACATTAATTGCCTCTGTGTGGCAGCGGCAACTTTGTTGTTGTTGTTTGTTGTGCGTGTGTGTGTGTTGTGTGTTTTGTTGAAATATTTGCGATTATTTATGCTGAATTGTGCAGTAAATTGAATTTCAATATTTACTCAATGTGCGCATTTTATTATTTATATTAATTATGCCTGCATTCCAACTAATTTTTGTCTCTATCTCGTTGCAGGTGAGTGCGCTCAAAATCATAATTGACTTATTGGGTGAGTTTTAAGCCAGTGTCAACTCTTGCATATATTTTTATCTAATTAAAAACTTTTGCAATTAAAAGCAAATTTAGTTGCTGCTACAAACTAAAAAAAAATTAATGTTAATTAAATAGTTGAAAATGGTAATTTTTATATGGCAAATGTGGTTTCTGATTTGTGTATTACTCAATTTTGGATAGATGGTTTCGTAGTCGAATGTTTACTCGTTATAAATATTATGAAAATAGTGCACTCAAGTCACAAGTTAGTTTCAACTGTTCAACTGTGTTGCACAAAATTTGCACAACTTTATAATGCGCTTATCACCAGTTTTTAATGGATAGAAAGACTTTTTGGTATATTTGTTTTTGGGGGCAATAAACAAACAAAACAAACTTTATATGCGCTGCACACTTTTGTGTAATTCTCGTTTTGTGTTTTGCATTAATGAAACATTTCCGAAAGTGCCGACAAACGATGTGTGCCACCCCCAAAATCCTGCTTAACGCCTCAACGGATCTGTGTGTTGGGAAGTGAAAATTGTTCCATGCAAAATGTGTGCAACTATTCTGTTTTTCTGTATAAGCCGCACACAGACATTTCCAGCAGCATTTCCAACTCGGTGGAAAATTCTCTGCGCTTAACGAACAAAAACAACGACGAAACAACAAAAATAACCCCGGTTGCCAGTGACTATTTAATATTTTCACAAAAATGCTGGTTGTTAGTAAAACTGTATTTTATTGCTGGCATTTCGATTTGATGAAATTTGTGTGTGTGTTGATAACAAAATAAATTTGACTTAAGCATATATATAGATATATATATATATATATATATATATTTTGTGTTTGTTTTGGCAAATGTAATCTGCAAAAGTATTTGAAATTTGATGGAATTCACAATAAATTCATTTGAATAAATATTTGATCAGCGATTTATAGTTTACCCACAACATTATCGAAAATGATTTAATCAAGCTCAAATTCTAAATGAGAACGACAAGTTGTCATCAACATCAACAACAATAATAATAATAATAATAGAAATGCTCATAATTATGACTCAATTGGTCAAAACATATTCGAGGCATTATTCGAATGGCTTGGCAAATATTTGTTTACCTGTTCGACTCAAGTACAATGTGGAAATGTAAACAGTAAAGAAAAAAAATCAACAACGACCACATACATAAATCAAAGCAAGTAATATAATTCGAAGTCAACAATCAAGTTGTGTGTTTGAAGTGCTCTTGATACACTATGAATATGAGACGTACTCGGCCTATGTCAACCATTTGGCACAATTTCAAAACACAATTCAAGTAATGCTGACTATCAAAAATATAGACAAGTCTATTAAAAAAAAAACAAAAAACAAAAATGCTGATTGTAGCTAGATTGTGAGATAATAAATCTCTAAAAGATTCATAAAAAGAGTATACACATATCTTATCCTACAGCTCAACAGCTATTCCCTTGACTCTTCTATATATATATATATATCTATGCGTTCTTCCTCTGCTATTTGTCATAGACAACACGCAACGAAGTTTTGACACCATTTGCCAGTGTTGTTCGCTGTTGTCGCAATAAAAACGCGTATAAAAATGAAAACAAACTGAATACGAATTTCATTTCTCTGCCGTTGCTCATTCAACCAAAAATTGTAACTTGCCCCACAGCCCCACCACCACCATCCAGCAGCGCACTAACCACCGAAGCCGAAGCCGCCTGCGGGCTTCTTTCTTTTTTATTTCTCTTCGTTTTTCTGCTTTGCATGCGCGCTGGCCATAAAATTTATGATATTTCGCACATTTGGCATACAAAAATGAAATACATGCCAAAAAAAAAAAAAAACAAAAAAAAAATAAAACAAAAAAATAAAGCAAATGGAAGGCAAAACCAACAAACTCTCACATACACTAAAACACACACGCACACACACACGCACACACACACACGCACACACACACACACACACGTACACACACGTACACACACTCGCACACACACACACACACACTCGCACACACACACGCACACACACACACACACGCACATAAAGCTGTCAGAATTACGTGTGAAAAATGCGGGCAACGAGTGGGAAAAAAAGAAACGCAGCCAAAAAGAAAATAAATAAATCCAAAAAACGCGTAATTTCAATGAAAAATTTTGAGCACGTCAAAGCCAAAAGTGAGCCTCGAGTAATATTAAATACCCCCTCCACACACGCACACACACACACACACATTCAGTACCCGTTGCCCCTTGCCCCTTACCCCTTGCCTGCTGTCAGCTGCTCTCACTTAAATTTAACAAACAAACAAGTTAATTTTTAATATTCACAAGCAAAAAACACAACATTTTTTGATTGCACCACTTGAAAATAGTTCGATTTAGTTTCCAAAAAATAAAAAAAGAAGACCACTGCATCGCATCGCCACTTTAAATCGTACATAAAGTATTGGATAGAATTAACAACAGCCATGTGTCAAATCGTATAATGTCGACAGACAGACACAGCATGAAAGTGCTTTAAGAGTTCTATAAATACGACAATTGGTTGCTGATGCAACCGGGTCAAAGCGACTAAACAGATATCCTGTTAATGGCAGCTATTCTCAGTGAAAGTATATTTAGACAGAGGGAGAGAGAGGGATTGAGATATACAAAATATATTTGTGTAGATATTTTCCTATATGCCATAATACAATAACAAAACTGTTTTAATTCTCAAGCGTGTAATGAGCACAGCCATTACCAATACGAGGCACATCCAGATGAGCAGCTAATGCAGCAGATGCTTTCCGACTATTGCCAAAATAAATCCTATTAAAAAGCCATAATATGCATAGAGTATTTTGAGTATTTCGAGTATTTTGAAAAAACAAATGTGCCTGTCAAATGACAGCGCTGACATGTGCAACACGTTGTGTGCTTAATGTAAATTTAAAACGAAATAAATGTGCAAATCTTAATTGTCATACGCAAAACTTAATATATATATATACATATATATATATATATATATAGTAGATGTATATATTTATATTGTACGTATTTTATTTATTCATATACAATGTATAAATACCATTATGAGTTATTGCGCTCGAGGCCGTCAATAAAAACAAAATGCGACTCAACTCAAAGTTGTATTTTCTTTTTGTACTTTTTCCATTTTATTTTAATTTGTTATTTGTTTTGTTTGTTGTATTTGCTTTAAACGCATTTTGGGCCTGTCTAATAAAATTTAATTTTATTGCCGCAAAATTGCTGGCTGCTACAAATTGATGAAGCTCTAACCACTTTGCTTATACGGCAAACATGCCCCTGCCCCTCAATCGCGCTCTCTCTCTCTCGGACTTCCTGCATAGATATTTGCCACTCGTTGTTCGTTGTGTTTTTAATTTATTTAAATTTAAATTTGTTTGCTTGCCGAGCCACGCTGTCCATATTATTTATAGACCCACTGTTTATGTGTGTGTTGTATCTGTGTGTGCTTAAACGTTGTCAGTGCATATTTTTGGGGTCTTTTGTTTTGTGGCTTTGTGTTTAATTAGCTGCCAAAACAACACGCAGGCCGAAATACTTGTCTTTAAGCGAGATAAATTCAAATCACATGAAAATTTGTATTGTCTGTTGGATTTTTGTCTTGTTTTTTTTATTTTTTATTTGCCTCTTGGCGAATTCCGCACATTTTCCACCGTGCCACATTTGCATACCACATTTGACATTTGGCCTCTCCCCTCTCGCTCTCTCTCTCTCTCTCTAGGTTTCTATATTTGTGTAGCATCTTCGAGTTGTGCCTCTTTTTTACTTTATTGTGCGTGGGCGTGGCACGGTCGACTTTTTTGTTTGCTCTGCTCTATTTTGAGATGCGAACAAACCACATGAAAAGCAACCAGAAACAAAAAACCAACAAAAAAATGTATAAGAAGTTGAAGAGACCAGCTGAGAGCCAGCTGGGTTGGTGGTGTGGCACAGCGCAGCAGTCATGCATGTCTGTGGCAGCAACATGCGGCGCACAAAACTTTGATTGTCACCTCACAAGCCAAACATTTATCACTGCCAAAAAATTTGTTTGGCTCGTCTGCTTGCTGATTGAAGCGATGTGGAAAGGACGGAGAAAGCTTAAGATACACACAGAAATATATATATATATATATACACTGTCAAAGCTAATGATAATAGATAACGATACGTTTGAATGGAATGGTTAAGCTGACCTTTCCTTGACATTTGACTCTTTGCAGTTTCAGTGGAAATATTCAAATGTGTTTTGTCTTTTTAGTATTACTAACAACACTGTAATCAACATTTTCCCCCTTTATGCTAATGCCATTGAGTATGTTGTATCCACTTATTATTTTCAGTTAAAACTGAGACTTTAATTCATATTCGTATTGGGTTACATAACTTTCTTTGCGCAATAAGATTTGCTTTCTCAATTGAGAATTAAGTCAGATCTGTCACGAATGCAACGAGCTATATTTAAAGACTGTATTTTAATTTATTATTATTCTAAATTTGTTTGTTGTGCAGTTTTCTGTGAATATCTTTAGCAGCAGGGCATAAATATAAGTGAACACTTGGTTGCACAGTTTTCAGCTGCTTCTCATTTTCCCAGCCATTCCAATGCTTGCCCTGTAAGCTGGCATCCACTGCTTTCGTCGGCTTAGCCCCAGAAAACTTTTCCCTTGAGTTCACTTAACTACTTCCTTCTGCCTGGCAACACACAACTGAAGCACACTTCAATTCAATTTCAAATCCCCCGCATCCCGCATCCCCGCCCCTTGCTGCTATGTTCTGCTCTGGCGTCAAATACTTTAGTATATTTTCCCTTTCCCCCACAACCCTTTCCTTTCGGGTGGTGGGTTACCCAAAATCACTGAGAACTACTCGAAAACAGTTGAAGAAAATTGCTAGCTAAAGTTGCCAAGTTTTTCCGCTCTGTCTTTCTCTACCTCTCCCTCTCTCTCTCTCCCTCTCTCTCTCTCTCTCTCTCTCTCTCTCTCTCTGCTCGTTACTTTAACGCTGTTTTACACTGGTGCTGTTTGTAATTTTTGGTTGTGTGTTTTGTGTGGGTTGCTGTTGGTGGCTGCTGTGCCGCCACTAAGTTGCCACTTCAGAGTCGCAGTCGCTTTGAGTTTTCTGGGTTTGAATTAAAGTTGGAGTTGCTGCTTCTGTTTGTTGTTGCTGCGCTGCGCTGCGCTTGGCCCAAAAGTTATCCAAGTGTTGGCACTCAGCCCAGACGACAGAAGCAACATTGTTGACTGTCTGCATTTGTCGCAGTGTTGCAACAACAGCAACAACAAGAACAACAACTTCCAAACAGTTTCAGGATACGCCCACGCACCACATGACATGCAGCAGCAACAACAGCAACAGCATCTTTTTGGCTGCTGCTGCTGCTGCTGCTTAATTTGATTTTCACAACTTGGCAACGGCGACAACTGTTATTGTTGTTGCCATTTGCTGTTCCGTACTGCGGCTGATTTGCATATATTTAAACGTGGCTGAGTTTCAGGCAAAACTTTGTCTGTGGGCGTTAACTGATTGGAAGACGCAGGGCCCAAAGTAAAAGGCAACTGCGGCTGCTGCCAGAGACAGCAACAACCAGCGCAACCAGCAAACAGCAACGAACCTTCATCATCCCAGCCTGAAAGCGGCGTCAAGCCATGAGCTCGAGACGTCTCTGGCCGTATTTGCAACAGTGTCTATATAGTATTTTTGCCTGTCACCGTCACCCTTCACCCCAACAACAGTCAAAAGTATTTGCTATGCATAGCCACATGCAGCATATATGGCCTATTGCTGTGTGCTCTCAGGCGTGTTTGAGCAGATACGCAGATACACATTCAGACACACACAGATACATCGACACACTCACACACACACAGTTACAGTTCGACACACTCACACATGAGCACCTCGAGGCATTAGGTAAAAGTCTTCGCATACAAAGTTTATCTCTTATCCACCCACCTGACATAATCCTCCAAATCCCTTTGACACATGTCTCCTTTTATTTTATGTCTCACACTCCCTAAATCTCTTTCTCTTACTCTTACTCAGTCTCTCTCTCTCTCTCTCACTCTCTCTCTCTCTCTCTCTCTCTCTGTCTTTCTCTGTCTGTCTATCTCATTTAAATATTCAGCATAGTTTTGGGCTTTTAATTAACAAAATGCAGCGCAGCAATGCGTAAAACTTGGAGACAGGCTGAGCCCAGATTTCAGAAGCCAACATTTTTGAATATTTTCACAAAACTTAAATTCTGACTTAAGATTAACCATTAAGTTGATGCTTATTGGTGCAATTTCTAATACTTACAAGCCACTCAACTGCCAATAGACAATAGCTATTTAACCAGTCGAATTGCACTCAGTTATTGGGAACAGGAGCTGTTGTTGCTGCCTTATTACCAGGCCTGGCTAATACGACAAGCAGCTGGCTGTAATTGTGTGTGCGTGTGCTTTTGTGTGTATATTAAGAGTAAAAATACTTTTGGTTAATTCGAGACAAGCATGCAATGTCATTTGGCCCAGAGTGTTTTTGCTGTTGTCACATCCATTATTGGGCCAGCCACAAATGGGACTGAAAACATTCCACGCACAGGTTAATTATCTACACAGTTCGGTGGCCAGTGCCACACAACTCTTGCTGTGTGGGTGGGTGTCTGTGTTCAGCTAATGCGAGCTGCGTGGGACTTTCAAAGCTTGGAATTTATAACTTAACTAAATATATAACATGACATTTATTTAATGGGAAATTAAGTTTTAATCTGACTGGTTTAAGATTAGATCTTTTTTTTTTTTTTAATTTATTATTGATTTCTGTAAACAAATTTTGTGATGTGTTTTATGCCCTTGTAGAGGGTATTATAATGTGTCTGTCTATGTGTTTCCGTCTTTTTGTTGTAGACAGTATATAGATATGTACTATATCATATAGCCGCCATCGGAACGATCGGTCGAAAAATAACAACTTTTTTGTTTAATGAATTATTCAAACAAAACTCATCAGTTATGCATATTATTATGCTACTAAATTTGTTTTTAAAAAGGTTTGCATTCTATAAATTATTCTTTGTGTGAAATATTTGGAAAAAGGCGACTTTTCCCAATTCCTGTTCAATTCGAATCTCTGAAATTTGTATGCTCTGTCACTCTTCGCATTTCCCTCTGCCCTCTGGCCCCCTTGTTGCCCTGCCTCGTTCTAATGCGAGTTTCCTCATTAAAGTCTGTCGAAATGATTAAAGTGCGTGGCACGTGTGCTCGGTTCAGCGAGTACACAATTGCCGGCCTTTCGACTTCGACTCTCGTCTTACACATGCCAGGCACGAATTACGAATGCACCGCGCACAATCCAATCCAACTCGCCCCCTCTCCCCCCTCTCTCTCTCACTCTCTCTGTCGTTTCCTCCCCCTGCTCTATTGTCCACGCTATGGCTTTGGCCATTTGAGGAGGGGTGGGTGCGATAGTCGTCGTTGTCGTCGTCAGTGGCACTCGTCACGTTTCATTTGTGTCGCCACGCGTGCGTTTATTTAACCACTTTAACCTGAACATGCACACAATGTGAAATTGCTGTTGCTACTATTGTTGTTGTTGTTGTTGTTGTTGCTACTGCTGTTGCTACTACTGCTACTGCTGCTGCTGCTGCCTTTGCTGTTCTGCTTTTGGGGTTGTCGCCGGCAAAGGGCGTCACAGCGTCTGGCCCTCTCCCATGCCCAATGCCCATTATATTACACTTAAACTTCATTATACCTTCCCCTCGACTATTGCTACTGCTACTGCTGCTGCTGTTGCTGTTGCTGCGGCTGTTTTATCAGCTTCTCCTCACCCACATGCTGCTTGTTGTTGTTGTCCTTGCCCTGTCCCGTCCCCTGCCTGTTGTTGTTATTATTATTATTTTTTTGGTGAGTGTGTGTCACTCTGTTGATTCATAAAAATTTAATTTCTTTAGCAGTCTGTCCACAGACCACAGACACGTTTCCCTCCTCCCTTTCTGCCACGCCACTCCTCCCTCCAGCACCCTCCGTCCAGCACCGTGATCCTTGCACGTACATTTGATTTGGCAAACTCTCGCCGTCGAATGACTTTATTAAAATTGACATTTAATTTATGCACTGTGCATAATTTAAGAGCGAATTTCCGCCACGAGAAAACCTTTTAAATTTTCTTGGGACATGTGTATAAAAGTACATATTTTTTTGAAGCTAAAAGCAGGAAAAAAAAAACAAAAATGAAAAAGAAAAAGAAAAAAAAAAAGAAGAAAAAATGGAAAATGAGAAATGAGAAATACATGTGGCAGGATGACGACGTTGGTGCTGAAATCCTGACAATGTCGACAAAAACACACAAACACAGAGACATATACATATACATATATATATATATATATATATATATGTATGTACATGTCTCTCTATGTGTATATATATATATCTATGTATACGCCAAAGCGAAACAAAAGAGTTTGGAACATGCCAGCAAAGGTTTTCCTGTGGCAAAAACAATAAACACAGCAAAAGCAACAAAGGCAACAAAAGCTGAATATGTGTATAATAATAGGGGGGGGCGTGGAGGAAGGGGCTAAGGCTTTGTTGTTGCTGCGACACTGCGACAAAATCAAGGGTGGGTGTGTGGCGTGTGGTGTGTATATGTATGTAGCCGCCACAGGAAGCGCCACACAAGCTGGCAGGATATTTTATATAAGCGACAGACAGCAGTAGCTAAAGGGCAATGGGCAAGGGGGCGTGCCGGGGCTATGTGTGTGTGTGTGTGTGTGTGGGCGTAATGGGGGCGGGGGTTAGTCATTGTAAATTCCAGCTGCCATTGCACGTTACGTTCACGTTCTTCGTTCTTCGTTCCTTCCCAACCGGATGTGCCATGTAGGAGCTGAACGCGCATAAAAATATGGCCCTGGGTCGTCAGCTAAAGCAACGTAGTGTGGGCTTCTGACTAGCTGACTGGCTGGCAGTCGGACAGTCAGACAGGCATTCAGCACAACGACAGGATATGCCCTAAGCTGTGGTTGGCCTGCCCTGTCCTGTCCTGTCCTGTTCTGGCCCCAGCTTATTTATACAGTACAGTGCAGCAAAAAGAAAGCGAAGAGAAATATGATGAATCTTTATTTGAGCATATGTTTATCCTTATATAAAACAAATATAAAACTGTAAAAGAAAGATTACAAATAAAAAAAAAAAAGACAACAAATATTGACTAATTCGTCAGGTTTATTAGGAAATGGCTTAAGGCAATTTGATGAACATTAAATGGCATGTAAAAATGTATTAAATATTATGAAATTATTTAATCTTTTTGTTATTGTAAATATGGGTTTTTCTTTTGTAAGTTGTAGGTTTTGAAGGGAGAGGTCGCAGCACACAGTCTCTGCAGCAATAATAATAATAACAATAAAGTTATAAGTTTCACTTAATCTCCAATCTGCCACTCGTATTTCATCTCGCATTTGCAGATGATTGTGCCACTGTGCAGAACGACGACCGTGTTCGTTGTGTGTGTTTCTTTCCTTCCAGCTGCCTTCCGGCTTCCTGTGCTAAGCACTTGCCACCTACACGGTAGCAGCAGCAAACATACACCCACTCATACTCAAACACACACACACACACACACATACGCAGACAGCCAAGCGCAAACAGCAGCAGGCAATACACGTCGTATACGTAATGCCTGATAAAATGCGAAAAGCGCGAATAAAACCAGCTTCAGTCTGTTGGTTTATTTGTTTGTTTGCATGTTTTGTTTGTGTGTCTGGCTTTGGGTGGCAAGTCAAGCGGCAAATCAGCTTTAATATGACGCTGTTAGCCTGATGCCAGCTCCCTGCTCCCAGCTCCCCTTCCACATGTGCTCCTTTGCTCGTTTGCTACTCATATTTGAGCTCTGTTTAATTATGTGCATATTGCAAATTAACAATCACATTTTTGTTTTTTAATTCAATTTGTGTGTGACCAGAATGAAAGGGAGGCGCGCAGGAAATTGTGTATTTAAATTAAAATGGTTGCGTCTTGTTTTGTTGTCCTGCTGTTGTGCCCAGTTTGTCCTTTTTGCCAACTCAATTATTTTCTCTTCTCTTTTTTATGTGTGTTCTGTTGCTGTGTTTGTTGTGTTGGTTGTTGTTGTTGCTGCTGCTGCTGCTGTTATTGTTTATCTATTATGTATACATATATATATGTATGTATGTTCATTTTGTGTTGTTTTCCACCCCCTGCCACCCACTTTCATTTCCTCTTTTGTTGTAATTTTAATTAGTGCGCCTTTTATGTTTTTTTTTTTTTTTTTTTTTTTTTTTGCTGCTGCTGCTAATGATGACGACCCATTTCAATTTCTTTTCTTTTTTTTTTGTTTTTGCTGAAATGGCTAATACTAGTAATGATGATGATGACGACGACGATAATGTTGATGATGTTGTTGCTGCTGCTGATGAGGCTGGGCGTTAAGGTTTGCCGCCCATTTTTCGCTCAGTCCAGTTAGTTAATTATAAAGCGCCGCAGCTAACTGAATTTAATACAACATTTTCCCAGTGAGTTCCTTCAACTGGAACTGCCGCGCCAATTGGCAGCTTGTTGTGAGTCTCACTTTTATTTTTTGTTCCGAGTATTATTCTCATTATTATTATTATATTTTTATTTCATTTGTCGCCCTCTTTTGTTTGTTGTGTGAGCTCGTTTAGTTAGTTATCTGGTCAAATCGCTGCCGTGCCACGCCCCAACAAAACAACTGAACAGCCAGCGGCTCCCTCACGCGATTTTAATGACATGGCACTTAAAATTGAATCGAGTTAACTGCATTGTGCCGGGGCCGGTGCATGCACCCACCACAGCCACCTACCCCCTACCCTTTACCCCCTACACCGAACCCCTCTTTCAACTGCAGCTCGTCGCTCTGTGTTTGGATTGACTATTGTTTTCGTGCATACTTCATTTATGCTGCTGTTGCTTTTGCCTTAATTGCGCACAATAAAAACACGTTAAGCAATTGCATATGCAGTAGTTTTTATACCTTTTATAACCTTTTTATTTGTGAGCTGTGCTTCAACTTATAGCAATTAAATTTTATGGTCTTGGCTGAGTGTAACTCAGTTGTGCACCAGTATTTAAAATGGTTCTTATTATGTTTTGACTAATTTTTGCAGCTGTTATTAAATAAACAGAGAAGCAGTTTAATAATTTAAATTATTTTCAAGAAATTGACTTGCATAAATCATCATCTGCTATGCTGATTACCACAAAGCAGGATATATTCAGACCTTCGAGTCTAGACAGTTTAGCAGTCTCAGTATTCTTATGCTGATTAACGTTCTCAACACACAATTATAACTAGTTAGTTGGCAAACAGGGCATATTCACAGTCTGGCATATTCTCACTGTTATTATTTGAGCTTATTGATTGATCTGCTCAGGCAGACAGAAGCGGCAACTTTGGCACGCAATGGAAAGCCGCAGGAGTCGGTCAGCGAAGTGGTTAAAGCACACAAAACTGTGCATATATTATAAAAAAAAAATATAAATAAAAAAAAAGCATATGTGCTATATGTGCATATATATATATCCTGTGTGTATGTGCCAATGGGTGTGCTCAGTCGCCCACAATTTGAGGTGAGGTAAAATGACCAACAGAGGCAGACCAGCCTCATTTGTTATGGGTTTTTGATGCGGCTCAGCGCTCAAAATGATTTTCCAACATGAATGCAATGCGCGTTCATTGTTTGACAAGAGCAGCAACAAAAACAACAACAACAACAGCAACAACAACAGCAACAACAACAACAACAAAAACAACAACCTTTGCAACTTCATTGAATATGAAATACAAAAAAGAAACGATTCATTTTGCAGTTTCTGTTGTTTGTTTTTGATGCGATTGCATTTCATGCACCACGAAGCGCAAAACAGCGAGCAAAATGTGCAAAAACAACAAAAAATTAATGAAAGCAAAATGAACGACATTCATAAATTTCAATTGCATTACCCCCTCCCAAACCACCCAGCAGTCCTCATTTTGTGGTTGCTTTAATTGTTTATTGAAATGCTTGACATTAATTAACAGCAAATAAATATAAAGCGGCTTGCCACGCCCACCAACAAAGGCGCATAAATGCACAGCATA
Organism: Drosophila anomalipes; assembly: GCA_035041615.1. Classification (NCBI taxonomy): domain Eukaryota; kingdom Metazoa; phylum Arthropoda; class Insecta; order Diptera; family Drosophilidae; genus Drosophila; species Drosophila anomalipes. Next base: position 1,621,894 of record JAWNKZ010000041.1, read on the forward strand.
TGCAAAATATAAAATATAAAATTCAACATAAAATAAAAATGATAAATTGCAAAAATTATATTATGAAAATGTTGCTGATCGCAGAAAAAAAAAAAAAAGAAAAATTGAAGGCACTTTAATTTTACAAAACGACAGAAAATTATTGGCACTTCATCATCATAGCATATAAATAATAATGATGTTCATCATTATCATAATGAGCTACTTTCAACAAGCCGCAAAATGTGTCGAGCATATTTGGCAAGCGCAATTTGTACGACTACGTCGAATTTGCACGCCGGGACTAATAAATCTTGCAATAGAAAAAAAAAAAAGAAGAAAAATTCCCCACAAGATTTGGCAATGAACCAAGTGGCAGAAGGCAACGCGCCCACATTATTCAGGATACGATTTACTCATGTGCGGAGCATCTTAGTTGGCCCAGACAGCATGGGACATGCCAAGAATAAAGATGGACGCAGTTTACATTTAAATTGGACGCAACTTGTTAAATAATTCATTGAGTATATCCAACCAGATACGAATTACAAAATTTATACATGGCAAAGATACATGTTTTTCAACATTTTTACTGCTATCGATTATCAAATGATTTTCTAGCTGCGGTGTGTGTTCTGTGGCCACTTTTCAGTGTAGCGCATTCATGTGTCCTAATTAAAATTGCTTCATACTTTTCATTTGCATTTTTTTTTTTGTGTGTTTGTTTGTGGGTTTATTCGCCTCGGCGATTTTTCTTTATGCAAATGGAAAATGCGAAATTCTTTTGATCTTTTCTTGTTGTTGTTGTTGTTGTGTGTGTGTGTGTTTTTTTTCTTTCGCTTTAGCAGCTGTTGATTGAAAAAGTTTTTATTCACAACATACTCACAGTTGTTGTTTATACGAACGGAATATGTTTGGTGTTATTTCTGTTTTTGTTGCGGAACGAAAAATGCGTTACTAATTTAAACAAATAAAATGGAAAATGTATAACGGAAGCACTCGTAAATTTCCCTGTCACAATTTTAATGGCAGGCATGCAAATTAAATTTAACAAAAATGTGCATGTCACATATGTATATATATATATCTAGATACATAAATTCATGACATTTTCCGTACCATTAATATATCATATTGGGTAGAACGTGGCAAAAGCGGCAAATACGTTTTTGGATGGGCAATATTTAATTGCTGTGGCTGGGAAAATTGTTTAAAGTGCTTTCTATTAGTTTTAATGCTTTTCAACATGGCTTTTTTTTGTTGTTGTTTAAAAATACCACTTAAGTTTAAATTGTTAAATTTCGATTTATTATTGAGTAAACATTTAATAAAGATTTTTCTCAACCATAAATCTATTTTTGCGCATTTTAGCTATTTTCTTAGGGTCATTTCTTAAAATAAACATTTATTTAGCTGTAGCTCTTGAATAAATAACATTCCTATTTTTGTTTTTTTTTTTGAGATACTTGAATACAATTTATATGTTTTTTTTAGAGGTTTTGAGCTCTCTATTTATATACAAAACGATAAAGTTTACATTTGAAAATGTTGAATATTAAATGATTCAAGTGTAGAACAAAAAGAAAAACGCTCTTTAATGTGTCTGCTTATTACGAGGTGGATTTGCCTGTTGACCACACACGCAGATACACACACAGATACACACACACAGATACAACACACACAGATACACACACACAGACACACCAGAAGAGATTTGAATGCACTCACAATTAAATTAACTCGCGCTCAGTCAATCTGTGTGTTGTAGTTTTATTCATATGCCAAGCTAATTTGCTTAATCGAGCTAATCAAATGTTGTCGCTTGGTATCGTCATCTACAAATGTTTACAGTGGGCGAATGCGTTATATTGAATGGGGGTGGGGATTGGAGGAGGGGGAGGTGGTTTGGTCTGTAGCTGGCAAAGGTGTGAGCTGTCTGTCAGTTGTCGTTGTTGTTGTCGTTGTTGTTGTTGTTGTTGTTATGCATGATAATAACAGCATTGGCTTATTGAGTTTCCAATTGAGCACTCTTTGCTGTGGGAGCCAAGCAGCTGGCACTGAGTTTGTGCCTGCCCCAACACACAGCTTACCCCGCTCTCTGCCTTTGCCTGAGTCGAGGCAGGTAAGCACAAACACACATATATATATTTATATATATATATATATATATGTATATATATATATGTATATATATGTATATATGTGTATATATGTATACTGAGGAGGCTCCTTTCGAACAGGGCAGTCGAGAGAGTTGAGCGCTTTTGCCCTCGTCGCGTAGTCGTAAAATGCAAATTGCATGCAATCAACGCGTTTTTCGTTTAATTATTATGAGAATTTTTTCGCTGGCACGGAACGTGCCAAGTGCCCAGGCCACGTACAACAACAATAGCAGCAACAACAACAACACAAACAATAACAGACGGGCCAGTTTAAGCATATATGTATTTATATATGTATGTTGTTGTTCTTGTTGTTGTTGTTTTTGTTGGCTCGACTTGATCTCTGTCTCTTGTGTGTGTTGGCCTTTGTGTCTGCGTTTGGTGTCCGTTGTCTGCGCGCAATGTTGTGTTGTCTGCCCCACAACGCACCTACCCGCCCCGCCCCCATTGCCTGAGGCTGCCATTTTCAATTAAATTACCCGGCATTTTGGCGTAAATTGCCAGGCACTCACTAATATATAATTATCTATGCACGTCTGTGTGTGTGTGTGCGAGTGTGTGCGAGTGTGTGTGGGCGCACACTTTCAGTGGGCAGTGTGAAATAAATTCCATACCTAATTAATTTACATTATTTATGATGTACAAATGCAAACAAGCGGAGCAACAACGAGTTGGATTCCGTTTTGTTATACGACAGGTGTACACAGAAAGGGGGCTGGTTGAGGGGGGTGTATTCCAATGGAGCGGCTTATATTGAGTGGCAGTTTCGGTGCGCGTAATGCTTTAGCGCATGTGCCACCCAATTGGGTGGCCCAGCGATAAAATTTGCATACAAAGCACAACAATGCAAATGTTTTTTTTTTCTGTTGTTGTTTTATTTGCCCACGTGTTATGCATGTGTAAAAATAAACGATATAACAAAAGCAATTTGTTTTGAATTTATTTTGCAATTAATTGAAATTTAGTAGCCATTCATTCAGTTAGTCATTCATTCATTCATTCATTCACTCACTTATTCAGTGGACAAACCGCACATTTATTTGCTGACGTCTATTTTTGTTGGGGCCAAAGACATTGAACTCAATGTGGGCGGAGGTTTTTTTGTATTTATAAATATTCAAAAAAAAAGAAAAAGAAAACAATTTGCAGAGCAAAACGTTTATTTTGCTCAACGGGAACAATTTGCAGCGAAGCATTAATGATTTTGATTATTTTTGTCGATTTATAATGGCGCAAAACAAGCTGCTAAGCCACGTAAAGTGGCCAGTCTCGAAACGGGGATATGCATTCGACATTGTCGAGTCCTTCGGGTCGCTACGTGCCTGGATGTTGTGTGTGGTAAATGCAACGATTGGTATTGCACAATAAACAGTGGCAAATACAACAATTCGTGACTTACGCTGAAAATGAGTAAAAAAAACATAAACAAAACTGATCTGAGAACTGCAATATTGTCAAGGAAATTACGTAAAACGGTTTCTAATAAAAATATAAAATATTTAAAATATATATTTTATTCAATATATCAATAACATAAATGCGATTACTGAAAACTATTACAAAAGAATTACAACAAAATTTGAATATATCAATCATCACTCATTTTTCATTAACATTACAGATCTCATTTAAATGCATTAGTTTTGCTTATTGTTAAATAATAAACAGTTTATTGAAATTATCAATAAAATCATGTGAGTAATGCAATTGATGAACTCATTTAATCAATATCAATTTCGATTGGTACGAAAAGTAGAATGTTGATTTTAACAAATTGATTGGAAATCGGTTGTGGTATTATCGAATGTGAGCAACGTAATTAAAGCTTTCATGCAGCCCAATTTGAATACAAATTTAATTACTAGAATTTCCTCGGGCAAAGGTTGTATTTCGATTACCAACAAAATGATACCAAATTGGAATTAGCAAGTTGCTTGGCACATTAAATGAGAGACGGCCCTAATTGAATTATTGGCCAATACAGCGAGTGGAAAAGAGATGGCGAGAGAAAGAGACGGACAGAGTCAGAAACAAAGGAACTAATGAAATTGCGTGCTCCATTTGGCAGGAGGACAGGAGGACAGGTGGACAGGTGGACAAGTGGCCTGGAGGTGTCTGCAGTCTGTAAATGTGTTCAACAGTGCAGCCTGGGAATTGCATAATCCAATTTAAACGAGACTGCAGCAGCTTAAAACCAACCAAGAGAGAGAGAGGGAGAGAGAGAGAGACGGGGAAAATGTGAGCGAGAGGAGAGAGTGAGAAGAGATGAGATGAGATGAGATCTGCACTCATGCACAATTTGCAAGCCACAACAGACAGAGTCGAACAATCAACCAACAATAGTTGTTGGCAATGCGGGTGGGCGTGTGGCAGAGTGGCAGAGTGGCAGTGTGGCCGTGTGGCAGTGTGGGCGTTGCTGCGGCTAAAGGATTTACGACCCATCCGCAGCAGCAGCAGCCAGCAGCAGCCAACAATGAAATTTGCAAAATGCAAATGTGGTTGTTGTTGCTGCTGTTCGTTGGGGTTTTGCTTGTGTGTGTGTGTGTGTGTGTTGTGTGTATGTGTTTTGGCAGCTAGCAGTTGGCAGTTGGAAGTTGGCAGGAAACTGCTTATGTATGCATATCCATCGGGTCAAGTCAAATAAACGTAATAATAAAATTGTAGCATAGCCGCAAGGACCGACCAGTAAAGTTGATGTGTGCAAAACTTGCTGGCAAGGACTCCCTTAGACCACATAAAATGCATACGTACCAAACATATATGAATGCATAACCATGCACATTGTATTTCTAGGCGGATGTATGTGGTGTTTGAGTGTGTGTGTGTGTGTGTGTGTGTGTGCCATTTGCGGACTTCAGATTTTCAGCATTTTCGGTCAAATTTCCTTTGAAATATTGTTTGCGTTGTGAGAAACGCCAGTCAAACTGACTCGCACAAACACAATGCATATCCACAAACACAACAACTAAATTAAACCCAAAAATCGAGATTTTCAACAAATTTGTCATAGCTTTTCAAGCGAAGGATATTTATTATGAAATCAGCAAATGTTCAACTGCAAATGATGCTTGATAAATTGAAGAGTTGCCAAATTGCCACTCAAATGATAAACTTACTTTAAACGCTTTGAAAGCAACTTAAGCATTGGATTGGATTTATCATTTCCTAAATATCGAGATACCAAATGAATACGTCTTTATTTTATATCCAACTCATAGCTCAATTAATTCCCAGTTCAATCAAGCAATTTAAGCAATTGACCAGGCGAACAGTAATCTCATATTCCCAGCCAACTCCTTCAATCCTCTTCCACTTAACAACTCTCACCTGCTGCCTTTCGATCAGCCCCTCTTTTTATGATGGAGCTCTTTGTGTCTCGTTATTGTCATAATAATTATATGGAATGTATGCATGAACAATGCTGTGTAATTATTGTTTTTGGTCCCGCTATCGTCCCGCACAACCCACCACGACCGTCATGCAACACTGGCTGTGCTTGTGTGTGTGTGTGTGTGGCAAACGGATTGCGTGACTTGCGCACATTTGTTTTGTTTGCGGAAAGTAATTGCAAAAGTTGTTTCAATTTTCCAAGACTTTCAACGGGTCGACAGATTGCCAGGGGCTGGGCTGAGGAGGAGGGTGGTCGGTGTTTGGGTGTTGAGGGAAATCGGTTTCTATGCGTGTGGATTTGCATGAAAGAACAGACGACGACGAAGAAGAAGAAGTAACAGTAAACATAATTGGCAGCAACTTAATGCTTAAACTTTTTGTCCACAGCACTGGCTAAGCGCAATGCAACCATCCAAGTTACCAAGCAACCAACCATCCAAGCTACCCACCAACCCCGTCCACCCACATAAGCCAGATGCGCTGAGTGAGTGGCGAGAGAGGGTAGGAAGAGGAAGGGGAAGGGGAAGGGGGAGGAGAGTTGGGGCAACAGCATCAAAAACGCATTTCGCCTTTAGGCCAAAAGTTTTGCCAAGTTTGCCAGCAAAAAACATGAAAAGGCAACAGCATGCCAGGGAAGGGTGGATGGTGGAAGGGATTGCGAGATTGAGAGGGTGGGCGGAGAGTGTGCAGGGCTTGCAGGGGTTGCAGAATGTGCAGCAAAACAATGTGAAGAGGAGCATGTTAAAATAAAAATAAAAACATCTACACAAAAAAAACACTCGCCGGCGTTTTTGTGCCAGTTTCTTTGGCAGCTTTTGTTGAAATTATACATTTTTTTTCTCTACTTTTTCTTAAATTGCTATGTGCTGTGTGTGTGTGTATGTGTGTGCAGCATATATGGGTGTGTCTGTGTGTGTGTGCAGCATATATGGGTGTGTGTGTGTGTGTGTGTGTGTGTGTGTGCAGCGTTTTTATGCAGCACATCCGGAGCAAAAAGCGCATGAAATGTGCAAAAAAAAAATATATATAAAAAAATGGCACAACTGTTTATATATTGTTTCGTTCTCTTCTTCTTCTTATTATTATTATTATTATTTTCTGGGCGCGGAACCAGAAACAATGCTGAAGAAGCACAACAAGCAGAAGAAGCAGAAAAAGAGCCAGCCCAACAAGTCAGAAAGTCTGCCAACGTTTCTGGCCACTGTCCGTCGATCGTAGAGGCCTTTTGTCAGTTGGCCAGTTTGCCAATTCGCCAGTTTGCCAGCTTGCCAGTTGGCCAGTTTTCCAGCTTGCCAGTTTGCTAGTTGCCAGCTTGCCAGCTTGCCAGCTTGCCAGCTTGCTCCTTGGTTAGTCAGTCAGTTGTGCATTTTCTGGCCTCTGGCTTAGGGTGATTCAAAACAGAAAATTCCAGTGTTGAAAAAAGATGGGAAAAAACCAAAGTAATCATACCAAATCTGTTATTTTTTTTTAGATAGTCAGCATTGTTATTAAAGTACACTGTTAACAACTGTTTAACAGAACTCGGAGTGAAGATGCCAAGAAATGAATAATTGCTCGATTTTTTTGTGTGTTAGGTTTTTGTCTTGATTTCTGTGCTCTTTCATAATTCTTGACTTAATCTCCGCATTTCACGTAACGTTTACACTTGCAAGTCACAAGTGTTATAACATTATATATATATATATATATATATATATATATATATATATATGGCCTTTTACTGCACCTTTAACGCCCCCTTTTCTGCCTGAGTCGCCCTACTGCAATTTAAGGGGTCTTGGCTTATTTTCGCACTTTGTTTTAAGCTTTGTTTGTTCCGCCTTCAAGCAAAAATACAATCAAGAAAACCAAACAAAAACTGGCAAACAGCGAAATGCACATTTTGTACTAAATGTTTAATGTGTCAGTTGTTGTGCGTTGAGTGGGTGTGGCTGTCAGCCCGTGCCTCCTCCTCCTCCACCTCCTCCTTCTTGGTCGGCTTCTGTAGCGGCTTCTTAAGAAAAAGTTGAAGCAAGTAAATTATACAATTGCCAAGTGGATTTAATGCCATATTTATTTGCATTCATTTGCACGCTGAATGAGGTGGGGTGGCAGGGCTTGTGTCATTTGTTCATTGCAATGAAATGCAAATAAGTCATTCGCAAATATTTATGTATATCAAATATGCCAATTGTCAAGATGTCAATTGAAATTCATTAACAATTGTTTTCTTTCCGCTTTTCTCGTTGCAGGTTCGTATTTAATTGGATCAAGTCCCACTCAAATTGGCCGATTGTAAGTATAATATGATTAAATATCATAAAGTGACTTCTCATCGCACGGGGGATTGTGATATGCAAATGCATTTATTTCAGTACTTATTATATAGTTGCTGGCTATTTAAAATCGCAGTCTCACAGCTCAACCAGTAAATAATTAAACATATTACAATTTAAACATTAAAATATGTTAATACAATTTGGATACAATTTAAACATTTAATATGCTAATTTTATCTAAAATGCTGACTCAATTAAAGTTTAGGTTAGTTGAAGTTTAATGTTAAACAGCTTTTCTATGTAAAAATAGCTTTAAAAGTTTTACGAGTTCCCCTTTTCATCTCTGCTATTTGCTAGGGTGCTGTTCAATTGACAGTTGCTTGCATTTCACAATTCTCAGCCAATTACTTTCCCATTCGCAATGCCATTTAAATTAACAAAGTAACTGAAAGCAATAACGAATAAGAAATAGAAAAAAAGAAGGAAAAACGAACTTTCACCCGACAAAACAACACAGCAGCAACAGCAAATAGCAGCCAACCATTTGGCAAATTGAAATCAAATCGATAACGAATCAAATTGAAATCTCACCACAGGCAGCGACGACGACGACGACCGCAAACAAATGCCAATAAAAAAAAAAATACAAAAAAAATAGAAGGAAACAAAACGTGGCCCAAGATCTCGACGAGCTCTATAATAATTCAAAAGTTGCGCTCTTCTGGCGCTGGCGCTGCTGCTCCAGAAAACTCTGGAACCCCGCCCCCCATACCCCCAAATCCCCCATGTTCAGTTCAAAGCAATCCGAAAGTGCGCCAAGTATCTAAGCGATACATAATAACCAAGTTGGCAGCCATAGCAGCAGACTACTGTGCCAAGATAAAATATGATTGAATGCATTTGCTGCTGCTGCTGCTGTTGCTGTTGCTGCTTTCCCTCCTCCTCCTCCAACTGCTGCTGCCGTTGTCTGATTAACATAAATCGTGCTGCTGCCGCTGCCGACTATATCTTATTTCGATTTTTGCACGGCATTTGTTTTTCAAGCGCTGCTGCTGCTGCTGCTGTTGCTGTTGTTGCTTCAGTTTTTTTTTCTCTCGAGCTTATGCAAAAAAAAATCAACAGTTTGCAAAAAAAAAAATAAAGAAAAATTGAATTGAAATGAACAAAACAGCGCACAAAACTGAAAGACAGCAGCAGCAGCAGCATAAAAAATACTGAAATAAAATGCAAACGAAGCAGCAGCAGCAGCAGGCAGGCAGCCAGCAGCAAGACTTGTGGTGGGGTGTTAGCTGGTTGGGGAAGTAGTGAGGGGCAGGAAACAGTCAGTAGAAGCAGCAGCAGCAGCAGCCGCAGCAGTCAGCCAGGAGCAACACATCACCACACCGCCTGCTGACTTTTATGTGCAATCGCCTTAACTCCAACTCTGTTGCTGCTGTTGCTGTTGCTGTTGTTGCTGCTGTTGTTGCTGTTGTTGCTGCTGTTGCTGATGAGCATGAGAATGATGTTCCTATCTTGACTGTCTGTATATGTTTCCCTTCTGTTGCCTCCGCTGCTGTTGCTGACCATCTCAGCTTCATTGTTGGCTCGCTTAAAATTCCAAACAGCAAATTGCAACTGCCAACAATTTCGAGGCTATCAGTGGCACAGCATCAGACGGCACAAACGGCGGCCAACTCGACGCTGCTGGTGGCTGCTGTTGTTGCTGTTACTCTTGCTGTTGCTGCTGTTGTTGGTAGCTGCCTGACTGCCTGGCCTGGCTTGGCCTGGCTGCCTGCCTGCCTGGCTGCCTGCCTTCTTGCTGTTGTCAGTAATTTTATGCAAGATGCTATCGCCCAAGCACACCTCAACACGCCTCGCCAAAGAGAAGGGGAGCAGCAGCAGAGAAAGAAAAAAATGTGATGGAGAGAGGAGAAAGAGGGAGAGAGAGAGAGAGAGCGTGGCAGGGCAAGTGAGGAAGATGAAATGCTTGTAAGCCATTTCACTTGGTATGACAAACAGTCGGCAGTTTTGTCGTTTCGTTTTTGAATGGAATGAAATGGAATTCGATGCCCAACTGCACAGTGGAGGTAACACAGAGGTTGCAGCAGCATCCCGATTGACTGATGCACAGTCTGAGAGTGCCACCGACACCAAGTAGCGATGTGCGTCGGGTGTGTGTCGTGTCACTACATAAGTAATTTTACAGTATTTTTTTTTTTTTTTATAAATTTACCTATCCAATCGACTTTAATAGCTACAATTATTTTATAGTGTGCATAAAAAAACTATTCGAAAATGCAGCCACATAAATAGTGAAGCGTAAAACATGCAATTACAATATGCTCTGAGCTTTAACAGTCTTTATTGTGTTTATTCAGTTTTTTTTATTGCAGCTTGGATTCTTCCAATGCTTATCGTAGCTTAGACTCTGAAGTCGGGTTTATTGTAGTTTTGAGTCGGGTTTTGTTGTAGTTTTGAGTCGTGTTTGTTGTAGTTTTGAGTCGGGTTTGTTGTAGCTAGCTGCTCACTGGCAACTGCACTTGCTTGTAATCATAAAATGTAGTAAAATTATCGCACATCATAAAAAGAAATCAATATAAAATTGGTTAACAAAACGCTTTAAGTTGTCCCCTCCCATTTAGCTAGGTCCATCAAAAGCAAGAAGAAAAAAAAACCTTAAACTGTACCAACTATTCGATAAATCTAACAAATTATATTGCCAGCAGCTTTACTCAACTTTTATGTCTGTCTAAAGACATCTGTTAAGCCCTTTATAATGTGAGGGATATTCGCAAAACGATTTCTTACAACTCAAAGGAACCCTTTGAGCAGACAGCAACATGTTTTGTAACGTGTTAAATTGTGTATAGAATGTTTTGTCATATAAAATCATAAATCCATCGAAATTTTCGACTCGTCGGGTCACTTTGCCCATCTCTAACCCTCAACCCGACCTCAAACCCTATTCGATATCTGCTCTTCTCCTGGTTCTCTGTTTCTTTTGTCTGGCTGTGGTTCTTGTGCTGCAGTGATTTGCCATTGTACGGATCGCCTCTGATGATAGCTTTGATGCCTTTCAAGTGCCAATTGTGCACCGAACCGTCGAAGTTTGTCGTTTAATGCTTATTTAATTTAAGGTGAGCATTTCAAAGTTTTGTGTGTGTTGTGCGCATTTCATGCAAATTAAGTTGATAACGAATAACGAATAGTTGCCTTGCCTTGCCACACAGTTGATGTTGTTTGTTGTGGTCCTTTTGTGCTGATATTGCTGACATTGCTGCATTGCTGCTTTGCTGCTATTCAAGTGTTAATTATTGTCGGCATCATCCAAAGGCGTTGCTATAGCAAATATTTTTTTCTTTTTGCGCTTTTGTTGTCGTCGCTTATGTATTTATTAAATATTTGCGTGAGGCGACAATGACGATGATGCTGCGTCGTCAACAAGGCGACGCTGACAAGGGACTGTGTCAAGTTTAATCAAAATAATATAACAACATCAGCCAACAAGGCAGGCAACAAACACATCTACAACTGCCGCAGAGTAGCCGCTAGCTGCTACTCAGGCGCAAAAATGCTGGCAGAGTCGGTATAATTCACGATTTCCTGCTATAATTGAAAATATATTTCAACGAGCACAAGCAGGCAGCAAGAACAAGCTGCTGCCGTGCAACGACAACAGCAACAACAGCAACTACAGCAGCAGCACTAGCAGCAGCAGCAGCATTCAGTGCATTAATTATTCATGAGTTGTCGCGCATTGGCCAGTAACAGTGACAGGCAGCAGCAGCAGCACCACCACCACCACCACCATCATCATCATCACAGAAGCCAGCAGCAAGCAACTACCACAAGAAGTACAACAACAACTCGCCAACTGGCAACATAATTATTCATACGAGCTTATCGCCAGTAAGGTAGGCAACACCATTTTAACCACAAGCGGATTATAATTATCAACAGTTGCCATCAGGCGACCAAAGCAAGCACATAGCTGACAGCAGCAACATGTTGCTTGCAGCAGCAGCAGCAGCAGCACAAGCAGTAACAACTACAATTGCAATGCTTCAGTTGGTTAGTCTACGACGACAACGACAACGACAACAATAATGATGATGATGATGATTATTATGAGGTGAATGTTGATTATAATGGCAAAGGCACAACAACAAATATAATTACACACGGCTACAACAACAACAGGGCGAGACAGACAGCTGTTTTAATTGATGTTGATTACTATCAGCCACATTTTGCTGTTGCTGCTGCTGTTGCTGCTGCTGCTGCTGCTGCTGCTGACGTTGTTGTTAATGTTGTTCGCATGTTGCGCACCTCAATTAGAATTCTTTCGTTTCGCCTGCTTTCGATTGGATTTTCGTTTCTTTTTGTGTGTGTTTTTTTTTTTGTGGCTGGTTGTAAATGCAAACAAAATGTTGCATGTCAAAGTCGCGTTAAACGGTTTGCAAATTATGCATTACAAAAATGTTGCTACTTAAGTAATAACTAAATCGAAAACGAAAATGAAAATGAAAATGAAATATGTACAACCACAGAAAACGTTGTCAAGTTTGTGCTTGTTTGTGGCACCTCCACCTCCTTGCCGCGGCGCAACTTGACACGCCCAGCGCATTAGCTACTGAATGTTGCATGCTAAACTATAGTGCCACAACAAAAAATAAAAAACAACCTGGCCACATTTCAAGTTGTACAACATGAAAAAGGAAGCCAAAATTGAATGTAATATAAAAGTTGACGTTTTTAGTAGTGAATTTAATTTGTAAATTCAGTTTGTATTTACTACTTAAATGCCCAAAAGATAATTAATCATGCAACGATATATGCACTCAAATTTATACACAATATCTCATCAAAATCCAATTATTATAAACAACACAGCAGCTATTAATGTGGCAACTGTTTGCTTATTGTTGCTTATTGCTGTTGCTGTTGCTGTTGTTGTTGCTGTTGCTGTTTTCACAACGTTCAATGATTTCAGCTATCGGTCCAAAGATTTTGGGTAAAGTTTTTGCGCTGCAAACTCAGCCAACTGCAAAGCGAAAACTTTGCGCCAGTTTTTCGTCAAATAATATTCGTCGATGTTTGGCAACTCGCCCACAGCCACAGCCACAGTTACAGCCACAGCCACAGCCAAACCAAAAATTGGCTTTAGTCAAAATGAAATACACAATAAATCTGTGTTAAGGCATTTTCATAGCTACTTTGTGTTGTGTTTGATATTACGTGTATTTGCGAGCCATTTGAGTTTATGGCCGCTGCTGCAGCAGTTAATTGAAATGGAAACAAGTTGCTGCTGTACAATCGGACAACAGTTGCTGTTG